>JAMKCF010000007.1:14328591-15698336 GCA_023634235.1 Pisaster brevispinus | reverse complement strand
CAGCTATTTTACAGCAAGCTAAATGCAGCTTCTGGGGTTTTCTGTTAATGTCTGACCATCTCATTAAAGTTGAGCATAAGTTGTAAAACTCTCTAAGGGACTTGTAATTGCACAGGGCAGTGTCTGGGGCTCTCTTGTTTCAGTATATTGTCTTTTTACTCAAGGTGAAACACATGTTGTTGCAGAGCCGTACAGGTTTACGTGGTAAGCACTGATCCAAGTTTGATGGGCTCTCAAGTGACTGTTGTGTTTGCGCTGGGAGCGTTTCTCTGAGCTGTACAAGAGTTAAATATGAGTTTTAAGTGCAGTATACCTTTTTAAACTGCTGGGTTCGTGTTGTGAGAGTTCATTCAGGCTGACATTAGAATCCTCTTTGTAATCATCCATGGTTTGATCAATTCAAATAGCAGTTTATGTTAAGACTGTCCAGGTCCAATATTGTTCAGAAGTTCATTGTCTTTCTGTCCAATTGCATCCGTAAACTTCTTATCACATGTTGTGTACAGCTGGTAACTGGTCTGCAAATGCCATGAGGAATGTTGGCAAATCAATCTGGAAAAAAGGAAAAAGAGATTAAAGATTTTATTTATGCACATACACTCTGCATGTACACTAATGGGTTTATGTGTAACTGATTACAGTGATATTTCTGCAAATGAAAACACCAAAAACCTTTACATACTTTGGACCATTCAGTTGGAATAATAATAATCTTTTAGCTCTACTGGTTTTACACTGTTAACTTAAAGATCCATCGACTCATTTGAAATTAAAATTTTTGTGTGATTACATTGAAAAAGCTCCCCCTGTGCTGTAGAATTTAATATAACCTAGACTTGACGACTACCTATTTTGATTTTGATATTTTATACTGACAAACAATAATGAACCATGTGACAACAATTTTTTTAATCTATTGTGTTTGTAAACATAAATATTGAAACAGTGTTGTAGTCAAGCATTTTTAAGTCGAGTATCAAGTTCTGACGAGTACTGTACTATGGTGGCCTGGTATTACAAGTTATTTGGCCATTGTGTATTCCTATACAAGTACAAGTGTCCAAGTACTAAGTATTCTGATATCCAAGTGAAGAGGCCTATGAGTACAAGTGTCCAAGTACTAAGTATTCTGATATCCAAGTGAAGAGGCCTATGAGTACAAGTGTCCAAGTACTAAGTACTCTGATATCCAAGTGAAGAGGCCTATGAGTACAAGTGTCCAAGTACTAAGTATTCTGATATCCAAGTGAAGAGGCATATGAGTACAAGTGTCCAAGTACTAAATACTCTGATATCCAAGTGAAGAGGCCTATGAGTACAAGTGTCCAAGTACTAAGTACTCTGATATCCAAGTGAAGAGGCCTATGAGTACAAGTGTCCAAGTACTAAGTATTCTGATATCCAAGTAAAGACGCCTATGAGTACAAGTGTCCAAGTACTAAGTACTCTGATATCCAAGTGAAGAGGCCTATGAGTACAAGTGTCCAAGTACTAAGTACTCTGATATCCAAGTGAAGAGGCATATGAGTACAAGTGTACAAGTAACTAAGTATTCTGATATCCAAGTGAAGAGGCATATGAGTACAAGTGTGCAAGTACTAAGTATTCTGATATCCAAGTGAAGAGGCCTATGAGTACAAGTGTCCAAGTACTAAGTACTCTGATATCCAAGTAAAGACGCCTATGAGTACAAGTGTCCAAGTACTAAGTATTCTGATATCCAAGTGAAGAGGCCTATGAGTACAAGTGTCCAAGTACTAAGTATTCTGATATCCAAGTGAAGAGGCCTATGAGTACAAGTGTCCAAGTACTAAGTATTCTGATATCCAAGTGAAGAGGCATATGAGTACAAGTGTCCAAGTACTAAGTACTCTGATATCCAAGTGAAGAGGCCTATGAGTACAAGTGTCCAAGTACTAAGTACTCTGATATCCAAGTGAAGAGGCATATGAGTACAAGTGTCCAAGTACTAAGTACTCTGATATCCAAGTGAAGAGGCCTATGAGTACAAGTGTCCAAGTACTAAGTACTCTGATATCCAAGTGAAGAGGCATATGAGTACAAGTGTCCAAGTACTAAGTATTCTGATATCCAAGTGAAGAGGCATATGAGTACAAGTGTACAAGTAACTAAGTATTCTGATATCCAAGTGAAGAGGCATATGAGTACAAGTGTCCAAGTACTAAGTACTCTGATATCGAAGTGAAGAGGCATATGAGTACAAGTGTCCAAGTACTAAGTATTCTGATATCCAAGTGAAGAGGCATGTGAGTACAAGTGTCCAAGTACTAAGTATTCTGTTATCCAAGTGAAGAGGCCTATGAGTACAAGTGTCCAAGTACTAAGTATTCTGATATCCAAGTGAAGAGGCCTATGAGTATAAGAGTCCAAGTACTAAGTATTCTGATATCCAAGTGAAGAGGCCTATGAGTACAAGTGTCCAAGTACTAAGTATTCTGATATCCAAGTGAAGAGGCCTATGAGTACAAGTGTCCAAGTACTAAGTATTCTGATATCCAAGTGAAGAGGCATATGAGTACAAGTGTCCAAGGAATAAATACTCTGATATCCAAGTGAAGAGGCCTATGAGTACAAGTGTCCAAGTACTAAGTACTCTGATATCCAAGTAAAGACGCCTATGAGTACAAGTGTCCAAGTACTAAGTATTCTGATATCCAAGTGAAGAGGCATATGAGTACAAGTGTACAAGTAACTAAGTATTCTGATATCCAAGTGAAGAGGCATATGAGTACAAGTGTCCAAGTACTAAGTACTCTGATATCCAAGTGAAGAGGCATATGAGTACAAGTGTCCAAGTACTAAGTATTCTGATATCCAAGTGAAGAGGCATGTGAGTACAAGTGTCCAAGTACTAAGTATTCTGTTATCCAAGTGAAGAGGCCTATGAGTACAAGTGTCCAAGTACTAAGTATTCTGATATCCAAGTGAAGAGGCCTATGAGTATAAGAGTCCAAGTACTAAGTATTCTGATATCCAAGTGAAGAGGCCTATGAGTACAAGTGTCCAAGTACTAAGTATTCTGATATCCAAGTGAAGAGGCCTATGAGTACAAGTGTCCAAGTACTAAGTATTCTGATATCCAAGTGAAGAGGCATATGAGTACAAGTGTCCAAGTACTAAGTACTCTGATATCCAAGTGAAGAGGCCTATGAGTACAAGTGTCCAAGTACTAAGTATTCTGTTATCCAAGTGAAGAGGCCTATGAGTACAAGTGTCCAAGTACTAAGTATTCTGATATCCAAGTGAAGAGGCCTATGAGTATAAGAGTCCAAGTACTAAGTATTCTGATATCCAAGTGAAGAGGCCTATGAGTACAAGTGTCCAAGTACTAAGTATTCTGATATCCAAGTGAAGAGGCCTATGAGTACAAGTGTCCAAGTACTAAGTATTCTGATATCCAAGTGAAGAGGCATATGAGTACAAGTGTCCAAGTACTAAGTACTCTGATATCCAAGTGAAGAGGCCTATGAGTACAAGTGTCCAAGTACTAAGTATTCTGATATCCAAGTGAAGAGGCCTATGAGTACAAGTGTACAAGTAACTAAGTATTCTGATATCCAAGTGAAGAGTCCAACAGCCAACCACAAAGTACTTGGATCTTCGAGTACTTATAAGGACCTACTGTAGGAAACAAGTACTGAAAAATGTGGTATAAAAACCTCTAAATGAACAAATTTCTCAACGACAATGTGTGCTTGTTGTTACTATCTTTTAAACATAAAAACAAAACTTCAATTTAGCCTTTTTAGGACCTATGTTCCTATATTCCTAGCATGAACGCAATCTAGGAAAGTGGTATTGTGACCATAAGTACTTAAAATAGAGTCTGAGTATATTTCCAGTCAAGTATCGAGTTCAATACTTCGAGTAGGGGTTATTTTGCAGTCGAGTGTTGATACAAGTACATAGGAGTACTTTCTAAACAGTACTCGAATAGTACTCAACTGAGAGTACAATACCAATTACTAGTTAGTAGTTGTACCATAATACTGGATGGAAGAGTTTCCGACTCCAAATCACACATATTGAAGATTTAAATAAAGGTGGCTTTTTGGTAAGTTGTGTTTTCCACATGATAATGGAAATATTAATGAAAATTGACAACACTAAAGAAAAATGATAATTGTTAGTGAGCAGCTGTAGCCAGGCCTGCTTGATTTCCCCCTGATAAACTGTCATCTGGGGAAGCCAAAACACAGCTAGTTCTGTTATGTATTACAGAACAGTGAACACCTGTGGTTTAGGGAAAAATCTTTGAATTATTGTACCCTGTACTTTATGTTAACAATAGTAGGGCCAACACAACACAGGCCACCAAAAACCAATATCATAATTAGAGCAAACACCAGCAAAGCAAAATATATGCCTACATTATTACATCCAGATGAAAGATCTAATTTTACCTGAACTTTGACTCCTCAAAATTACTTTTTATCAGAAGAAGCTTGAGGGTACTTTTGAAAATATGTGAAATTGGTTTTGATGCACGTGTACAATAACAAGCTGAACACATGCTGTACAAACACAGATAAAATGGCAGAAACCATGAACACACGAGGGCGCTCTTTGTTTTAAAATTAACAATTAGAATATTACTTCGTTTTCTATCACCCAAAAAATAAATAAAGTGTATGTTTTAGGGAAAGTTTCAGGTTATAATGAACAAACAATGTTAAACAGACTTTGTAATGTTTTACTTGTAATTAAAATTATTAAGTTTTAACTTTTGTACAGACTGGTTCCATTCTGGTGCAATGCATTGGCATAGTCAGTGAGAAGTCAGGGTAGCTATTCAAGTAAACAATACCACACATTGCAGTGGGAGGAGCACATGGTTGATGTTATGACTTGAAGTGAGTCAGCTGAGCTGAACAACAACCCAGTTTTTCAGGGTAAATACTTATTTCATTTATGGGTTTATGATTTTAACTATGGTTTAAAAGTAACTGGCAATAATCATAAAAATTTTGGCAAATAGAATTACAATTTCTGTTTGTGTTTAAATTTCTTTTTAAAAGGTTGGGCTTTACAAAATATGAATTAGACTTAAATGGTGAATGGGTATTTGATATTTGGAGAAAAAAAATCGTGCTAAAATTGTAAAGTGTTTTATTTATGTTGGTAATATCATTTAATTTTGTAAATGGTACTAATGGTTTTTTTTAAAGTCAACCTGTTATAATTTTGCACTTCGTATTACAAGGCTATGCTTTACATAGTACAATCATAGGATGCATATAACAAAGTACAATATGTCAGATTAATCATGAGGTAAAAGCTGGACTGTTCCATTGTACCAGGCAACTGGTAAAAATGCATCCTGTATTTGTTTTTTACATTTAAATTATACATTATTTTTTTATATATTTACAATAATAATAAAAACATTTCCAACAACAAGGTAATGGCTGATGAAGAGATATATGGAGCTGCTTAGACTGGTTGGCTAATGCGCAAATGGCATCTTAGCGACACATGTAGGCACACAAGCTAACACACTTACGCTAGTATCGCATGACGCAATCAGTGGGTACAGTGCTCAATGTAAAATCTATTAGCCCAGTTTTATATCAATATAGGACTCCTATACTAAATTTTGGATGAGCTCAATAGTCTAATATAATGATATGTGACCGTTTCCACTATAAATAAAAATGACAAGGTTTTCTAAGTGCATTATCTAATTGTTACAATTGGACTGTTAGTTATGAAGGGTTGATACTTTGTGTAAAAAGTACCCAAGAGAGATACAATGCTTTTTGTAAAACTTTTGTTTAATTTTATATTTGGAATGTAGTTTTTAATGTACGCCAGATTCAACAACACTATAATACTGCTTTTTTTTACACAACGAATTTACTACTGTAGTAACTTTTCAACTTATCACACCTAGTCACCCCTTGCCCCTCCTCCAATCCCCCATCTCCAAATACAAAGAATGATAAGAATGCAAAATTCATAAGAACCATTCAATGTGCTTTTTGTCACCATTTTGATAAAAGTTTTGTTGAAAATATGGCTGCCATTTTTATGAGATTATGGCTTCCATTTTGTTTAGAATATGGCCACCATTTTGACAAATGTAAGAACTACTCATTTGACACTTTTATCAAATCTTTTTTAACCTTGAGACTCTTCAAACTAATGTAGACACCATATTGAAGATTCTAGACTAGTTTTACTTCCAGAGTATTGTGCTATCAAAAGGTGAAATTACCACTTTTATTATTAAAAAGTATGGCCACCACTGTTGAGAAATGAGAGACCTAAGGGTGTTATATAATATCTACAGATATTTAAACTCTTAGACAATGCTAACATATGTATACGCCACAAATGTAGTTTCTAGACCTAGCCATTTCTAAATTAGTAAAAGGAAAGCATAGTTAGGAAATTGGCATTTCAGATGTGGCATTATATCTAAAAGATCATGTTTCGGTATAATCTACACAATTAACAAGTTTCATGCTTTTACTAGTAAATAACAAGTGCATGAAACTGCCAAAATATTGCACTTTATCTACTGTACTTAAATTTTGAGATGCCTGAAAAAGCCCTCTTTTGGGGTAATAAACTTAAAGCAAAAACATTTGTCACGCATTTAAAATTAATTATAGTTATAAAAATCTGTGCCAAAATTGATTATAGCACTTTAAAATAAAAAAATTAAAAAACCCAAAAATGTCCATAAACTTAAGAATTTGTCGCGTCAGTGCAAAAGCATCGATCTTGTTTTCAGAAAAGCATTGTATCTTGTTTTCGCAAAAGCATTGTATCTTGCTCAAAGAAACTCTGTGCAAAATGTTGTATCTCTGCGCGTAGTTACTTTTTGTGAACAGCTTGCCTATTTTACGTGAAATTCAAAGTTTTGAAAATTTCAAATTTGCACGTAACATTAGCGGTATTGTTGGAGTTACAATGTTTGGGCTCTGACACTACAAACTGTCCAAACATTTTTTTTAAGTTGATTCAAAATACCCCCAAAATAATACGTTACCAGGTAAGTAATTTTGATGGACACGGTTTTTACATGCAAAAGGTTGCAACGATGATATTGATGTGCTGGTGCATATAAACAATCCTTCATTTATTTATTAGCTGTTTCGTAGCGAAGCGCAGCGAAACAGCTTTTATTTTGGTTTAAGTGTTTTTATTTATTTTTTTATTTTATTTGTTTGTTCCTGACTACCGGAAGTCATTCAAATAATGCATGATGCGTTTTAAGCGCTGTTTTGCATAGTTCCCGATAAGCAATTGCAATGAAACTTTCAGCGATGAAAGGCATTGGTGCAATATGGTCCTTAAAGAGGGACGTCATGATAATGTCATCACCTGTCACATGATGTCATCTTAAAGTTTTATATTTTAAATAATTTGAAAATGCATATAAAATCAGCCGCAAGAGACCGTAAGTTTCTGCTAGCGGGATTAGGTAGGGATAAATAAGGGCTTTATTTTATTCAGTGTGTGTGACCTCACGTGACCTCTACTTCCGGTCGAAACCGGAAGTGCCCTCTTAATTCAAAAGTGGCAAAAGTTGCTTTTAATGATATTAATGTGCGGCCAGGGTCTACTTAAAAAAAAAAAAACCAATGACGTCATAATGTACAAGAGCGCCCTCTAGTGGCAAGTGAAAAACTGTTCAAAATGCACTTTGAGAAGATGTATGTGACGTAATATTAAAGGTGCACGTTTTGAAGTCTTATATCTCCAAAAGTATGAAGTCTGATCACGTTGAAACTTGGCATGTTGTTAGATTATGGCAAGTTAATAATGCAATGATGTCATGATGATGTCATCACACGACTTTTAATCTTTTTTTACATTTTTGGCCCCTTTAAGTCATAAATTGCTTATGGAACATGCTATAATCAAAACTCTGTTGTAAACAGGCTTGATACTTGTCAGGTTTTATTACCTTAAAGTTATAGTTTTACAAGATATATAGACAATGAATTCAATTTCACAATGCATTAATTTTTGTATTATTAACTTGATTATGTACACACAATAATACTTTCATTTTCAGATGAGTATTTAAAAAATGTTATTGGCGAAACAGCTTGGCATTTGTGCACAAATGCTATGTGTCTAGATTTTTTTATTATTTGTGCATTTCTACTTCTGATTTATTGTCCTGCATTTCAAGTTTCATACAAAAACACAAAGATGTAAAATCTTGATCAGGAGCACTTGATAGTTTAAATTTCTTGGCATCAAAAAGTCAGCTAAACTATCAACAATTTAGGGCTTGTATAACTATAATTGCGATAAATGCCAAGTTATTGTCTTGTTGTTTTGTATTATAAAACTGTTGTCCCCATTTTGGTTGTTAACAACAATGTTTTTGTATCCACTTTTATTCCCAGCCATCTTCAGAGACAGAAGCCTAGCCAAGCACAGCTAATGTTCTGGACAATATGATGTCAACTATGGATATGAACAATCTATGTGAGGAGTGGTTTACAATGTATGTACTGAGGCTTTGGGAAGTAATGAACTAGCTGGCCAGGCCAGTAGACTTGTATCATGGAGCAGCCATCTTGTTCATCTCTTGTTTAAATCAATGTTATCAAAACGAGGCTAGGAGACAATAGTATGGTGCCTTTAAGGAGATACTAGGTTGTGTCACTATGACAGGGAACTAAGACACACAAGGTGGCAGCATGATAGTGGTCTGTTGAAGGGAACTTCAACTAGCCCTCAGGTAGTTTAACTGCAGAAATTGTTAACAGACCACACTACACTGCTAAACTGTCTGGCAAGGCCGTAAGAATAACTCTGTTCAGAATCAACTAGTATTTTTTTAAATCTGGAAGGCCATATTATTGAGTTGAACGTCTCATTTCTTCTAAACATGACTGGGCAACAGAGGTCAGCGTTACTTCAGATCATGCGATACGATGTGTGTGCCGCAATTCCTTGGAGTACAACCGGAATGAATGACAAACTTAAGAGGCTTAAGTATGTACCCAAAGTTTGAATAAATATTGAAATTTATCCTGGAGTATGAAAGAGTAATCAAATGAATAAGGTGACCACAAGCAATTGTTTGGCCATAGAAGGCGATTGTAAAACATGTTGCTCCTTCTCTGCCATTGGTTAAGGGTGGGGGATTGCAAAAAAACGCAGATCATTCACTAAATCAATAAAAAAAAGTATGTTCATGGATTCAACGTAAAATGGCATGATTTTTGTGAGTGATCAATATAGATGTAGAATCATATACTTAGTGAACCATTTGTGCAGATTGTTATCATTCTTCACATTTTAACTCGCAATTTTGGGATGATGATTGTGCCTATTCAATTGTACTTGCCTCTCCTACTCTTGCCAATAGGTGGCGCACTAATGAGACAATTCAACTTTTGGGCCATTTAGGATGTATTTTCAACACAATGCATTCCATTTTTATTAATCTTTTTGTTTAATCAGAATCTTTTGCAAAATCTTTTCTTTAAATTGTGAATGCCAAATTGTTCATAATTGTTTACATTCAACCTTTCCAAACTTTTGATTTATTGCATGCCAAACACTCGTGACCCAATCTCAGAGTTCCGTTTATCATGGAATGTTTTGCTTACAGTCATCACTTTCTGCTTAGAGGGTAGGTATGGGGTGCCATTTGTCAATTTATTGCTTGCGCATTATGACATGTGGCTTTTTTGCGGTTTACATACAAGAAAAGCAATTTTTTAATATTGTGTGGTAACCATATTCACACAACCAACATTATAAATCATGGTTTATAAACCATGAAAATTAAAGCATCGTAATTATGGTTTAAAAACCATAAAAGTTGAAGCATTGAAAAAATGTGTTTAAATCGTAAAAACTGAACATGGGTTTCATTCAACCTTGACCCCCCTTTATAAACACACAGTTTTCCATTGTTAATAAAACATGGTATTATGAAGGTTCAATTTCCATTATTTATAAACCATGTCCTATGATGCTTTAATTTGGTTTGGTTTTTATTCCATTGTAGTAAAATCATTAAATTTCATGCTTTATAAACCATGTTTTATGATTGTTAAATTTGAACGGTTTTTAAACAATGATTCATAAATGTTGGTTGTTTGTCCATGGTTTACAAAAATATTTTAAACATTACTGGTAAAAACGTCTTTAACATGTTGACTTTCGGTCATAGATTCGTAGGGCTTTCCCATTTGCCAAGTGTGGTGCGCATGCGCGCATACCAAGTAGGTTACACTTTTTTGTGTCTACATGTTGTAATACAAATTCTCAGGATGTATGTCCTCACCACTGCCAGAAGCGTATTTGTTGCGTTCTCAGTGATGCCAGTGTATTCAATTAACAATACAAAAACCTTTCATTCTCTACGAGTATACTCGTAGTGGCAGAATCCGTTACACCTGTTACTACGAATATACTCGTAGGCGGCAGTCAACGTGTTAATATGTGCTAAACAATTGCATGACAAACTGTGCTCCTTATGTTAGTGCCAATTTGCTATTCTCGCTGTTGTCTAGTGAAGAATGCTTAGTCGTGTGAAGTACACATGTACACAAGCAAAAACTCTTTGCTAACCTGGACCCAACTTCAAGGCCCTGCTTACCGCCACATTCTGCGCTTACGATTACCATTCTCTGCTTACAGGGTAATCAATGAATTTCTGTGTTAGCTGTTTAAGCGAAGATTGCCTAGTAATATGGAGTACGCAAGCGCTAGCCCTTGCAATATGCTTGACGTTAGTGCAGAATTCCCTGCTTCTGTAAGCGCCGATTCTTTGCTTACAGTAAGTAGAGCCATGAAATTGGGCCATGTATAGTACTCCTTATATAAATAAAGTGTGTTTTTTCTGCTAAGCGTTAGCCATGCATTTTGGCCCAAATCTATTAGCATGTACATTAAGATTTAAAGAGTTAAATACAAAATGTGTGTGAATACCACTGGTGCTAGTTTCTATTCACATAGTTGCTAAGAACATACATGTCTATAGGAGCATGTTACCAGCCAAAACACCATGTAATTAATGAATACTCAATCCCAACATAGTTTTCTGAACAAAAACAAGCACTCTTTACTGCTAATCAGTGCTATTAGGTTGGGATTAAGTCTCAATTTTATGATGCTGCTTAGAATGAAACTCTGTGCCTTTGCCCTGCCATGGCCCATAAATTACACGCTTTACAGTGCTATGTGAGAGCAGAGTTCTTTGGTAGCAGTTCTATGAACTTGTTTCAAAATTACAACAAAATTCTCCCGATTCTTAAAATTGTCTTCACATTCCTTAAAGCCCCCACCCTGAGTGGACTTAACCCTATACTTTTTGTTGGGCAGTTGTTTTAATTCTGTAAAAAAAGAAAACAAAATGAAATGCAGCCTTAACAGAGAAACTGCAAAAAGCAGTCAGTTGATTTCTATAAAGAATCAGTCATTTTCATTATGACAAAGTTTCTTCAGAAAAAAACTCAGTAAACTCTCTTCTATTTCTGTCGGTAACTTTCTTTTCTGGCTTATTGTAGCTGTTCTAATAAGTTTAATGTTATGATGGACCAGTGTATCTGAAATTGTTCTTATGAGGTTTAATTAATTTTCTTTTCTTAGTCACTGTCATACATCTGCTCTTAGCTCTGGACATACCCTGATGTCTTTAAGTGCTAGCCATACATGTCAAATAAATAACCCTAATCCAGTTCCTTTTTTACTGTTGATCTGTTGTTATGAATTCTGTAACCTTGTACCTTTGTCTTTTTTTAAAGGGATAGTATTTAAATCAAATTGTTAAACATATTGTCTATTTTAAGGACTGTAAACAAAATGTGAAGTAGTTTGTATTTTCTAAGGGTAGAGAACAAATTGTTAAGACTATTGTCTTTTTAAAGAATAGTATTACATTTTGTACTTTTGTCTTTTTTAAGCGATAGCAATTAAAACAAATTGTTAAATCTATTGTCTATTTTAAGGACAGTAAATAAAAATGTGAAGTATTTTGTATTTTCTAAGGGTAGAAAACAAATACTACTGTATTTTTAAAGGATAGTATTACATTTCTGTACCTTTGTCTTTTTGAGGGATATTAATCGATTCAAGTTGTTAAATCTTTTGTCTATTTTAAGGACAGTAAACAAAATGTGAAGTACTTGGTCTTTTCTTACGGTAGTAAACAAAGTGTTAAGACTATTGTCCTTTTTAAGGAAACTATTAAATTGGTAAGTAATTGTATTTTTAGAGAAATTGATTAGTTTCTTGTCTATGTTAAGGACAATAACAAATTGTTAAGTATTTTGTCTTTTTTAGGGGTTGTGTACAAATTGTTAGGTATTTTGTCTTTTTTAGGGGTTGTGCACAAATTGTTGTTAAATATTCAGCCAATGAATGTATTTTCTTTTGTTTCTGTCTCAATAATGAGAATAAATATTTGACATTTAAATCAATAACTTATTTGTTAATTTAATTAACCCCGTCCCAGAAGAAAAAAATTTAAATAAAATATTTTTAATAAAACAACAAGTTAATAAACTGGACAGTGAATATGATGATTATTTTTTTTTTTTAAAGAATTGATTGAATAAAATTACCATTGATAACTGTATGCTGTAAACATTATTGAGACCAGCACTATAGCCAAAGTGTGGACTGTGCTGTACATTCGTATGGACACGACTGAAATTGCATAGTGTAGTAAATACATTGCATGGATGTACATACGAGTGCTACGACCATGAGCATGGTCGGCGTTGATCCAAAGTAAAAGGGTACCACTTCCACCAAATTTACTGATTTTGAATTCACCAATGTGACCCTTACCTGTTTATGTTTTCATTGCACGGTTCTAAATTTCATTCATCGTCGAAAATCTGAAGAAATTGACAAATCAAAGTTCCCGCCGAGAAAGAATTTATAACCACGCTTTCTTTGATATAGACTGGCTACCTCTCCACATTTTCTTAGAGACCAATATCATTTATATGCATTTTCTTAATTATAACTTGGGGTCCATACAGTTTTCTTGTCGCTGATAGCGCCCTCTCTCTGTTAGCTTGTTACATAACTGCAATAGCTTAATAAAAACCCAATCATAAAGTCCATATTAATTTTTCTATTGGTAATAATTTTAGATTCAAGCACTAATTTGTGCTAATTAAGACAATTGACGCCCTCTAAACGTTTAATTGAGAAGAAAAGTAACTTACCTCTATAACCCCATCCACAAAACTCACCGGTCCCACCTAGTATTTTAAATTTAAAACACCTGTATTTCCTCAGTGGATGTGATTTGATGCAATATCGAGCTGAATTGTTATATTCAGTGTTAATTAAAACTAATTAAAACAATATAAACTCAAAAATTCCATTCAGAGAAAACATTTTTTTCCCCGTAACCCCATCCACAAAACTCACCGATCTCACCTGTTTTTTTAGGTCTGAAACTCCTGTAATTCCTCAGTGGATGTGATTTGAAGCCATATCCAGCTGAATTTTTATATTCAGTCTTAATTAAAATTAATTAAAACAATATAAACTCAAAAACTACATTCAGAGAAAAAACAAATGTTTTCCCCGTAACCCTATCCACAAAACTCACCAATTTCACCTGGTATTTTTAGTCTAAAACACCTGTATTTCCTCAGTGGATGTGATTTGAAGCCATATCCTGCTGAAATTTTGTATTCAGAATTAATTGGAGTTAATTAAAACAATATAAACTCAAAAATTACATTCAGAGAAAAAAGAACGTTTTTCCCGTAACCCTATCCACAAAACTCACCGATCCCACCTGGTATTTTTAGTCTAAAACACCTGTATTTCCTCAGTGGATGTGATTTGATGCCATATCGAGCTGAATTTTTATATTCAGTCTTAATTAAAATTAATTAAAACAATATAAACTCCGAAATTCCATTCAGAGAAAAAAGGTACTTTTTCCCGTAACCCCATCCACAAAACTCACCGATCTCACTTGTTTTTTTAGGTCTGAAACTCCTGTAATTCCTCAGTGGATGTGATTTGAAGCCATATCCAGCTTAAACTTAATATTCAGAATAAATTAAAATTAATTAAAACAATGTAAACTCAAAAATTACATTCAGATATATATTTTTTTTCCCGTAACCCCATCCACAAAACTCACCAATTCCACCTGGTATTTTAAGTCTAAAACACCTGTATTTCCTCAGTAGATGTGATTTTAAGCCATATCCAGCTGAAACTGAATATTCCGACTTAATTGGAGTTAATTAAAACAATATAAACTCAAAAATTACATTGAGAGAAAAAAAACACGTTTTTCCCGTAACCCCATCCACAAAACTCACCAATTCCACCAGGTATTTTAAGTCTAAAACACCTGTTTTTCCTCAGTGGATGTGATTTAAAGCTAATCCAGCTGAAATGTTATATTCAGTCTTTAATTGAAGTTAATTAAAACAATATAAACTAAAATTACATTCAGAGAAAAAAAAAAGTTTTTCCCGTAACCCCCTCCACAAAACTCACCAATTCCATTTGGTATTTTAGGTCTAAAACACCTGTATTTCCTCAGTGGATGTGATTTGAAGCTATATCCAGCTTAAACTTAATATTCAGTCTTTAATTGAAGTTAATTAAAACAATATAAACTAAAATTACATTGAGAGAAAAAATAACAATGTTGTCCCCGTATAACCCCCTCCACAAAACTCACCAATTCCACCTGGTATTTTAGGTCAAAAAAACACCTGTACTTCCTCAGTTGATGTGATTTGAGGCTATATCCAGCTCAAACTTAATATTCAGTCTTTAATTGAAGTTAATTAAAACAATATAAACTAAAGTTACATCGAGAGAACAAAAAAAAAAAATTGTCCCCGTAACCCCCTCCACAAAACTCGACAATTCCACCTGGTATTTTAGGTCTAAAACACCCGTATTTCCTCAGTGGATGTGATTTGAAGCTATATACAGCTTAAACTTTATGTTCAGTCTTTAATTGAAGTTAATTAAAACAATATAAAATCAAAATTACATTGAGAGAAAAAATAATAATGTTGTCCCCATAACCTCCTCCACGAAAACCTCATTAATTTTACCCGGTTTTTACAAACCCCTTCCACTTCCACAAAGGCTAAGAGTTTTTTGAAACGTTAAACAAAATCAACACTCCGCCACTAACCGGTTTATAACTTCCCAATTTAGGTGAAAGTTTCTCAATGGTGCATTATCCCATCATACTTCATTATAATATTATGCCAGTGATAACTACTAGGTCTATGTGAATGAATAATAATGGCTGATATTCACCAGTAATCCTTAAACTAAGCCCCATTATGAGTGTCCCTAAGAAATAAACAGTGGTGAAAAATATATCAATTTGGGAGTAGGTTTACTTCCAGAGTTTTATACCCAACGGTTCTAGAAACAAATTACAAGCAGCAATAAACACCACACCTAGTTCTTCTCTTACTTCTGATTGTAACCATCGCGTTTTAGAACCAACCGCCTGTAAAAGAAACAGTTACTTTAAACCCTAACCACAACACACATAAAAAGCACACAACCGAAATCACGCTCTTTCTTTCAACGCAGAGTTTTATTATAACAACCGTTTTGTAAAAAACAAACCCCAGTAAAAACACAAAAAAGGACACATACCCCGAATGAATGTAACTGCATCGGAGTTGTTATATACCAGCCATCTTAAAAACTAACATGAAAAATCAAGACTTAAAACGGGCACACATCCCAAACCACAGTCCTCTGACAGTACTCTTAACTCCATAACGGCGTAAGGTTTTCTTTCAAGGTTAAGTTCTAAACTTAAGGTTCTAAAAAACAATCATTAAAAGAAAACCGAAGACACATCCGGGCACACCCCCCCCCCCCCAAAGGAATGTTTCTGGTACTACTCTTTCCTCAGCACTACGTGTGTGTCCCCTTAGTGGCTGTGGTTTTCTTTTACCAGTCATCTTAAAAAGCAAACATTAAACATTGGGAAACCAAACCAGCACAAGAGTCACGCCAAGAATCGCATTCTCTGTCTTTTCAAACCTTTTTTCTATGAGAGTAATTTCGTACCAAACATCTTGGAAAAATACTGAACATCTCCCCAACGTCCTTGCTCCAAAATCAAAACCAATCAGTTTCACTCTAAAATCTTGTCTGTTGTTCCTTAAACCCAAGACAAGACACTACAAACGTCAATATCCCTTCTTGTTCCTTTCATACAGTGCCTCTCCTTAAAAAATTCATTGTTTTCCCTCCTAGCCTCGATTTGATTGTAATGTAGGGCTACAACATGTTGATACTGTAGTGACGTAAATTAAAATAAAAGCAGCATGGTATCTAACACAATAACTTATTACTAAACCTTTCTTTCGTTGCAGACGAAACCTTTCTTTCATTGAAGAATTGAACATTATTTAAGAGAACAAAAGAATAATACATTTATCAATAAACATTTAAACAGAATTAGGATCGTATTAGATTTCCATTTCCAGTACATACAATTAATAACACTACCACCAAAACGAGGCT
Source organism: Pisaster brevispinus (assembly GCA_023634235.1). Lineage (NCBI taxonomy): Eukaryota > Metazoa > Echinodermata > Asteroidea > Forcipulatida > Asteriidae > Pisaster > Pisaster brevispinus. The sequence continues at coordinate 15,681,833 of JAMKCF010000007.1, read as the reverse complement.
CGAAACAAAATAGTCTGCCCCTTTTTATATTTCAATAATCATTATCAGTACATTAACAGGTTTCCAAACCCAAATTAACAAATTGTGTTTATTGTTTGCTAAATAACTGTAACTAATAGTCAATACGGATTAAGAGACAAGTATTTTCCGCTAGGGAGATTAAGAATATTAATATGATAAAATGATGGTGCACAAGGTTTTATTGTTAAGTTTTGCAATTACAATGACAACCTGTCCTACCACCACGACACAAATACAACCACAAACAAAGTGTATTCCAAAACCTCCTCCTAATCTCAAAATATTTTTTAAAAGGACAATCCAGAATACCCGACCCCCCAAAAAACCCAACAACAACCAAAACTAAACCAGTTAAATTTAGTACACCTGAATGTAACTTTAAACCAAACATTAACAACACAGTTAAACTATGATACTTAATCAAAGTTAGTTAAAATAGTATGAGTCACAACGATAAAGCCTGAAATCATGTACGACCAGCAAGCAGCATTTTGTTCCCATGCTGAACACTGAATTTTTTTTATAATCGTCCGAACATTACACAATTACAATTTTCATAAAGAAGTCACTTCACAATCCAATGCTGAGTATAAAAAACCCCAGTAAATATCAAAATAATCACTATTAGTCCTTGAGATTCCAAATCAACAACTATCAGAACAAGATTTTAAACAAAAGTACTCTTATCTTATTACACATAAGACTGTGTTGATATAACACTGGAGTTTGTTTTAGTAAAAGAGTGCAATATTGATTATATTATTATAAGTAGTAGAGCATATATCATCAATAACTATTCCGCGAAAATACCAACAGCCGTACAGGAGATAAATTATTGAGAAACTGAAGATTTTTCCGCAGATTGAATCTGAAAAACCTGCGGTGACATCAACAACTTTCCCATAATCCCATTCCTACTATGTAACTATGTAATAAGTGACTATGTAATAAGACTAGTAGAATTACTGCTCCAATGGTCAGCTATGACCAAACATTCACAAAAGCAAACATGTTTCAGAAAACATCGTAAATTCCAATTATTCCAATTTATTTGTTACTTTTCCTAAAAGGTCCTATTTATTTCGGTCATGTTGAAATATGATGTCTTTTTCAACAGCATTTCCATCTGTGCCCCCCTCACATGTAATGATGCTTCACGTCATATGTTAAATGCATTGTGGAATTCCAAAATGGCCGCCGTATCTGGCGACTATCTCGGATTGTTTTCAGCCTGAATTTAGAGGCCCCAACCACAATTAAGTTTTGTACCAATGGAATACTTTATTTCTAGATTTGGGGCTTTAGAGTTTGGATTATGGTAAGCGTTTGGGTTTTGGTTATACTTAAGCTGACGGTAATATCGATTTTTCAAGTTGAAAAACTAAAACTTTCTTTTTCTTTTTCCTAAAAAACGTGAGAAACCAACGGTGACAAATGGTGACCCCATTAAAATCATGTATAGTGCTGCGTTACTGATAACGTCAAAATAAACAGGTTTACAAAGACTTATAGCGTTTGGCCAAAAATGTACAAAATTGTGGGGAAATACTTTTTAAAGAAAAAATGGGCATAAAATTACCGAAAATGCCCTTGGTGGCAATTGTTTTAAAACGTTGTTTTGTTTGTTGGTGAATTAAAGAGAGGAGGGGTTGTGCCTTTCCGGGTAGTCCCCGTAAAAAGAAAAAAAAGAGAAGAAAAAAAGCCCGCTCCTGATGAGGGGGTTAACAGTTATGAAAATGATGCCATTGTTTCATTATTGGGTTTACTGCTGGGGCGCTTTAAAATCGGTTTTCCCCGGCCCATTGTGGGCGAAAATTGTATTATCCAAGTTTTCGCACATACACTGCCGATATTCCCACCTTCTGGAGCCTGATTGATGATTGTAAAGTAATTTATTGCCTTAAAAGTAGGCAACTAGCATGTTAAAAATATTTCACTAAAAAACATGGTATAGTTTTGAACCTCTAAATACGAGTTAAAAACATCCAAGATGGCCACCGAATATGGCAACCTTGTTTAACAGACAATGCATTTAACGCCGTCACCGTACACATCACCAACACTTTCTTGAGAAAAAAATCAAACAACGAGTAGAAATTGCGATGAAAAAAGTAAAACATATTATATACAAAACGTTTACGTTTTTGGTCAAAGGTCAAACAAACAGTTGCCATGGTAACAGCTGATCCCTGATAAATCTTTTCTATTTTACAATATGTCTCTTAATCTCAGAAAAAATATACAAACATATTGGTGTTGATCAGAATCAGTTTTAAAAAGTTAGTGGCAAAAATAGGGACGGCACAAAGTATCCCCTTTCCTGACAGTGCGTTTGCTAGTAAGCACATTCGGTGATGATGGCAGTATGACTTTCTATCAATTTCTTTTTCAACTTTGACTACCAGGCAGCGACGTAGCCAAGGGGGGCCTGGGGTGGCACGTGCCCCCCCCCCCAAACTCCCAGTGCTTCCCCCATGAACAGAATCGCGATAGTGCTCAAAGAAAAAGAAGAGGGAAAAAAGAGGGGGGGGAGCGATTTTGTATCATCAAAATGTAGCGAACGATCGCAATCGGGATCGCTATCGCGGCCACCAAATGCCATAAGAGAAAGGTGGCCCACTGCAGCGTCCCCCTTCCAAAATAAAAGCATACCCCCCCCCCCCACTGAAAAACCCATTCTACCTGCCCCCCCCCCCCCACCGAAAAAGCCCTGGCTACGCTGCTGCTACCAGGAAAAGGACCGCCCCAAAAAACTGTATTTTTCCCAAACTGTCTAGCTGCTGCTATTTTTCATAAAGCAACTCTCCACTTACCAGTGAAAAAGGATTTAACTTCCAAGCAAAACTATTCACTTAACTTAAAACGAACTCCTGATAATTTGCAAAATTTTGCATGATTCCAAAACGTTATAATACAATTTTAAAAAATGGGCCACGAATAATGATTTTAAACAGTTTGGTGCATATTTAGATAATGTTTTAATGTGGTTGGCCCTCTAGCGACAGTAATTTAAAGTTTGTTTAATTTTACATAAGCAGTTTGACTTTAGTAACCGTCAGGACCGGGGGGGGGGGGGGCACACAGTGCGCCACCACTCTTTTGTCCGTAACTTTTTAACGCTGGATCAAAGGTTACGACTGTCTCAATATTTATCTAGGGTCAAATCCTTAAATGCATAGCTGGTATTGGGGGTTAGCCGGTACCAAAGCAACCGTTTGTTTTTTAACCTTGGTCAAACCATGTTATCGTTGTTTTCTGTTTTTCGGCAATTTTACCACTTGTTTTCGCTTGCTATCTCGAGAAGGTGGAAATGATGTGTCACTTGACAGTGTTAAATGCATTGTAGGAATTAAAAGATGGCTGCCATATTAGGATGTTAACGTTCACAAAGATTTCCATTGAAAAAAATTTATTATCTATTGTCCTCTATTATTTCCTTAGAAAGTGGTAGTGATGAATAATGTGGAATAGTGTCAAGTGCATTTTGGTAACTCAAAATGGCCGCCATATTCTGCGGCCATCTAGATTTCTTTGCTTTCAGCCCATAGATAGGGGTTCAAACTATATCAAATTCATTATTAACATATATTTTTAACATACCATCCTTACTTTTTTCGCTAATCAGGCCGAATCAATGCACCTGGGCCATCAAAGTTGACAGGAATATAAATGTTTAAGTGTAAAAACTAAACAATTCGATTTTCCCCGAAATGGGATAAACCAATTATTATAGCGCCCCCAACAGTGACCCATCGATAAACCATCAAGTTAGCAATACTATGTACAAAATATAATAATGACTTTCTTTAGTTTTTGTCATATTTATTAATAAAATTTACACTATTAAACCAAATAAATATCTGGTTTATAAAACAAATTTGCACACCACGTGAGCTATTGGATGTTATGCTTCAAATGCTGGTTTTGCAAGATAAGTGTTTTTCCCTTGTGTTGTCATCAATGTTTAACACCAGACCTTCAACACAAGTCACCTTCTCGCTTAGTCAATTCATTCTTTTGCTTACTATGCATGTTTTTTTCTGAAATGCCTCACTGCACATTGGTTCACTTAACCGTTTTTATTAGATAAAGTTGCATTGAAAATGTTTGACTGTTTACTTTGGCAAAACAATATATTAAACGTCTCTTACTGATTGAGTTACATCACATACCTTTGACAATACAAGATGACTGCTGTGATAAAGGTCCGGGCCTGCTAAAAGTATACAGAGAGCAGATCTATTCTTATCTACAGAAAAACAGACACAAAGACCGTTTTCTTGTCTTTTATTTCAAAAAGGAAAACAAACACAGACACAAGTTGCTTTTCTTTATTTAAACACAGATAAAAGACAAAAAGACAAAGTTCAAAAAAATTAACACTGGCACATTGTTATGAACATTGTTATGAATTACTGGTACAAACATCGAATGATGTGATTAAATCTTAACAATTATAAAACTCTTTACTTTCAATTTGACTTGACCCTAAATAAAACAGTCTAAGATGCAAAGACATAGCCCAGTAACTAACTTGGATTATTTCATAAGATATCCCCTCCTCAAAAAACCCCATAACAACAAAAACAACAAACACAAACAAACTTTCTATTTAGAATGCAGAAGAGGTTACATGCACACAGTCAACTAGATCAAGCAAAATAACCGAAGGAATTCTACATTTAGATCTCAACTAAAGGTACCAATCAAATCAGCTTTTTTACAAAATCAATTCATCGACAAAACCACTCCACAGACATTCATTTTAAATTGAACTTGTGAGCATTTTTTTTACGCTAAAAGTAGGAGATTTTTCCAAATTTTTTGTTAACAGATTCGAGAGTTGAAATGAATGTCTTTGTTTGCACCAGAGCTGTGCACTGAGGACAATTCAACATGGTGTGACCATTTCTCTTTGGTCAAAGTGTTGCTGGACACCATTTTGGTCCAAATATAGCACCACCCAATATTATACACTAGGCATATGCCCAATGTTGGGCAGAGGGTAGCTCCCAACGGTCCCATACTTCAACTCACTCTTTTCCTGTAGTACAGAAGTACCCTCAACTCTCGAGAAACCCCTACCCCCCCCCCCCCAAAAAAAAACCTCTAAAGAATTCCAAGCTTTCGAAGCACACAAAGAAACCACAATGGGGGCTGTGGTAGGTAGGGGTTGGGGTAGGTAGGGGCTGTGGTAGGTAGGGGCTGGGGTGGGTAGGGGCTGTGGTAGGTAGGGGCTGGGGTAGGTAGGGGCTGGGGTAGGTAGGGGCTGGGGTAGGTGGGGGCTGGGGTAGGTGGGGCTACACAATAGCACACTAATTTCCTCTTGTACAGAAGTACCTGCCTAAAACCCTCTAAAGAATCCCTGAGATTCCAAGCACACAATGATGACACAAAGGGAGATGGGGTGGGGGTGGTAGACCACGCCCTATATCAAGCACTAAGTGCCACATATGCAGTCTAGTCTGGCACCCAGTGAGCGCACATGCCTTTTTTGGACCAAAAATTAATTCTAATTGCAACTCTCTCAGTGTACAGCTGTGGTTTGCACTATAACCTCTTCTGACTATATAGGACCTGTGTTGTGCCACCACGTTCTTTGTGAACATTCCCAATAATCGATAGTAAATGTGTCCGTACCAAAATGGGAACAGACTATTTTTGTTGTTGTCCCACCCTCTGTTGAATGATTGGCAGAGCTGTCTGAGTATACAATATCTTGAATAATGCTTCCTTGGTGAACTGAAATGCACATCAGGTTGATCTGTCCATTCAGCTCATCAATCACTTCCAGACCAGTGCACTGTATATAGGTTCAAAATGAAACAAACACAACACATTATTCAGGTGTTATACATTGTTTTAAAAGCAGGGTACATACTAGAGCCAGAAATTAGTTTTTTGTAAAAGAGCCACTTAAATTCAACTTCAAATGGATTCACACTAAGGATGTGGACTGCCTTTTTCTTTAATTACTTTCGATTCATTTACCTCACTATAAGAAGAAAAACAAATTTGTCTGATGTTGTAAAGACTTTCAGTGAATTTACTATAATCCACAGTTTGGGTTGATCAATTAATATAGAGAACAGTTTTTTACCAGTTGTGGTGTTTTTCACCTTTTCTCTTTCAAGTACCTTTTTTCAACAAAGTTCTGAGATCAAATACATTTTATTTGCTCATCCTCAAACTTTTTTATTGACATACCACTTTACTGTTTCTAGGTTAGAAATAATTCAAACAACAGGCTTTTTTTTTTGACAAGCACAATATAGATCCAGAAATTATTTTGAAAATTGCTTCTGCAGAAAACAGATTTATGCCAATGATACAGACTTGGTGTTATCACTCTAACTTGAGACTCATTTACCATAATCAGAAAAAATATTCATTTCTCTGAAGGTGGATTTTTTACTTGTAACACTCAGTTTTTCAACAGTTTGGTTTGATCTTTTCTTTAATGAAGATTTGTTTTCGTGTGTGTTTTCCCTTAAAGGTTTTAATTGAAGGTTGTTTCTCAACCAAATCCTTATGCATTGCTGTGGCAACCAAAAATGGGCAAAATACCCCAATTTAAAAATATTGCCTAACCATGAAGGAGATGAGTCTCCAAAACGAAATTTAGTCCAGATATAGATTGGACTTGTATCTACAATTGGTCTAAGTTTAATGTTGGTAGGTAACTGTTGCCAAGGTCAAAGGTCACCAAGAATGTCAGTGTTTTTTTGATATTTTCGGTCAAGAACCAACTTTGGAGCCTTGCAAACATTTTATTAAATGAATAAGGGCACTATCCTTGTTTGGGGATAACCACATGTGCCTAGATATAATACAAATAGCAATATCAAGCTTTTCAAACTATCAATTGTGAGTATGAGGAGGGTCTGAATATAAAAATTAAATTTTTTCAGCAGATTAAATTAGTGTTTTCAGCAGCCTGTAGAGAGAAAAGGGGGTGAGGCCAGATTTGAGCTATTTGGGTGACAGTCACCCTAGGTACCAATTTATAGCTTTGTATCTTTTTTTAAAGGCGCGTTTAAGCGCATTACAAAACGCAAAATATTCATTGTCGCAAATCGCGTTCACTGAAAGGGGGGTTGCCACGCCCACTTTAAGGGGCCTTAATTTTGAAACGACTTGGAGTTGGAATTTTCTTTTTTGCATATGCTCATTATACACATAGATGAACATTAGAAATGAATTTCAGCCAAATCTGAGAGGTGACGTGTAAACATTTTCAGAATATTGGTTGATTTGACATGGAATGACCCACCAGTTTTGTATGGCTGAGCACGAAGAAGACATTCTGCTTTGTGTAGTGCCCTGGTGCAACTATGTATTAACCATCTTAAAAAGATAAGAAACCAAATGTGAATTGAATTGTAGTCAATTGACAGTGAGGTCAATTGTACTGAAACAAACTGTTTTAATCAATACAATATACTTGGTGTATTTTTAATTCGGTGTGTAAAAAACAAAAGGTGAATATTGACAACATTTACTTAGGCCATTTGTTCATAAACATAAATCTACATGATTGCTCAACACTTTGGTCCAGTTAAGAGAATGAATAGCTAAATGGTTTCATAAATTAATTGTCTGGGCAAAATGGGGAACAGGGTCAAAGAGGGGTGTTGGAAAAATACTATTGGACAGAGGTACTATTTATCTTGCATCTTAGTTTCTTAATATCAAGCCATGTATTTGTTGTCCTGAATGGTCTTATTATTGTAATACACTGCTCACCATCAGGGCTGGTATTCAATAACATGAAGAGCAGGAAAATAAATGCTTTGAGAGAAATAAAGCACTTGAATGAGATGAGAAGACAGAGAAGACAACTGTCCAGAATAAGATGCTGCGGAGGGAGCCAAGGCTCTTGAAGAAACTAAAGACAAAGAAGACATCTGCTCTAGCAAAGACATCATCTCTAGCAAAGTAAAGGTTGTGGGTTTGAATCCCACCCGAGTGATTGCCTGTGGATTTTTTTCACAGAGCTCGGAAAAGCACTGAGCATACAGTGCTTAATACACATCGGTGTAAGGGAAATAACCAAACTAAAGACAAAGAAGATAAAATGACTTTAAAAGATGAAGTGGAGGAAACAAGGCCTTGGAAATTATGAGATAAAAAGATGGATGAGAAATAGTGAGAATCAGATAAAGAGCAGGAGACTGGGCCCACATGTTCTTCCCAGTGTGCATGGCTGGGTAAACAGTTTTAAAAAGCAGGAGAAGTGCCACTTTCAAAGCCTTTGTAAACTTGATCTCGCAAAGAAGATGCACATCACTAGCTATCAATTTTGAAAATTAAATCAAAACATAGTTATGACAAGTGCCTAGGGAGGAGAAGGCAGGAAATTATGAAAGATTTAGTAGCTTATTGAGGAATCAACTCCAAAGATTTCAACATTGCATTTGAGTTCAATTCTCAACTGATAAAGACCAAGCACTGAAGACTTGGAGTAAAATGTAGCATGTAATGTAATAAAAGTAACATGAACTTAAAGAGAGTGTTATTTCAGTGTAAAGCGAAACAGAAGCGAGTGTAATTGATTCTGTCACAATGAGAATGAAAGTCAAAGATGTGCAGATAAACAGGATTCAAACAGTTTTGGTTCAGGTTCATCTGGTAGTAAAAAGTCATGTTACAGCATGTGGATTATAACCCCCTGAGAATTACAGTAAGGAAAAAATACCACGCAATCGAGACAGGAACAAAAGTCCAATGTTTGTTTACAGTTTGCTTCCATCAGGAACAGAGTCAGATTTTGAGCAGAGCTACAAATGAGAACTTGATAACTAAAAAATACAGCTGGTAAAACAAGGAGAAAATGCCTAATAGTTCTTTCTTGTAAAGAAACACATTTGACTGTTTCCTGTCATATTAGGCAACTTAGGCTTAATTTGTTTTAAATCACAGAATCACTGAAGAGAGGGAAGATTTTTCTTGATGCATCGCCTTGGTGTAATATCAAATTTTACCGATAAAACATGAGGAAAAAACATAAATGTTTCTAGTGATCTTTCTAACCATGCAAATAGTACATTACTCAGTCTACCTGTGAGTCTTCAAACACTCTCGTAAGTACAGCAGCTTGGTAAAGATTTAGATATTATTAATGGTTTGGTGTGTATCAACACAATATGAACAACTTCACCTTGTGATAGGTTTTCCTACAAAGCATCAAATGTCAATTCATGATTAGAATGCAAACCAATAAAGAACAAAAGTTCACTGATAGTCAGTCTGGATCTGGACTAGTTCAGTGTCAAACCCTTCAATATTCAAAATAGCCTCATTCTTATGTCTAGATGCATGGGCTACATCAAACAATACAAACGATATTATGTTTTATAAAATAAATCAACATTAAGGGTTGCAAGAACTTTTACAAACAACCAAGTAGATCTTTGTCAATCAGGATTGTACACTCTAAAACTCTCAGTCAGAATTGACTTAGACTCTGGGTAACTGGGGGCCTGGCCTGTTTGTTGATCAGTATGGCCCCAATTAGTGTCAAACTGATGCAAAATCAAAGTCAAAATCCTAATTTGTAATCACTTTCCAAATCAGCCCAACCCAGAAATGGGCTGGGCCCCCTGAGACTTAGCCTTTTGTCAAGGCCTTCGTGGCTTGGACAGCTTTATAAACAGCGGAGCGACTGGAACCAGAGACCGAGCACGAGCCGAGTGGCGAAGCCACGAGGGCCTTTTCCAACTTGTTGGCGTTTTTTGGGGGGCATGAATTATTCATAAAGTATGGAACGTGCATTATTCATAAATTGTATGCAAATAAGTATCTGATGATACACACGTTGAGACGATGAGACTTTTGCTACCGTTTGGGTAGCAAAAATCGAGATTATAAAGAAAACATTATAAACCGCAAACAAGTTGGAAAAAGCCCTCGTGGCTTCGCCACTCGCGTGCGTAGTCTCCTCTTCCAGTTGCTTGTGGTCGCGGCTCTAAGCTGTCCAAGCCACGAAGGCCTTGACTAAAGGCTACCTGAGCCCCGGAGTACGGGTCAATTCTGAACTGGGCATTTTCAGAGTGTATGTGTCATGCAGCATTCAATCAAACCATTACTTGTCCTACTTCATTTTTTGTTCCATCCAATATTTATAACTGCACTCTACACCACCCCAAGCCTTTACACTGCAGTGCAAACTGCCCTCGTAGTGTCTGCATAAATACAATTGTGTACAGTTCACTTATTCTTATAATGTTTTCCTTCATTCAAGTGACAAAGAACTACTTCGTTGCAAGATGGAATGTTCCATTTGCATCGTTGAATGGAATATTCCATAAACTTTAAATCATTAAAATATTTTACTCATAAACATTCATTATTTGATTTTTTCCCCAAACACCTCAAATATTTCAGTTTGTGTTTAGATGACATTTCTGTTATTCTTTTTATCCAAACATTGAATCATAATGGATACAAGAACTGTCATCACAACTCAAATAAGTAAGTGATGATGTTTTAAAGCCTTACAAGTGCATTGAAACGATGGTTCATATACACATAATTAGTGCAATGTAAACAAAGGGTATTATTATACACCCTTTGTTTACATTGCACTTCAAGCTCCAAAACATCCTCAAAACATCAGAGGATATGGCTATGCTGAGAACCGTTCTCAGTGATCTGTATTCATATTTTCTGCAGGGATGGAACAAAATCAGATTCTTGATAAGTAGAGTCACTCCAGTTCTCAGATTGTTTCTAAAATGCGTGTTCCAGAATATGAAAAAACCTCTACTTTGAGCATTTCAGTAGTAGAAACAATTTGTTTCTTTTAATATGGTTATGAATTCAGTACTGTTAGTTTTGACATGGTGGCAGCATCATGTGCATTCATCTACAAGGATTGCCTTACTCAGTAATGGATAATAATCTGTTCTAATGTTGTGACCAATGTTGTACCATCACTTCAACTATTTCTTCCATAGGCATGTCTTGAGAAACTAGTTGAGATTACACATGTATGTCTGATTACCCACACGAGGCCGTCTTTGCCTAAAGCTATGAGTAATTGTTTGTGCTACTTCTTAGAGATGAAGATCACAGCAACAATAACATGCTCTTCATGTCCCCATCTATCCTGATGGATAGAGAGAGGTCATCTACTGCCATAGAATGTGTCATGGAGATACTCTTGATGACAACTCTTTCATGTACCATAACAATGTACATGAAGTCAGGACTTGGACTCCATAGTCTGATCCAGCTGCTGACAAACAGGGATGCTCCCAACATGAAGAAAATCACATTCCATGGATGTTAGATCAAAGTTGATCTCAGGTATGACCTTCATGTACTGGTCAAACAATTCAGTTTCTGAAACTGTGTAGATTTGTTCTAAGATAATTCACCAACACACAGGTTGGTCAAAATAAAGTTTATGAAAATCAAGCCTTGGATTTATTACTCTGATGGCCATCACCACAAGAATCTGAATCCAGCTGTTTCTTGATGGCCAAGAACATCATGTTTAAGTTAAGTCAGACTGGTCTTAAACATGATGACCATGACTGGGAGCAGAACACACCCAAAAGGATGTAAGATTTCAGTATCTATCTATGAGATGACCTCAATCTAGGGGTCAAACAAAGTATGATGAAGATTTGTTTCTCTACATCAATACACAAGTTTGTCAAACTTAGTGGAGTCAGTACTTGCACTCATTAATCTGATGACCATCGCCACAAGATCCTGAATCCAGTTGTTGGCCCAACTTGAAAATAATACTCCAGAAAAGAAGAGGATGTAACGTCAGCATTGATTCTACTGGATGACCTGGTGGTGGTCAGTCATTTCAGAATGATGATTATTTGTATCTAACTAATGATACACCAACACACAGGTTGGTCAAACCTAAAATTATGACAGTCAAGCTTGGTGTGTGTTAAGCTCAGAGCTTTCCCAACTTCTGCAAACAAGAGTCACAGGCTAACTACTCAGGTGAGATTTGAACCCATGACCTTTGCCATTCTAGAGCAGATATCTTACTACTAGACCACTGAGCTAGCACGGTAGCTATCATTTTTGACATGGTGGCAGCATCATGTGCATTCATCTACAAAGATCGCTTTACTCAGTAATGGATAATGTTCTAATTTAATTTGACAAAATGTTGTGACCAATATTGTACCATCGCTTCAAAGATTTCTTCCATAGGCAAGTCTTTAGAAACTAGATGGGGTTACACATATTGGTCTGAGTACACCCCTACCCCCTCTTTGCCCAACGATAGCAACGATAGCTTGCTCTTCATGTCCCAATCTATCCTGCTGGATAGAGAGAAGTCATCTATTGCTATAGTCTGTGTCATAGAGATACTATTGAAGACAACTCTTTCATGTAGCAAGAAGCAAAAAACATCCAAGAGGATGTAACGTCAGTATTGATCTACTGGATGACCTGGTGGTGGTCAGTCATTTCAGAATGATGATTATTTGTATCTAACTAATGATACACCAATACACAGGTTGGTCAAACCTAAGATTATGACAGTCAAGCTTGGTGTGTGCTAAGCTCAGAGCTTTCCCAACTTCTGCAAACAAGAGTCACAGGCATATAGACTGTGCAAGTCTTGCGCGTATTCGAACATTGGGATCCGTTAAAGCGCGTGAGTTTGTTTCTTTAACGCGTTAAAGCGATGTACGTGGGACCACAGTGGTCCCAAAAATGTTTGAATACGCGCGAGACTTGCATGGTCTATTACTCAGGTGAGATTTTAACCCCTGACCTTTGCCATTCTAGAGCAGATATCTTACTACTAGACCACTGAGCTAGCCCTGGTAGCTAGAGGCAGTTCAAATCCTATACTTTAGCAATGGGTATCACAACGAGTTAAACACACATTGCTGTTTGGGTAAAACAAAAAACATTAATCCTCCAAGCTGATTTGACACTGCATGGATCAGTAGTCATGTGACTGCTGAGCCCTTCCCTCCCTCCTTCCCCCTCCCTCCCCCAACAAGCCAATTTACATGAGCCCCTCCCCCATAGGTCTTTGGAACACACTCTGAAACCAACATCATAAACTACACAATTATTCAATACTACAAACCCAAGAACATGGTACCACAATGCTTTACATTATACACAATATGAATAAAGTATACACATTAGTTCTACTATACTATAGGGCCTCAGAGAAAGCTTTCAAATATGTTTAAATGCTGAAAACTTCAGCCATTAGGCCTATAACAGTAAATTCAACAAGTTTGAGTTTATGCCTACAATACTAGAACATCCCAGCTTGCTTGAAGTTTTGACACTTTTGAACATAAAAGTTCAACAATTGTGAGTATGTGTCCACTAAAGGCATGCAAGCTTGCTTGAAGCCATGACACTTTTAAAATCTACTTTCAATGAAACTATACATGATGTACAAACCCAGCAATTTAATCACGTTTTCAAAAGTTCCATTTTCCGATACACTATACAGGTATTTTTGGTCACAATTTAGGATTGTTTGCTAACATTGCTGGCTGAATTAAACATGCTTAGGAGCAATGTGACATGTACAGAGGAACTCTGAAGATTGAGGCAAATGGTGTTCTCTCTTCTACTAACTAATGTACAGATATACACCTGAGAGACGTCGGATGTCGTAAAAGATTTTGTTATGAGAGAATACTCACAAATAGAATTGCACTCCATCTTGTGCTGTTAGTGGCACTTTTGTGTGTCAGAGGATTAGAGGTAAATACACTTTTTGGGTAAAAAAGGCCCTAGCATACACAAACTATATCTTTTTGTTTTTGAGACATTTAAATTTCCTTTTTGCAAATTAATAAGGACCCACACATCAAATCGTGGTCTGACCAAATCACTGTGCATACCCCGCCGTCGAGTCAGCAATTTAAGGGTTCTGGACCCCGCCAACCCTTGGTTCGCAGGCAGCATAGTACCACAGCGCAGGGAGGCCATTCCCCAACCTGGTGTGTGAGAGAAGATTTGACCAAAAGTAATACTACTGGTCAAGAATGATTGTGATGAGATTTCTAATGTTGATGACCCCATCCAATCATCCTCCAGTTGCATGATACCATTAATCCTCTGATCTACCCAAATTCCAATCATCTTATGCCCTCAATCCTTCTAATCCACACACAACATCTCACTGAGCCATCCAGCCTCAATCATGGTTGCAGTCTTCACAAAGGGACATCACCACACGCAAGTAAAACTGCATTTCTAGATAATGCTGATTGACGTTGGTTAAGTATTAAAATTGCATTTTTGATTTTCTTTTCATTGTCGAAAAACATAACTATGTGTACCTTGTTTGAAGGCTAAAATCTCAATCGATACTTAACTGTATTTGTTTCCGGAGACAACTGTCATAGAGTTCTGTTCTTATACACAAACATGTCTCTTTGAGAAAATAAAAAACAATAAATATACAAAGTTTTCAAGTTGCTCTTGATCTTGCTGCCCACCTGGTTATCGTACACCGTATAGAGGGCGCTCTGGACACATGCAGGTCTCTGATCAACAAGCCAGCCCATTGCGGTGGTGTGTTGAATGTTAGACTCATAGCGCTCTATCGACGAAAATCGCAAAAGAGCTGAATCATCATACAGTGTGCAATGACCAATCAGGTAGCCAGATACTCTAAGGACGTCTTGCACCAAGACTGCATTCCTCATGCATAAGACTACAATTTGTCACTTCTTAAAAACATAAAGATCCAAGATGTTTGGAGACTTGATAAAAGGAAGAAAGAACGGTGTCAATGAATATCTTCTTAATACTGCTATAAAAATGTCACTAAAATCTGTGACAACAATGTTTTGAGCAAAATGCCACTTCTTGAAAACTGCAGCATTATGGTCCTCTAGTATAATTTAGGTTATGCCCTCATTCTATCAATATCAAACAAGTCTTCAATTTTGATGGGTTCCAATCTTCCCAAATCATGCAAAACACAATGTTGAACAATTTGGGAGGATTTAGGGAAATAGGGAAAGGCATTAGCAATAGTTATAAGGGAGGTGTAACTTTGGTCAATGGAAGTTAATAACAAACCTCTGTAATTTGCTTTTATCATGAACGAGGGAGGTATAACATATGCTACAAAGATCACGAATCGTCATCACAACCTCAAACATCTTTTAAATAAAATGGGAAAAAATAATGTTTTGTCTGCATAATGCTCAAATTGCAAACAGAAATTGCAAACTGCTACCTGTCAATGTATTTCTGACACCCCCTCTAAAAAAAAAAAAACCTCATACATGCTGATTTTGTGGGACAATCATTTTCACCTCTCCTCTCGTGTGAACTGTTGCTAATTTTGGAACATGTGGATACCATTTACCAATGTTGCACCTCTTTTTTCTTACATAACATCTTAAGACTCCAAAGTATACTGAATAATGATACGAAAACTAAAAAGACCAAAGAAAACTAATAATTGGGTACGTGTTTCCCTTGAGAATGTTTCCCCAAATCTCCCAACATAGATTACTTTACTTGCCTTCCTCCTGAACCATCTCCAGTTGTTCAGGAGGCAGAGAAGTAAAGTAAGTTTTGGGAGATTTGAATGTACAAAAAAAAAACAGTGAAGAGAGGACCTTGTAACAGGCTCAGTAAATTGAATATTCAATTTATGGTTATTCTTTCAACAACCCTTACAGACCAGGCAGTTTGGGTAGAGTGAGACCTAAATCGTCCCATTTCCTCTTGTCCTACAAAATGTGTCACTCCATACCAAATTGCTTGGACTTACATAAGATAGGAATGCCTGACCCTGTGATAAGCACTTGTTTTTTGGGCCTACCAGCTGCCCTAGTCCGTTTTGTATATATCAGGGATTGGGACTGTTAAGGCTAAGTTTCTACATGTATGTCTTACATTTCCAGAAATGTAATATTCGAAAGTTTCAAATTGGACTTTAGGCCAACAGGGCCCTTTTTAAAACTAATTGTTAGACTAATTGAAAACATTTTAAGAGCAATTTGCAAAAAATAGAAAATAAAAAAATGAAAGATTTTTTGTACACATACCTCTTCGGGTAAGATGAAAAAGAAAGAAGAACAAATGAAAGTAAACTTTAATTGGAGAAATATGCTGACACTGTCAGGTAGAATGAATTAAAGCAATCCCCCAAGATAGGAAAGACTCTGAGTTCAGAAGATAAATTAGTTGCACGGATGAAATCAGCTCAAAATCAGTTCAAATTAAGATGTAAGGATGTGCACAGAGGAAGCACATAGAGTCTTGCATCCAAACACCAAGACAGAAGAAACACAGCAGTTTTCTCTCATTGAGTAAAGATCATCATTTGTTGAGACAACAGTGGAAGGAAGAAGATAAACTACTTGCAAAGTTTGAATCAGCTGAGATGTAAGGATGTGCACAGAGGATGCAAATAGAGTCTTGCATCCCATCACCTAGACAGAAGAAACACAGCAGTTTTCTCTTATTGAGTAAAGATCCTCATTTTGAGAGACAACAGTGGTAAGTAAGAAGATAAACTACTTGCAAAGTTTGAATCAGCTGAGATGTAAGGATGTGCACAGAGGATGCAAATAGAGTCTTGCATCCCATCACCTAGACAGAAGAAACACAGCAGTTTTCTCTCATTGAGTAAAGATCCTCATTTTGAGAGACAACAGTGGTAAGTAAGAAGATAAACTACTTGCAAAGTTTGAATCAGCTGAGATGTAAGGATGTGCACAGAGGATGCAAATAGAGTCTTGCATCCCATCACCTAGACAGAAGAAACACAGCAGTTTTCTCTTATTGAGTAAAGATAGAGACAACAGTGGTAAGTAAGAAGATAAACTACTTGCACAGTTTGAATCAGCTGAGATGTTAGGATGTGCACAGAGGATGCAAATAGAGTATTGCATCCCAGCACCTAGACAGAAGAAACACAGCAGTTTTCTCTCATTGAGTAAAGATCATAATTTGTTGAAACAACAGTGGTAAGTAAGAAGATAAACTACTTGCAAAGTTTGAATCAGCTGAGATGTAAGGATGTGCACAGAGGATGCAAATAGAGTATTGCATCCCATCACCTAGACAGAAGAAACACAGCAGTTTTCTCTCATTGAGTAAAGATCATCATTTTGAGAGACAACAGTGGTAAGTAAGAAGATAAACTACTTGCAAAGTTTGAATCAGCTGAGATGTAAGGATGTGCACAGAGGATGCAAATAGAGTATTGCATCCCAACACCTAGACAGAAGAAACACAGCAGTTTTCTCTCATTGAGTAAAAATCATCATTTTGAGAGACAACAGTGGTAAGTAAGAAGATAAACTACTTGCAAAGTTTGAATCAGCTGAGATGTTAGGATGTGCACAGAGGATGCAAATAGAATCTTGCATCCCATCACCTAGACAGAAGAAACACAGCAGTTTTCTCTCATTGAGTAAAGATCATCATTTTGAGAGACAACAGCTGTAAGTAAGAAGATAAACTACTTGCAAAGTTTGAATCAGCTGAGATGTAAGGATGTGCACAGAGGATGCAAATAGAGTATTGCATCCCATCACCTAGACAGAAGAAACACAGCAGTTTTCTCTCATTGAGTAAAGATCATAATTTGTTGAAACAACAGTGGTAAGTAAGAAGATAAACTACTTGCAAAGTTTGAATCAGCTGAGATGTAAGGATGTGTACAGAGGATGCAAATAGAGTATTGCATCCCATCACCTAGACAGAAGAAACACAGCAGTTTTCTCTCATTGAGTAAAGATCATCATTTTGAGAGACAACGGTGGTAAGTAAGAAGATAAACTACGTGCAAAGTTTGAATCAGCTGAGATTAAGGATGTGCACAGAGGATGCAAATAGAGTCTCCATCCAAAAAAATAGACAGAAGAAACACAGCAGTTTCCTCTCATTGACTAAAGATCATCATTTTGAGAGACAACGGTGGTAAGTAAGAAGATAAACTACGTGCAAAGTTTGAATCAGCTGAGATGTAAGGATGTGTACAGAGGATGCGGATAGAGTTTTGTGTTCAAACAACTAGACAGAAGTAATATATCAGTTTTTTTCTCATTGACTAAAGATCAAACAAACTTTGAGAGACAACAGCTGTAAATAAGAATATAAACAACTTTGAATCAGCTGAGCTGTACAGGGGAAGCAAATGTTTCATGTATCCAGACACTGAAACTGAAGGCAACTGTTGCAAGAGGCCAGCATCAACATCCTTCTTAGAACAGTCACTGAAAATGTTTACATCGTGCAGAAGTGCACACATTTCATGTATCCAGACACTTAAACTAAAAGGAACTGTTTCAAGAGGTATACATCAACATTCCTCTTAGAGCAGTCACTGAGAATGAACGCAATGTTGCAAAGACTACAAACATTTCATGTATGAAGCCTTGGGAGCCTTATGGCAGATGAAGTTACGATGATCTATAGAATCTTTACTTTCAAAAAGGAAAACACAAATTAAATGTGCACTCTGGAAATACTAGTGTTCTTCCTTTGGAAACAAGTTCATTTCTCTCCAAAGCATGTGGAACTGCAGACAATTCATTTGATTCACAATCCAGTTAGTAGAGTTACTAGGAGAGGTGGATTTGATGATGATGAGATCAAACAGAGGTCAAGAAGCTCTAATGAATGGTAGAAGGTTGAACAAGGAGCTGAAGACAATGACAAGTTCTTTGGTCAATGAATGAATATTACTTAGAATGAGGAGTTCATGCAGCAGTAAAATACAGTCTAGTGAGCGACATGTCATATTTTCTATCAATCATGGAAATAAATATTATTTCTGAAACCATTATGACAGATTTGTCCATTGCATGATGCTGGAAGTTTTTTTAAAGGTTGTGTATAAAACATTTTGTATGACTGAACACTTGCTGCATTCTCGTTTAAATTTTCCTGAACAGGACCACCTAAACATTTTTGACAACAACAATACACAAGCTTCATGCAGAACCCATAGTAAATTGAATGATGTACTTTGCCCAAAGAACAATCAACTTAATGTTTGAAATGTTTTAAAATCATGAAGAAGTGTAATCCTTGGAGCATGCGGTAACTTACCATGAAGTCCGTTCAGATTATGGTTGATTTGATCTTAGCGACCTTGGGCTGTATCTGATCGCTCTTCAACTTCTTCCCCCCTTCTCACATCTTACAACAAGAGTCCAGCAAATTGGCTTGGAATCCAAACTCCTTGGAGTTGACCAGTAGTCTAGCAGCAAGATCCCTATCCTTGTGAGCCTAGGCTACTGCTACGGCACAAGCTCTGAAACCTGAAGTACAGTAAAACCAAGTGAAAATGAGAGTCTTAAATAACAAGATTGGATGTCTTACCCTCATGTACACTAGCTATTCCGACTGGCAATTTTGTGCTCAAAGTTCATGTAGCCTATTTATTTGTTACGATTACCGTAACTGTCTTGCGGTATCACCATGTAACACCACAAACTCTCTGATGTGCTGATGAAGTGGTGGTTCTGAAAAGAATGAGTGGAGCGTACATAAACCGTTCCACTTTTCACCGAGTCTGCTCAGATCCTTTTGTGACGTCAAACTCAACTCAATCAAAATAACAGACTTCAAAACTTGAAGTATGAAAGTGATGATATCATTTGCAAGTTACATTCAATACACTGTAGGAGAATCTAGTCTTACTTTGTCAAATCTCCATTCCTATCCTTTGTAGAACCAGTTGAGCAGCCAAATGGGAAGTCGGTAGATTCAAGTCACCGCGTGAGTGACTGAGAGTTGTTCCCTCACTCAAAGTCTCTCACATCTGTCTCATGAGGGCGCCTTGTCTTGGTATTTGTCTTTCTGCATATGATGTGGGTTGGATCCAATGACCTCTTAACCTTGAACTCCAATCTGTATGACCCCTCCTTCCTCTATGACCCCTCTTTGACCTCCAGTCTTGCTGTCGACCTTGTAAAAGTCTCTCATTATCTATTCATCAACTAAAAAAAGGGGAGTAATTGAGTCACGGTCGAGGCTAAATTTTCAAATTGATAAGGGCCTACTAAAGATATTTATTTCACATACAGAGACAACAAACATCCAGTGTTTCTATGGAAGTATTTAAAAATAATTCTTAAGAAAGTTTCAATATTTCACTGTCATGGGGTGTATTGCTCCAAACACCAATATGAACATCAGGTTGGTACTTGTTATTAAATCTTGAATAGTTTTGACACAAACAACTGATGTGGAATCTTGTTGGAGTTTTGGTTTAGTCTTTATGCAGCTCAAATTTTAAATGACACGGGCCTGAGGGCGACAGGGTAGGAATACCTCACTGATACTAGTGTAGGCCCCCAGTCATGCAAGGTGTTGGGCTAGCCCAGGTTGAACTCCTCATCCATTGCATACATTGTGACAGAGTCTAGGGTATCCGTACTGTCTTCGTATGTGAATACTCGCACGCAAACATACTTGTTCTAGTCTGGTGCAAGATTCCTCTCATTTTGTCATTACTTTTGCTATCTCACCATGCTCACTGGGAAATATTGGGATAAATCAAACGAAGTCTTACACCAAGACTACATTTGAACGTGTTTGAACAAGTATATTCTTATAATATATAAATCGTTTAAGGCTGCATAAAATGCTGCCGTAAAAAGGAAAACTTTTATTCATATCAGTATACAAACTATGTTTTAGAACTGCATTGGTGTATATCAACTATCAGTTAACATATTTAATGATAATCTTGCACTTCTTTGGGCCCCCCCCCAATTTAATCTTTGACCACACTTGCCCCCCCCCCCAATGAAAATGTCTAGTTATGCCACTGCTTCCAGCCTCAATTTGGTTTATACTGATTTGAGTTTAGAGAAACAAAATATGGCAGCATAACAGTACAAATCTAGCAGATGTAATTTAAAATGTGTTAATTAAAAAGTAAAATCTGTTTTTAAGAACATTTGAAATTTGAACCTTGTCATCCCCATAGTTACCATTTTGATAAATTTAAAATGGCAAGTGTCCCTTGATTATTAATTACTGACGTTTTTGGTTCCTAATAATTAGCGGCATTTTGAGATATTGCGAAGTTCACTCATAATTGATTTGCCTGGTACATGAAATTTGGATGTCATTAGATTTACTAGGGAATGAAGAAATTACAGTTTTAAACTTTTTAAACTGAATAGTTTTAGTTTTTAATCAGAGGACCTCTGAACTTTATGAAGGTTGTCACATTTCCATGTTAGTATAGACGTTATAATAATGTAATTTTGCCATGACTGTTGCAAATTAGGCCCTACAGACGTGTATGTATACTTGATACTAAGTAAGTTTAGCTACTCCGTCAGTAAAGATAACCAACTGAAAACCTAAACAGTTTGCAGAAACTTGGAAGAGAAAATAACTTGAGGAAGATGTAACAAAAAGTAGGTACTTTTTTAATATTAGTGCAGGCAGACATTCCCGCTCGAAGCATAAACAATTATTTGCATGTTAAACTCTCTATGAAAACAACAAAACCAAGCAAGAACACAACCATCAGATGAGGCTACTGCATAAACTTTTTAAAACAATAATTTCAGTTCATTGGCAAATGCAATAATTTCATTCTGGGTGAGGCTGAACTAAACACTGACCCGTAGTTTTTAAAAGTTTTTATTTTTAGAGTGATATCCATCTCTCCCTTGAAGAGATTTACTCAAAATTCAAAATCGTAATTGATGGGGAATAATTCATGTTTGGGCTCATTTTTAACTACCATTTTTCTCCCTCAATTTCTTTTCATTTTGTTTGGTAATATAAAAGCAACTTGTATTGCAGGTGTTTTCAAAATGTTAAACTCATGCTGTTTTTCCCCCTAAATTATTGCTGGAGGAAAAAGTAAGAAATTTGTACATTTTTTAGAGCATTTTTAACAGTCTTTTTATTTATAACTTTTTGTTAGCAAAGCAGTTTGCCACATCTTGTACGCCAAACTATTATTGCATCATAATGTAACATATTAGAAAATGCATGCCGTTCATTGACAATAAATTCTTCATTATATGGAAAGCTGACAAAAATAATTTATTTATGGTTTGAGTGATAATAATTTAAGTAAGGGGAAAGATTTTTTTATCTGAACCACCATTTTGGCACCTAGTTACGAACTCGTCGACGATATGGAGTAGACCTGTAACAGTGGGCTGAATTGCTTTGGATGAATACCCGTTCGTGAGACAGATTTCTAAACCCAAGGACAAGATTTGCATACAACCGCAAAAGATGCCACCACCAACTGATGAGAAAACTGGCTGGATCGTTTACGTAATTCCAACGTTACTCGGAATTTTAGTCTGTGCATTATTTTACAAGAAACACACATGACGACGTTTGCGCAAACCAATGCCACGTCACGGGTGCCGTGTAAGCCTGTGACGTCAGAATGACCCTTGAATCTCAATTCTCGTGACTTTCAAAAACCAAACAACGGCATGTAAGTCCAAAAGCAAACAAATTTACACCCCAGTCTCGAAAAATATGAAAGCTTCTCTAGGCAAGAATTTGTCAGCAATAGCCATTCAAACACAACTGTTTCACTGACTTTATGATTTAATATTATACCACGTTCTCTTATTAAGCCTACATAGAATTACGAAATTACGTAATGATAATGAAGTTAAAAAGATAATAAAGATATATTCGGAGAACATAATGTCTTTTAAAACTACACTTTTTTCAAGACGGCAAGTTTTTACGGCTCACCGTCAAAAACTAAATAATGGGGTCCATCCATGTTTGGAAAAAGCTTTTTTTAAAACGATCCATCCGTCTTGGTGGCTTGTTTTACATGTACATGTATTGTTAACGAATTTTTATCCAGTCTTCGGCGACATGCACATGTAGATGTCTGTTTAATTTCAATGGAAATGCACACCCCTTCTTTCAATCAGCTGTTCTAATAACTGCAGTTAATTGTTTTAGTCAACACAGAAATATATACAAATAGGAGCACGTTGCCGTACACATGAGATTGGGTAAGACTCGGAACAACAATAGTGTCATGTAATTGTACGACGTCACCGTTTGATGTATCACTGGTACTTATTATATTATTTTGACATTGACCTCCTTGGAGTTTCTGTTGAATATACCGTGGATTTTTTCTTCTTCTATAGAACGTTAAATTTATAACACGTACTTTTTTACGCGAGTTGTTGGCCAGTCATTGTGCAGTGCAAGAGATCCAGAGTGTTTTCAAAATGCTGCAAAATAGACCCAAACAAGACTCTAAATGTCTTTCAAGAGTAGAGTAAAAAGGCTAATATAAAAACACCACCAAATCTTGCCATTTTAAAGCATTTTCGAAAAAATAAGGTCACGTAATTAAATAATACTTTATGAGCTAAAATCAATTTACAAACTAGGTAAAGTCAGAACAGTGCATGGAGCTCTGTAGATGGCCTAGGTATTATAATTGGCACTTAAGATACCACGGCAGTGTTTGCTGTAAATCTACCCATCAGAAACTCATCTTGAAGTCAAACGCCGCTACATTTGAACCGCTAATTACCCCCTCACGGACTCCTATTCAACATTTAAGTAGGCTTGTAGTAATAGGATGATTTTCCGTTGATAACAACGCGTCCCTGAGACAGATTTTCAGTACCAAAGGTTAGATATGATTTTTACCTACAACCGCAAAGATGCCATGATGAACGTAGATGGATCCCCACACCATGTAGGTTAATATCGATTTTGTTTTTAAAGCTCGTGGTTATGAGTATTCAAAATCAGACACTGTGTCCTCAAATGCATTGGCGAAAGTGTGGTTCATGGTTTATTTATTAAAAATGTCATAGCAGCAAACCGCGACATAATTTACAATCGTTAAAAACATTAATATAAAAAGAGAAAACATTATGAAAGGCAAAAAAGAAAGACAAGGCAAAACAAAAAAGAATCAAGAATATAAAAAAAAAAAACAACAACAACAAACAAACAGAATAGGAGAACAATAGTTTGTAAACAAGCAATTTAAGTGTTCAAAAATTTGTGGAGTAGGGCAAGGGGCTATTACGAAACCTGTTCGTCTTGCATTTAAAAGAGCCAAACGTGGGCCTTTGACGTAGTTGCATTGTTGAGTTGTACTCGGACACAGGGAACCACCCCGAAAATCTCACAGAAGTGCTCGCCTTCTTCGCAAATTGGCGGCAGATCTCATCAAGACTGGAGCGGGTCCAGTTGAAGAGTGGCCAAAGCATCAGGATACGATATATAATCCGTACAGAGGATGTAGTGACAGACACGCTTCTGGATCTTCTCGAGGCGGCCCACCTGACTCTAAGGCCAGCATTCCAAACAGGGACTGCGTATTCGAGCACTGAACGAATATAGCCTTTGTATACCGTAAGAAGCTCTTCAGCGACTAAACCAGCCTCTTTCAACTTCCTCAACATGAACAACTTTTGGTTGGCCTTACTGTACATTGCATCAACTTGGCCCTCCCATTTTAGATCTCGTTTAATAATCACACCAAGTAGTTCGACCCTGTCCACAATGGCAAGTTTCTGGTCAGAGATACGGACATCCACGTCCGGGGTGAGTTTTCAGCCAAAGTATACCTGCATGACCCGACATTTTGACCGGGTTGAGTTTTAGTTTGGTATCGATGGTCCATTGATAAAAGGAGTCCAAACTTTCTTGGATGTTACCTGGACTGCCGTAACTTCTACTCTCACTCAATGTCAGGTCATCAAAGTACTTCCAAGCTTGGACGTCCGCATCCCTGACTTCCTCCTGAGCACTGTTGATAATGCAAAGAAAGATAATTGGAGCCAAAATTGTTCCCTATGGGACACCACCCAATGAAGTAAAGCAATCGGAGAGGGTTTGTTTATATTTGACTCTTTGCTTTCTACCAGAAATGAAGTCAACCACCCACTGCACGATATTAGGCGACACACCCATGTTCAGAAGGCTGGAAAAGGCAATGTTGTGATCGATAACATCAAAAGCCTAAGAGAAATTAGTTAGTACAACAGTACTGATGCTGCTAGGTTTCTCAGCTTTCGACACCAATTGGTGGTAGACATCAATTAGGCAATGTGTGCTTGACAGACCCTTTCGGTTTCCGTATTGTCAAAGACAGTTCAGTCTGCACAGCGGTTAAATAAGAATAAATAATGCATAAATTAGCCTACTTTTTTTGTTTAAGTGTTGGGTGTGTAAAGGTAGATACCAATATCAGTGTTTGCTTTATTTCTACCTATATGCATAAATTAGGATTGAAGCAAATGGCACTACATCTCGACCACCAAATAATTTGGAGTAGACATGTAACAGTGGGCCGAGTTGCTTTGGATGAATATCCGTTCGTGAGACAGATTTCCACACCCAAGGACACGATTTGCGCAAACCAATGCCTCGCTACGGCTGTCGTGTAATATTTTGACCTCAGAACGGTCTTTGAATCGTGACCTTTAAAACCAGAAATTGACATGCAAGTCTAGAAGCTTAACCAAGCAAATTTAGGTATCAAAAATAAATAAATAAAGCTTCAAATGACACGAAATTATGAGTTGAAGTAATTCGAACGAAACTGTTTCAATGAATTTGTGTTTGACTATTTGTACCACCTTTTCATACTACAAACAATAAGGAAATTACATACCGATACTGAATTAATTAATAAAGAGATCACATTCTGAAAACCAAAAATTGTTTTAAAAACTATACTTCTACCAAGAAGTATAACTAGAACAGCGAAGCTGCCATGGTGAGCTGCCGATCGCCAGATAGAAGACCAATGACTGATTGCAATAAGGAGTTATGACCATTTAAGGTTTTCATTGTTTTAGCTCATTCAACTGGAACCAGTGATAAACTCTGAGAGTTTTATCTTTTCATATGAATCTACATGTAAGAAGCAATATTTGATTCAAGTTTCAAGTCAGTACATCATTGCAATAAGGAGTTATGACCATTTAAGGTTTTCATTGTTTTAGCTCATTCAACTGGAACCAGTGATAAACTCTGAGAGTTTTATCTTTTCATATGAATCTACATGTAAGAAGCAGTATTTGATTCAAGTTTCAAGTCAGTGCATCATTGCAATAAGGAGTTATGGCCATTTAAGGTTGTCATTGTTTTAGCTCATTCAACCGGAACCAGTGATAAACTCTTTGAGCTTTATCTTTTCATATGAATCAACATATGAATCTACAGCAATAGAAGCAATATTTGATTCAAGTTTCAAGTCAGTACATCATTGCAATAAGGAGTTATGACCATTTAAGTTTTTAATTGTTTTAGCTCATTTAACCGGAACATATTTTATGCTCAGCCTGTCTGTTGTCAATTGTAAGTCAAAGTTACAACTTAACTTATTTCAAAACTTTAAAATTTTAGTTTGAGTTTGGTTCTTTAAAATCCAGAGGTCAATAATTGAGCCTGAAAAAAAAACTTTAACATTTTTTTTATTCCCAAAACTTTAACATTTTTTTTATTCCCAAAACTTCAACATTATTGGAAAACATAGTTGAAAATGAAAAAAACATGACTGGCAATTATATATAACAATCTCACTTGGGCTTGTACATACCATAAAACAACTCAACTCAAAGACTGATACTTAAAACAAAAACTTTAACATTTCCACTGAACGCGGACGGCCGGACGGACGGACGGACGGACCGACCGACGGACGGACGGACGGACGGACAGACGGGACGGAAATTGTCATTACATAGGCTCACTCTGCTTCGCAGCTCGCCAAAAAGTAAATAATAGGGTCTATCAATCGGGTATGATTAACTGCAATATATTTTTAGTCATTCATAAATATTAACAAACAGGAACGTGTTGTCGTGGTAAAGTGATCTGGTAAGACTCATAAGAATTTTTTTTTAAATGACATCATCGTTTGTGCCACCACTGGTACTCAGTGCTATTCTGACGTTTGCATCCTTGTACTTTCTGCTGGTTACCATGGCACTTTTTATTTTATTTTAAGAACGCTATATTTATAATTACGTAGTTTTTTTAGGCGACACGAGTAGGCGATGCCCACATAATAAGTGCTGAAGGGAAGATCGAGATTTTTTTAATGCGACTGAGAGGTTAACGTTTATAAGATGATAGGCCTACGAACAGCTGCAGAATAACTTTTTTTATCCAATCATTTGGTTATTAAAGGTTTTTATCACTGCATGTGCATTAAAGAGAGTAAAATGCCACACACCCCTGACAAGTCATGGTATGGTCCAAATCGTTCAGCAAACTTCAGGCAAGGGCTGCATCATTAACAACGCATTTTACACGAGGTAACAGGTCAGTCAAGATTGGATCTGAGAACAAACTCACACATACCAATCGAGTTAACATTTGAATCGAAAACCAAAGCTGGTCTTGACCGTGGACGCGATCACAACAGACATGAAAAGTGTGGTACCGTTGACCATTGCGATGGTCGCATGGGTGTCCTACGAGGCATCAGCAACTGAGGCTAGTTGCACCATCGGGTCCCGTGGAAGCATTTTCCTGCCACACCAGCACCACGCACTGATCGGTCACTCGTTCCTGAATCAATCAGGGACAGTTCGGATCAAGTGTATGATGCTTTGCTGGAGGCACAGTCGCTGTTTGTCATTCAACCACAATGAAATCAAAAGCATTTGTCAGCTCAACGACGCCAGCAAAGAGGATTTTCCTGATAGCTATAAGCAAGATGGCGGCTTTTCCTACTTCGGTGGCTCATCAAATAAAGCCGCACCACTCCCTGAAGAGACGATGATGACAACCAAGACAGAACAAGAAACATCACAAGCTCAAACAACAACGACTAAACTAGTAAGTAAAAAACAAAAACAAAAATCCGGATGGATACCAAAATGCAAATTCATGTCCATTTAATAGTTGTCACCATGAATCTGTCAAAAGACCAAGAATAGAGTTGCAAATCCTTTTGTCATTTTATTATTAATAATGCAGCCTTTAACAAAAGTTGAAGAAATACTAATTTTTTCAGGTATTTGATAGACAAGGTTTTCACAAGAATTGCTCTGATATTATTAAAACCCTGCGCAATGACACCTGCAAAAAAAAAATGTTACAGCCAGACTAGTGGCGATTTATTAAGTGAAGATAAGTATTCTGGAGTTCTACATTCGTGATCTGAACCAGTAAGATTTACCCGTGACCGATAGTTTTACGTCGATGTACGCACGGGAGAAAATCTGCTGGGTAATCATTTTAGATTCATCTGGGATTTCAGGTAATTACTTGGAAATCTACCGATCACTGGAATCATATGCAAAAACTGTCAAGAGAGGGCGCCATCCCACATTTCAACTTGAGACTTGTTAACAACACCTCTTGTAGCTGTTGCACGAACTCCTAATTATCAATTTTCGTCAGTTTTAAACCAGTTTGCCCTGTGTGTAAACGTGACTATCTAGTTATGGTTTGACAATCTGATGAATTTTTCGATTGACTTGAGTGCAGAACAAACAAAATGTTAAATTTAATGTTCCATTTATATCTAGGTCAGCGCAGCTCCAGCGGAACTTTCAACTGAAACACTCGTAACAACTTCAGCAGAATCAGGTACAGGAAACGGGGCTAACTGTGTTTGTTTGTGTTATAAATGCGAAAACAAACTGAAAACAATTAGACAAAAAAAATAAATAAATAAATAAAATCGCACAAAACAATCCCCCACCAGCTCAAACAAGTACCAAGTTTTTACGTGATGCCGTTCTAATTTTTTGTTTGAATGTGAACCAAAAGTAACATCTCTCCGCTTCCTGATATTTCGTTCTAAAGTGTAAACTATGGACCACAAATAAACATACCTAAATCCGAATTAGGTAAAAAAACGTTGGCAAGATTGACAATATTATCAGTCATAAGGAATTTAAAATGTAATGCATCACTGACTGGACTGCTGTGTATAATGCATTCTATTACAGTGTACATCAATTACAAAAGCCCTTTTGAAACAAAGTTCGAAACAATTTCAAAGTCAATTGAACCATTTTTTGACGACAAACATTCCACGTCTCATCTGTTAACCATTTGACAAAGAAAAAACAACAACAGTCAACTCCACATTTTTTTTGCAGAGCATCACTGACAAGGCATAACATCAAAGCGAACAAATGATAGGGTCCTTATCCCTTTTCCCCCACAAATAGTCTCCATTCTGATTCTATTTTACTTTTGCACAATTAACTTTCACCAGTCGATACTGAAGGTCCAGAAGTGATATGCCCACAAGGTGTGTTCGGCTTAACCAATGACAGCAATGCTCGTACTTCTGTGCAATGGCAGCCGTTGTCTGCAACTGATGATGCATACGGATTTTCATCACATTACGAAATCACTTGCAGAGACGAGGACGAAGAGAGGACCGTCGTATCAGGTGACTTCTTCAAAGCGGGTACCACCATAGTCACGTGTTCGACGTCAGACGACGCTGGTAACCCTGGGGAATGTACATTCTCAGTCATTATCACAGGTTTGTAAACAACCTAATGTTTACATTGTCATCAATGATTACTGAAAGAACTTTTCTTTTGACAAAGAATGATTTGCAGCAAATGTTTTCATTTTACGTCTAGAAACAGGTTCACAATTGACCTGATCAACTTCCATTTCGTATGACGACAGATAGCAGACCGAACGACCTCGTGGTGACTTAACACTTTTATCATATTCATAGCATGGATGAAAAATCAAATCATCATGACTGAAAGTTTTTACTTTTACGTGACGGGAAAAAAGACTTAAATATTGAACAGCGCGGCTTCTATCATCAGTTTCATGCAAAAAACAAAAGGTAAAACGTAAACATTGTGCACACATTACGTTAAGATCTAGAGCAGCGTGTGTAAATCACAACGAACTGTTTTTATTCAGAAAATTACAGTATCCCTGCGTCCCGTTACTAATGCTTACTGCTCTTGTTTTCTAATGGGTTAAAAGCAGTTTGCAGCAAGACTCGCCTCGGTATTGAAAGCGGCGCCATAGCCGGCCAACAGATTACTGCATGGGACGTCATGAACAACGACGAAGTAAACTACGAGCCAAAAACAATCCCCAACCCGCTCAAACAAGTACCAAGTTTTTACATGATGCCGTTTTGATTTTTGTTTGAATGTGAACCAAAAGTAACGTCTTTCCGCTTCCTAATACTTCATTCTAAAGTGTACATTTTTAACCAAAGATATACCTAATTCCGAATTAGGTGAAAAAACGTTGGCAAGATTGGCTATGTTATCAGTAATAATGAATGCAGAATGGAATGCATCACTGACCGGACTTCTGTGTGTAATGCATTCTATCACAGTGTACGACAACTACAAAAGCCATATTGAAACAAAGTTTGAAACAATTCCAAAGTCGATTGAACCATTTTTGACGACAAACATTCCACGTCTCATATCAGTTAACCATTTGACAAAGAAAAAACAACAACACTCCATTTCACATTTTTTTTGCAGAGCAACACTGATGAAGTCATAATATCAAAGCCAACAAATGATGTGGTCCTTATCCCTTTTCCCACAATATAGTATCCATTCTGATTCTCTTTTACTTTCGCACAATTAACTTTCACCAGTCGATACTGAAGGTCCAGAAGTGATATGCCCACAAGGTGTGTTCGGCTTAACCAATGACAGCAATGCTCGTACTTCTGTGCAATGGCAGCCGTTGTCTGCAACTGATGATGCATACGGATTTTCATCACATTACGAAACCACTTGCAGAGACGAGGACGAAGAGAGGACCGTCGTATCAGGTGACTTCTTCAAAGTTGGTATCACCTTAGTCACGTGTATGACGTCAGACGAGGCTGGTAACCCTGGGGAATGTACATTCCCAGTCACTATCACAGGTTTGTAAACAAACCACTGTTCACATTCTCATCAAGAAATTCTAAGAGCAACTTTCTTTTTTTTACAAAGAATGATTTGAAGCAAGTGTTTTCATTTTACGTCTAGAAACAGGTTCACATTGGACCTGATCAACTACCACTTTTTATGACGATAGATTGCATACCGAACGACAGCATGGATGAAAAATCAACCCCATGTCAACTATAACGTGCCAGTAAAGATGACTTAAGTATTAAATAGTGCGGCTTCTGTCATCAGTTTCATGCACAAAAAAGGTAAAACGTAAACACATCACGTTTAGATCTAGAGCAGCGTGTGTAAATCACAACACGTTGTTTTTCTTCGGAAAATTTAATGTTTTGCCCCCCCCCCCCTCCCGTTACTATTGCTTACTGCTCTTGTTTTACAATGTTTTACAAGCAGTTTGCAGCATGTTTCACCTTGGTATGGAAAGCGGTGCCATCGCCGACCATCAGATTACTGCAAAGGACGTCATGTACAACGACTACGTAAACTACGGACCAACACTAGCTAGGTTGAACAACCATGGTAAGTAAAATCTCCTTCTTGAAGAGATAATCGTTTTTTAATTATTTCGAAGCAAATGTTGTTATTTAAACGCAAGTGATCAAATTCTGCAAGGTTGTATTTTTGGTTGATGTGATAAACTAGCGGGTACAGTAAGAAAGATAGTAATGCTACAGTGTTTGTCAACCACCAGGGTAACTGAATCAATACGATTCAAAGTATTACTGATAAAACTCTCTGTCTACGTCGGGTAAGTTCAGACTTCTTTGGTACAGAAGACGAACTATCAGAAACTGTTCAGCATGCTTAAAAATTAACGATATCGTTCCTTGCGGTGGCTTTCTAGTTGGAGGGTCAATCATGCGATTTCAGTGAATTCTTATAGTGCTGTTGTGGCAGGAGATCCTCCCCCCCCCCCCTCCCCAACTACGGCGAACTATGTACAAACTTCTAAGGGGGACAGATTTCCCGACCACACCGATGTCCTCGGGAGACCTGCCCCCCAAAGATCCTGTCCCCTATACCGGAATTTAACAACGGCTGAAGGAGGTTGGTTCACAAGACGGTGCAATTAGACGAAATGTGTACTTAGTTTGCCGTATTTTATTTTTTTATTTATTTTTTGGGGAGGGCGGGGGGGGGGGGGCAGAATCTCCAGCCACACCAGGATGTTTTGTCCTCTGTGTTTGTGCTTTTGTTTAGACTTTTGAGGTGAAAGTCACCTGAGTGTGACATGGGTGCCTTTAACATCAAGAGATACTAAACAAGCTCTGTTGATTCTAACAGGTTCCTGGTGTGGGAAAACATATACTGAAACATGGATTCAGGTGGACTTCTACGACTTGGTGGATATCTACGGCCTGATCATCCAGGGCCGTTACGATTCAGACGAACGCGTGACATCGTTTTTCCTACAATACCACAACAATAAATTGGGAGGGGTGTATACGTATATGAAGGACTCAGACAATTCACATAAGGTAACTATGAATTCTTTGATTTTCTGTGATATTTACTTGAATGTTTAATAATAAGTGAAATAACGCCACATGTTGCTGAGCATTACAATTTACAAATGTTCCAGACTCTCCAGATTTTAAGATAAGGATATCGTATTCAAAATATGCGCCGTTGTATCTCAGTATGCAACACCAACTTTGGGCCTGTATTCCATCCACCTATTAGAAAAACAACCCTTACAACCCATTGCAACATTCACGTCAATCCTATACAAGTGTTAAAGTCCCCTCTGTTGGCTATAGTTAGCTATCTAGTGGCATTTTCTGCAAGGTTAAAGGCTGCACTGCATGTTTGACAGTTTTCGGAAATTGGTGTATTTCTTGGTCCTCTTTCAAAGTCGAGGTGGTTCGTCAGACATATATGTCTATGTTTATTTCCTCCCCAATACCCAACAGATTCACATAAAGTTTGTCTTTCAAAGAAATAAATTTAGGCCTGGTAGCAGGATAAAAAAAAATAAATAAAAAAACTGTAGCAGATGTGCATATGTAGATGCAGTGTGTGCATGTAAGTTCGTGTATTACGTCATAAATGTGCAGATGAAAAACACGACGTTCTAACCCAGTGCAACGTGCTAAAGTAATAAGTTTAAAATGTTATTAACTACTTCATTTTCATATTTTTTATTGGTTATGTTGTTCCCCCAATTGGATTTTTTTGTAAATTAAATAAAACATACTCAACTGTTTATTCGGTCTGAGATATAAATGGTTTTTAATGTCTTAAGGCCAAGGAAAGATTGTTTTAGTCCAACAGATACCTCACATTTTAGTTGTTGCTTATACTTAGCAAAATATAATATTACTAATAACAGTAAACAAATAAACACAAAATACAAGAAAAGACAAATTCTCTGAATATTTGAATATGAGTTTTAATTTTTCTGCCATTATATAATTAATAGAGATCAATGTCTGCAACCTTTTGCCTTAGTGATGACGCTATTTTGGAGTGTGACGTCATATGTAAGCGGTCTAATGCTACTGCTATATTCTTTCATTATCATTTCTAATCCAGTTATACATAGCTGAAATGATGCCTGGAAGTCAGTATGTGGTTGTCTCTGTTCAGACAACAATTCAAGAGATGATCCGAACAAGAACCATCCGCATAGAGCCCTGGGAGTTGCAATGGGATCTTAATTGGTTTCCATGCATGCGATTCGAACTCATCAGCTGCAACTGAAGACACCAACGGCCTAAATGGTTTATCAACTCCTACTTAAGGATATATACTATGTTTATTTAACTTTAATTTTATTTATTTATTTATTGTTTTTAGGAGAAAAAGAATTTCGATCGAAATTTCTTACAATATTTTATTCATTTGTGAATAGAATTTTTAAGCGACATAAAAGTAACTTTTTACAACTTTTGATTAACTTATTAACACTTTTGG
Source organism: Pisaster brevispinus (assembly GCA_023634235.1). Lineage (NCBI taxonomy): Eukaryota > Metazoa > Echinodermata > Asteroidea > Forcipulatida > Asteriidae > Pisaster > Pisaster brevispinus. The sequence goes on along the minus strand of JAMKCF010000007.1, from coordinate 15,648,042 downwards.
GGAGAGTTATACAAAAAATAATGCAATTTTTCAAGCCTTATTTTGTTTAATAATGTTTCTTTTGGTAATAGTAATTACCAAAATTAAAGTCGCTTTTTCAAAAATTGAGGGCGCAATTTTGTTAAGTTTTCTACATTTTAAAATTACGGCCATTTCAGAATTAGCGGCTGCAGTTGGATCACCGGGTTACCGTGCATAAAAAAGCACATGGGTTGCCTTTAGCAACAGCCTTAGCAATAACCTCAGCTGCAGATGCCAATTCAGACGCAACTAAATCTAAAGTGACGTCCCATGGGTCATGACCGCGTGGTAATGGTGAACGAGGCGGTGTCCGAATCAGTTAATGGAACCCGTGCTCCAACGTCACACGCAGCCACAGTCTGCCACGTTGGCCATTTATTTTGGGGAGTCAAATACTGCACGTAAAATAATGGTAAGCGTTTAAACGCCGTGTCGCCTAAAATGCACACTACACTGTCTAACAAAATGCCATTAGTCCAAGATTATCGCGATGACGTCAGGTGAACTGAGTCAATAATGACCAATCTGCTATTCAAGACCTATTAGCCACCACGGCTACGGCTTCGACTCCTTTGTTTTTCAAAATACGCGCTATCGGTGCAGGGTTTCAAATGAGGCAAACGGTGCCTAAGCCTAAGCTCTAGCCATAGTCAGTCTAGTAGCCAAAGCCAAAGTAACGACAATTTCGTTTAGCCTATCTCTTTAATAAAGAGATGATACTGAAAAAGTCAATGTTGCCTTGTGTAAGTACAAAGACCATACAAGTAGCCTAATCAAAGCTTTAACAAGGCAATGGACATGTCAACTTTTTGTGAAGTCTGAACATAATTACTTATATTGCTAGAATTTTTGGCAGAATAAATAAAAAACCAAAGAGATGTAAGATTGCTTAGAAGCAATAACAATAAGGTGAAAACGATCATAAATGCATCAACTTTGCAACCCCAAACTCTTGGAACACCACTACACATGAGTGTACGTTGAGTCGTTTGAGTGAGTAGTGAGATGTCATTGTTTGCGTGAAAAAGTGTTCAGGTAAAATGCCTTTTTTTCTCTTTGGTCACAGTTAAACTTAGAATAACGAGTGCATCGGCTGTGTTAGATTTTCTATGTAACTAGCGAATAAGAGTAAGTCAGGATATCTTCTCATTATGGTATAAGATGCGGTAAGCATGGTGTACTTCTGCACGCGAGGCGCTTTCAAACTCAATCCTACAACTAATAATTATACGATACATTTATGTAGCACACAATGCAGGAGCCTCTATGCGCAACACATAAACGTAAAACAATTAAAAATACATATAAAGAAACTGTTACAAATATAAAGATTCAAATAAATGAGTCTTTAAAAGTCCTAACTGCGGTGTTTCGCACCTGAGGAAGGTTAAGGATTCGTAGTTTTGTCCCTAAAACAGTTTGTACTAGAAGTTCCACAATGAAGTGGGCAAGAGTAAACTTTTCCTTGACAAACAAACACCGTATCCATCCACACCTATCTCAGTTTAAGAACAAAGCTTCATGTGGGTCAATTTGTTATGCAAACAGTCAAATTAATTCTCATTTAGTGATCGGTCGTTGAATAATTCTTACAAAATACAACGTTCATAGGTTGACTGTTTGAAGTACACTATGCATTCAAGAAGAGTCAGATTTACAACGCTATACCTAATCAGAAGATCTCTTAATTTACATCCTGTAGTGATATGTAAATATTATTATTGATGTTATGATTAGTCGAGTCTTTGCTTGGTGGAAATACATACTTAAGTCTAGATGTTTTAGTGTGAACCATAATATTAAAGGGATAATTGTACAACGGTCTTGATGCAAGTCAGTACCATTAAAGCACCGTTAATGTGAACTCATTCACTAGGCACCATGAAACCAATGTTTGCACAAGGAAAATAATTCCTCTTTGAATTGTTAATCTTTGTTTAGCTTCAGGAGAAATTTGTAAAAAAAAAAGTGAGATGAGAAACAGCTCATAGGTTCTTTTGGATTCACGGTGAATTATGTTCACTACGGATTGTAGAGTTTTTCTTCCTCTCAAGTTCTAGAGAGAAATCCGTTTACATTAAAACAAAAAATGGTTTCCTTCAAATTAAATCAGTGTTACAAACCAAGTCGAGATTGTTTTTAGAAAAGCTTATATTTAAACTCTTATCGTGCAAATAGTGAAAATGGTGGTGTTATTGTTTATGCTATTGTTGTTTTGTAATAGGTAAAGTAAAAACGATTACCTTCACAGTAATGATAAGCTTTTGGTGTGTGTTATGCAACTTCACTTGAGGGGGTTTAAGATGAAGATGATTAATCTAAAGCAGTAAGCAAACACTTTTCACGCAGATCAGTTAGTTAGTTAGTTTTTTTCTGGTTAGATGTAATATCTTGAAAAAAGTGGCAAAGTAGTTACTCTGTGAATGTATACAACTTGCAATGGAATGTTCATTGTATTACAGTACGGTGTACAAAATAGCCTGGTTTGACTTTTAACAGCGTTTAAACGCGTTGTATTTTTATTCCAGAAAAGTAATGACAAATTTGTCTTTGCAAACCACACAAATACTTAATCTGTAAGGAGCAACGGAAATTATGAGACAATTATTTCCAGAGAGCGGTTAGAACGAGTCTGAGATACCAATATTGATACAAGTTTTTACAAATTTTATTAACAGTACATTGTCAATTTAGGTCTTTTTTTAGAATAACAATTAGCGGTAATGCTTGTATGTCTATATAATAGTTGATGTATATAAAACCAAAGCGCGGAAGTACCGCAATTGGGTAACTTGTAGGGGGGATTTACGAAAACGCAATGGCGACTTACTAGAACGCAATTAAAACGCCGCAGCAACTTAATAAAAATCAGCTGCGATTCACTAGAACGCCGATGTGATTCATTAGAACGCCGCAGCGACTGACTAGAACGCAGCAGCAATTCACTAACTGACTAGAATGCTGCAGCGGTTCACTAGAACGCTGCAGCGATTCACTAGAACGCCACTTCGACTCACTAGAACGCCGCAGCGAGTAACTATCCTGCAGCGGCAATTGGTAGATTCAGATTACCGGTATCTCAATGTTCCTGTTAAGCTTGCCATGGTTCTTCTAATGGAGTCAAATTTCACGACTTTGTATCAAGTCGCCGATGTTGACTCCATCAATGTCGACATCATTTTCACAACTTATGCCTTAGGGTGCAAATATCCACTCGAATACAATTGGCGTCAAATTTCACGAATTGGGCGCCAAATCGTGTGTATGAACACCAGAATTTGCCTACAGTTTCCCAACTTGTGCACCAAGTTGTGAATATTTACGCTCGTATTGATCGTCATTGTGCAGAACTGGGTCAAAGTTGGGAACTTTTCCGTATTCCGTTTGCGTCATAACTACGCTGGGTGTCCCTCCTGGGCCACTATGTAGATGTGCGAGTTACGATACGCGTGTTATAGGACCGTTTAGACATCAATACCGGTTGTCACAGTGACATAGTAAGTCAGCGCGGTGAGAAGTTGTAGTGAAGTCATCAAGACGAGACAGTTATATGAGATGCTTTGACTAGTTGTGGCCCATTTAAAGCGTCTGTAAATTCTACAATACATGAGGTAACTCTGGAAGTAATTGCATACGACAGAAGTGCGGACAAACATAAATGGAAAGGCAACCTTTTCTGTAATCTCTAATACAGGGAATGCATACAACGGAATAACATTATCATTTTGCTCATTTTGTAAACACAAGTCTTTAAACTGCTAACATATTTTTCGCAGTATTAAAGGTTGTCAATGGGAATATCACTAGCTACTAAAAAACTGAACATTCAAAATAATAATAATAAAAATACAAGACTAGTTTGCTTTTTTGTTGATAAATTGGGATAAACTCCGTGAAGCATTATTGTTCTTATAGTGATCGTAAATGTGAATGCTAATAAACTTTACGCTTAAAAAATGTCGGACTCCGTTGCAACGAGCAGGTTTGTTATTGATTTGTGGTTGGTTTTGCCGCATCGTGTTGTTATGGAAACGTAAAACTAACAGCTACCAATAACTTAAATTAAAATTTCCGAGTATAAGGCCCGTCTGCCCTTGGAGATGTATTCATTTGTTGCGGGTGCTGGTTTCCTCAGAGCAGTGTACATATTGTTGTATCAGCCAACAAGCCGCGTACACGCTCAGTATGCAGCGAGTGGTCTTAATGGAGAATTTAAATACCCTTATACATTCAAAGTCATCAACATTTAAATATTTTAATGTTATACGAAGTCAAATTATAAACTAATTGTTTAAGTATTATATCACAGTCAAAGAGGGTCTGTATACGTGTGATAATCATGGCAATACAAACTTACATTGTTAGAAATACAACAGCTTTCGGTAAAATCAAGCATTGTAAGAAATAATTCACTTCAGCTTTTATCTCCCAAAATTGACTGTCAGTAACGTTTTTCAGATCGTGTATTCCATGCAATTACGGATTTTTCTTTCGTGGACATAACCGCTCCGAAGGTTCGTCGATATCTAAAAAACTCTACCATCTTTTAAAAATGAAATTTTCACAGGTTAGTTTTATTGTAAACTTATCTACACAGTGTTAAAACAATCCAACGGTTCTAAAAACAAAAGGTATACGTTCCCTTTAATGATGTGTTCATCATTATGGTAAACTATTTGCAGACCAAATCGAAAAGCTTTATTTTTTCTTTTCATTTCGATACCAAGTGGTATCTCTTAAACAGGTACAACTGGTGTCTATTGCGGCCTACATGGCATGTACATGACATACATGGCGTATACATGTATAAATTTATTGCTATCTATGTGAGGACTTTCCTTTGTCCCTCTAACTTAACACTCTACATAGACTTAGCGCACGAAAAAATGTGAGGACACAAAAATACAAAGGATTCCAATGTGAGGACAGCATTGTCCCTTTTGTATTCCTTTGTCCTACTGTCCCCACTCTTATGGTATTACCATTACATGACATACATGGCGTATACAGGGCATATACATACATCGATTTATTGCTATCTATGTGAGTATACATGGCGTATACATGACATACATGGCGTATACATGGCATATACATACATCAATTTATTGCTATCTATGTGAGGACTTTCCTTTGTCCTTCTAACTTAACACTATCCATAGACTTAGCGCTTGAAAAAATGTGAGGACACAAACATACAAAGGATTCCAATGTGAGGACAGCATTGTCCCTTTTGTATTCCTTTGTTCTACTGTCCCCACTCTTCTGGTAATACCATGCCAGTATACATGGCGTATACATGGAATACATGGCGTATACATGGCATATACACAAACGATACTTGATATAAAATAATAACGTGTGTCATTAAATGACTTTGCAGTATCTTTCGCCTAAAAGAGCAATCATAAAGGAAAGCCGCGTAGTTATGTTGGCTACGGATACGGCTTCACTGCAAAGTCATCATGCGTTGAAGAATAGGATATATATATAAAGGATACAGCTGCAATGGACACCGGTTGTACCTGTTTAGAGATACCACTTGTCATCGAAATAAAATGAATAAATAAATAAAGCTTTTCGATTATGTCTGCAAATATTTTATTTTATAAAATACTAAGACTATCAGTTTATATTTTGACTTCGTGTATACATTTTACATATTTAAATGTGATTACTTTGAATTTTTCGAGTGTGTAAATTCTCAATTAAGACCATTCGCTGCATACTGAACACGCACGCGACTTGTTGGCTGATACAACAATATTTACGCTACTCTGAGGAAGCCAGCACCCGCAACAAATTAATACACTTCAAGGGCATACGGGCCTCTGCTGATTGAAATTCTTTTCCTTTTACTTGGGAAATTTTTAAATTAATTTTTTTGGCAGCTGTTAGATGGTAATGCGTTTCGATGGCAACAAAATGGATAGTAAGATCGCTTTAAGCTCATACACTCTTGAAATCTCCGGCTCAGGATTGACCCAGATCGGAGTTCGTTGAGGTCTGACCCATTTTTTGGGTCAGTATTACACGAGTTCTGTATCCAAATGGCGTAGGCAGCACTCGTAGCCCGAGCCATTGCCGCTAATGCTTTTAGCTGTCTTGGTTTGTATTAAACGCTGACATTGTTTATGTTGCCGTACTTGATAAATATTACAACTCACCCGGAAAAGGGTTTAAAAGTGAGACTTCAACTTGGTTTCTGCATCATGTTGACCTATTGCTCGGTCATTTGACACGGAATCCATATCAAACTGACCCAGAATGAGTCAGGCTCGAGAGCTTTTGGAATGTATGAGCTTATAGATTTCTTAGGGTAGGGGTGGGGTAAGAGGATTGAGTAGGGGGATGGGGTAGGGGGCTAAGCCAATACGTGTACTGGTACTGTAAAACTGTACTGGTAACATGTAAATGTTTCAAAAAGAATGTTTAAGTTCAGCATACATGACTTGTATTACATGGTTTTCTGTGAGCCTTTTGTTGCTTAAAGTCGTTCTCTAAGTCTTGTGTTGGCTGCAAGTGAGTCTTTTTTTAAGGGTGTATGTTCTCCTTGTGGCGGTCAGTGGGGCAGCAGACGTCAAGACATTAGCAACATCAATTTCAAAGATGTCTTCCCTTTCTGGAAAAAAGAATGATGGGTTCTGGTGGATTGGATGTGTTGTAGAAATGAAGCAAGAAAGTCGACTTGTGAAGGTCAATTTCTTACATCCACATGGCCCTGCTCCATCATTCTTTTTTCCAGAAAGGGAAGACATCTTTGAAATGGATGTTGCTGATGTCTTGACGTCTGCTGCCCCACTGACCGCCACAGGGAGAACATACACCCTTAAAAAATGACTCACTTGCAGCCAACACAAGACTTAGAGAACGACTTTAAGCAACAAAAGGCTCACAGAAAACCATGTAATACATGTATGCTGACTTAAACATTCTTTTTGAAACATGTACCAGTACAGTTTTACAGTACTAGTACACATATTGGCTTAGCCCACTACCCCACCCCAACTACCCCATACGCCGCCCATGACAATGTATTGATAAGTAAATTTTTTGATACAACTTGAGTCCCATGTGCAACAATGTACATGTACATGTATGTACAGTACATACAATGAAATGTGCACGTTTTAATGTAGATTTAATATACTACCCACATAGAAACTAATGTCCCATCTAAACCTACAGAGATCCCATTTTTATATTTGGTGTCTTTTGGCAAAGTTTGAAATTTTTTTAAAAGGCGGCCCCCGAGGGGTCAAGGGTCAAAGTCTATTTTGCGCAACCCCCAACTGAATTTTTTATTAAAAAAAAAAATTTGACAATAAGTTAATTTCTTATATCAAGGGCTTTAATTTAAGCTAAAAATCATCTTTGTCCGATATTCGTAACTGGAGGTACAATCATTTGTTGTTATGTTGAAAAAATGCAAGGTCAAAAGTTCAACGACCTGTAACTCAAAAATCACATGACCCAGAACGCTCAAATTCGGGTTTCAGAGTTTTCTCATAGGACAAAACTAATTTAGCAAATTTAAAGAAAATCTGTGAGATTGACCCCGGATGGTGTGATGATTTGACACGGAATGACCCTATTGTTGTATTAGCCAACAACTCGCGTACACACTCAGTATGCAGCGAATGGTCTTAATTGGGGTTTTTCACACAGAAACTATGTTGATAAATTCATAAAGCCATCGTATTATTTACAAATTTACTTACACTGAAGAGTGTGACCCTGATTTTGTTTTTCTGAATCTCACCCTGCGTTTCCACGGCAAGGAAAATACGGCTCAATCTATTTTGTTAAAAAGGTAAGATCTACAGTTTCTCCTTCGCAATGAAGCTTTTCAGCACCAACGACAATGAGTGGACAGTGCAGTATGAATAGTACAGGCAAGGCACGACGTGTTATGAAATGGAAGCAATTTTTAAGAGCTGAAAAATGAAAGGTTCGACTGGACACTGCCCTTTTTAAAACGATTCCGAAGGTAAAGTACCAAAGTAATAAGACATTTCCTTCTTTTGTCAATGAAGGTTAAGAGTTTCCAAGTCTTGACATAGACCTGATTTACACAGCTATTGATGGAAGGTATTCCACACCCCTGCTATCTTATTGACCATCCCTTCTGGGCGATATTTCTTCACTGGGGATTTAGAGCACAGCGTCATTTCCACCGTTGAACCGGGGTCGACAGGTTGTGGACAAAATACACATATGAAAACTCTGATATCGTTCACCATGGCGATGGTCGCGTGGGTGTCCTACGAGGCATCAGCGACTGAGACTAGTTGCACCATCGGGTCCCGTGGAAGCATTTTCCTGCCACACCAGCACCACGCACTGATCGGTCACTCGTTCCTGAATCAATCAGGGACAGTTCGGATCAAGTGTATGATGCTTTGCTGGAGGCACAGTCGCTGTTTGTCATTCAACCACAATGACATCAAAAGCATTTGTCAGCTCAATGACGCCAGCAGAGATGATTTTCCTGATAGCTATAAGCAAGATGGCGGCTTTTCCCACTTCGGCGGCTCATCAAATACAGCCGCACCACTCCCTGAAGAGACGATGATGACATCCAAGACAGAACAAGAAACATCACAAGCTCAAACAACAACGACTAAACTAGTGAGTAAAAAAATCATAATTCTGGATGGAGACCAAAATGCATATTGATGTCCATTAGTTGTCACCACTAATTGTTTGCATTTATGTGTCAAAAGACACAGAATGGAGTTGCCAATCATTTGTCATTTAATTGTTAGAGTTGAAGAAGTACTCAAGTTTTTCAAGTATTTGATTATAAGGTTTTCACCAGAATTGGTCTGATGCTATTAAAACCCTGCGCAATGACACCAGAAAAAGTTACAGCCAGACTAGTGGTGATTTATTAAGTGAACATGATTATTCTGGAGCTCTACATTCGTGATCTGAACCAGTAAGATCAACCCGTGACCCGTAGTTTTTAGTAGGTGTACGCACGGGAGAAAAATCTGCAGGGTAACACTTTTAGACTCATCTGGGATTTCAGGTAATTACCTGGAATTCTACCGATCACTGGAACCATATGCAAAAACTGTCAAGAGAGGGTGCCATCCAACATTTCAACTTGAGGCTTTTTAACAACACCTCGTGTAGCCGCTGCACGAACTCCTAATTATCAACTTACGCCAGTTTTAAATCTGATGAAATTTTTGACTGACTTGAGTGCAAAAACAAACAAAATGGTAATGCTGTTGATGAACTTCGTTGTTCCATTTATATCTAGGTCAGCACAGTTCCAGCGGAACTTTCAACTGAAACACTCGAAACAACTTCAGCAGAATCAGGTATAGGAAACGGGGCTTACTGTGTTTGTTTGTGTTATAAATGTGAAAACAAACTGAAAACAATCTGAAACAAGAAAAGTCGTGTTTGGTAAACACAAATGCACCGCAAGCCAGTCCGTTTCACAACATTTGACCTGTGTGGTCTAAAAATAGGAGGTGTCTGTATCCCAAGACCAAGCCACACACCAGTTCATATGCCAAGTCCTTTAAAATTATCACTGGGACATCATTTTTTTGTAGGCATAAAATAATAAATAGCATCAAAAAGGCAGCATCTGAAGCAAAAAGTGTTCCTAAGTTAAAATACATGTAAAACATGTACACAGAGTGGTTTTTTCACAAAAATGCTTGTGGATACTGTGTCATGTGGGTGGGGAAGGACCAATGGCTGAAGATGTGTACTCATACATACTACAACCCCCCCCCCCCCCCCGCAATTTCTACTATCAATAACGACAGGCTTCTGGGGGGAATCCCATGACCAATCCAAACACTAAGTTTTGAGTTGACATTTGAGTCCTCCTTGAGTTACAATTTGCATGCAAGCACACACACCCAGCCGTACGGATCCGGTTTGTGGGGTACTGCTATTGTTGTTCTATTATTCCCTTTTCTAAAGAATTCCCTTGTGGGGCCCAATTGTTCCTATTGAAATTACCTTGTGGGGTCCATTGTTCCATTGTTGTCAGGACCCTACAAATGCCCTTCCGTGTGTCCACCCACACACACACACACAGTCTTGTTTTGCAGTCGTTGTGTGGACATTCCATTGTTCTGTACACTTAAGGAAAATCCTATTCCTCAACACTGCAAATAACGTTGTGTGGACGTGTGTAAGTCCACATAGTGCTTCAGATCCCTACATTATGTGGACCTCTTTTGTTCTCAAGTCCACACTGCGTATGTAGCGCTTGCCCACACTCGGAAACACTCGGAAACAGTATGCCCCTTCGGTGGCTTCGCCAACCGCGGGGCATAAAAACACACGGCACATAATAATCCCCCACCCGCTCAATCAAGTACCAGTTTTTTTTATATAATGCTGCCGTTTTGAATTTTTTGTTTGAGGGTGATCCAAAAGTAACGTCTCTCCGCTTCCCAGTACTTTGTTCTAAAGTGTAAACTATGGACCAAAGATATACCTAATTCCGAATTACGTGAAGATTGTTGGAAAGATTGACAATGTTATCAGTCATAAAGGATGCAAAATGTAATGCATCACTGATTGGACTGCTTTGTATAATGCATTCTATCACAGTGTACAACAATTACAAAAACCCTTTTGAAAGTTCGATAGAAAATCAAGGTCGATTGAACCATTTTTTGACGCCAAACATTCCACGTCAGATCACTAAACCTTTTGACAAAAACAAAACAAAACTTAATTCCAATTTTTTGAAGAGCAACACTGATGAAGGCATAACATCAAAACGAACAAATGATGTGGTCCTTATCATCCCCCACCCCAAATAGTCTCCATTCTAATTCTCTTTTACTTTCGCACAATTCACTTTCAACAGTCGAAGCTGAAGGTCTAGATTTGATATGCCCCCAAGGTGTGTTTGGCTTAACCAATGACAGCTGTGCTCGTATTTCCGTGCAATGGCAGCCGTTGTCTACTTTAAGAGACGGACAAGTAACTCTTTCACGTTACGAAATCACATGCAGAGACGACGACGAAGGGAGGACCGTCGTATCAGGTGACTTCTTCAAAGTGGGTACCACCATAGTCACGTGTACGACGTCCGACGAGGCTGGTAACCCTGGGGAATGTACATTCACAGTTACTATCACAGGTTTGCAAACAAACCAATGTTTACATTTTCATCAAGGAATTCCAAGAGCAACTTTCTTTTTTACAAAGAATGATTTGAAGCATATGTTTTCGTTTTACGTCTAGAAACAGGTTCACATTGGACCTGATCAACTACCACTTTTTATGACGACAGATAACAGACCGAACAACCTCGTGACTTAACACCCGGTTCAGTCAGCAGGCGTTCTAGAGTCGCGCCGAATCAAATTATTGGATGAAGTACATGAAAAGTTCGACGTCTGAAACAGGAGTGACTGAACGCTCTGGAAGTCGAAAGATCGACTGTTGCAGTCGTCCGGAACGACTCTGGAACGTCTCGGTTTCGCACGTCGATCTTGTCATGAGCCAAACCTAATGTAAATGTTAGTTAAGATTGCCTGTCTGAAACCAAACTGTATTAGGGTCGACCTAGAGTCACTCCTAATCTATTTGGATCGACAAGGCTCTGGAGCGCTTGTCTGAACCCGGTGTAACACTTTTATCATACTCACAGCATGGATGAAAAATCAACTCCATGACTGAAATTTGTAACTATTACATGGCATGACTTAAATATTAGACAGCGCGGCTTCTTTCATCAGTTTCATGCAAAAATAGAACAGCAGAAGCTGCCATGGCGAGCTGCCGAACACCCGATAGAGAATCAATAAATAAAAGTAAAACAATCATTCGATCAACTGATGTTCAATAAGGTGGGGACAATTAACAAGTATGTAGTTGACCATTGCCTACTTGGTTCGAAATGTGGGAAAGAGGTTCAGTCGGATGGGTGGGGGCTGATTACGATGAAACATAGCACTGTGAATGGCCTGGATGTGATTTTACAACAAAAACGGAAGAGTGAATCGATATGATGTGATTTTAGGACAGATTGTCCAATATCACATCCACACCAACGAAATCACATCCGAGCCAGAAATCACATCCTTGGTTAATTGCCACTTATCCAAAATCACATCTACTGTCTGGCTGCATTACCAAAATCACATCCACTGTCTAGGCCCTTGCCAAAATCACATCCAAGCCAGAAATCACATCCATGATAATTGCTCATAGCCAAAATCACATCCACTGTCTGGCTGCATTACCAAAATCACATCCACTGTCTAGGTCCTTGCCAAAATCACATCCAAGACTGAAATCACATCCTTGGTTAATTGCCACTATCCCAAATCACATCCACTGTCTGGCTGCATTACCAAAATCACATCCACTGTCTGGCTGCATTACCAAAATCACATCCACTGTCCCGGCCCCGGCCAAAATCACATCAGAGCCAGAAATCACATCCATAGTAATTGTGCCTAGCAAATATCACATCCACTGTCTGGCTGCATTACCAAAATTACATCTAGTGTTTGGGCCCTAACCAAATAATATCCGAGTCAGATATCACATCCATGGTTAATTGGGCTAAATTATGTGTGTGTACTATGTTATTAAATTATGTTCACATGCCTATACTTGTTAACTTACTTGGAATTTGACTTGAAAACTGTTTCTGGGCTGTACATTTGTACAGTTTGATGTTTGGCAGGGCACTCTCTCGCGTGCTCGCATAGACATTTCATTCCGTTGATGATGACTGTAGGCATTGCAAACTGAATGCGTTGGATAGCAACTAAATCCAAAGGGTTCACATTCTATATTCAAGATTGTCCGAATAGAGTCGCATAGGCCTAGTCACTCTGCTATATTAAAATAGTATCTGGCCGTTACACGGCGATTGTGCTGAATGTCATCTGCAGATTCAGAAACGATCAGTAAGCATCGAGTGTTAGCTGATCACTCGTGTTATGTTAGATTGCTTCAGAGATTGGTGCTGTTGTTATTCCCCCCGGGGCGGCACTGCAACAGCCTCCTATTACATAACGATGGTGTGAACGGGGTTGGGGGGGGGGACACCAGTGGTTATTTTCTTCCAGTTGTTGGTGTGTGTGGTTTTGTTTATCTCGATCTGAGCTAAACCAAAGGGTCAAGCAAGACACCACACTCTTAGAGCATTTTATTGAATTGAAGCTGTATATAAAACCGTGGTAAAAGATGCAATTTTATAAGTCTGAACAAAATGGGTGTTCAGTAAGAAACCAGCTAAAACATATCTCGTTTTAACCATTTTTCATCAAGATACCAAAAAGATCCCGTACGCAAAATCGAGGCACATGTGGGGCGAGATATTCCACTAACATTGTTTTAAAAACGTTTTTCATCTATGTGTTGTGTTCACCACAAAATAAATGGTAATTCAACATTCGTGGCCCAAATACTAATAGTAATGCCATATCTCCATAGTCGTACCACAGAGCATACATAAATGCAAGGACGGATGGTCATACTGTTCCGCCCCAACTTGACATTCGTCGTCCCAACTTGAGTGTTAAAATTGTGGCGCTCCAACTGTAGTGGGGATTGCAGTAAACACAGAACCCCCCCCCCCCCCCAGGAATAAACTATAAAATAAATAAAAAATGATAAGTATGAAGTTATTATTATCACTTTATACTAGTAATTGAGAATATTTCAATTTAATTCGAATTCTGGTAGTGGTTTTCCGAGAGAAGGGAAATTAATTGCTTAGGGCTACTTTGAGAGTAGCATGTGGCCGCTGTCAGAACCCTCTAAAAAGACAGCTATACGCCGAGTAAGCCGTCAATTGTGAGCGAAACTATCACAACCAAAGGGCATTCCAAACCTCGTCCTTCCGACCGGCACGCGACCGGCACGCGACCGGCTCTGCAGTAGTTTAATCAATGCATGATTGATCAGGGTATCCTGTTGAGCTCTACGGGCGATCCCAACTATAGTTGGTATGCCCCAACTTTAACACTCAAGCTGGAGCTGCACTGGTCCCAACCATAGTTGGGGCGATTGTCAAGTTGGGACAAAACAAATCCATAGAGAAAGGTTCTCAATGGTCATACCATGTGGACATAAAAAGAGTGCCCACATTCCATACTGGGATCGATGCATAGCCAGCTGGGCACGAAGTTGGCTTTCTGTAGGTTTTTGGTACATGACTGCACTTGAGGGCGCACCTACCAGTGAAATATTCGCATTTGTTGCTATTTTTGAAACAAAAGGAAAATGCTAATATTTTCAGGTAGTGGTTGGACATTTAAAAATAATTTGTGTACAAATCCTAAGTTGCATTAACATTTGACAAACAAAACGCTATACATTCATACTGGGTTTTGACTGAGAGCATTGTGACATGATGTCAAAAATTCAGCATTTTGGGGGCTAATTTTTTTCTTACTTGTTTTATGGACATAAACTTTTTACACTAAGTTCAGGTAGTTGATGCGACATCTCAAACTAAATTTTGTACAATTCCTAAATTGCATTAACATTTGACAAGCAAAAAGCTATACATTTAAACTGGGTTTTGAGAGCACTGTGACATGATGCAAAAATTCAACATTTTGTAAGTTATTTTTTTTCTTGCTTGTTGTATGGACATGAACTTTTTACACTAAGTTCAGGCAGTTGATGCGACATCTCAAACTAAATTTTGTACAATTCCTAAATTGCATTAACATTTGACAAGCAAAAAGCTATACATTCATACTGGGTTTTGAGCGCACTGTGACATGATGTCAAAAATTCAACATTTTGTAAGTTATTTTTTTTCTTGCTTGCTTGTATGGACATGAACTTTTTACACTAAGTTCAGGTAGTTGATGCGACATCTCAAACTAAATTTTGTACAATTCCTAAATTGCATTAACATTTGACAAGCAAAAAGCTATACATTTAAACTGGGTTTTGAGAGCAAGTGTGACATGATGCAAAAATTCAACATTTTGTAAGTTATTTTTTTTTCTTGCTTGTTGTATGGACATGAACTTTTTACACTAAGTTTAGGTAGTTGATGCGACATCTCAAACTAAATTTTGTACAATTCCTAAATTGCATTAACATTTGACAAGCAAAAAGCTATACATTTAAACTGGGTTTTGAGAGCACTGTGACATGATGCAAAAATTCAACATTTTGTAAGTTATTTTTTTTCTTGCTTGTTGTATGGACATGAACTTTTTACACTAAGTTTAGGTAGTTGATGCGACATCTCAAACTAAATTTTGTACAATTCCTAAATTGCATTAACATTTGACAAGCAAAAAGCTATACATTTAAACTGGGTTTTGAGAGCACTGTGACATGATGCAAAAATTCAACATTTTGTAAGTTATTTTTTTTCTTGCTTGTTGTATGGACATGAACTTTTTACACTAAGTTTAGGTAGTTGATGCGACATCTCAAACTAAATTTTGTACAATTCCTAAATTGCATTAACATTTGACAAGCAAAAAGCTATACATTTAAACTGGGTTTTGAGAGCACTGTGACATGATGCAAAAATTCAACATTTTGTAAGTTATTTTTTTTCTTGCTTGTTGTATGGACATGAACTTTTTACACTAAGTTCAGGTAGTTGATGCGACATCTCAAACTAAATTTTGTACAATTCCTAAATTGCATTAACATTTGACAAGCAAAAAGCTATACATTTAAACTGGGTTTTGAGAGCACTGTGACATGATGCAAAAATTCAACATTTTGTAAGTTATTTTTTTTCTTGCTTGTTGTATGGACATGAACTTTTTACACTAAGTTCAGGTAGTTGATGCGACATCTCAAACTAAATTTTGTACAATTCCTAAATTGCATTAACATTTGACAAGCAAAAAGCTATACATTCATACTGGGTTTTGAGAGCACTGTGACATGATGTCAAAAATTCAACATTTTGTAGGTTTATTTTTTTCTTACTTGTTTTATGGACATAAACTTTTTACACTAAGTTCAGGTAGTTGATGCGACATCTCAAACTAAATTTTGTACAATTCCTAAATTGCATTAACATTTGACAAGCAAAAAGCTATACATTTAAACTGGGTTTTGAGAGCACTGTGACATGATGCAAAAATTCAACATTTTGTAAGTTATTTTTTTTCTTGCTTGTTGTATGGACATGAACTTTTTACACTAAGTTCAGGCAGTTGATGCGACATCTCAAACTAAATTTTGTACAATTCCTAAATTGCATTAACATTTGACAAGCAAAAAGCTATACATTCATACTGGGTTTTGAGCGCACTGTGACATGATGTCAAAAATTCAACATTTTGTAAGTTATTTTTTTTCTTGCTTGCTTGTATGGACATGAACTTTTTACACTAAGTTCAGGTAGTTGATGCGACATCTCAAACTAAATTTTGTACAATTCCTAAATTGCATTAACATTTGACAAGCAAAAAGCTTTACATTTTAACTGGGTTTTGAGAGCAAGTGTGACATGATGCAAAAATTTAACATTTTGGGGGATTATGTTTTTCTTGCTTGTTGTGTGGAAATAAACTTTTAACACTAAGTTCAGGTAGTTGATGTAACATCTCAAACTAAATTTTGTACAACTCCTAAATTGCATAAACATTTGACAAACTAAAAGCTATACATTCATGCTGGTTTTCTAGAGCACGCGTTGACAAAATGTCAAAATTCAACATTTGGGGATTTATTTTGTTTAAAAACTTTTATAACTTTCTCGATTGAAAATCGCTTTTAATATTTTGTATAAATGATTATTATCTGACAATGATCGCTAGCAAACTTTATAAAGGAAAAGCAAAACTGCTAGTAGTCGAAGTTCTCCCACAATTTAGCTTGGCTCGACCATGTTAAAAATATGAAACAAAATCGGTCACTTTTGATATGCACAATTACACATAAATTCACAAGGAAATAATTTTTCTAACGCCACATTATAAGCAAACTTTTTTAAATGCAATTAAAACGAAGAAAGGATTAATTCGAGACAAATTAATTTGTGGTAATTTGATCCACAACCAAAGTTGGTTCGTTCATCATACTTTCTAAGGCATTTTGTTAGTAAAAAAAAAAAGAGTGCTAATACAAAAACTATCTATTTTTGCACTGTTTCTTTTATAATTGCAAACTTCAGTTGTAAACTTATATCAAATTGCATGATTTTAAATCACTGAAGGGTTTATAAATAATTTATCTCAATTTTAAAAGAATAAATAATCATCAACAAAATAATTATTTGCAAACACAAAAGGCATGAGGGCGCTATACTTTACTGGACTTTTGCAGTCAAAGGTGAACTTACAAATGTGCGTATTTGTTTCAGATAGAACCTTGGTAATTTACATTCAAAAGTTTGAAAATATGGGTATTATATGAAACATAAAGATAGGAATGCCTGGGGTAAAAGGACCTTTATTTCTATTTTTTAAACAGCTTTAATATAAGAGTAGGAAGACAGGGCAAGTGAATGCCTTTTCATATGTTTATCTACATAGCCTTAGATCCACTTTATCAACGGGAAATAAGATGTTATTATTTACGATTATTCTCGGAATATACAGTAATTTAAAATGTTACGAGCTTGACCACTGTATACGTGTAAATAATGGAAACTACTTAAAATTTCAAGATTTGAACAGGATGTTAATTAATGAGAGCTGTAGTAGATGTATAGTGTGGGTGTACATTCTGCACATAACTGATATTTCGATGTAGGTTGACAAACGAGTCTTCGTCCTTTTAGTAAATTAGCTTCTTCTGAAGAGTGAGTTTCTTTACCTCCATGGTTTAAGCATGGAGGTATAATTAATTCTACCTCCATGGTTTAAGTGAGTAGTTTCTTCAGCCCAATTATTAAAGGTCAACTTAACATTATAAACTGTTTATTCACAATATTAACATTGACATGGATGGTGCAAACATCGAAGGGTAAATATGCCCTACATTTCTTGTTTTGTTTATGATATGTTTATGTTTTACCGACTTGTTTGTTTGTTTGTTTGTTTGTTTGTTTGTTTTCCCTCTTTTTTTTCTTTTTCAAGTGTGTAGGCCTACATGTTGATTGTTTTGTGAAGTATCAGTGAATGTGTTTTATGTTATACAGGAAATTTCCACAGCTTTTAAAAAGAAATTGTACATCCAATTCCCACATTATGTTTCTTTCTACATGTTGTATTCCGAAAGAAACACAAATACCCGGGTCAAATTTAAAACAAAACACAAACCATTAAAGGTGTCTCTTGACGAAAATCAGATGTGTTTATTATGGTGAGACAGACAATGGTATCATCAAAGAGCTTGTTTGCACTTAAAACATGGTTGTTCATGAAATTGTCAACAGCGGGAATTAAACAGAAAATGGATAGAACAACACATTTTTGGTGGAGAGTACCTTGGAAATGGTAAATGTGACCTCCAGGTAGGGTGCTATAGTGTTCTACACGCAACCCATACAGCCGTGGTTGTTTTATGGGTTCTCTCGATTTCATAAGAGTGGGTAATTGGAGGCGATCCCTGTACTTACTTGGAACTCAGTACTGAAAAAACCTTAGACATTTGGAATGTCCAGGGATACACACACATGGGGACTTAAAAGACGAGTTCGACCCTTGGGCTGCGGCCTTGAATCGGCTGGATGTTGAGAATAGAGTCAATATTGTCGTTTGTAGTATGGTTTGACTACTGGGTTAAATGGTCAAATAGCCGAACCTTTGCTATAAAATACCGAATTTAAACTAAGAAATTCAAAGAAGGCTAAAATTATACGTAGCTTCTCAGCAATAAATGATCCTGCGGGCCATGTATGAATATAACTGTCGATTAGTGAAAATTTAATTCTTTATTCATTTTACCATGTTCAGGAGTCACATGAATCAATATATTCCAGTCACCCATAGGCCTACAAAATGTACAATACTCGCCGCTCAGCAGGGACCGGGCCCCAGGACCTTAAAACCCTTTCTCTATTTTGAAACTCTCTATTTTCAAATCTTTGAACATTCATGTTCAAAAATAGTATTCAAGCCACTTGAAAAATATTGCACATATGGATTGTTAGAATCCGCTGTAATTATGGTGGCAATTTCCACAGGTGGTAAGTTTAACTGCTTAATTACATTTTTGGTAATGTGTTCTTGGTGAATTGTTGAATACCGAATAAGTGCTGTAACAACCCACCTAGTAAACCGTACCAGTTATTCACAGTTACATCTTAGATAAAGGACGAAAAGAAGGCCCGAACAAGGGGCCGGCTAGACACCAGATCTTTTTTTAAACACACCATAGCAGCTATTGCAAAATTTAAAGGAAATTCTTAAAAACGTTCAAGTCTGATGTTCTTGACCATCTTGTTAAAATGCCATGATGGAGTTATTAACTGCTCAAGGTGATGATCCAAATACCTTCTTTCTTATTTGTTTATGAACTTAAACAATAATTTTCAAGTATTAAAAACAGATTGTGATTAATCCAATGCATGAA
Source organism: Pisaster brevispinus (assembly GCA_023634235.1). Classification (NCBI taxonomy): domain Eukaryota; kingdom Metazoa; phylum Echinodermata; class Asteroidea; order Forcipulatida; family Asteriidae; genus Pisaster; species Pisaster brevispinus. The sequence goes on along the minus strand of JAMKCF010000007.1, from coordinate 15,628,563 downwards.
TAAATTTGAATTTTTCATTTCTAAATATTAAATTCAAACTTAAACTTCATGCAAATGTTCACAATCCGGTCATATTTAAAACAAAACACACACCATGAAACTTTGAAAGTGTTTCCCTGGCACTAAATGTTTATAAAACTCGGGGGAACCAAATTAATGTGTACTTTTGTTAGACAAAACTGATCTAATCAATAGAGCATGGAACATCTCCTAGATGTTTGTATTTTGTCACTGCTTGAAACCATGGAGGTAGAAACATAGTTGTTCATGTAAAGGAAAATGTCACAAAAAATAATTTGTAGGCTATGTGGAAGTATACATTATCGGTGAAGAGTACAAAAAGGGATCTCTAGACCTCTAGGTCAGTCTTATAGTGTTCTACATCAATTAGGTGGTTTTATGTGATCTCGAAGGGGATCTCTTTATGTAATAGTTGAGATCGTACGCTCCATGAGCCAAACTACATACACATTTGGATACTGCTTCAGCCTTCAGTTAAGTACGACCTTGGCTGGATTTTTAGAACACGTAACCAATGTTTATGTTTGTGGCGATTGACCAGAGGTCAAAGGGTCAACATAGCCGGCTCAAGGGACAGCAAATTGAGCTGTCTGCCAAGTAAATTCCTCTGTCGTCTTCTGTTTCTTGAGTCAACGGTTTTTACGATATTCTTATTGCAGCCATTCGCTCACCGACCAAAAAACACTTGCGAAGACAAACAATACCAGATTGTGAAGCAGACGATTTACTTGAAATGTTTGCCAACATTTGATTACTGAATAAGTTATATAATATTAATTTGGCCAAGCGTTAGCAACATCAAATCTTGAGCTACCCCCCCCCCCCAAAAAAAAATAAAATAAAAAAAATAAAAAAAAAATAACAAGTATTATTCAGCACACACCAATATAGGTAACGGTAATGTCAGAACAAGGACTAACTTGCACTTTGCTTTTGGCAGTGTCAGAGCGTTGCTACGATTACTGGGCACTATGGGTTTTAGTTTTTAATGAAAAGACAATGTACAATCATTTGGTGTAATATTTAAGGTTTCGGGTATCTTATCCCCCATTTTCAAAGTATTTCCATTTTTACATTATTATTGTTATTCTTATTATTTTAAACTGGATTCCACTTTCCACTTTCCAAATCGATAAGCAGTTTGCACTGAGCAACAAATTTGACGATTTACATAAATAGTTAGGGTAAGTTTGTGATTGGATTTTGTCAGCTTGATACTAGTGAGCACTCAGAACAGCCTCCATGGCCAGAGCTTTGTCCTTGTAGCACGTATTTCCCGTTACTGCCTACAAAGTTACAGCACTTATAAAACAAATCCCATATAGATCATGTAAACATGTGCAGTGTTTTGCCTGGCAGTATTTTAGTTTTTTGGTGTGTTTTTTTCATGAATAAATAAATTAGTAATCACTTTAGTATTTCTTGACTAGCTCTTCTGCGGTGTACTTAACAAACAATACATTTACACGTAGATGTACTTCTAATAAACCTTATTAATTTATGGTAAGGTTTTGTTGAAGTTCATAAGAATAAGATGCCATACATCTACTACTAGAGCATTGGGTTTTAATGATGGAACTTTGAAGAAACGCTACAACGTGTACAGGTATCGTCTAAGCTACTTGTACATACAACAGGGCCCAATGCAGGACAGCAGTCATCAGTCAATTAAAATTACGTAATCAAGCCCTGCATGGACTGTGGTTTAGGCCATGTCACAGTGTTGCTATGACTACTGGGCAATATGTGAAACAGTGTAGATATCTTAAAAGCAAACTGGCTTATCTTCTTATGACGTGTGAATTGCCCACTGTTAATGTCAGAAACTGGTCATCTGTTTAACGGTGTTTTATTTAAGACGGGACTTGGAATATTTTTTCCCCAATTCACTGATAAATATTGAAGTTAACGGAAGGTCTAGTGTCTAGAATCTACTCGTCCAGAATCTGCTATGTCGATGGTAAGTCTCACTCAGTCCTTTTTTTTTTTTTTTTTTTTTTTTTTGGCGCGCGCGGGACGCGGAAATGGGTTTTCGATGACTGCTCAACTCCCACACATAAGGCTTACTCGCAGCATAGAGAACCTCTATGCTCGCAATCACGTTTACGAATATTAAAGGCAAACACGAATGAGTGTGCAATGTCAGCTGAAATTTTGGCATGGGGGAGCATAAAGAGGTGCTACAAGATAACATTTTAATGTGAGTATTCTGTATGTTTTTACATTTTAAAGATTGTTTTACATTATCTGTCTGTCTGCCTGTACACCAACAGAAGCCAAACGTTGCCATTTGCATAATATTATGATATCGGTCTACCTACCGACATGGTAGGTAAGAAGAAACAAAAACATTTTAATATGAATTTCTAGCAATAAAATTAATCCACTCGAAAAGACAAGTCACCCAAGAACAAGAAGTAGTAAAGGCCTACCTAAAGCTATAACATCAGTCGGATTATAATTGATGCAGAAAATTAAATCTTGGAAAAATTAGTCCTCATGGGGGAGGAGGGTTGCGATATTCGGGGCATGCGTGTCATAATTTGGCGCGTATACACATGTCTAGGGTCCAAATTTAGTGTAATGTCGGGTAGGTCTGCTCATTTTGTGTTTGTTTGTTTGTTTTTGTTTTTTGTTTGTTTTAGGTTTCGATATCTGATCAACCTCAACATAAACGTTACGTCAAGCTTCAAAAATATTACAAGCAGAATAAGTGAGTCGTAGAATGATGTAGTTGTTACTGGAATGTTAGACAATATTCACCAGTATATACACTGTACTGTAGGGATTTGTATGTATAGCCCTTTCCAAAGTAATGGGCGAGTGAGGTTCATGGGGAAAGGGCAGCCATTTGGGCAGGCAATGCTCTGAAGGCGCCTAATAAATTTCTGACTTTGCGGCCTTTGTAACTTCTATATCTAGGGTCTCTCTTATGACTACATCATTGCTGTTAGTTTTCAGTGTTGTTTGGTCCATGAGATATTGTTATCAAAGAAACATAAACAACAACAAAAACTTTGCAACCTTGAACATTTTTATTAATTTAAATGTGTCTATTTTGGCAATTATGAACTGAATATTTTGGTAGAAAATGCATATTTCCTACAAATTGTCTGGCAACGGCATACAATTTGAAAGTCTCTGAATATTTGAAGAATTGTTCATTTTTTCTAAAATCTCGCTCCTGTGTGACGCCGAATTTGCACATCTGCATGGTCTTCACCGTCCCTAGCAATTATGTTTTTCCCCAATACTCATTTTACTCTGAAAGAATTTGTATCGAAATGTTGTGGTTGAAATTAGTGGCATTCCATTGTAACTACCCTTTTATATTGTCAACTCTCCTGTTACTTTTAGGTTTTGCCAATTTCATGTGGTACTTGTTTATAACTTCAGGGGGTAAACAAGAATGATGACTTGATCATAATTATATTGATAAGGTAGTTACATCGAGCATAACAAACATTATATTCAAGAACCCCCCCCCCCAGTCATTGGTACGTGAAAGCCTACATGTGCTGTGTATCATCTTCTAATGGTGTTTTACGGTGACTGAGCAACTGTAAAACAATATGCCAACATAAATACTGCTCCTGCATGGATAAAAAAGATCTGAAAACTAATTAGGATTCTCTGAGTTGTTAACATAATCATTGCAGGCAGTGATTATTGACATATCTGGTTAGCAATTCTGACCATGCCAATAAGTAAAGATGTATCACAGTCCACTTCCCATGGTGATAAGATGCAAAACTTAAACTAGTAGTCAACCACAGACGCTGGCTGTGATCGTTGTGTAGTTTTTGAAGTCTATTGAACTCGTTTATAATAATGCGACCGCAACCGCTTGGGGGACCAAGATGTGACGTTGGAATGTACGATGTTCACACGAGTAGCTAAACTTCACTGCTAACTTCACTGCTAAATATTCACAGCGGCAGGGTTCGCTTGACTTGGCTAACAAGTACCTTGCGTTCACACGAGGTATGGTCGCAGTTTAGCCAGCACAAAATGTTTCGGCTTGAGGTAGTTTTCTCTGCCACTGTAGTAGTTTTGTTGAAGAGTCTACATGTTGGTCCACATTTTTTGTCTTAGTTCGCAGTGATTGTATTATATTCCCAGTGATTCGGAATGAGAAATGTTTTTTTATGGTCCTTTCTTGTCACTGAACACATTGCCTCATCAGCCAAGTTCAGTGTTACAATTTCGTCCCCATTTGTGTGCGATGTCATCGTACCACAGCACGTGCGTTGCCTGTCTATGGGAAGGAGGTTGATCACCTCGCAAGGTTGCCGACGGACTTGGGAAACGTTTTTAAATCGATTTAATAATTTACTAACATGGATCCTAAAGGTGGCCGATTCTTTCGTCTAAGCTTTATTCTCTTTTTATGTTATGAGTACAATTTAACCATTATGATGAATATAGATGACGTCAACTTAGATGTAAAAACTTGTCTAGGCCTACGTGCAACACAAGAAGAAAAAAATAAACAGCGTTGAAAAATCAACTTGCTGAAATCAGGTTTACAGCTAGCTAAGGTCAGTTGCGTTCACACGATAAAAATTCCTTTATCAAATTTCATTGCTTAGTTGAGTTATTAGCAGCGGAAATTTTCGCTGCTAACGTTAGCAGCGAAGTTCGCAGCAAAAATAGCAACATTTTGTGCTCACACGGTCAAAAATGTTTGCTAACATAGCTAGCAGCGAAGTTAGCAGCGAAACGTACCCATGTGATTTCTGCCTCGCACCCGACATGATTTCGGTAATGCAGCCAGACATTGGATGTGATATTTGCTAGGCACAATTACTATGGATGTGATTTCTGGCTCTGATGTGATTTTGGCCGGGGCCGGGACAGTGGATGTGATTTTGGTAATGCAGCCAGACAGTGGATGTGATTTTGGATAGTGGCAATTAACCAAGGATGTGATTTCAGGCTTGAATGTGGTTTTGGCAAGGACCTAGACAGTGGATGTGATTTTGGTAATGCAGCCAGACAGTGGATGTGATTTTGGCTGTGAGCAATTATCATGGATGTGATTTCTGGCTTGGATGTGATTTTGGCAAGGGCCTAGACAGTGGATGTGATTTTGGTAATTCAGCCAGACAGTGGATGTGATTTTGGCTATGAGCAATTATCATGGATGTGATTTCTGGCTCGGATGTGATTTTGGATAAAATCACATTCTAGCCCCAAAATCACATCCAACAAAATAGCCTTTCTATTTGTGTTGTAAAATCACATCCAGGCCATTCACAGTGTAGGTGTTTTATAATCCACATAATAAAAACAAATTCTTACATGTAGCTCTCAGCTCTGGTACATATGTCATCAAATACATGAATTTACCAGAGTAGCTGCATCTATGTACGAATTGAAATTTACAGGTACTTTAATAGATGCATGCTCGTCAAAAACGTTATAGCTGTTGGCTTTCTGTCACATGTTGTACATGTGTACATGAAACATTTTTACTTTGCATTTCTTCTTACACAAATATGTATGGTTTCTCCACTCATTAAACACAATAAGAGCCCACATTATCATAAACTGAACCTTCCAAGACATCACCCTATAGATGCATGATACAGGATGCATACAGTCCCAGCCTGCATGGCTTACCTCTTTGCCGTCTGAGTGAAATTGTACTGAATGATTGTAAGACCTCAACCTAACAGCATCTCTGCCACTTACAACATGACCTAAAACCTTCCTTTGTGTCAAACAGAATAAACTAAAGCCTTACAATTGGAATTGAATTAGACCCACCACAATGTTCCATAGTGTCATACACCAGAAAACCCACACATACTTTGGTTCAATTCAATGCACATCACATACATTCATTAAACTAGTCACGTTACACATATATACCAGAAATCTTCCATCTCCATAAAAAAGGCTCTTCTCATTATTTTTTATTGGTTGTACCCAAAAGTATAGTTGCAATTGTAAACCTGATTTATGTTGATGTTAATATTAAATATACCATTTAAAAGCATTCTTATTCGAAGCTCATTGCAATACCATTAAGATTACTTGAAGGAAGCTGTTTAATTTCCAGAGGGTATTACTGAACCTTGAAAACTTTAACATTTGGGAAGCTGTTTAATTTCCAGAGGTTATACTGACCCTGAAAACTTTAACATTTTAAAACAATTTCCATTTGCACACTGTAGATCAAACCACATTTTGGCTGTAAGACAAATGAACTGCAAATGAGGGTAAAAAACAATTATTTTACACAAAAAAATATGTAACACCATGAGGCAAAAACTTTAACAAAAAGTCTCAATGTGGATGGCTGGACAAAAGCTGTTTAATTTCCAGAGGGTAATAATGTACCCTGAAAACTTTAACATAATTAAACAATAGAAAAACTTGACCACAATTTCCATTTTCACTTAGTGAATCTATTCACACAAAAACAATTACATAGCCTAACACAACAAACTATCTAAGGCAAAAACTTTAACAAAAAGTCTCAATGCGGACGGCCGGCCGGACGGACGGACGGACGGACGGACAAAATCGGTATTACATAGGCTCGCATTCTGCTAAAGCAGCTCGCCAAAAAGGTAAAACGTAAACATTATGCACACATCACATTAAGATCTAAAGCAGCTTGTGTAAATCACAAGACACTGTTTTCCTTTGAAAAATCACAAGACACTGTTTTTCTTCGACAAACTTACTGTTTTGTCCCCCCCCCCCCCCCCTCGTTACTATTGCTTACTGCTCTTGTTTTTAATGTTTTACAAGCAGTTTGCAACATGACTCGTCTTGGTATGGAAAGCGGCGCCATAGCCGACCCTCGGATTACAGCAAAGGACGTCATGAAAAACGACTACGTAAATTACGGACCAACACTAGCTAGGTTGAACAGCATTGGTAAACTCTACTTCTTGGAGAGATAATCGTTCATTCATTAATTCGAAGCTAATGTTGTTATTTTAACGCAAGTGATCACATTCTGCAAGGTTGTATTTTTGGTTGATGGGATAAACTAGCGGGTACAGTAAGAAAGATAGTAATGCTTCAGTGTTTGTCAAAGACAAAGGTAAATAAAACCATACGATTCAAATTATTACTGATAAAACTGTCTTTCTAGGTCGGGTAAATTAAGACTTCTTCGGTAAAGAAGACGAACTAGTATCAGAAACTGTTTGTTCAGCATGCTAAAAAGTATGCTCAAAAGGTGGATTTCTAGTTAGAGGGTCAATCATGCGATTTCAGTGAAGTCTTATAGTGCCAGTGTGGCAGGAGATTCTGTGCCCCCCCCCCCCAACTACGGCGAACTGTGTACAAACTTCTTCCGATAGCGCCCTCTTTTGAATCAGCTTCCTCCAGCCCATGTTAATTTCCCATGGGGGACAGAATCTCAGGGGGGACGGATTTCCCCACCACACCGATGTCCTCGGGAGATCTGCCCCCCAAATATCCTGTCCCCCATACGGGAATTTAACAAGGGCTGAAGGAGGTTGATTCTGAAGACGGTGCTATTAGACGACATTTGTACTTAGTTCACCGTAGTTTGTGGGGGGGGGGGGGGGGGAGAGAATCTCCTGTCCTTTGTGTTTTTGCTTTTGTTTAGATTTTCGAGGTGAAAGTCACCTGAGTGCGACATGGGTGCCTTTAAAATCAAGAAGTACTTAACAAACTCTGTTGATTCTAACAGGTTCGTGGTGTGGGGACAAGTATTCTGAAACATGGATTCAGGTTCACTTTTCCGACATGGTAGATATCTACGGCCTGATCATCCAGGGCCGTTACGATTCAGACAAACGCGTGACATCGTTTTTCCTGATGTACCGCAACATTGAATGGGAAGAGGTGTATACGTATATGAAGAACTCAGACAGCTCACGTAAGGTAACTATGAATATTTTGATTTTCTGTGATATTCACTTGAATGTTTTAATAATAAGTGAAATAACGCCACATGTTGCTGGGCATTTACAATTCACAAATGTTCCCGATTTTTCCAGGATTGAAGATAAGGCTTTCATATTCAAAATATGCGCCGTTGTATCACAGTATGTAACGCCAATTTAGGGCCTGTACTCGATCCACCTAAATTAAAAAAACAGCCCTTAAAACCCATTGTAGCATTCACGCTAATCCTATACAGGCTTTATAGTCCCCTCTGTTGGCTATAGTTATAGTTAGCTATCTAGTGGTTTTTTCTGCAAGGTCAAAGGTTGCCGGAAATGTCTTGTATTTCGTGATCTTCTATCAAAGTTGAGGTGATTGTCAGATAAATATCTCTTCGTTTATCTCCTTCTCAATACCTAGCAGATTTGTAATTAAAAGAAATACGTTGTGGCCTGACAGAAGGATGTTTTCTAATTAAAAACATGTAGCAGATGTACACCTAGCTACGGACGCAGTATATGTATGTAGGATCGTATATATTAGTAACACGTATGTTTGAACCATTCCAGCATCTATGCTACATGTGTATTTACATGTGTGTAAAAACATGAGGTTCTAATCCAGTGAAGTTTTATTTATTATGTTTTTACACCAAATGGAATATTTTTTCAACTAAATAACATAAAAAATCCGCAACTATTTATTCGGTCTGGAATATACATGGATTTAATGTCTTAAGGCTTAAGACAGATTATTGTTGCAATCCAGAATTTTACGTTTATTGTTATCATTATTAATTATTCAATCATCAGATACCTCACAATTTAGTTGTTGCCAATTCAGCAAATTAAAACTAGTAATAACAGGACATAAAAAAATAAAATAAAATAAAATAAAACATTTACTGAATATTTGAAAATGAGTTAAATTTTTACCGCCAATAATATACTAGAGATCACTGTCTGCAACCTTTTGCCTCAGTGATGGCCTCAGTGACGTCATAATGTAACGGGTCTAATGCTACTGCTATCTTCTTTCATTATCATTTCTCATCCAGATATACATAGCTGAAATGATGCCTGGAAGTCAGTATGTGGTTGTCTCTGTCCAGACAACATCACAAAAGATGATCCGAACAAGAATCATCCGCATAGTGCCCTGGGAGTTGCAATGGGATCCTGATTGGTTGCCATGCATGCGATTTGAACTCATCAGCTGCAACTGAATACATCAACGGCTTAAATAGTTGAATTATCAACTCCTACTTAAGAAAATATACTATGTTTTTTTAAACTAATTTTATTTATTTATTTGTTATTAGGAGAAAAATAATTTCGATCGAAATTTCTTACAATCTGCAATTCAAGACCTTTTTAGCCACCACGGTTACGGCTTCGAGTCCTTTCTGTGCAGGGTTTCAAATGAGGCAGACGGTGCCTAAGTGTTAGCCTAATCCAAAGTCATGGTATCGAAAAGGGCTATAGCGATCTAGCCATAGCCATATCCAGGGTCAGTCTAGTAGCCAAAGCCAAAGTAACAACAATTTTGTTTAGCCTATCTCTTAAACTGAATGATGATACTGGAAAAGTCTTTGCTGCTTTGTGCAAGTACAAAGACCATGCTATAAGCCTAGTCGCTGCTTCAACAAGGTAAAGGACATAATTATTAACTTTTAGTAAAGTTGAAAAAATAATTACTTGTATTGCTCAATTTTTTTTAGCAGGATACATAAAAAACAAAGAGATGAAAGATTGATAACGAGCAACAACAATCGGGTGAAAACAGTCAGAAATGCATCAATTTTGAAACCAAAAGCTCTGAGAACATCACTTAACTGAGTGTTTGTTAGGTCATTATTGTGAGTAGTGAAACTTAGCTGTCATTGTTTGAGTGAAAAAGTGTTGATGTAAAATGCACCTTTTTCCCTTTTTCCCCTTTGGTCACAGTTAAACTTAGAATAACGAGTGCATCGGTTGTGGTAGATAAGCTATGTAACTAGCGAATAATAGTAAGTCGGGATATCTTCTCTTTATGGTAAAAGATGCGGTAAGCATGGTGTACTTCTGTACGCGAGGCGCATTCAAACTCATTCCTACGACTACTACTAATACGTGACATTTATTTAGTGCATAATTCAGGAGCCTATAGCGCCACACATAGTCATAAAACAACGGCAAGAAATATACATAGTAACTGTGAAAAAGAAAAGATTCAAACAATTGAGTCTTTAAAAGTCCCAACTAACGTATTTCGCACCTGACGAAGGTTGAGAATTCGTAGCTTTGTCCCTAAAACAGTTTGTACTAGAAGTTCCAGGTTGAAGGGGGCAAGAGTATACTTTCCCTGACAAACAAAGACCAAACCCACTCGCACCTATCTCAATTTAAAAACAAAGCTTAATGTGGGTCAATTTGTTATGCAAACAGTCAAATTAATTCCCATTTAGTTATCGGTAGTTGGATAAGTCTTACAAAATATAACGTTCATATGTTGACTGTTTGAAGTACACTATGCATTCAAGAAGAGTCAGATTTACAATGCTATACCTAATCAGAAGATCTCTGAATTTGCATCCTGTAGTGATATATAAATATTATTATTGATGTTATGATTGGTCGAGTCTTTGCTTGGTGGAAATACATACTTAAGTCTAGATGTTTTAGTGTGGACCATAATATTAAAGGGATAATTGTACAACAGTCTTGATGCACGTCAGTACCATTACAGCACCGTTAATGTGAATTCATTCACTAGGCACCATGAAGCCAATGTTTGCACAAGGAAAATAATTCCTCTCCGAATTGTTAATATTAGTTTTGCATCAGGAAAAATTGATTTAATTTTTAATTTATTTATTTTTGATTAAGGCAGTTTTAATTATACTAAACCGAAAGTGTAATTAAAAACCGACGTGAAGAATAGGGAATAATTCCCCTTGCGCATCAGCTCTTAGGTTTCTTTGAAGTGTGTTCACACGGATTGTTTATTACGAGTGAGGTTACGGAATTGCTTTTTGTTTTTTCCCTCTCAAGTTTTAGTTGATAACCTGTTAACATTAGAGCTAAAAGTGATTTCCTTCAAATTAAATCAGTGTTACAAACCTAGTCTAGATTGTTTTTAGAAAAGCTATATCTAAACTCTTATTGTGCAAATAGTGACAATGGTGGTGTTGTGGTTTATGTTATTGTTGTGTTGTAATAAGTAAAGTTAAAACGAATACCTACACAGTTGTGATAATCTTTGTGTGGATTATGCAACTTCACTTGAGGGGGGTTTAGATGTGGATGAATAATCTAGAGAAGTAAGCAAACAATTGTCACGCACATCAACGGTGTTTTTTGTTTTTTTAAATGTAATATCTTGAAAATAATGGCAAAGTAATTACTCTGTGAATTTATACAACTTTCACCGGAATGTTCATTGTATTACTGAACGGTGCTCAAAATAGCCTGGATTTACTTTTAACAGCGTTTAAACGCGTTGTGTTTTCTAATCCAGAAAAGTAATGACAAATTTGTCATTACAAATCAAACAAGTGCTTAATCTGTAAGGAGCAACGGAAATTATGAGACCATTATTTCCAGAGAGCGGTAAGAACGAGTATGAGATTTTTACAAATTTAATAACAGTACATTGTCATTTTAGGTCTGTTGTTTTTAGAATAACAATTAGCGGTAATGCTTGTATGTCTATATAATAGTTGATGTATATAAAACCAAAGCGCAAGTATCACAATTGGGTAACTTGCAGGGGCGACTCACGAAAACGCAATGGAGACTTACTAGAACGCAAGTAACTTACTATTAATCCGCTACGATTCACCGGACCGCCGCAGTGCCTCACCAGAACGCCGTTGTGGAACGCCGCAGCGACTGACTAGAACGCAGCAGCGATTTAGTAGAACGCTGCAGCGATTTACTAGAACGTCACATCGACTCACTAGAACGCCGCAGCGAGTAACTATCCCGCGGCGGCAATTAGTAGATTCAGATTACCGGTATCTTAATGTTCCTGTTAAGCTTGCCATGGTTCTTTTAATTGAGTCAAATTTCACGACTTTGTATCAAGTCGCCGATGTTGACTCCATCAATGTCGACATCATTTTAAAACTTATGCCCTAGGGTGCAAATATCCACTCGAATACAACTGGCGTCAAATTTCACGAATTGGGTGCCAAGTCGTGTGTATGAACACCAAAATTTGCCTACAATTTGCGAATGCACCAAATTGCGAATATTTACACCGGTATTGTGCGTCATTATCTGTAACTGGGTCAAAGTTGTGAACTTTGACGTTTTCCGTTTGCGTCATAACTACGCTGGGTGTCCCTCCTGGGCCACTATGTAGATGTGCGAGTTACGATACACGTAGTTATAGGACCGTCTAGACATCAATACCGGTTGTCACAGTGACATAGAAAAAGTCAGCGCGGTGAGAAACTATTGTGGCCCATTTAAGCGTCCGTAGATTTTTACAATACATGAGGTATAACCCTGGAACTAATTGTATTCGACATTGAGGACAAACTTAAATGGAAAGGCACCCTTTTTGTAATCACTAATACAGGGAATGCATAAAACGGAATAACATTCTCATTTTGCTCATTTTGTAAACACAAGTCTTTAAACTGCTAACATATTTTTCGCAGTATTAAAGGCTGTCATTGGGAATATCACTAGCTACTAAAAAAACTGAACATTAAAAATAATAATAATAATAATAATAATTATACAAAGAAGATCAAAAATACACGACAACTTCGCTTTTTTGTTGATAAATTGGGACAAACTCCGTGAAGCATTATTGTTCTTATAGTGATCGTAAATGTGAATGCTAATCAACTTTACGTTTAAAAAATGTCGGACTCCGTTGCAACGAGCAGGTTTGTTATTGATTTGTGGTTGGTTTTGCCGCATTTTGTTGTTATGGAAACGTAAAACTAACAGCTACCAATAACTTAATATTAAAGTTCCGAGTACAATGAAAGAGAGTTGAATAAGCAGAGGCCCATTTGCCCTTGGAGATGTTTTCATTTGCTGCGGGTGCTGGCTTCCTCAGAGCAGTGTAAATATTGTTGTACTAGCGCGGTGAGAAACTATAGTGAAGTCATCAAGAAGAGACAGTTATACGAGATGGTTTGACTAGTTGTGGCCTATTTAAGCGTCCATAGATTTTACAATATATGAGGTAACTCTGGAATTAATTGTATTCGACAGAAGTGCATTGAGGACAAGCTTAAATGGAAAGGCACCCCTTTTTGTAATCACTAATACAGGGATCGCATACAACGGAATAACACTCTCATTTTGCTCATTTTGTAAACACAAGTCTTCAAACTGCTAACATATTTGTAGCAGTATAAAAGGTTGTTATTGGGTATATCACGAGCTACTAAAAAACTGATCAATTACACAAAGGTGATCAAAAATACAGGACAACTTCGATTTTATTTTCGACAAATTGGGATAAACTCCATGAGCAGTATTGCTCTGGAAGTTGTGGCGCATTCAGTGCAAGCTTACAGGGATAGCCATGTGATCACTACTGCAGTGTATACATAAACAGCAAAACACTCTCATCTTGATAATTTTTGTAAATATAAGATGTTAAGCTTCTAAAATATTTGTCGCAGTATTAGAGCATACCGGTATCATTAGCCACTAACAAACTGATTTGTTATTTTTTTAACACTCAGAAAGAACTTAAATCATAACTAACATACAAAAGTAATTATAAATAAGACTGCTTTGATTTAGATAAATCGGGACAAACTCTGTGAAGCATTATTTGTCTACACTACAGTGATCGAGTTTTGAATGCCAATAAACTGTGTGCTTAACAAAAATGTCAGACTCGTTTTACCAAGCAGGTATGTTATTGATCTGTTGTTGGTTTCACCGCATTTTGTTGTCATGGAAACAATGATGGTTCAAAAAGTTCATCATGCACAGAACATTAAAACAGGTTCACAATACAAGCCGATGCGATTTTTGTTGTGTGATGTAAACATTCAGTAATACGTGTACACATTTATTCACTTTGCTTTCACAATTTGTTTTATTAGGAAAATTTAAGTACGGTATGAAAAACTCATCAATGAATGGTAATATGAAACTTAAAGAACCATTACTTGTTTTCTTGACTCGGTACGAGACTATACTTTTATCACGTTTTCTTCGATCCGCACTTGACATCATTTACTTGAATGTTCCCCGTGTAAACAGAGGTCTGGGTCAAAAGGCTTTCAGATTAGCTAAACCAGTCTTCATCCTGTCATTAGGGACTCTGTTTAATTGATTTTCTTTTTTGAGACTCGCCTCTATCCATTTTGATTTATATTATGTGTGCTATGATAATTGCTGGAAGAGCACTGTACAAATCTCAATTATTATGTAACTGTTATATTAAGCACATTTTCCTACCTACTTTACCTGAAGATTTTGCTTGTAAAGCGCACGCGTATTTCAAAGCTTAGCAAGAGAGTTAGGTGGCCAGCTTGCGATTTTACCAAGAATTTCCATTGGTTGTTTTTTTTTGTCTATCGTTTTTACAGTAAGCGCCTGAAGGGGAAGCATGCAATTTCCTGTGCTAAGTTTAAGGGCACCTTGATATTGAAACTGCACAGCAAGCAATATATTGGAACGAGGTAGCTCCATGAATCAGGCCCATGGTGCGTTGCATCACCTTGGCTCAAGTATCACAAAAGTGCTTACTACAGAATTGTGCGCTTACAATGCCCTGCAAAGCGCATGAAATGCCATTTTCCCAAAGAATTCTACATGTATGTCAAAGAGCTCTTAACTTACTAGCTTGTATTTGCCAAGCTGACTCTGTTCTGATTTTTAATTGTTTTTTAAAGAATCACTTGTTTAAATGTATATTTTTGTTCCTTCATATAACATTTCATAGTTTTAGGTTTTGTGTCGTGCGTAGAAACTCCTTTGTTAAGCTATATAAATGTCTCATTTTGTTAGTATAATCTCTACCGATACATTTCACAACAGAAATAATTTGCCAATGAGTGAGTCTGAAGAAATGGCCTGAATTTTGGTTCCAGATGAGTTTTAGACCCTTTTCTTAGAAAAGAAAACTTACATATCACAAGACCATGAAATAGTATTGAGATTGAAAAGTTGCCTCATCTTTGATTTACATATTACAAATGTCATTAACTAGTTTGCCCTTTGAGTCACTTGCCTTATCAACACAATGACACATACTGGGACAGTGACACTTAGCAATGATTTTTAACCTACCTGATTGAATTGGATGTCCGGAATTGGAGTCGATTGAAGCATCCCACATTTGGAAGTATAGTGTCCTCACAGTGAGTGTACTATCAGGCCTGGTGCGCTGATTCTTAGCCAAACTCCAACGAAACCTTTAGCTTTTTGAAGACATATCGTTTTACTGGAGAGGATCCTATAAATTATTAAAAAACACATGGGTTGAAACAATGCTTATATAGTTGATAACCTTAATCCTTGATTATCCAGATGCTTTGATTCTCCACATCCCTACATGTACAGTATGCCCTCAATCTGTTTTATCAACCAAGTCTTTGACTCTAAGATCAGGCCTCCAACCCTCAAAATTCATGCAAAATACAAGGAGAAAAGTGGATAATATGGTGGAGAAAATATTCTCTAAGGAAAAACATGACAGTGAGACAGTGAAGATAACAAAAAGCTTCTTATTCCAAGGTTCTATAAACCAACCTCTAAAATATCTTGCTCAAAGAAAGACGGCAACATTGTTTTCATGCCCCAAAATGTCAATCAGCTTTTTTTTGTAAAATAACTATACATAGATAATGATTTTGTAAATCTACAAATAAAAGCTTTGTATAAGTAGTTTTTATGTAGATGTGGTTACTACTAAAAAAATAGGGAATGTTTCAGGTGTTTAGGAAGATAAAGTAAAACAATTAGAATATTCAGTACAGGTACAACTACACATGTGTGATAATGATGAATAGTGGACCATGCACAAGATGGTAAAATTATGCATAAGATTGCAAGTGTTTTTTGTTGTTGAAAGGCTTTCAATATCACACACTTATAATTGGATTTGATTTTCAAAAGAATAAAAAAAAGAAGCATATTTTATTTGTCGTCAAAGAAATACGTTAGAAACCTCTCAGGGAAAGGAGGTGGAATAAAAGAGGATACTTTAAAATGACGGTAAACAGCAATTAGAGAAAAAGACTGACATAGTTAGATAAAAGGTATGAAGCAATCCTACAATAGAGTAAAGACCACAGCTCTGAGGAAAAGCAGCTGTAAGAAGATTAACTAAGATGCAAAGTTTAGGCAACATAACTGCATTATTGACTTTTATCACACAAAACAAATGTCAGAATATTGGCTAAATTTTATGAAGCTGTTTAGGCATAAAAATTTGCAAAGCTTGAAACAATTGTGCTTACTGGAAAAGTTTTTCCAGCCAATGTACCATTTCACATGTACCATCTGCGTGAGTGGTTGCCTGCTAAAAATTGCTAAGCAGACATGTTCAGAAAATGTTCTGCTTAAGCAGTGCCATGGGCCCAAGGGCCTAATATCAGAAAGCTGCTTAAACAAAAAGTTGTGCTTAACAGATTACTGCTCAGCAAACCTAAACAGGAAACCTTGTCAAAGATGGTACATGTCGTCACCGTTTTCACGAAGGGACAATTTGTCCTCTGCAGCCAAAAATGTATGTTTGGAGAAAACCGCGTTTGAAGTTATGCTGATTTTGAAATCACTGGTTGGTAGACTTTTTCGCTATTTAATCTTTGAAATTTTTACATATCAGGAAAGTAGAGATACTAAATCATACAAATCTGTGTTCAATTTTGTCCATAACGGTTTAATTAACGAGTAATTATTCAAATAACAAAATGTTCTCTTCGTGAAACTGTGCAAAACGTGGTCTGTGTGCAGCACGTCGTGTTTAAACGAATTGGCTGTTCGTGAAAACGCAAAAGCCGCGCCGGAGCACTTACTTTTTACGCTGTGCCAGGGGAAAAATCCACGCGTTAGAGCAATACACAATTAATTGGATCTTCGTGAAAACAAAAAAAACAAGTTTTGGCTGTCTGGGGCGCGCGCGTTAAACATTGTAGGTCAAAGGTTTTGGCACTTCGTGAAAACGCAAAAAGCCGGAGCACTCGTATTTGGCGCTGTGCCAACCGTGTCTTCAACGCACAAAAATGATTTTGGCTTTTCGTGAAAACGCAATTCCAGGTTCTTGAGGTTTTTGTCTTTCACCATCTTAGCATAATTAAGAAACTAGACGACTTTGAGGTCTATAAATTAGTGAATTGTTAGATACCGTTAAACTAAATCGAAACCACCAAAAAAATCCAAATGAGTTTTTTATCGACTTTTTACGATACTGTCCCTTCGTGAAAACAGTGACGATGTGATGTGGCACTTTGGCTGTTAATCTCAATCTAGTAAGCAAAATTGATTTGTGCAGAGCTGTCTAACTCCTGCTCGATTTTTCCAATCAGAGAAATGACCAGGATTGCTGTTTTTTATAGTTAAATTGCTCTGGTTATAGAGTAAAACAATTGAAATACATGCAACATGTTTGATAATGATATGTAGTGGACCAAGCACAGGTGATAAATTGACCTTTGAAATGATTCACCCCAAATGCCATTAGAAAGAAATGTTCAAGTCATACTGTCAGACATATTTGGGGCTTTTCATGGCAGTAGACTCATATTGGATTAAAAAAATTGATAGGTTGGAAAAGGTTCTGAAGAATAACCATGAAATTGGTGTATTACCATGAGTAAAACTAGGATTAACTTTTATGATCATGCACACCATTCTCGTTTTATATTCTATTGTAAAATTTTGGTCTGTTCACTACACATGCAACTTGAAATTTTTAACAACAGGAAACTGCCTTGAAAATAAAGGATTGTGCAGTTTGTTTTTTATTTTCAATTTTTATTGCCCCACACATAGTTGTAGGATGTGTGTTGAACACATCACAACTTTAGCAAACAAGAGGTCTCATCACTTATGAAGTAACTGATGTTTTTACCCAGTGTGGAACAACTCTGATCAGTATCTTAAATTAGATGTAACAATCTCTGAAAGTGCTTACAAAAGAGCAGAGGATAACAACTTCTGTTGGTGACATTGTATTAAGGGATTATGAGAACTTGCATGGCCAAGGGAATATCAATTGAAACAGCCCTCTATTGCCATGAGCTTGAGAACTTTTCTTATCTTTGATTACCACATCTTTGCTAAATTACTTAAATGTCCTTGAATTGGTTTGCTCTTTGAAGCTTTTACCATATTGATGAAACAGTGACACATACCCAATGAATAAAACTCCTTACCTATTGAATTTGAGGTCCATTGGATCCATTGAATTCTGGGACCCACTTCCTTCGTGGGGAGGTGAATAGCATTATAAACTCCAAGTCTGATCATCCACCGGCTGATGGCCCCACTCATGGTGCCAACCTGGAGGACAATTTACAGGAAAAGATTGGATTAACTCTTGGAAAATACTAGAAAAAAATTGAGTTCTTCACTATAAAACCCCGTAAAACTCATAGGAATTTCCACTGATGACTGTTTAGAGTTCAATACCTAAAATAAACCCACAAAACTCATAAATTAGTAGAGAAAACATGTGCAGTCTGAGAAAATCCTAAAACCTGGAAAACAATCGTGAAATTTCACATGCCTGCTGTCAGATCCAATTTGCACTGATGTTTCCTTTTAGACTGGAAGTGCCTTGGTTCACAGCATAATGAACTCTAGTTTTAAAATAAAACCAGGATTTTTAAAAACTTAATTCATTTTGCCTTAACTGCTTGAATAAAAATGTATTTGGGCAGTACTGGAATTGCTTTTTCCCCCTGTCCTTTACAGCTAAAAATATTAGTATTCAGTCATTTTTACCTTAAAGATTGTACTTTCAAGTGATTGGAAGTGAATGGACCAGTTGATGCCAACACTAATTTAAGACCATCTGACATTCGTTTAAGAAAACTTACCAATTCAGGCAGAGGAAAGTTTGCATTACTGGTTATTATTTTTTCAATTACAAAGAATTGTTCAAGTCCTGCAGACATGGGGGCTTTGCATGGGACATGGGGCTTTGTATGATTGTGGAGTCATATGGCTTTGAGAAAATGGATAGGTTTTTAAAAGTTCAGTGTATAATTTTAAAAAAAATACAAGGAACTTTTTTTGTCCTCCTTAAACTGCAAAGTTCTTTTTCACTTATTATTTTTTAAATTGATGACCTACACTTCAGATGTAGCATGTGAATTTTTGACATCACACTTCTGGCAAATAAGAGGTCTCATCACTTCTGAACATTTTGGGGTTCACTGGCGTTTTTAGTAAAGTAAAGTCTGCCCTAAGCCAATATGGCCCATCAGGCCTGTGTTTATATTCGGTTTCATTTGCATTAAACGACTGAGAATATTTCTATTCCCCCTAGACTGGATGCCAGTCCATCGCAGGTTACTCTCCAGCCCTTGTACTCCTTGTTGGAGAGAAGCAATTATGACAAAGTGCCTTACTCCAGGACACAAGTGTTGTGACTCACCGAGCCAGGATTTGAACCCACATTCTGTAAATTACAGAACATGGGTCCAGCACCCTAGACCCCTTGCCCTCGACACCCCATTGATGGGTTTAGCCTTTGTGAAAAGCTCTGAACATTATCTTCTGGTTTCTGTCGTATAACATATTTGAAAAGGGCTTTAACTGAAGTGTAGAATACAAAAACTATGTGAGAGTTTGACAATGCCTGCAGATTGGGCATTGTCCCTCCCATTGAGAAAAGTGAACTTGACACTTACGAAGTGGACCATTGCCAGATCTGTCAATGGCCTCGTGGCCAAGTGCATTCTACCCTCTGTTGCCTATTACAATTCAGTGTATTTACAGTTTTTGAAAATATTCTGTTGTGTCAAGGCAGTCTCATTGCCTGCCATGCCAACCCTAATAATAAACTTTATGTACAAACAAGCATTATTGAGTATGTACAACTATCGGATTGTACAAGTTGTTAGTAGGGACTGTAGTGGCAAAAGCAGTAGTGTCACGTGGAGCAGTAGTCTCGTGAGATATGAGTTATTATAACACCCCTTACAAAAATTCTGCCTTTTCATTGGTTTAGAGCGCGTCACATGATATGTCTTAGTTTTACTAGAAACCCGGCGGCCGTGTGATAGTCGTTTGCCATGGAATAGTCGATGGCGCGCGCAGTACCCAGACGTCTTTTTTACCAACCTCGAACTCAATCAGTTGTGCATCTGTGTATCTGAAATGCGCGTACGAACGTTACGTGTACGAGGATGATAAATAGTCTGTTGGGGTATTATAAAACAAATATTGACTGCTTTTACTCGTGCTATGGTTAAAACTCCGACTCCCTCGGTGATCCCCGGACCGTTCCATTTTCCCTCGGCTGCGCCTTGGGAAAATAGAACGATCCGGGGATCACCTCGGGAGTCGTAGTTTTAACCATAGCACTCGAAGCAGTCAATATTTGTATACTAGAGAGCCGTTTCGCTATCACCGTGCATATTTTTCAAAGTATGATGCTGCTTTCGACTGTTTGGGGAATGTTTTGGATTAGACCACTAGTACAACCCCAGATCGCAGATACTAGGTCTAGTTTTGTGAGGGGATCAATTTCAATGCTATTTTAGTAGCAAATTAAATAACAATACAAACATTGAAAACTTGATTGTTTGTTTTGAAAAATAAAATCGATCTTAGGCTAGACCCTCTGATGACAAGGCATATATAGATTCGTTGACCAATGTTTAATATTAATAAGAATTCATAGTTTTACTTTAGAAAACAAGTATGGGTGCTCACAGGACAATGCATATTATGCTTCCAGCCGCAAAGCAAGATGCCTTGCCCATTATTCTGAATTTGAAATAAACATGTCTGTTACAGACCGTCACTTAAATTTATCCAGTGTGAAGTCAGAGTTTTTATTTTGCTGATAGAGGGCGCTGTTTTATATGTTCACCGACATCACTTTTGCTAGAAATACAGTCAAACATCACCAATAGTTTTTGTTAATTTGGAATGTGCCCAATGTTGTAAGTATTAATTCATTCATTTAAAGTTAAAGATTATGAGCATAAGTAAACTTTGATTTGGGGATTGTAGAATTTAGGGCTGCAATTACTGTATAATTTTGGTTGTGAAAGTGTTAAGTTTCCTTCTAGCGTGCGGTCTAGAAATCATTCACATGGGTTATGTTTGTACAGTTGTGTGCGGGAATAATACTGGACAAAATCGAGACACATAGTTTGAGGGTAAAATTGGTTTATAATCAACATCATTGTAAATATAAATTAATTAGGGTTAATCAGTTCATGAAATTATTGTAAATCAAATGTTTAAAATTGTTTTGGTTTAATTTGATTAAATTGCAGATCGAACCACTGCCACTAAATGCATAGGTGTCATAACAAGGGCTATCCATAAGGTTCGTCATATTGGTAGAAGTTTATAAGAGAAGTATACGTCACAATGTCCTTACAGAATGTTGCCTTAGCCGATAACTGTAGTGTAGTGTTGGCCTACGCGCAATGACGTGTATGGGACAAACTGAGCGGACGGGAAAGTACACAACGTTCAAAAAATAAAATAAGCACTTGATACTCACTAAATTGTTGTTCTTACTCGTCAGCCTAATAAAGGTGGGTGGCGTGAACCAGGCCTTCATGCAGTTACCTTCAAGCACTCCTTGTGAAAACTGAAAATACGGATGATCATTAGAGCCTGTGCAAAATGTAAACATACACATTTTATTGAAGGAAGGCTCTGGCACTGGAGGGCGCTGTGTAAGACGTGCCAGACTGCCAAAAGTTTTGACCAATAACTCCTCCCGCCAAAAACTAACGACATCCTTCAAACACCTGCTTCAAACCTGACTTTCATGCGTGTAAACCATCATAGGGTCTCAGAGCAGGTTAATTAATTATATGGATTTAAAACATATGAATAGTCAGAAGAAAAACATAAAAAATTAAACAAAATAATATATACAAAAATAAGTTAGAATGACATACCAATCGTTATGGGAAAAATCATTTAATTGTCATTATTTCAAAGCACAAGAATCTTGTTTAATTTATTTGAGTTTATTTGTTTAATCTTTTACACTTTTTCCTCCCTGCACCCGCCTCAAGACTAAAATTTGCTAAAATAAAAAAGTTCGAAATTGTTACATGTGTTTTTACTTTTTACCTAAGAGAACAACATATCAAACCAAAAAAGCTTACCTTTTCACCACATCAGAGAAACCTGTTCAATAAGCTTAATAGATAATGACGGGTTTCACAATCTGCCAATGCGGCACCTTTTTAATTAAGGATTATGGGAAATAACCTCATTTACATAAAATCTTAAGAACAAAAAGTTTCTAAGCAGACGAGATGTTTTTATCGCGATATGCAAATAGTAGAAATGATTGGCAGTTGGAACGTGTCGTCATACAAGCAATGAACACGCCTATACGGATACAAAAATGGCGTCTTTGCAGTTCAACTGGAAAGGTAAAAAGAAAAATTTGATTCAAAATTTGTTATTTTTCAGCTTTTGAAATCTGGTAACACGTATAATTAAAATTGTTATATTCGAGCTTCAATTGAGCCAAGTTTTCCCGGTGAAAATTGGCGACCAAGGCCAAAAAATTTCCGTTTTGGTGGCCCCTTCCACTGAAGCATGGCAGATAAAATGGCAACTGCGTCACAACACTATGGTGTCACAACGGGGTTGGTGAGCACATTCTCGTTGTCAACATTGGACTCACTTTGTAAGCCCCTCCTACAATAATGTCGATGCAAGCTGTTGTTTTCCTTTGCTAAGAAACATCGTAATTTACTTGGTGTGTTTTGATAATGTTTGTGGGGTGCTTATCTTTAGTAAATGTTGGAGAAGGGATTAAAATTTGGTAAAAAGGTTGGGTAGCTGGGGCGCTGTTGTGAGTGTTAGCCGCACAGGCTGAATCCTTGGCCGAACGTCCAGACCCACTTTTTCTTAAGCTTACCAATAACAAAATCAAGGCGCATTCCCTACGGGCAGGTCGGCAGTTTAAACCAGCTCAATGTGTTCACTCACCTCTTAGCTTGACGTGGGTGTTTTGTATGTTAAAGGTTTAAAAAGATATTTAAAGAAATTATTTTTCCATTTCCTTCAATGCTCAATGTTTACTGACTGCGGCCATTTTTGATTGAGCCCAAATCATGACAATCAAAACATGACATCACCGGCCGGCCAGGTTGTGGGCAGAGCGAGGATGCGAACATTGCAATGGTTGCTTTAAGTATCCGCAGTTGATTTTCCGGTGTTATCGCATCGGTTGTGCATGTAAATCAATGACTGGTGAACGGCACACTGGTTACAGGCGCGATAACTCGCCAGCCAAATGTATCAGAAAACAAAAAATACCTTAAAAAAAATAATAAATCCGACCTACCCGACCTATTTTAAAATGGACTGTAATCGGAGACAGTAGTTTTATTTTGTTCAGCCTAACTCAACAGTTTTGTGACACTTCTATCGCAACTTGCATCGCAAATTGTGCAGTGCACTTTGTAAAATTGCGTCGCAAATCGCTCCAATTGCATTGCAAAATGCGATACAAGGGAAATTGCTCCTTGCATATATAAATAATTGCTTATTGCTCAGAAACTATTAATTAGAGTTCCCATTGTCAACTTTACAGTCCAAAGAGTAAGTGCATCTTGAAGTACCTCTGACATGATGTAGCAGAACTTAATATAATGTTGTTTTTTTTCCTTTCTTTTTGGGGGGTGTTTTAGGAGATAGCCCCTGCAGTGTGATGATATTTCAAGTAGAAAATTGAAATTTGTTACCAGTTAGTTGTATATTTTGTTAGATATTATTCCATGTTCATGCTGAGTGTGTGCCCATTATCTTGAATATTGTTTCATTGTCATTCCAGATTGAATCACTGTATGGGCGATTGGCTAAAAAAATCATACTAAGATGTGAACGCTCTTGGATACCACAGGCCTAATCTGCATCTGCTGAACACTTCTTGTTGCGCTTGCAGTTGGAGTAAATTGAGCAGACCTGGATCTGAGTGCACCTGAATGTTTTACAAAAAACATGGAGCCTACAGCTGTATGTCTCAACTGAAGGACAAACCAATATTTGGTTTAGTGTCTTGCTGAAGGACACAAATAGCAGGACCAGGACCCAAACCCACACTCTGCTGGTCTCAGAGCTTGAATCTAAAACCAGGAACTCAAGATTACTTGACTTAACTCTCTTAATTATAAGATTGCATGTCTGGTGATGCTGTCAAATGGTGAGTTTTGTTAAAATAACTGCTAGGCCTATATTACATCATTGGACCAATCCATTATGCCCTGCCTACTTACGCTATGGATTTCAGCACTGCCTTAGTACATACATAAATGAACCTTGCTGTGCCCAAGGAGCAGCAATCAGAATAGTTGAAAGTTGATTACATTTTGAGGTGCAATTTTGAGCTATTGTGCTTTATGGACATTGGTCAAATCTATATTGGATTGGTGTGTTTCTGGTATCCAACACCTTTTTACTTTTTTTATCAACTTAAAATGGTCATGAGTGTGAAATTCCATACACTTTGCCCAGTCCAAACATTTCAGTGGATTCATACCGAAACCCAATTGCGATACAATTTAGAGAATTTGCGTTGTAATTTGTTTGTGGTGCAATTTTGAGCTATTGTGCTTTATTGACATTGGTAAAAGTATTATTGTTCATTGTATCCAAAATGTTTTTACATACAAGTGAGACTATTTTTATCAACTTATGGTTTTATCAATGGTAATGAGTTTGAATCTTCATACCCTTTGCCCAGTCCAAACATTTCAGTGGATTCATACCTAAACCTAATTGCAATGCAATTTAGATAATTTGCGATGTAATTTTTTTAAGTGGATTGCAAGACTTTTGCTACAAAGTGCGATACTTTTTTGCAACATTTATTTCTACTTAAAAAAACTAAACAATTTTTAAAGGCTTTTTTACACAATTCTTCCACAAGAAATCCTAAACTAAACAATTTGCAAAAAAACATTTCGTCTTGTGGCCATCAGCACAACCCCTTGACAAATGTGTAATTTTACTCCATGATTTAAAGATACATTGCCCATGTTCGGGTCGATTTGAGGGTGAAAAATAAGTTATAAGATTTCAGTTAGTCAGTTGAAAACAAAATGGCAGCCTTACATAGGTATAAAATGGTGTACAAAACTTCCAAGTTGCACTATGAATATTTATTAGATCTATACATGCTACATACGGTGTAGGGTTTTCGGTTGAAGTGCTTGATGTAATTTAGAACTAGTGTGTGTGTGTGTGTTTTTTTTTTAGATATTACAATTTTTTGTGTATTCCGTTATTTAAAACTCTAAATTCCATTTTTTTTTGGTGTTATCTGTTTAACCATTTCGGTGATAACATCAACATTAATTCAAGGTAAAAAAACACTAGAACATTGACACAACCACCCAATTGTCTTTCGTTTGGTCACCATTATGATACACTAGAACAAAGTGTATACATCTGCAGGGGTTTTCTCTCAACTATTCTTTTACTCGCCGGCTGGACGAGTCAACCACATTTTTGGATTGCCCGCACATTGGGAAATTTTTTGCAAAAGCAGTGTTTTATGAGTACGAGGTTATAATTTTGCATGAAATATAAATTGAACGATGTTGATATTAGACCCAACCCCACGTCTTCCAAAATTGAGTTGTGTGTTACATTTCCCATTCGCCTAAGTACTGTGTATGGAACATGTAGGAGAGAGCCAGACTAATGATGTGATGCATGTTTTAACATTTGTATACTGAATGCAAGCAAAGTGGTTTACAGTGAGAGCGTTCGATTAGCCATCACGTGATACTCGTGTCTGCCCCGGTGTCAGCCACCACAGACCCAGCTCGTGAGCGAGTCTCTGGTGTATGCCCGGGTGTAATGATGTAGTTTCTGGCTGCAGGCGTATCATAACAAGATGGCGGGGGACAAGTCGATTGCAACGAGAGTACAAAAGATACAAATTAATACACTGATTTATCATCTATGAAACAATTCTAGCAAATAGAAAGGAAATGCATTTCCTGAAAAACAAACACTCGGTGAGTGTGTACAAAGTATGATGATAATTAATTTGTACCGTCACGGACATCGACGTTTTCCAATTGAGCAGACGACGGAAATGACGGAGCTGTCTGTTTTCACCTTTTTAAGTCGCACCGCTACGCATCAACCTTTGACATTAATTTTCCCAGAGTGCTAAGCAAAACACCGCAGCGTTCGATTAGCCTCATTCCGTGGCTACCACGGGTGTAAACCCTTGGTACACATGGGGAAGCTACTCGAACGCACCAATTGTGACTCAAATTAGTGTGGCCTTGCAAACATGCAATACAAATACATTAATCGCCTTGACAAAATAAAATGTACCTATGATAAAATCATTCCCTTAACCATGGATCTTAAATTATCATCAAAGAGTTATTTGAAAGTAAAACTAATTCTTCAGCAACCATAGGGTTTTGTAAAGAAGTGTGGCAGACTTTAATTTATTATTGATGTTTTGCAGATGAAATTTGTAGTGACAAGGTTGCCAAAAATAATCGAAATTCCACCTACAATTTCTTAAAAAATGTTGAACTATTGTCTCTTTTTGATTATAATAAATATGACTTAACTACCCACTTGCCTTCCGTTTTGTCGCCATTGTGACACACTGGAACCTAGTGTTTGCAGCAAAAGCACAGAAACTAGAGAAAAAAAAGAAGAAGTGAAGTTTGCAAACTTGTGTTTTTATATTTTCCCCATATTTCTGCACTTATTAATACTTTTTTCATCAACACACATATTCATGGATTCTTGATTTAATGATTGGTTGTATAGAACTTCTTTTGAAATGAAATCTTCATGATTTAACGATGGGACGATGACACACATTGGGAAAAAATTGTTCAAGGAAACCTGGAAATTTTAGTTGTGAGTTTCCCCACTCGCCAGCATATTGTTGTTTGGATTATGGAAGAAAGAGTTAGACAAATAAATGTGCATGCGTGTTTGAACGTTTGTATACTGAAATGAACTATCGCAGCCACATTAAATCTTGCAAATATCAAGACTAGATGGACTTTATCACCAGAACTTTGAAAGATTTCAAATTTGTAAAGTGCTGTTTTTGTTTGTTCTTGATTTATTTAAGTCAGTACTTGAAACTAGTATTTCGATTCCTGTTGAATTCAGATTTGTTACTTTTTCTCTCATGAAAATCCTTGCATTTTCCATGTTCTACACCAATTTCCATGATTCCGTCTGTGTTCACCGCGATGTGGAAAAGTCTAAAGTCTAAATAAATCCAGCAATATAATGCTGAATCCCTATCTATCCAATTGCAGTTGGTGCCCTTAATTCAAGTGAAAATTTAACTTGCAAGTCTAGTTAAAGGTTGATATTTTTACAGTTTGGTTAACCATCCAAAAACTTATGTAAATGTTTGCGAATTGCAGGCTACATTGTGACCACAATGTGCATTTTCAATGCCATTCCATGGGACCAACAAGCAGTCCCACTGTTTCCAATGTACAGGCTTGTAGTCTTGTAAATCTCATTACTTTGCGTGCTACAATAAAGGCAAGTAACATTGAAAGCTAGACTGAGGTTGTTTGAGAACATTGCAAAAGCATGAGAGTAGAAACCCTCTATTGGTGATTTATACCAGTGCATTACCCCACAGCATGTGTATGCTCGGGAAAAGGGGGTTTACCCACAAATTGCATTTATCATCATGGCTGGTGTGCGCGCTAATACTGTGTACAGCACAGGCCTTGAACCTCGCGTTAAAAAGGGCACGACAATAATTGCTGTGCTTTTTCTAGATTTTGAAGGGCATCGCAGCAATTTCTTAAGTGTAAAAAGGTCACCACTGCATTTTCGGCGATTTTGAGGGACATCATGGCAAAAAATAAATTAACCAAATTTAACAAGACAGGTGACCGTTTCTGAAACAGTTGGTTACACAAAAAACCCTCTTTTTCATGAACAAAATCTAAGGTGAAATAAAAATTTGTTTGCACATTCGCGCATTTGATAAGAACCCCGCAAAAAACTCCCTCAAACAACAAAACAAAACAAAACTAGAAGAAACAAATCTTACGTTATATAGTAAAATAATCTTTCTGTCAATCCAAGGTATCCTAATCGGTGTCATTTTTGTAAATAAAAGCCTACACGTTGTGTAGTTTTTGTAAACAAGCCGACATTTTTTAGATACTGTGCTTCGCAGACCATGCTGTCAGCGGCTTTTGCGTGGGTACCAGCAACGAAACTGCTGATTGCACAATTTAAGCGGGCACACCAGTGATGGTGATTATTGCAGTTACGGGGAAAAACCTTTTCCCAATCATGCGCAGACACATTAAGTCTTTGGTCAAGGTATTAGCTGTATTTATCGCGTAATGCATTGTGATTCTTGCCAATAGAGGGCGTTTATTACCATTCTATTGCATTGTTCTATAAAAAAGCCCTCTGGCGTTCAATGTTACTTGCTTTGATTGTAGAATGCAAAGTAACAAGATAAAAAAGACTTTGCACCTGTAACTGACAAAGATGTACTGTGCACAGTGTGTAAATTGTGATCGCAATGTGTTCTGTGTTTTGCGGTACTTTTCGAGGGAATTTTTCGCCGTTCATCTGAACCGTATTAAAGTGTAAACAGACAACCGGACATTTAGTATGCATCTTACAATTTTACTAAGGGCCACTGATGGCAGTTGGAGAAAAAGGGCATAGCAATAAATTGCAGTGAATTGGCTTTGTTTTTCGAGGGCATCGCGGCATAGGCATAAAGCACCGTCGGCAACTGCCGTCGATGCCATCGGTAATTTCGAGGCCTGCCAAATGGATGGCTGGGTTGTGTTTGTGCTTTATAATTTAGAAAACTAGACAGATTGAACAGTTTTGTTACCCTGTAGTTCTCTATACAGAAACAATCAATGATTTCTGTTTTGTCTTTTTGTGTCACAGCTTGTCCAAAAACATCTATAAAACAGTCAACTATTGAGGTATCATGCTGTCGGGATGGTCTGAGGTAGATGTACTCTTTGTCATAGTTTGACTGGATGCAAGATTACAAGATAACTTATTCTTGACAGGTAAGTCTAAACATCCTTCTATTTTTTTCAAAAAGAACACTGAGAGGAAAGCTCTACCACTTACACTAATTATTATAATCTGTTTGTTAATCATGTACCAAAAATTAACTTAATAAATTCTTTTAAAAAACATTTTCTCTTGTCACTTGGTTGGCAGTTTCAATTAAAGGTGGAACAAATCCCAGTTTTTCACCAGCATTACATCTTCAGCTTTTCAGGTATAATTTTTGTGATAACTTAGCTTGTTATCAATTGTGTACCAAATCAGTTGGTATGTCCATTTTCCAGAGGTTGATTTAATGTGTAAATAGGGCCTTCGGCATAATGGAAGTGGTAGTTACCATCTTAAATGTTTTATTGGAAAAAGGTGTTTGAAATGATTATGTGTGGGTAAAGTGAATGACCTTTAATTTTACTGACGAGCTGTCATTTTTGTGTGAATTGATTAGCTTTTTATTTTCGTCTTGATATATTTGTCTTGTGACAGTCTTGGACTATTCTAAATACATGACACATTAAAAGTGTGTCAATTTGTTTGACGCTCTGGCTTTTTCAATTTTTTTAAGGTCTGTTTTACACACTATTATTTCGTTGAAAACTTGAAATAATTTTGAGGTGGAATAATATTGTCGAAATGAAACTATTGTGTTCGGTGGCACCTTGATTTAAAGATTTCTTCCATGGAATCCATCTTTGTTTTGCATAAGCCACTGCCCACAATCTGCCACGGCAGCAGGGCAGGCTGAAATTCTGCTCTTATTTAGTATTACTCAAAACAATGCAAACAGCCATTTGTTTTCTTGAAACCCTGGTTTTTTCGACAACTGAACTAAAAGTCTGGAATAATTGTGCATTTATGCTACAAAGGTGTTGATAAATCAGGGAAATCGCCAATATAAGGGCTAGATGGTTCAGTTGGTAGAGCGTTGGTTCATTAATCTGGAGAACCCAGGCTCAAATTCTGCTCCGGTAAATTTTTTCTTTGATCAGCCCAAAGTCATGATTCATGATGAACTTTCCAAGTTAAGCTAGCCACACACAGAGCATTCCGAGCATGTTACTACATCAATCGCCCCAACACACAGTCCTTCTAATTTGAGGTGTGTGATTGTACCCACACACCATAGCAAACCAAAAAAACTTCCCCACAAGTGCAAATAATCACAAGCCTTATATCTGTATAAAGCATGCCTTGGCGTACATTTAAAAGCAAATCATACTTCATACATTGTATTTAAAAAATAGCATCAGAAAAGTAAAATCAATCCATATTATAGCTTAGCTTGCAACAGTTACACAAGTACAAAGGTAATGACCTGTCGTCTGGTTACAAGTTTACATTTTTTGCAGTTTGGATAACGGTAACAAAATTTACCTGGAAAGTGCTGTGAAATGATGCGATCATGATAACACAATGCATGATTTTGTGTGACACAGAAACAAACACATTGTTCCAGATTACAGGCTTGTGTGCGCGCAAAACCCATTACAGCAATGTCTTCGCAGGTCTGCACACAAATTACGACAACAGCATGGTCTGCGGCTCACAATTTCATGGACAATTTAGCTTGTTTATGAAAAACTACACAGCGTGTAAGATTCATTCTACAAAAATGACCAATTTACGACACCCAGAATGAACAAAAAAAGAGAGTTTTACTGTATAATGTGAGATAGTATTTTTTTGGGGAGTGATTGTGAAATCAAAAGGGTTTGAGGAAGATGCAATATTTTTGATCACATGCGCAGTTGTGTAAACGATTTGTTTTGAACTCAAATTTTGTTTCTGAAACAAATAGTTATATGTGTAACTGACCGATTCAGAAACTGTTACAGGCTTAACAAAAAAAAACATTTTTGCTTGTAACCCCTTTCCATGAGCTCTTCATACGGTTAAGGTTATTTGGTCCCAGTCCCAGCCTGTACCACAGTTTTAAAGCTCAGCAAAATCCCATGCCTAGAAAAATTCCAGGTGGGCTTTTTTCCACATGCCTGTGATTTTCAAATCAGAAGGACTGCACACACAGAAAACACAAATGCGTGTTTAGTCGATCCCCAAGTCTGTGTCCTAAAACCTGTGTGTTATTACTTGGCCTCGGGGGACAATCCATGTCAGATCAATCAAGAATTGCCGATGTGTTGGGATCCATGAGAAACAGCAACAACAACAATTTATTTTGCTCTAGGCCTCTTAATTAGCGAACTAGCAAAACCTCGCTAATAAAACGCCTGTATCTCAAGAAGTACATGTATATGAGAGCTGGTTGTTGCGCCATCAAGGCTTAAATTATGCCCTATAGATTGCAATAGTTTACTTTAACCCAGGCAATGTAATTGTGACCAGTACCTTTTCAAATCCATATTTACTTAGCTGAGTGCTATCCTTTCTCCTTTGCTGGCTAAACATGGGTCTTTCCTATTTCCATTTTAAGACAGTTTTGCCCTCTGTTGAAGGGTAAGCCAGTCCGGAAAAGGATTTTCCACTGGCTTTTTTTCTTATGTCCTTAGTAGTTTCCTAAAACTTGTAGACAAATAAACAAATTTTGTGAAATGTTTTGTTGGTGTTCTTTGATTCCTGTTGTATAGTATCAAAACTTTTCGAGCAATTTTATAAATTCTTAGCCTTCCTGTCAACTCCTTTTTTTCCCAAAGTGCAGATGTATATTCAAACCAGATTCTTACACCAGGTTCAAACAGGTGCTCCAGAGTCGCGCCAAACCAAATATATAAGGAAAGATTCGCGGTCGACCCAAATACAAGTTGGTTTTAGACAGACAAACTTAATTTAAAACTTACATTAGTTTTTCGGCAGATGACAAGATTGACGCCTGAAACCAAGAAGCTCCAGAGTTGTTCCAAACTACTGCGACAGTCGATCTTTCAACTTTCAGCATGTCTACTTGCTCCTAACTGTTTCAGACGTAAAACTTGTCCTGTCCTTAATTCAATAATTTGGTTCTGCATGACTGTAGAGCGCCTGTCTAAACCAAGCGTTACTCATTTCAAAACAGTGCTTGGCAATTTTCCTCTCTCTTGGTTTTGCCCTGTTGGATTCCATGTGTCAACTCTTTCACTCTATAATAAAGTTGGGGACTATCAAGCCTAGTGCTTGTCATCTCATCCGTGTTTATTTTTATTCAAACTGTCGATTCTCTCATCCCAAACTCAATTCTGAGAGAAGCTTTTGGTCTCAGTTTCTTGTATTTCTTCTTTGGTTGCAATGATCAAACTTACCTACATCAATTGAAAGTGCTACCCAGACAATTATGGCCCTGATCTAAATGCAACAGTATACAACTTTTAAGTACATTGACATGAGTCGAACTTTCTTATCCGTGGTATTTGTTTGTTTGTTTTCTTTTCTTTTTTATCACAGCATTTATACTTCATATAATTTTTTAATATGAACCTGTTTTTATTTTTTAATTGCAGTGAGCCTGATGAGCCATTACAAGGGAATTTCTTCACTACTCATCGATGTCACAGTAGCCTGGATATTCTGCAACAGCCTCGGACAATGATTGTACAGTTCTTATGAAAGAGGGTTGATTTGAAATGAACAGCAAACCAGGACAGTGATCAATTTCAGCACCACACTGTAGGACCTGTACAATATCTTTAAAGACCTCTTCAGCCTAAATCTCAATAGGTGAGTTTACATGGTTTAGTTTTCTCCACAGTGATAAGAAAATAAGGATCTAGAAGTGCAAACATCTTACAAAGATCTGAACAAGTCGGATAAGTGTACACTTTGAAATGAGATACTCCATTCATTGGTATCACACAGAATTTACAAGTTAAAGATATCCATTTAATGCAAAGTTTAAGTTCAGATCATCGTAATACAAGATAATGTATGTGGTGTTCAGTAGAAGAAAGTACTGCTGTCTAAACACAGCCATGTTAATGCATTTTAGGAAATAAACAAAAGTTAAATCCTTAATTGGTCACTGACAACCTAGTAACTTCCAAAAGCGTTTAAGAGAATCACTTGAAGGTTCTAAGTATTGCAATACATACAAACTAAATAATGTTACCGAGCATTGACTCTTGGGCATGTGGTACTTGACATACTTTTTGGTATTACAATTATGTACATAGTGGGCCTATACGTGTATTTTGCTCATATGTGATGGTAAAAGGTCAGCAGACAACTATGATCTTTAAACAACCATTATTCCATCTCTGAATAAAATGATCAAAATGTGTGCAGTTTTTGGTTAAATAACCTGATTATTATTGCAGCCAGTTTTCTACTATGCTTGTAATTGGTGAGTTTTCAAGAGCATGCATTGTCCAGTAAAGTTGAAATATATTATAGTAGTGCAAAATTGTACTTTCATTTCATTCAAAAGCAGTGCAAAGTCGAAAAATACCACCGTGATAACACAACCTTTTATAAATATGGTTGATAGGCAGAAAAATGTGTCTGTGACTGAATTGAAGAATGGTCTAAATTAGTTTCGAGTCTGCTACTAAGTGACATCAGTCATAGCACTACTTAGGAAAGCATGCCATAAAGCTGAAGCACGTTGTACATGGAATCATTCAATGGGAAAGTCTTGTTATTAATGATCAATGTTGAGGCAGACCATTTGAAGTTATGCAATAAGAAATAAGATAAATCATTGTTATTTTGATCTCCAAAATTCAACTAAGTAAAAAATAATTGCTTTGCCACATGTATCCAGTTTATATTACAACCTGAGCCCACTGGGAAGTCCAGGTATTTTAAGTTTGGTGTATAGGTTTCAATTCATTGGAATTGAGGATGGATTTAACATCTTGTGCTCCTCACGATGTGTTCAAGAGAAATTGTATATGCTGTGTCAACAACAGTTGACATAGTTCTTTACCTGTAGAAGTGATAAGTGAAAACAAGATGCAGGACTTGTATACATTTAGAGAAACATTTGACCATGCAAGTTATTTAAGCTAGTACCAATCGACATAAAGAGTAAAGTTTTCAATAAGAGAACAGCACTTGCTGCAACCGACAAACCAACGTTGCTTATTTTGATTTCAGCAAATAAAGTAAGCTTGCTATAAATGCAAAAAGAGATTGACTTTTCTTGTATGTTTTTTTCACTAAAATGTGAAAAACAAAATTTACAAAATTTGCACATGTATTTAATAAAAACTATTAAGGAAAGGATTTTCCTCTTCAAAAAAACCAATGCTTTGATTCAGTTGTTGGTTAGGTCCCAATCTTGACACCACATCATCTCTTCTATCATCTTCTTGACCCTCTGTAGTAATAAACTCATCCATGGCATTTCTCGGACCACTTGTCCAACTGAGTTCATTATCTTGGGGTCAGTGATACAAATTACCTGCTACTGTCCCTTCTATTATACTCAAGCCACTGACCTATGTTCTCTCTGGATCTTCTTTCTCATAATGATCTGGCTGGAACTCAACTCAAGCCCCTTCTTGTCCTAAATTCAAAGACTTTTGAAATGTTATTAATTTTATGGGAACAACAGGTTCTTTCCAACCTAAATATTTGACAGAGATTATCATGACCTTAAAATGACACAGCTGTGATCCATTTGACACATTTTGGATCCATCTGACAAAATTGTTGGTCCACAGTTGCAGTCCATTTGACATAGCTGTTGATCCCATTGACACAGTTAAAAGCCATTTGAAACAGCTGCAGTGTTGATCCATTTGATCCGAGGGTCATGTGATGCAGAGCAGCAAACAAAAGTATTTGCATCATTCTTAGTCTAATTATCAAAGTGATCAAAAAGTCAGTGAAAGATTTGAAGACAAAGATTTAAGAACTTTATACATGAATTATGTATATGTGACTTTTCAATACAATGAAGGCATGCACTTTCACCAGAATCTCTGAAAGTGTCCTTCCTCACTTACTCCACAAAGAGAGGTGCTACTTTGCCTTCAGCAATCACCACCATCTGTACTTCTTCCTTCTTGATCTCAAAGAATGTTGAGGCTCTACTTTGCCTTCAACCTTCACCACTACTAGTCCATCTTCTCTATAGGCATATATCTTTTTATTGTTGAGGCAATACTTTGCCTTCAACCTTCACCTCTGCCTTTTTTCCCATGATGCCCAACCTAATCTCCTGAGAACAATGTCACATTTGTCCTCTATAACTGTCATATAATTGTACCTGACATGAAATTTATAAAAACATTTACCAATTAGGACTGTACGTGTACATGAAAACTCTAACCAGCTTTAACAATTCAATTCCTGCAGATGGAATAGGGTCAAGTTAAAATTTGCTCTGTACGACTAATTTTTTAAAGTCATGAAAGTGTTTTAGCACTAAATTAACCTCCAATAATAAAAACAATAAAAAACATTGTTTTTTAAAGGAAACTTCTTCTTTTGGGAAGTATAGCTCTGAAAATAAGTGTGGATGCAATGAACATTTGTAAATCTTTCAGGCTGATCTTA
This sequence comes from Pisaster brevispinus, assembly GCA_023634235.1. Lineage (NCBI taxonomy): Eukaryota > Metazoa > Echinodermata > Asteroidea > Forcipulatida > Asteriidae > Pisaster > Pisaster brevispinus. Next base: position 15,593,035 of record JAMKCF010000007.1, on the reverse strand, counting down.
TCCTTGAGTTTGATATTCAACACTTGTCAAAGAAACACATGGGCAGTGTTGTCAAAAGATTTCATGACTATTTCTAACACCTTTTTTATTCAGAAAAAGTATATAGCTTTGTGTAGTTTCAATTCAGCTTATGTTATTCCTTCATGTTAAGACTTTGGTCAATGACTTATTCCATTTAGCACTCAGAGTAACTTCTAGTATCACAAACTGAACCAATCCGTAGTATTACATGTTCATTTATACATGTCTTTACATGTATGCCTCAATTTTGACATTGATTTTATGTGTCTAGTCATCAAACTATTCAGTCTAACTGTACTCCTGTAATGCCTATTTGGAATTATGTTAAAGACATGGTAGTTAGCGTGCTTTTCAAAAAAGTGTTTGGTATCTTCAACTGAAAGCCTAGTTGGTATAAACCTAATAATGGTTCTTATCCAAACTGATTTATGATTAAAAGAGAAGGCCGAAAAAGGACGGTATTAATTTTAAATTGTACAAAATGAACATACATGGAATCAGTAAACTAAGTTTAATTTACATTTCTTGAAAGCTAGAGGATTAGAAGGAATAGTCTTTTCCCAAAGCCATTGACAAACCATGTCTTTAGCATATTTTGTACAATATTATTATTAGTTCATACAGTTTCATATGGCTTCATTACCACACCAAAAACTCAGCAGCTACAGAACTAAAAAAAATTCAGAATTTCTCTCAAGTTCATTTCTTTGGCAAAAAGCTACTGGAGTGTTATAAAAAGGACTGATGTTACTGTAAATTCCATATGATCATTCATGAATACTGCCTGAGTATTAACAAGAATGCTAGCGTGACGAAACTGTAATCCAAGCTGTTTTAGAACAACAAGTGTGTGTGTGGGGGGGGGGGGGTTCTATTTGTTTTTTTAATAATTTAACTCAGAATTAAAAATATGACGCAACCAGACATTTTCATTTGAGGGGCTGGTGGGGGGGGGGGGGCGGCCTGGGCTAAGGGCTTATGTATCCAATCATGAATTTGTACTTTTTTTAACTCGTGGAGGGGGGGCATTGATACTCTCAGCTTATCTGATACTTGATATTAATGCCATTGTCAGGGAAATATTCCAATAACAAATTAAATATAATTCAATGAACTTCCACATGGGAAATTATACTCTGTCAGTGCTGAAAATGAATCAGTAAACTGAGACTTTATATTAGACATAAAGAATTTGTGAATTTCAACACATAATCAAACAACTATCTTATTGTTGGCCAGAAATGAAACAGTATTGACTTCTGAAGAAGCACTGTTTTCAATATTGTATCACTTAATGAACATTTGAAATGACTGACTCAAATAACAGTTTTAGTGCATAATCTTATTGCAGTGTTTAGACTGCAGACAAGCACTAGTTTTATTTAAAATTATATATATATATTCCATTACGTTGTGTTCTTCATAACAAAATTTGGTTTGTTTAAGTGATGACATTCTACTTATAGTCTCTAAGATGTACACTTTGGGAAATTTCTGTTTTCACAACTTAAACAAGTGAAAAAACAGTTCATAGAAATGTCATTGTTTCTTTTGTTCAATGATTACCAAAAACCCTTCTACTATTTGACTTGTCAGTATCATCCACTGGTTTGGAATGATAGATAAACTATGCTAGTCTGCAATAATACATCTACATAGTAATTCAGTTATCTGTGCAGTTGTGAGACAATACACAAGCCTAGCAGTTTATCAGATAGTTGGAAATTTTGCCGGAAAAAAATATGACTGTCTTTTAAGAAGTGAAAACCTTGTTTGAGTATTATCTGGTCATAGGAGTCAAGCAAATTATTCTAAAAGTTGATGTTAGTGTAAACTTCAATGTTTAGGATAAAACAGATCTTGTCATCATCAAAATGAAAGTTTACCCAAAGTGTAAAGTTTCTGTTAGAGATTCTTCTTTCATGGCATGTTTAGTTTAGTGTAAACAAACTGTTGTCAACCATTCATTATTAGACAAAACCATCCCCAGAAACATAAACCCATGAGGTAGTTTGTTTGAACATAAATCATTCATTGCAAAAGTTGATAGCTACAACTGAACTTTTGATGTGACTGAACATGTGATATTTTATTAACACATGGAATTGTAAGACTGCAACAAAACATAGACTTAGATTCTTTCTGGCAATAGTTATCAGATGGTTAACATGAAGGAGATATTAGGAGTGGTCAGTAACTGGACTTGGATTCGTGTGGTGATGACCATCAGAATAATGGGTCCAATCCCTGACTGCAAAATAAAAACATAGATGCAAAAAGGAGAGTTCAGTAGCTAGACTACCTGATGAAAGTAGTTAACATGATACAAGAGATATAAGGAGTGGTCAGTAACTGGATTTGTGTTCTTTTGGCGATGGCCTTCAGAAAAATGGGTCCAACCCCTGACTGCAAAAAGTCAAAATAAAAGAGAAGATAGTACATCAAGACTCCTGGATGAAAGGAGGTGACATTATGAAGAAGACATATTATGTGTGGTCAGTAACTGGGTTAGAATTCTTTTGGCGATGGTCATCAGAATGATTAATCTGACCCCTGGCAGCATATAGTCTATACAAATGGAGAAATAGGGAACGGTCAGTAACTGGGCTTGAATTCTTGTGTCGAAGGTCATAAGAGTAATGGGTCCTACATCTGGCTTTGAAAGGTCTCCATGAAATTGGAGATACATTTATGAGGTGTGGAAAATAACTGGACTTCTTTGGCGATGGTCATCTCAACAATTGGTCTGACTTGCTTCACTGTACGTCTAAGACCCACATGCACAGCATTTATCAAGCCTTTGCCTAACTGTTTGATAACTATTGCCTTTAATGTTTGTACACCTAATGGTTTCTAACAAGGCTCAGACAGAAGTTCCCAACAGACTTGATTATAGAAATAGAGTTTTATTGAAGAAGGAAAGGGGCACATGAGGGTACAATGTACACAATATGTCTCTTTGTTTGGAGAAATTTACTGGGGGGGGGGTAGATTCCAAAAACATAATTTTAATTTTGTTGTCTCAACTAACTTTTTCCACTGTACTGTACATGCCACGAACAGTCGTAAAGTTTAGTTTTTAAGTTTTTTAATATAAAACAGATATAAGATTCAAATTTTTTGGCATTCAATGTTTAACCTAGCAGCTGTGTGGTTAATGTTCTACATGTCCTGTTTTAATTGTACAATACATCAGATTGAAAAAGATTTGGCTGAAAAATAATTCCACAATCTCAAAAAAGAAATCATAAATTGTGTGGAATGTAGAGCTTAAAACATAGCTGATTCTTAAATATGTTTTTAGTGCTATCCTGGTCACATGCTGCTTTAGGGACTTTGTAAGGGTAGCGGGTAGCAGGAGCTACTTCAGGATCTGACACTCCTGCCCACGTGATGTTACAGGTCCACTTTCCCTCAGTGGTTCCACCTGGTTGGGCCCTACCCGGGGTTAAGGGTATATTGAGAAACTCTCGACTAAGCAGTAAAGACTTCATTGCTGTATTTGAATGGCTGATAAACATTTACAAAAAAGGAACACAGTCACAGAGCTTGGAGAAGATGGATCAGCATTTAGCCACTATCTGCTTAGACTTCTCAGATTAGCCATGGATCAATTTCAAATGAGAAATTTGACACTGACGCCAAAACAGTAAGATTCTGATAAGAGTTTCAGCAGTTTGTCAAAGTGAAGAAGTGTTTCAACCAAGAAAAGACTTGCCAATGATGCTGCAATAATCACAACGACCTAAGGTCCGGTGCAGATAAAGATATAAACCAATGGAGGACTTATGCATCCATTGCTAACAGCGGATTGATGACATCAAGACTGTTAAAACCTATTCATCAGTCCTGTCCTGCACTCAATCCAAGAACTGTTACCAAAAGAAACCTAAACCAGAGGAGAGTTTTAAGAATATTAAACTACAACTTGATGATATTAAGGAGTGCATTCACATTCAGCAGTAACAACAGAACTGATACCAGCAACCAAAGGAGACGTTTAAAATCTAACACTGCAGTTTGATTATGTCGATGAAGGGATTCACATTTAGCTTTATCAACAGAACTGTTATCAAATTCAACAGGAGACCATGTAAGACTGCAACCTGATGATATCCAGGAACGGAGTCCTGAGAATGCTAATGGATGGAATCTGAACAAACTTTATCAACAGAACTGTTATCAATAACCAGAATGGAATGTAAATGAAGGATTGCTCCACTTCACATCAAAGACTGCATTCCATTCCAAAATTTATATTTCAAAAATTGTATATTGCATGTGACTGGGTGGCAGTTCAAGTTTGTTCTTAATTCCCTGTATATAGAATTGCTTAAAATTAATAACAATTTCTAAGGGGCGGTACGTAAACACACAACCTAATTTGAAATTCCCAAAATTAATCATAATGACAGTAATGGAGTGCTGTAAAGCACATATCCACCATAAGGTGCTGAAAGCAAAAGAAAAGTGTGTAAATTAAATAGTTTCTACAATCATCATAAGATTTCTTTGTTTTTCATTAATGCTTCAGGTTTCCAAATGGAAATATGCAATAAAAACATTTTAACGAACAACTTGTGCAAGATTGAGGGTCAATACGTTCCCCTTCAAAGAAAAGTGAAATAACTAGACATTTCATTAGACCCTTATATTGGATTTACAGGTAGACTGAATAATAATGGTGACAGACAAGGTGTCACTTCTCCAACTTCTGATGTTTTTCAAGGATAATTTTATCAGTCACAGTGATTCTTTTGGATTGGTTCAGTTTGTCCATAATTTACTCATTAAAAAAACATTTTATCTTAAAAGGAAATCAAATTAAATTGTATTCAAATTAATAACATTTTTATTATTTTTAACATTATTATTCAACTCCATAAAGTATTATTATGCATTTAGGAAAACCCATAACTAATTTCTTCTTTCAAATTGACAGTGCCTAATATTAAGAAATAAGATCATAACAAACAATGCATTCATCCACTGTTATTTTCAAATACTTACTTCTGTTGTTAATTTCCTGTGGTGGTATATTCCTTGCCTTTCAAATCTATACATCCAGGCAGATCACTCACTTTTATTTTAAAAAAAATTAAATGGATTTGATTTCCAATCCCTTTTTAAATGTCTTGTTTTTCTTCTCTCCCAAATTAAAGGGTTTCATTTTTCCTCTCAAGTCTCTGACCTTTGATCATGTGTGGATGCCACTTCTCAAATCACTGATCTTTGATCATGTGTAGATACCACTTATCAAATCACTGACCTTTGATCATGTGCAGATGCCACTTCTCAAATCACTGACCTTTCATCATGTTATGCCCCTTCTCAAGTCACTGACCTTTTATTATGTGTCCCAGATAACATTCATACATTGGGCCAACGTTGGTATTTGGTCGGCACCGTTGGCGTTGGTATTGTGTCAGCTTTTAGCGTTGGCCCCACATTGGCACTTCGTCGCCATGATCGGCGTTGGCATTGTGTTGGTTTCTGACATTGGGCCGATGTTGGCTGTATGTCGGCAGAATCACATTGGTTTTATATTGGCGATCAATGTTAAGCCAACGTTGGTTTTTAGTAATTAAACAATACTCGGCATTGTGTTGGTTTCCGACGTAGGACCAATGTTGGCTCTAGGTCGGCATTACCACATTGGTTTTTTGTCGGCACTCAATGTTGAACCAATGTTGGTTATTTGTGGGACAGTAATATCGGCACTCTGTTGGTTTCCGACATAGAACCAATGTTGGCTCTAGGTCAGCATTACCACATTGATTTTACATCGGCACTCAATGTTGAGCCATCGTTGGTTGATAGTGGGGCAGCAATATCGGCACTGTGTTGGTTTCTGACGTAGGACCAATGTTGGCTCTAGGTTGGCATTACCACATTGGTTTTTTGTCGGCACTCAATGTTGAGCCAATGTTGGTTATTTGTGGGACAGCAATATCGGCACTGTGTTGGTTTCTGACGTAGGACCAATGTTGGCTCTAGGTTGGCATTGCCACATTGGTTTTTTGTCGGCACTCAATGTTGAGCCAATGTTGGTTATTTGTGGGACAGCAATATCGGCACTGTGTTAGTTTCCGACATAGGAGCAATGTTGGCTCTAGGTCGGCATTACCACATTGGTTTTACATCGGCACTCAATGTTGAGCCAATGTTGGTTATTTGTGGGACAGCAATATCGGCACTCTGTTGGTTTCCGACGTAGAACCAATGTTGGCTCTAGGTCGGCATTACCACATTTGTTTTTTGTCGGCACTCAATGTTGAGCCAATGTTGGTTATTTGTGGGACAGCAATATCGGCATTGTGTTGGTTTCCGACGTAGGACCAATAATGGCTCTGGGTCGACATTACCACATTGGTTTTACGTCGGCACTCAATGTTGAGCCAATGTTGGTTATTTGTGGGACAGCAATATCGGCACTGTGTTAGTTTCCGACTTAGGACCAATGTTGGCTCTAGGTCGGCATTACCACATTGGTTTTACATCGGCACTCAATGTTGAGCCAATGTTGGTTATTTGTGGGACAGCAATATCGGCATTTTGTTGGTTTCTGACGTAGGACCAATGTTGGCTCTAGGTTGGCATTACCACATTGGTTTATTACGTCGGAACATCAGTAATGGTGATTTGAAGACAACTTCGTTGAACCATATTGGAGATTGATAGGCACAATTCGGCGATGTTTTTATATATCGATTGCCAATCATTTTTGGGACACCATTGCAAACCAAAACGTTGATACACTGTTGTTGGTGTTGGTTTGCTAGTTTGATTGTTTGTTGTTGGGGGTTTTTGTAATCCGACAAAGATTTCAAATGGAAAACGTTGGAGTTGTGTGATATATTGCAGTAGTTATATGTTGGCTTTAGTTCGGTGGTCTTCATGTTAAGTCGTCAACCATTTATAACAAGAATCATACCTTGACAATATGCGTCAGGGGATATGACCAAAATGTGGTTAAGTCTATCTGGGCATAAAATAGATCAACTGTCTTTACAAATAGCAGTTTGCTTGTTAGTTATAGGACAAGTTTGCTGAAGGTTTTTTTATAGGTTGACAGTCAAATGCCAGTAATCCCGAAAATACACGAAGAAGTCAGTACTCAGTTATATCATTAGACGATCACGCTAAATGTTGAGCCAACGTTGAGCCAACGTTGGGCCAACATTGACATAAATGCAAATTTTTGGGCGGGGCTTAGATGTGTGTGATTTTTCTTTGATAATATCACAACAATTTGGGTGAATTTAGTTATCCAAGGCAAATTGTTGTGCTTTTGTGTGTAATTCGTCTGTAAGAAAATATGAACATCAAAGTACAAACAAACATTTGTAAATCAAACATGTAAATTAAAAAGTAAACAGTTTGAATTAAAAAAGGGGTAAACCATGACTGGAAATTCTATGGATCTTGGACAATAAATACAAAACATGCAGTGCAGAAGGACGTGTAGGCCTGTATAGGTTGTAGAAAGTGTAGAAAGTATTTAGTAATTGGTATCATAACTTACATGTAATTAATATAACTTATAAGTATATATTCACAGACACTAATTAATTGAATTAATCCCAAAGGTCATCCACTCGAAGTCGATATTTTTGAATAACGATACGTTGGCCCAACGTTGGGGCAATGTAGAGCCAACATAAAGGTTATTAGTGGGGCCGATGTTGGGCCAACATTAACGTTGGCCCAACGTAACGCCAATGAGCAAAAGTATATTTGGTAATCAACATTGGCCCAACATAAACCTTTCATTGGTTCTACGTTGGACAATGTTAAGCCCATGCTTACGTTGGGCCAACGTTGGCCCAACTTTAACATTGGCCCAACGTAACTCCGATGAGCAAAAGTATGTTGGGCCAACGTTGACAGCCAACGTCAGCCCAACAAAACTTCTGTTGGCAGAATGTTGGGCGCAACGTTGGCCGAATGTTCGACTGTGTTGGCCCAATATTGGTTCAATGTTTTAACATACATGGGCAGAACACTGGCCCAATGTTGGGCCAATGTTTACGTTGGGCCAACGTTGGGCCAACTTTTTCATTGGCCCAACATAAGACCGATGAGCAAAAGTACGTTGGGCCAATATTGACAGCCAACATTGGCCCAACAAAACTTTTCTGTTGGCAGAGAGTTGGGCGCAACGTTGGCCGAATGTTCGACTGTGTTGGCCCAATATTGGTTCAATGTTTTAACATACATGGGCAGGACACTGGCCCAATGTTGGGCCAATGTTTACGTTGGGCCAACGTTGGGCCAACTTTTTCATTGGCCCAACATAAGACCGATGAGCAAAAGTACGTTGGGCCATTGTTGACAGCCAATGTTGGTCCAATGAAAGTGTTTCGTTGGCCCAACGTTGGTCCTATGTAGTGATGCTATCTGGGGTGGATTCCCCTTCTCAAGTCAATGACCTCTAATCATGTGTGGATGCCACTTTTCAAGTCATTGACCTTTGATCATGTGTGGATGCCAATTGGGGTCATTTTAGAATATAAAAGTAATGCAGATGCACTTATTTGATCTTCATGATATAAAAGAAGATTTGTTCTTTTGAAAACTCATTAAAAATTCACTTAAATTGAGCAAACTTAATGTTTAGATCCATCCATCTTTGATTCCAGCCCAATTACTCAGCTCCTTCAGATGCGTTTTTTTGTAGAAGGTCCAAACCATAATGAACTGCCTCAACTTGGTCAAGGATTAGAATATTCTGGACAATGTATGCTTTTTATGATGTTAGAATATAGGCTTAGAAAATCAGCTGACATGTTATGGATTAACGTTATTGATTCGAATCGGCCAAGGCAGGGTACAGGAAATTTGACAGTCAATCAGATTTAAATCACTTCAGTCTATCAACATCATCTGATTGCTGGAAGAACATCACAAAATCAATGAGAAATGTATTGTTAAGATGTCACGTTTTGATGTAAATGAAATAGTAAAACATTTGTGTCACAACAGACCATTTCCTTTAACAAGAACAACATTTACTGCTAGTGATGTATGTAACAGCAATGGCTGGTTATAAGTGTTGGATAAGAATTGTATACACTGCTCTCAAATTAAGTGGATGTTAACTTTTTAAAAGGTTCATTGTTACAAAAAATCAAGCTGACAATAATAAAGAAAAATGTCGCATCTTCATCCTGTACCCTGCCTTTCAAAACTTGGATCAACATGAAAGTCTAATTCATTTATTTCATTTTGTTTGCAGTGAGCCTGTGGTGTAAAGGAGATGGATGTAGATGGAACAATTCTTGATGTCTCATTGCACTTATCTGGATCTTCAGTGAGTTCTGGGAAAAAGCTTCCTCTAGTCTACACTAAACAACAAGGCATTGAGAACTAAGCGGTACAGAACAGTAGTTGAAAAGAGCAAATCCATGGCAATGGGGGATACTCTAGGGTCACACATCTTAGTTTGAAACAGTGATTTTACGCTGTAGGCAATGAAGGATTTTCCAAAATAGGGAAATGTTTGAATCTAGCGTCATTCAGCCCTCAAACTGGGCTGAGTTTTTCAATTGATGAAAATGGGATAATTAACATATTGAAAATCACTATACTGAAGAAGTCAAACTTACTGTCATTGTTATACCCTCATTGACACGGATTTGCTGTTAGTTGGTTTTGATTCATCCTTAAAAGATGAGAACAATAAAATATCAAATTCTTATTGCCAGGCACATGGTAGAAAAGGCCTTTGGTTATAGGCTAATGTTATGCCTGAACCCAGGCACATTTTAAACACTTACATGTATGCATATTCACTGTCTGAAAAACAAAGACGTTTTACAGCAACTGATCTTTCAAAGAAGTTCACTTTGACCGAGCTGGATTTAATCGACTGTCAAACAAACTACAATAGTCTCCAATGATTAATGCTACAATTCTTTTGTAACTTCCATTCCAGCCGAACAGAAGTCATATTCAGAAAAGTTTTCCTCTGTGATATTGCAAAGGCAAAAGAATTCTTACCAATTGCCCCTTTTTAAAGTTCTTAAATGTGAACTAGAAAAACATTTGCGAAAATTGATGATGAAAGGTTTAACAAGTTCTTCTCCATGTGCCTGGCTGTAAAGCCAAAGTGCAGCATCAGGTGGTTCTTACACATGTTATTCAAAGTCCCTTAGTAAAACCAGTTTGTCCGCTTTCGAGAATGCTTTTTATTGAATCATTGTGGACTTACTTGACAGATACACACAGGAGTGTGAAGATGTTCATGTTTCAACATCAAAATGTAGAAATAATCCTGTAACTGTTGCAAAGCAACTGTAAAGAATGATCAATAACTGACATTCATCATGTTGGTGAACTATTCCAACCAAAGGAATAAAACTATCTTGTTATCTTGCCATAGCAGTACTTTCTGCTCTAAGTTTCGATACCATTCAAGAACAGCTTATTGACACTACAAGAATATGAGTCTAATGCCCCTTAGTTGAAATACCTAATGCTGGCAAAGTTGATTACTTAAGCCCCTTTATCCCAATGTAACGATGCTGCACTTTGGCTTTACACAAAAATTGTATAAATGAAGTTGTGAGATTGATTTTGAATTGTCATGTTAGACTAATTTAAGTTTTTATAGTCGAGTGTAGGATTTGATTAAATTTTACGTAAGAAGTAATAATGTTCAATATCAAAATGTACACTGGCACATCATATTATTTGTTTTTAAATTTTGTTGTACTACAACGTAACTGATAAGCTGTGTAGATGCAGTCTGGTATAGTGACATCTTATCTGGTAGACACCATGGACGAACATGAATCCCAAGCAGAACACAACAGTTGTGAACAACTCCTAAGCAAAAGAACTTTGCATGAGTCTCAAACACTAAAGTTATGCATTGCCAATGAACAATGACGAGTACAATAGCTGTGCAAAGTACATGACCAAAGATCATGATGTAGTATGGGAGAGAAAACACTGAACCTGAATCAAGCCTCAACACCAGGAGCATTGCCGTGTATTGACATGTGCGTAGCTTGAACATAAACTGTACTGTATCATCGCTCTCATTGATTACTACATCCTAACGATCAAAAGCACTCACCAAAAGATGCATCTGATTGGAATGTAAAGAGGGTAAAGATTTAAGAAAGAAACTCAAACCACAGTCAACCTCACTGTCAACCTCCACCAAATGCAATGCTTCAAAACCTACACAATAGTTGTTATGTGCTGTCGCTTTGAAAACCATTTAGCTGAATAAACCGCCAATTTTGTTTCCCAAAAGATTTGAATTTATAGGAATTCAATGTACACACACTGTCCAGAGATATTGTTTGAAGAAAACGATTGAGAATTTGTTTAACAATAAATTATTTTGCAAAACAATGCATGAGAAAATCCATTCTCAAAACAGACTTTGAGATCAGTCTAGTTTCAAGATTTGATCATTTGATGGTTATTTTACCTTGTCATGAACGGAAAGCTTGGAGAAACAGTGTGTGTACTAATGTTTAATATGATGTGCCAGTGTACAAAGTGTTTACAACATAATAAAAAAGAGTCTGTTGTGTTTTATTTTGTTGTCTGTTATGTGTTGGGAAGCATCTGCTTTCTATTTCCATCTTGTTGCAGCACAGACCTTTATCACGCAAAAACCCATCTTTTTATTTTTATTTTTTTCAAGTCAAATATCGAACAAGGTTAAGCTGGAACAATTCTAGTTGATAGTTTTTATCTATCTTGGAAGAACATGAACATTTGATGACTTGAATTACTGATTTTGCTGTTACATGCAGCCAATTAAATTTTTCAGTCATTATTAATGACATGTGTTGACTCAACAGTATTGCCAAGGCATTTACATACTGCTGTTGCTGTAAAAACACACTCTATCTGAGGCTAATCTGTTGTTTCAAATACATGGCAAAAATTGTACAGTTCAATAAGAGTGTACAGAAATGCTGAAACAATGCCAAATCAGATCACCTGAACATTGAATATTAAGCACTTCCAAATGTTGCATGTGGACAGAGTAGTATTGCCATAGGCAATAAAGTGTTCTTGCTTTAAAAACAGTCTGAGGCCAATATCATTGTTTGAATTACAGCTCAATACGTGTCTACACACATGCTCAAACGATGCCAAATCAGATCACCACAGCAATGAACAAAAAGTTCAACACTGGATCACTAGTAAACGGACATTTTTTAAGGGCAAAGTAACATCAATAAGACAATGTGTTGTTTCAGTTAGCAATACATCGGCACGTAATCTGTTTATACACAGACGCTGAAATAATGCCAATTCAGATCACCTGAGCAATGGACAGCTAAAAATAAGAATGTCATTATCATTTTTTGTTAATATCAAAATAAGTTACTTTGCCCCGATGGATTTAAAATATGGCGTGATAAAGGTCTAAAACACTTCTGGTAATGTGGATGGTGAGTTCAAAGGGAAGGTACAATGTTAGAAACACTTAATCAAACTAGGACAAAAAAAGGTCTGCACGTTCATTCGTTTAAATTTTGATGGAAACAATTTTGTGCCAGAAAAAAGTTCAACTGGACACAACTGGACATTATCTTTTTGCACTTTAGGGCGTTTTTTTTCTGCCAAAAGTTACGTTTTGAAACTTCCGATTTCAAGGAGTGTTAATTTGTTTAATAAGAAACAAACACAAAAACTTGCTTAAAAAGCAACATTTGTACAAACAGTTTCACCCAAAAAACTTCTACCAAAAACTGATTTATCAAACTGTTTGAAAAGACGTAAGAAAAACTTGCGTTTCTATCTATTTATACAAACAAAATTTCTACCAACAGTGTGCGCATTTTAACGTGAGAAAAACTTATGTTTTTAAATCTATTTGTACAAAAAAAATTGTATACCCAATATTTCTACCAAAAATCAAACTGTTTGAGCATTTTAACATAACAAAAACTTGTGTTTCTATCTATTTATCCAAATAAAAACTTGATGAATTTTCCCTAAAAATTTACACCAAGTCAAACTGTGTGAGCATTTTAACGTAAGAAAAACTTACGTAATTTTTACCTATTAGTACCAACCAACTTAAGCTCCTTGAAAAACATGTACCTTCACTTTAAGTCCACATATAAAATAGTGCTGCAACTTGTATTGAAATAGAAAGCAGATGCATTATGGGGTATATGGGGAAGGTAAGTACATAGATAGAGGGCAGCAGAGTCTGAAATAAAGACTAAGTATACACAAGTGTTCATATCTGTTGTTATTTATTCATATCTGTTCATATCTATTCATATTTAAATTTGACCTTGAACTTGAAAAAAAAAGGAAAAAAAGGAGAAGCACCCCGGCGAATGCAAGCCCCCCCTGGTGCTCGCACAAGTGTTCCCCGCCCACAGGTGTCAACAGACCTGTCGATGAGCGCCCTCTATCAACACCATTCAGTGAGAGACTTACTGCAGTGTGTTCAATTGTCCCCAATATTTCTAAGTCTGTGTGGCCAAAGAGCCCTCTGTTGACCATAACAAGGGAAGGATCAAATGAACTCTAACAATCGGTTGACTTAGACACAGAGTTAGATGTATCTATCTACCACTCAGGATATTGCCTATGGAAATAGCACCTTCAAAGTCTACTCTGAACTTTATTTTAGGCAAATTAAATTTGCATAATTGCATCCTGGTTTTTGATCCTATCAAATGAAATATCAAATAAAATGTACAGATTTTTGCCAATTTTCTTTAATAGTTTGCCATATTTAGATTTAATGTCACTTTTCGTTTCTACCGCACTGATCATGTTTGCTGACGTCACAAAGAAGAACCTAATAAATCTCTGCAATTTTAGTGTGTTTCTAAGCTTGTTTTAAAGAATTTTCGACATACATTTTTTTAAGACAAGAAGTCTAGGCTGTTGTACAAATTATTGTTGGTCAATGGTGTTTAAAAACGATTTCCTACTTGAGGAAATAATAATTAAGTAAATTGTTAAGTTACTAATGCATTTAGCCTTGTCCAAGTTCATCAGCGCAAACAGTGAATTGATTTTAGTGTGTGTAAATGCCAAAAGATGATGTGACTTAGTTTAAAGTACTATTGCACATGAAGCGTTTACTGAATGAGCTTTTTCATGTTTCTTATAGAAACTGGAAGAGGATATTATTGAGCGCAATGGTCCCATTATCTATCTTTTGAATGAGTAGAGAAGTCGGATATTAAGGTCGGATATCAAGGTGTAATGGATCTGACCAAATATCTTCAAGGATGTCGAAATCTAGCACACTTTTAACTCAAATATTTATTTCAAAGGTTAAAAGTAGATTGTTTATATTTTTGTATCGCTTTTGAGAACTCTAGCTGAGTGACGAGTAGTTTTTAATGCTTTTCAAATATTTGGAAGCAGAATTTCTAATTGAATTGGTTGCCATTTCTACTAGAAGTTTTGTTGAGTATAAATATTTGACCCATAGCAATTCCTGCATCCTAACTTTGAGGCATTTTTTAACAAATACAAGGTTCCGAAGTCCGTATGATTTGAATTGATTTGTTTGATGTAACTATTTGTGCCTATTTTATTCTATTTCACTGATTTCAAGCAAGTTATTTTTAGATTTTGTTCACCATTTAGACTTGTGGCATTAATTGTTAACTTGTAACTTCCCTAAAACTTTCTTTCTCCCAGTTTCTAGGGTGCCAAACTCTCCTGCTACTCAAAACAATGCAAGGTTCTCATGTGTTTATGAGTCCAAAGTACTTCACTAAATAAGTCAAGTCCATACACTGACATGTTTCCCAAATGATCATTTTTGGTAAGTGTGACCTTCAATAACTTCACTAATTCTACTACACTTCAAACTGACTAAGAAGAGTCCATTTGCTTAGGTTCGGAAATGAGTTATAACTTAATTTATGTAAATTCCAATTGCATAGAATTTTTTTAGAGAAGAGTTTCCTTCTCGTTCACTTTTTCAGGCAATAATTTGAAGCCTTGTACTCTTCAAATACTTTTGTTGTTGCATTTGTGCTTGATCTAAGTGTAGACTATATTTGGTGTTATCCTTTTCATTCTTGATCATCTGATGTAATGACTCATTCCTTAATGATGTGTTTAATTTGTTTTTAGTTTTTTCTTTGGTTTCCTTACACTGTTTTGAGTAGCATATTTTCTCTGTACTATGGTCCTGGGGTGTTTGTTTGTTAGCACCATACTCAGTTTGTGGCTCATTTTTTTACGATGTGGTGGCAGTTTAATGACGGATCCATGGGAGATCATTCTTTTTCAATTTGATCTTCCTTTTTCTGCTCCCTACATTTTGCCGGAAAGCCCTGTCATGTCAAATTCTCCTTTTCTTATAGTACAATTGCCTTCTGTACTCTGGTACAATGTTCTCCTTTTGTTTCTGTTTTTTTTTTGTTTTTTGGGTTTTTTTTTTGGGGGGGGCATGTTATACAGATCACACAATCTTACAGTTGATCCCTTACAAGCTTTTAAGATTGTTCAGAGGGGCCCCAACCTGGAGCTCTTTGAACATTGGTTTCCGCAACATGCACAATGCTATCCTGATTGATTGGGCTACAGTGTAACCAATGATTTCATTGGTCTTGTGTAGAATTTGGAGATGCTGTTTGGCTCATCTCAACGCGTTTACAGCGTTATGATGACCAGCAGAACTAAACAGACTGTGACATTTGAGACACATGCTACAAAACAGGTGTCTTGCTAAATTCTGCATCTAAAGGTTGCTGAAACATCACAATGACCACAGAATTTAGTCATTTCAGTCTCATTTGGTGAATACATCTGTGAGGTTTTGCTATTTCCTGAAGTTCATTGCTATAACTCTTAATTTGTCCATCTTTGCATTTAGATATCACCGGTCTAAATGCGAAGTGCATTTAAGACACCATTCTACGTGTGATCAACCCTAATTCCCCTACCCCCCCTACTTCATGACAGGACCTCCGGCCAATTTCACCTTCTCTGTTTTTCAGATTCTGGATCCGCCCCTTTCCAATCTGCCCCTCAGTATCAAGGGTAACTATGGTGCCTTTTATCGACACAGGGTTTGCCAGTCCTGCCTCTTTATTGTCCATGGTAAAATTAATTGAAGTTTTTACAAATTCATGTACTGTACACTTTATTATACATCCTCATGTATAACAATTACCGTGCACCTTTTACAGCTCACATGTAAACCTATAATAAGCAGGCCCTGGGAAATATTAAGTAATAATTTTTACTGCTGCCTCTATCGGTCAATTTGCTCTGAATGACAACCTAGCTCTTTTCTAACTCCACTCTCCTGTCTAACTGTAAATTAGGACTCTACTTTGAGTTTCTTCAGTTAGTTTGTATCACAATCTACTGTGCTTTCTAATCAATCAAAGATGTCATTCCTCTACACTAAAAGAGAGAGTTTCATCTTGAACATCAACTGCTCCCGATTGCTGTTTCATCTTTACTTTAAATTAAAGAATTGAAGAAGGTAATTCAAAAAGCATTCAAGGTTACATCCAGGTGGTTTGAACTAAATGTGTCTCTGCTGAAGAGGCAGATTTTAACTAAATTACAGATGGCTAAGATGTTAATTGTACTTCACTTTATCCTTCATGACAACAATTTTTTTCTGACTATATAAATGTTCTTTTGTTATTCCTGTTTAGTATTTCAGTTTTATTTGAAGTTTAAGAAGTGAAGAGGGGTTTCTAAAAGTATACAGCTCAATGTTCTATGCCTTCTTTATTCCATTTTTACTAAACCTCTTAAACTAACTTAGTTAAAACTAACAAAGATTGTTACAAGCATTTGTTTGGCACTATATTTGTTTCTGCTGAGCAAACTGATTTGAACTAGAGTACAGTTCATGTTTCTTCACTTCAGATTTGATGAAGTGAATCCTAAACAGCATTGTAGGCTTTCCCAGGGCCTGCTAGAGTTTCCCATGCGTACAACTGTTCCTTTTAAATTACATTTGTACCTCTTGTACAAACTCAACACATATGGCCTGCTCTTAGAGTAGCTTAAAAAGCCTGATGTTAGTATCGATACTGTCTGATGCCAGGGTAACTATGCCTGCTGTAATAAGGTACCTATAATAACTGATGTTAGTTTTTATAACAGATTTCATGTCTGTGTTTGCAGCTGCTCAATTTATTTCATAGATTGATGTTGAAATATCTATCGCACTCATCATCAAATGTTACTAGGTTCTGATTTGTTGTAATCAAAAATACATGTTGGCACTTTCATCTCTCCACATATTTTTTGTCTACCTAAAAATGACAACCACAGACTGATAGTTCACACTGTTTGTACTAAGTTTTTACCCCAAGATGTAACCCAGAGGTCAATAAATGTAGACACATTTCTTTCCATCTATCTAGGACTGGAATTAAAAACTGATATTTCTGTGCTACTGTACATACATCAAGTCATATGAAATCCCTGCTGCAGCTACTGATATGCTGATCTATCCCTATACTACAAAACCTCATACAAGATGGACCTTCTGCATACTAGTATCAAGGAGCCAATAATGAGTGTAACTGATGAACTAATGAGTGATATTAACTATCATCCAGCATGGTATCTACACTCCTATGACTGATATGTACAGCTCATGGATCATTCCTTGCATCTTCATCACAAGGTAAACATACCTACTTGGTTTATTAGACAATCTAAAACAGACCTGTGACTACAACTGTCTGGGCCTACATCTCTGTTGTTCAAAATCAAAAGGAGCAAGGCCTTAGTCCTAGAGCTAGTTGTATGCATGGACATTGGACAGACTGTATACACCACTGGTATAAAACAATACGTAGTGAAAGAGCTGGAATCCTGCGGGTAATTACATCCAAGCATTTGGCTTAAATTACCACCTGTGAACTTACACCCGCAATAGAGTGTCAGTTGATATATCCTTAAAGTTTCTTTTCAACTCCAGAAATTTTCCAGCTCATCTATAAATTGTTTTAACTTGATGTAATTTCATCTTTCTACTGAACTGATTCAAATCATCCTTTAACATCTGTAAGACTAACCATTTAAAGAATCACCCACAATTTGAAGTGGAGCTCTGGATCCAGTGATCAAGTTCATTGTTAAAAACTGACTTGTAATTTAATCCTTTTTGTTCATTGTTTTTGGCCAATACACTAGTTTACACTGACAGATTTGTGTCTACATTGATCTGGTTCTCATTATGTTTGAATGCATTCCTTGAGATTCAACAAAAGATGTACACCTGTTCTAATTTATAAGAATGCATACAGTTTCCAACAATGTTTCACAGCTAAAATGTTTCTTTTCATATGTAACAGAAATGTATCACCTTACTATCTTTCATCATTTGATGGTATGGTTTCCTATTTAAGTTTCACTTCTTTACCAAAACCAGTGGTGTATACAGCCCTAAAATACATGGAGCTTATTGATAGTCTTCAATCAAACAGTATTGACCTATCGCCATTCATATTATGATAGCCACTAACAGTGCACTAAGCACATTGTAAGATCAACCTGATCTACAATACTGGAAAGTGATAACCCATCTCATACATACAAGATGTATGTATTTATTCATGTACATACTTGATGTAAATTATGCCTCATTTAGCACACATGGACAATGAGATGTACTTGTTCTATATGTAGACAATACATGATGCTCGTTCATATGCAGTATTTGCTCATAATTTTCATTGTATGTTCATTCAAAACTAACAAGCAATTTTCCTTTCTGACTACTTTCCTAGCAGTACATGTAGACAATACATGATGAAACTCATACCTGTCCAATATTTGTTTCTTTATTCATGTACATTTCCCCAACATTCTCTCTTGACAAGTACATTAAAAGTCATCTGTGCATCCAATAGTAACTTGCATCTACTTCCTGAGAGTGCTTGTTTTAACTTGCTATCACTTATATTTGTCATCAGAGATATGGCTGAGTTGTGAATGGCGATAGGTCATTGTTAATTACCTCGTTCCCTTGATAATCCATCCCACAGTAACTCACTATGGCATGGAACTAATTGAACATTTTAGGACATTGGGAGTAGTGATTGCTTTTCTGATCAATCACTTTACCCAACTATAAGGGAAGATGGTGTGTTTTAAAGGGAAAAAACAGATGAGCTCACTAGTAACGTGTACTGGTATAGTGTCTAAAATTGGGGAGCTAGTTGTAGGTTGCCCAACAGGGGCTAGTAATTGTAGGTTGTTGGTTACACAACAGGAGCTGGTTGTAGGTACAACCGTACAACATGTGCTAATTGTAGGTTTTTAGTTGCCGGGGGGGGGGGGGGGGGGCTAGTAAGGTTGTTGGTTGCCCAATATTTGTAGGATGCCCATCAGGGGCTAGTTGAAGGTTGTTGGTTGCCCAACAGGGGCTAGTAAGGTTGTTGGTTGCCTGATATTTGTAGGATGCCCAACAGGGGCTAGTAAGGTTGTTGGTTGCCCGATATTTGTAGGATGCCCATCAGGGGCTAGTTGTAGGTTGTTGGTTGCCCAACAGGGGCTAGTAAGGTTGTTGGTTGCCCAACAGGGGCTGATGGTGCGTGGAGGAGGGAAATTATAAGTACCTTTGTAGCGGCCATTTTGTCACTTTTACATCCATTTGCCCATTGGGTCTGGTGGATGTATAGTGTGTGGGATCTATAGGGGCGGGTGTAAATCACTGTCTACAAATCAATTTGCCCAGTAGGGGCTATGTTGATGGATGTTGTTGGTACCTGTATATCGGTTTGCCCAACAAGGGACATTGAGGGCAACTTTGTCACTGTGTACTTCAGTTTGCCCAAGGGGGAGGGAGTAAGTTGTAGGTAAATGCCGAAGGGAAACAATAGGGGCTGGTGTTAAGCACTATCTATATATCACTTTGCCTATAGCAGCTACTGGTATAGGCTACTTTGTCACTGTGTACTTCGATCAGTTTGCCCAAGGGGGAGGGAGTAAGTTGTAGGTGAATGCCGAAGGGAAACAATAGGGGCTGGTGTTAAGCACTATCTATATATCACTTTGCCTATAGCAGCTTCTGGTGATAGTAGTGTGTAAACTGACTGATTTTTGCTCAATTGGGGCTTTTGGTGGGTTCATAGAGGGCAAACTAAAAAACACACTGCCTAATGGGCATAGTAGCCACTTTTATCTGTAGTATGTAAATCAATTGTCCATATGGGACTAGTTGTTGGGAACGAGGCTGGGCAATACCAAGCAAGGTTGAATAAAACATTGTCCTGAAAGTTCTTGACATTATCTAAAGTACCACAAATACAAAGTCAAATATGTTGTGCTTTACTGAAAATTGTGATCAAACTAATGAGCACAATGTTGTCTGATGTTGATTTATATCCTAAGGACTTGGTTCCCATATAGACTGGTTGTGATCAGCTTATCCAGGGTTTTTGGATATTCAGGAAATCACATTGCCAAATGCTTCTACATTGTAAGTGCCCACTGGAAGGCAGCAACTTACATGCGATTGCTACTGAGACAGTTGGGAGAATCTTTCACTGACTTTAGAGCCAGGAGTAAAGTCACCTTGAGCATCACATTATGGTGGGGGTAGGTGGATTTGTGAGACTCAACTTATTTCCCTTCATACTCAAAGGTTTAGCTTCACAGATTACTGCATTATCCTATCTCATTGTGTACACATGGAAAGGCCGGCTAATTCTCATTCAAATGTGAAGAACTTTCAGGACTATAATTATACAAGGTACAACCCTACTATCAGTTAAGGACAAACCAGGCTTGGGGTTATGTAAGAAAGTTAAATATTACCAACAAGGTTGGTAATAAACACCGTTTCTAAAATGACTAGATGACTGCATTAATTGCTTTAGTCAATCACATGAGAGTGTACACTTTTGTAGCTTCAGACCAAAGGTTATAAATTTCTAACCCATTATGTGAATTGCTAAATAAAAGTGTGTATTAAGGTTATTGGCTTCTTCCAAACCTTCACTGGTTGATTCACAGCAGCAATTCAAAGCTAACCACTGGTTGTAGTTTTCGTTCTGACTTGGAAGCGGTAATACTTACACATGAATCAACTAAATACCCCAAGCCTGAGATAATAGTTTAAGGTTGCCTAGAACTAGCAAAATTATAAATCAAGGCATTGACCATTCAAAGAAACCTCTATATGAGGATTTCCTGTTGCACTTTAACAACATCAAGTTGTCGTCACATGTACATTCATGTACAGGTTAACTGGATGTTAAAATGTTTACACTTAATGCTTTGAACATAAAGCCTCATGATGCATTGCTTCCTTCATTTGGTGAAGTTTGTGTCATAGATCTCTTGATAGGTCTGACAGTAGCTACTGGTCTAGATTGAGTCCCTCTCTACGGAGGGGATGGGTATCATTGAGGGTAGTGTCTGTATGACTAAAATCTGCTACTGTAATGTATCTACCCAGTAAGAGGAATCTGGGTGGACTGTGCCTGCATTAATTCTTTTTAATTTAGAGTACATCCAGTTGGGCTTTGCCAGCCTGAGGATAGCTTCACTGTACCTATTAGGGTTATTTCAGAGATATCACATCATGTGTCATCAGCAAAGGATTGGTCTGAATATATTGACCTTGCTGCATGTCCAAATTCTGCAACTATCGCTATCTTAATCAAATGACCCGTGGCCATCTTGGTTTGACGAGAGGTCACTGCAATGACCGAGTTCAGGGAATTTGACAACAACTGTCATGTTTCTTCTTAAAGAAAACTTTCCCATTCAAAGTAAAGATCAGTGTTTGGAACTGAATCAATTTAAGATATCCATTGCAGGCAGGGAGTAAATATCACAGTGCTTCTTAGTTCTATGGAAACACACCTGTCTGAAGACAATCTGTCTCCGTTTCAAACCCTAAAACTTTGGTCAATGCCTTGATTGATATTCAACCCTAACATGCTTGGTATTGCCTTTGATTGAAGACTATCGGTGCATGGCTGAGGATGTATAGTTACAGTACATGAATTCTAACTTCAATTAAAATTACCATGGACCTATCTAACAAGACTGGGACCCCCGTATCTAACACCACAGTTTCCGTCAATACTGAGGGACCCACCACATCGTCCCATGTGCAGCCCTAGTTTATAGTATGGTGCTCTACCTTTGCACACCAGGCCATCCATCTACAGGAGTTGAAAGAGTTTAGCACCCTATGTTTTCCCAGTGTTGGGATCAGTTCCACTGTTTGGCCTAGAACTACCATGATTTTACAGTTTGGCTGGGCGGGAACTACCATGATTTTCAGTTTGGCCAAAAACTCTCATGATTTTACAGTTTGGCCAGGGACTATCATGGTTATATATGTAGATCTGATATAAACTTCTCCATTATTGGAGAGTACTTCAGTATTTTTCTGACTTGTTACATTTCAGCTAAATTACTGACATCTTGGGAGTTACAAGTTAAACTAGTTTATTATGCCATTGGAAATGGATCCCTATCCAAGGCAAGCCACTGTGGTTTGTTAAACATTCAAGCCTATTAGATTCACATTGAGGCTTAAGTCTCCAGTAGACTGCTGCCTTTCTCAATCTGTGATTATTTTCATGGTGATTATTAACACAACAGTTTGGGTATTTACAGCTGCAGTGCAATGACATGCAGGATAGAACTGAACTCATTTTAAGTTCTCCATCATTGTTGTTGTTTTGATTCTTTTTTATTTGCCTTGCTTGAAATCGTGAAATAGATTTGAGAACTTCCTGCAGTTGAGTTAAGGTTTCATTGCATTCTTAAAACAAAATGTGTCAACAGTTTTGTCTGTTGAACGTGTATTGTTGATTTCATATCAAGATATTGAGGCGTACCCAAGTGGGTTTTCTTATTATTTTAAAATATCATTTGGACTTTTTTTTTCACAGAACCTAGGTTTGTCTCTTCAGTAGGAGATCATTTGAACAAACTTGAGTTTGTTGCAAAATGTTTATACATCAAATTAGATGTTACTCATTTTGATTAATACGGTTTGCCTCTTTTAGTAGAATTTAATTGTTAACAAACTGTATTTCAGCAGATTGCTTTTTTTCCATTTAAAAGTATGAATTATAACAGTAGGGTTGATTAATTTTTGAACTAGAAGTAGCATCTTCTTAGTGCTATTGGTGAAATGGCAACCTTTTCAATCCTAATTTGAGATTACTTTTTAAACTTGTTTGCTTAATACTTTTTTATTCCTTTGTAAAATATTTTGCTAGAAAGATTTTGTGTATTTTTTTTTCACCTAACAATATTTGAAAATAGCTCATTCAGTTCTACTTCACTAACTAATATCTTATTCATTTGTAAGAGTACACAAGGTTTTTGCTCAGTGGATTTTCAAATTAAGTTTTAAATTGTAATGCACTGATTTAAAGATTTGTATCTGGTTTTTTATTACTACTTTTATTTTACTTAACTTTACTTCATTGAATTGAAAAAGCGCTGTTCACTGTTTGTGCTGATGAATTTGTTTTTCTAGTTTGATTGACTGGGTATTTATATTTGCTTCCTCAAAGATTGACTATTGCTCTTTTTAATGGATTGTCTTATCCTTAAGATTACAAAACTTGATTTTTTTAACACGAGGCAGAGAGTGATTTAGTGACTTAGTGATCGTTCAACAAATTAATGATTGGCTGGCTTAAACATTGTGACCAAAATCCTTTTGTATGACAAACATCTCAGAAATACTTGGCAAAAACGTACATTTGATGATATTCCATTCTCATGGATCAAAACACCACGATGCAACATTTGAAATGTACAGTTCGGAGTAGACTTGAGGGCATTTCTTCCATGTGCAATGCCCGGAGTGGAAGATGGATACATCTTCCTCTGTGGAAAGAAAACTGGTTATTATAGTTCAAAGGATCCTTACCATGTTGCAGCCAACTGTGGGTCTTTGATTCATCCAGACCGCCAAATCTTAGGAAGGTTGACACACCACAAAAAGCCGAACACCTGCAAGTGCATTCAGAGGACAACACACCGACCAGCCTGCCGACACCTGCGGGCGGGGAACACTTGTGCGAGCACCAGGATGGCTTGCATGCACCGGGGTGCCATAAGAGGGGAGGGGATAGGCCTACATTCCCTTTTCTGTTGGTAAAATACAAAGTAACTTTTTCATTAGTAACAGAATTGTATACTGGAAAAGATTGGCAAAACAATTTTGTGTCATTTTTGATTTAGAAAAGAAAGATCCAACATTTTGATTTTAGCTTTTTAAGACGATTTGTCCATGCTGCTAAAAAGCAAAAATTTTGGGTACAAGATGGCTAATGTACTTCGGAAGAGTTTTTAAAAATATATCAAAACTAACAACTAAACAAAATGCAACTTGAGAGTGTTAATGGAGATTTTTTCTCAAAAGCAAATCAGTCTAGTAAAAACAAAGAGATCTATTCGAATTCACTATAATAACAGTCTTAGACTACTAGATAAAAGAAATGTGACGAATGTTTCCTTGGAAAATGGCTTACAAGCAAAGGGTGCTGTAAGAGGGGTAGATGTACATTTTTGGAATGCTAGCGATACAATTTGAAAAATGTCCATTTGTTAAGAGCAGAATTGTTCACTGAAAAAGATTGATAAAAATAAACATGTGGCATTTGCCATGGACTGTAAAAGGAAGATCCAGAATTTAGATGTCCGCTTTTGAAGACAATTTGTCCATGCTGCTAAAAAAAAATCAATGGTGTTTTTCTCAAATAGACTTTTTATGATACTTTATTTCTGTAAAACATTCTAAAGTTCAAAAAGGTAGGGGCAATAATGACATCAGCTAGTCCAGCCAATGTATTGTATGTGCAAGTTTCTTTGGACAGTTTGCATGGTAAATGTTTGACTTTTTGAGTCCAAGTTTTGGGTTGTGAAGTACATTAGGACCAATCTTGTACCCAAGTACCAATAGATATTGTAGATTCACCCTCCACTCTCTTACTAACTAATTAATATTATTTGTAAGCTAGACCAGCCTCTAAAAATTAAGCCATGAAAAAAGTTAGAGTTCAAATGTATTTTGAATAAGCTTAGAAATATAAGTAAGTTTATATCAAGATGCTAAACAGGCTAAATCCAATGAACTTCTAATTTGTCTTGCTTTTTTCATTTTTAGACAGAGCATATGAATACTCCAATGCTGTTATCACAAGAGCAACTCATGATCTCCATTGTGCAGCTCCTGTAGAATTTAGTTTTTGTTTTTAGTAACTTGATTTTTGAAAGTTACGATTTCTTTGAGGCAGGTTTGCAAGAACAAATTTTTACCAGGAGGTTCTGAGTCTTTGGTTGCATACACGGCAACTTGTGCCAACGCCATGAAAGTAAGATATGTAAGAGTGTGGCACAAAAATAGTGGGAATTGAATTTTGACTTCTTTGTTTAGATGTATAATTTGTTTGCGCAGGCCTGCTGTGAGAGGCTGTTCCTAGCAATTATTTAGAGTTACAATTACTGCTAACAATACTAATTGCCCTCTGTTCATGCATGAATTCCTATGTGCTCTCTTGACTTGGATGCACTTCCTTTAAAGTCAAATCTAACAAGAGTATTGAAACAACCACTGCACTATACTATCATAGATCTTCCAAGTTACAAACACTAACATGTCTCCATTTCCTTTGAAGTACTACACTGAACTTTAAATACTTTACAAAGGTCCTAAAATTTCTTTTCAATTAGATAAGATTAAAGTATTTGCATGGTGCATGAAGCAAGTACATTTATATATATATAACTCTTATGAATTCAATCTTTTTCACATTAGTGTTGGTTCTGATAATATATATATTGACAATTCTAAAAACAAAACTACTATGCTCAAATTTGTCTCATTGTTCATCAAGGAATCTAAAGAATTTAACATTTTACATGCAATTAAACACAGACTTAACCTCACTTGATGCCTTTGGATGCCTTTTAAAAACACATTTGGTGTTAGAGAGTGTTGACAAAATGTTTAGAAAACTATTTATCCTAATCCAACTTGTTTAGTTCACTAGATGGTTTTTAGTGAGAGGCTATACAGGTATTGACAAATCTTTAGTAAATATTCGGTTTTAGTCCTATCCAATTAATTAGGTAACTCTTTATGGTTTCAGGAGAAGTTGATGACAACCTATTTAGAAATATCTTGCTGCTGTAGTCCTTCCTGTATTCATTTAGTATACCTGGTGGTTTAAAAGAGATTCTACATTTATTGATAACATATTTTAAAAAGCAATTTTCATTTGAATCCTATCATTTTTAGTACACTTGTTTGTTTTAGATTCAGGCCGTTGAAAAGCTATTTAAAAATACCATTTCCCCTAGTTCAATCCTATTTATTTCACTACATCTATAAACTGTCATGCATGAACAGATGACTTTACCTTTATGCTTCATTACTTTAGTGCTTATTTGGAAAATATATCGTCACCGTTTTCTGGAATAAACGATTAGCTCCTGCACCCCAACTTGCATGTTAGGAGAAATTTAATTTTTGAAACCATTGTTTACAAAATTGTCAGCCACTTCAACTGTGACATTTTAGAAACCATGAAGGTGGGGATTTTCAATTGTACACATTTTTGAACAAACATTGTTTTATGTGTAGAGCATCATTTTCAAAACAAGTGCATAAACAAAATTGGCAGTTTGACAAACTTGTAAAATCATTTAAGGTCACACTTTAAAAACTCAAAAGCAGAGCACTCAATTTGGGGCACTGTGCAAGCAATTGTACTTCAAAATAAGAAGTCAAATTGAAGATTGCCTGTTCATTAAAAACTTTTAAAATCTGGTGATATTATCATTGTGCTAATTTATGTCATTAAAAGACTAAGCACTTTTATGACTTAAAACCTAGAAAAAATGTTGATGTTAATGAAACATCAAACTCTGTGTAGATGTAACACTTGCAGTTTTTACAAAATTCTGTTACAAATTTTTCTGTTCTTGAAAAACGGTGGCGATATTTAAACTGATTGACAGACATGTTCCTCCATTATGTCCTAAGTATTTTTTTACAGACATTGACATTGCTTCATTGCTTTTTAGATACTATACAAACGATCTGGTCCTTGTATGTTGATCACATTGATGTTCCAAAGAGTTCAATGTCAATGTGGGTTCAGAAATGTCTCTAGCCTTGCATACACTGTTGTCTTTATAGATGTGATGTATCCTTCTCATCTCATTTGTATCTCAAGTGTTCAAAGAGTCTTCAGGAATTCTGTCTCCAATCCAGGCTTTGAGATGTAGGATTAGATAACTCTAGAGCTGCATCTCAAAGCCAACATGTCCAAATTGTTCACAGAGTCTTTGATGGATTGAAGTTTGTAGCATCAGTTGGTGATGATTCAGTGCTCAGAGAATCCTTGCAAAAATGATGTCTCCTCACACATTGCATCTTGCAGCTTGCAGCATGGGTTGATGGACGTTTCCTACATTCCCAAGGTCTTTGAAGAGAGTAGTCTCCTGCTCAAGTATTCCACAATGAAAATCTTCCTCTCCACTTGAATATTTGATTCTGCAAATGATACACAAGCAAACCCATTAACTAAACATAGTTACAATTGAATCAAACATATGATGTACCTGTTATTTATCCGTGAAAAGTTGGAAACAATTATTGACAAAAAAGTTCCATCAAATCTAAAACTAAATTTATGGGTTAAACAAAAAATTAGTTACTAAAGCTGGATTTGGGCCTTGGACCTCTGGATTACTGTGCCAAAGCTCTACCGACTTAGCTATCTAGCCCAAATGTTGACGGTCTGCCTGTTGTGTATATATCTTTGTTTGAGTGCCAGTCTAAATCCAGTCAGTTCCCTTGTGGCTTATTACTTGAAGTCTTGGTTTTAGTGTTAGTGAAGGTGAAAGGTGACTCTGTGTAAGGAAATGGACCTTTTCTTTTGGGAAGATCAGAATAGGATTTTGGGAAACCAAGGACAGTGGCAGCAATAAACAATTTGGTTTGCAAGTAAATTGAAGCATATTTGCATAATACTATCATTCTAGATAATTAAGAAAGTATTTAAGGAGGGTGGTTAATGCTCTTATGTTATAATTTGTTGTTTTGTTTCAAATCATGTCTGCTTTGTTGAGTGATTGTAAAGGTCAGGGAATGCAGCTTGTTTTGGGGGGTCTGTAGATGTGTGCAACATAATTCAGGTGACAATGACAAAATGGTCATTAATTTTTTGTTAACAAAATAATGTTTCACATTTACGCTAAGAATTCAAATTTGTCATCAAAATAATTAGTTTGTTTGTATGTTTTTGTAAGATTCCATCCAAGTGCTGTGTGCTAATTGTTACTACTAGTGTACAACTCCATACACAAGTTGGTTACCACAAATGCACACACTGACCTTGAGATCAAGTGTACATGGTCAAAAAAGTCCAATAAAATAACATGCCCATTAATCCCTCGCTATTTAAAACAAATTACAGTCAATTGCCCCTAATGTTTCTGGCGTAATCAGGCAGGCCAGAATTTGCTTCATTGTTTTAAAGTACTCAAATTACAGTGTAATCCTTTCCTACCTTTATTGCTGTAGGTGAGTTTATATCCAAAGCCCAGGAGTCACTGCATCCATTGAAGAGGCTGTTACTGGGGAAATACCATGAAGATAAACTGAGGTAAAGAGAAGGTAAAATAAAAACCTTTTAAATATTTCTATATTTGAACTTGAATCCCTGCCTTTGTATTCACTCAATTTTTATTTGTTTTCCTTTTTGGCAACTGGAGAACATTTTCATCATCTCAATCAGTGAGCTTTCAAATTGAAAGTAATTATAAATGATGAAGTTTAGCAGAGGAACATTTTATATAAATACTCACACATGAATCCACAAACTTACTACTGATGTCACTTGTTCCAGTATTTGTCTGCATTAATCATGGGTAAACATTTTTTTTTTGTCCAGTTCTTCTATAAAAACAAATGGGTTCACTTTTACTTTAAACTAAAAAAGTTTCACACTCATAACAAAAACTTCTGGCCAATTGCTCAATTCCTAAGTGCCCTTTTAGACCCTCAAGTTAAAACAATTGTTTAGTTACAAATTTGGGGTGACAAGGAAATGAATTATGACTGCCTTTCTATTTGTATCTAATGTCAATGTGAAAGCCTGCAGTATGTTTGGACTGATACATTTTAGACACATTGAATCACACAGGAATTCAGATGGATCGGTAGTGGAAAAACAAGAAACTGGTGATTAAACCTCTCGCATACACTAATGCCAAACATGACTTCCTCAGTGGAATCAGAGCTATCTACAGTCCAAAAACTCAAGAACTGACCAATTCTTGGATCAAAAAAGGTAGTAAAAACTTTCTTGATAAAGGGTATCCTGCTGGAAAGAGCACTTTATGGATCTTCTCAAGGAAGACTCCATCCCTGACATATATGTTTTACTAATTTTTACCACACCACCAAAGTAAAGACACAAACTTGTTAATCTCCTTACATTTGTTGAAGTGAAAAAATCCTCCATCCAGTACAGAAACTCTAATGCATTAGAATTTGAATATAGTAAGAGCTGATTATGTTTTCCACTTACCAATCTTGTGCTAAAAGTTACTGCATCATCGCGACAGTGATCCTCATAAGAGAGTTGTGCACCCAATGTTGTGCAGACTGTTGTCCCTCAATTGAAGTCTAATGAAGGATGGTAACAAGATTAAAACAGTGTTTAAATCAGGCTCCCTATGCAAGTGTTTTTCTCTTAACTCATCTAAGAAAATCATAACCCAGAAAGCCAGAGAAAGTGTACTATAAGATGTCCTCAAGGCCAATATGAACAAGTGAAAAATCAGCACAACTGCATGGTGGAGTCAGATCTATGAGAGATGAATTCAGTTTGAGGCCCAATGACTGATACAAGAGATGGAAAAATGGGAAAGAGCGGTACAGAATGTCTTGCTGCCTGAATCATGTGGCAGAGTAGTGGCATGCGGATTGGACTCTCATCAATTTTTAGACCCAAAGACATTGATTCTTTGATGGAGCTCATCTTACTTTATAACAAAGGACCACTGATAACCAGTCTTAATGAAACCAAATATGTTTTCATTCAAGACTTGACAAGAATCACATACAAATTAAAAAGTTATTACATTGGTCAAGCTCCAATCTAATCAGAGAGTAACTCACCTTTGAAATGATCCTCACATCAGGTTTCAGTGAGAAAGCTGCAGAAATCTGTTGTCAATGTATTGCAGGTACATCCATTGTACAGTAGTTGAGATCATACAGTCGTGTAGGTTCCCGCCATGCCCAGAGTTTGTTGGCTGCAGGTCTGTACTTCAGTAGATGGAGATGAAAGCAATCCAGAGTAAGTTGTGTAAGCTGTCCAGAGAGTACATTGAGCAAGCTTTCCAGAATCCAATGAGAGTTTTCAGGCAAACCTCAATGATGAAACATCCAGTAGTTGGCCATGAGAGGCAAATGTGTGGCAAACTCCACACTGTTATGAAACTGCTTCACGGCTGTTTGAAGATGTTTCTGGACATTTTGAGAGTTGAACAAATGGAGTCCTCCAAGAACGTTTTCAGGCAAATCTCACTTGGGAACAGTCAGGAGGAATTCTGGTACTACATATACACCTTCAAGTACCAGAAAGTTGAGAGATATGGGAGGAGACTTGGCGTATGCATATGTAGATGTACACTCCACACTGTTTGAACAGGTAACTAGTTCAAAGTTGAGTAAAGGTTTGCAATTGTGTTGAAAGCTGTCAAAAAGTCATTCCCATGTTGATTGGATTGGCAAAAGTAAAACACATGCCTAATAAGTCTGTGATTTCATTCCAAAAGTTGCAGAGACACAGTGGTTCATAATGACTTCCAAGTGTTCCAAATCATTGCTTGGCTATCTGTTGTTCTAACATCCAACATATTCTTCACTACTGCAACTAATTCAGTTTACAGGGCAGTGGTGGTTTTCCTCTTGGTTCTTGTAGTCAACACTGCGTCAAGCTTAGACTTGATTGTCATGACTGCATCTTCACATTCCTCTCTTCAGGTTCAATCCTCACTAATACCAGTGGTACAGCACCGAGTAGTAGTGTGGAGCTTTTCAAGTACTAGAACACACACTCTAAATGTCACTAATTTGTCATGCAAGCACTGTGAGTTGATCCCTTGTATTGGTACAGCATACTTTGCAACATGCTCTGGGTTCATGCATTGAGTATGGATAAGTTTAGACGGCTAAGGATATTGTTGTATTATTGTAAGGATATTGAAGGATATTGTTGTAATCATTAGGCACTATTTGGAGCTCTACTGTTGCACCATCTATTTCTCTTGGATTTTTAGGTGAAGCATGAGTTCCAGTACTCTGTTGGTGTATTTGGTGAGTAGTGAACAAAGTTTTTGGGGTTTTCAATTGTTTCAGCATCTACCCTAATCTTGAGATTACATAGTGGCACTGTTTGAACCTGCTCTTGGTTCCTGTAGTGAGCACTGGTTCAAATATAGGGCTAGATTGTCACATTGTATATGTACTCTTCTTGATGAATGTCAGAACACTGCGCAATGCTATCCAAATCCTGTGGTGAGCAATCAGTTTAGGGGTAGTTTCAAATAATGGGACACAACTCTATGAAGGCACAGTCATCTCTCATGCAAGAATTTTGGGTTGTAAATTGCATTCCATCAGGTTCATGTGGCGAGTATTATACTAAGTTTGTCATGATTTCTGTTCATGTACATCCCAAATCTACTGATCAGAACTGCTGTCACTTTGAATTTCGAGTTTAGCATTACAGGGTAGTTTTACTGTTTGCGGTATTGTTGAACGCATTGGGCAGTGCTAGGGGCTCTGTTGTTGCAACATCTACATGTTCTCTTGAGTTGAAGGAGCACCATGAGTTGCAACACGTACTTTCTGGGTTCAAGTGGTAAGCAATCAGCCAGTGTGTGGGATTCTCCATCGTTGTGACACACACAAACATTTATCTGTAGCCCCCCCCTATGTGTCTTCTTGACTGTTTGCAGTGTGAGTTTACAGTGCTGCAAACCTCTATCTAAGCTGTATATGAGTTCATATGAGTTTGAAGTGCAGTTTTCACCTTTCTCTATGGATTCTTGTTAGCAGCTCATTCTGGGCATCATTACATTGTAGTACTTGATGAATTCCTCTATGGTTTGATCAGTTCAAACAGATGTTAAGACTGTCCGGTGCCTGGCAGTGCCTTGTCTTTCTGTGATGTATCCATCTTGCTGTCATAACTTGCAGGTAGCTTGTGTAAATCTTATATGTTGCCCATGGGAAATGAGGACAAAGCAATCTGGAAGTAAGACAAATAAAAGATCAAAGATTTAATAACCTTTACTTGTACACTCTACATACATTACAAAATCAAGTACATGCATTGCTGTTACTTCTGTTTATGCAAACACCTAATGAGAAAAGTATGTAATTTGGCCAGGCTTATGTACCTGTAGCTGAACAACCCTGCACCATTTACTAAGTCGAAATAGACATTAGGTGTTTGGGAACAAACAAAAAGCTGTTCCGGTTTATGATATGACTGTGTGATCCAGACCCTGAAATAAACCCTGAAATGAACCCAGAAATGTAGGCAATTAGACAATAACTCTAAGCCTAACACAGACCCCCAATTTGACTCTAACTGTGCAAAAATTCCAAACCATAAAGCTTACCAGTAAGTGAATTCATGTTTGTAAATAAAATGTTTACATGTGCTCTATGCTACAATACTGCGCAAAAATTAAGATTTAACCACTTGTCAGTCAGGAAAAGGTTTTGAATAACAAGGTTTTCAAATTTTGACAAATTACCAATTTCTTTTCGCTGTATTTGATTGAATTAGTAAGCTATGATGTTCAAAGTTTGGCATCTGATAGATGAAGACTGGAGCAACATTTGAAAAGTTAATGCCAAAATTGTATGACCTTTACTTCCGGGTCGTTACCCTGGGTCGAAGTTTACCTTTAACCCTTTCCTTACCATAGGCGACTTTAGTCGACTGCACTCATACCCCCTCTTCCTTACCATTGGCGACTTTAGTCGACCAAGCTTGCACACAAAAAAGCACTCAAGCCTGAGCACAAAGGCCATTTGTAATAAAGTTGTAGTTTTGTCCATGTTCACCCTCCATACCCAAGCTTACCATCATTGGAAAGAGAGAGATCGGATCTTTCCAATGGTGGTAAAAAAAAATAAGGTTGCTATTATGCAATCTCTTCACATTGGGATAGGAAGATCCGAAATGCCAAACACCTACGGAGCGCCATATGGTTGTGTACAAAAAAGTGTTTGAGATTATAGATTGCACTGAGGAAAGAAAGACCAAGAACTTTGACATTTATTGGACCAATCTCAATGAGTTTTAGATTATATGAAAGGGAATTCAATAAGGAAGTACTTTTTTATTACTTATTTTGCTGTAAAACAATATCTTCAAGGAGATAATGGAGTTTGTAAAAAATGGCCTTTGAACGAAAGCTTTCTGTTGTGTAAGAATGTGTGCTTCACGCTTGAGTGGTCAAACAATGCGGTCACCAGCGGTTGTTTATGTCCAAACAATTCGGTAACGAAAGGGTTAAAATTTACCTTCAAAAAGTCATGTTTTTGTGATTTTGTACAGCATAACTCAAGATTGAAATTGAATTGACGGTTGAAACTCATCAGACATTTTAACCTCAGTATCAAGACAACACAAACTTGGTGATGTCATAATGACATTATCGGGTATTGAATTACAAAAAATCAAAGTTTAATATTTGTAAAAAATCATAACTCCAAAACCACAAGTTGGATTTTTACAATCTATACATCATCGGATAGGTCGTTAAAAGATCAACAAACACTACATACAACATGACCCCATTTGACCCTGACTTCTGGTTGAAAATTTCGAAAATTCATATCTCAAAAACTACGTAATATTTTTACGTACATTTTGCATCAGATTATAAATGAGTTATCCTGCCGAATGTTTCGCATTGAGATTATAACATTTTAACCTTTGCCTTTGGTTAAAACTTGACGTCAAAGCACACGTTTCTGTTACACACATTGTACAATACACGGTAGTGAAGGCCTACACGTAAATACAATGTACACACGTGTAGTAAAGGTCTTGCTACACGTCCATAGAGCCACATGGATTTTTATCAACTACATGTACACGGCATTACAAAGGGCTCCTAGGACTTACATGTTTTGTACCTAGCGCTAGCTACACAGTATGACCTCATTTGACCTAACTTTTGGTTCAAACAGGAATTTGAAGATTTATATTGGAACAAAATCTTACTCCTGAACCACAAATCGGGTTGATAAAATAAAACATCATTAAATCATAATTTGATAACATTGATCATGAACACCTTGTTTTTGTAGTAAACAAAAACTAAATGTCTAGTTTTTTCTTCAGAATCTTCTTCTTCCACGCAACTCTTCTCTGTCCGCTTAACTCGAAATTGAAATTTAATTGAACCTTGAAACTTGGCATACACTTGAACCTCATAATGGAGATGGCACAGTTTTCATGGCGTTATGGTGACTTCATCAGGTGTAGAATTACAAGGTTTTTAAAGTTGAAAAAATTATCATTTTCTATTCCCTGGATCTCATTGAATTTGAAAGCTATGATGTTCATAATTGGGCATATGATAGATCAAGACTAGGGCAACATTTAAAAAGTTAGCGCCAAATTCCTATGACCTTAACTTCCGGGTCATTACTGTAGGTCGAAGTTTCCCTTGATTATTTTCCTTCAAAAAGTCATGTTTTTGGATTTTTTACAGCATAACTCAAGATTGAAATTGAACTGAAGTTTGAAGCTCATCGGACATTTGAACCTCAGTATCAAGACAACACAAACTTGATGATGTAATGATGATGTCATCGGGTATTGAATTACAATAAATCAAAGCTTAATATTTGTAAAAAATCATAACTCATGAACCGCATGTTGGATTTTTACAATCTACACATCATCGGAAAGGTCATGAAAAGTCCAACAAACGCTGCACACATTGTGACCCCATTTGACCTTGACTTCCGGTTCAAACCGGTAGTTTAAAATTTCAAAAATTCATATCTTAAAAACTACGTAATATTTTAACATGAATTTTGCATCAGGTTATAGATGAGTTAACCTGCCGAAACTTTTGCACAGAGATTATAGCATTTTAATCTTTGAATCTGTTCAAAACTTGGCATCAAAGCGCACGTGTCTGTTGACTTTCATCGTATGACAATGCACGATGTGTAGGCCAACACAAAAATACGCCGACACTGTACACAGCCATGCACGTGTACAATGCACGTGTAGTTAAGTTGACATGTACATGTACTACATGTGCAAATACATGTAGCGATGCTCGCTATTTCATTGTACATGTACCCTGCAAACCCAATTAATAACGGATAGTCTGTGTAATATTTGAAAAATTCATATCTCTTTAACCACAAATTGGATTTCCACAATCCATACGTCGTCTGAGCGGTATTGATAAATTAAACACGCACTACACAAAATGTGACCCAATTGACCTTAACTTCCGGTTCAAACCGGAAGTTGAATTTTCGTGGTTAAAAAAATCATAACTTCTGAACCACACTTTGGATTTTTACAATCTATGCATCATTTGGAAGGTAGATAACAAGTAATGAAACGATACACAAAATGGTATGCCCTTTGACCTTGACTTCCGGTTGAAACCGGAAGATGAATTTATTAATAAAAGAAAATAACTCCTCAACCACTCATTGTATTTTTATCAAGTAAACGTCATCAGAAAGAGCTTCTAAAACTTAACAAACATTACACAGTGTGTCCTCATTAAACACTGGCTTTCGGTTCAAACTGGGAGTTAAAAATTAATTTTTCCAAAAATCATAACTTCTAAAGCACACTTAAAAAAAAAAAAATCTTTACATCATTGGCAAAGTATTTATCAACTTAAGAACTGACACACAGAATGCGACCTAATTTGACCTTGACTTCCGGTTCAAACCGGATGATCAAATTCAATACTTGAAACAATCATAATTCTCGAACCACACATTGGATTTTTATCAACTACAACGGCATAACAAATGGCTCCTAGGACTTAGCTAGCGCTACACAGAATGACCTCATTTGACCTAACTTTTGGTTCAAACCGGAACTTGAAGATTTATATTGGAACAAAATCTTACTCCTGACATCCTATACCACAAATTGGGTTGATAAAATATCATTCAATCATAATTTGATGACATCGATCACAAACACCTTGTTTTTGTAGTAAACAAAAACTGAATGTCTAGTTTTTTATTTGAACTTCCTATTTGGACTGCAAGGAAGATCAAAATGAGGCCATGTTTTTTAAATGAAATGTTGCAATTGTTGTAAGCTACAATACAACTATTACAATTCGACTTTATGGCATTTTGTTCAAGAGAAATGTTTTTTTTTTAGTTTTGAGCTTCCAGTTGTGACCAGAAGACTGCGAAGAGGTCAAAGTGGGGTCATTGTTTTTGTTCAAATGTTGAAATTGTTGAAGCTTCAAAACAACAGAAACGTTACGACTTAATGAAATGTGATTCAGGACATATTATTTGTTTAAGTGTTGAGCTTCCTGTCTGAACAGGAAGTAAAGGTCAAAGTGAGGTCATGGCTGTACACAAATTTTTGCAAGTGTTGTAAGCTACAATAAAACAAAACCGTTCACAATTTTATGACATGTTGTTCAGGAGATATGATTTGTTAATGTTTTGAGCTTCCTGTTTGGACCGGAAGTAAAGGTCAAACTGAGATCATTGTTTTGAAAGAATTGTTGCAATTGTTGTAAGCTACAAAACAACACAAACAACACGACTTTAAGACATGTGGTTCAGGAGATATGAATTTTTAAAGGAATAAACTTTGAATTACCGTAATTTGACACCTGGTGACGTCACAGAAAAAAAAAAGTTTTTTTCATACTAATAAATTTCATAAGGAACACGATGGTATAAAACTAATTCCAATCTTATGCAGTTTAACAAAAACCCTAAACGTACATAGGAATTACATGTGTTGCTCATGTACACACTGTACAAATCGAATTGGCTGTGCACAAAACAATTGGTCCTCTACCGGTTAGGGTTCGAATATCAAGGTAATCTCCAATGCCTGGCCGTGATTGCACAATCAGCAAGCTAGCCATGGTGTCCAATTGGCTACTAAATCATTACTTATTGTGGGAATACACTGTTGTTTGATTAGTTTAAATGTCCTGATATAATTATAAGTAAAAATATTTGTGCCCTATTAATGATTTGTGTATTATGGGTAACTAAAATTCAACTTATTTTGAAAATTAATGGTTTTTGACCAACTATACTCCACTTTTCAGTGCAATGGGTTTTGTACACAGATACAAAACGTACAATACCTGCCGTCATGGTGACGTCGTCCGGCATTTTAGGCCAACAAACAGTTATACAGAATCCAACAAGTAGAAAATCGACAAACAGTTTGATGATTGGACGTGTACTATAATTGTGCTCGACCCCATGCCACCCCAATGCAATACATGTTTTTTAAAACTGTTTGCAGTACCGGGAGCCTCTTGTCACCATTAGGCACGCTTGGTGGTCTGGTGGTTAACCAACCACAATTTGATGTTCTTCATTGCCATTATAAAATCAGACTTTGGTCTAACCCAGATAGCATCATTACATAGTACCGCATTGCGCCATCAAGACAGTTTCATTGCTGACTTAACCCAATTTGGTCATAGCCCCTGTCGCATTTTGTCATTGTATGGTTTTTGTTATAAATGGTTGACATATCTAAAAAT
Source organism: Pisaster brevispinus (assembly GCA_023634235.1). Taxonomy (NCBI): domain Eukaryota; kingdom Metazoa; phylum Echinodermata; class Asteroidea; order Forcipulatida; family Asteriidae; genus Pisaster; species Pisaster brevispinus. The sequence continues at coordinate 15,555,241 of JAMKCF010000007.1, read as the reverse complement.
CCTGAAAAAAGGTGTTTTGGCTTAAAGCCATTATGATAAATGTTTTGTACAACATGGTTGCCGACCATGAGCCAATATCAAATATCAACACAAAACCAATTTTTGAACATAACATTTTGCCTTATTATCATTTGCAGACTTGACCACATAACATCAAAACTGACCTAAAGCCAACATAATATGATTGCTGCAACATATCAACACAATGTCAATATTTCCATTTAAAATCCATGTCGGATTACCGAAACGAAAAACAAACAAACAACCAACACATAATGTACCACAGTGTATCAACTTTGTGTTGCCAATGTTGTCCCCAAAACGATTGGCAATCCATACAAAAAAAATCGCCAAGTTGTGCCAATCAATCTCCAATAATGGTTCAATGTTATTTTGTTGATCAATTGCTAACGTTGCCAATGCCAACAGATTGGACTAGTGCCACCGTGGCCCAATGACTAAGCTTAAATTCTACCAAACAATACATTGTCTCAACACTGATCCCCAATGTTAAACCATGTGATGTTGCCGACCTAGAGCCGACATTGATCGTACATCAGCAACACAAGCCGATATCGCTTTTCCAATTATGACCAACGTTGGCTCAATATTGAGTGCCGACGTAATGACCAATGTGATGTGGCGGACCTATAGCCAGCATTGGTCCTACATCAGCAACAAAAGCCGATAGTGTTTGTTCAATTATAACAAATGTTTGCTAGGAATTGAGTACCAACGTAAAACCAATGTGATAATGCAAAAGAAGCCAACATTGATCCTTCTTCGGAAACCAACATAATTCTGATGTTGCTTTTTCACTAAAACCAATGCTGGCTCCACATTGATTGCCAACGTTAAAATGGTAATGCCAACAAAAAGCCAACAGTTATTCTTGGTTGGCAACCAAAACAATACTGATATTGCTTTCTTCTGAAAACTATTGTCGGCTCAATAATGATTGCCAACCGAAAACCAATGTGGTAATGTCAACCTAAAGCCAACAGTGGCCCTACGTTGGAAACCAACACATTGCCATTATTACTTTTCCACAACCAGCCAATGTTGGCTTAACATTGATTGCCAACATAAAACCAATGTGGTAATGCCGACCTATTGTAGAGCCAACCTTGTTCCTTCATCAGAAACCAACACAATTCCGACAATACTTTTTCGCTAAAAACCAACGTTAGCTCCACATTGATTGCCAACATAAAACAAATTTAGTAATGCCAACAATTATTCTTGGTTGGCAACCTCAACAATACTGATATTACCTCTCCTCTAGAAACTATTGTTGGCTCAATAAACATGTAGATAGCCGACGTAAAACCAATGTGTTAATGTCGACCTAAAGCCAACATTGGTTCTACGTTGAAAACCAACACAATGACGATATTACTTTACCTTAAATGACCTAAATTGGCTCAACATAGAGTGCCAACACGACACCAATTTGGTAATGCCGACCTAGAGCAAGAAAACATATCGACATACATTTTTTTTTTTAACCCTTTCAATACCGCATTGTTTATACGGGTCACACTGCTGTGTACCGCATTTTTTCACACAAAAAGTAAAGTGCAGTGTTCAATTTTTTTCAATCTTGATTTTCTGTGTGAAGACATACTTTTGTGGAAAAAATTTGTGCATACAATTTGTAGCTAATGAAATGACCTTTCATATGATGGCAAATTTGTATATATTATCTTCATGTCCTTTGCCACCTCGATCGCCATGAATGGGTCGAGGCCCGCCGAGCCCATGCCCAAGCCCGTTGCATTGAAGGGGTGCAGTGCTCGGTCCAGCTACCGGTATATCGCCAGGATCACTGCCATTATTGTACGTGCCTTGCGACGAAACATCACGAGTTTCATCCGAATCTTCACTAGGTTCTTCTTCAGGTATTTTCAAGTCCAATTCGGAGTCACTAACGACAAATATTTCAACCAAAACCTCCGGGTCACAAACAGCCATGATGGTGATTTTTTGTCGGGAAAACGGAAGCATGAAATCTGGAAGTACTGCTGCATACAATGTAGTTTTTCTCGGAAAATCGTAATGGCGACCCCCTATGCAATACACACCATTGTAAAGCTCGATAAACAAGCTACCCGTCTATATAATTTTCAACAACAGAGGGCGCCAAACAAAATAAATACAGGGTCTCAAACGCCGCAATTTTTTTTGTCGAGTAAACTCGACATTGGTACGGAAGCCTACTCGGTGCACGGTCGACAATGGTATTGACAAATGGTAAACTCGACAATGGTATTGAAAGGGTTAAGCATACGGCGGGCACTAACCCCTTTCCCCCCAGCGTACGGTTACGCTCATGAAAATGTTGATAATTGTGAACGGCCCCTTAATGCCGACCTACATGTAGAAACAACATAACATTGGTCCTACACCAGAAACCAACTCAATGTTTTATATTACTTTCCCAATAATAGCCAATGTTGGGTCAACAATGATAGCCAACATAAAACCAATGTGACAATGCCAGCTTGGAGCCAACATTGGTCCTACGTCATGTACGTTGCAAACTAACACAATGTTGATACTGCTTTACCACTCATAACCAACGTTGGCTCAACATTGATCGTCCACGTAAAACCATTATCATATTGTCGACCTACAGCCAATATTGGCCAAAACTCAATACCCCAACACATTGCCAAATGTTGTGTTTTTTTCTTCTTAAATCTAACGTTGCTCTATTGATTACTGACAGAAAGACAATGTGATTCTGACGACCTTGGCCCAATGTCAGAAACAAACATATAGCCAACACTGTTCATGGCAACATGAGGCCAATGCAAAAAGCTAATACAATACCAACGCCAACATTGCCGACCAAAAGCCGATGTTGGCCCAATGTATGAATGTTATCTGGGAAAGCACTTAACAAAGGTTGTGAAGTTCTCTTGATTCGTTGCTCTGAGATTAAATGCAGCAAACCTCTCTCTGAGATGGGCATGAGTTCAATAAGAGTTTAAAACGCATGTACCTTGGTTACCTCCTGGGTTTGTGTTGTAATAGTTCATTCTGGCCGTCGTTACAATCTACTACTCAGTGTAGTCATCCATGGTTTCCATCAGTTCATATAGAGTCAAAGAATTAGTTATCTATGTAGACACACTACTATCCTACCTCAGATTCAAATACATGCCTTGTTGGTTAACGGGATGTTTCTTACAGAAACTAGACCTGTGTATTTTTGGCAAAGCAAGTTAATTTTTAGCTGATGGACCACAGGGTTAGAATACTTTGCATGGCCGGTGTTTGGAAGATAGGATTTTTTTTTTTGATTTTGAAACATCAATAAAAAAGTTACAACTTTTAACATTGGGAGCTTTAGATGCATGCACTTTTGTTTTTTACTGGAATAAGCAAGTTAATGAATATTTATGACTCTTGTGACCTCTTGGTGCTGTGGGCTGGTCAAGGCCTACACACATGCGCATGCTGTGCATTTTGTGTACCGTTCATGATCTTTATAATCACACACTGTTTGCAGCTTGTGTAGATGTTAGCTGAGTTGGTTTTAATCACATTCTTCATGGGATAATCGAGCTTAAGGGTTATTGCATTTTTATCACATAGTCATGTTAACAAATTTTGTTAAGGCATTAACCAAAGTTGCGTTAGTGCGTTTTCCGTGCTGTTGGAATCAACATTTGCGCTAACACACTTCGTAACCTTCGTAACACTTCTTCAATCTGGTGGTTAAAAACTGATGGTTATGTTACTGACTTGTTAGTAAATCCCATTGTTCACACACCCAATGTTGGCCTTAAAACAAAGCTAAAATAACCTCAAACCCATTTAGTACTAATCACATTCAACACTCATAGGATATTCTAACGATAGGCATTAATGGGTTTTCACCGCATAATCACATAAAAAATCATAAGATTTTGTAGGTGATTACATAATCACATAATGACACTATCTGCCCCGTCAATGGCGTGTTCTGCACATTTAATAATCAGGTTATTGACAAGTTTTGAATCAAGTGATGCAAACTTAGTATTCACGTTGTTGACACAAAAATGTCATTTTTCACAATACCAATAATCACGTTATTGACCAATATTTGACTACGGTTTTTTACACCTAATAATCACGCTTTTGGCTGTTCTTGTGATTGTTGTATTAACCAATAACGACGTTTTTGGCCCAACACTTAATTCATGTTCAATTCTAAACCATGTTATTGACCTGTTCTTGAATGATGTCATTGTTATCACATTTCCACGTATGGCAATTAATTAATTGATATTATAATTGGTCATTACATCGGTACCAAGGCTTCATGGTCTTGTGCTGTTTATTTATAATTTCAAGTTCACGCATCTCCATTTCATTAAATTTTTGCAATGAAACGAAAGCCTGGATAGTAAAAGCATTCTGCAAATACATTTTTTTTTAAAGATATTGCAGTTTGCATTTTTTAAGAGGCGTTTAAACAATGTTGAACTGACGTTAAAATAAGGCCAACGGGCAATTGACGGGGTTAAGTGACAATCTACGCAAAAAGAACATTGTCACTTTAATAAAATTCGCTTTACTAAGAGTACTGAACTTGGATTAGGCTTTGGATGTAGCTATAGGGCTTCCTTCTCCCCTGATACCAACAGTCTAAACTAAAAGTATGATATCCTGATAATGGAACAGGACAATGTTCACCGTACACCAGTTAGATTAAGGAAAATGTGCACACATGTTTATTTGATACAAAACTGCATTATTAATATTAATCATTTGTACATTATGTAGGCAGAATGTTGACCTTAATCTTTTAGCCAGAAAATGCATTTTTACCTGAATTTCGACTCCACAAAATGACTTTTCCTCATAAGAATCTTCAGGGTATTTCCGAATTATATTACAATCTCCAAATAACAAAAGTAAGTTTCACAAACCGTGTGTACAAAAAATCCCGTATGCTGCATGCACAATTAAATTAAGGAAGCCTTGATCAATAGGTGGCGCTATTTTCAAATGTCCATTCTAAAAACTGAAAAAGCTCAAAATAATTTAAATTTCTAAAACCCCCAAACAAGATCCTTTTGAATAGTTTAAGGTAACAATATGATATAACAATTTTAAACAAAACTGTCATAATTTATATATAAACAAATATTTAATAGAGCATAATAACATGGTTCCAATCTTAAGCTGTGTATGCTATGACACACTTAATGAGTCAGGGTACCTATTTAAGTAAACAATGCCACACACTGCAGTGGTGGAGGAGCACGTGGTTTATGTTAGTTTGTTATGACTGGAAATGGGTCGGCTGAGCTCAACAACAACCCAGTTATTCAGGGTAAATACTTTTTTTAATTTGTTGAAAATTATTATTTAATCTTAAGTGGAATATTTATTGGAAACATTTCCGTATCCTGCCACCACTTTTTCATTCATTTTTACCCAAAGGAATATCTCATTTGAGTAAATTAGATACTATTTTATTTCATAACGAATGAAAAAGTGGTGGCTGGATACGGACATTTTTCCTATTTATTTTGCAAGCCAAAAACTCTTTGAATGACAAAAAACGGTAAATTCTTAGATTTAATGCCATAAATGCCATTTACTAGTAGCAGCTAAAAACGAATCAATACTAATTCTTACAGAAGTTTTAGTAATGGACAAACTAGTAGTTTTTAAATCACAAAATTGTTTACTGGTGTAAAAACAAAATTAATTAATTTCTATTTGTTCAATTACAAAAAAAAAGTTCAACTGATCAAGTTCATTGTTATCCTAGAATGAACCAGTCTATGTGTCTCGGGGGGGGGGGGGGGGTCAACCCTAGAGGTTTTTTTTTTACAGAATTTTTTTCGAACTACACTTTGGATGGTTTGGTAAAAATATTTGCCTTTTCACTCGTCAGGGTAAAGTCAGGGATGTTTCCTTGCCACTAAGTTAGCTAATTAATAGGGGATATTTAAATTACCGGGTAATGTAAGTGCTCAAATCAGTCTGGGCAATAACGAAGCATGTAAAGAAGTTACTTAAAGAGGAAACTTTAGGAAATGCACATCAAATTTTTTAATATGCCTTAGATGGTGTGGTAGGAATTGTTGACCCTTTTTAACACAAGGGTTCAAATCAGATAATGGAATAATAATAGTTAAAATTTGTATGCACCACATACAACAAATAACAAAAATATTCAATTGCAACAACGAACTTGCTGAGGTAACTTAGCCAACCACCCTTCCAACTTGTTGAAGGGAAAAATGTTGAAACAGGCAGCAATTACAATTTTTTGTCTAATTAGCGTCAACTGAGCTACCGAAGATTGCTAAAAATGAATCACAGTTTAGGATATGGTTTTGAAGGAACAAAAATTTTAAGAGAGAGTGACAATTAAGTTAGTCTCTATTTAAAATCAACAAATAAACAACAAACAAATAATTAAATAATGATTTTTTGAAAACACCTAGCATTGTAGTTTGTTACTGCACGTTTGATGTTCCTCCTATTTCTGTCTTATTTCCAATTTTTACTTTTAAAAAAGTGGGTTTTTTTCCATGGAAAATTCTGAGAAACTCTGATTAAGTACCCCAAAAAGTATATGAAAGCCTACAACATGTAGGCCTACAGGTAGGCCTTGGTCAGCCCATGTACTTGTGAATTTTCCCACTTTTTCCAAGGACCAATAATAATGCCTGTTTCTAGTTTAAAAAACAACATGAACCTTAAAAATGTGCAATGTGTTTTTGCTACTGATAACATTGACAGGCTGTGAATTAAAGCTTCACATAACGGTGTCAAAATTCTGACAGAAGTTTAAAAGGCAAAATGGCATTTTGAAACTATCTGAAAAATTTACTATTTACAACAACAACACTTTATAGTTATAAAAAGTACTATTAATTTACACTTTTTCAAACAGCTCTCTCTTATTAACCATTAGTTTAAATGAGCATGCCCAACAAAAAGCCCAAATTTGTACCACTGCATCAATAATCTTGCTTGGCTATCTAAGCTCCCCCACCCCTGAACATAAAAAAGCCATTTAGAGAAACAGGCAGCAATGGTTTTCAATTTGAATCCATTACTTTTGACTATTTTAAAGATAAGTTTTTATAATAAATGTTTGTAATGAGTGTAAAATCTAAAAGCATTGAGTAATGAGCTGGTTAAAATTACCTTTTATTGACAAGTTAATAAATCCAGACAATACTATCTGAAACTCTGAGAATGTTCAATTATTAGAATTAATGCCAAAAATAAATGCAATAAAAACAAAGCAAAACTATTCTGACAGCAGTTTCAGTAATGGACAAACTAGTAAATTTTACCTCAAAAATGTTGCATTGGATTGTGTTACTGATGGAGAAAACAAAACTAACTTGTTTACAACTGATCAAATTAATGGCAAATTTAGTGGTGACATGTAATGTGATGGTGGTCAATGCATTGTGGGAACTCAACATGGTCGCCATACCTGGCAACCATCTTGGATTTTGTGTTTCAAGCCTGTATTTAGGGGTTAAAACTTTAACAAGAAATAATAGAACTGTTCAATCAGGAACCCATGTAAAATGTTTAATGTCATCATGTAGATGTTGGTGACATAAATAGTTGTAGCAAGTTTGTAGTCTAAGTTTAAGAGGCAAATGGTAGCTTGATTCTACTATGCACATAGAATAACCAACGAAGACAAAACCCTATAACTCAATAAAAAACATGTATTCTGCACTTTTTTCAAAAAGCTCACTCTTTTCAATCAGACATTGGAATAAAAACAGTTAAAATTGTCATGCCCCACAAAACAAACATGTTTTTTTAACACACCTCTCGCTAGTTCTGTGTTTGCTGAAACATCGTCACGTTGGGTTAGTGCATGAGATTTGCGCCACCGTGAACTAGGTGCGGGTGCGCAATGAGGCAATACTTTTTGACTTGTTACAGCGCCCACTCATGATGTGAAGAGTGAACAACAATTAAACAAATACATCTGGGGAAACTAAAACATTCCTTGAAGTGTTGAAATGCTTATGATTTAATTAGTAATGAGTTAATTGTTGACATTTCTTGGGCCCTTGAGTCTCCAGAAGTGAGGGACCTATTACCTTCGGCCTGCATTCTCAGGAAATAGGTCCCTCTTTTAGTCACTCACAATCCCTGGGAGGGGGAGATAGATGTGCTTTAAAGTTAAAGCTTAGGCAATTAGTTGCATAAAGACATTCTGGAGAGGGGGCAAGGGGTATTGGTCAAGCAACAACCAGAACTGAGCCTTAAATAACATTTTCATTGCATATTACTGAACTTAGTTTATACTAAATATGATAGCAAAGTTTGTCATTTTCAATTCCTATTTTACAACATTTGGTTTGCATTCCAGTCATCTAAGTGAAATGGTTATAGTGTTCTTACTATTTAGTGATTTAAACAAGTGACTCATGACTTGGACTTGGACTCTACCCAATTGACTCAGGACTCAGACTCTGACTTGATCCAAGTAACTTGGTAATCAAACTCAAACCAAGTGGCTAGGAACTGGGACTCAAGACTCGACCCAAGTGACTCAACAATCGGATTCAAACCAAGTGGCTAGACCCAAGTGACTCATGACATGGACACGAACCAAGTAACTTGTGACTCAGACTCAAACCAAGTGGCTAGGAACTTAGACTCAAGACTTGACCCAAGTGACTCGCAATCGGATTCAAACCAAGTGGCTAGACCCAAGTGACTCATGACATGGACACGAACCAAGTAACTTGTGACTCAGACTCGAACTCAACCCAAGTGACTCAGGACTTAAAGTTGACCCAAGTGACTTGAGACTATGACTCGAACCAAGTGACTCTGAACTTAAACTTGACCCAGGTGACTTGAGACTATGACTCAGACTCTAACCAAGTGACTCGACAATCGGATTCGAACCAAGTGGCTAGACCCAAGTGACTCATGACATGGACACGAACCAAGTAACTTGTGACTCAGACTCGAACTCAACCCAAGTGACTCAGGACTTAAAGTTGACCCAAGTGACTTGAGACTATGACTCGAACCAAGTGACTCTGAACTTAAACTTGACCCAGGTGACTTGAGACTATGACTCAGACTCTAACCAAGTGACTCGACAATCGGATTCAAACCAAGTGGCTAGACCCAAGTGACTCAGGACATGGACTTGAACCAAGTAACTTGTGAGCCAGACTCAGACTCGAACCAAGTGACTCGGGACTTAAACTTGACCCAAGTGACTTGTGACCAGGGACTCGGACTCAAACTCCACACAGATGACTCTACTACAACTCTAATTTTAGGATATTGTTTTTGCATGAACTTAAGCTCTAAGAGAGACTGACTGTTAAGTCAATCTCTCTGTATTAAATTGAGTCATGGAGTATTGAGCTGGCTGAAATTATCTACTACTGACTACTAATCTTTGAAACCATTTTACAGAAAGTAAATGTTATTAAATAGTTTAAATCAATGCCAAAAATTGGTTGCAGCTGAAAACAAAGTGTTACAATTCAGACAGCAGATACAGTAATGAACAAACTATTTGTTCTTTAACCCCAAAACTTAGAAGGAGTGTGGTACTGGTAAAAACTTAACCTTCATTGTGTTGAAATTGTGAATTTAGCTTATTTAGCTGTGTGAGGAGCATGGTATTGACCAGGTTGGTGGCTGGCTGCTGTTAATGGACTGAGCCAAAGTGGAGTCCATTAACAGCAGCTCCTCAAAATGTTTTTGCCACTAAAGAGCAAGGGAAATGTACACATTTTCCATTAGATAGGATCTTCATGTGAGTGGGGACAAAATTACAAGCCAAGGGTCGGATTGGAGATAAAAATCCACAGGAACACAGAGCTTGTAGATCAAGTTGTTTACTTAACAAAAAATGTTCAAGACCAGAATCAAAGTGTTTTTATTTGACCAATAATTGCACTAAGACATGTAAAAGAAGATTTATCTCTTTCTTCTCTTTGGTTATCAAGGATACTTCAATACTCACTTTTGGGAAGGATATTTTGTATGAAAATGTTTTCGCAATTTCGAACAACTTTCACATTGCTATATAAAATAATGTAACCAATACATTTACAGTGCACTATGGTTTTCTACTATTTGTTTATCGCTAACGATGCTTATTGCCTGTCCTTTCATTTACAGCCATCTTCAGAGACAGAAGCCTAACCAAGCACAGCTAATGTTCTCCACAATATGATGTCAACTATGGATATGAACAATCTATGTGAGGAGTGGTTTACAATGTATGTACTGAGGCTTTGGGAAGTAATGAACTAGCTGGCCAGGCCAGTAGACTTGTATCATGGAGCAGCCTTCTTGTTCGTCTGTCGTTCAAATCATTTGGGTTTGAATAAAGAAAGATTGACTGGAGCAGGACTTGAACCAACTTGAACCATGTTACAAAAGCAGTTAAATCTCAGCTTCCAAGCAAACTTCCACATCTTCCTGGCTGCTAGCTATTTATCTCTATATTTTTTTAATGTTATGGTGGATGATTCATGTAGCATTAATTCATAAGATTTAAGTTATTCTTTATTTTGCAGTTAAAAATGAGAGCCTCCATTCTAAGAATTCTGAGGTCGGAGTTGGCCCAGAATGGGGCCTGACCTATTTTGGGTTATGATGACAAAGAAACTGATTAAAAATGGGGTTATGAATCAGATTCTGCATCAGTTTGGCACAGTTTGGGGGTAACTTAGACACAGATAGCAAGTCATACTGACCCATAATTGAGTCAGGCCCCATTAGTCCGGTGGCTTACAGCAAATTTTTGGCAAAAACGTGACACGCTGGATTAAAGCACAAAATTGTGTACAGTTATTCTATAGGTCCCATAGAATCATGCTAGATAGGGGTGCGCGGTCTGGGTGACCTAGGTCAAGGGCAGGCTGAGGTTAAAGTTCGTGTGGTATTATAATACCGTGTATATCATTAGAACTTGTAACAAATGACCATGCAGCTTCTATTTCAGACACTGAGCTATGTGGAAAAGTTGATCCCTTTAGTTTACTGACCTGGAGATGACAGACCGGGCACCCCCCTCTAATATGCTTCTATGGGACTCCTAAAACAAGTGTGCAAAGTTTGGTGGTTTAATCCGGCGTGTCACAATTTTTCCATTAAGCCACCGGACTAAATGGGGGCCCGGAGTCCGGACTAGTTCTGACCAGGGACTTCTTAGAGTGTCCAATTGTGTGACAGCAGTGTCATAATTTCACAATGAAGTTACTTTAGTTAAATGGATCAACTTCACAATTACACCATGTAACGACCTTGATGAGACCTCGCTGGTGTCAGCATGTCATCATCGTGCATCACGTGACGTCACCTTCAAGGTGCACTTTTCAAAGATTTTTGTATTTACAGGAAAAACAGGGGGGATCAAACTGAAACTTTGCATGTATTCAAAAATTGGAATGTGTAACATCCAAAATTTGAGGGCCTGTACTAATGACATCCTCAAGTGTTACGTGACGTCACCAGTCAGTGGCATAACTTATGTAATTTTTTAGGTGGCCCCTTTTTTTCAAGGGGGGCTCTGTTGGCCAACCAATGATAGATTCCACTTGCACTTTATAAAAAACTGGATCTTGATCTATGTAATGGGAAGTTCCAACTGAGGGGGGTGGGGGGAACCCGGGGGTCACTGACATCATTTGGGGGCCGCATATCCCCCCTGCCCCCTTCCCTCCTTAGTTACATTACTGCTTAAAGGTGCAGTTTTACAAGATTTATACATTCAAGCTGAAACCATTGCATGTGTTCCTGCCAGGATGTGTTACAACCAAAATTTGAGGTCCTGTTACAATGACGTCATCAAATGTCACGTGATGTCACCTTAAAGGTGCAGTGATACCTTAGTTCACACAAGCACACTGCTCTAGTTTACTTATTTATTTTATTGTTATATTTTATTTTCTTCTTTTTTTTCTTAATCTGATTAACTTTATGGTAGTTTTTTAGTCTGTAATTATTTAAGTGTAAAGGAATGCATTCAACCATCAGTTTGCTGTATTTTTGTAACCATTGTACTGCAGATCTATTGTCTGCACTGGCTCCTTACACGGGAAAACCCCTAGTATTTTAGTGACAACCTTACATGTATGACAAACTAATGTGTGTTTGTTCTACATTATTAATATTTATACTACTATTGTTGAGTTTTTCTTACAAATTTAAGTTTGTTTTTTTAAATATTTTTTTAATACTATATTTGCACTTTTAATTCTGTGTAACTTTCCAACCATGTCTCAATGAAGGACATCTCTTCTTTTTTCTGTTTTTTTTTTTTTGGGGGGGGAGGGGGGTTGCAATCTCACTTTTGCTGGGACAAAAAAAACCCACTTAATACACTATCTGTGAAAAAGTTTGTCAAAATGTGAAGATAATATTGTTTCACCTTTGGATTAATATCAGTAAGAATGTAATGTAATCAGTGATTTATCACATTGAGACTAATTCATTTAATTATTTGTATCTATTTGAATTGTTACTTTGTTGCTTATCATTTCTGTACTTTGTGTTTAGGGATCCATTGTATTTACCCTCAAATGGAGGCAAACCTATTATTAGGACTTTGTTGAAGTAGTGTATGTTTTCTTATCTGTCATATTGGAAAATAAATTATTGGAAACCAAACCAATGCTGATTAATTTGTTTCATGTGTCAGACAGTTTTTCTCTAAATCCCCACCCCAAACTGTTTATAATAATTAAATGGATCATGGTATCGAAATTATATCCATTTAATTTAATTTCTGACCAAATCACCATTGATACCAAGTTTGTTTGGGTGCTGTGAAAAAAATCCAAGTGCCCTCAACTTGTGTGAGTAAAACATGGAGGTGCATGCTTTGTATGCATTGCGTGGACCAACATGCAACAGAACACTAAGTGGGCACCGTGCAATGCACCGGTGGAATGTACATGTGCACGTGCACGTGGTGGGACAGCCATGGGCTAGTGGTGGGAGTGCTGTAGTCTCAGCCTGAACATTCGTGGGTTGATACTCAAAAGGTCAAAATTTACTAATTTTGAAATCACCAATGTGGTCCTTACCTGATTATGTATTCATTGCATGGGTTTAAAATATCACTCGTCTACGAAATCATGAAGAAATTGATAAGTTTAGGTTGCCGCTGACCCAAAAATAAAAAGCCCCTCTTCGTTTGTAAATAGACTGGCTCCTTGTCACCATTTTCACACAGATAAATGTACTTTCTATGCATTTTCCCCATGATGACTTCAGGGTTCATACACTTTAAGCGCCCTCACACGGATTGGTCAAAGTTTTATGGCAAAACTGAGATTTTAAACTCCAAATTTAAGAGGGGTGGTTTAAATTTTTGGTGGAAATTTTGAATACAATCATAAGTTTTAGTTGATAAGGATTATAATAGTCCACTCGAGTACTTTTTTGAGGAATATATTACCTTACCCCTGTAACCCCCTCCACAAAATCCACAAATTTCTACACTAGGCCGTATCCACCAGTATTCCAACAGGGGCTTTTGAGGCGTTTAAAATACCCTTTCCCTCCACGAATATGCAAAAAGTTAATCATGGAGTTTAATAACCACCCGCCTAAGAAACAAACTTCTAACAAGGAAATACACACACTCAAAAATTCCTAGCTTTCCGTAGCTGAAGATTCATCCGTGTATATCCCACACCCCGCAGTGCCTCTTCTTCACGACTATTGTGTGTAACTCCTGTGTTTATTATACCAATACACTTAGAAAAAAGAAAGGAAAAAAAAACCGCTCACCCGAATCATTGAGTATTTTGTTATTACCCATTCATGCATGGATACAGCGTGTAACCCTACTTTTCTTTCTGAACGTCACAAAAAACCTAACCCTTACCCTAACCCTAACCCTAACCCTAACCCTAACCCTAACCCTAACCCTAACCCTAACCCTAACCCTAACCCTAACCCTAACCCTAACCCTAACCCAACAGAAAACACCCCAATCCCTATTATGGAAATTCTTTTACAGTCATTACTCTTTCCTCCTGGAATGCTGTGTGTAACTGCAGAGTTTTATTTCCAACCGTCCCGTGAAAAACCCTACCCCTAACCCTGACCCCAACTCTAACCCTAACCCTAACCACAACCAACCCACCCCAAAATACCCCGATCCCTGTCAATTTTTTTTTTTACATTACTCCATGCCTCTTAACTGCAGAGTTTTATTTCTAACCTTCACCCTTACCCTAACCCCAAATAACCCACCCAAAACACCCTAATCTCTACCATGGAGTTTATTTTACATGACTTTTTCCTCAGAACTGCAGAGTTTTATTTCTAACCCTAACCCTTACCCAAATAACCCACCCCAAAACACCCTAATCCCTATCAGAGTTTTATTTCTAAACTTCACCCTAACCCTAGCCCCAAACAACCGACTCAAAACACCCTATCCCTATCATAGAGTTTATTTTACATGACTCTTTCCTCTGAACTGCAGAGTTTTATTTCTAACCCTAACCCTAATTCCTAATAACCCACCCCAAAACACCCTAACCCCTATCATAGACTTTATTTTACAATACTCTTTGCTCTGGAATGCAGAGTTTTATTTCTAACCCTAACCCTAACCCCAAATAACCCACCCCAAAACACCCTGATCCATATCAGAGTTTTATTTCTAACCCTTACCCTAACCCTAACCCCAAACAACCGACCCAAAACACCCTAATCCCTACCATGGAGTTTCTTTTACATTACTCTTTCCTCTGAACTGCAGAGTTTTATTTTTAACCCTAACCCTAACCCCAAACAACCGACCCAAAATACCCTAATCCCTATCATGGATTTTCTTTTGCATACTCTTTCCTCCTGGACTGCTGTTTTATTCCCAACCGTCCAGAAAAACATTTGTATCATAACAACAATCTTACAGAGAAATAACGAACATCAAGAAACAGAATTGCACATATCCCGAATCATTCGGTCTTTTATTGCTACTCACTACTTCATATGACTACTTTTATTATCAATAATCTTAGAAAAAAACATTAAACATTAAGACACAAGCGTGCAAGTATTCCGAACCATATAGTTATACTCGTACATTGCTCTTTCCTTCTTGAATACTACTAGTAACGGCAGAGTTTTTATATTTTTTGTAAACTTAAAACCCCCATTTTAACATCCATTGGAAACACCCCCACACCCCACGCACGAGTTTCTCTTACATTATTCTTTCATTCGTGGCTACTGCTCGTACATAATTTTGTTACCAAATGTCCTCAAAAAGAAACAGAGAGAAAGAGCATTTAAACTGTAGTTGTATTTTACCCACAATCTTAAAAAGAAAATTGAACAACATAAAACAAACCTGTACACACCCCACATCAATCAGTGTATTTTTTCTGCGCTACTACATTGCAAACCCTATTTTGTATTATACCCACAATCTCAGAAAGAAACATTAAATATTAAGAAACAAACATCCCGTAGGCCTATTATGAAATTTCTCGTGCATATTAATCTTTCCCTCATGAAGAATACCTGTACCGGCAGAGTTTCATTGCCGAATGCCCCCCCCCCCCCCCAACCTAATCAATGAGTTACTACGACATTACTCTTTCCTCTATAGGACTGCTGTTTGTAACTGATTAATTTATTTCCAACCTTCCTAAAATAAACAAAAAACACTATAACATCAATTGAAATCACGGAGTTACTGTCCTAACTTTTTTTCTCATGATGAATATAGTTGTTTAGAAACGCAAAGTTGTATTTCCAAAATAACCCTTACCCTAACCCCAACCCAACCGAAACACACCCATACACGAATCAATCACTTACCCTTATTAATCTTTCTTTTCACTAAAATCACTGCGTGTAACATCATACTTTTGTTACTAACTTTCTTCAAACCAGAATAGAAGGAAAAACATTTATTATCAACACCCAACAGCCTAATCACGGAGTGTCTCTTAGTTACTGAATTAATACTGCATAATAACCAGTGGCGTAACTAGACATTTTCATTTGGGGGGGGGGGGGGCAAGTGGGGGCAAAGATTAAATTTGGGGGTGCCAAAGAAGTGCAAGATTATCATTAAATATGTTAACTGATTTAGATATTGAGCGGGGGGGGGGAGAGGGGGCGCAGGCCCCCCCCCCCCTGCCCCCCTCTGGTGATGCCACTGATAATAACCGAATAGTTTTATTACCAGCCAGCCGTATACTACACCAAAACCGAACAGTGCAGTGTTCTTGCACATTCCTTCATAAATACTACATTTAACCATAGTTACACACAGTAAAAAACACCTTAAAAACAAGCAAACAAACATTGAACATCAATCAAAATCACCCCGTATCCAAATCATGGAGTGTCTTATAAACTACCATTTCCTTCACAGCTAACCATACAATTTTTGTTCCAAAATTTCTAATTGTTTTTTAGTCAACCGCATTTATCCACAGTCTAAACATTCTGAACGCCGCCATCGTCACCTCTTCCTTGGTTCTGCAGTTCCCCCTCCCCCTCCCAACCCAATCTGGAAAAGCCATATTTCATCAATTTGTGATATTCTGCGACCAATGTACGAACGAAATGCATTCAACATTTGTTTTATATACAAGTACTTTTCACACACATTATCCCTTAAAAAATAATACTAATAGGCACGGAAACTTGTCCACCCCCACATTCAACCCTTACGGCTCCACCCTTATGCTAACCCTACCCCTACCCCAACCCCAACCCTCATCATAGCATGTAAATCACGAGGGGGGTCTTCGGATTATGTCGGAAAATATAAATGTGGGAATTTAGAGCAATAAAACATTTAATGCATTTCGTTTCTTGTCACAGAAAACAGTTACCGGCTCTTCCATTTTTTCTTGGTTTTTACCTCGTAAAATGGAATAGTCCAGATTTCACCTCGATATCATATTCTGCAACAATGTGCTCCTCTAACTTTATATCCAATATGTGTAGGCCTATAGTTTGGTGTTATTACCACTACTGTGCAGTTTCATCAAAAGCGACTATTTTTCAACATCACTAACTAATTAATGTCAACAGTTCCTCCAAAAAAGACCACCAACCCCATTCCATCCCCCCCAAGAATTACCGTAAACCGTAATCCATTCACAGAAACTAGGCTAAAAATAATAAAATCGAGGTAACAAAAAATACTGTGCAGTGAATTTTTTTCACGGGTGTTTCAGTTGTTGTTTCAAAACACTAGTCAAATCGAGAGAGGATGGTAAGAGAAATATAACCAACTCTATGACTATGACAATTAGTGATAATCAAAATGACGTTATCCCTTCCAGCCTCGCTTTGTTTTTGTTGATTTGAAAAGATACAAACAAAATGGTTGAACAGTGATAACCGACGGGCATCAAACTTTCATCTTGACGACTTTGGAATGCATTGTATTATGAATGGCATCTAGAGATGCCAAATTTTTCTAAAAGTTTCCATTCGGTGGTATTGCGTGTACGACGATATTTAAATAATTGGTGGAATTTTTGTTGGATAGTATAGTGGCCTGGAACAGTTGAAAAAAGGGACTAGTTATTGTGAGAAATAACGTTGACAAGTTTTCAAACTGTACTTTTCTGTTAACTTTAGTTTGTGTGAGAATTTTAGTGACACTACGTAGCAGACTGGCCAGGTTGAAATACATTGCTCACAGAAATGCGCATGCTTAGAACTACGTAACCAATTTATCCTGGGCTGTCTGGCGCCATGTAGCGCGCCCAAACCTCCAAAAAGATACACAAAACTTTGCATGATTTATATATTAAAAGGACACATTGCCTTGGATTGGGCGATTTGGGCTATAAAAAGCGCTTGTTATGAACTGAATTGAAATGAATAATGGTGGGAGAGATGTTTTAAAAGTAGAATATAATGATCCACACAAATATGCAATAACATTGTGTGGTCAAATTTTTGACTCAGCAAAGTGGCAGACATGTTAGTTGACAACGTAAAACCACGCAATTTCTAAGGCTTATTTTTGTGGATCATTATATTATACCTTTAAAACATCTTTCTAACCATACTATTTAAATTAATTTCATAACAAACGCTTTTCATAGCCAAATCACAGGCAACGTGTCCCTTAGTTGATGTGACTTAGTTATAACCGTACATTTTGTTACCAACAGAGGGCGCAATAGTCACACAAACTTACCTTTTTAGGGGTACTAGACGGAGGACGCTTACTTGAGCCGGCTGAGAAAATTAAATAACACAAAATATTGCAAAGTTTGAAGTCAAACTAAAATCACATTTAATTAATGCCTAAACTCACCCTCCCGACGTCACCCCAGGACGAGGCCCTAACACCCTTCCCCATCACAACCCAAGTTGTAATCCAAGGCTCCCCCAACGAATGAATCCCCCCTCTTTTTTACACAGAAATGAGCAATTGGATTGGTTTGTTTCAGATGACGCTCCCTCTAGGGTTGTACTACATTTTGTTTGACCTACATTTATTTTCAAGTATTTCACCTCTTTTTGCCATCTTTTATTGACACTTGTTAAGCCCACTCACTGCAAACTTGTTCCAATATCATCTAACTGCACATTGGTTTTGTACTTGACTTTCATTCAGTTTAATTGGTTGTTTTGCAAAAGGCTTGGTAAAAAGCGTTTACCAAACTAAAATGAGTTTCATTAAATGTACCGCTATTTTGCTTTGAATCACACTGTGCTCTGCGTGTCTTACTTAGGTTACAAACTTTTCTAGTATAGAGGTACAAGATGGCTGCCGACTGTTAGTGCGAGGGCTGCACTGCACTCCCTTTACAATGCAGGTTTAATCTAATCCTGGGGGGGGGGGGGGAGACACACAAGCACAATTTATATTCTTTTCTTTCACAACAAAAAACACACAAAGACACAATTGTTTTCCTTTATTTCACTGAAGAAAGATACACAAGGCCAACATGTCACACATTATAAGCTGGATATGAATTAGAAACACACACCACACTGAAGTGATTTAGGTTAACCATCAGTTGACCATAAAACTGTTTTGTACAATTTTTTCTTCTTATCAGTTATTTCAGTAAGAAAAGTTTATGTTTTCCTTGTATTCATTACAGTGTGTCAAGTTTTAACAAATTTTACTGTGAAAATTCGTTTTTATAGTCATTACTCAAATTTGTCTTAGTATAATTGAAGTACTTTCACAAAACACATTTGGTATTAAAATAGGTTTCACTGTTTGTAGAATCCAAATTGTATACTGTTTCTTCTTATGTGTTTAATATAATCAAGGCATCCTTTTTCACGCTGACCTTACAACTAAACAATAACAACTTAAAAATTGAACCAACATTTTTGTGTGAGTTGTCAACCCATTATGAATTGTATAAATTCTGCCGAAATCTGACTGATCAACGGGAACCCAGTAAAACATTTAGTATTTTTTGTGAGATGTGGTATTTGCCTTCATTTTGCTTCATCCCAAATATAAAATCAAAGAATCTCTGAAGACCTTTATCAAGCTGCTACCTTCTGTCACCTTCTGCCACAAATCTCATTACACCAAAACGGGACCAGACTAATTTGCCCTCCTAGCGTAAACATCAACTACACTCTAAAAACGTCTAGGTCAGAATTGACCCAGTTCCGGGTGGCAGGGGACCTGGCTAAGAGCTGCCAACATTTGCATCTTGCAATCAGAGAGATTTTGGTTCAGGTCTGATTTAGATATTGAGCGGGGGGGGGGGGGAGAGGGGGCGCAGGCCCCCCCCTGCCCCCCTCTGGTGATGCCACTGATAATAACCGAATAGTTTTATTACCAGCCAGCCGTATACTACACCAAAACCGAACAGTGCAGTGTTCTTGCACATTCCTTCATAAATACTACATTTAACCATAGTTACACACAGTAAAAAACACCTTAAAAACAAGCAAACAAACATTGAACATCAATCAAAATCACCCCGTATCCAAATCATGGAGTGTCTTATAAACTACCATTTCCTTCACAGCTAACCATACAATTTTTGTTCCAAAATTTCTAATTGTTTTTTAGTCAACCGCATTTATCCACAGTCTAAACATTCTGAACGCCGCCATCGTCACCTCTTCCTTGGTTCTGCAGTTCCCCCTCCCCCTCCCAACCCAATCTGGAAAAGCCATATTTCATCAATTTGTGATATTCTGCGACCAATGTACGAACGAAATGCATTCAACATTTGTTTTATATACAAGTACTTTTCACACACATTATCCCTTAAAAAATAATACTAATAGGCACGGAAACTTGTCCACCCCCACATTCAACCCTTACGGCTCCACCCTTATGCTAACCCTACCCCTACCCCAACCCCAACCCTCATCATAGCATGTAAATCACGAGGGGGGTCTTCGGATTATGTCGGAAAATATAAATGTGGGAATTTAGAGCAATAAAACATTTAATGCATTTCGTTTCTTGTCACAGAAAACAGTTACCGGCTCTTCCATTTTTTCTTGGTTTTTACCTCGTAAAATGGAATAGTCCAGATTTCACCTCGATATCATATTCTGCAACAATGTGCTCCTCTAACTTTATATCCAATATGTGTAGGCCTATAGTTTGGTGTTATTACCACTACTGTGCAGTTTCATCAAAAGCGACTATTTTTCAACATCACTAACTAATTAATGTCAACAGTTCCTCCAAAAAAGACCACCAACCCCATTCCATCCCCCCCAAGAATTACCGTAAACCGTAATCCATTCACAGAAACTAGGCTAAAAATAATAAAATCGAGGTAACAAAAAATACTGTGCAGTGAATTTTTTTCACGGGTGTTTCAGTTGTTGTTTCAAAACACTAGTCAAATCGAGAGAGGATGGTAAGAGAAATATAACCAACTCTATGACTATGACAATTAGTGATAATCAAAATGACGTTATCCCTTCCAGCCTCGCTTTGTTTTTGTTGATTTGAAAAGATACAAACAAAATGGTTGAACAGTGATAACCGACGGGCATCAAACTTTCATCTTGACGACTTTGGAATGCATTGTATTATGAATGGCATCTAGAGATGCCAAATTTTTCTAAAAGTTTCCATTCGGTGGTATTGCGTGTACGACGATATTTAAATAATTGGTGGAATTTTTGTTGGATAGTATAGTGGCCTGGAACAGTTGAAAAAAGGGACTAGTTATTGTGAGAAATAACGTTGACAAGTTTTCAAACTGTACTTTTCTGTTAACTTTAGTTTGTGTGAGAATTTTAGTGACACTACGTAGCAGACTGGCCAGGTTGAAATACATTGCTCACAGAAATGCGCATGCTTAGAACTACGTAACCAATTTATCCTGGGCTGTCTGGCGCCATGTAGCGCGCCCAAACCTCCAAAAAGATACACAAAACTTTGCATGATTTATATATTAAAAGGACACATTGCCTTGGATTGGGCGATTTGGGCTATAAAAAGCGCTTGTTATGAACTGAATTGAAATGAATAATGGTGGGAGAGATGTTTTAAAAGTAGAATATAATGATCCACACAAATATGCAATAACATTGTGTGGTCAAATTTTTGACTCAGCAAAGTGGCAGACATGTTAGTTGACAACGTAAAACCACGCAATTTCTAAGGCTTATTTTTGTGGATCATTATATTATACCTTTAAAACATCTTTCTAACCATACTATTTAAATTAATTTCATAACAAACGCTTTTCATAGCCAAATCACAGGCAACGTGTCCCTTAGTTGATGTGACTTAGTTATAACCGTACATTTTGTTACCAACAGAGGGCGCAATAGTCACACAAACTTACCTTTTTAGGGGTACTAGACGGAGGACGCTTACTTGAGCCGGCTGAGAAAATTAAATAACACAAAATATTGCAAAGTTTGAAGTCAAACTAAAATCACATTTAATTAATGCCTAAACTCACCCTCCCGACGTCACCCCAGGACGAGGCCCTAACACCCTTCCCCATCACAACCCAAGTTGTAATCCAAGGCTCCCCCAACGAATGAATCCCCCCTCTTTTTTACACAGAAATGAGCAATTGGATTGGTTTGTTTCAGATGACGCTCCCTCTAGGGTTGTACTACATTTTGTTTGACCTACATTTATTTTCAAGTATTTCACCTCTTTTTGCCATCTTTTATTGACACTTGTTAAGCCCACTCACTGCAAACTTGTTCCAATATCATCTAACTGCACATTGGTTTTGTACTTGACTTTCATTCAGTTTAATTGGTTGTTTTGCAAAAGGCTTGGTAAAAAGCGTTTACCAAACTAAAATGAGTTTCATTAAATGTACCGCTATTTTGCTTTGAATCACACTGTGCTCTGCGTGTCTTACTTAGGTTACAAACTTTTCTAGTATAGAGGTACAAGATGGCTGCCGACTGTTAGTGCGAGGGCTGCACTGCACTCCCTTTACAATGCAGGTTTAATCTAATCCTGGGGGGGGGGGGGGAGACACACAAGCACAATTTATATTCTTTTCTTTCACAACAAAAAACACACAAAGACACAATTGTTTTCCTTTATTTCACTGAAGAAAGATACACAAGGCCAACATGTCACACATTATAAGCTGGATATGAATTAGAAACACACACCACACTGAAGTGATTTAGGTTAACCATCAGTTGACCATAAAACTGTTTTGTACAATTTTTTCTTCTTATCAGTTATTTCAGTAAGAAAAGTTTATGTTTTCCTTGTATTCATTACAGTGTGTCAAGTTTTAACAAATTTTACTGTGAAAATTCGTTTTTATAGTCATTACTCAAATTTGTCTTAGTATAATTGAAGTACTTTCACAAAACACATTTGGTATTAAAATAGGTTTCACTGTTTGTAGAATCCAAATTGTATACTGTTTCTTCTTATGTGTTTAATATAATCAAGGCATCCTTTTTCACGCTGACCTTACAACTAAACAATAACAACTTAAAAATTGAACCAACATTTTTGTGTGAGTTGTCAACCCATTATGAATTGTATAAATTCTGCCGAAATCTGACTGATCAACGGGAACCCAGTAAAACATTTAGTATTTTTTGTGAGATGTGGTATTTGCCTTCATTTTGCTTCATCCCAAATATAAAATCAAAGAATCTCTGAAGACCTTTATCAAGCTGCTACCTTCTGTCACCTTCTGCCACAAATCTCCTTATACCAAAACGGGACCAGACTAATTTGCCCTCCTAGCGTAAACATCAACTACACTCTAAAAACGTCTAGGTCAGAATTGACCCAGTTCCGGGTGGCAGGGGACCTGGCTAAGAGCTGCCAACATTTGCATCTTGCAATCAGAGAGATTTTGGTTCAGGTCGCAGGGGACCTGACCAAGAGCTGCCAACATTTGCATCTTGCAATCAGAGAGATTTTGGTTCAGGTCGCTGGGGACCTGACCAAGAGCTGCCAACATTTGCATCTTGCAATCAGAGAGATTTTGGTTCGGGTCGCAGGGGGCCTGACCAAGAGCTGCCAACATTTGCATCTTGCAATCAGAGAGATTTTGGTTCAGGTCGCTGGGGACCTGACCAAGAGCTGCCAACATTTGCATCTTGCAATCAGAGAGATTTTGGTTCAGGTCGCAGGGGACCTGACCAAGAGCTGCCAACATTTGCATCTTGCAATCAGAGAGATTTTGGTTCGGGTCACAGGGGGCCTGACCAAGAGCTGCCAACATTTGCATCTTGCAATCAGAGAGATTTTGGTTCGGGTCGCAGGGGACCTGACCAAGAGCTGCCAACATTTGCATCTTGCAATCAGAGAGATTGTGGTTTGGGTCGCAGGGGGCCTGACCAAGAGCTGCCAACATTTGCATCTTGCAATCAGAGAGATTTTGGTTCATGTCGCTGGGGACCTGACCAAGAGCTGCCAACATTTGCATCTTGCAATCAGAGAGATTTTGGTTCAGGTCGCAGGGGACCTGACCAAGAGCTGCCAACATTTGCATCTTGCAATTAGAGAGATTTTGGTTCGGGTCGCAGGGGGCCTGACCAAGAGCTGCCAACATTTGCATCTTGCAATCAGAGAGATTTTAGTTCAGGTCGCAGGGGGCCTGACCGAGAGCTGCCAACATTTGCATCTTGCAATCAGAGAGATTTGGATTCGGGTCGCAGGGGGCCTGACCAAGAGCTGCCAACATTTGCATCTTGCAATCAGAGAGATTTTGGTTCGGGTCACAGGGGGCCTGACCAAGAGCTGCCAACATTTGCATCTTGCAATCAGAGAGATTTTGGTTCGGGTCGCTGGGGACCTGACCAAGAGCTGCCAACATTTGCATCTTGCAATCAGAGAGATTTTGTACAACAATCAGGGAGGTATTTAGAACTACATTCAACATTATTGGGACAAATTTTCCTTAATCAGGGAGATTTTCAACTTTATTGATCAGAACATGGAGAGATTGGGTTATTTCCAGGGAACATTTTGCAGAATCAGAGAGAGTTGGTAGCTCTGCTGACCAACTTAGGGGTCAAACTGAAGTGGAATCTGAGCTAAAATCCCATTTTAAATCACTTCTGAGTCAGCAGCTGGAATTCCAGCCATTTCTGACCAAGGAGTTTCTTAGAGTGTAATTGCAATGGATTGACAATGTAGATGCTTCGAGACAGAGCTGTCTGAGAATACTACTACCTTGCATGTTGCTGCCTTGTTGAGCTGAGACGTCAGTTATATCAGGTTGTTCTCTCCCTAGCTCATCACTCTCCACTGCATACAATTAAAAGAAGAAAGAAAAAGAATACTTAAATAAAGGTTCAAAATTATGAATGACTGAAAGGCAAAGTACAGGACAGAGCCCTAAACAGACATGAATGGATGCTCTTCAAAGAGCTGGATTACACCAAGGATGAAACATACCTACATCACTTCATAGTAAGTGATGAGACGGAGGAACAATTTGGACCAAATTGTCAGTGGCGTAACTAAGGGGGGGGGGGGGCTCGTACCCCCAATTAATGTCAGTGCACCCCTCCCCCATTGGAACTTGCTAATACCTAGATCAAGATCCAGTTTTTTAAAAAGGGTAAATGGAATTTAAAGTTGATTTGCCAGGAGTGCCCCCCTAGAAAAATGGTGCCCCCCCTAAAAAATTTCCAGTTAGTAATGCCGCTGGAAATTGTCCTGAAACATTTCACTCTCGTCATATTACAAACGTATTGCCCTTTCCTTTTTTTTCTTGTCTTCTCTCCTTGGGATTTTTGCCTAGAAAGTACAGTGATTTAGTTGGTTTTACTGAGAGTCCTTAATAAATTAAATGAAATTTGTCATTCCAGGTATGTCATATTGTCTTTTAAAAAAAAAAAATTTTTGTAATTTTTTGCAGAAGTACAATGTGATGACAGCATGTGATAATACCAGTGAAGCCCTTGCTTGTTAATCAATGTTTCGATCAGTGTGCTCTGGTTGTCTTTTCGTCCAATTTCGTCAAATAAATTGCTTAGGCAATTTCTGCTTAGCAAAAATAAGCAGAATACCAGGCAAAGATTGTACACTAAACATGTCATTTAAGCTGGTAACCTTATTCTGGTAAGCATAATTTGTTTGTGATTAGCTTCTTTTTATGCTAAAGCAGCTCTTAGTACCTGTCTGAAACACTTACAATCCCGTACCCTGCCTGGACTGAATTGAGTTATTTCAGAGGTATCCAGATTCCTGAACACATAAACAAAACTTCTACATCTACAAGATTGCTCTACACTTTGACCCAGTTGAGGCAATGAGTAACTGGTTTTGGATGTGGGAACTGATTGTCTGTGCGTATTTGAACAAGGGTCTCAAACTGCTTGAATGCTGTTTTTTGCACTTTTAATCAGAGCAATGATGAAGATCCAACAGGTTAACAAGTCCAGTGAGATCAGACGTCAGTCCTCATCTTGTAGTCTTCCCATAGCTCACCGATCTCCTCTACACCAAAAACAAATGGAGTGATTAAAAAAGAGTAAAGGTTAAAACACACATAATTGTAAAGTTCTATACATTTTAATGGCAGGATACAGGATGAAGCTATCATTCTTTCTGGATAAGTTTCCAAGCAAACTTATTTAATTTAGAAAAAAAACCTTTAGCATTTTCTTCTGGCCATCTGAATTCCAATATTGGAGTTATTAGCGATGAGGTCATATTTCTCCTGAATAATATGACAATCTGAAAATGACTATTTCTTTTGTTTTCAAATTAAGAACAAAATGTGCATTTTCGTTTTAATATGTGTCTAGTCTTGAACAGTTTAACTTGTCAATTGTCAAATTCAATCTGTGACTTTAAACTTCTTTTAAAAGACTTGACGGTTAACTTGTTTTGGCTAAACACATTCAAATCCTGAATCCTGCCTTGGCTCAGCAGCGTAGCCAGGACTCTTTCGGTTGGGAGTGGGGGGGGGGGCAAAGGGGGGAAGGGGCACGGGGGGCATTGCTTTTTAGTTGGGGGGGGGGGCTAGGGTTTGTCAGTGGTGGGGGTCATGCTTTTATTTTGGAAAGGGGACTCTGGTGGTTTAGGAAGAAGGATATTACAAAACATTGCCTTAGCATTGAACAAGTTACCCCACTTGACCATCAAATCAGTGGTGCAACTTGGGGGGGGGGGGGCGCACAATTGATGTCTGTGCCCCCCCCCCCCTCTGATAAAGGATTACAATAGCAAATTGTTCCTCTTTTGTAAAAGCTTCACTGTTATTATGTTTTTAAAACGATTCTTCTATTGCACAGAGACAATGTATTTGTTTTTACGAGCATGTCAGATTATTGTACAAAATGCACATCAAGAACCTGAAAAGGGGATTGTTTACAAATAATGCAAGTGGAATCTACAGTGTTAATTGGCCAGGAGTGTGTCTCCCCCCCCCCAGAAAATAGTGTACCAATTTATGCCCCCTCCAAATTTACCCACATTTTGGCGCTGTATCAAATTGCTAAATATCTTCCATCTCAGTTTTTTTAAAGTCATTACCATGTTGTATTTGTCCCCAATAGCCTAGTATTCAGTGTTTAAAATTACTCAACATCAGGGATTCTTGGAATAAAACAAAGAGGGACTGATAAAAGCTTGAAGAAGGCAATGTAAGATGAAGAAGAGATTGACTTTAGGCGAGTGTTGTAATCCCAATGCATTCAAGCCCACAGACACAAAATTGAAAAGCAACAGAAGGCCCTTTTGGATCGTCTTTGCAAAGTTGAACAGCTCGAAGAAACAACTCAGAGAATTGTTGATGGAAAGCATGAAACGCAGGACCAGTGTCTAGTGATGACAAGGCAGGAAAATTTAACAGATAGATAGTTCACTTTATTGAGGATGTTTTACAAAACAAATCAAACTTCAGGATGACCTCATTAATGAAGATAAAAGGAAGGAATAAATACCAAACAGTTCACAGTTGGCTTTGGTAATAGTGCATTTGAGTTGAGGTCTAAACAGATGTTGACCAAGTAGAGTTAGAGAGAAAAAGGAGTACATAAATACATGTACAAGAACACAGATCCATGACTGTTTTCCATCACGTTCAAATTTGATGTAACGATCAAATTTCAGCGTAAGTAACACAGAAAAAAAGTATTGTTTCTGTCCTGATGAGAATGAAAGTGAAGGACAGTTCAGGTACTCAAGTATGAAACGGACTATTGCACTGTTGGATTGAGGTTCATCCTGATGATAGACTTAGCTCAAGTTGGGTCTGGTGCTAACCAAGTCAATAATGTATGGCTACACAGCTAGCTCTGATGAGCTCTTTTAATGTGCGCCCTCTGGTGTCACTTAGTTGCCAATCCAATGAGTTGGATCGCGAATAGCAAAGTTGAAACAAAGTGGTGAAATTAAGCTGTGACTAAGTTTACATACTTGGAGTGCATGCAGTGGATTAAAAGCACAACCAAGAACCTGACAAAAGTTTGACTCAGGTCAAGTCTATCCTGGTCATAGAAAAAAAGAAGAAGATATTTTAGATTTGGAGAAATGTGGAGTACAATCACCTGAGTCCATTGAGGAAAACACAGGAGAGAAAGAAATGTCAAGCCCTCCTTCACAGCTTGCTGTCAAGATTTAAAGACGGATGTTCAATCCAGTTCCATAGAGAAGTAAAGAGAAAGCAAGGTGCAGCACTTTGAATTTGAGAATTAGACAGTGCTAGATGTAGCTCCAACAAAAGCAGACAGTGTTGAAAGTTTTTGAGCAAAACAGTCTTTTTTTCATACTGATCAACATTGGCTATAAAATCCCAGAATCAAAAGAATCTGAATGTTGGTGTCCCTTCTGCTTGTTTTCGACGAAGCACACTGTCAATTAAAAAACTGTGGGGAAACGTGTTCATGTTAATGATCTTTCTCATTTTCTGATTGTGTGTAGTTAAGTATGTTTCAGTCTACCTTTGAGTCTTTGGAACAGTACCTTACATGTTAAATGGCAAAATTAAATTATAGGTACATAATCTGCAAAAACCCTTCACATGGTGAAACTTTTCATTTTATAAAAGTGACCATTTCAAATGAGTTGAAGCTCAGTGCAGTTTTTCAAATGTTGTTGGAGAATTAATCCAACAGTTCACACTGTAGTGAATGAGGCTATTTGTAAAGAGTTCAGTATCAATAATAATTTGGTAAGGAGAAGCTAAAATGAAAACAAATTACCATGTGATGGGTTCCAAATAAGCATTACAAATCAACTCATGATTGGGCAGAAAATGTAAGTTCCAACCAATAAATATGAAAAACCAAACCTCATGATACATTACATAGTGTCTAGATGCAAGAACTACATCAACCATGTCAGCAAACTTGTGTTTTACAAAATCAGCAGACAATGCCAGACAATTATACTTTAATTTAACCAAATGCCTATTGAAGACAAAAGCTCTCAACTATAATCATGAAATTAATAAAATAATGTAAACGAGATTAGTCAAACTTTAGATTATGAAGCAAGTCAGCATTTAAATTGAAGTTGTTATTCTGATGACCATCGCCAGAAGAATCCAAGTCCAGCTGCTGATTCAACTCAATCATGACACTTCCAACAAGAAGCAAACGTAAGATAAACCAATAAGTAGTATTGACCAAACTGCTCTTGTAAATCTAAAACCCTTGAAGTAAACTTGCTGAAAACATCAGCAAATGATGCATGCAATCTAACCTCTCATTTTGTACATCAAGTTTGGATGTAATTCTCAAGGGGTCTGTGACATACCCTGTTTGTCTTCAAGTTCTGTCATGAATCTTCAGACCAGACTTTAATGACCTTCATTTTCTGAATTGCACATCAAGAGTAAAGAGATTCAG
Source organism: Pisaster brevispinus (assembly GCA_023634235.1). Taxonomy (NCBI): domain Eukaryota; kingdom Metazoa; phylum Echinodermata; class Asteroidea; order Forcipulatida; family Asteriidae; genus Pisaster; species Pisaster brevispinus. The sequence goes on along the minus strand of JAMKCF010000007.1, from coordinate 15,526,003 downwards.
GAGACATTAAACAGCATCATGTCCAAAAAGCACAATTGTTGTAAAAGAAAAACTATGATTATGAGATAAACATTTTGTTGTTTTTCCCTACATTTATGTTAAAATGGTGACAACTTTAAAATCACAGCCGCAGATCCAGGGGCAGATATGGTCCCAAAATCATAGCGCTGCTTTAAGCAGAAAAAATTGCTTAAAAAAGTTCTGCTTACCAAGAATGAGCAGGGAACCAGTTATCAGTGGTATTTTTGGCTGATAACCCTTTTCCAGTGAGCAAAATTGTTTAGAAATTGGTAAAATGTTGGGTTTTGAAGCAGCTCTATGCAAATGGGCCCAATTCCCTAGACAGGCGCTCCAGAGTCGCGCTAAACAAAATATATTAGGAGTGACTCTAGGTTAATCCAAACAAATCTTGGTTTCAGGCAGGCCAACCAACTAAACATAACATTTACATAAGGTTTGGCTCATGACAATCTTGTCTGAAACCAAGACTCTTCAGAGTCATTTCGAGCAACTGCAACAGTCGACCTTTTGACTTCTAGCGCATCCAAGTCGCTCCTAACTGTTTCAGATGTCAAACTTTTCTTGAACTGAATTCAATGATTTGGTTCGGCGCGACTCTAGAGCACCTGTCTGAACCGAGTCTTACAAACACAATAAGCCCCGTCTGATGTCACACTGCATTGAGCTGTAATCATTGGCTTCAAAGCATTTCCCTCCCTTCCCCAATAAGCCCAATTACTTTAATGTAATACTCCTGGAGACAAGTCTTTTGTATACTACAAATGTCAGGACTTGGACTCACGATTCTTATGACCATCACCAGAAGAATCTAAGCCCAGCTGCTGACAAAGTCAAATGTGATGCTCCAGACAAGAAGCAAACCACACCCACATGGATCTAAGATCAGTGTTGACCAAAAGGATGACACAGTGGTCAAACACACTATTTAAATTATTACAGATTTATATTGTAAGATTCATCACAACACAGGTTGGTCATGTTTATGACAGTCAAGCCTTGGACTCATTATTCTGACGACCATCGCCACAAGAATCTGAATCCAGCTGCTTCTAGTCAGCATCATGTAATTACAAGTTTAGTCAGACTGATCTTGAACGTGATCAGGCCTGACGCTTTATGGAGGCAACTGCCTCCATTGCCACTAGTCATTGCCTTGGTGCCCCTTGACATGCTTCAATAGAAGTTTACAATTTCTTCTTAGAGGTGCCCCTTACCAAGGAGAAAAGATCTTGGTGACTTTGCTGTTTCAAAAGAAAGCATCAGGCCTGCATGGTAGTCATTACACTCCCAAAAGGATGTAAGAACACCGCTGGTCCATGGGGTGATGACCTGCATGTACATGTGGTGATCAAATGTTTGTACCTAAGTAATGCAACATCACCACACACAGGTCATGCAGGTTGGTCAAACTTAGGATGGACTCGGATTCAGAATTCTGATAACCACCGTCACAAGAATCTGAATCCAACTGCTGACAAATTAAACTGTGGTAATCCCTCAACAAGAAGCAAATTACCATCTGCCTGCCATACATACATGTACATGTATGCAACACTGTTATATGATCAGTGTTGATTTAGGGATTGACTTATTCATCGCACTTTTAATAATACATTTTCAAGATTTGTATCAAGTGATTTTCCATCACACAGGTTGGTCAAGTTAACAAAAGTCAGACTTTGTACTCATTATTCTGATGACCATTGCCAAAAGAATCTGAATCCAAACTGAATTCAAACATAGTTTTCCTGACCAGAAGAAAAATAATGTATTAATTATACACAAAGTACAATGCACCCCCACAAAGGTTGGTCAAACTTAAAGAGAACGGATGCATGGAAGTCATGACTGAATTGGAATTGTTAGTCTGTTGACCATCGCCAAACGAATCCAAGTCCAGCTGCTGACTCAACTTAAGCATGAGGCTTCCAAGGGAGCAAACTGGGCATTCCTAACATCCCCAAAATAGCTGAGGCACAACATTGAAAACAAAATCAGCATAACTGTATTTGTAAATCTAAACCCCTTGATTTCAACTGAAAATTTGTAAATTAAGTTGTGATGTAACTATCGAGGAGTCTGTATTTAATTTGTTTTTTTCATGGAGAATGCATCTTCAGACCAGAAATGGTTTTCCTACATTTTTTGAATAACCAGTAAAAAGCAATAACATTTCAAGAGACGTTAAACATCGATCACCATGTCCCAAAAGAACAAAGGAAATTTTGATTACTGGCGATAAATGAAGCACCCATTGTGTATCCCATCCTAACACCATTTTTAAATAAGAAACACTTTTAACATGACAGTGCTAGATCCAGACTTGACTTGACACAGTATGGGTCAGAAATCATACAGGTATTTCCCAACCTTCCCTACCCCCCCCCCCCCCCCCCTCCAACAAGCAAAATCACTTTGGACCCTGCATGTGTCTCTCTGGAACAACCTCTGAATCCAACAACATGACCTTATCAATTTAATAATTACATATCAAGTTATGAAACACAAGGGAAACTGACTTGGTAAATTTGTAATAATTTTGGGTTCAACAAAGAAAAATTTACTAGAGCGGGATTCGAACCAATAATATCCAGTTTAACAAGCTGGTGCTCTACCAACTTAACTTAAAATATTGCTTAAAAAAGTTCTGCTTACCAAAAATGAGCAGGGAACCAGTTATCAGTGGTTATTTTTGGCTGGTAACCCTTTTCCAGTAAGCAAAATTGTTTAGAAATTGGTAAAATGTTGGGTTTTAAAGCAGCTCTATGCAATAGGGCCCAATTCCCTAGACAGGTGCTCCAGAGTCGTGCTAAACAAAATAGATTAGGAGTGACTCTAGGTCAATCCAAACAAATCTTGGTTTTAGGCAGGCCAGCTAACTAAGCATAACATTTACATCAGGTTTGGCTCATGACAATCTTGTCTGAAACCAAGACTCTTCAGAGTCATTTCGAGCAACTGCAACAGTCGATCTTTTGACTTCTAGCGCATCCAAGTCGCTCCTAACTGTTTCAGATGTCAAACTTTTCTTGAACTGAATTCAATGATTTGGTTCGGCGCGACTCTAGAGCACCTGTCTGAACCGGGTCTTACTAACACAATAAGCCCCGTCTGATGTCACACTGCATTGAGCTGTAATCATTGGCTTCAAAGCCTTTCCCTCCCTTCCCCAATAAGCCCAATTACTTTAATGTAATACTCCTGGAGACAAGTCTTTTGTACACTACAAATGTCAGGACTTGGGCTCAATATTCTTATGACCATCGCCGCAAGAATCTAAGCCCAGCTGCTGACAAAGTCAAATGTGATGCTCCAGACAAGAAGCAAACCACACCCACATGGATCTAAGATCAGTGTTGACCAAAAGGATGACACAGTGGTCAAACATACTATTTAAATTATTACAGATTTATATTGTAAGATTCATCACAACACAGGTTGGTCATGTTTATGACAGTCAAGCCTTGGACTCATTATTCTGACGACCATCGCCACAAGAATCTGAATCCAGCTGCTTCTAGTCAGCATCATGTAATTACAAGTTCAGTCAGACTGATCTTGAACGTGATCAGGCCTGATGCTTTATGGAGGCAACTGCCTCCATTGCCACTAGTCATTGCCTTGGTGCCCCTTGACATGCTTCAATAGAAGTTTACAATTTCTTCTTAGAGGTGCCCTTTACCAAGGAGAAAAGATCTTGGTGACTTTGCTGTTTCAAAAGAAAGCATCAGGCCTGCATGATAGTCATTACACTCCCAAAAGGATGTAAGAACACCGCTGGTCCATGGGGTGATGACCTGCATGTACATGTGGTGAGCAAATGTTTAGTCTGATGAAGATTTGTGTCTAAGCAATGCAACATCACCACACAGGTCATGCAGGTTGGTCAAACTAATGATGGACTCGGACTCAGAATTCTGATAACCATCGTCACAAGATTCTGAATCCAACTGCTGACAAATTAAACTGTGGTAATCCCTCAACAAGAAGCAAATTACCATCTGCCTGCCATACATACATGTACATGTATGCAACACTGTTATATGATCAGTGTTGATTTAGGGATTGACTTATTCATCGCACTTTTAATAATACATTTTTCAAGATCTGTACCAAGTGATTTTCCATCTACGGGTTGGTCAGGTTTACAAAAGTTAGACTTTGTACTCATTATTCTGATGACCATCGCCAAAAGAATCTGAATCCAAACTGAATTTAAACATAGTTTTCCTGACCAGAAGAAAAATAATGTATTAAACACAAAGTACAATGCACCTCCACGCAGGTTGGTCAAGTGAACGGAAGCATGGAAGTCAGGACTTAATTGGAATTGTTATAGTCTGGTGACCATCGCCAAACAAATCCAAGTCCAGCTGCTGACTCAACTTAAGCAGGAGGCTTCCAAGGGAGCAAACTGGGCATTCCCAACATCCCCAAAATAGCTGAAGCACAACATTGAAAACAATACTGGCAGACTGTATTTGTAAATCTAGATCCCATGATTTCAACTATAAATTTAAGTTTTGATGTAATTATCAAGGAGTCTGTATTTATTTATATTTTTTTTCTTGGACAATGCATTAGACCAGAACATGTTGTCCTTCGTTTTCTGAATTGCATATCTAGAGTAAAAGCAAATATACATTTCAAGAGATGTTAAACATCGATCACCATGTCCAAAAAGAACAAAGGAAATTTTGATTACTTGCGATAAATGAAGTACCAATTTTGAAATACTTTTAACATCACAGTGCTAGATTCAGAGGAAGACAGTTCCCTACCCTACAACCCAGTCCCCCCAACATTAGATTAACACCTCCTGACTTGACTTTACACTGTATGGGTCAGAAATCATACAGGTACTTCCCTACCCCCCCCCTCCCCTTCACTCCTCCAACAAGCAAAATCACTTTGGACTTTGCATAGTGTTTCTCTGGAACAACCTCTGAATCCAACAACATGACCTTATCAATTTAATAATTACATATCAAGTTATAAAACACAAGGGAAACTGACTTGGTAAATTTGTAATAACTTTGGGTTCAACAAAGAAAAATTGACTAGAGCGGGATTTGAACCAATGACCTCCAGTTTAACGGGCTGGTGCTCTACCAACTTAGCTATCTAGCCCTATGTTGGCCATCTCCCCCTGTTTTTGTCAATATCTTTGTTCAGGGATGCCAGTCAGAAGCCATACAACCTTTAACTGCTGCCATGTTAACTTATTCCGGAGTTCGTTGGTTTAAATCACACTCTAGACAATTTGTCTTTGTTCAACCCCAAATTAGTAATAATTACTAAGTACAACATTGCTTTACAATCATTATGATTTGAATAACAATGCATAAAAATGAGTTTTCTAATAAACCATTTTCAAAGGCTGAAAACTAAAATCAGTTATCAGCCCAACAATTATATACCCTACACACAGGTCCTTGTCAACTAGTTGGTGGAACACGCGTCACCTGTCATCCAATATGTTGGCAATTTATTACCGCTTCGATGCTCCACAAGTTAATATTGGAGGCCAATATGGAAACTATTGGATGCTTTGCAGTTTCTTTCCCATAATAACTGTTCCCTGCCCATTTGTCCAAACGAGTAAAATTCCTATTACAGTGGGCAAGGTTGATGTCCATACAGAGTCATCCAAGTTGTTCAGATGGGGTATTTTGTAAAAAGTTTTCAGAGACAGGGGTGGAAGAATTTCCATGTCTACTTTGTGTTTATCGGACAAATTTCCAATGACAAGGATCACTATGTGAGTATGTGTTTCCATGAAACAAATATTGAATGCATTTGGTTTGTGCATTGTGTTGTAGAATATAATCACTCATTAAAACCTGGCTTTTCCATTTCACCTTGTGATTATATTCTGCAACAATGCACTCATATGCCTCCAATGTTTGTAAAATAAACGACCATCCAGTATTTCTAACGTGTACATAGAGCAACATCAAATACTATCCATATATTTAATTACATACATTCTGATACAAAAAGTCTTTACAAAAAAGTTCACCTTATTAAACAGCTTACTAGTTTCTTGTAAATTCTTAGGTACTGCTTCTGTATATCAGAGGATTGAAGGCATGTGATTATGTAGAAAGTGTTTGGAATATATGTACTTATGGATTATCTCATACATTCCTTAGTTTAAACCCTCCTCTTCTTAAACTTCCAGTGAGTTGACCAACCATTAATTTGAAAGCATTCACATGCACAGGTTGTGTAGAGTGGAACAGCTGAGCAAAAACTTGGTTTTTGACAGACAAAAGCTTGTACAACATGTGTGTTCTGTGTAGATTTTTGGGTGTTTTTTCATTCAAATATTCCATAAAATGGTCACACAGCAGGAGGGCTGGATAGCATTTGTATTTTGTTCTTTTGTACAAATAGATGACCTATGCAACCAATCAGGTCTGACCAAATCACTGTGCGTACCCCGCCGTCGAGTCAGCAATTTAAGGGTTCTGGACCCCGCCAACCCTTGGTTCGCAGGCGGCATAGTACCACAGCGCAGGGAGGTCATTCCCCAACCTGGTGTGCAAGAACATCATTTGACAGAAACAAACTTTACAGTCTGGAGAGCAATTTGGTTGATGACCCAATCCAATCATCCTCAGTTGCATGATATCATTCATCCTCTGATCTACACATAGTTGAATCATCCTATGCCCTCAATCCTTCAATTCCATACAGTATAATACATTCATTCCTTCTTTATCAACTAAGTCTTGAATTCCAAGACTTAGACCCAAATCCAGGCCTGGAATTACACGGAGGCCACGTAGGCCATGGCCTCTGTTGCCCCTGGTCTTGGCCTTGGTGTCCCTTCAGAAGTTTTAAATAGACTTTCAGATTTTCTACTTAAGGGAAGTGCCCTTTGAAAAATGAAAATGGCCTTTGCCCTCTCAAAGATGAAATTCCAGGCCTGAAAATCCTCAAAAACATACACACACAAAAACATGGATGTCTGATCAATGTTCTAGGGTTATAGCTTAAATTATAGTTTGACAATAGCAATTATCAGGTAATATAAATAGCATTAATTAATGGAAGTTACCATAACTTTCTGAATATTAGTTGCCGACACTATAAGTTGCAGCATCTAAATATCTTTTAAACAAATTTAAAATGCTTGTATAAGCCAGCACCCAATTGCATTATCAAATGCACAAAACACATTTGTTTTCTAGTTCGGACAGTATATTGTAACTGTTGGTTCGATTTCACAAAGCACTCAGATTCATTTTCAGATTAGTTGTTAATATTGCCATAATAATTTGTATAATGACATCACACTTTGCTTGGCAACTAAGATTGATGCACATCTTAAGACCAATCTAAGCTTTTTGTAAAATCTAACCCGGATACCATAATCTACTTGAAATCAGACTAATATGCTGTTATAATGTTAGATTAAGTAGTACCGCTGTGTAATTAAGCCACACGGAATATAAGTGCCAGAGCTTGTTGCCGGCATATAAATAAATTCATAAGCCTCGCCTAATATTCAGAAAACTACGGAAACAACCCTCTGTTATTCACTTTATCAGTAAAGGGGCTGCATCGTCATGATCTAAGCAGGCAGTGGTTGTACATCATTGATAAACTCTCACCCAGTTACTGCACACACACTCTCCATAGATATGATACAGAGGTAAGGCACATGTGTGCAGTAACTGGGTGTGAGTTCATAATTCCATGTACAGCCACAGGCCTGCATTGATCATGACGACACAGCCCCTTTAAAAAGAGGTTTAACTTATCAAACCAAGCTCTTAAAGTTCCATCAAAATCCATTACAACTCTTGGTGAAAAAGACACAACTACATACATACCCTAAACAGAGATTTTGCAAAAATCATTTACAACTGACCACTGATGTATTTAGTTGTAATGGTTTCGGAACATGGTGTAGTCTGGTGGCTTAAAGAAAAAATTGTGACACGCCGGATTAAAGCACCAAACTTTGCACACTTGTTTTAGGAGTCCCATAGAAGCATATTAGAGGGGGGTGCCCGGTCTGTCATCTCCAGGTCAGTAAACTAAAGGGATCAACTTTTTCCACATAGCTCTGCCTGAGTGTCTGAAATAGAAGCTGCATGGTCATTTGTTGTAAGTTTAATGATATGAGGAAGTTGCCCTCTATTGGTGAAAAAAATGATAGGTAGTATTATAATGCCACATGAAGTTTGACCTCAGCCTGACCTTTACCTAGGTCACCCAGACCAGGCACCCCCTCTAGAATGATTATATGGAACCTATAGAATAACTGTACAAAATTTGGTGCTTTAATCCAGCGTGTCACGATTTTGCCAAAAATTGGCCCTTAGCCACCCTACTATGGGAGTATGGTTTGGTTTCCAGTGTTACACTTACTGTTTTCATTCATAACATCATAAGACTCAATAGTAGACTGAATAATCACCTGACTACACGAACTTGTGATCATGGCTCAATTGCCTGTCACTTCTTACTGTGGAAGTCTGTGCTTATGCCCTGCCAAGGCCCATAGAAGTATGCGCTTTATGGGGCGCTGTAAGCGCAGAATTCTCTGGTAAGCAGCGCCAGGAAATTGTGCCAAGGTTTCTCTTGGAAATGTTTTCAGTTAAATGATTAAATTGCTTAGGAGGCTGAAGTAAAAAAAATTGAAATGATCCATGTGTGGAAATTGACAGAGTTTTCAAAAAAATGAAAAAAGATGCACAAGGCTTAATCAATTGAACAATTGTAATTTTGTGTAGACTTTTGTTAGATCTTTTGCATGATTGACTAACACTTTTCAAATTGTCATTCATCAAATTTTCAAATCAGAAATATCTTCATCAATGAGAAAAATTAAGAACTTCTCAAGGTGAGACAATTACAGGAGAGAGGAAAGCTCAAATTGACAGCAGACTGCAACTAAAGAAATAGACTGACATTGTAAGGTAGAAAGAATTAAAGCAATCCTCCAAAAGAGTAAAGATGAACAACAGCTGTCTAAGATAGAAAATTAACCATTTGCAAAGTTTCAAGATGTAACAATGTGAAGAAGATGCACATAGAGTTTTGCATCCCGACACATTCAAGACAAAAGAAACACTTTGCTTTGTCTCTCAGGGGATAAGGGGATTAAACACACAAAGGATGACAATTGTGTACCACGTCATCCTTCCCTCTTCATCCTCTCATATACGGCTACAGAGGATGCCAAAAAAAGATTGTCAAAACCCAAACTGAATAAAACAATAGAGGGACATTGGATGTACAGTGTCCTCTAGGAGCAGGTAGTGCTCAGGACTGAGGGGAATGTATATCCTACCAAAAAGGGACATCCAACACTAAAATAAGATTGAAGGAAAATGTTGCATGAGGCAGGCATCTACATCCCTCAGTAGAGCAGAACATAAGCTGAGAGGAGCAGACATAAAACGAAAGAAGAAAAAAAATGACAATCAATCAATCAATCGTCAGACAATTGTAGAGCACCATCATTCAAGTTGCCTATTCCAAGGCACTCAGCAAGGTGAAGGAAAGATTGAAGACAGACAGGTTTACTGAACTTCATGTGGAGATGACAAGAGCAATGGACTAAATGCGAGCAGATTCCAAGAGATGAGTCTTAAGCTGACTTTTGAAGAACAGTAAGGAGTCAAGAGTACAGAGTTGATAGGGGAGATCATTCCATAGCTTTGGTGCACATTCAACAAACATTATATCCCAAGTTAACCTTTTTTTCCATGGCCACGTTATATTTTATCTGTTTTTAAGCAAGACCTCGTGGACTAGCTCAATACTTTAGTTCCAGTCACCTCAGTGACCCTAAAGTTTCCTTTTAAGCAACAAACATCATTTGTTCTGATACATGTTTGGAGACTTACTGTTTTGTCATCAACAATACTGTATCTGACCTTAAATTTTGTTCAGAACTGCAGTGCAGATTAAAAAGAAGCATTGACAAACCAAAAAAAAAGACACACAACATTTGCCTATGACCCCCCCCCCCAACACTCCCCCTCGTAACCCCTACCAAATTAAACTACTACCTATTTAACACTGATTCATAGTCAAATTCGCCCTGTGGTGTGAGCTTCACAAATTCTCTTGTGGTGAGGCAATGCTATCTGTGCAGCATTTTCAACACTCTGGATGTGTTTTCAAAAGTCTTCAAATTATCCAAAACTGTCATGACTAGTCAGTCATCTTACTCACCATTTGCCAAATTAACGGTCATTTATTTTGATCTCAAACACAAACCATGAATGTGACAACACTGCTGTGTTTGAAAAAGCTTTCCAATGGTTGTCTAATGAGATTACAGCTTGCAGCTAGACTTCTCATGAGATGTGTTGCTGTTGGTTGTGCTGTAATCAAACAGCAGTCAGGAAACCTTTGCGGTTCATGTTTTTTCAAATGGTTGAAATTGTTTGAAATGTTGTTGGAAGAGCAAGTTGGATTGGAGATTGCACTAATAGTAGGAAATTTAAATAACTCGAATATATATATTCTCTTCCACTTATGCTTCTCATTGAAATAAAAAAATGAATGAAATTGTTGCTTTCAACCTGTTGATGAGAAACAGACTTTTGGGTGACTTACTTCACATGGCTTACCTCCAGTAGTATTTTGGCCTGCTTCATGAACATGCTGTAATCTCTTATCTAACAGTGGGATATCAGCGTCTGTTGATGAGTGGAAGATGTGGTTGTGTAGTTGCTTCATGGTGATACAGGAGAAGAGGCTGAGGTGATTGGGATGTCTTCCTGTTTGAAAGACAATATGCTTTGACTATTTAGGTGTACATGAACTTTATAAATTAAACATATTAAATCAATCCAGTCCCATTGTGTTAGTTTTGCTCAGTTCCAGCGCCTGAACCCAAGGCGCTGGGATGGACTGCCGTACATGCTCATTAAACCCTCTCTCCTGACCTAGCAATCATCGGTCACAGCTTCCTGATAAGCAAAGAGTCCTTCTCTATCATTAAAAATATAGTAAATATTGTAAATCCATTGCAAGAAATTTTTGTCATTCTTGTGACTTGTGCTGAATATAGCAATCTATTGCAACAGTAGTAATTTTCTTGGAAAGTTTTATTCTTCTTACGACTTTTGTTTTTAACAAAAAAGGTTTTAAGTTATAGTTAAATTATCACATCATATGCGTGCGCTGTGATTGTGCACATTGTGCTTATCAGCAGTACACATCAGTCCCATAATGCATCACTACATCATGAACAAAAAGCGAGTAGGAACTCATTAGCCCATCCCAGGCAGGGCTCATAATTTACACTGGGTAGTAGGCCCAAGGCTAGTGAGTTTAGTGTTGGGCCAGTAAATTCATTATTAAACAAGACCAGCAGTCTTTGTTTTTTAATTGAATAATAATCCGCCGTTCTGTTTATAGTACCAAAAAAATGTTGTTCATGTTGACTTTGGGTCTGACAATTATCTTGCAGTTTGTTGAGTATCAATGGATACTAACCCAAATTAAAATGAGATAAAATTGCTTTTTGAAACTTATTTCTCAGCATTTTGATCATTGTCTGTGGAAAAAGTGTCTGCTGCAGTAAAAGATTTTAGCTTCAAGCAATGCAGTCTTGTGGATTTTTTCCTCAAATTCATGACCTGCCATCAGATTTGAACAAGAACAGTGGGCTGAGCTATTGTGAAACCTGAAAGTCAGCGACTGAGACCAAATCATTTAAAGGGGGCTTTGTCATCATGATCAAAGCAGGCCTGTGGCTGTACATGGAATTATAATAATACCTCACCCGATTACTGCATGCGTGCAATCCATAGAGTTGATACAGAAGGAGGGCGCACGCGTCCAGTTGCTGGGTGAGAGTTCATAATTCCATGTACAGCCACAGGCCTGCTTTGAGAATGACATCACAGCCCCTTTAAGATCAAGATCCAAACCAGCCCTCCTGATGGGGAGACCTCCCCTTTAGAGACCAAGTCTTCAATCGAGAGAGACTGAGACTAAGACCAAAATAAGGTCTTGAGACCGGGACCAAATCTTGAGATCTTGCACAATGAACATGCACAGTGAGTGCTTTAAAAAAATGCAAATCAAGAATCAATCATTAAGGCACAAAAGCTACAGATAAGAAAAGTGTCTTATGTTTCTAAAGTAAATGTTAGATCCTAAATACTTCAGCAACACATACTTACATCCAGGGCCTTAGTGATTGCAGCACACAAGGCCCAGTAGCTGCTGTGCTTGCCCCTCGGTAGTCTACTAAGAATCTCTAGTCATTGGTCTCCTCCAAGAAGGAGAAATTCAATGTGTCTACCACAAAGATCCTGTACAAAAACAAGAAAACATACAACTATGGATGAATTACAATCGGCATTTGAGTAGGATCCTAACCATGGGCTAGTAAGTTATTAACAAGTAGGATACCTCAAAACACTTTATTTGTTTCATTAGTGAACAAAGTTTATTATAAGTTTATGAACAACAATTCTTTACATGCACTAAAACTTTGTCCAACTTTCATTCCAGATTGACTGCACAGCTGAAAGTTTGAAGGTCATGTGAGTTTGGAAAATTTGTGTTTGTTGGCAGCCAATGGCTCTCAAATTTGGGGTTTGTGTTGGCACCTGTGTTAGACTAACAAAGCCTAATGTCTAATGGCTTCATGGACTTTTATGGCACAAAACTCAGTACTGTGCTTTCTTAGACATGCAAACTTTGCACTGAGTTATTTCTAAGAGTACATCAGGGCTCCAAATGAACACTGGACTGCAGGCCCATAGCCAGTGATCCATCGTGCCAGTAAACTCACGACCTAATGAGAAGCCCATTTGTTTTGTGTTTTTCAATTGAATAACAAGACTTCAAATCATGATATTTGGTCCTAGAAAAAAAAGTAGGAGAATATTATCGAGTACATGTATATGGTGAAAGTTTTTTTCAGGCTTTTTAACCACAAATTCTTCATACTTGGAACCAAGACTAAGGGGAAGAGTTGCCACCAACGTGATAGACTGCGACGTTCCGAGCGGATTCCTTCCTGTCTCAGAACTCAAAGACAAGGGTCTGTCTCAGTAAAATCGATTTAACAAGTTATACAAAAGTATTGAAGGAACAGTTTAAAACCCTGCACAGTGACACATCTATTCTAGATGAGAGCACAAAACCACTATTTTGTGAATATAGCATCCTTTTTTTTAATCAAATATGTTCATGTTTTTTGTGTGTGTAAAGTCTTTGCACATACCATTACAAACATACAGGAAAATTATCACTTGTCTGAGAATCTTCGTTCAGTCTGTTCAGCTGTGTACAGGCTTTGCCTCAATGCCTTTGTTTATGCTTGTCTATCAAGATGGAATGGTATATAATTTAAAACAATGCTCTTCAAAATTGTTCATTTTCATGTATGATACGTGGGGACCGTTAGAGGAAAAAATAGCTTGGAAAAGATGGTAAATATATGCTTTTGATAAGTGTAAGCAGGGTTATTTCCTTGCTTCGCAGCTACTGCACCTCTTTAGATGTGTAATGAAAATTATGATTTTATTGGTCATTGACGTTTATTCACAACATCAACTTAGCTCGAAGAATAAAACCGGAGAAACCTCTGAACCTTCCCCATATCACAATCTATGTTCAAACACACAGAGAGGCTATGGAACTATTTACTATAATGTACCTTTAGCCTGTGCTGACATGCGCCCTCTAAGTCCAGTTCGATTTGCAAAAGTAAAAATCCCTTCAAACACAAAAACTCGATCTTGGAATGCATGTGTAGATACCGCAAGTTAACAGTGTAGGAACGACAGTCAAAAAGCTAAACCTTCTGATATGACTTACAAATCTTTAAACTAAAATCCCAGAAAGCCAAGTACTGAGGTTTAGTCAGTGTAGCCCTGCTTCCTAGACCAGTCATTTAACCCACTTATCTGACCTTTTTAACACAATGGCCAACTCATCAAACCCTTGTAACGAACTCATAGTTTAAAAAAAACTCTTAATTTTTTTTTTTTAAATCCTCTCTTTTTAGAATAACACAGATGACCTTTTAATTTTCCCTAGACATCAGTCAAACAAGGAAGTAATGCGCAAAAACATGTTGATGCTTAAATCCAGCTTCACATCAAAATAGTTACAAAGTCGGTATAAACAAGGAAGGGGTGCTGTAAAAACCTGAAGTCACGACAAAAACAACTGAGTTTTCTTTCTAAAAATAACATCAAAAACAATTAGTTGTTAACTGTTGACTTTGTCATGTAAAGCAAGACAACCACTTCCCACTTGGCATCCGTAAAGAAGTGATATCAATGTGTATAGGGAATCACCAGAACAGAATCCCCTGATTTCATTATATTTGTTGGAAGAGACATGACGCGTCAAGACTGTAACTGGGCCTGTTAGTACTGTAACGGTGCGGAGTAGATTGTCATGGGATGGAACATTGGCACAGCATAATAGTGCACTTTATTGTTTCTTTGTGTGCCCTGAGCTGTTTTGATTTACTTTGTTCTGATTGATAAGATATTGACGGGCTGTAATTTTACCAGACGTGTGACCATGGATATCACAAAGTTGTTCCCATCTAATATCAAACTTTGCAGGACGTAGCGGTATTGTTGTTGAGCAGATCAGTGAGCACTATCACCTGCATATCAATACCGTCCAACAAGATGACAGTGGGACTTATTGGTGTAATATGATTGAGAAGGATGGAATGCAGCAAAACAGTGATACAGCTTTATTGACAGTTAATCCACTTCTCCCCGAGTATAAACCTTCTTGTAACATTTATCCGAGTCAACCAAGAGTCGGTGAAACCGTCTCGTTTAAATGCACTCTCTCAGAGCGCGACCCCGCGAGCTTTTTGACCTGGTTCAAATCCACACCAGTTGGTTGCATCCAGGTTGAAGAGAAAACAGAAGTCAATCCAGGTGAGACTTACGCAGTTGAGCGTGAGTTGACTGAGTCTGACAATATGAGAGAGTTTAGATGTGTAGCTGGTCCCCACCTTAATAGTCCAAATTGTTCCGTTTTCCCTCTTCAGATACCAACGACTGTCTTAATCTCACCCTCTCACTCGACGCTCTTTGAACACCAAAACGCGAAATTCACGTGTGACTTGAAGTCTACACCACAACAGCTAGCAGATAGGTATGAATGGCGCATGTTCCTGGGTGACAAAGGCAAAGTAAAGGTTATTAACCGAGACACGGTGCAGAACCTCGATTGTTTGTTTAAACTTGATCAAAACGGTCAAACTCTTCAGATTATCGACGTAACTCTTGGAGAAGTCAACTTATCTCAGATCAGGTGCATTGCATTTCAAGACAGTACAGCAATTTCAAGCGTCAATGATTCACTGTTATTCGTCATGCCTCTGCTGAAGGCCGGGTCAGATCATCATTTGTCAAAGTCTAATGAGAAACCCCACCTTCTTCCAACCATCGAATCGTACCCGACTTCTTGCGACGTCTGTGTCATGTCCTGCAAGGAGAAATACTGGCAATGGTCTCGTACAGCTGTCATTATAGGGGGCGCTGTTGAAAGCCTTGTCTTTCTGGTTGAAGCCGCTGCTCTCATTGGATGCTACATCGTAAAGATTAAACGACAGAGGGAAGAACCACGCCCAAAACCGTCTGATGGTCGTGGGAGAACATCACCTGACAGGCATCAGGGAGGCTCCGTTGCCATGTCAGAGTTGACATATACCGGACTCACACGAGATGAGGGAGAAACTTTTGAACCTTCACCATATTAAAATCTTCATTCGGATACACAAAGAGGCCACGAAACTCTCTACAGTAACGTACCTTAGCCTGTGATGACCAGCGCCTTCGACAATGTAAAAGTAGCGTTTCGAACTTAACACATTTCTAAACACCTCGTTTCTACCCACTTTTGAAACTTGTTTAGCTCTCAAAATGTAAAGATTCTGCATTACTTTGACATGTTAACCTCGAGACATGTTGAGTCTGTGACATGTTTAGCCTGAAAGTGCTTAGTGTTACAATTAGATCGAGGTAAACATGTTTAGAAATACATGACGCTATTAGGCATAATGTCAGAGAATGCGCTTGGCTTTTAAACAGTTGTCTCTTTTCTTTCAATAATTAGAAACATGAGAAATGTTGAAAACACAAGTACACATGAGCATTTCTCTGACACCTGTTACAAAGTTAAATGAGCAGTTGAATTTAGTGTAAAAATGTAGTCAAATATCAACTGCTAGTTTTCACTTTTAGTACAAACACAGCTGAGAAACTTCTCATTGTTTTAAGTTGTAATTATTTATTAAATTCGATGATCCGTCATCACAATTTTTTGTGGGAAAACAGGCTTTTCAAAATATTTTACCCAACAAGCATAACTGGCAAAAGAATCGTTTGAGCATATTTTGTGTATTTACATTTTAATAAAATTTAAACTTAGACAAATATGTGACTAAACATTAGATCTGTATGGTTGTCTCCTAGTAAAACCAGCGCTCGTGATTTTTTAAGCACAATTATTGGTACCAATATGAACCAACTTGATGTATAAAATGTTTTAATTAATAAAATGGCTGGGCTTTAAGTGACACACCAGTGTCAGACCGAGCCATTGTCAAACGACATCTCTACTTGGTGCAAATTTCAGGTTTTTCTGAATACAGTAATTTATCGCCGTATGTTTTTTAATGAAAAAGACAAGTACCCAGAACTAATTGGAACATCATTGGATTACACGATCAAAGAAACAGTTCATGCAGAAACGTTTCTCAGATTGAAATGTTCTTGAATCATTCTTTCTAAAACAACAATTCCTTTGAAGGGAATTGTTTCTAAAAATGTGATACATTATCAACAGCTGCAGTGCTTCTTACCAAGTAAGTTCATATGGCCATTAGTTTTTTGGAGTAATTACCAAAGGTATACCCTCCCTTTAAATTATGTAACTGTTTTATAAGTAAGCTAAAATGCTACATTTTCTAAAAGCTCAATACAATGTAGGTGACGTATGCCGTGCCCCGTTATATACCAAGATATATTGCAGACTCTTGCCCTTTGGCAAGCTCGTTGGTTTTATCGTTTCGAAATTGTCTCTAAAGTGCACAAAGTTGTGGATGCACAGGGGTGGGGGTACCACAAAACTATCGACATCAGTGACGTACCTCAGCCTGTGCTGACACGCACCCTCTCACTCTGATCCGGTTCAGTTTCAAAAGTGGGAGTAACTTCAAATTTGCATACACTATAGGTAAAAACAAAAACAAAACAAAACATCTTTTGGAATACATGTTTAGATACACCACAAGTAAACAGAATAGACGTGGGAACACCAGCACAATCAAAATCTTCTGATATATGAATAACGTATTTATGTTGCAGTAAAGTTAACAAAATATGCTTTCTAAAATCCTAATTTGATAAGGCCTTAGGCTTATAAATCTTAATGTAAGTAACTTTTATTGCGAAATCAAAGTTTTATTCATGAGTACGTCTTCCCAAAATGCACTATTCCCTTCTCTTACTGGACATCCACTGTGTAAGTACCTAGGCCAAAAACGGAGCTCCAACTCCATTCATATATACCAAGGACAGGTCAACTGTGGAACTCCCTCCCAGCATCTGCTTTCCCTGCCTCTCCAGATTTGTCTGTCTCCAAGAGAAAAATGAACACCTTCCTCTTGGATCAAATGTCTTTACTTTCTACGTTCTAGTTTAGGTTAATGTTTTGTTTAAGGTGGTTATGGTGTAGTGTAGGTTAGTTTAGTGTCTGACGAGGAGATGGTGACCTGTGAATTGACAGCCTACAGCGTGGGTGAACGGCGCGTCTAGTCAGACAATAGGCTCTTGTCCATGAGATGGTGACCTGTGAATTGACAGCCTACGGGGCCTGGGCTCATACAGTGTGGGTGAACGGCGTGCCTAGTCAGACAATAGGCTCTCGTCCTTGAGATGGTGACCTGTGAATTGACAGCCTACTGGGCCCGGGCCCATAAAGTGTGAGTGAACGGCGCGTCTAGTCAGACAATAGGCTCTTGTCCATGAGATGGTGACCTGTGAATTGACAGCCTACTGGGCCCGGGCTCATAAAGTGTGGGTGAACGGCGTGCCTAGTCAGACAATAGGCTCTCGTCCTTGAGATGGTGACCTGTGAATTGACAGCCTACGGGGCCCGGGCCCATAAAGTGTGAGTGAACGGCGCGTCTAGTCAGACAATAGGCTCTCGTCCTTGAGATGGTGACCTGTGAATTGACAGCCTACGGGGCCCGGGCCCATAAAGTGTGGGTGAACGGCGTGCCTAGTCAGACAATAGGCTCTTGTCCATGAGATGGTGACCTGTGAATTGACAGCCTACCGGGCCCGGGCCCATAAAGTGTGAGTGAACGGTGCGTCTAGTCAGACAATAGGCTCTTGTCCATGAGCACTGTATGTTTCAGGACTCCATGACCACCAGCTTCACTTCCCTAGTGTTTCGCTGTTCCATAGAATTGTTCGATTGACCTTCTTTTTGTAGTTTTTTTTATGCAACATGACTCTAGCTTTTGCTTTGAGCCACTTCTCATGTTGATGTTTTTATCAGGTCTCTGAATCCAAGTTTACAAATAATAATAATAATAATTTACAACTAATTTTAGAGAGTATGAAGTTACGTATGGCTATATAGGTCAATTTATGAATCTTATACTTTGTATTTTCAAATATTAATTTCTTTCCCAAGGAATGGTTCATTACCGTAAAAAGTTTGTTTATGTCGGAAACGTTCTAATAGTTCTACCATATTTGTCCAATGTGTTTGATGATTTAACACTTAGTATGCTAAAACGCTATACTCACTACAAAAAAACACCCAGTTGTCATTGACGTTTGCCGTACCTATCATACACAAATATCTTTGGGGGGCATTATGCAACTTCGACAAGCTCGATGGTTTTAGATTTAGATTTTTTTTTACATGCAGATAAATGTAAGTACAAGAACTACCGGTTGTAACTGGATATGTTCCATCCCAACTTGACAATCGTCCCAACTATAGTTGGGACTGGTCCCAACTTGAGTGTTAAAGTTGGGACGTCCCAACTATAGTTGGGATCGCAGTTAACACAAACCACCCCATGAATATACTAAATACATGTAAGAATCATAGTATGAAATTTTAAGACCACTTTCCCTTGAGAATATTTTAGATTAATTAGAATTTTGGTTTTCCGAGAGAAGGGAAACTAAATGCGTAGGCCTATTTGAGACTGAGAGCTTCAACCGGCATGATCATGAGGCCGCTGTCAGCTACCCTATAGTCTAAAAACACTATTTACACCGAGTTAGTTTTAGCGGTCCATTACGAGCGATATATGGATATACTACCATCCAAAACGGCCAGCGACTGGCTCTAGGTCCATCATCAGTTTTGACACGAGTTTGTACAGAGCCGAGACCCGGGTTTGAAATAAAAAAATTAACGCCGATAGCATCAGCAGTAGTGTCACACAGCATGCAGCACTACAATAAACTAGCCAAGCACGCAGTAATCCATGCATCATCGATCGTGTCCTGTTGAACTCTATGGGTAATCCCAACTATAGTGAGGACGTCCCAACTTTAATACTCAAGTTGGGACCAGTCCCAACTAGAGTTGGGACAATTGTCAAGTTGGGACGGAACAGATACACATTGATTGAGTTTGTTTGGACGAAAGCGGCTGAGCAGTACGAGAACAAGACAAACAAGACCATTACACAAGTCTCCAAACTTAAACAGCAGAAAGCCAATAAATGACGCTTGCAGTCAGTGCAGCCCTGTTCCTAGAACAGTCATCTAACCCCCTTATCTGACCTTTTTAAAAATCGGGTAAACAGAATGACCAGCTTATCCGATCCTTGTTACGTACTCATACTCTACTGAAACTTATTTGAGATAGAATTTCAAGACAAAATCCTCTCTTTTGAAAATAAGAAACAGTTGACCTTTAATTTTGCCCAGACATCGGTTAAACAAGGAAGTAATATGCAAAAACATGTTGTTGCTTTAATCCATCTTCACATTAAAAAAGAGAGTCGATAACCAAGGAAGCAGCTCTGTAAAAACATGTGGTCACGACAAAAACAACTTCAATTCCTTTTTAATTTTGCCCAGACATCGGTAAAACAAGGAAGTAATCCGCAAAAACATTTTGTTGCTTTAATCCAACTTCAATTCCTTTTTAATTTTGCCCAGACATCGGTAAAACCGATGTTGCTTTAATCCAACTTCAATTCCTTTTTAATTTTGCCCAGACATCGGTAAAACAAGGAAGTAATACGCAAAAACATTTTGTTGCTTTAATCCATCTTCACATTAAAAAAGAAAGACGATAAACAAGGAAGCAGCTCTGTAAACACATGTGGTCACGACAAAAACAACTTTGATTCCTTTTTAATAATAACCACAAAAGAAAATTAGTTGTTAACGTTTGACTTTGTCATGTAAAGCAAGACAACCACTTTCCACTTGGCATCCGTAAAGAAGTGATATCATTGTGTATAGGAAATCACCAGAAAAGAAGCCCCTGATTTCATTATAATTATTGGAAGAGACATCAAGACTGTAACTGGGCCTGTTAGTACTGTAACGGTGTGGACCAGATTGTCATTGGATGGAACATTGGCACAGCATAATAGTGCGCTTTATTGTTTCTTTGTGTGCCCGGAGCTGTTTTGATTTACTTCGTTCTGATTGATAAGATATTGCCGGGCTGTTAATTTTACCAGACGTGTGAACATGGATTTCACAAAGTTGTGTATGTTTATGAGCATTGTCTTGACCGCGTTGATCTGTAAGGCAGAAAATCAGCTTTTCAACTTGAACCCCCAGAGCGCTACAGTCACCGAGGGGAGTAATGTAACACTCACTTGTGGATCGGTGTATTTAACAACCTGTACTACTTATGGCTTCAGTTGGAAGAGAACACTTAATCAACATTCTGACATTGAACACATTTCTAGTTGTTCCCATCTCAACTTTGCAGGACGTAGCGGTATTGTTGTTGAGCAGGTCAGTGACAGCTATCACCTGCGAATCAATAACGTGCAACAAGATGACAGTGGGGTTTATTGGTGTTATATGTTTGAGGCAAATAGGCATCAAAACAGTGAGAAAGCTTTATTGACAGTTAATCCACTTCTCCCCGAGTATAAACCTTCTTGTAACATTTATCCAAGTCAACCAAGAGTCGATGAAACCGTCTCGTTTCAATGCACTCTCTCAGAACGCGACCTTCCGAGCCTGTTGACCTGGTTCGAATCCACATTAAGCGGTCTCATCCAAATTGAAGATAAAACAGAAGTCAGTCCAGGTGAGACTTATGCAGTTGAGCGTGAGTTGACAGAGTCTGACAATATGAGAGAGTTTACATGTGTAGCTGGTCCCCACCTTAATGGTCCAAATTGCTCCATTACGCCTCTTCAGATACCAACGACTGTCTCAATCTCACCCTCTCATTTGACGCTACTTGAACACCAGAACGCGACATTCACGTGTGACTTTAAGTCTACGCCACAACAGCTAGCAGATATGTATGAATGGCGCGTGTTCCTGGTTGACAAAGGCCAAGTAAAGGTTATTAACCGAGACACGGTGCAGAACCTCGATGGCCAGTTTCAACTTGACCAAAATGGTCATACTCTTCAGATTATCGACGTAACTCTTGGAGAATTCAACTTCTCTCAGATCAAATGCATTGCATTTCAAGGGAGTTTAACAATTTCAAGCGTCGATGAATCGCTGTTATTCGTCTTGCCTTTACCCACGGCCACAGCCACACCAAAGACAAAGAAAGTTTCAGTTAACGAAACTTTCACTGATAAATCAGTCAACACTGACGACAACACCTTGCAAGGCGCTGGTTTTATAAATATTGTTGGTGGAATCATCAGTGCAATCTTCTTTCTGATAATCATAGCTTTGCTTGGATGTTACTTGATTAAACACAAACACAACCCCACCGGACCAGGGCAGACAGAGGCTACACGTGAGCAGAGACCGCCTACAGGTGAGAGAGTAGCTGTGAGCAGCGAGGATCAAAATGGTCAAACGTGCGACGAAATCCCGTTGGATGTTGCAGGAGATCGGAACACCAGGATGTCAAGTAGTGGTGCTACGAAAGAGGCTGAAGTGTTATACGCGTGCGCCGATAAGACTGGACGTAACGAAATCAAGAGATATGGCGTGCCTGCTCGATCAACAACTGGTCAAGATGGTTACACAGTCACTAGCGGAGACAGCGTGGACGAGGAGATTGGACATGCAAGGGACCAAGCAATATACACAATGGTGAACAAACCCATGAAAACCAAACCAAACCACCCAGGGAAGAATGACCATCACAAAGTCAATCAACTACCAGATGAGGATGTCAAAGAATCAGACACACCCCTCGAAGAAGTTGTTGTGTCACCCAAGAACAACGTGGAGGGACTGGTATATGCGGACTTGGACCTACATCGCCCCTCATCAGCCAGGAACACAGAAACACTTCAGTCGGAGGAGCAGAGTGAGTATGCTGAAATCCGTCGTGATAAATAGGTAACTAGTGGTTTGCGAAGTTCTTATCTGGTTCTACCCCGGCTAAGGTATGGTTGAGAGATACCAACACAGTAAGGGTATTATACAGGATTGGTGGAGGTGGAAAATGATCACAGTGTTCATGTTTTGTGTGAGCAATCACATACATGGATTAATTATATAGGCTAAATCCGTTCTGTTAGTCCGGAGAAATTAGTGAAAAACCATGCACAGTTTTCAGCGTGTAAACACAATGTCCTTAATTTTGGTGGTAACAACCGAAATCAGATGATGCGGGGTTTTTTCTCTACAGGTTTTTAGACACAGTTCTCTCGAATATGACTTCGTTTTAGAGGGAATATTTCACACAAAGAATGGTTCTTTTATGAACGTCATAATCAGCAAGATTTCAGACTAAACTTAAAAAATAATGTTTCAATAACATTGAAGTACAATGTGTGCATATTTTCTTGCATAAAGAACGACTGAGTCGCAAAACTCAGGTTCTGGTCGCTGAGATATCAGGGTGTGGGTTCGAATCCTGGTCATGACAATTGCATTTTTGAGCAAGATACTTAACTAATTAAATGCTTCTTTTCACCCAGAGGTAATTGGGTACCAATGAGGGCAGAGATGCTTAAGTAATTGACTTAGCTTACTGCGCTACATACTTGGCAGCACAGGCTGTATACTCCCGAGGCAGCTGATGCATGATGGTTTAAGGATTTAAATAAATCGCCCAGTGATCAGGGGTAATGATATTGGAAGGCCATGAGCGCTATATAAGAAGTCATTTGACTATTATTGGTATTATGCCAACATAAGTAGCACTAGTCGCACAATAATGCCACGTTCCATGTCAATTTTCGAGACTAAACCCCAAATCGTATCCACTATTTTTAAGTTCAGGTCTCATAATGGTCAAAGATGTCACAAACATCAGTGATCTTTTAATTTAAACAGACACCTCTATCAAAGAAATAACCGGACAACCTTTTTGTATGCCTGAACTACACCATCCCCCAACACAGTTCGAAGATAAACGAATGAATAAGCACATTTGACCACACCAAGTTAATCACTTTTCAACTCCAATGTAAAGCGTATGTTTGTGCATTTTGGATTTATTATCAGTTCCATCATTTTGTGTGCGTAACTTTGTCTAAGAATCAAAATACGGTACATTGTTATTCTGCAGTCAAGCCGAATTTTGAATATTATGTTATGTCGTGTAGCTTTAAAAACGTTAACCAAAGCCAAAATTTTTTATCATGAAGCTGTCTAAAAAGCACACAACGTTTATTGATTATGTTTAAGATTAGGGCGTTTCTTTCCCATCTGTAAAATTAAATAAACTTTCATATAGTGAATGTTAACCAGGATTTTCCAACCAAGAGTTCCTTTAAAAAAATAATTATAATAATAACAATAACACTGAAAAGTATTTTTATATTCATGACTGTTTTTGTACAGTCAGTCGTTCAACTTTCACATGGAAACGGAACCGTTGTTAAAAAATACAAATTTGGGTCCTTGTTTAGTGTTTGTGGTTTAATTATAGGCAGTACAGGAAATGGATGTGGCACACTTTCTGGCTGAACGGAAAGTAGGAAAAAACAAAACACTTTCGATTTAACACAGCCCACTTATACATTAGATTATAAACAATTTTAGTTCCTTTTCCAGATTTTAATTAGTTTCATTTTCTAAATTCATATAACTACAAAATGTCACAGAAATATTTATCTGATTTTTGTGCACTTCTGTACAGGGTCCCATGTATTTCAATGTTTTCTCCAGTTACAAACCCACAGCGAGTTGATTGACCTCCATATCCTAGACTGCACCATTCCAGGAGTGGAGGTCAGTTTCCAGAATTTTTTTTTTTTTTTTTGTCGGCTTGGGATTTTCGTTTTCTTTAAATCTTTGGTTAATTTAGTTTTATGTCTCACTTTTGGAAATATTAATAAGTATTTTTTAACATTATTTTTTATATTCTTTTAAATCCTCTGCAGAAGCAATAGGTTAGTTACGGGTTGATTTATAAAAAACGTCTTGAGAGAAAGAAGGGTTAAAGTAAACTAGTGGAGACTGGAGAGAACAGGTTACTTTATATATACAAATTTCTTCTAAATTGCTAGGAGCATTTTGTGTACCCATATTGTGTTTACTCAAGAAATACTTACAGATGTCAAATCAAGTTATCATATTTAACCTATCATAACCAAGATATTGTTTCCAAACAATTTAATTTTTGTACACGACAGAGAAACCTTGTAGGTAAATGTATCAGTTAATTACTCGGTGTATTTAATGTTAGCTGTTATGTTTATATTAGTCATTGCTTGTTTGATTGAATTTAAAGTTTGTAGTATTAATTGCTTAGTACAAAGTTTTTAGATACTGGCACATGTCCTTTTTAGAGTAACAACTTTTAGGATTAATATTCTCATTGAGGAACTGTCATTTCTTGACACAATAGTTATAGTCGTCTATGCATGTTTCCATGTCAAGCAGCTAACCGGCAGTTCAGAAGCATTACACTAGACTTTCGTTTCTGGTTATTGCCTTTGCTGGTGTGGCAGGACAATCTGTGCCCCAACCCCCCCCCCCCCCCACCCACAGTGAAATGTGTCAACATTTCTTCGAATCAACTTCCTTCAGCCCAAGTTGATTTACCGTATGGTGACACATGCACACATACCGAGTGACAACATCCCATAAGACACAAGCCTTGGTCACATTAGTGTATTATTTATTATTGGACATTGATTTGAACCCTGCTTCAGCTAAGCTAACCAAACCAGCTTTGTGGAGTTGGGTGAATGTCTTATGCAACATTATTGTGTATAATTATACGATAAACGCTAAAGGCGCGACCTCTATCGACCGCCCGAGAAAATGTCCAGTCAATTAAATAAAACGGAGGCTATAATTTATGCAAACTTATTAATATATGTGATTATTTAGGATATTGCAATCGCAATAAGTAAAGGTAATTGTATGGTGTTTTATGCAATTTGTTCAACTTTGACGGTACATCAGACAGAAATGTTTTGACTGGTTTCTGAATTATAATCAGTGAGTGAAGTTCCGAGTGAAACTGTTCCTTTCAGATAAATCACTAATCGAAATAATGAATTGGGCTCTAGCTATGCCGTTTGAAGTTGGTTGAAAGATTCATATTCTTTATTTCTGTTTATAAATAACTAGCTTATTAGTGCTTATTGTTTAAAAGCGTGGATATGGAAGGTTGTACGTTACCCGCTTTACAACAAAAGCGGGCGTATTACTAAATCAATCAATATTTCAAAGTAAAAAGGAAAATATTAGAAAAATACATTATAGCAAACTGTAAGACTCGCAGACGTTTCAACGTTGGGAACTATTAGAGAGTGTTTGATGTTAAATTTGCATCTGGGATAAAGAATGTTATTTGTGTCTTACCTATACGCCCATGAGTGTCTTGCCTGAAACTTCGGCACTTTCCTGACTGAGTCCTGTGAAAAAAAGACAAAAAAAGAAAACAAATGCACTTTATTTTGTTTCGTTTACATAGTTGGGGGGAGGGGGAAGGCGAATACGTGCAAGGTGGATAAAAAGGATTGCGTAATTCTTTTGTCTCAATCTGATGTTCCACTGAATGGCATCCATTCAAGTTTGAACGAATCCAGAATTGTTTATGTAAAGGTTTATAATTGACTCTGTTATTTTTATTGTAAGATGCATGTTTACTGATAGCGATATTAATTAATAAAAATTGATGCTTCACGCTTGTAAAAAAATACAGAAACAGAAGTGAAGAAATTTGGTGTACAATTGTTGTATTATTTTGTTTGGTTGAACGAACTTCCTCAAGATATTCGTAATGTTTCCAGTTACTCTCAAAACTCATCCTTTCCAGATGTATTTCTTTAATTCATAGTTTAGATTGATTTGGCGCATTAAACATGCCCACTATTATTAACTATTATTATAAATATAATGCGGACAAATTATAGTTTTTTCTCCAATGTTGTATGATTTGGACAGCGCTGAAACTAAGGCACAGCTTTAGGGGGTGGGGCATAAAATAAGGGAGTTCACCATTTTTTTCTAGAGGGAGGGGCACTTCAAACCTATTAAAAACTAGTTTCCACTTGCATTTGTCCTAAAGCCCTCAAGGGAGTTGGAATAGCTGTACGGCACAGTAGCTTCTTGCAATTTTTTTAATTACTCCCCTCATACAAGTAAAATGAAATTCCCTCTATGATATCCCCAACTGTACCATTGAGAAACATACTAGAGAAGTTGAATGGCTTGGGTTACCCTGTTTGGCTTGTATGAATTCCCTATGGCTTTGTGTAGTAAGCAGTCCTTGGTAATTGACAGATGTATTGGCTCTGCCACAGTGACCTATGACCCATTACTAGAGAGCAGCTTGACAGAGATTAGATCCACAGCTGTTGTTAGTTTGTTGTTTTTCAGTGGCAATATGGGAGCCATCAAATCTAGATCATTGTGGGGGGGGGAGGGGCATGGAAGGTTTGGAGGAGCCTGGAATCTTCCAAACAAGCTTGAATGAAACAAGCTTGGCTCTAGTCATAACAAAGCATGCTGGACTCTCTGTCATGTCTGTGTGGGGTGGGTTAACACTCTTGTGAATAGAGAGGAGTGTTTCCACAATTATTTTTATTAGCCAAGCACAGTAAGGTAGTGTGCTCACCCCCCCCACACTGGATTGTTTTGTTTTTCCATTATTTATATTCCCTTGGGGAGGAGGTGGTGGTTATTGTTCGTCTTTTTTCTTGTTCTTGATAAGACTTGGTAGGAGCATGGAGGATACCTCCATGACTGGAGTAGATTACAGAGAATTAGTGATTAGTCATTATGGTAACATTTATTACAGAGTGTAAACAAAGTAGTGGGCAGTGGTGGGGGACAGGATTCTAGGAGACTTGGTAGGGATTAGGCCAGATTAATTATAAACAAGCAGATAAACAGGTGAAAATGACGTTTTTTTTAATTTTTACGGACATACTGTATGCACTAATTTGCTTTAATTATCAAATGAATTACCAGCATAAACATTTGAAATGATTTGTTGTTTTCATAGTTGCTAAAGAACATCTCTAGTACCTCTGAGGCATCTTAGGCTCGATTATAATGAGATTATAGCTTCATACCCCGGGTGTATTATGGTTTCCTAAAACCTTCTGTAGAGAACAGCTATTGATGTGGTAGCGAACAACGAATGACGTCACACTGACTGCAGGTCTCCTTTTTTTTCAAAATGGCTTCCACCAGTTGAAATTGTTTCAATTGTCCTGATAGAAAGAGCCATTTGGAAAGGAGATTGCACTGAAGTTAGGGGTTTTTTTTAACCAAGTTTGTTCACATCTTGCTTCCCTTGAAAAAAAACCAAGCTGTTTCTTTCAATCTGATGTTGAAAACAAAACTTGTGAGTGATATCAATCACATGACTTACCTCCAGTAGCATTTTGCCTGCCTAATGAAGATGCTGTAATCTCTTATCTAACAGTGGGATATCAGCGTCTGTTGATGAGTGGAAGATGTGGTTGTAGTTGCTTCATGGTGATACAGGAGAAGTAAGAGGCTGAGGTGATTGGGATGTCTTCCTGTTTGAATGATAATATGTTTTGACTATTTGGATGTACATGAACTTTATAAATTCAACATATTAAATCAATCCAGTCCCATTGTGTTAGTTTGGCTCAGTTCCAGCGCCTGAACCCAAGGCGCTGGGATGGACTGCCGTACATGCTTATTAAACCCTCTCTCCTGACCTAGCAATCATCAGTCACAGCTTTCTGTTTAGCAAAGAGTCATTCTTTATCATTAAAAATAAAGTTGTGTTGTGTAAATCCATTGCAAGTAATTTTTGTCATTCTTGTGACTTGTGCTGAATATAGAAATCTATTGCAACAGTAGTAATTTCCTTGGAAAGTTTTATTTTTCTTGCGACTTTAGGTTTGAAACAAAATGGTTTTAAGTTACAGTTACATTATCACACCATGTGCGTGCGCTGTGATTGTGCGCATTGTGCTTATCAGCAGTACACATCAGTCCCATCATGCATCACTACATCATGAACAAAAAGCGAGTAGGAACTCATTAGCCCATCCCAGGCAGACCTCATAATTTACACTGGGTAGTAGGCGCAAGGCCAGTGAGTTTAGTGTTGGGCTAGTAAATTCACTACTAAACAAGACCAGCAGCCTTGTGTTTTTTAATTGAATAATAATGCACCACTGTTTATAGTACCTTTAAAAAAAGACAAATGTTGTTCATGCTGACTTTGTTCATGTTGCTTTTGAAACTTATTTCTCATCATTTTGATCAAGGTCTGAGGAAAAAATGACCGGTGCAGTAAAAGATTTTAGCTACAAGCAATGCAGTCTTTTAGATTTTTTCCTCGATTTTGTGACCTGCCATCAGATTTGAACAAGAACAGTGGGCCGAGCTATTGTGAAACCTGAAAGTCAGCGACTGAGACCAAATCATTTATAGGGGGCTTTGTCATCATGATCAAAGCAGGCCTGTGGCTGTACACGGAATTATAATAAAACCTCACCCGGTTACTGCATGCGTGCAATCCATAGAGTTGATACGGAAGGAGGGCGCACGCATCCAGTTGCTGGGTGAGAGTTCATAATTCCATGTACAGCCACAGGCCTGCTTTGAGAATGACATCACAGCCCCTTTAAGATCAATATCAAAACCAGCCCTCTTTAGAGACCAAGTCTTCAATCAATGAGACTGAGACTAAGACCAAAATAAGGTCTTGAGACTGGGACCAAGTCTTGAGATCTTGCACAATAAACATGCACAGTGAGTGCTTTAAAAAAAAATGCAAATCAAGAATCAATCATTAAGGGACAAAAGCTACAGATAAGAAAAGTGTCCTATGTTTCTAAAGTAAATGTTAGATCCTAAATACTTCAGCAACACATACTTACATCCAGGGCCTTAGTGACTGCAGCACACAAGGCCCAGTAGCTGCTGTGCTTGCCCCTCGGTAGTCTACTAAGAATCTCTAGTCATTGGTCTCCTCCCAGAAGGAGAAATTCAATGTGTCTACCACAAAGATCCTGTACAAAAACAAGAAAACATACAACTATGGATGAATCACAATCGGCATTTGAGTAGGATCCTAACCAGCCTCGCTACCATGGTCAGCGCGCCGTATCGATACCTCTCGTCACTAACCCCTGGTAGGGATGTACTGGAAAACAGCACTGACTGGCTCTCAAAAGTGACTACTTTGCATGCATGCTTTTTAATAAATTTTGAGTGCTTGTATGGCACTTCTAGGATGCTTTGTACACGCGCGTCAAAATGCAAGTATTCTGACGCAATTCTATTTTAAATGAATCACGTTCTTCCACGGTCACCCTAAACTGCATACAGTTAGACACATCACAAAATCAAAGAAGAACTAGACATATTGCATTTGTGCACAAATGCCGAGCTGTTTCGCCATAACTTTTTCAAAAAATCATAAAAAATCATGTGATGACGTCATCATGACGTCATTTGAGAATTTACAAGAACTTGCCAATATCCAACAACCTACGAAGTTTCAACATGATCGCACTAACACTTAGGGAGATATATACAACATTAAAAAAGGCACCTTTAATGCCGCGTCACGTGACCCCCGATGACGTCATCGATCTAAAATTTCACACATATGATGGCTGCCTGACGATCAACATGTGTGTAAATTTTGAAGTGATTACACAAAACTTCACCACACACATCTTCAAAAAGTCCATTTTGATCAGTTTTCAACCTGCCGCTAGAGGGCGCTCTTGTGTATTGTGACGTCATCGGTAATTTTTTTTAGTTACCCACCCTTGCCAGACAATAACATCGTTGAAAGCAACTTCATAACTATTTACACTTTTGAATAACGAGGCACTTCCTGTTTCGACCGGAAGTAGAGGTCATGTGAGGTCACGCACACTGAATAAAATGAAGACCTAATATATCCCTATACAATCCCGCAAACAGAAACCTACGGTCTCTTGTGGCTGATTTGTTACGGATTTTCAAATATTTAAAATAGAAACCTTTAAGATGACGTCACGTGACAGGTGATGACGTCATCATGACATCATTAGTTTTAAAATCATTATTGCACCAATGCCTTTCATCACTGAAAGTTTCATTGCAATTGCTCTTTAGGAACTATGCAAAAGGCCGCTTAGAACGAACGTGCGTTATGTCAATAGCCTTTTTTACTGAAACTGACAAATAAAAAAAAATAAAAAAATAATAAAAAAAACTTTAACGAAAACAAGAGCTGTTTCGCTGCGCTTTGCTGCGAAACAGCTAATGACAGAGGACCAGTTGCCTTTTGACTTGATGCCTCTTTTAGGGGTAACCATTCTTGAGTGTGCGCGTAGAATGGATCGGCCTCAGGTCCTCATGGGGTCATAATCGAGCTGGGCCTGCTGGGGAAAAATGACACGGCAAGATCGATCATCCCTGGGAGCGAGGTTGGATCCTGACTTAAAGAGCCGCTTGAAAACAAGATAAAAAAAGAGCAGAGACTTTAATTTCCTTTCTCTTGTCTTTATGTAACTACAGTCGACTCTCGTTAATACGAGGTCCGCCGGACTGGCCCGTTTTCCTCGTATTATCCGAACCTCGTCTTAAACGCAGCGCACTATTTACACGTACATGTACATGTACTGTATACACACGTCGTCATAGTGCATGCACTACACACGTGTCTAGGCTAGAACGGAGCGGTTGGCTTCCTAGTACAGTTCTTACGAGCATCATGTACACAAAAATATCAATGATAAATGCAATTTTGTTGACTATGATCATAGAAATTTAATATTTTGTATAACTGAAAATACAAATCATAGCAAAGTCATGTCAAACTTGCCGTTCATGTGACCATGATGTGACAGATTCGATACTGCGTAGCGCCTATGCTGAACGTTGTTTTCGCTGGTAGCCACTAGACGTGTGGGCGAAGTAGTAATTCAAGCATAAGTTACCAGTATAATGTTTTGATTTTCGGATCGGACGGAACCGTGTAGCCGGTCCGATCCGAAAAATAGTTTGGCAAAACGCATGTAATTTCAGAAATTTGGCTGACTGAACGGTAAGCTTTTATTTTACGCAACAATATTTTTTCCGACCTCGCTATAAAAGTATGAAAAACAATACATTTTGTCATCACGGGGCCGCAAAAATACCTCGTAATATCCGTGTTCTCGTTACGACCGTGCTCGTATCTTCCGTTTTTTAAGACATAGAAACACGCATGGGACAGTTCGGGACCGGTGAAATACCTCGTATTAACCGGCGACTCGTATCTTCCGAGCTCGTATTAACGAGAGTCGACTGTATAACAATTATATATGACTACCTCTTTCCAAGGGATCTTTTTTGATGGGTGTTTGACCTTTATAGTTTACTGATTTATTACATTCCTCTTGAGGTTTTGGTGGCTAGAAATACTTATTGCTGACCTTAGTAAAAAGGAAAATTCAAGCAATTATTTCATCCATGACCCCAACTTCAATGGGAACGTATGCTCAACAACAACAACAAAAGCAAAAAAAAGAAAGAAATTTAAATAAAAAAGGGCATTTAGTGGTAGATCAGAAAGGGGTGTAGGATTTTTCATGATGTCAACACTGTAAGAATTCAAAGTGCCAGTTCCTGTCTCTGTGTTTATATTCATTCAATCTTTCTTCCGGACTAAAGATAAAATTTGACCTAAATCAAAGGAGATAAAGTTAAAGTTGGAGAATGGTATTTTTGCCTTCAATGCATACATCATGGTCTTTGAAATCTTGTCGGACTCGTGGTTGAATTTTTGAGCAGCTCAAATCTTACATACACGGGCCTGCAAGATGTGGCTTTTCACTATAAACAAAATGACACTTCTGAGGTTTTTCAGTACAACACTACAACAATTGTTCAGTACAATAATCAACATTTACTCACTAAATATCGTTCTTTACTTGTCAGTAGAAGGTTGGGTGGCTTGACGATTTCTTAAATCACAATCTTGACTTGTAAAATTGGCAACCTGGATGAAAAACAATCAAGGGGCAGCATCTCAATTACTTTTCTGTCACATGCACTGCAGGACTACGTTGCATAATCTTTATGGTTGGTTTGCTTTGACACAAGACAGGCATGCAACTGCCCGATGAAAAAAAAAGAGGAAATTTTCAAAGGCACAACGCAAGCTCGGAGCGAGGCAGCCAAAACGCCAAGGGACATGAGATCCACAATGGTACCCTAGAAAATTTTGAGGTTTATTATGCTCTTAGGTGCATTCTTAGCATGTACTAGGCTTATTTCACATTATTGTGGTTGTACATTGTTGTTGCCAAGCATATATAAGGCTTTAAAAAAAAAATCGCAAAATTTTTTTTTTTTTTTTTTTTTTTTTTTTTTCGATTTTTTTTTTTTTAGTGCTGATCATTTTTAAAAAACGCGGAAATCCGCGGAAACGCGGAAGAGTTGCATGCCTGACAAGAGGGTGCTATGATGATTTTCAGTAGTCTTGCTCCTTGTGGATCATTTAAGTTAGAGAACTGATTCTCAACTTACCATTGGTTTACATTGATTTGAGCGGTAGGTAAAATGTTGGCAAAAGCATGATCAAGGTCAAAGTGTTCTTAAAGTGTGTTTATTTATAGGCTACTATTGTAAAAAGTTACAACTTTGGGGAGTTCCAAACCTGTCAAGACAAAGCGGAAGATTAGAATTGGATTTGGGAAAAGAAGGAAAGCCTTATTTTAAGCAACTTTTTAACAACATTTATTTGTCATTAAGTTATTAACAAGTAGGATACCTCAAGACCCTTTTTTCATTAATGAACAAAGTTTGTTTTAAGTTCATGAACAACAAATCTTTACATGCAATAACATTTTGTCTAACTTCCATTCCATATTGACTGCACAGCTGAAAGTTGGAAGGTCATGTGAGTTTGGAAAAGTGTGTCTTTGATTAGCGGCCAATGGCTCTCAAATTTGAGGGGTTTGTGTTGACAGAGCTGTGTTAAAGACTAACAAAGCTCAATGTCTAATGGCTTCATAGACTTTTATGGCACAAAAATCAGACAGCAAATTACTTTCTTAGACATGCAAACTCTTCCACTGAGTTAATTCTAAGAGTACATCAGGGCTCCAAATTAACACTGGACTGCAGGCCCATGACCAGTGATTTAAGAGTACATCAGGGCTCCAAATGAACACTGGACTGCAGGCCCATGACCAGTGATTTAAGAGTACATCAGGGCTCCAAATGAACACTGGACTGCAGGCCCATGGCCAGTGATTTAAGAGTACATCAGGGCTCCAAATGAACACTGGACTGCAGGCCCATGACCAGTGATTTAAGAGTACATCAGGGCTCCAAATTAACACTGGACTGCAGGCCAATGGCCAGTGATTTAAGAGTACATCAGGGCTCCAAATGAACACTGGACTGCAGGCCCATGACCAGTGATTTAAGAGTACATCAGGGCTCCAAATTAACACTGGACTGCAGGCCCATGACCAGTGATTTAAGAGTACATCAGGGCTCCAAATTAACACTGGACTGCAGGCCAATGGCCAGTGATTTAAGAGTACATCAGGGCTCCAAATGAACACTGGACTGCAGGCCCATGACCAGTGATTTAAGAGTACATCAGGGCTCCAAATGAACACTGGACTGCAGGCCCACGGCCAGTGATTTAAGAGTACATCAGGGCTCCAAATTAACACTGGACTGCAGACCCATGGCCAGTGATTTAAGAGTACATCAGGGCTCCAAATTAACACTGGACTGCAGGCCCATGGCCAGTGATTTAAGAGTACATCAGGGCTCCAAATGAACACTGGACTGCAGGCCCATGACCAGTGATTTAAGAGTACATCAGGGCTCCAAATGAACACTGGACTGCAGGCCCATGACCAGTGATTTAAGAGTACATCAGGGCTCCAAATGAACACTGGACTGCAGGCCCATGACCAGTGATTTAAGAGTACATCAGGGCTCCAAATGAACACTGGACTGCAGGCCCATGACCAGTGATTTAAGAGTACATCAGGGCTCCAAATGAACACTGGACTGCAGGCCCATGACCAGTGATTTAAGAGTACATCAGGGCTCCAAATTAACACTGGACTGCAGGCCCATGGCCAGTGATTTAAGAGTACATCAGGGCTCCAAATTAACACTGGACTGCAGGCCAATGGCCAGTGATTTAAGAGTACATCAGGGCTCCAAATGAACACTGGACTGCAGGCCCATGACCAGTGATTTAAGAGTACATCAGGGC
Organism: Pisaster brevispinus; assembly: GCA_023634235.1. Classification (NCBI taxonomy): domain Eukaryota; kingdom Metazoa; phylum Echinodermata; class Asteroidea; order Forcipulatida; family Asteriidae; genus Pisaster; species Pisaster brevispinus. The sequence continues at coordinate 15,491,182 of JAMKCF010000007.1, read as the reverse complement.
TCCAAATGAACACTGGACTGCAGGCCCATGACCAGTGATTTAAGAGTACATCAGGGCTCCAAATTAACACTGGACTGCAGACCCATGGCCAGTGATTTAAGAGTACATCAGGGCTCCAAATTAACACTGGACTGCAGGCCCATGACCAGTGATTTAAGAGTACATCAGGGCTCCAAATGAACACTGGACTGCAGGCCCATGACCAGTGATTTAAGAGTACATCAGGGCTCCAAATGAACACTGGACTGCAGGCCCATGACCAGTGATTTAAGAGTACATCAGGGCTCCAAATTAACACTGGACTGCAGGCCCATGACCAGTGATTTAAGAATACATCAAGGCTCCAAATTAACACTGGACCTCAGGCCCATGGCCAGTGATTTAAGAGTACATCAGGGCTCCAAATTAACACTGGACTGCAGGCCCATGGCCAGTGATTTAAGAATACATCAAGGCTCCAAATTAACACTGGACTGCAGACCCATGACCAGTGATTTAAGAGTACATCAGGACTCCAAATGAACACTGGACTGCAGGCCAATGGCCAGTGATTTAAGCGTCGTGCCAGTAAACTCACGACCTGATGAGAAGCCCAGTGGTCTTGTGTTTTTCAATTGAATAACAAGACTTCAAATCATGATATTTGGTCCTAGAAAAAAAGTAGGAAAATAGTTTCGAGTACAAAGGTGACCTACATGTACATGTATGGTGAAGGCTTTTCAGGCTTTTTTAACCACAAATTTTTCAAACTTGGAACCAAAACTAAGGTAAAGAATTGCAACCAACGTGATAGACTGCGACGTTCCGAGCGGATTCCTTCCTGTCTCAAAACTCAAAGACAAGGGTCTGTCTCAGTAAAATCGATTTAACAAGTTATACAAAAGTATTGAACAAACAGTTTAAAGCCCTGCACAGTGACACATCTATTCTAGATGAGAGCACAAAACCACTATTTTCTGATTACAGCAACCATTTTTTTTAATAAAAAATGTTCATGTTCTTATTTTGTGTATAAATGTAGTCTATGCACATAAGGAAAATTATCACTTGTCTGAGAATCTTCGTTCAGCCTGTTCAGCTGTGTAAAGGCTTTGCCCCAGCGCCTTTGTTTATGCTTCCGTCTCTCATGATGGAATGCTTTTTAAAATTGATTGTTCATTTTCATAATTGATACCTGCGGACATGGCGGACCGCTAGAGGAGAAAAAGGCGTCAAAAAGATCGTACAAATATGATTTTGATTAGTGTAATCAGGGCTATTCCTTGCTTCGCATGCACCCCTTTAGATGTGTAATGAAAATTATGATATAACGGTCATTGACTTTTATTCACAACATCAACTTAGCTCGAAGACTAAAACCGGAGAAACCTCTGAACCTTCCCCATATCACAATCTATGTTCGAATACACAGAGAGGCTATGAAACGATTTACTATAATGTACCTTTAGCCTGTGCTGACATGCGCCCTCTAAGTCCGGTTCGATTTGAAAAAGTAGACATCCCTTTGAACACAACAGCTCGATCTAGGAATGCATGTGTAGATACCACAAGTTAACAGTGTAGGAACGATCGACAGCCACAAATCCAAACCTTTTGATATGACTTACAAATTGTGAGGTAAAGTTATTTTTTAGACTCTCGAAAATCTTAATAGTTAGACCATTACACACATCTTTAAACAAAAAATCTCAGAGAGCCAAGTACTGAGGCTTAGTCAGTGTAGCCCTGCTTCCTATTAACCAACTTATCTGACCTTTTTAACACAAACCAACTCATCCAAACCTTGTAACATGCTCACAACCCTTGTAACGTACTCATAGTTTACAGAAAATCCATTTGAAATAAAATGAAAAAACTAAATCCTCTCTTTTTAGTATAACGAACAATTGGCATTGATTTTTTGCCCAGACATCGGTTAAACAAGGAAGTGGAATGCAAATTTTGTTTGATACTTCAATCCAATTTCACATCAAAACAGTTAAGGAAGGGGCTCTGTAAAAACATGAAGTCATGACAAAAACAACTTTAGATTCCTGTCTAATAATAACCACAAAAACTAAAATAGTTATTAACGTTTGACGTTGTCATGTAAAGCAAGACAACCACTTCCCACTTGGCATCCATAAAGAAGTGATATCATTGTGTATAAAGAATCACCAGAAAAGCAGCCCCTGATTTCATTATAATTATTGGAAGAGACATGACGCGTCAAGACTGTAACTGAGCCTGTTAGTACTGTAACGGTGCGGACCAGATTGTCATCGGATGGAACATTGGCACAGCATAATAGTGCACTTTATTTTTTCTTTGTGTGCCCCAAGCTGTTTTGATTTACTTTGTTCTGGTTGATAAGACATTGCTAGGATGTGTAAATATGGATATCATCAAGTTGCGTATGTTTATAATGAGCATTGTCTTTACCACGTTGATCTGTGAGGCAGAAGTTCAGTATTTCACCTTGAACCCACAGAATGTTACAGTCACAGAGGGGAGTAATGTAACACTCACTTGTAGATCGGTATATTTACCAAGCTGTACTACTTATCATTTCAGTTGGCAGAGAACCATTAATCAACATTCTTACATTGAGCAAGTTTCTAGTTGTTCCCATCTAACATCAAACTTTGCAGGACGTAGCAGTATTGTTGTTGAGCAGATCAGTGACAGCTATCACCTGCAAATCAATAACGTCCGACGAGATGACAGTGGGACTTATTGGTGTAATATGATTGAGAGAGATAATAGGCATCATGACAGTGAGACAGCTTTATTGACAGTTAATCCACTTCCCCCCGAGTATAAACCTTCATGTAACATTTATCCAAATCGACCAAGAGTCGATGCAACCGTCTCGTTGGAATGCACTCTCTCAGAACGCGACCCTCCGAGCCTGTTGACCTGGTTCGAATCCACATCAAGCGGTCTCATCCAAATTGAAGATAAAACAGAAGTCAACCCGGGTGAGACTTACACAGTTGAGCGTGAGTTGACCGAGTCTGACAGTATGAGAAAGTTTACATGTGTAGCTGGTCCCCACCTTAATGGTCCAAATTGCTCCATTACGCCTCTTCAGATACCAACGACTGTCTCAATCTCACCCTCTCACTTGACGGTATTTGAACACCAGAACGCGACATTCACGTGTGACTTGAGGTCTACACCACAACAGCTAGCAGATAGGTATAAATGGCGCGTGTTCCTGGTTGACAAAGGCGAAGTAAAGGTTAACAGAGACACGGTGCAAAACCTGGATGGTCAGTTTAAACTTGACAAAAATGGTAAAACTCTTCAGATTATCGACGTAACTCTTGGAGAATTCAATTTTTCTAAGATCAGATGCATTGCATTTCAAGACAGTACACCAATTTCAAGCGCCAATGATTCACTGTTGTTCGTCTTGCCTTTACCCACGGCCACATCAAAGACAACGATATATGTTTCAGGTAAAGAATCATTCACAGATGAATCAGTCTTCAACAATGACGAAAACACCTCTGGTGTTATAATTGTTAAAGGAACAGACACTGATAAACCAGCCCTCATCAATGACGTCAACCCCTTGCAAGGCTCTGGTGTTATAATTATTGTTGGTGGTATCATCGGTGCAATCTTCTTTCTGATAATCATAGCTTTGCTTGGATGCTACTTGATTAAATACAAACACAACCCCACCGGACCAGGGCAGACGACGGCTACACGTGAGCAGAGACCGCCTACAGGTGAGAGAGTAACTGTGAGCAGCGAGGATCAAAATGGTCAAACATACGACGAAACCCCGTTGGATGTTGCAGGAGATCGGAACGCCAGCATGTCAAGTAGTGGTGCTACGAAAGAGGCTGAAGTGTTATATGCGTTCGCCGATAAGACGGGACGTAACAAAATCAGGAGATATGGCGTGCCTGCTCCTTCAACAACTGGTCAAGATGGTTACACAGTCACTAATGGAGACAGTGTGGACGAGGAGATTGGGCATGCAAGGGACCAAGCAATATACACACTGGTGAACAAACCCATGAAAACCAAACCAAACCACCCAGGGAAGAATGACCATCACAAAGTCAATCAACTACCAGATGAGGACGTCAAAGAATCAGACACACCCCTCAAAGAAGTTGTTGTGTCACCCAAGAACAACGTGGAGGGACTGGTATATGCGGACTTGGACCTACATCGCCCCTCATCAGCCAGGAACACAGAAACACTTCAGTCGGAGGAGCAGAGTGAGTATGCTGAAATCCGTTGTGATAAATAGGTAACTAGTGGTTTGCGAAGTTCTTATCTGGTTCTACCCCGGCTAAGGTATGGTTGAGAGATACCAACACAGTAAGGGTATTATACAGGATTGGTGGAGGTGGAAAATGATCACAGTGTTCATGTTTTGTGTGAGCAATCACATACATGGATTAATTATATAGGCTAAATCCGTTCTGTTAGTCCGGAGAAATTAGTGAAAAACCATGCACAGTTTTCAGCGTGTAAACACATTGTCCTTAATTTTGGTGGTAACAACCGTAATCAGATGATGCGGGGTTTTTTTCTCTACAGGTTTTTAGACGCAGTTCTCTCGAATATTACTTCATTTTAGAGGGATCATTTCACACATAGATTGGTTATTTTATGAACGTCGTAATCAGCAACAATAACATTGACGTACAATGTGTGCATGCTTTCTTTCATAAAGCACGACTGAGTCACATTACTCAAGTTCTGGTGGCTGAGTCATCAGGGTGTGGGTTCGAATCCTGGTCATGACAATTGCATTTTTGAGCAAGATACTTTACTAAATAAATGCTTCTTTTCACCCAGAGGTAATTGGGTACCAATGAGGGCAGAGATGCTCAAGTAATTGTTTTAGCTTAGTGCGCTACATACTTGGCAGCACAGGCTGTATACTCCTGAGGGAGCTGATGCATGATGGTTTAAGGATTGAAATAAATCGCCCAGTGATCAGGGCTAATAATATTGGAGCGCCATGAGCGATATACAAGAAGTCACTTGACTATTATTGGTATTATGCCAACATAAGTAGCACTAGTCGCACAATAACGCCACGTTCCATGTCAATTTTCGAGACTAAACCCCAAATCGTATCCACTATTTTTCAGATCAGGTCTCATAATGGTCAAAGATGGCATAAACATCAGTGATCTTTTAATTTAAACAGACACCTCTATAGAAGAAATAACCGGACAACCTTTTTGTATGTCTGAACTACACCATCCCCCAAAACAGTTCGAAGATAAATGCATGAATAAGCACATTTGACCACACCAAGTCAATCACTTTTCAACTCGAATGTAAAGCTTATGTTTGTGCATTTTGGATTTATTATCATTTCCATCATTTTGTGTGCATAACTTTGTCTAAGAATTAAAATAGGGTACTTTGTTATTCTGGAGTCAAGCCGAATTCCGAATATTATGTTATGTAGCTTTAAAAACGTAAAACCAAAGCCAAACATTTTGTATCTATATGAAGCTGTCTAAAAAGCACACATCGTTTATTCATTACGTTTAAGATTAGGGCGTGTCTTTCCCATCTGTAAAATTAAATAAACTTTCATATAGTGAATGTTTACCAGGATTTTCCAACCAAGAGTTCCTTTAAAAAAATAATAAAATAAAAATAATTACACTGAAAGCATTTTTATATTCATGACTGTTTTTGTACAGTCAGTCGTTCAACTTTCACATGGAAACGGAACCGTTGTTCAAAAAATACAAAATTGGGTCCTTGTTTAGTGTTTGTGGTTTAAAATACATAGGCAGTACAGGAAATGGATGTGGCACACTTTCTGGCTGAACGTAAAGTAGGAAAAAAACCACTTTCGATTTAACACAGCCCACTTATACATTAGATTATAAATTTCAGTTCCTTTTCCAGTTTTTAATTAGTTTCATTTTCAAAATTCATATAACTACAAAATGTCACAGAAATATTTATCTGTTTTTTGTGCACTTCTATACAGGATCCCATTTCATTGTTTTCTCCAGTTACAAACCCACAGCGAGTTGACCGACCTCCATGTCCTAGACTGGACCATTCCAGGAGGGGATATCAGTTTCAAGGATTGTTTTTTTATGGGCTTGGGATTTTTTTTTTTCTCAAATCTTTTGTTAATTTAGTTTTATGTGTGAGTAATATTGTTGATTTTGCTATTTGCTGTTTTACTCAAATAGGCAAACTTTTTACGATTACATTATTGTAAATTGAAATGCACTTTTGAAAATGTTAATGCATTATTTTTTAACATAGTTGTTTATATTCTTTTAAATCCTCTGCAGAAGGAATAGGTTATTAACGAGTTGATTTAAAAAAAAAAAAATTTGAGAGAAAGAAGGGTAAAAATAAACCAGTGGAGAGAACAGGTTATTAGTTTATATGTGTATTTATATAGCATGTTTTTGCGGGGAGCATTGTTTGTACCCATATTATGTTTACTTAAGAAATATTTACAGATGTCAAATCAAATTATCATATTTAGCCTAAAATAACCAATATATTGTTTCCGAAAAATTTTAATTTGTGTACATGACAGAGAAACCTTGTAGGTAAATGTAGCAGTTAATTACTCAGTGTATTTAATGTTAGCTGTTACAATTATATTATTCATTGCTTTTTTGATTGAATTTAAAGTTTGTAGTATTATTTGCTTAGTACAAAGTTTTTCGATTCTGGCAGATGTTCTTTTCAGAGTAACAACTTTTAGGATTTATATTCTCATTGGGGAAGTGTTATTTCTGGACACAATAGTTATGGTCGGCTATGCATGTTTCCATGTCAAGTAGCTAGCCAGCAGTTCAGAAACAATGCACTATACTTTCGTTTCTGTTTTTGCCTTTGCTGGTGTGGCAGGAGATTCTGTGCCCCCTCCCCATGGGGAAATGTGTCGAAATTTCTTTGAATCAACTTCCTTCATCAGCCCAAGTTGATTTATCGTATGTCCACATGAACGCATACCAGGTGACAAAATCCGAAATGACACCAGGCTTGGTCACATTAGTGTATTTTAATTATTGGAATTTGATTTGAACCCTGCTTCAGCTAAGCTTACCAGCTTTGTGGAGTTGGGTGAATGTCTCATACAACATTATTGTGTATTATGCGATAAACGCTAAAGGGGCAACCTCTATAACCGCCCGAGAAAATAAAACGGAGGCTATAATTTATGCAAACTCATTAATATACTTGGTTATTTAGATTATTGCAATCGAAATAAGTAAAGGTAATTGTATGGTCTTTTATGCCATTTGCTCAACTTTGACGGTACGTCAGACAGAAATGTTTCGGCTGGTTTCTGGATTATAATCAGTGAGTGAAGTTCCGAGTGAAACTGCTCCTTTCAGATAAATCACTGATCGAAATAATGAATTGGGCCTAGCTACGCTGTTTGAAGTTGCTTGAAAGATTCATATTCTTTATTTGTGCTTATAAATAACTAGCTTATTAGTGCTAATGTTTATTGTTTAAAAGCGTGGATATCAAAGGCTGTACGTTACCTGCTATACAACAAATGCCCATGGTGGGGCGTATTTAATCAATCAATCATTATTTCAAATTAAAAAGGAAATATTAGAAAAGTTCATTAAAACAAACTGTAAGACTCACAGACGTTTCAACGTTGGGAACTATTAAAGGGTGTTCTGATGTTAAATTTGCATCTGGGATAAAGAATGTTATTTGTGTCTTACCTGAACGCCCGTGAGTGTCTTGCCTGAAACTTTGGCACTTTCCTGAGTGAGTCCTGTGAAAAAAACCGGAAAAAAACAATATTTAAACAGATGCACATTATTTTTGTTTCATTCACATAGTTGGGAAGAAAAATATGTGCAAGGAAACCCAAGACACCCCAATGCTTAACTACACAAAAGATTTGACAGTGTCCTCTGTTCGAGGTGGATACAAATGATTGCGTAATTCTTTTGTCTCAATCTAATGTTCCACTGAATGGCATCCATTCAAGTTTGAATGAATCCAGAATTGTTTATGTAAAGGTTTATAATTGACTCTGTTATTATTATTGTAAGATGTATGTTTACTGATAGGAATATTAAATAAATAAATTGATGCTTTGCGCTTGTAAATACAGAAAGATAAGTAAGGATATTTGGTGCAAAACATATGTTGTATTATTTTGTATATTTGAACGAACTTCCTCAAGATATTGTAATATTTCCAGTTCCTCTCAAATCTCACCCTTTCCAGATGTGTATTTCTTTAATTCATAGTTTAGATTGATTTGGCGCATTACAAATGCCTACTATTATTAATTATTATTATAAATATTATGCGAACAAATTGTTGTTTTTTCTCCAATGTTGTATGATTTGGACAGCGCTGAAACTAAAGCACAGCTTTTAGGGGGTGGGGCATAAAATAAGGGAGTTCACCATTTTTTCTAGGGGAAGGGGCACTTCAGGCCTATTTAAAACTAGTTTCCATTTGCATTTGTCCTAAAGCCCTCAAGGAAGTTGGAATAGCTGTATGGCACAGTAGGTTTTGCAATTTGTTTAACTACTCCCCTCATACAAGTTTAAAACAAAAATTCCCTCTATGATATCCCCAACTGTACGAAACCATTGAGAAACATACCGGAGAAGTTGAATGGCCTGGGTTGGGTTTCCCTGTTTGGCTTGTATGAATTCCCTATGGCTTTGTGTAGTAAGCAGTCCTTGGTAATTGACAGATGTATTGGCTCTGCCACAGTGACCTATGACCCATTACTAGAAAGCAGCTTGACAGAGATTAGATTCACAGCTGTTGTTGGTTTGTGGTTTTTCAGTGGCAATATGGGAGCCATCAAATCTAGATAATTTTTTTTTGGGGGGGCGTGTGGAAGGTTTGGAGGAGCCTGGAATCTTCCAAACAAGCTTGAATGAAACAAGCTTGGCTCTAGTCATAACAAAGCATGCTGGACTCTCTGTCATGTCTGTGTGGGGTGGGTTAACACTCTTGTGAATAGAGAGGAGTGTTTCCACAATTATTTTTATTAGCCAAGCACAGTAAGGTAGTGTGCTCACCCCCCCCCCCCCCACTGGATTGTTTTGTTTTTCCATTATTTATATTCCCTTGGGGAGGAGGTGGTGGTTATTGTTCGTCTTTTTTCTTGTTTTTGATAAGACTTGGTAGGAGCATGGAGGATACCTCCATGACTGGAGTAGATTACAGAGAATTAGTGATTAGTCATTATGGTAACATTTATTACAGAGTGTAAACAAAGTAGTGGGCAGTGGTGGGGGACAGGATTCTAGGAGACTTGGTAGGGATTAGGCCAGATTAATTATAAACAAGCAGATAAACAGGTGAAAATTACGGTTTTTACATTACCGACATACTGTATGCACTAATTAGCTTTATTTATCAAATTAATTACCAACAAAAACATTTGAAATGATTTGTTGTTTTCATAGTTGCTAAAGAACCTCTCTACTACCCCTGAGGCATCTTAAGCTCGATTATAATGAGATTATAGCTTCATACCCCGAGTGTATTACGATTTCCTAAAACCTTCTGTAGAGAACAACTATTGATGTGGTAGCGAACAACGAATGACGTCACACGGACTGCAGGTCTCCTTTTTTTTTCAAAATAACTTCCACCAGTTGAAATTGTTTCAATTGTCCTGATAGAAAGAGCCAATTGGAAAGGAGATTGCACTGAAGTTAGGGAGGTTTTTTTTCAACCAAGTTTGTTCACATCTTGCTTCCCTTGGGAAAAAAAAGCTGTTTCTTTCAATCTGATGTTGAAAACAAAACTTGTGATTGATTTCAATCACATGACCTACCTCCAGTAGCATTTTGCCTGCCTGATGAAGATGCTGTACTCTCTTATCTAACAGTGGGATATCAGTGACTGTTGATGAGTGGAAGATGTGGTTGTAGTTGCTTCATGGTGATACAGGAAAAGCAAGAGGCTGAGGTGATTGGGATGGCTTTCTGTTTGAATGATAATATATTATGACTAGTTACATGTACTTTATACAAGAGTTTAAGCAAATCCATTTGTATATCCAGTTGATGGAATCACTGTGTTTATCATTTAGCTCAGTTCCATCTCCTGAACCAAAGGCTCTTATGGGTGCAAACTCATTGGACCATTTCTCCTGACCTAAAAAAACCCTCAGATACAGCTTATTGATAGCAACATTAACAAGTCACCTGAGCAGCTTTCTTCTTCTTGTGACTTTGGTTTTAAGTGAAGAGGGCTACTAACTTATCGTTACATTGTCATACAATGTGTATGTGATATGTTTGTGAGCATTGCACAGATCAGCATTACAATCAGTCCCATCAAGCATCACTACATCCTGAATAAGAACTTGTTAAATAATTCAGCCCTCCTGGAGTGTATTTTGGGCAGCCCCCACCAGACACATGTTTCAGCTTTTTGGCCATTGGTTACTAGCTCTTGGGTGTTTGGTTGAGCTGTGGAGACGCAGCTGTACTGAGTTGTTGGATCAGTTAGGCTTGGTTTCAGGATGGCAGGCACCCAAAAAATATGAACAAATTGTCAATGGAATTATTTTAAAAATACACTACCTTGAAGCAAAACAATCACATACTGGTAACAACATTCAAAGACTAAGTTCCATGACTTGAAATAAAAAATTATTTGTGTATATTAAATTTAAAAAGTTTCCAGAGATGTACACCCCCCAAGAAATGTTTCTTGGAATTGGTCTCATCAGTCAGTGATTTTTACAGTTTGGTCACCAAAACACGCCCCTAGTTGGGAGACCTCCCCTCCCGAGAACAAGTCTTTGAAATTAAGGTCTAGATACCAAGACCAAGTCTTGAGATCTATTCTAACGGTGTTATGTGATAAAAGGTGAAACATGGTTCAACCTGTTCCATCTTGCACAGTACACATGTAGACGGATTGCTTTAAAAATGCACAAGAATGACCTGCAGCTCTTGTTCTTGCTCCTCAATAGTTTACCAAGAATATCTTGTCATTATGAGTCGTCTCCAAAAATAGCTAGTGTGGCAGTCGCCAGGTGCCAGTTGATCGTTTACTGGGATTTGGTCTCAACAGTCTCCTGTGCAACTTTGTGGCAAGAGCCAGTTGGGCAGGAGAGTATATTGAGAGTAATAGGGTGAAATGGTTCTTGTTTTCTCAGTTTGTAATACGTTATAGAAATGTCAGGTTGATTTCACTTAAAAATATTTACACTCACCAATTAACAATCTCTTTGGTCATCTGCTTTGGATGCATACCATATTGTTTCCAGATCTTCATAACTGTACATTCCTTTCTATACTTTCTGAAGTCTGTAAAAACAAACAAACAAATAAACAAACACCACGTGGTTATTGTAGTTATGAAACAGTAACTCAGGCTTGATTCATCTATAGAACATTTTACAATAACATCTCAATGGGTTTTATGTCAGTGCCCTTTTTTAGTCACTGGGCCAATATTAACATTCCTGTTATCTTTCTCAATTCCCAGGGGAGTATACAGCCCTGGGCTTCCTTGCCTTGTTTGGATGTTACTTGAAGTAACAGCTGGTTTGGTCAAAGTTAAATGTAATTTAACTTCTTGATACATTTTCCTCCTTCTCTGAGTTGAGGTTAGCTTCAATCTGTAATCATATGAAAGTTCTAGGAGGAGACAGAATGTTTGCTCTTTTACTGTATTTGTGAGATGGAGGACAGCATTGTCAGCATTGGCCAAGTTTTTTAGGCTGGTGAGCTGGCAGACTGTATAGCGCCCTCTTTGACCTATACATGAGTAGCCCCTGGATACTGAGAGAAATAACAAGAATGTTATTGGCCCAGTGATTAGGGCACTGACATAAAGCACAATGATATGTTATTGTATCTAACTAGAATTTTAAATCAGCACATAGCCTGGTGGATTTCCTCCCACTTCACAATTTCCTTGCTCTGCATTCGAATCCCTCTACACATTATTTTTCAGAAATAAAAAGTCTACTGCCTGTCTTAAAAAATAATAATAATGCACATCTTTAAGTTTTGGCTTTGTACATTTAGCCAGCACTGAACATGCGCAGTTGACAGTTTTTGGATCATTATGTCAGACTTAAGTGCCCCCAAAACAAAAATCCTCCAAAGCCAATAAATCTGAAAAAGGAAAAGGTCAAAAATATCCATTTAAATTTCAGGGTAAAGTTTGAATAAACAGTGTTAGGCCTAATAGTTTGGGGATAAAAAGAAACCGCAACTACAGCTTGACAACAAAGAACAATGCCAAGCACAGCAAGTTTGTGCTGTGTACACCTGGCTTTGTGCCAGGGCCTAACAGCCACTTCAAGGTGAGGGCTACACATAACTGATTGTGGCTGTCGGCCCAAATCAACTATCACCAGGGCCACGTTGCCACCTACTCCTGGGGCTGAAACGGGGCCGGGTTACCCCCTTCACAGTTCGTAAGGATGTAGTCATAGGTATCATCCACTAGGGCCCCGACTGGTAGAGCAGAATGCAATACCTTCCCAACTTTGTAAGAAGCAATTAAGGTTAACTGCCCTTGAGTGCCTTGCTCAAGGTCACAAGTGTCATGACCGGGATTGGAACCTTACTCTGCTGCTGACAACACCAAAGCTTAGGTCCGGAAACTAGACCGCCCGGCCACGACACATGGGTGTTGTCGCCCACTACCCATTTGTAAGGTATAGCAAAGGCACTCTCAGTTTTCACTTGGTGCTATTCCGGCTGACTTCACTTGTATCATAGTTTGTTTTCAAAGTTTGTTTTTTTCAGGTTATCCCTGTACTGCCCAGGGATAGAAAATATCAAATAAAAAATATGAAACATGATTAAATGACTTCAAGGAGACCCATTGAATGTAAAAATTATCAAAATTTAATATTTCACATTCATAATTAAAACTTAGGCAATGTATCATAATGATACACTGGGCAAACAGGCAATCTTTTCTCAGAATCAAGTACAGTGTATAAGTAATTACACATCTTTGAATGTTTCCCACATCAGGACTTTGAGATGTTTGCTGTTGCTTTTCTCAATACAATTATCTGAAACTATTCTCTAACAGGTTGAATGTACAATGTTATTCCTGCCCCACCCCTTCCCAATTCCAGCACCCCTTTTCACGCACCGCCTACCAGAATCACCCCCTTTTCAATGTAAAAAAAATAAAATGACTACTTTGTTGTCATTTTTAGCGCAATAATAATTTATTCAGATTACTTGAATCCAACAACCAATCCCCCTGTAACAAAACCAGTGGGGGTGGGGCAGGTGGGAGCCTCCTCTTCCTCCTCCCCTGCTTATCGGCACCTTTTCTACCCCAAAGGAGATCGTAAACCCCCACAAAAGTCATGGTTTCATACCGTAAAAAGCCCACCACACAAATATGTCTTTAATTTCCTTTGATCCAACTACCCCCCCCCCCTCCCCCATGACAAAACCAGTGCTTATTATAACCCTTGCCCCCTCCCCCAAACGAGATGGAAAAAGCACAAAAGTCATGATTTGATAATGTAACCCCCAACATGTATTTAGGCCCCACCCCCATCGAGACTGTCTGGTTATGATTAAATGAAGCTAAAGGAAGCTCGTCAGATGAGTTGCTATCATCATCACCATCAGATGAATCAGACAATTCATCATTAATTTCTAGTGCATCGGCACAAGCAGCAATCCCAACAGGAAGGGACAAATCTGAATCGCCATCATCACCTCCGGACAGCATCTAGATGTCACTTTCGTGGAAAATTCAAGCAAACATTTCATCGGGACCCAGCAACCCGAATGGGAATTCATGCTCAAAAAAAAAATATAACAAATTAAAAAAGGCATTTAGTGGTAGATCAGCAAAGGGTGCATTTTCCATGGTTTCAACACCGTAATAATTCAAAGTGCCAGTTACACTCTAGTTTCTGTCTATAATTATCGATCAACCTTTCTTTTGGACTAAAAGACATTACATACACGGCCTGCAGTTAAGATATGGTTTACTTCACTACATGATTAGAGAGTAAACAAAATGACACTTCTGAGGTTTTTTGGTGCAACACTACAATTGTTCGGTACAGTAATCAAAGTTTACTCACTCAGTGTCGGTCTTTACTTGTCAGCAGAAGGCTGGGTAGTGTTACGATGTCTTCAATCACAATCTTGACTAGTAAAAATGGCATCCTGGGTGAAAAATGATCAAGGGGCAGCATCTCAAATTCTTTTCTGTCATATGCAGGCCTACTAGTCTACGATGCATAACCTTAAATGTGAAGGTTTGCTTTGACACAAGAGGGCGCTATGATGATTTTTAGTAGTCTTACTCCTTGTGGATCATTTTAGTTGGAGAACAGATTCTCATCTTGCTATTGGTTTACATTGGTTTGAGCGGTAGGTAAAATGTTGGCGACAACATGATCAAGGTCAATGTGTTCTTGAAGCCGGTTTATTTATAGGCTACAATTGTAAAAGTTACAACTTTGGGGAGTTCCAAACCTGTCAAGACAAAGTGGAAGAATAAACTTGGGTTTGAGACATGAAAGAAAATCTTATTTTCAGCAACTTTTTAAAAACATTCATTTGTTATTAAGTTATTAACAAGTAGGATACCTCAATACACTTTATTTGTTCATTAATGAACAAAGTTTATCATAAGTTCATGAACAACAATTCTTTTCATGCAATAAAACTTTGTCCAACTTCCATTCCATATTGACTGCACAGCTGAAAGTTGGAAGGTCATGTGAGTTTGGAAAAGTACGTCATTGAACAGCGGCCAATGGCTCTCAATTTTTCGGGATTTGTGTTGACACCTGTGTAAGACTAACAAAGCCTAATGTCTAATGGCTTCACGGACTTTGATGGCACAATAGTCAGCACTGTACTTCCTTAGACATGCACATTTTCCACTGAGTAATTTCTAAAAGTACATCAGGGCTTCAAATTAACCGATATCTTGGTCAACAGTTTGTTGCTCTGAAAAGAGAGGATTTTGTTTTTTTCATATTATTTCAAATGAGTCTATGTTTACTATGAGTTCGTTACAAGGGTTTTGAGTACGTTACAAGGTTTGGATGAGCTGGTTAACATGAATGGTCTATAAAGCAGGGCTACACTGACTAAGCCTCAGTACTTGGCTTTCTGGGATTTTTAGTTTAAAGATTTGTGTAATGGTCTAAAAGTTAATCCGGACGCAGACTGTGATATGGGGAAGGTTAAGAAGTTTCTCTTTTATTCTTCGAGCTAAGTTGATGTGAACAAACTTTACACATCTAAAGGGGTGCAGTAGCTGCGAAGCAAGTAAATAGCCCGCTTACACTAAATCAAAATCATATTTTGTTTACGATTTTCTTGTCTTGAAACTATTTTCACCTCTGACGGTCCGCAGATATCAAAGCATTTTTTTAAAAATATCTAAGTCATCCAATCTCGGGAGACAAGCATAAACAAAGGCGTTGGGGCAAAGCATTCCCACAGCTGAACAGGCTGGACGAAGATTCTCAGACAAGTTATAATTTCTGTTTGTTTGTGTTGTATGTGCACAGACTAACACACAAAAATAGCATAAACATGTTTGATTACAAAATTGGTCGCTATATTAAAAAATTAGTGGTTTTGTGCTCTCATCAAGAATAACATAATATGTGTCACTGTGCAGGGTTTTAAACAAGGAAGTAATGCGCCAAAAATATTTGGATACTTCAATCTTACTCTTCATCAAAACAGTTAAAAAGTCGGTAAAAACAAGGAAACGGCTCTGTAAAAACCTGACTATAACCACAACTATAATCACGACTATAACCACAAAAAACAAATAGTTGTTAACGTTTGAATTTTTCATGCAAAGAGAGACAACCAATTTCAATTTGGCATCCGTAAAAAAAGTGATTTTACTGTGTATAGGGAATCACCAGAAAAAACCCCATTGATTTCATTATAATTTTTGGAAGAGACATGACGCGTCAAGACTGTAACTGAGCCTGATAGTACTGTAACGGTGCAGACCAATTGTCATCGGATGGAACATTGGCACAGCATAATAGTGCACTTTATTGTTTCTTTGTGTGCCCCGAGCTGTTTTGATTTACTTCGTTCTGATTGATAAGATATTGCCGGGCTGTCAATTTTACCAGACGTAAGAACATGGATATCATAACGTTGCGAATGTTGATGAGCATTGTCTTGACCGCGTTGATCTGTAAGGCAGAATGTCAGTATTTCACCATGAACCCACAGAGTGTTACAGTCACCGAGGGGAGTAATGTAACACTCACTTGTGGATCGGTGTATTTACCAAGCTGTACTGCTTACAGCTTCAGTTGGCAGAGAATATTTTATCAACATTCTGACATCGAGCAAATTTCTAGTTGTTCCCGTCTAACATCAAACTTTGCGGGACGTAGCGGTATTGTTGTTGAGCAGGTCAGTGACCGCCTTTACCTGCATATCAATAACGTCCAACGAGATGACAGTGGGACTTATTGGTGTAATATGATTGAGAGAAATGGTAGGCAGCAAAACAGTGAGACAGCTTTACTGACAGTTAATCCACTTTCCCCAGAGTTTAAACCTTCTTGTAACATTTATCCAAGTCGACCAAGAGTCGGTGAAACCGTCTCGTTTAAATGCACTCTCTCAGAACGCGACCCTCCGAGCCTGTTGACCTGGTTCGAATCCACATCAAGCGGTCTCATCCAAATTGAAGATGAAACAGAAGTCAATCCAGGTGAGACTTACGCAGTTGAGCGAGAGTTGACCGAGTCTGACAGTATGAGAGACTTTACATGTGTAGCTGGTCCCCACCTTAATGGTCAAAATTGTTCCATTATCCCTCTTCAGATACCAACGACTGTCTCAATCTCACCCTCTCATTTGACGCTACTTGAACACCAGAACGCAACATTCACGTGTGACTTCAAGTCTACACCACAACAGCTAGCAGATAGGTATAAATGGCGCGTGTTCCTGGTTGACAAAGGCGAAATAAAGGTTAACCGAGACACGGTGCAGAACCTTAACGGTCGGTTTAAACTTGACCAAAATGGTCAAACTCTTCAGATTATCGACGTAACTCCTGAAGAGTTCAACAACTCTCTGCTCAGATGCATTGCATTTCAAGACCGTATACCATTCCCAAGCATCAATGATTTGCTGCTGTTCGTCTTGCCTCGGCTTAAGTCTGGTGAGGAGAAATACTGGCAATGGTCTGGTACAGCTGTCATTATAGGAGGCGCTGTTGAAGGCCTTGTCTTTCTGGTTACAGCCGCTGCTCTCATTGGATGCTACATCGTAAAGAATAAACAACAGAGGGAAGAACAACGCCCAAAACCGTCTGATGGTCTTGTGAGAACATCACCTGACAGGCACCAAAGTTGCTACGTTGCCATGGCAGACTTGACCAATTCCCTCACACATACCGAACTCACACGAGATGAGGGAGAAACTTCTGAACCATCACTGTATCAAAATCTACGTTCGGGTGCACAGAGAGGCCATGAAGCTCTCTACAGTAACGTACCTTAGCCTGCGATGACCAGCGCCTTCTACACTGTAAAAGTAGCGCTTCGAACTTAAACACATTTCTAAGCTTCTCGCTCCTACCCACTTTGGGAACCTGTTTAGCTCTCAAAATGTATAGATTCGGCTTTTGTTTGACATGTTTACCTACCTCGTGGCATGTTTAGTCTGTGACATGTTAAGCTTGAAAGTGCTTAGGGTTACTAGATCTTGGTAATGTTTAGAAACACATGGCGCTGTTCGGGATAATGTCAGAGAATAGAAACAGGGAAAATGTTGAAAAACAAGTACACATGTGCATTGCACAGACATCTGTCACTGAACGCATCCTCTATTCTGAAAAAAAATAACATTAAAAAAATGAAATGAGCAGTTTAATTTAGTAGTGAAAGGTAGTGGAATATAAACTGCAAGTTTTCACTTTTAATACAAACACAGCTGAAAAACTTCTCATTGTTATAAGTTGCAATTATTTGTTAAATTATCTGATTCTGTCATCACATTTGTATGTAAAAACAGGTATAAAAATATATAGCATCCAACTAGCATACCTGGCGAAAAAAACGTTTGATCATGTTATGTGTTTCTACATTTTAATGATAAAATTTAAACTTTGGAACATTGGAACGTATTTGGGTCACACAATGAAAGAAACGTTTCCTGCAGAAGCGTTTCTCAGATTGAAATGTTCTTGCATCATTCTCTCTAAAACCACATTCCTTTGAAAGGAATTGTTTCTGAAAATGTTGTACATTATCAACAGCTGCAGTGCTTCTTACCAAGTAAGTTCTTATGGCCATTAGTTTTTGGAGTAATTACCAAAGGTATACCCTCCCTTTGAATTATTGAACTGTTTTATAAGTTAAGCTAAAATGCTATATTCTCTAAAAGCTCAATACAATGTAAGTGACGAAATATAAGCCGTGCCGTTATATACCAAGATATCATACAGACTCTTGTGCTTATGTTGCATAGTTTTAAGAGCTGAAAACAAAAGCCAAAACTAGTTTTAAAAAGTATATTTTGAATCTATGAAACTGTCTAAAAACACTCATCGTTTACTCATTGTATTTTAGATTATAGCGTTTCTTTCCAATCTGTAAAATAAAATATACTTTCATATAGAATTGAATGTAAACCAA
Organism: Pisaster brevispinus; assembly: GCA_023634235.1. NCBI lineage: Eukaryota > Metazoa > Echinodermata > Asteroidea > Forcipulatida > Asteriidae > Pisaster > Pisaster brevispinus. Next base: position 15,472,581 of record JAMKCF010000007.1, on the reverse strand, counting down.
GATTTTCCAACCAAGAGTTCATATAGTAATATATAAGAACAATTACGCTGAAAAGCGTTTTTAAAATCATGATTGTTTTTGTACAGTCAGTCGTTCCTATTTGTAATACAAATTGGATTGTCTGGCGGTGGACTAAATTCAACATTCACAAGGAAACGGTTGTTAAAAAAATACAAAGTTGAGTCCTTGTTTAGTGTTTGTGGTATAACATACGTAGGCGGTACAGGTAAAGGATGTGGCACACTTTCTGGCTAAACGGAAAGTAGGAAAAAAAACACTTTCCACTTAACCCAATCTATTACACTCACCCATTAGATTATAAGCAAATTTGGCTCAATTTCCAGTTTTAAATTAGTTTAATTTTCAAAATTTCAATAAACTACAAAGTGTCACTGAACAATTTCTCGGATAGGTTTTTTAACACGAGTTTTGTGTGCTTTCTATACAGGGTCCCACGTACTTCATTGTATTCTCCAGTTACAAACCCGCAGCGAGTTGACCGCCTTCGATACCCAGAATTATTTCAATCCCTAGAATTAATCATTCCCCAGAAATTTATCAATCCCAGAAATAATATCAAGCGGCTCAGGATACGGGTGATTTCCTATGCGGTTATTATGAACCCGCTGTACGTATGGGGCGCCGGTTGTCAATTAATTGTTAAGCGTATTTCTGACATGTTTTTACCATGGTTTGTAACAAGTACATGTAAACCATAGAAAGTGTTGTCATCATTATTTGGTCAATTAATAATTGTTTAGCGTGGAGCTGCTCTGCTGAGAGATGGTCCGCGCCCTGTTTGTCGAGCTGTTCAACCGTGGCCCAGCCGGCCTTGCTCCCGTCGGCTATTCTGATTTTTCTCTTCCTTTTGGGAATCAAATCTCTGGCCTCATGCACTGCTTCGATTGCCAAATCGGTATCGCATTTTCTGATTAGGGCGAGTTTGACTTCGTCAAGCGCTATTTCTAGCTTCTCCCAGATTTCGACTTGGGCAACATTGCCCAACTTGCTAAGTTCTTTTTGACGCGAGCTTGTTCTCCTTCACCGAAATTGAGTCTGGTTTAGGTGTAGCAATGGCATTACATTTCTCCTCGAAATAGTCTTTAAATTTTTCTAAACTTTCAAAGTGTCAGAAGTGGACATAGTGACGAGGTACAGGTACTCTTTGAATTAGGAAGAGTGTATAGCATGCGTGCGAGAGAATGAAGTGAGTGAACAAAGGCAAGGGGACTCTTACGCCTCAAGAAGGCATGAATAATAATAGTATAGGGCAAATGATAAGTGAGTTGTATAATCTGTGTAGCTCAATAGTCTCTCTGCCAAATAAAACTACATTATTGGAAAGGTGAGAGTTTAGCCCTACTTAATTTCAAATAGACAAAGGAATATTACAGTTGTAGAAAGCCTTTTTTCTTTTAGATGAGTTCAGCTTCCAAATTGTGACATTGTTATTTTGAAAAATGCGGTCGTCCGTGTAATTCGTGAACTTATAAAAACGTTCATTCATTTTAGGATTTACAAGACTTGCTGGAACCTGTCCTTGCTTGCTTTTTTCAGACACTCCGGTATGTTACAGACTCTGTCCGTCGTGCCTATGAGCAAAGCGTCTTGCCTGTGAGTAGAGCCGTCGTGCTCACACGCACGACGGAGCTCTCCACAGGGAGGCACGACGGAGCTCTCCACAGGGAGGCACGACGGAGCTCTCCACACGCACGACGCTTTGCTCACAGGCACGACGCTTTGCTCACACGCACGACGGACTCGCTCACACGCACGACGCTTTGTTCACAGGCACGACGCTTTGCTCACACGCACGACGGACTTGCTCACAGGCACGACGGACTTGCTCACAGGCACGACGCTTTGCTCACAGGCACGACGGACTTGCTCACAGGCACGACGCTTTGCTCACAGGCACGACGCTTTGCTCACACGCACGACGGACTTGCTCACAGGCACGACGGACTTGCTCACAGGCACGACGCTTTGCTCACAGGCACGACGGACTTGCTCACACGCACGGCGCTTTGCTCACAGGCACGACGGACTTGCTCACAGGCACGAATGTGTATCGACTGCACTAAAAAAGCAGAGGTTAGGTTTCATTTCAAATCGGGTAATAAGTGCTTCATTGATTAGCTCAAAAACATATATTGTGTCGAATGGATTCTATGTGATGTTGCATGGCGTCGCTGGGGCAATAACGTCCTAGTTTTGTGCAGTTCGAGTACCGTACTATTACTAAACTGTAGCAGCTTGCTCGAGTTTGCATGCGTTTGCGTCAGGAATTACGATATTCGCCTTTTTAGTACATGCGCTTAGGGTCAAGCCTAAGGCGGAATTTAAGGTCTGCTTTTAAGAGATAAAAAATTTCAAAGACTTGAAAATTTTTCTCAGTTTCCAGTTTAAATGTTGTTTTTAATTCAAACAGTGAAATTGTGAAAACATCGCAATTCAAGCTCTTTTTACACAAAAAATGGCGCAACAATAGTGACATACGCTTTAATAGGTACTCAAAGTGCCCGGAAGTCCAGATTCTCGTGAAATCTCGTACGCTCTGGAGGTCGACTACAGCTGCAGCTCGATCGCCTCGTTAGTATCAAATGAGTATACGCTGCCAAACCAACAGCCAAAGCAACAGCATCATAAGAAAAATGGATTTACACAAGTTTTATACTTTTGGAAAACCAATTTCAAGGGCATTCGGTTCTTTTTAGTTTCGTTTCTGAGACAATTTCGTAGGCAAGGCGAGACGCTACGGAGTAGGGCTACTACCACCACCAAACTAACTAACTGGGTCTGCGGTATGTTTGACAATAACTCCTGATCTTGGCACGCTAAAGAGACACAATTTGTACCTGACTCTTCCTTACAATACCGAAATAAACAAGCATGTGGGGAAACTCCGAATGCTCCTCAAAGGCATGTTCAACAAGATTGTTTGTACACAGCGCTTTAAAACAGACATTAACAAAGCAAGACATTTCCTGCCGAATAATGGCTTGAAAAAAAATCTGCGGTACGTTTGACAATAACTCCTGAACTAGGCACGCTAGAGAGACACACTTTGTACCTGACTCTTCCTTACATATTCCTGCATCCGAAAATGAGACTTCTAAGTCCACTTTGCGCCATTTTAATACAGAAATATACCAGGAGGGTCTATATAAGGAGGGTCAAATCACCCTCAGAATAATGCTGGAGAAAGAGCTTCGTTGATAACAGACAATATTTTGAGAATGTTTTTGGCCGACATACCTACAGAGGAAGTGGGTCTTGCTGTTGCTTTGTTAACATCTTAAATGAAAATGAGTGGGACAGGCCTATGTCTCTAAAACACCTGTTTTTGCATCCCCAAGAAACAGGAATGCAACTTCAAACAACTATTTAGCCTAATCCTTACACCAGCTAATATTTATTCATTCAAGTCATATTGTTCGGCATGGCATCATTTTCTTCCCAAAATCTCGGCATAGAGTTAAATATAGGAACTAGTAGAGGGCGCACTGGCAATGCTACGTGCACAAACGCGACGGGACCGCAAGGAGACACGCGCGCCATTTTGTACGAGGGCAACATTGAATACGAAATACGCGGTGTGCTTGCTAAATACACATTATGAGGTCTAACAAAAAACGAGCGGTAGTTTTAAAGTTGTTTCTTTGGGTTTATCTTATTCGTTTCAATAGAGGATGAACACACATGCCATGATTTATTGTCCAAAGTAAAGGAATATAATTCTAAAATATTATATGTATTCGGGGATTATTTAGTACTATAAACGGTCTTCACTGGCATTCATAAATTTCACAGTAAACCCTTTATATGTTAACCATTACGCTGTTGCATCTCACGCAGTTAAAACGTTGTTTTTGACTCCTTACGAAATGGCCGCCGCTGCCCTTGTCGGGCCCTAATTAGTGGGGCTCATACTATTATTTTTATATCACGACCATTTCAATGGCTTGCTCCTGTTTACAAAATAATGGAAACTGTGTCGGCCGCATTCCTGCAGATGCAGACAAGAACTAGAGCATCGTGATATCTTATGAAATCACAAACGACTGCTACAAATGTAACTGGACACTGAAAGACGAGCTTTCAACCACCCCCACACTCTTTTCAGATGCAAAATTGTATATAGCCACTGACCCGCAAAGTAAAATTTGAAAATATGTTCTCGCTATTCACGCACACCTGACGTCATCGTGCATACTGTGTGACGTGTACGCGCAAAGGCCTATCTTGCCAAGAAGCCATGACAGTATAGGGGGATACTTTACAAATCCCATTCGATCAATGCTTGGGACTCAAAACTGGAGTGTCTTGGGTTAAGACAAATGTGTTGCTACCACATGTACTCAATACACCATCAACAGGGCGTAGGGAAACCTGTCCTTTCTCTTTTATTAGGGCGATCCACATACTCTGTGCTGATTTATCTATGATCGTAGCCAGATCATCAAGATCGTTCGCCAGTATTGGGTGGGTGTTTTGACCCTGTGACCCCCAAGATACCTAAACGTCGAATCATGAAGAAAGGGTCAAGAAGTCAAGACATGAGGAGCTGATAAAATGATTGCCAGTACCACGGGGGTCTAACATTATTGGGGAACTTTTACCTGACCTCGTGTTTTGTTTTTGTTTAGACTTTATTCAACCGCATTATTCGGAAAGGCCTTCAAACGAATTTCACACTCGTGGTTTTCGAATTGGTTCGACGACTGTTTTGGAATTGCCAACAGTTGTAGCTACTCCAAGACGTGTCCAAGAGAGAAAAAACAGCCCAGAAAACTGTAGTTTAGTAAATGAGAAGTGCACATGAAATGTAACAGACAGAATGGATTCGTATTTCACCTTCAACATATGAAACTGTTGCTTTCGTCTGATGGAATATCCAAGGATAAATAAGGACTACAGGTGCCACTTATCAAACAGCCGTATACTCTCAAGTTCAGAGTCTTCAAGTTCAGAGTCACGTGGCACCACGGAACGACATTACACTTCGGGTGATGGAGAAACTTGTTTGATGACAAACGGTACATCCGCTATATCATTCCTTTGTTTCCCTCAAACTATTATTAGTAAGCACGTATAAAATGCACGCAATTTTCACCAGTTGGTGCCACGTACCTAATGTTGTCGTCATCTATGGTTGTCACCCTGCTGTCGGTTCCATAACCATTAAAATAGACATAAAAGTAATTGCTGATCTGTACCCGGACACAATGCAATAATATACAAATAATGAATGTTTATGAGTGCAATGGTGCGAATATTTTCATGAGTTGAAAGATGGAATGTTCCATTCAACTCGGCTCCGCCTCGTTGAATGGAGCATTCAAGCCATAGACTTGGCTGACCAACTCCGACAAAGATAATCACACCCTGGCAACGATACGCAAGACATTGCCGAACTACGACATACACCATGTCCCACGAAGAGGATCCACTGGCGGAGGTGTTGGTGTAATCCTCCACAAGGGATTTAACCTTGTTATAAATGAAACTCGTCCAGTTTCATCTTTCGAATACATGGACCTGTCAATATTTTCATCATCCTCTCAGCACATCCGCCTGGTTGTTGTATATAGACCTCCGACCAGCAAGAAGAACCGCCACTCTCCTACAACTTTCCGCCAAGAACTCTCTTCGCTGCTTGAGATCCTGCAAGCTTCCAACCAATCTCTACTGCTTGCTGGTGATTTTAATCTTCATGTAGACAATGAAGACAATGCCGATGCCAAGGTATTCCTTGAACTGTTGGATCTGGTCGGCCTTCAAAACTTTGTTACCAGTCCAACCCACACTAGCAACCATACACTGGATCTGATCATTACCAGGAAAGACGATCAACTCGTACAAAGCATATCTACAAGCAATAATTTACCATCTGATCACTCAGTGGTATATTGTGATCTTCAGTTGGAGCGCCCGCCCCCTATTCAGCAACACATCAAGTCCCGATCTATGAAAGCCATGGACATCTGGTCATTTCAGAACGACTTAGAGGCATCCAACGTAGTTTCCAACCCTCCTAATGAACTTCACGATTTGAATGCAATGTTCAATGACGAACTACGTTCCATTCTTGACTACCATGCTCCAGAAGTGGAGAGAAACATCATTCTCCGCCCGCACGCACCTTGGTACACTGACCATCTACGCAAGGCTAAGCAAGAACGTAGACGCTACGAAAGGCGAGCGATGAAACCAACGGCTCTACAGATTGACAGAGAACTCTACACCAGCAAGTGCAAAATGTACAACGACTTGCTGATATCAACCAAGAAACTCTACTTTCAAAACAAAATCCAGGATGCAGATCAGAGACAGCTTTTCCGCATAATGGGTGATCTGACGTCACCAGATGTCAATTCCAGCCTGCCAGAAAAGAAGAGCGCTTCTGAACTAGCTCATCAATTCGCTGATTTCTTTGCTACAAAGATTCGGCGGATACGTGATCACCTTGACCTTCAAATGTATGACAATCTCTCGGTTGATGTCTCCGAAGCATGCCAATCCCGCTTCCAAAACTTTGATACGGTTGCTGAGGATCAAGTCCTGTCCATTGTGAAAGCAGCGTCATCGTCATCTTGTGATCTTGACCCGCTCCCAACGAGACTATTGAAGCAGTGTATAGAAGTACTAGCTCCTGCCATTACCAAGCTCGTCAATTTAAGCCTAGAAACAGGTGAAGTTCCCTCATCCCTCAAGGAAGCTCTAATAGTACCAAAGCTGAAAAAACCTGGTTTGTCTGCGGCAGATCTTCAGAACTTTCGGCCCATCTCAAACATCCCCTTTCTCTCAAAGGTAATTGAGAAGACGGTAGTCTCACAACTACAGTCATACCTAGAGGACAATAATCTACAGTCGCCAACGCAATCGGCATATCGGAGAAACCACAGCGTCGAGGCAGCCCTTCTCCATGTCCACAACGAGTGTCTTCGTGCGCTAGATACACATGAAGAGGTGATCCTTGTCCTCCTGGATTCCTGGAAAATAGACATTGTGAGAGCATGTACCACCCCGATACCATCAGCCCGGAAACACCAGAAGCAGTCAGCTCGGATAGGAGTGTATAACTTTACAGTGTAAAACGTGTATGCACTATGTTAGCTCGTCACACGTTCTAAAGGTCTGTGGAGCGAGTGTATGGATGTTGTTTAACACTTGGGTCAATTTTCAAGGACAAGCATTCTGTCGTCTGTGTGGAAAGTTTTAAATGCTTGAAAGGGCCAATGACTATTTCTAACGATCTATTCGGAAGAACCTGGTGAGTGATTTTTGTGACAGAAAAATTGAACGCTGCTTTTTGGACTTTAAATGGTATCATTATCACATCAAATTTCAATAGTTGATCATGGAGTTCGACAGCTACAACTCGTCGGAGGCGGACAACTCCACGGACTTGCCTTTCGAATTCAGTGACTACACCCAGAGAGTGGTGGTCGCCACGATGTTCCTGATCACCTCCCTCGTCGGAACTCTGGGGAACGCTCTGGTGATCCTTGCCGTACTGTTGTCAAAGAAGCTCCGGACCGCCACCAACGCGTTCGTGGTGAATCTCAGCGTGGCGGACTTGTTGACATCGGTCGTCATCGTGTGGGACGCTGTGGCCCTGCTGGGCAGGAATGGCTTCCCCGTCAGTGAGTGGGTGTGCAAAGTGGTCGCCATTGTCCAGTCGACAACTGTGGGTTGTAGCGTGTACATGCTGGCTTCCATTGGATTGAACCGGCTACTTCTGATCACAAGAGCCTCCACAACGTACAGGGTTCTCTACACGCCTAAAAAGATCGTCATGTGGTTAATATTCACCTGGATGATCCCTCTACTGATAACCCTCTTACCCCCCGTTTTGGATGTGGGTAAGAATGGGTATATCCCAAAATACCACATCTGTGGGTCCATCTCATCCCACGCTAGATCCAACTCCTACGATCTCATCGTGGCTGGTGGATTATACCCTATCCCACTCGTCACGATCATCGTCTGCTACATCCTCTTGTGGCAGCACCTCAATCGCCACGCCAAGAGGATGATCAGCTCTCCCGAGGCGTTCGTGGACTCCACCATGAGCCGTAACCGAATGAACCGCCGTCGGTACGAGATCACCAAGAACATGTTCTACGTGTTGTGTGTATTCATGCTGTGTCTAACTCCCTTTGCCATATGCCTGTTCTTTGACGACAGCGATCCGAGAATAGTGTAACATTTGCCTTACCTTTACGGAACCTTTTGCGACGCCACGTCTCAAGTTCGATTAGACTCCCCACTAGTTGCCTAAAATGTAATTTAAGCCATCATTTCTAAATGGTGGGCATTGCGCTAGCCTGAGCCAGAGCTAAAGTTGAGGTTTGGAAGAGGCACCGTGTTTTGATGATAATATTAGGCCCGCGCTAAACGTCGCACTTTTGCCGTGTCGAACTCAAATGATTTTCGCACGGCAAAAGTGCGGCAATTAAAACGAATCGGTGACAAACGTCGAACTTAATCAAATAGTTTGCCGCACTTTAAGTGTTTCAAAATGGCGAAGCGGGAGAAATTTCTAAAGAGTCATGTTTCATGATGGCAGTTCGAGCTGTGACACTCAAATATTCCCAACTTAAATGTTGTCCTTATTATTACCATCGTTGGTGAGTTGCGTTCATCGTCTGTTTTCAAGAGTGTCAAACAAAATCGATTAGCTTATTTGTGAAATCTACAAATTAGGTTTGTTCCAGTCAGAAGTCATTTCTCATCCCATCCCAGAATACTCCCAGCTACTGTACTAACAAGGAGAACGTTCACATTATTAGAAAATACACAAACAACATTGTCAAAAGCGTTGCGCATGCGTATTCGCAAAGAGCATCGCCCGACTGAGAATTCAATTCGATTCGACGCGGCAAGAGCGCGACGTTTGTCACCACGTCGTACAACTACCGTGTAGCACGGCAGAGCTTGCCGTGCTACACGGCAGTGTCGAACTTAAATCAAAAGTTTGCGCTAAACGTCGCTCTTTTGTCGAATTTAATTCATCATTTTCTAATTGTTTGAGTTCGACACGGCAAAAGTGCGACGTTTAGCGCAGGCCTTAGTGATAATGTTTTTTTTTAGCACAACAATTTTGCAGGTGCACTTTTAAGCATGAGATCAATTTTTCAAATGATGTACTGTGTATTATACTGTATTGTATAGGTAATTGTATAAATCGAAAAGGAGAAAATAATCCAGTAACTCAGATTGAAAAATTAATATGAGCTTGTGTCCAGAGACATTAGTTTAAATAAATTATAGTGCATTATTGCTTTTTTTAAATAGTATATAAATTAATATTCTCAAATGAACACATCTTGATACAAACCTATGCAAATTTATTAAAATTTTGTGGCCAATTTGATTTTGCGCTTAACTCGATTACGGCAATTGAAATAAGTTATTATGACTTTGTGTCTTCAAATGCAAATTGAAGTATTTTCGATCGCGTGAGGGCGTGTGTGAACCATATTTACGCATTGTTTTTATTTTATTGATTTTTTGTTGCCATTGATGTTGTTATTATATCTATTCGGCCTTTGATATCACAAAAACATCATAAAGGAATTCAAAATAAGATAAAACTGTAACTGTGATGCAAGGAAGTATGCCGTTGAAAGCGCCCGCTTGCGGTCCAAAATACGGTCAGTTCCTCGACGTCTTTGACAATACAAGACGGGAAGGGTTTCTCTGCTGTTTAAGATTTGGTTCTGACAAGAATTTTGTATTCAGTGAGCTTTCACATTTTTTCGTCACCGTTTGACCTCTGAGATGGCGGCTGGATGACGTCATTGCATAAGTTCTGTTACGATGTATCCAAACCGAGGCTGAATTGGAAAAAGTCTGGCTCCGTTCTATAACTGCGTTTCAGTCAGTATTCATTACTGTTATTGTATACATGGGACGCGATGAACATGGTTTTACCCCTCTGGTAATCACAGAGGTGCCTCTCACAGTATTAGGCCGTGTCCGAATTAGCGGCTACATCTACGGCTACGGCTAGCTTTCTGCGTCGCCATGCATTGAATTCCTTAGCAACACCCTTAGCACTTAATATTAGTAGCCGTAGCTGTAGCCCTCCAATTTGGTTACAGCGGTCTTATAATTGCAACTTAAACTGTATAACACACACTGACCCGAACATTGATTCATTCCTAAAAAATTTAAATGTAAAATAGCTTACTCAGCAATGCATTTTAAGGCTGAGCAATGAAAACCGTAATTATATTGAAATTGGATGCCATTGGATGAACCGATGCCTTGGGCTGCCAAATATGGCCGTTTTCGAAACGACGGTTTGTATGCTTTGACTCCGGCCTTTAATATTGTAGGGACCGCCCATACTTGTTCGAAGTCTCGTACCAAAGTGGCATGTTTTCAAAATTACCGACGTTTCGGAAAGGGCCATAAACAACAACTTGTCACTTGATCAGTGCCCAATTCCATATAATAGAGCTTCAAAGGTGAGCACAAAAGATATTGCTTCAGAATGTTCTGCTCTTGAAAAAGTTACGTAAACGGTACGTATGACGTGTTATTTTGGCTGGTTACCTTATTCTGCTAAGCAAAATTGTGTTTACCTACTTTTCGTGCTTTAGATAGCTCTATACAATTGGGCCCTGGCTATATGCCATTTCGCACCCAGCCTAAGATATTTTTATACAAAATACATGTTTTGAGATCTCACGATCATGGCTAAATACGTATATTATATGCAACTTTACCTAAATAAAGTAACTCGAATTAACCAGTTCTGAATTCATTATTTCCCATTGACCCGATGTTTTTCTTTATTATGTTTTACTTATCCATTGCTTTGTTAATCTATAATCTGAAAAAGGGAAATAATTGACTTTTAATATGATCTTGAATAGATCGGCAAACAAATTTTACTTTACTGATAGTTTGGGCTAAAACTTCTCGAACTATGTGAAAGGAGAGAACTTTCTAGAACTACAATTAACTGTATCTGTTGTTCCCATGTTTCTCACGGCTTAGCAATTTTGATTGAAATGTTATTCAGGAAACAAAACAAATCATTTGGACCAGGAATCAGGATATAACACGAAATAATAAATCTGGGAATGCTGCGGGGGGAACCACCGGACATTCCCAGAAATTGTTGAACTTAAATGAACTTCAGTTCTACTTTAAAGTCGAACATTTGACTATTCTTAAAACGATGAAGCAGAAGCATGCAAAGCCTGTTAATTTTAACTCCCGGACTGTTAAAGCGTAATCTTGTTTCATTGTTTTACCCTCCTCGTTAAAAAAACACACAACAACTGCAACAATAATTCTCACTAGTCTGCGTCTGTATACAAATACAACCCAGTTATTTCCTACCGAATATGGCTTGAAATAAATTATGCGGTATGTTTGACAATAACTCCTGTACTAAGCATGCTAGAGCGACACACATTTTACCTAAGTCAGAATAATGCTGGATTTTCACAAGTTTTCTACAGTTGAAAAGCCCTACCTAAGGGCTCTCAGCTCGTTTTAGTTTCGATTCTCTGACATTGTTGTAGCCGAGCCGAGAGGCCAGAGAGTACGGCTACTACCCCCACCTATTTAACTTTTAAACTGGATCTGCGTAAAAACACAAGCAAGACATTTCCTGCCGAATAATGGCTTGAAATAAATTATGCGGTATGTTTGACAATACCTCCTGAACTAGGCATGCTAGAGAGATGAAAGTTATACCTGAGTTTTCATAAATACGTCTACATCCGAAAATGAGACCTCTAAGTCCACTTTGAGCCATTTCAATACAGAAATAAACAAGCATGTGGGAAAACTCCGAATGCTCCTCAAAGGCATGTTCAACATGATTTTTGTACACAGTGCTTTAAAACATACAATAACAAAGAAAGGAGGGTCAAATCACCCTCAGAATAATGCTGGATTTGCACAAGTTTTATACTGTTGAAAAGCCCTACTTAAGGGCTATCAGCTCGTTTTAGTTTCGATTTTCTGACATTTTTGTAAGCAAGGCGAGAGGCCAGGGAGTATGGCTACTACCACCACCAATTTTACTAAGGTCTACGTACAAACACAAGCAAGCTTGAAATAAATTCTGCGGTTTGTTTAACAATAACTCCTGAACAAAGCATGCTAGAGAGACACAAGTTATACCTGATTCATCCTCACATATTCCTGCATCTAAAATTGAGACTTCTAAGGCCACTTTGAGCCAATTTAATACCGAAATTTACAAGCATGTCGGGAAACTCCGAATGCTCCTCAAAGGCATGTTCAACAAGATTTTTGTACACAGTGCTTTAAAACATTTAATAACAAAGTAAGGAAGGTCAAATCATTCTCAGAATAATGCTGGATTTGCATGAGTTTGAAAAGCACTACTTAATTACCCTTAAATGCGTGAAAAGCCTAATTTATACGCAAATGCTTTAAATGTCCAATAATTCCTACCACACCATCTAAGGTATAAAAAAAAATGTTTTGCATTTCCCAACAATTTCTCATCTAAGTGACTTCTTTACATGCCCAGCTATTGTCTTGAACTATTTGAGTTCTTAAGTTACCCATTAATGGATCATTTTCCCTCATTAGCTAAGCTCTAATTATCTAAGCAATGCCCCCGACTTTACCCCGACGAGCCAATATTTACTACTACACCATCCAATATATATTTCGAAAAATTCCTGTAAACAATATGTATATACTCTGGGGTCTGCCCCTCCCACCCCCCCCCCCACTTAAATATGTGTAATGGTCCATTCTAGGATATCGCTGAATTTGACTCCCCCAGGTCATTAGACTTTAGAGATATGGCTTAATTAATCATTGTGTGGTATGAGCAATTGAACCTTTACTTCATTTTAAGGGTTTTAAAGTGCGGCAAAACTATTTTACTAAATTCGACGTTTGTCACCGATTCGTTTTAATTGCCGCATTTTTGCCGTGCGAAAATCATTGTGAGTTCGACACGGCAAAAGTGCGACGTTTAGCGCGGGCCTAAGGCTGTTGCAATGTATAGCAAATGCTAAATCTAAACATGTTAACGTGGCAATCCAGCAACAGCTGCAGCCGATTGTTTAACTTAATTCATTATGTGAACTTCACAAAAAAACTGCGCCCTCAACGTTATTGCAATTACCAAATCTCAATTTGCATAAAGACCACCGTAGAACTCTCTCAAATAAGTGTTATTACAAAAGTGACTGTTGGTTGTGGTACTCTTTCAACCTAAAACAAAAAGCCTTATCGAAGAAAACAAAACTTGTCTTCTAAATATCTCTGCAACACTTTAAAAACAACAAACCGTATTAGTTTGTAAAAAAAAAAAAGGCGTCTTTAAAAGCTACAAAAACCTTCAAAATGGAAAATGATAACGACGATGCAGTTACAATGAGCGAGACAAAGCTGGAAACAATAAATGTGTTTTACGTCGAGTTTTCAAAGTACTTAAGAAACTCGATGTTTGAATATGCTGAGGTAAACATTCGACAAACGAGGAACAGCTGTAGCAAACGAACTGCCCCCTACGTATTTTGGAACGAGACTCCAAAACTGTAGGGACTCTATAGAGTCAAAACAGGAACAGCAACAGCAAAAAAAAAAAAAAACAACAACAGCAGCAACAGCAGCAGCAGCAGCAACAACAACAACATCAAACAGCAACGGTACAGTACAAGTACATGTCTTTAAGCTTACAAATAGTCTTTAAGCTTACAAAACTGGCAAAATTGTGTGTCACTGAATAATACACAAACATTATGTCACCGTAGCAGTCAGCCTCCGCCTACCAAGCGTAGAGTGTGACCCTGATTTTGTTTTTTCTGAATCTCACCTTGCGTTTCCACTGGAAGAAAAACACGGCTCAATCCATTTTGTTAAAAAAGTAAGATCTACATTTTTTCTCGCAATATAGGTTTTCAGGACCAATGGCAATTAGTGGAGGACATTGATGCTTGAAAACACAGGCTAAACACGACGTCTTTTGAAATGGAAGCGAGTGCTAAGAGCTGAGATATGAAAGGTGCACTGGATTTTGCCATTTTTTCGGGTGATCGACGAAACAAAGTAACTTGTTACAAACACAAAATTCCGATGCTAAACTACCAAATCAATCAGACATTTCCTTCCTTGTAAATGAAGGTTAGGAGTTCCTTTGATTCAAGTTTGAAAAAGGCCTGATGTACACATATATTGATCAGAAGTAATTCAACACCCCTGCTATATTATTGACCATCCCTCCTGGGTAATATTACTTCAACAGTGATTCGGTGCACTGCATCATTTCCACTGTTGAGCTGGCGTCGACCAGTTGTGGAAAGACACGCAAAAATACAAATATGAAAACTCTGATATCGTTCACCATGGCGATGGTCGCGTGGGTGTCCTACGAGGCATCAGCGACTGAGACTAGTTGCACCACCAGGTCCCGTGGAAGCATTTTCCTGCCACACCAGCACCACGCACTGATCGGTCACTCGTTCCTGAATCAATCAGGGACAGTTCGGATCAAGTGTAAGATGCTTTGCTGGAGGCACAGTAAATGTTTGTCATTCAACCACAATGACATCAAAAGCATTTGTCAGCTCAACGACGCCAGCAAAGAGGATTTTCCTGATAACTATAAGCAAGATGGCGGCTTTTCATACTTTGGTGGCTCATCAAATAAAGCCGCTCCCTGAAGAGACGATGATGACAACCAAGACAGAGCAAGAAACATCTCAAGCCCAGACAACAACGACTCAACAAGTAAGCTTGGTCTTTGTTTTTTTGTGTTTGTGTGTGTGTGTTTTGGGGTTTGGTTGTTGTTGTTGTTGTTGTTGTTGTTGTTGTTGTTGTTGTTGTTGTTGTTGTTGTTGTTGTTGTTGTTTTGTTTGGGTTTTTGTGGGGGTTTTTTTGGGGGGGGTGGGCGAGTAACAATCTTTGGTAAATCAGTATTACTATTAATTTAAATAAACTCGACGTATAAGATTCTAAAAAGAATTGCTCTGAGAAATTTAAAGCCATACGATAAAGACACAGCAGGGAACCGAACTCAATTGACGACATTCACAAACCGGTGCGTCAATGTTGAGTGGTTGTATAGGGAAAGGGAACACAATTCGGCCCTTGTGAAATTGAAACTTCGAAAACTTCGTACTTCCAGTCCCTGCAAACGTCTGTAAGCGTCGCCCGTTTTATCTTTTGTTTATTCAAGTTTTCTCAAGACACTTTGGGCCTATACCCTAGAAAGCGGAATCTACGGTTGGATTTAAAGACAACATCGATTCTTATGATTGTTACCAACAGTAGCAATACATGCTGTAGGCTTACAAGGCTTCTTGGTGTTCAGGCCGTTTCCAAATTAGCGGCTGTGACTGCCCAGAACATTATCCTTAGCAACAGCCGCAGCCACTGCTGCCAATTCCTCCATGGTCTGAGATCTTAACTCTGAAAACTAATCCTGTCAACAGTTTGGACGAATTTAAGCTTCTCTGAAGAACCCAAGAGTTATAAAATGTTTGTACTCATATTAGAAATGACTTAAATGTTCCATTTATGTCACTCTATAGATCACCAATGTTTCAAAGGACTTTTCAACACAAACACCCGACATAACTTCAGCAAAACCAGGTAGGAATCGAGACTGATGTTGTCCGTTCAAGTGTTGAGATCTTTGTCTGCGTGTAACGTAATATCGTTTGTGTTGTGAAGGCGAACAGGAATTAAACCAAACGTTTGAAAACATTATTGTATCCCAAGCTCGTTCCGATTGAAAGGCATTTTCAAAATCACATATTAAACAGGTTCCGTCGGTTTAAAAAAAACACCATAAAGATCACGTCGGATCAGTAACCTTTTTGAAAAACAAAAACAAAAACCTCAATATCAATTTGTAGGACATCGTAAGAATATATTACGGCAAAATTATGCTCAAAACTTCTTTACTTCATATAACAGTTGATACTGTAGGTCCTAGAATAACTTGCCCCAAAATGGTGTTCGGCTTAGTCAATGACAGCTCAGCTAGTACTATTCTTCAGTGGGTGGAGTCAAGATATGCGTTTGACAACGAAGATGACGCGTCATACCGAGGGACATGCACGAACGATCACGGAGGGAGGCAATCCTCAGGTGACTTCTTCAAAGCGGGTATCACCAGAATCACGTGTAGGGCGTGGGATACTGCTGGTAACCTTGGACAATGTACATTCCTAGCCAATGTCACGGGTTTGTAACAAAATTAATGTTTACTGAAATAAACAAAATCTAAAACTGAAAAGGGCTCTTTTCTTTGTAGTTGAAAAATCCAACAATGTTCCTTAAACTCTGTGGGTTTGTACCAAACGCTTTGAATGCGGGTCTATAGCAGATTAACTGCCATTTCTATTTTCATGGATGAAAAATTAAACCAATTGATATGAAAACTTGTAACTTAACGTGAAAGTAAGTTAGCATTGCAGCTTCTGCCATCAATTTCTTGACAAAATCAAAAGCGTAAAAACCACATCCAGATCAGCGCCAGTAACTCAAAACATACACGAGTGGTTTGGTTGGAAGTTCACATTGATTTTGTTTTTCTTTTCAGTTTTGCTCTTTTGGTGTTTTTGTTGTTGTTGGTTTTATTTCACTTTTGTTTTCTTCATATTTAAAAAAATCCAGTTTGCAGCATGTTTCGCCTCGGTATGGAAAGCGGCGCCATCGCCGACCATCAGATTACTGCAAAGAACGTCTTGAACGACGACTACGCAAACTACGGACCAGCACTAGCTAGGTTTAATGCCAATGGCAAGTGAATCCCTTTTTATGAAGACTCCGCGACTAAACGACAATAATTGTTTTATGTTAACACGAGTAAAAAAAAAAATCCGCTTGGTAATTTTCAAACTTTCGTCAAATGCAACTTTGATATTAACAAACGAGTACATATTGCATGTCGTCCAAATAGTTGCACAAACATAGGGGCAGTACATTGTTTGTCAGCTACCATTGTCTTTTCTTCCACAGGATTGAAAACTGATGATCAATACAACTTTTAGTCTGTCTTTGATTAGACGAACAACAGTCAAACATCATGTACAGAACGAAATGATAACGTTTGCTACGTTTCATTCCTACACTCTCTGATCTTCCGGGTCAGGATTGACCTGGATTCCGGGTCCCATGCAGGGACCATGACCTATTTCTGTGTCAGCTTCACCCTAAAGATTTGATTTTGCCTCAGATTCTGTGTCAATTTGATCCATTTCTGGGTAATTTTGACACGGAGTCCGGATCATACTGACCCAGGTATTACGGGTCAGGCCTAACAGAGACGGTCAGTTCTGACTTGGGAGTTGTTATGTGTAGTTATCATGTACGTTAGTACTGCTTCAATAAAATCTGGATTTTTAATGGTTCAAACAGGTTCCTGGTGTGGGATAGCACGAACTCAGACATGGATTCAAGTGGATTTTGGACACACTGTGGACATCTATGCCCTAATTCTTCAGAAGCGCTACCTATTAGACGAACACGTGTTTCACTTTGAGCTGACGTATAGCAATGATGGAAACACATGGACGGTTATAAAGTACGACGGAATAAGAAAGGTAATAATAAAACGTAGCGTTTTGTGTGGTTTGCTTTAAGTGTAAAAAAACGCGCTCGTTGTTGGTTATTAGTATTTACCGATGTTCCCGTTCCTCCAGTTCAAGGTGGGAATGTCAAGTTCAAACATAAATATGTTGAGGCCCGCGGCAATCCAAAACAAGGTTCAACATGTGACCTCATAATACTCCCATTTAGTTGTTGCTTGTCCATCCAAAAAATGCGTTCCATTACATCCAACATAATATGATTCCACGCTTTTTGCCACTAAGAGTGATAATGATAAACATGTAGAGGCTGGTCATCAGAGAACTGAGAGGAGTATCCACTGTGAGGTAAAAACAAAAAGGGTCAGTACATGTTCGTATTTCTACGAGTATGGCTTTTAGGTCCACCAGAAGTCACCTCCTGACCCCCCCCCTCCAATCCCACAAAGCAATAGCGCCACTTATTCACGCTTTGATATAGTCATACATTTTACTCAACTAAAACATTTAGATTTGGTTTGTGTGGGTTGCGTTTCTGAAACAAGAAGAAACCAATTTGTCAACGGATGTAGCATTCAGCAAAGTGTAAGAATAAGTTGACATATCTTGACTGCTTTTAGTACGGAAGCTTAAAATTGCCTACGTTTGTACAGTTTTCATGAAGAGACATGACTTGTTAATTAAATATTAATTACTCGTTAGTTAAACACGTGATGAACAGATCTGTATGAGTGAACATCTCCACCTCCCTGATTTGTAAAATGTCAAAGATTAAATGCTAAACAGTCTACGAACCAGTGATTTCAGAAATAGGTTACATGTTCAATTTGAACGCGGTTTTCTCCAGACATCAAGGTTTGGCTGCAGGGGAATTTACGGTACTTTGTGATGTTGCTGACGACAGTAGACATTATAATTTGACCCTGCGTGACCCCATCAAAACATTTATACACGCTTATGCCATCGGACTGCAATCGACAGTCCGTTTGTATTTGCGTGTAAATTTGTTTTGTGGAGAACCCAATCACTTCCAAATGGCCCAAAACCTTTAGATATAGACCCTTTTGACTAAATCAAACATATTCAAGCACAATTTTTTTTAGATGAGCCCACATTTGTCTTTATGTAGACTGTATACCATTTTAATTCACCTGCCTCTGCAACTCATGGAATTAACACCTCTATATAGCTCCATGGTCTAACTAATCCCTGAAACACCATCCTACTTAATCATCCAAATAAACAACCAGGGCAGTGCTCTGAGCCCTGTACAAGTCTATAGAGAAGCCATCTGAAAACCATATGGTTCAATTCACTTAGCCCCAATGATAAATAATTGCTGTACAATTCCTATGAGAGCTGGTCATTGATGGATTTTTGTGTGGGAAAGAGACCCCGGATAGGAACAATACTTTTTCCATGCTATTTGGCTAGGTGTAGATGAGGAACTTGGATTTTTTTAGATTAAAAAAAAAAAAAATGGCGGAGTACTGATTATTCCATTAAAAACGGACTGTTGATTGCAGTACCATAGCATCACGGAGGGTTGAGAAAAACACACAATAGTTCAATAAATATTTTCCTTCGTTTAGCTTCAGATGGAAAACTAGCAACATAATTTAACTGGCCTGGGGAGGGAGGGGGGTATCGCCACTAATGCGCCACCTAGTTGAACAAATCTCATTTGACTCTCGCGACGCAGACAGTTGGCAGTTCAATATACAAAATCATTACATGTGTACATACACAAATAAAAACGGAACAGCTTTGTGTTTGTCCAAACGACAAACACCTTATGACTAGTTCATTATTAGTATTACTTATTATTAGTGTAAGTGTACTTGAAATTTATTGTTTTATTTATCTAATGTGGTTTGATTTTCGCGAGTCGGCTTCGGACCGAGTTGACTCATCGTTTTGCCTCGTGTCTCGGCGATACCTCATCGTTGAATTCCGAGTTTCCGAGAAAACTTATTTTAGATTTCCGTGTTGCCGAGATAACTTATCTTGGAATTCCGTGTTCCCAAGTTACCTGATCATTGAGATACCTTATCTTTAAATTCCGTGTTTCCGAAAAACCTTATCTTAGATTTCCGTGTTTCCGAGATAACTTATCATTGAATTCCGTTTTTCCGAGATACCTTATCTTGGAATTCCGTGTTTCCGAGATACCTTATCTTGGAATTCCGTGTCTCCAAGATACCTTATCATTGAATTCTGAGTTTTGGCGATACGGTATCATTGAATTCCATGTTTCCAACAAAATATTCCGTGTTTCTGAGATAAATTATCTCGGTAACTCAGTAACGTGATGGCAATTTAAGCTTCCGTAGTACAGGCAATTTAAGCTTCCGTATATTAGTGTCCCGCGCCATGTGTACAACATTATGAACAATTATGTGTAGCTACCAAAGAGGGTCGCAATGTTTTTCTTTATCAACTTATGTCGAAAAATAGAGCAAAAGAAAAGGTTGAGTATACAGCAAAAGATTGTTTGATTGTCCAAAAAAACGATTTAATAAGGTTGTGAATTGTTTACAACATTTTTTTGGTATAATCCAGGGCTTTAGAGCTGACCAAAGTGATTGGGTCTTTGTCCAGACCACAGCACAGAGAATGGTCCGATCAAGATTCATCCGCCTGGCACCCGTTTCGTACAGAGGAGATAATCCATGCACGCGCTTGGAATTCATCAGCTGCAAGTAAATACAACAATGGCAAGACTTACCTACCTATAATTAATTGTTTCAATTAGTCTTTATGATAAAAAGAAGCACCCTTAATAACAAGTATATAGAAAATCTTATATGATGTTGTGTGGTGCGGGGAAGATTTTAACACTGAATGGCACCATCAGGTTTTAAATAAGGTGAGAGCCTTGGACTCAAAAAACAAAGTCGAACACAAACCCATCAAATCAACCTGAAGTCGTTTGTCGAAGACATGATTAATTGCATCAGGAATGCAGACAAACTCACACGCTAACGCCATAGTACTGTTTCCAACAATGTCCATTTTTTAAAATACTGTTTTCAACAGTACCTGGGCATAAACGTGAGTTGATTTTTGTTGTGCTGAACATAACCTCTTTCAAACGGTCTTAAATATCAGATAGTAACCTGTGGACCAAGTAAACAAATTCCAACTCGTCAAGCCACCCTGAAAGCCGGTTTACAAACAGCAGTTGATGACAGTACTATGGCATCTTGTAAGATTTTAATTAAATGCCGCTGAAACCTACTAAAACGCCATGGGGACTTAATAAAACACCGCGGCAACTTACTCAAGTGCATCGGTGACTTAATAAAACACCGCAGCAACTTACTCAAGCGCATCGGTGACTTAATAAAACACCGCGGCAACTTACTAAAGCGCAATGGTGACTTAATAAAACACCGCGGCAACTTACTCAAGCGCATCGGTGACTTAATAAAACACCGCAGCAACTTACTAAAACGCAATGGTGACTAAATAAAACACCGCGGCAACTTACTAAATGCAATGGTGACTTAATAAAACACCGCAGCAACTTACTAAAGCGCAATGGTGACTAAATAAAACACCGCAGCAACTTACTAAAGCGCAATGGTGACTAAATAAAACACCGCGGCAACTTACTAAAGCGCATCGATGACTTAATAAAACACCGTGGCAACTTACTAAAGCGCAATGGTGACTTAATAAAACACCGCGGCAACTTACTAAAACGCCCTGTCGACTTAATAAAAAACCGCGGCAACTTACCAAAGCGCATCGGTGACTTAATAAAACACCGCGGCCACTTACTAAAGCGCAAGGGTGACTTAATAAAACACCGCGGCAACTTACTTAAACGCCCTGGCGACTTAATAAAACACCGCGGCAACTTACCAAAGCGCATCGGTGACTTAATAAAACACCGCGGCCACTTACTAAAGCGCAAGGGTGACGTAATAAAACACCGCGGCAACTTACTAAAACGCCCCGGCGACTTAATAAAACACCGCGGCCACTTACTAAAGCGCAAGGGTGACTTAATAAAACACCGCGGCAACTTACTAAAACGCCCCGGCGACTTAATAAAACACCGCGGCAACTTACTAAAGCGCAATGGTGACTTAATAAAACACCGCGGCCACTTACTAAAGCGCAATGGTGACTTAATAAAACACCGCGGCAACTTACTAAAGCGCAATGGTGACTTAATAAAACACCGCGGCAACTTACTAAAACGCCCCGGTGACTTAATAAAACACCGTGGCAACTTACTAAAGAGCAATGGTGACTTAATAAAACACCATGGCAACTTACTAAAGCGCAATGGTGACTTAATAAAACACCGCGGCAACTTACCAAAGCGCATCGGTGACTTAATAAAACAACGCGGCAACTTACTAAAACGCCCCAGCGACCCACTTTAGCGCAGCGGTGACTTTTTACAACGCCGCAGCGACTGACTGAAACACCACAGTGACTTAAACACCGCGGTGGCTTAACACTGAGGTGACTTGTTAGAACGCCGCAGCGACTTACTAAAACGCAGCGGCAACTCATCTCGGGGCTGCCTATGGTATAAGTTCCTTCTATTGATAACTCTCACATCTATATGGTAGCCCCGTCATATTTATTATTTTTTTTTTATGAAAAACGACATCTTATTAGCTTGCAAATTTGTGGCATCAAGCATTTCACTTGTTTTCACATTATTAATTTTGTTGACATAGAAATGAAAATATGAAAAACTACATTTCAATTTTGTGAACAACGTGCATTCAAATAGCGTCACTTTAACAATATCAGTAAAATGACCTTTGGATATTGCGTTTTCTGTATAAGTTTAAACATACTTGTTGGCGGAAAAATTTGTTGTGTGTGGTTGGTGGAAATAACTTCTTCTTTTTTTTTTTTTTTTTATAGTTTAAACCATATGACAGGGATTGTACAGCGAGCTTGTCCAAATTAAGTAACCATAACTTGGAATTATGGTACCATGGAATCGAAGTAACCTCATTATATGTAAAAACTATTGATAGACACGTAAATATATCTTTAATTAAACAAAGTCCTCCCTCAAACACCAATAACCAACCTCATCATATTAGTTTTGCCTCGGAGGGGGTCAATTATTTAAGGCAAACTTTGAGAAAAATAAAAACTGACGAGAAATGGGACCAATTGTCAAGTCTCACCGATTCATTTTAATAAATCTTCAAACACCAACAAGATTACGAGATCACGTTTTTTGAATATCAAGTAATGGACATGATAACCTCCTTATTAACAATGATGTACAACCCCAAAATATATTTCTACTAAAATAGTGATATTTATAATTTTACTCATGCTATAATTCTATTTTGATTGATGAATATAATTGACTGATTTGCTTGTGTATAATAAGGTAACTTCACTTGAAGGTTTTGTACATAAGGATGAATAACCCAGATAATCGCAAATACCTGCATTTGTATTTGTGATGGTATAACGCACATCTTGATGTGGTTATATAACATCAAAGAAACTCAATTTTTGTAAAAGTGTTATTATACACAGTAAAATCATTGTTTGTACAAACAAAATTCTCCCTCACACTCTTACCCTTCCTTCTCCCCTAAATTTTGCGCCAAAGGGATCAGTTATTTCAGACTTATTTTTACGAATATGAAATCTGCTAAGAAATGGGACTTACTGTCAGGTTTCACTGATTCATATTAATAAACGCTGAAGTGTGTTCCTAAGGGACCAACCTCCAAATACCACAAAGGTTGCAAAAATACATTTTTGCTTACATGTTTTGGGAAAATCAGTTTGCTTGGTAAGTTTTCTGAGTAAAAATAGTTAAGGAATTGAATTTTACAAAATGTTTGCAAAATGTTTGTTTCACAATGTTTTACATCAGTGGAACATAATTCCAGTTAAAAGGTTTTGGGAAAACCAGTTTGCTTGGTAAGTTTTTTTTGTAAAAATAGTTTTGAAATTGAATGTTTACAAAATATTTGCAAAATGTTTGTATCACAATGTTTTACATCACTGGAACATGATTCCACTTAAAAGGTGAAATAGATGTTGGTTTAATGGTTCATGCTGTAATTGTAGTTTGATTTGTAAAGTTAATTTTGTTATTTGCCTAATGATCGATAGGATTTGCTTGTGTATATATTAACGTCACTTGAGGTTTTCTTTACATGAAGATGAAGTATTAGGAACAAATCGCAAATAACTGCATTTGTATTTGTAATGGTAAACATAATTCGATCCGGTTTTACCGATAAGATTTAATTCTTAAAACAATGCAGAGTACTTGCTCTACCAAAAAACAAACAAACAAACAAACAAACAAACACCCCAACAAACAAACAAACAACTTTAGAATAATAGCCTGGTTACCTACCCTGGTAAGGCTTTAATCAACTTGACTTACACTCACTTTGTTTTCAAGCAATCAGTGTAAGCAATGATGGAAGCATTACAAAAATAAAATAATAATTCATACCTCCACGACAATTCCAAAAGAACCGTTAACAAAAACAAAATTACCTTGTTAATGTAACGTACAAGGTTCCAAGAAGATTCAAATTTATAATGCTGATGAATTATAACCTGGTTTTAGAAGATCTCTGAATGTACACCTCTTGATATTTTATTATTATTACTGGATTAAATAATACTTGAGTTTGTGCTCGGTTGAAAAAAATATATAGGGTAGATGGTTTCGTTAAAGTGTAACTCCGATTGCAGGGAATGTACAACGTTCTAATATCCCGAGTCAGTGACACCGTCACGAAAATCAGACTTTCGCAATATTTTACCCAACTCTTGCGTAATCATTATAAACCATATTTGAGAAAAGAATGCTACAGATTGTTCATCTTTTTCATGCTATTAGCATAATAGGGCCCTAAACAATTGCAATCATTAACATTGAAAGGTTTCTTAAAATACTGCAGTTCAAATACAAAGTGGTAACACTGGTAGGGTTCTTATTTTATAGAACGCAAATATGATATCAGGGGTTGTTTGTTCAATCCAATTGGCGAGGAATCATTATATATTCGGTTTGCGGTAACGCCAAGTGTGCAACTACTTTGCTGGATTTGTTAATAACGAGAAGCCCCCTCCACACATTTAGCGAAAGTAGTAGTCCCGGCCACCTTCCACCTAGGTAGCAATTAATAAGCAGGACAGTTCATTTTAGAACTAAGTAGTCTCCTGATTTTCCGAATTTCTACTCTGCGGCAGTAGAATAAAGCAAGACCTAGTTTCCGAAGAACAAATCTATACAGCAAAGTTGATATTTCAAAGTACATCTTTGTTCTCAGGTTTGTGGAAATACTGACAACTTCGTACTTCTCTTAAACTATAAGCGGTACAGACCTATATAGTCTTCTCGTTGGTAATATTTTCCATGTTCTTATTCAAAATGTTGTACAGCCCTTGAATACGGATACTTACAAACTGATATAGAAACTGGTCGGATGTTTTATTGTAATGTGATTGGTAAAAATAAATCATACTCTTCTAGTGAACAGCTTTGTTGATATTTGTAAACACTAATAGAGTGTACACAATAGCTTGCCAGGGATTTTAGAGAGCAGAGTGGTTTATATCAAGGGATAAACCAGAGGGGGAACTAACTGTAGGTTTATAGTTACCT
Source organism: Pisaster brevispinus (assembly GCA_023634235.1). Taxonomy (NCBI): domain Eukaryota; kingdom Metazoa; phylum Echinodermata; class Asteroidea; order Forcipulatida; family Asteriidae; genus Pisaster; species Pisaster brevispinus. The sequence continues at coordinate 15,447,393 of JAMKCF010000007.1, read as the reverse complement.
ATTCCTCAATCAAGAAGAGTAAAGCACGTATAACTTAAGCCTGTAGTTCAAATGAAAATCTTACTTAGATACATTTGGAAGTCAGTGTTTTTACAAAAAGATGGTCGTTAAACAGCGTTAGAACAAGACGCTTTCAAATATCCGCAATTGAAAGTGTGATTTATTTCAAACTGTTAAATCTGCAGTAAAACTTGGTTGCGCAGATGAATCCAGTGGCCTCGTGTGTTTTTATGAGGTTACACTTCTACACTGATTTATTTTTTCAGCTTAAACGTTAGTTAATTAACATATTCATGAGTTAAATGTCACGAGGTCATGCTGACGCTAACATTATTCCTCTATACGCAGGGCAACAGAATAGATTGAGAGATAGATAGACTTGCCCGCTGACTTTTGATATACAATATATCACACATCATTAATTGGGATACACGTCTCTTCTCGACGAATGTCCGTATAAAAACTTTAAAATGTAATTTTTTGAGAAAAAGTCTGATCAAGCACCAACTCAGGATGGTTTATAATTACTATGTAAAGTAAGAACTGAACAACGTTCAAATCGAGTAGAAAACGATCAGTGGAAACATCGACTGGATGTAAAGGCAGTTGTTGAAATAACATATTTAACAGTAATGCATAGTTTTGAGTCAGCACCAAATCTGGATGTGGTTTTACAAAAATTGTTCTAAGCGAAACTGTGAAAGTAACTCATAACTGTAGAACGGGGTTTTGACCAAAATATGACAAAATATTCACACCAAATCCCCTCCCTAGATCGTTTAGATCTCTTCTAAGTTTATCCTTTTTGTGGGTGGCAGTCTACCGGTGTTGGATGGCAAAATTTAAATGTTCTCGTTTTTTATCACTTTAAAAGCCCCGAGGGAATTCATCATCCAGGAGATCCTAAACAGGACCATTCCACATATCTTAGATAGGGGGGTTAGTTCCCAGAGTTGTTTAAAACAAAATTATGGACTGTGAAATGTTTTCCTTGCATGCAAATGTACACAAAATGTGGTATACTAGTGCACATAAGCACAGAGCTACACAGATCTAAGCCTCTGATAAGTGAAACAATCTGTTCAGCTGTCTGTTCTCTGTAACAGGCTTGGCTTGTCAAGTCTTGTCGACTGATTGTTGAAGGCCACCACTCCCCCCCCCCCCCCGACAAATTGTCTCCACTATGTGAGAGATACAAAGAGAGATAGACAGTGTGGCTATTTACGCTTGCAATAATACTTACAGGGAGTTAAGGGCTGTATTGTGTGGTCAACAGGGTGTTAAAAATCTGTCAGGCTAATTCAAAAATACAACACAAACATGAAACTTGAAACTCTTTGTTCTATATTATTTTTCTTTGTTCAACCAAAAATTATTTACGATTTAATTGCCTCAAACTAGACCAAAATTAACAAAAAATTAATTAAACAAAAATTAGACCAAAATTAATTAAACATTAATTAAAAAGACAAATTAAAGCTTAAATAATCCTACACAACAACTGGGCATGCAAAGAAGTCACTAAGCTGTCAAAAGAATTATGGAAATATGAAATGTTATAACTCCCCACTCTACAACTCTACAACTGTAGCACCCTTCCATCCACCAGTGGTCCTGAGGGTCTCTGGGGACGTACCCCCTATAAGGGTTATACCATTCAAAATGTCGAAGAATGACGATAACATATTTTCACTGTTTGCTTTAGAACATGGTCTCTTACATTTACTAAAATGTGTCATACTTGATTCCGGGTCACATTTCCATCAGGCATTATATATCAGGACACATTTCATAAATGTTTTATTAATCTTATTGTGAGCAGTAATAAATAAATGTGCGATTGAAAAAGAAAAGCCGTATATTATTGATTTATAAAAAAGCTGTTTGTTTGTTTGTTTGTTTTTTTGTCTTTTGGTTTGTTGGGGGTGTTCATTTTTTAATTTTTTTTGTTTTGTTGGTTTTTCAGTAGTGAGATGTTTTCAATTGGATAGACATACATTCAAAAACTATTACGAGGCAACGGTTAAAAAAAATTCTCTACGCCACGTGTCATTCTGAATCCTTTGCGCCTGTATAATATAAAAACACAATTTCCTCGTGAACACAAGAACACTGGATTTATTAATGAAAGTTCCCTTTGTTTTGGTTTATGGTTACTCAACTCCTGAAATGATCGAGTACAGTCTGCACATGCCCAATGTACAAAAAGTCCGCCCTACAATGTAAAACATATACTTGCTGGTATCTGTTCAGCGACCTAATTGATGCAGTGTTTAACTCGCATTACTGTTTTATAGAGTAAAAATAGTAACCAGGTCAAATTTGGATTGTATAAAAGATCCTGACACATACACTGAGTAGTTTTTCTTTTCCTTTTTTTCATGAGAATGAAGCCTTGCTATCCATTCAGTTTAAACGATTGTTTATCCATTCACTAACCCCAATAGGAGATATAATAGGCTGCAATAATCATGGGCAGATCGAGGATTTTCAGATAATTCATTGGGGGGGGGGGGGGAGGGGACTTTTGGGGGCTGGTTTGAGGGTTAACTGAATACTTTCAGTAATTCCAAAGTATAAATGTATTAACGGCCAGTAGCTTCCTTGCGGCCCTTTCCCTTAAAAATAAAAATTGCCAAAAAATATTAATAAATAAATTTTAAAAAAATAACGAAATAACTGATTCAACAAATAAAAAATAATAGTTTTTTGAAATAACAAATAAACAAATAAATGAAAAATGTAGAAAAAACCAATGCATGTACGATTAAGTAAATAACCACCAAAATCACGTGTTTGCCCTCGCACAATCTCCCCCCTCCCCCGCCCAGCCCAAATAAAAAATACCTGGTTATGCTTATGCAGAATTATGCTTATAATAGTTCTAAGACCAGTGTTGTTATATCCAGGGTTTTGCCCAGGATTTTTCTAATGGTAGAAGTTTGTTTACCTGGTTTGGTTTAGGCAGTTAAAAAAATACTAATAAATAAGGTTTAAAAATCCAAAACAAGTTATATCGTTGCCTTCGCTCACCCCACCCTATTCCAAAAGTTTTACAAATCTGGTAACGCGTTTAGAAACATTCTCTTTACATACAAGCTTTGACGCAATTATGATTTAGTAGGTCTGAGACAGTGTTGTTAACAACCAGGGGTTCTGCCCATATTTAAAGAAGTGGACACTTGTTTTCCTTGGTGTGGTTTAGGCAAATTTCTTTTTGCAAAGATTTCATTTCTCGTGAGCTCTGAGCATTTAGTTGAATTTTTCCATTGTATATAAACGATATGAATAAGGTACGCGGCATGTATAAAACTGGTGACATGTTTTACCAACGTAAAGCTATGATCAGCGTGACTGGCAACTATTGCAAGATCAATGCGGTTATTTTTCGATGGATAATGAAAGTTTCAGTACAGCTTTGAATAAAATGTTTTACTGGTAAACATAAATGCTTTAATTTGGTTGAAAACCGTTCAAAGGAAACAGGACACATTTTTGGTAATTGTCAAAGACCAATATCTTCGATTGGTGTATCCCAACATATGCATAACATAACAAACCTTTGACAAATTTGTCCACAACTGGTCATCGAAGTTGCAAGGAAATAATGAAAAGAAGAAAAACAACTTGTGACAAAGAACTGTGTGCTGTAATAAGATGCCAGAGAAAGGCTTCACGCCTGAAGCTTTTCTCAGACTCAAAATTTTGCGTTAAAAATTACCTCCTACACTAAAACTTATATTTTCAAAGTAGGTCGTTTCTAACAGCGTCTTATAACATTAAAAGCTCTCCAGTGCTCTTTACCAAATAAGTTTTGATCTTTATACATTTTTTGAGTAATTACGAAAGGAATACTCTCCCTTTAATTCAAAAACTTTGACAAAGTGTGGGGGTCGATCAAAGAAAAAAATCTGCCATTGGGGGTTGGGCAGATTTCTGTATGTCATTGTCGATATCCTTTGTATCGTACCCATCTTGTATTAAAGTTGAATTATGTAGAAACCGCGTTCCAACCCCGTTGCAATTATAGCGTAGGGGCATTTTCATGAGAAAAAAAATCCGCCAATTACGACGCCTGAGCGTTACGGTTTTTCAAAGCAGGCTATATAGAGGGAGAGCTGAGTAATCAAAGTCTATGTGTCCTCGGTTGTTTTTAGCCTGGGTCATGCTTTTACAAATTAGAATTGCTCCGAGGTTTTCAAAGCACGAAGAAGTCGTACAACTTTGATTGCAAAGTCACCCTCTGTATATAAACATCGCATACTGCTCCTACATACTTTACCTTACTCCCTACATTTGTGGATCTACTGTGATACATGGAGGGGCTTACCAAGCAATTAATTCGTCAAGATATGATGTTTTGAAAATAACTAATAAGAATACCCTTGTAAAAAAATAATGTATTCAAATAAGTCACGACCAGGGGGCCAACATCTTTATTAAAATGCACAATGCCCGTTGATCTTGAGAAGTCTGAGTACCCGACTTCAAGCGAAATTTGAAGAGGTATACCCAAGGCAAGACAGCAGCGTCATGCACGCACCACGATGAAACTGAGCGACGTCAGCGCACTGCATATTCATGATTTACGGTCCGGACCAGGGCTCGATTTCACAAAGAGTTAAGATTGCTCTCAACTCCAAATCACTCCTAATTGCTAAGCAAAGTGTTATGTCAAAATACAAATCACTATGGTAATACTGAGAACTCATCTTAAGATGAATCTTAGTGCTCTGTGAAATCGACACCAGGCGCCACGACTTTCTAATGACTTTCACGATACAAAGATGGTACGACTTGCGGGTACTTTGAAAACTTAGCGTAGACGTACGGATGGTGGACAGTAATAGCAACTATGATCAGACCGGTGTTGAACGAGAGCTGTAACAGCCAACAAGGTGGGCTAGATGCTTCTACGCTATGCTGATGTTTTAAAATGTTGCCTAAGGTGTATGGAAACTATACGTCATTTTGTAATAAACACAATGTAGCGTGCACTGGGTTGCCAGATTTCAAATTGGTATCTTGTCCGTGAAGAACAAGATCATCTTAAAAGGAACAATGTAACTGGAAACAAAACCATCGTTGTAACAACCTAAAAAGAAACCTACACAAAGCTTAATAGCAAGGTATATTACCACAAAACAACAATAGCAGCAGCAGCAATAGTCCACCATTTGAAGAGAAAGGACCCAATTGTCGCTGAATAATATACTACTAAATAGGACACTAGGGTCGAGTTGATTTGTCGCTGTGATTATAATCATGCCGACCAAACACTGGGACCATGATTATGTCTGTGTGTAAAATTTCAAATAAGTTTCCAATCAAAGGAACACACGGCTTTTACAATTTGACGTAGACAAACCAAAGTAGAACAAAGATTTTTTTTTTGCAATTAAGATCGCACTTGTATTTTAGGAACAATGCGTTTTTTTTGAAGTAGTTTTGAGAAACTTTTTTGTGGGGGTGGGGATAACAAAAGAAACACGTTCAAAAGGGCATTGAATTTGTAAGGGAACGATCTGATTTGTTTTTATACTCTGGTAAAAAGAAAAAAAATCCTCATTTTGAACACTGTGTTTAATCAAACCAGCCATTGGAAATTTAATTAAAAAGTATTAATTAAAAATATAATATACGCGCCATTTGTTTTACTCGACCTTTGTTTACAACTTTCCTTTAAACAAATGATAGTGACGGGCGTATTAATTACCAAATTATTTTGTTAGGTGCAATGGATCACTTGACAGTAGGCTCATTGGGAAAGGTTAGGGATGACGGATCGTGTGAAATTGACTACGGCCCTTTTTAACAATCTGCTCAAGTTGAAGAGAAGCCTGTTAATTCTTCTGGAGAATATGAAAATGTGTTTTTCGGGTGCTCATACAAACTGGTCGTACGCGTGTAAAGTAATAAGATATACATTTGTCTCGGCAACTGCTCTGTGTTCTGTCACCCGTAAGTTCCGATAACGTTCCGATATCGTTCTGATCTACACGCTACGGTTGGGGTTAGGGCTGCGGGGAGGAAAATACACTATGGTTGTCTGGACATAGGGGTGTCAGAACGAAAGGGTGTAACTACTTGGCCAACAAATTATAAATGAGCCTTTCCCTATAAATAAATAACAATGGTGCGTGTCGTTTTGTTAACTGGCAGTAAACAAAATCACTTGAGAGGAGGTAAGGACGACGTGCGTAAATGGGATATAAATGTTTTGCCAAAGCAGATATTTATTTCCAGCTTGCCCACTCAGCCCTTCCCTCCTCTTTCAAGTGGAAATTCCAAAAAAAATCTGCCGATTAAAAAATTTATAAAAAGAGAAATTATTTACAAAAAGACTATTGTCACTTCATTGTAAATTGGCTCAATCATATTCTACTTAAGTTTGTTTGTATTACAATAACCTTCATGAGATAAATAACTTACATAACCTTTTAAAAAACAAGTTTGACGCTGTAATTTTTTTTTTACATTATTTACTTAACTGAAGTTGCGATATTCTGAAAGAGTAACTTTTTTGAGTGTTGTTGAAGATAAATATTTTAATTTTCACAAAAAGAGGGCGCTATTTATTGCTGCGTCTCTTTCCGACGTGTGTTTTTCAATATATATGTAGATTAAAAAAAATGTGTAAAAAAGGCCCAAGTCTACAATAACTAATTACAGTCCTGTGTCATGTGTCCCGTCCATGATTCAACGTGCACGTTTAAGATAACACTTAAAGTTCTGATTGCTTGACTTGTAAGAACATTATTGGTGGTTTTTTTTAGGGCCTCCAAAACAACAATGTGCGTAGGCATACAAGTCAAAAGTTCGCAACTCCTCTGGGAAGATTGGAATACCGGAACAAGTTATGACAGGAAATCAGCAAATCACCTCCAGATCGTTCTGCAGTAACCATAAGTCTAGCCCTGCATTGCGGCTGACTTGAACAACATCTGACTCAAACAAAGATCTCCACAAACATACAAACTATTCATGAGAGTTCCACGTGAAAAGTTTCACTTAGAACTTTTTACCATAGGAGTTGTACACAGCAACAGTACCACAAGACTGCATAATACTTTACCACGGGAGTTGACCCACAGAAATATTACCACAGGGAATTATCACAGCAATATGATTACTGGAAAAGTACCAGAACAATAGTACCACATCAAAGTTACCACAGCAATATTTCCATGAAAAAGTAACATAAGAATAATACCCTAAAAATTAACCAGAGCAATATTACAACAGGAATTGTACAAGATTATTACCACTAGAAAGTTACCACCGTATTATTACCACATGAACTGTACCACAAGAATAGTACCACAAGAAAGTTACCACAACAGTATTACCACAGGAAGTGTATCACAAGAAAATAACCACAGCAGTATTACCACAGGAATTTATTTTCCCGGGTTTTTTTTACAGCATGTTAATTACCACAGGAATTTACCACGGGAAAGTACCACAGAGGTTTCCTGTGGTGAATTGTCAAAAAAAAACACAGAAATATTGTGTGCAATTTCCTGTGGTAGTTTTCTTACTTTTTTGTAAAGGAACAGCGCCCTCACTGAAGTCAAAGGAAAACCTTTTATTCAATGACAGTTGTGCCTGGGCAAGTCTACACAAGCATGTTTCCAGTGTTTGACTCCAGCAATAGTGAAATATGCCTGAGCATTCAAAGTGCACCATTTTATTGGCAACAAATCCTCAACTTATACGAATATTGATGTTTCTTTAACACCACTGTAAAATGAAATTATTGAGATTACCCCAAAACTTACCTCAAATTTTAGTTAGCACAGAAATTTTCAAAGCATGAAACAATCGTGCGTGCAAGAATAGTTATCCAGTCAAAATTGCATTCCCCAGGTACCTTTGTGAATGGCTGCCTACTAACAATTGCTACAGCAAGATTTTCTGCTTAAGCAGTGCTATGGGCCCAAGAGCCTAATTTTAAGAGCTGCTTTTGAGCAGAACACTTTGCTTAAAGTTAAAGAGTTATCATTTGGTTTTTGTTAATGCAAGGCTTATTTATAGACTAAAAGAGTCAATGTAAATGTTTCAGCTGAATACAGTGTCTACTTGATGAAAAATGAGCATAAACCTGAATGGTATCTTTTGAACGTCAAATTCCATCCACGTTTAGCAAGGTGAAGGCGGGGAGAAACTTCATCTCTGGCGGCAGCATTCATAAATGGACACCAACGAAATGATTAATGAATGAATCCTTTTTTCGTATTCAATAGATTTTGGTGAATTATCCAAACCAAAATACTTTTCTTTATTTTTTTTTAGGGGGGGGGGTTGATTATCAAAATAGTTTTTGCTACCAACACCTGAGTGCATTTTACCGAGTAACTTTTTATGATCAGTAATGTTTGGAGTAAATACCAAACAATGACCCTAGAGTTAACAGACTGCTCAGCAAAAAACTAAGCAGGACACCAGTCATTAACACTACATTGGCTGGAAACCTTATTTTAGTAAGCAACATTAGATTGTGCTTAGCTACTGGTGCTATAGAAAAATTAATTTGGTCTTAGTTGTTCAAATCAAAGAAGTTACAGAAGGTTCACCCAAATCTTAAAGAGTTTCAGCATTATGAGAGATCTAAAGGAAGGAAAATACATTTCTTTCAGCAGAGAGGTAGTCCTTTTTTCACAGAAGCAGTGACTAGTCGCATACTGCTTACAAAAACTACAAACTGAATGACCGGACCATGGACTCAAAGAAGACATGATCAAAAAAGTTCCACGAGGTGACTCAATTAGAGATCTCATCATCTGTGACATGTTTTATATGATGGTTTTAGGAATTGGCAAAAGCAGATCGAGTATAAGGCCATGTCCAAATAGGCAGCCTAGACTACTGCTGGATCGGTGCGTCATCATAAGTTGAAGTAAAGGCCATTTTTAGCAACATCCTTTGAAACAGTCGTGGAGGTATAGCCACTAATTTGGAAACGGCATAACTCTCTCAGAAAGTGCTCACTAAAGTACAAACACAGTACTTTGGTTGCCCTTTCAATCACTTGCCATGTAAAAACAATAATGAAAACAACTTCCTACCTGATTAAAGTTGGTGTCTAGGTTTGGAGTCAATCAAAGCACAAGACTTTGGCATGTATGGTGCACACAGTGAGTAAAACATCAGGCCTGCTGTGCCAATTCTTGTCCAAACTCGTATGAAACCTTTAGCCTTTTGAAGACATCTCTAGTAACTTGAGAGGATCCTATAAATAAATAGTAAGAACATGGGTTTATATAAGCTCTGTTGATGACCCTTATCCTTGATCATCCAGATGTTTGCTTCTTCACATTCTTACATGTCCAATTTGCCCTCAATCTTTTAAGATGTACATTGATTTATTGAGTCATCCTAAAAGGCACTACCAAGAAATGTTCAAGTCATACAGTCAGAGATACTTTGGATTTTGCATGGCTGTGCACTCATTATTGGTTTGAAAACGTTGATAGGTTTGGAAAGAATCGAAAGATTAACAACACAATTAGTGTGTTACTTAGGGTAAACCTGTGTGACACAAAATTGGGGTGAAAATGCTTTCCTTTTTTGTTTTATACTTTTATTGTAAAATTTTGAATTACAATTGTATACATCAAACATCCAACTTGAATATTCCAAAATCAGGAAACTGCCTAGGAAACAAATGTATGTACAGTCTTTTTAGATTTTCAAAGGCACAAAATTAAAAGAAAAGGAAAAGGGAAAATCAGCTTATCCACTGGGAAGTTTTATGCCTGATACATGGTATTAGGATGTGAATTGAAAACATCACAACCTAAGAGGTCTCATCACTTTTTAAGTCACTGATGTTTTAAGCTAGTGTAAGAAAGCTCGGATCAATATCTTATATTTTGTGAAGTACAACATTTTTTGAAGTGCTTACAAAAGTGCAGAACAAAAAAACTCTTGCTAGTGACATGGCCTGAAGAGATTTTGAAGACAGTTTCCCCCTTCCATTAGAAATGAGAACTTACACAGACTAACTTACAAATTGTTACCTGGGAATGTCAATGGAAGTGCTTTCTATTGCCATGAGTCTAGAAAAATTTCTTCCTCTTTGATTACCACATCTTTGCTACGATATTTAAATGTACATGAGTTGGTTTGCCCTGGCTTTTACCAATACTAACGAAACATAGACACATATCCAATGAGTAAAACTTCCTACCTAATGCAGTTGATGTCCAGAATTGGGGTCCATCGGATCGAAACTGATGTCCAGGAAGGAAGGGGTTAATAAGGCAAAACCATAAGTGCAATATCAGACCTTGTGTTTCTGCTCTTGCAGCTTCTTCAATTAATACCATTTGGGGGTTGAAATGCACCAGGTCTGCAAGCCAATTCCTCCTTGGGGTATGAAAGAGTCAACTCATTTACTGACTGAAGGCCCCACTCATTGATCCCACCTGGAGTAAATAATAAGAACATACAATTAAGTCTTGGCAAATACTTCATAGTTCCTGCAGACAGTTTCAAATTCAAAACCTCAAAGTAACAAATGAAACTCACAGATATTACCCTGCGTGCCTCTTGTTTTAGCCAGGGCTGGGTTTTGATGCAGTGCTGTTTTTAGTGTTCCTTAAAGGTGACCTTGACCAGAGAAACAAATAACATTTCCTTTCAATAACAGCTTGTGCCTAGAGAGGTTACTACATGATACTGTGTGCCCATCAGTGGTCATGAAACCTTTCAAGACCAGTGATATACTTTGATCTCACAGCACATCAAACAGGCTACCTGTGCTGAAAGTTCCTACTTTCATTTAGGACTTGTTCATGGTTCAGGCAAGTGCATATCTGACAATAACACAAGAAACCTAGGTTGGAGAAGCTTTGCATATCCAAAGAAAATGAAATTATTCACCTTGCCTAAAGAAATGTTTTTGAAATATTTAAACGATGTGATCCTTTGAGGTTTGAAGGTGGAAATTTTTCTCCAAAAAATTCCACCAAAACTAGTGAGAGGAGCACTCGTTCAATATCCTCACCACAACTATGAAATGATAAGTGTAGGCCATTTATAAATTTTCTTTTCAAAATCACTGTAATATTGCACTGTAATTGTATTACTTAATGGTTGCAGTGTGGTCACAGTGCGTTCTCTGCATGGACAAACTGTGACAAAATCACTTGTCATTTACACTACTTTCATAGTGCAGGGACCGTCACTATGCAAAATTGGTCAGAGTGTGTTCTCAGTGTAGTCAAAATATTACAGAATCACAGTCGTTCACACTTTTTTCATAGCTCTGGAATGAAATTGTCACAGTTGGGTCACAGTGTGTACTAACGGAGTAGTCAAATATATGAACAATTAACATCAGTTTCACAGTGTGTTTTAGTTGAATTTTTAAGCCGGGCAGAAAAAAAAGGAAAACAAATGTATGGATTTTTTGTATGGATTTCAATTATTGTAACTTATTGTTACAACCCCTGTTACAACCCTAAGCCCAGTTTGACATTTATTGGAAAAGTAGTACACTACAAACTTTTCAAAGCAGAGCAGCATATATGGATTAGGTGGATTGGAGTGGTTTAGAAAACAAACTAATTTTAAGTTCCCCACACACACCCCGGCATAAGGCTGCAGTCAGAAGAGAATTTATTAAAGTTCCATTGACAACAAAGCTGACTTCTCTGCTAAAGTAAAAACGTTGATAACTAAATACGAAGAAATGACTGCAGTGAGATGAAACAGAATGACTCACTTTGTAAAATCTCCATTCCAATCCTGTGTAGAACTAGTGCAAACATGTAGGTGCTACATGCACATAGTTTCAGCAGCAATCTTTCTGGGCAGCCATTTGGTTTTCTTAAGAGCTCTCTCCCTCTCTCTCTTGTAAACAAAGCCAACAGATGGCCAAGAACCTTCAAGTAGGGAATAGAGAATAAAGGGAAATAGGAAAAAGGGAATTGAGTACATCAGTATCTGCTTAAGTTCAGATAAGGCAAAACAGTGCACATGGTCATGTTTTGTTGTTATGCTTTCCCATTGGTCAATATGGTAATCTTTGCCACATACTTTTGCAACTTTTATGTGAACAGCTGACATAGAGGGCATGTACAGCAGGCCCAGATGAAGAACACACCCAGTGTTTTCCGAATTGTGTTTTAATATTTGGTTCACTTAATTTCTGGGTAATAACATATATATCCCTAGATGGTACCATTACAACAAAAACTCTGCTAAAAATTATATTTAAAAACTTACCAGAAAAAAAAACTCTTTATAAGTTCAGTGCACCATGTCTGTCAGAATTTCTTTTCTTCGCATTGAAAAAGAACTCTGCTAATGACGGCACTTAAAGCCATTGCTAAACCAATCTGTTTTCAAGTTAGTATTGATGCTGGAGAGAGTCTCTACCAGTCTTAGGTTCAGTGGAAGAGTACTTCAAAAAGACGGTCCAGATGTGAAAAAGAATGGTCTCCCAAAGTGTGTTTGGATTGAGGGATGTTGAGGAGCATGGCGTTTGTAGGGCAAAGCCACCTTCAAGAAACACTTCGATGTATTGAATCCTGATTGATCTAAGAGATGTGCCATGTAAAGATTGATAAATGAGAATTAAAACCTTAAAATGTATGCGTTCATTTACTGCTACTTGTTTGAGGGACTATTGGGAATATACAGGACATCCATCACTTTAGGTTAGCGGTGATTTGTAAATTAGCAGAGAAAATGTATGAAAATCCTGAATCAGGAATGAAGCCTGAGAAATCTCATGCATGCTGTCAGGTCCAAGCTTTCCATTCCAATTTGCACTGAGGTTTCCTTTTAGACTGAAAGTGCCTTATAATTAGTTCACTGCATAATAAAACCGAGTTTTAAAAGAACACATGAATTTGAAGAAAAACAATTTCAAATTTTCCTCAACTGCTTGGATCAAATGTATTCAAAGTGAACACTAAAATTGTACATCATGCTGAAAGACATCTGGGCAGCACTGGAATTGCTTAATTTTTATTTCCCTCTACTGCTTATACTAGTTTTAGAATGTGTATGTCTCATAGATTGCACATTTATAGACTGAATGGAAGTGACTGAACAAGTTTTTATGATGCCAATTCTATTTCAAGAATATCTGACATAAGTTTAAGAAAACCAACCATTTCAAGCAATGGTGAAGCTGTATTTACTGAATGTTGTTTGTCAGAGCAAGTCAGTTAAAATAGTATTCAGAGATTTGTTCTAGTCTTGCATGATGGTGGAGTCATATGGATTTGAAATAATCATGTACAGGATTGTACAAGTGTTAGTGGTGATTTACTCATCACTTGTGTGAAAGCTTTGATCATTATCTTGTGGTACGAGCAGTAAACAATGTTTTATAGTGCTACCAGAAGTGCAGAATAAAATTTTAAAAACCTATTTCATGCTACATTTAAGACCATGGCAAGAACTGTCAATGTCCTCAGGGCCAAATGCATGCAGCCCTCTTTTGCCTTGAAATTGAGAATTTACCTCTTAATAATTTGCTTTACACAAAAAACATAAAATGGTTTGAGTATTTATCTCAAATCCAATGATAAAAAAAACTCCAACCTGACTGAGGTTGCTGTCCTGGTGAAAGCAGGCGAGGCATAAGACTACAGCATGTTAGATGCCAGTCAATGAGGGGATATCAGGCTCGGTGGTTCTGCTTTTATTGCTTCTTCAAAGTGAATTGTTTTGGGGTTGGATAGCCCCATTTCCTTGGCCACACAAGTGGGGCTACCATGGTCATGGAAGGTGCCACAACATTGTCATTATTTGGCTTTGGAATCCAATTTTTTTCAAAAATACTAGGCTAAGTTAAAGCTTGAATATCACATGCCTATGTTCTGCGTGTTTCTAGGTTTCATGGGCTGATAAAAAACGACTTTTGAATCAAAGTTATCTCCTTACCGTTTCTGACTCCAATAGAAATCCAACGCCATTGTTGTTTTTTCAAGGTGCAAGCGTGTTCATGCGTTGTATGACGACATTCAAGGTGCCATACACTTCTTCATTTGCATAACGGTACACAAAAGATATCGTCTGCTCGCACAAAGAATATGCAATTTTTATGTAAATAAGGTCGTCCCCATAATCCTTAACAAAACAAGTTTCGCCTCTGCAGATTTGGAAATCAGTAATATATAGAGAAGTTTCTAATATTTTGAGAGATAGGCCTACCATTGATTTTAGTAACCAATATTGCTCTAATGCTATATAGGGCCTAAATTTAGAAATTATGGCCAAAAGTAAAAGTAACTTTCGTGAAAAATCATTCATTTAAAAAAGGTGGATGACCAGCAATTTCGTTAAAATCGCAACGCAGGAGAAAGTTAAAAGAATACAGGAAAAAGTTAAAGACGCAGGCTCGTGAAAAGTCACATTTGGACACTGAACGCACAGCCTGCCCGAAACAAACCCGAAAAGGGACACACCTGCTGCTTTTGACACGTGTATGTGCGCGCGTGCCAACTAATGTCTAAAAATAACGCAGGGCGCGTGGTATTTGAAACGCTCATTAAATATGCAGCTACTTATCAAAAAGTGTAGCGTAATGATTTATAAAACAAGAAACTGAGTAGTGGGCCTATACCTGCAAAAGTGATGGCCATGTATGCATATATCCCTTTCACACCACTAAGTTCACATCTAGGCCTATTAGTGAATAACTCTCGGTGAAATACCCGTTGAATCAAACTAAAGCCAGTTGAGTCCAACTGTGTTATTTGGGGATAACAGACATTGACTTGTTGGAGTATTTTGAAAGCTGCAGACTTTAAGATTCCAGGTTCAAACCCAAAGATGTACTGTTTTATTTAATATATATATAATATCATTGATTTTGAGGGTCCTAAACTCGAATTTATCTAGCCCTAGGAATTAAATGGCCGCTGTGTGGATATGCCTTAACCCCTTTTATGCGTTAATTAGAACAATAAGCAGCGACATTTGTTATCCATGTCATTGTCAAAAAGAATATCAGTTGTTTTTGGATAACAATAAAAAAATGTTTATCAACAAAATAGGATAAAGAAAAACAACAAAGTGGGGAAAACTTTTGTTTTAAGTTTAGAAACTCAAAATCTAAAATATTATCTAGCATCTTACGATCTTATATTTAAAATCCCTTAATCTAGCAAAAATAACATTTTAGTTCTCTGGCGAAAAAACTGATTGATGTGAGCCAACGCTAAAATATAAGAGCTTGTTATTTTGGTTCAGGGAATAAGGAAAGAAAAAATCATTAATTTTTTTGCATAAAAATCAATAATTGCAGTGAGATATTTTGTCTCACAGTATGCAAATAGATGAAAATGCATGTCGTCACAGAGTCACGAGTGAACATGACGTCACGAGACATTCAGCACAAAAAAAGATGGCGTCTCTGTATTTCGACCGGAAAAGGTAAGAAAAAATTTGATTCAAAAGTCGTATTTAAACAGCCCATGAAAAATGAAAACTCAAAGAAACTGAACATGTCGTATTCAAGCTTTGAATGAGCCCAGTTTTCTCCGTAAAAGTTGGATATTAAAACCTGAAAATGTTCACATTATGAGCAGCTTCCCAGAAGCATGGTAGAATAAAATGGCATTTGCGGGATAACGTGGTTAGTAAGTATAGGCCTATTTATTATTATAGCTAGCAAAGTCTGCGTTTGAGTGTTACATGTGGGGGAAGTCAGCTCTTTCACACCATTGCCAAATGATTGTTTTTCTACTACACTAATTGATAATGCAAACTGTTGTTGTTGTCTTTGTTTTTTTGTGGGGGGGGGGGAATGACAGTCAATGACATTATAGTTGCCCTTCCACCCATATCCATTGTTTGCCTTTTATGTTGTGTTTTACTTGCATGTGAGCATAACCACCCAGCGTAAGGTTCATGTTCTTCTGTCATTCAAAGATAATTATTTGCACATTACCAGAAACTGGTGAACTGGACATGCTTTTAGTCATGTGCTTACCTTAACCAATCAATGAGAGAGAAAAAGTTGCTGTCACCATACAGTCTTGCTCAAGGTGGTCACAGGTGGTCTGAAAAAGATGGTGTAACCCCACGCTAAGCACATATACACACACTGTATGCTGTGCGAAATGTGTGTATTACAATGAGCATGATGCCGGTACTACTATTGTTCATGGGTCAAGACAGCAACTGAAAAATAGATCTCTGTCTGTTGTTTTGGTGAGCCAGACGGATGTCTGGGTTGTCATTTAAGCCTCTTGTGCCTTATTATTTAAACAACTAGACGGATTGAGCAGCTTTGATAGGCCTACCCTATAGTTCACTTAAAAGAAACATTCAATGATTTCTGTTTTGTCTTTGTGTTTCACAGACCTTGAATCAAACATCAACACCTTGTCCAGAAACGTCCATAAAACAGTCAAACATTGAAGTATCAAGTTGTGGGGATGGTCTGAGGTAGATGTACTCTTTGTCATAGTTTGACTGGATGCAAGATTACAAGATAACTTTTTCTTGAGAGGTAAGTCAAAACATCCATCTATCATTTCAAAAAGAACACTGAGAGGAAAGCTCTAACACTTACACTAAATATTGTAATCTGCTTGTCAATCATTGAGCAAGAATAAACTTGATAAATTCTTTTACAATTTCTTTTCACGATACTGGCACTTTCAATTAAAGGTGGAACAAATCCCAGTTTTTCAACAGCAATACATTTTAAGCTTTTTAGGCAAACCTTTTGTGATAACTCAGCTTGTTATAAATTGTGTACCAAATCAGTTAATATGTCCATTGTCCAGAGGTTGAGTTAATGTGTAAATAGGGCCTTCGTCATCAGGGAAGCGGTAGTTTTCCATCTTAATTCAATAATTTGGTTCTGCATGACTCTAGAGCGCCTGTCTGAACCGGGTGTTACTCATTTCAAAACAGTGTTTGGCACTTTCCCTCTCTCTTGGTTTTGCCCTGTTGGATTCCATGTGTCAACTCTTTCACTCTATAATAAAGTTTAGGACTATCTAGCCTAGTGCTTGTCATCTCATCTCATCATCTCAGTTTCTTGTATTTCTTCTTTGGTTGCAATGATCAAACTTGCCTACATCAATTGAAAGAGCTACCCAGACAGTTATGGCCCTGATCTAAATGCAACAATACACAACTTTTAAATAAATTGACGTGAGTCTAACTTCTTATCCGTAGTATTTGTTTGTTTGTTTGTTTGTTTTTGGGGTTTTTTTCACGGCATTTATAATTCATGTAATTTTTTTAATATGAACCTGTTTTTATTTTTTAATTGCAGTGAGCCTGATGAGCCATTAGAAGGAAATCTCTTCACTAGTCATCGATGTCACAGTAGCCTGGATATTCTGCAACAGCCTTGGACAATGATTGTGCAGTTCTTATGAACAGCAAACCAGGACAGTGATCAATTTCAGCACCACCCTGTAGGACCTGTACGATGTCATTAAAGACCTCTTCAGCCTAAATCTCAATAGGTGAGTTTACAAGGTTTAGTTTTCTCCACAGTGATAAGAAAATAAGGATCTAGAAGTGCAAACATCTTACAAAGATCTGAACAAGTCGGATAAGTGTACACTTTGAAATGAGATACTCCATTCATTGGTATCACACAGGATTTACAAGTTTAAAATATCCAATTAATGCAAAGTTTTTGTTCAGATCATCATAATACAAGATAATATAAAATATGGTGCTCAGTAGAATACATTATTGCTGTCTACACCCAACCATAAAATTGCATTTTAGGAAATGAAACAAAGGTCCAATCCTTAATTAGTCACTGACAACCTGGAAACTTCCAATAGCATTTAAGAGAATCACTTGAAGGTTCTAAGTATGCTACCGAGCATTAACTCTTGAGCATGTGGTAATTGACATACTTGTTGGTATTGTTACAATAAATATATACATGTATTTTGCTCAATTGTGATGGTAACAGATAAGCATACAGCTGTGATTTTTAAACAATTATTATTTCATCTCTGAATGAGATGATCAAAATATCTGTCAAATAACTTGATTATTGTTGCAGCCAGTTTTCTACTATGCTTGTAATGGGTGAGTTTGTAAGAGCATACATTGTCCAGTAGAGATGAACAATATTATAGCAGATGAAATACTGTACGTTCAGTTCAATCAAAAGCAGTATCTATTCTGAAAATACCACTGTGATAACACAACCCTTTATAATATGGTTGATAGGCAGGATAATGTGTCTGTGACTGAATTGAAGAATGGTCTAAATTAGTTTTGAGTTTGCTACTAAATAGTGACATCAGTCATAGCACTACTTAGGAAAGCATGCCATAAAGCTGAAGTTCGTTGTACATCGACTCATTCAATGGGAAAGTCTTGTTATTAATGATCAATGTTGAGGCAGACCATTTAAAGTTATGCAATAAAAAATAAGATAAGATATTGTTATTTTGATCTCCAAAATTCAACTAAGTAAAAAATTACTCCTTGGCCACATGTATCAGGTTTATGTGACAACCTGAGCCCACTGGGAAGTCCAGGTATTTTAAGTTTGGTGTGGGTTTCGTTTCATTGGAATTGAGGATGGATTTAACATATTGTGCTCCTCACAATGTATTCAAGACAAATTGTATATGCTGTGTCAACAACAGTTGATATAATTTTTAACCTGTAGAAATGATAAGTGAAGACAAATTGCAGGACTTGTAAACATTTAGGGGAACAAATGATCATGAAAATTATCCAAGCCAGTACAAATCAACGTAAAGAGTAAAGTTTTTGTCAGGAGAATAGCATTTGTTGCAACCAACAAACCAACGTTGCTTATTTTGATTTTAGCAATTAGAATAAGCCTGCTATAAATGCAAAGAGATATTCGCTCTTCTTGGGTTTGTTTTCATTAAAATGTGGTAAACAAATTGACAAAATTTCCACATGTACTAAATAAAAACTATTGAGGAAAGGGTTCTCCTCTTCAAAAAACCAGAGCTTTGATTCAGCGGTTGGTTAGGTCCTGATCTTGACACCACACCATCTCGTCTATCATCTTCTTGACCCTCTGTTTTAAACTAGTTTTAAACTCATCCTTGGCATTTCTCACACCACTTGTCCAACTGAGTTCATTATCTTGGGCTCAGTGATACAAATAACCTGATGCTGTCCCTTCTATTTTACTCAAGCCACTGACCTATATGTTCTCTCTGGATCTTCTTTCTCATAATGATCTGGCTGGAACTCAACTCAAGCCCCTTCTTGTCCTAAATTCAAAGACTTTTTAAATGTTATTAATTTTATGGGAACAACATGTTCTTTCCAACCTAAATATTTTAAAGAGATTATCATGACCTTAAAATGACACACCTGTAATCCATTTGACACATTTTGGATCCATCTGACAAAACTCTTGGTCCATTTGACACAGTTGCAGTCCATTTGACACATTTGTGGTCCATTTGACACAGCTGTTGATCCATTCGACACAGTTGAAAGCCATTTGAAACAGTTGCAGTGTTGATCCATTTGATCCGAGGGTCATGTGATGCAGAGCAGCAAACAGAAGCATTGGCATCATTCTTAGTTTAATTATCAAAGTGATCAAAAAGTCAGTGAACAATTTAAAGACAAAGATTTAAGAACTTTGTACATGAATTATGTATATGTGACTTTTCAATACAATAAAGACATACATTTTCACCAGAATCTCTGAAAGTGTCCTTCCTCACTTACTCCACAAAGAGAGGCGCTACTTTGCCTTCAACAATCACCACCATCTGTACTTCTTTCTTCTTGATCTCAAAGAATGTCGAGGCTCTACTTTGCCTTCAACCTTCACCACTACCAGTCCATCTTCCTTATATATCTATTTTATAGTTGAGGCAACACTTTGCCTTCAACCTTCACCTCTGCCTTTAAACCCACTATGCCCAACCGAATATCCTGAGGATTATGTCACATGTGTCACGTGGTTGTACCTGATATGATTTTTTTTTTTACTTTTACCAATTAGGACTGTACAGGTACATGTAGACTCTCTACAGCTTTAACAATTCAATTCCTGAAGATGAAATAGGGTCAAAACAAAACTTGCTCTGTATGACTAATTTTTTAAAGTCATGATAGTGTTTTTTGCACTAAATAAACCCCCCATAACCAGAAAACATTCTTTGTTTCATAAAGGAAACTTCTTCTTTTGGGAAGTATAGCTCTGAAAATAACTGTGGATGCAAGGATACAATGAACATTTGTAAATCTTCCAGGCTGATCTTATCTTTGAATTTGATATTCAACATTTGTCAAAGAAACACATGGGCAGTGTTGACAAAAGTTTTCATAACTACTTCAAATCCCTTTTTTTTAATTCAGAAAATTTCAATAGCTTTCTGAAGTTTCAATTCAGCTTATGTTATTTCTTCATGTAAAGACTTTGGTCAATTACTTATTCCATTTAGCGCTCAGAGTAACTTCTGATATCACAAACTGAACCAATCCGTAAAATTACATTTATACATGTCTTTACATGTATACCTGAATTTTGACATTGAATTTTAAGTGTCTAGTCATCAAATCATTCAGTCTAACTGGGTTCCTGTAATGTTTATTTGGAATTATGTTAAGGACATGGTAGTTAGAGTGCTTTTCAAAAAAGTGTTTGGTATCTTCAACTGAAAGCCTAGTTGGTATAAAACTAATAATGGTTCTTATCCAAACTGGTTTAAGATTAAAAGATACCTGAGAAGGCTAAAAAAGGACGGTATTTATTTTAATTTTGTTAGCCTTTGAAACAGGCCTAACATGTACAAAAGGAACATACATGGAATCAGTAAATTACATTTAATTTACACTTCTTGAAAGCTAGAGGATTAGAAGGAATAGTCTCTTCCCAAAGCCATTGACGTACCATGTCTTTAGCATATTTGTCCAATGTTATTATTAGTTCATACAGTTTCATATGGTTTCATTACCATAACAAAAACTCAGCAGCCACAAAGCTAAGTAATTTTCAGAATCTCTTTCAAGTTCATTTCTAGGGCAAAAAGCTACTGAAATGGTATAAAAAGGACTGATCTTACTGTAAATTCCATATGATCATTCATGAACACTACCTGAGTATTAACAAGAAAGATTGCGTGCCGAAACTGTAATCCGGGCTGTTTAAGAACAAAAAGTTTGGGGTGTTTGTATTTGTTTTGTTAATAATTAAACTCGGAATTAAAAAAATGACACAACCAGACATTTTCATTTGAGAGGCTGGTGGGGGGCAAAGGGCTTATGTATCCAAGCATGAATTTGTACTTTTTTTAACCCGTTGGGGGGGGGGGGGGCCATTGATACTCTCAGCTTGTCTGATACTTGATATTAATGCCCTTGTCAGGGAAATATTCCAATTAAAAATTAAATATAATTCAATGAACTTCCATATGGGAAATAATACTCTGTCAGTGCTGAAACTGAATCAGTAAACTGAGACTTTATATTAGAAATAAATAGTTTGTGAATTTCAACACATAAACAAACAAACAACTATCTTATTGTTAGCCAGAAATGAAACAGTATTGACTTCTGAAGAAGCACTGTTTTCAATATTGTATCACTTAATGAACATTTGAAATGACTGACTCAAATAACAGTTTTAGTGCATCATCTTGTTGCAGTGTTTAGACTGCAGACAAGCATTAGTTTTATTTAAAAATATATATATATTCCATTACGTTGTGTTCTTCATAAGAAAACTTGGTTTGTTTAAGTGATGGCATTCTACTTATAGTCTCTAAGACGTACACTTTGGGAAATTTCTGTTTTCACAACTTAAACAAGTGAAAAAACAGTTCATAGAAATGTCATTGTTTCTTTTGTTCAATGATTACCAAAAACCCTTCTACTATTTGACTTGTCAGTATCATCCACTGGTTTGGAATGATAGATAAACCTATACCAGTCTGCAACAACGCTTCTACACAGTAGATACAGTTATATGTGCAGTTGTGAGACAATACACAAGCCTAGCAGTTTATTAGATAGTCGGAAATTTTGCTGGAAAAAGTATGAATGTTTTTAAGAAGTGAAAACCATGTTTGAGTATTATTTGGTCATAGGAGTCAAGCAATATATTCTAAAAGTTGTTGTTAGTGTTAACTTCAATGTTTAGGATAAAACAGATCTTGTCATCATCAAAATGATAGTTTACCCAAAGTGTAAGGTTTCTGTTAGAGATTCTTCTTTCATGGCATGTTTAGTACAGTGTAAACAAATTGTTATCAACCATTCATTAAAAGAAAAAAAAACATCCCCAGAAACATAAACCCATGAGGTAGTTTGTCGTAACACAAATCATTCAATGTGAAAGTTGATTGCTACAACTGAACTTTTCATGTGATTGGACATGTGATATTTTATTAACACATGGAATTGTAAGACTGCAACAAAACATAGACTTAGATTCTTTCTGGCAATAGTTATCAGATGGTTAACATGAAGGAGATATTAGGAGTGGTCAGTAACTGGACTTGGATTCGTGTGGTGATGACCATCAGAATAATGGGTCCAATCCCTGACTAAAAACAGAGAACCAAAAAGGAGAGTTCAGTAGCTAGACTAGCTGATGAAAGCAGTTAACATGATACAAGAGATGTAAGGAGTGGTCAGTAACTGGATTTGTGTTCTTTTGGCGATGGCCTATAGAAAAATGGGTCCAACTCCTGACTGCAAATAGTCCAAATAAATGAGCAGATAGAAAGAGTACCGTACAGTATAACAAGACTACT
The DNA here is from genome assembly GCA_023634235.1 of Pisaster brevispinus. Taxonomy (NCBI): domain Eukaryota; kingdom Metazoa; phylum Echinodermata; class Asteroidea; order Forcipulatida; family Asteriidae; genus Pisaster; species Pisaster brevispinus. The sequence goes on along the minus strand of JAMKCF010000007.1, from coordinate 15,424,678 downwards.
GGATGGAAGTTGTTGATGTTATGAAGAAGACATATTATGTGTGGTCAGTAACTGGGTTAGGATTCTTTTGGCGATGGTCATCAGAATGATTAGTCCGACCCCTGGCAGCATGTAGTCTATAAAAATGGAGAAATAGGGAATGGTCAGTAACTGGGCTTGAATTCTTGTGTCGAAGGTCATAAGAGTAATGGGTCCTACATCTGGCTTTGAAAGGTCTCCATGAAATTGGAGATACATTAATAAGGTCTGGAAAATAACTGGACTTGGATTCTTTGACGGTGGTCATCTCAACAATATTGGTCTGACTTGCTTCACTGTACGTCTAAGACCCACATGCACGGCATTTATCCAGCCTTTGCCGAACTGTTTGATAACTATTGCCTTAATGTATGTACAACTAATGGTTTCTAACAAGGCACACTACAGAAGTTTCCAACAGACTTGATTATAGAAGTAGAGTTTTATTGAAACAGGGGGTGGGGGGGGCACATAGTATAATGGGGTATAATGTACACAATATGTCTCTTTGCTTAGAGAAATTTACCGGGGGTGGGGGGAGATTGCAAAACAAAAATTAAATGTTGTCTCAACTAACGTTTTCCACTGTACTTTACATGCCATGAATAGTCGTAAAATTTAGTTTTAAGTTTTTAAATATAAAATATAATTAGATTCAATTTTGGGGGCATTTAATTTTTAACCTAGCAGCTGTGGGTTTAATATTCTACATGTCCTGTTTTAATTGTAAAATACATAAAATCTCAAAAAAGAGATCACAAATTAGGTTAGTTGTGTGGACTGTAGAGTGTAACCCACAGCCGATTCTTAAATACGTTTTTAGTGCTATCCTGGTCACATGCTGCTTTAGGGACTTTGTAAGGGTAGCGGGTAGCAGGAGCTACTTCAGGATCTGACACTCCTGCCCACGTGATGTTACAGGTCCACTTTCCCTCAGTGGTTCCACCTGGTTGGGCCCTACCCGGGGTTAAGGGTATATTGAGAAACTCATAACCAAGCAGTAAAGACTTCATTGCTGTACTTGAATGGCTGATAAACATTTACAACAAAGGAACACACAGAGCTTGGAGAAGATGGATCAGCATTTAGCCACTATCTGCTTAGACTTCTCAGATTAGCCATGGATCAAATTCAAATGAGAAATCTGACACTGCCGCCAAAACAGTAAGATTCTGATAAGAATTTCAGCAGTTTGTCAAAGTAAAGAAGTGTTCCAACCAAGGAAAGACTTGCCAATGATGCTGCAATAATCACAACGACCTAAGGTCCGGTGCAGATTAAGATATAAACCAATGGAGGACTTATGCATCCATTGCTAACAGCGGATTGATGACATCAAAATTGTTACAACCTATTCATCAGTCCTGTCCTGCAGTCAATCCAAGAACTGTTACCAAAAGAAACCTAAACCAGAGGAGAGTTTTAAGAATATTAAACTACAACTTGATGATATTAAGGAGTGCATTCACATTCAGCAGTAACAACAGAACTGATACCAGCAACCAAAGGAGGAGTTTAAAATCTAACACTACAATTTGATGATATCGATGAAGGGATTCACATTTAGCTTTATCAACAGAACTGTTATCAAATTCAACAGGAGAACATGTAAGACTGCAACCTGATGATATCAAGGAACGGAGTCACATAAACTAACATCATTAAAACTGTCTTTAAAGAATGGAGGAGGCTCCTGAGAATGCTAATGGATTGAATCTGAACAAACTTTACCAACAGAGCTGTCATCAATAACCAGAATGGAATGTAAATGAAGGATTGCTCCACTTCACATCAAAGAGTGCATTCCATTCTAAAGATAATATTGTAAAAATTATATATTGCATGTGACTGGGTGGCAGTTCAAGTTTGTTCTTAATTCCTTGTATATAGAATTGCTTAAAATTAATTACAAATGTTTTTCTTCTAAGGGGAGGTACGTAAACACACAACCTAAATTGAAATTCCAAAAATGAATCATAATGACAGTAATGGAGTGCTGTAAAGCACATATCCACCATAAGGTGCTGAAAGCAAAAGAAAAGTATAAATTAAATAATTTATACAATCATCATAAGATTTCTTTGCTTTTCATTAACGCTTCAGGTTAACGCTTCAGGTTAAAGAAAAGTGAAATAATTAGGCATTTCATAAGACCCTTATATTGGATTTACAGGTAGACTGAATAATAATGGTGACAGACAAGGTGTAGCTTTTCCAACTTTTAATGTTATTCAAGGAAAATTTTATCAGTCACAGTAAAGTGGTTCATTTGGATTGGTTCCGTTTGTCCATAATTTACTCACATTAAGAAACATTTAATTTCAAAAAGAAATCAAATTAAATTGAATTTGATTTAATAAGAAATGTTTTTTAATTATTCATCTCCATAAATTTTAGCAATGCATTTAGGAAAACCCATAACTTATTTCTTTTTTCAAATTGACAGTGCCTAATATTAAGAAATAAGATCATAACAAACAATGCATTCATCCACTGTTATTTTCAAATACTTATTTCTGTTGTTAATTTCCTGTGGTGGTATATTCCTTGCCTTTCATCTCTATACATCCAGGCAGATCACTCACTTTTATTTCCTTTATATTTACATGGATTTGATTTCCAATCCCTTTTTAAATGTCTTGGTTTTCTTCTTCTCTCCCCAAATTAAAGAGTTTTGTTTTTCCTCTCAAGTCACTGACCTTTGATCATGTGTGGATGCCACTTCTCAAATCCCTGACCTTTGATCATGTTTGGATGCCACTTCTCAAATCACTGACCTTTGATCATGTTTGGATCCCATTTCTCAATTAACTGACTGTTGATCATGTGATGCCCCTTCTCAAGTCACTGACCTTTGATTATGTGTGGATGTCACTTCTCAAATCACTGACCTTTGATCATGTGTGGATGCCACTTCTCAAATCACTGACCTTTGATCATGTTTGGATGCCTCTTTTTTAGTCATTGACCTTTGATCATGTGTGGATGTTAATTGGGGTCATTTTAGAATATAGAAGACATGCAGAAGAAGATATGCACTTATTTGATCTTCATGATATAAAGATTTGATATTTTGAAAACTCATTAGAAATCAACTTAAGATGAGCAAACTTAATGTTTAGATCCATCCCTCCTTGATTCCAGCCCAATTACTCAGCTCCTTCAGATGGAGTTTTCTAGAAGATCCAAACCATAATGAACTGCCTCAACTTGATTGGTCAAGGATTAGAATAATCTGGACAATGTATGCTTTTTATGATGTTAGAATATAGGCTTAGAAAATTAGCTGATATGTTATGGATTAACCTTATTGATTCGAATCGGCCAAGGCAGGGTACAGGAAATTTGACAGTCAATCAGATTTAAATCACTTCATTCTATCAACATCATCTGATTGCTGGAAGAACATAACAAAATCAATGAGAAATGTATTGTTTAAGACATCACGTTTTGACGTAAATGAAATAGTAAAACATTTGTGTCACAACAGACCATTTCCTTTATCAAGAACGGCATTTGCTGCTAGTGATCTATATAACAGCAATGGCTGGTTATAAGTACTGCATAAGAATTGTATATGCTGCTCTCAAGTTAAGTGGATGCTTACTTTTTAAAAGGTTCAGCATTACAAAAAAGCAAACTGACAATAATAAAGAGAACTGTCGTGTCTTCATCCTGTACCCTGCCTTTCAAAACTTGGATCAACAGGAAGGTCTAATTCATTTACTTCATTTTCTTTGCAGTGAGCCTGTGGTGTAGAGGAGATGGATGTGGATGGAACAATTCTTGATGTCTCACTGCACTTGTCTGGATCTTCAGTGAGTTCTGGGAAACAGCTTCCTCTAGTCTACACAAACAACAAGGCAATGACAACCTGTTAGTACTAAACGGTAGCAGAAAAGAGCAAATCCATGGCAATGGGGGACACTCAGAGTCATTACACATCTCAGTGTGAAAAAGTGATCTTAGCTCTGAGCAATGCATTGTTTCTCAAGTTAACCAGCTTTCAAATGGGGCTATCAATCAGTGGTATACATTGTTGAATATGTGATACCAGTTTTAGAGATCACCACACTTAGGAATTCTGATTTTCTCTCATTTTTTCTCTCATTGACATGGATTTGCAGAGTCATCAGAAACATCCTCAACAGAAGGGAATAATGAAAAATTAAATTCATAATGCTAGGCACATGGTAGAAAAGGCCTCTGGTTATAGTGGTATGTTATGCTTAAACACAGAAACACTTCCTGAAAAACAATAACCTTTCTGAGAGGTTTACTACAACTAAGTTGAGTTCCATCAATTACTCAACTGTCTCCAATGACTAATGCTACAATTCCGTTGTTTCTGTTCACGTCAAACAGAAATTACACTCTGAAAAGTTGTCTTCAGCAACATTGCAAAAGAGGAAAATAGGAAATCTTAACAACTACCTCTTTTTAAGGTTCTTAAATGTGAAAAAAGGAACTTACTTAGAAACTTATTTACGAAAAAAGCTTAACAGATTTTCTCCATGTGTCTGGTTGTAAAGCCAAAGTGCAGCATCAGGGTTTTTGTTTTCAAAACGGATATCATTCAAAGTACCTCTGTAAAACAAGTTTTGCAGCTCTCAGGAAAGTGTATTAAATAAAGCATTGATGACTTACTTGACAGATACACACAGGAGTGTGAAGATGAACATATTTTGACACCAAGGATAGAAATAATACTAAAACTGTTGCAAAGCAACCATAAAGAATGATCAAAGTTAGACATTCATCATGTTAGTGTAGTGTTCCAACCAAAGGAATGAAACTATCTTGTCCTCTTGCCATAGCAGTACTTTCTGCTGTAAGTTTCAATACCATTGAAGAACAGTTTATTGACACTACAATAATATGTGTCTGATGCTGTAAGTTGAACTCCTCAATACTGGACAAGTTGAATACTTCAGCCTCTTTATTCAAAAGTAACGATGCTGCGCTTTGGCTTTACACAAACATTTTATCAAGGAAGTTTTGAGTTTGATTTTTAGTTATCATGTTTGATAAACATAAATTGTTATGGTTGAGTAAGAATTTGTATTGTTTAATATTGAAATGTACACTGGCACATCATATTATTTATACTTAAGTTTTATTTTTTATTGTGATATAACTAAACTGACAAACGATGTAGATGCAGTCTGGTATAGTGACATCTTATCTGGTAGACACCATGGATGAACATGGATCCCAAGAAGAGCACAGCAGTTGTGAACAACTCCAAAGCAAAAGAATTTTGCATGAGTCTCACACACTAAAATTATGCAATGCCAATGAACAACGGTTCTGCAAGAATCAGCCGAGCACTATAGCTGTGCAAAGTACATGACCAAAGATCATGATGTAGTATGGGAGAGAAAACACTGAACCTGAATCTAGCCCCAACACCAGGAGCAATGCCGTGTATTGACATGTGCGTAGCTTGATTGCATACATTACTGTATCATCCCTTTCATTGATTTCCTATTGAGTGAAGGCAATCTTCAAAAGATGCATCTAATTGAAATGATGTTAAAGAATAAGCAATCTCCGATTGCAATTATCCTTACTGTCAACCTCCACTGATAGCAACGCTTCAAACCTACAGGTTACTAATTATGCTGTCCCAATGAATACGATTCAGCTGAATAAACAGCAACTTTACTTTTCCGTAAGAAATAAGTTTTGTACGATCGGAAGGTATTGAATGTACACGCACTGTTCATAGATGATAGTATGGCTGGGGAAAAAATTGAGAAAATAAAAACAGTAAGTAGTGTTTACAAAGTATTGCATAAGGAAAACTATTCTCAAAACAGACTTGCAGATGAGTCTACTTTCAAGACTAGAATACACAGATCATTTGATGGTTATTTTACCTTGTCATGAACAAAACGCTTAAAGAAACAGTGTGTGTACCGATGTTTAATATGATGTGCCAGTGTACATAGTGTTTATAATGTATTGAAAAAGGAGTCCGTTGTGTTTTATTTTGTTGTCTGTTATGTGTTGGGAAGCATCTGCTTTCTATTTCAATCTTGTTGCAGCCCAGACCTTTATCACGCAAAAGCCATCATTTAGTATTTACATTTTTCCTTCTCAAATGTTGAACAAAGTTAAGCTGGAAGTACAAATCTAGCTGGTAGTTTTGATCTATCTCGGAAGAGCAATGAACTTTTGAAAACTTGATTGCTGTTACATGCAGCCAATCAAAATATCAGTCAGTTCTAATGACATGTAATGTGAGAACAGTGTTGCCAAATGCACATCTGTTGGTTTGAAAACATAGTCAGTCTATCTGAGGCAAATACTGTTTCAAATATGTCATGGCACAAATTGTACAGTTCAATATGAGTGTACACAAATGCTGAAACAATGCCAAATCAGATCACCTGGACATTGAAGTTATCAGTCATTTTCAAATGACGCTTGTTGATGAGTAGTTTTGCCAACGGCATTAACGTACTGCTCTTTCTGTGAAAACACAGGCAATATATCTGAGGCCAATCTGTTGTTTGAAATACAGCTCAATATGTGTGTGTACACAAATGCTAAAACAATGCCATATCAGATCACCTAAGCAATGAACAAAAAGTTCAACACAAGATCAACAGTGAACCATATAGTTTATTTAAAGGCAAAGCAACATCAATAAGACACTACATCAGAACAGCTTAAAACTTCATCAGTGTGTAATCTGTTTGTACACAGACGCTGAAATAATGCCAAATCATATCATCTGAGCAATGAACAGCTAAAGTTTAGCAAATCATTATCGTTCAACGACAATCATATTGGTTACAATAAGTTGCTTTGCCTAGGATTTAAAAGATGGCATGATAAAGGTCTAAAACACTTTCGGTAATGTGGATGGTAAGTGCAAGGGAAGGTACAATGTTAGAAACACTTAATCAAACTTGACCAAAAAGGTCGCAATGTTCAATCATTTGAATTTGAAAGGAAACTTTTTCATGTGCCAGGAAAAAGTTCAACTGGACATTTTCTTTTTCCACTTTTCATTTCTCGTTGAAATTCTGCCAACATTTTCACTGGTTTGAAACTTCCAATTTCAAGGAGTCTAAATTTGTAACAGAAAAAAAATGCAAAGACCTTCTTAAAAAAAACATGTTTGTACAACCAAAAACTTGTTGGTTTTTATCAAGAAATTTCTACCAACATTCACATTGTAATTTAACGTAAGAAAAACTTACGTTTTTTTATCTATTTGGACAAACAAAAACTTGTTGTTTTCCTCAGAAACTTTTACCAACATCCAAACTCGGTAATTTAACGTAAGAAAAACTTACGTTTTCCATCTTATTATAGAACCAAAAACTTGTTGGTTTTTCTTAAGAAATTTCAACCAACATTCACACTCAGTAATTTAACGTAAGAAAAACTTACGTTTTCCATCTTATTATAGAACCAAAAACTTGTTGGTTTTTCTCAAGAAATTTCTACCAACATTCACACTCAGTAATTTAACGTAAGAAAAACTTACGTTTCTTATCTATTTGTACAAACAAACTTAAGCTCCTTGAAAAAAAATGTACCTTCCTGTTAAATCCACATATAAAATATTGCTGCAACTTGTATTGAAATAGAAAGCAGATGCATTATGGGGGCATAAGTAAGTACATAGATAGAGGGCAGTACACACTTAGAGGGCAGCAGAGTCTGAAATAAAGACTAAGTATACACAAGTGTTCATATCTGTTGTTATTTATTCATATCTGTTCATATCTATTCATATTTAAATTTGACCTTGAACTTGAAAAAAAAAATTTAAAAAGAGAAGCACCCCGGCGAATGCAAGCCCCCCCTGGTGCTCGCACAAGTGTTCCCCGCCCACAGGTGTCAACAGACCTGTCGATGAGCGCCCTCTATCAACACCATTCAGTGAGAGACTTACTGCAGTGTGTTCAATTGTCCCCAATATTTCTAAGTCTGTGTGGCCAAAGAGCCCTCTGTTGACGACCATAACAAGGGAAGGATCAAATGAACTCTAATAATCAGTTGACTTAGACGCAGAGTTAGATGTATCTATCTACCACTCAGGATATTGCCTATGGAAATAACACCTTCAAAGTCTACTCTGAACTTTATTTTAGGCAAATTAAATTTGCATAATTGCATCCTGGTTTTTGATCCTATCAAATGAAATATCAAACAAATGTACAGATTTTGCCAATTTTTCTCTAATAGTTTGCCATATTTAGATTTAACGTCACTTTTCGTTTCTACCACACTGATCATGTTTGCTGACGTCACAAAGAAGAACCTAATAAATCTCTGCAATTTTAGTGTGTTTCTTAGCTTGTTTTAAAGAATTTTCGACATACACTTTTTTAAGACAAGAAGTCTAGGCTGTTGTACAAATTATTGTTGGTCAATGGTGTTTATACGATTTCCTACTTGAGGAAATAATAATTAAGTAAATTGTTAAGTTACTAATGCATTTAGCCTTGTCCAAGTTCATCAGCGCAAACAGTGAATTGATTTTAGTGTGTGTAAATGACAACAGATGATGTGACTTAGTTTAAAGTACTATTGCACATGAAGCGTTTACTGAATGAGCTTTTTCATGTTTCTTATAGAAACTGGAAGAGGATATTTGAGCGCAATGGTCCCATTATCTATCTATTGAATGAGTAGAGAAGTCGGATATCAAGGTGTAATGGATCTGACCAAATATCTTCAAGGATGTTGAAATCTAGCACACTTTTAACTCAACTATTTATTTCAAAGGTTACAAGTAGATTGTTTATATTTTTGTATCGCTTTTGAGAACTCTAGCTGAGTGACGAGTAGTTTTTAATGCTTTTCAAATATTTGGAAGCAGAATTTCTAATTGAATTGGTTGCCATTTCTACTAGAAGTTTTGTTGAGTATAAATATTTGACCCATAGCAATTCCTGCATCCTAACTTTGAGGCATTTTGTAACAAATACAAGGTTCCGAAGTCCGTATGATTTGAATTGATTTGTTTGATGTAACTATTTGTGCCTATTTTATTCTATTTCACTGATTTCAAGCAAGTTATTTTTAGATTTTGTTCACCATTTAGACTTAAGTGGCAATAATTTTTAACTTGTAACTTCCCTAAAACTTTCTTTCTCCCAGTTTCTAGGGTGCCAAACTCTCCTGCTACTCAAAACAATGCAAGGTTCTCATGTGTTTATGAGTCCAAAGTACTTCACTAAATAAGTCAAGTCCATACACTGACATGTTTCCCAAATGATCATATTTGGTAAGTGTAACCTTCAATAACTTCACTAATTCTACTACACTTCAAACTGACTAAAAAGAGTCCATTTGCTTAGGTTCGGAAATGAGTTATAACTTAATTTATGTAAATTCCAACTGCATAAAATTTTTTTAGAGAAGAGTTTCCTTCTCGTTCACTTTTTCAGGCAATAATTTGAAGTCTTGTACTCTTCAAATACTTTTTTTGTTGCATTTGTGCGTGATCTAAGTGTAGACTAAATTCGGTGTTATCCTTTTCATTCTTGATCATCTGATGTAATGACTCATTCCTTAACGATGTGTTTAATTTGTTTTTAGTTTTTTCTTTGGTTTCCTTACACTGTTTTGAGTAGCATAATTTCTCTGTACTGTGGTCCTGGGGTGTCTGTTAGCACCATACTCAGTTTGTGGCTCAATTTTTGACAATGTGGTGGCAATTTACTGGCGGATCCATGGGAGATCCCTTTTTTAAAATTTGATCTCCCTTCTTTTGCTCCCTACATTTTGCCGGAAAGCCCTGTCATGTCAAATTCTCCTTTTCCTAAAGTACAGTTGCCTTCTGTACTCTGGTGCATTTCTCTCCTGTTTATGTTTGTTTGGGGGGGGGGGGCATGTTATACAGATCACACAATCTTACAGTTGATCCCTTACAAGCTTTTAAGATTGTTTAGAGGAGCCCCAACCTGGAGCTCTTTGAACATTATTTTCCGCAACATGCACAATGCTATCCTGATTGATTGGGCTACAGTGTAACCAATGATTTCATTGGTCTTGTGTAGAATTTGGAGATGCTGTTTGGCTCATCTCAACGCATTTCAGCGTTATGATGACCAGCAGAATTAAACAATCTGTGACACTTGAGACACATGTTACAAAACAGGTGTCTTGCTAAATTCTGCATCTAAACGTTGCTGAAACATCACAATGACTACAGAATTTAGTCATTTCAGTCTCATTTGGTGAATACATCTGTGAGGTTTTGCTATTTCCTGAAGTTTATTGCTACTACTCTGATTTTTTCTATCTTCGCATTTTGATATCACCGGTCTAAATGCGAAGTGCATTTAAGACACCATTCTATGTGTGACCAACCCTAATTCCCCTACCCCCCCCCCCTACTACATGACAGGACCTCCGGCCAATTTCACCTTCTCTGTTTTTCAGATTCTGGATCCGCCCCTTTCCAATCTGCCCCTCAGTATCAAGGGTAACTATGGTGCCTTTTATCGACACAGGGTTTGCCAGTCCTGCCTCTTTTTTGTCCATGGTAAAATTAATTGAATTTTTTACAAATCATGTACTGTACACTTTACTATACATCCTCATGTATAACAATTACCATGCACCTTTTACAGCTCACATGTAAACCTATAATAAGCAGGCCCTGGGAAATATTAAGTAATAATTTTTACTACTGCCTCTACTGGTTAATTTGCTCTGAATGACAACCTAGCTCTTTTCTAACTCCATTCTCCTGCCTAACTGTAAATTAGCCCTTGAATTGTTAAAGGACTCTACCTTGAGTTTCTTCACTTAGTTTGTATCACAATCTACTGTGCTTTCTAATCAATCAAAGATGTCATTCCTCTACACTAAAAGAGAGAGTTTCATCTTGAAAATCAACTGCTCCTGATTGCCGTTTCATCTTTACTTTAAATTAAAGAATTGAAGAAGGTCATTCAAAAAGCATTCAAGGTTACATCCAGGTCATTTGAACTAAATGTGTCTCTGCTGAAGAGGCAGATTCTAACTAAAATGCAGATGGCTAAGATGTTAATTGTACTTCACTTTATCCTTCATGACAACAACTTTTTTCTGACTACATAAATGTTCTTTTGTTATTCCTGTTTAGTACTTCAGTTTTATTTGAAGTTTAAGAAGTGAAGAGGGGTTTCTAAAAGTATACAGCTCAATGTTCTATGCCTTTTTAGTCCATTTTTACTAAACCTCTTAAACTAACTTACTTATAGTTAAAACTAATAAAAATTGTTGCAAGCATTGTAGGCTTTCCCAGGGCCTGCTAGAGTCTCACATGCATACAACTGTTCCTTTTAAATTACATTTGTACCTCTTGTACAAACTCAACAACTATGGCCTGCTCTTAGAGTAGCTTAACGAGCCTGATGTTAGTTTCGATACTGTCTGATGTCAGGGTAACTATGCCTGCTGTAATAAGGTACCCTAAGTAACTGATGTTAGTTTTTGTAACAGATTTCATGTCTGTGGTTGCAGCTGCTCAATTTATTTCATAGATTGATGTTGAAATATCTATCCCACTCATCATGAAATGTTACTAGGTTCTGATTTTTTTGCTAAAACTGACCGTTAGTTACTACCACAAGTTGTGATCAAAAATACACGTTGGCCCTACATCTCTATATTTTTTGTCTACCTAAAAATGACAACTGCAGACTGATAGTTCACACTGTTTTTACTAAGAATTTTTTACCCCAAGATGTAGGTCAATAAATGTAGACACATTTCTTTCCATCTATCCAGGACTGGAACTAAAAACTGATATTTCTGTGCTACTGTACATACATCAAGTCATATGAAATCCCTGCTGCAGCTACTGATATGCTGATCTTTCCCTATACTACAAAACCTCATACAAGATGGACCTTCTGCATACTAGTATCAAGGAGCCAATAATGAGTGTCACTGATGAACTAATGAGTGATATTAACTATCATCCAGCATGGTATCTACACTCCTATGACTGATATGTACAGCTCATGGATCATTCCTTGCATCTCCATCACAAGGTAAACATACCTACTTGGTTTATTAGGCAATCTAAAACAGACCTGTGACTACAACTGTCTGGGCCTAAATCTCTGTTGTTCAAAATCAAAAGGAGCAAGGCCTTAGTCCTAGAGCTAGTTGTATGCATGGACATTGGACAGACTGTATACACCACTGGTATAAAACAATACGTAGTGGAAGAGCTGGAATCCTGCGGGTAATTACATCCAAGCATTTGGCTGAAATTACCACCTGTGAACTTACACTCGCAGTAGAGTGTCAGTTAAAATATCCGTAAAGTTTCTTTTCAACTCCATAATTTTTCCAGCACATCTATAAATTGTTATAACTTGATGTAATTTCATCTTTCTACAGAACTGATTCAAATCATCCTTCAACATTTTTTTATGTCTGTAAGACTAACCATTCAAAGTATCACCCACAATTTGAAGTGGAGCTCTGGATTCAGTGATCAAGTTCAATGTTAAAAACTGACTTGTAATTTAATCCTTCTTTTTTTTCATCACTTTTGGCCATTAGACTAGTTTACACTGACAGACTGGTGTCTACATTGATCTGGTTTTGATTAAGTTTGAATGCATTCCTTGAGATTTAACAAAAGATGTGCACCTGTTCTAATTTATAAGAATGCATACATTTTCCAACAATGTTTCACAGCAAAAATGTTTCTTTTCATATGTAACAGAAATGTATCACCTTACTATCTTTCATCATTTGATGGTATGGTTTCCTATTTAAGTTTCACTTCTTTCCAAAACCAGTGGCGTATACAGCCCTAAAATACATGGAGCTTATTGATAGTCTTCAATCAAACACTATTGACCTATCGCCATTCATATTATGATAGCCACTAACAGTGCAGTGAGCACATTGTACGATCAACCTGATCTACAATACTAGAAAGTGATAAACATATCTTATACATACAAGATGTATTTACATGTATTTCTTCATGTACATACTTGACGTACAATTACCTCATTTAGCACACATGGACAGTGAGATGTACTTGTTCTACATGTAGACAATACATGATGCTCGTTCATAAGCAGTATTTGCTCATAGTTTTCATTGTATGTTCATTCAAAACTAACAAGCATTTTTCCTTACTGACTACTTACTAGAATATGTGTTTCTTTATTCATGTACATTTGCCCAACATTCTCTCTTGACAAGCACATAAAAAGTCGTCTGTGCATCCAATGCTTAACTTGCATCTACTTCCTGAGAGTGCTTGTTTTAACTTGCTATCACTTCTATTTGTCATCAGAGATATGGCTGAGTTGTGAATGGCAATAGGTCAATGTTAATTACCTCCTTCCCTTGATAATCCATCCCATAGTATATCACTATGGCAGGGAACTCATAGTATATCACTACGGCAGGGAACTAATTGAATATTGTAGGACTTTGGGAGTAGTGATTGATTTTGCTGATCAATCACTTTACCCAACTGTTGGGGAAGATGGTGTGTTTTTAAAAGAAAACCCCCCAGATGAGTTCACTAGTAGCGTGTACTGGTATAGTGTCTAAAATTGGGGAGCTAGTGTTAATGACTGGCTATGAAACCCAAACAGGTTGTTGAATGCCCAAGAAGGGCAAGGTGTAGGTTGCCCAACAGGGGCTAGTAATTGAAGACTGTTGGTTTCCCAACAAGGGCTAGTTGTAGGTTGCCCAACAGGGGCTAGTAATTGTAGATTGTCGGTTGCCAAAGAGGGGCTAGTAATTGTAGGCTGTTGGTTGCCCAACAAGGGCTAGTTGTAGGTTGCTCAACAGGGGCTAGTAATTGTAGATTGACAGTTGCCCAACATTGGCTATTAATTAAGATTGTCGGTTGCCAAACAGGGGCTAGTTGTAGGTTGCCCAGCAGGGGCTAGTAACTGTAGGTTGTTGGTTACACAACGGGCTGGTTGTAGGTTGCCGGGGGTGGGGGGCTAGTGGTAGGCTGTTGGTTGCATGATATTTGTAGGATGCCCAACAGGGGATAGTAAGGCTGTTGGTTGTCCTACAGGGGCTAGTTGTAGGTTGTTAGTTGCCCAACAGGGGCTAGTTGTATGTTGTTGGTTGCCAAACAAGGGGTGGTTTTAAGTTGTTGTTTGCTCAACAGGGGATAGTAAGGTTGTTGGTTGCCCAACAGGGGCTGACAGTGGGTGGAGAAGGGAAATTATAAGTACCTTTGTAGCGGCCATTTTGTCACTTTTACATCCATTTGCCCATTGGGTCTGGTGGATGTACAGTGTCTGGATCACTAGGGGCGGGTATAAATCACTGTCTACAAATCAATTTGCCCAGTAGGGGCTATGTTGATGGATGTTGTTGGTACCTGTATATCGGTTTGCCCAACAAGGGACATTGAGGGCAACTTTGTCATTGTGTACTTCAGTTTGCCCAAGGGGGGAGGGAGTAAGTTGTAGGTGAATGCCGAAGGGAAACAATAGGGGCTGGTGTTAAGCACTTTCTATATATCACTTTGCCTATAGCAGCTACTGGTGATAGTAGTGTGTAAACTGACTGATTTTTGCTCAATTGGGGCTTTTTGTGGGTTCATAGAGGGCAAACTAAAAACACACTGCCTAATGGGCTTAGTAGCCACTTTTATCTGTAGTATGTAAATCAATTATCTATATGGGACTAGTTGTTGGGAACGAGGCTGGGCAATACCAAGCAAGGTTGAGTAAAGCATTGTCCTGAAAGTTCTTCACATTATCTAAAGTGCCACAAATACAAAGTCAAATATGTTGTGCTTTGCTGGCTGACAATTGTGATCAAACTAATGAGCACAATGTTGTCTGATGTTGATTTATATCCTAAGGACTTGGTTCCCATAGACTGGTTGTGATCAGCTCATCCAAGGTTTTTGGATATTCTGGAAATCACATTGCCAAATGCTTTTACATTGTAAGTGCCCACTGGTAGGCAGCAACTTACATGTGATTGCTACTGAGACAGTTGGGAGAATCTTTCACTGACTCTAGAGCCAGGAGTGAAGTCACCTTGAGCATCACATTATGATGGGGGTAGATGGATTTGTGAGACTCCACTTATTTTCCTTCATACTCAAAGGTTTAGCTTAACAGATTACTGCATTATCCTATTCATTGTGTACACATGGAAAGGCCGGCTAATTCTCATTCAAATGTGAAGAACTTTCAGGACTATAATTATACAAGGTGCAACCCTACTCTCAGTCTAGGGACAAACCAGGCTTGGGGTTATGTGAGAAAGTTACATATTACCAACAAGGTTGGTAATAAACACCGTTTCTAAAATGACTAGATGACTGGGTTAATTGCTTTAGTCAATCACATAACGAGTGTATACTTTTGTAGCTTTAGACCAAGGGTTATAAATTTCTAACCCATTATGTGAATTGCTAAATAAAAGTGTGTATTAAGGTTATTGGTTTCTTCCAAACCTTCACTGGTTGATTGACAGCAGCAATTCAAAGCTTACCACTGGTTGTAGTTTTGGTTCCGACTTGAAATCGGTGATACACATGAATCAACTAAATACCCCAAGCCTGAGATAATAGTTTAAGGTTGCCTAGAACTAGCAAAATTATCAATCAAGGCATTGACCAGTCAAAGAAACCTCTATATGAGGATTTCCTGTTGCACTTTAACAGCGTCAAGTTGGCGTCACATGTACATTCATGTACAGGTTAACTGGATGTTAAGATGTTGACACTTAATGCTTTGAACATAAAGCCTCATGATGCATTGCTTCCTTCATTTGGTGAAGTTTGTGTCATAGATCTCTTGATAGGTCTGACAGTAGCTACTGGTCTAGATTGAGTCCCTCTCTACGGAGGGGATGGGTATCATTGAGGGTAGTGTCTGTATGACTAAAATCTGCTACTGTAATGTATCTCTACCCAGTAAGAGGAATCTGGGTGGACTGTGCCTGCATTATTTCTTTTTACTTTGGAGTACATCCAGTTGGGCTTTGCCGGCCTGAGAATAGCTTCACTGTACCCATTAGGGTTATTTCAGAGATAACACATCATGTATCATCAGCAAAGGATAGGCCTGAACATATTGACCTTGCTGCATGTTCAAATTCTGCAACAATCGCTATCTTAATCAAATGACCTGTGGCCATCTTGGTTTGACGAGAGGTCACTGCAATGACCGAGTACAGGGAATTTAACAGCAACTGTCATGATTCTTCTTAAAGAAAACTTTCCCATTCAAAGTAAAGATCATTGTTTGGAACTGAATTAATTTAAGATATCCATTGCAGGCACAGAGTAAATATCACAGTGCTTCTTATTTCTATGGAAACACACCAGTCTGAAGACAATCTGTCTCCGTTTCAAACCCTAAAACTTTGATCAATGCCTTGATTGATATTCAACCCTAACATGCTTGGTATTGCCTTTGATTGAAGACTATCGGTGCATGGCTGAGGATGTATAGTTACAGTACATGAATTCTAACTTCAATTAAAATTACCATGGACCTATCTAACAAGACTGGGACCCCTGTGTCTAACACCACAGTTTCCGTCAATACTGAGGGACCCACCACATCGTCCCATGTGCAGCCCTAGTTTATAGTATGGTGCTCTACTTTTGCACACCAGGCCATCCCTCTACAGGAGTTGAAAGAGTTTGGCACCCCATGTTTTCCCAGTGTTGGGATCAGTTCCACTGTTTGGCCTAGAACTACCATGATTTTACAGTTTGGCCGGGAACTACCATGATTTTCAGTTTGGCCAGGAACTATCATGATTTTCAGTTTGGCCAGGAACTACCATGATTTTACAGTTTAGCCAAAAACTCTAATGATTTTACAGTTTGGCCAGGGACTATCATGGTTATACATGTAGATCTGATATAAACTTCTCCATTATTGGAGAGTACTTGAGTATTTTTCTGACTTGTTACATTTCAGCTAAATTACTGACATCTTGGGAGTTACATGTTAAACTAGTTTACTGTGCCATTGGAAATGGATCCTTATCCAAGGCAAGCCACTGTGGTTTGTTAAACATTCAAGCCTATTCGATTCACATTGAGGCTTAAGTGTCCAGTAGACTGCTGCCTTTCTCAATCTGTGATTATTTTCATGGTGATTATTAACACAACAGTTTGGGTATTTTCAGCTGCAGTGCAATGACATGCAGGATAGAACTGAACTCATTTTAAGTTCTCCATCATTGTTGTTGTTGTTTTGATTCTTTTTTATTTGCCTTGCTTGAAATCGTGAAATAGATTTGAGAACTTCCTGCAGTTCAGTTCAGTTTCTGTTGCATTCTTTAAAATAAAACGTGTCAACAGTTTTGTCTGTTGAACACAATTTGTAGATTTCATATCAAGATATTGAGGAGTACCCAAGTGGGTTTTATTATTTTAAAATATCATTTGGACTTTTTTTTTCACAGAACCTAGGTTTGTCTCTTCAGTAGGAGATCATTTGAACAAACTTGAGTTTGTTGCAAAATGTTTATACATCAAATTAGATGTTACTCATTTTGATTGAGTACGGTTTTGCCTCAGTTTTTAGTAGAATTTAATTTTTAACAAACTGTAACAAACTGTATTTCAGCAGATTGTTTATTTTCCATTTAAAAGTATGAATTATAACAGTAGGGGTGATTTATTTTTTAACTAGAAGTAGCATCTTCTTAGTGCTATTGGTGAAATGGCAACCTTTTCAATCCTAATTTGAGATTACTTTGTAAACTTGTTTGCGTAATACTTTTTTGCTCCTTTGTAAAATATTTTGCTAGAAAGATTTTGTGTAGTTTTTTTTTTCACTAACAATATTTGAAAATAGCTCATTCAGTTCTACTTCACTAACTAATATCTTATTCATTTGTAAGAGTACACAAGGTTGGTTTTTGCTCTGTGGAATTTCAGATTAAGTTTTAAATTGTAATGCACTGATTTAAAGATTTGTATCTGTTTTTTTATTACTACTTTTATTTTACTTAATTTTGCTTAATAGATTTGAAAAAGCGCTGTCACTGTTTGTGCTGATGAATTTGTTTTTCTAATTTGATTGACTGGGTATTTATATTTGCTTCCTCAAAGATTGACTATTGCTCTTTTTAATGGATTGTCTTATCCTTAAGATTACAAAACTTGATTTTTTTAACACGAGGCAGAGAGTGATTTAGTGACTAAGTGATTGTTCAACAAATTAATGATTGGCTGGCTTAAACATTGTGACCAAAATCCTTTTTTTTATGACAAACATCTCAGAAATACTTGGCAAAAACGTACATTTGATGATATTCCATTCTCATGGATCAAAACACCACGATGCAACATTTGAAATGTACAGTTCAGAGTAGACTTGAGGGCATTTCTTCCATGTGCAATGCCCGGAGTGGAAGATGGATACATCTTCCTCTGTGAAAAGAAAACTGGTTATTATAGTTCAAAGGATCCTTACCATGTTGCAGCCAACTGTGGGCCTTTGATTCATCCAGACCGCCAAATCTTGGGAAGGTTGACACACCACAAACAGCCGAACACCTGCAAGTGCATTCAGAGGACAACACACCGACCAGCCTGCCGACACCTGCGGGCGGGGAACACTTGTGCGAGCACCAGGATGGCTTGCATGCACCGGGGTGCCATAAGAGGGGAGGGGATAGGCCTAACATTCCCTTTTCTGTTGGTAAAATACAAAGTAACTTTTTCATTAGTAACAGAATTGTATACTGGAAAAGATTGGCAAAACAATTTTGTCATTTTTGATTTAGAAAAGGAAGATCCAACATTTTGATTTCAGCTTTTTAAGACGATTTGTCCATGCTGCTAAAAAGCAAAAATTTGGGGTACAAGATGGCTAATGTACTTCAGAAGAGTTTTAAAAAAAATATCAAAACTAACAACTAAACAAAATGCAACTTGAGAGTGTTAATGGAGATTTTTTCTCAAAAGCAAATCAGTCTCGTAAAAACAAAGAGATCTATTCGAATTCACTATAATAACTGTCTTAGACTACTAGATAAAAGAAATGTGACGAATGTTTCCTTGGAAAATGGCTTACAAGCAAAGGGTGCTGTAAGAGGGGTAGATGTACATTTGTGGAATGCTAGCGATACAATTTGAAAAATTTCCATTTGTTAAGAGCAGTATTGTTCACTTAAAAAGATTGATAAAAACAAACATGTGGCATTTGCCATGGACTGTAAAAGGAAGATCCAGAATTAAGATGTCAGCTTTTGAAGACAATTTGTCCATGCTGCTAAAAAAAAAATCAATGGTGTTTTTCCCGAATAGACTTGTTATGATACTTTATTTCTGTAAAAATTCTAAAGTTCAAAAAGGTAGGGGCAATAATGACATCAGCTAGTCCAGCCAATGTATTGTATGTGCAAGTTTCTATGAACAGTTTGCATGGTAAATGTTTGACTTTTTGAGTCCAAGTTTTAAGTTGTGAAGTACATTAAGACCAATCTTGTACCCAAGTACCAACAGATATTGTAGATTCACCCTCCACTCTTTTACTAACAAATTAATATTATTTGTAAGCTAGACCAGCCTCTCAAAATTAAGCCATGAAAAAAGTTAAAGTTCAAATGTATTTTGAATAAGCTTAGAAGTATAAGTTAGTTTATATCATGATGCTAAACAGGCTAAATCCAATGAACTTCTAATCTATCTTGCTTTTTCATTTTTAGACAGAGCATATGAATACTCCAACACTGTTATCACAAGAACAACTCATGATCTCCATTGTGCAGCTCCTTTAGTTTTTGTTTTCAGTAACTTGATTTTTTAAAGTTACCATTTCTTTGAGGCAAGTTTGCAAGAAAAAAGTTTTACCAGGAGGTTCTGAGTCTTTGGTTGCATACACAGCAACTTGTGCCAATGCCATGAAAGTTAGACATGTAAGAGTGTGGCACAAAAATAGTGGGAATTGAATTTTGACTTCTTTGTTTAGATGTATAATTTTTTGCGCAGGCCTGCTGTGAGAGGCTGTTCCTAGCAATTATTAAGAGTTACAATTACTGCTAACAATACTAATTACCCTCTGTTCATGCATGAATTCCTATGTGCTCTCTTGACTTGGATGCACTTCCTTTCAAGTCAAATCTAACAAGAGTATTGAAACAACACTGCACTATCCTATCATAGATCTTCCAAGTTACAAACACTAACAAGTCTTCATTTCCTTTAAAGTACTACACTGAACTTTAAATACTTTACATAGGTCCTAAACTTTCTTTTCAATTAGATAAGATTAAAGTATTTGCATGGTGCATGAAGCAAGTACATTTATGTATATAACTCTTATGCATTCAATCTTTTTCACATCAGTGTTGGTTCTGATAATATATATATTGACAATTCTAAAAACAAAACTACTATGCTCAAATTTGTCTCATTGTTCATCAAGGAATCTAAAGAATTTAACATTTTACATGTAATTAAACACAGACTAAACCTCACTTGGTGCCTTTGGATGCCTTTTAAAAACACTTTTGGTGTTAGAGAGTGTTGACAATTCCTATCCAATTAATTAGGTAACTCTTTATGGTTTAAAGGAGTTGATGACAACCTATTTAGAAATATTTTGCTGCTGTAGTCCTTCCTGTATTCATTTAAGTATACTTGGTGGTTTTAAGGAGATTCTACATTTTTTGATAAAATATTTTTAAAAGCAATTTTCATTTGAATCCTATCCTTTTTAGTACTCTTGTTTGTTTTAGATTCAGGCCGTTGAAAAGCTATTTAAAAATACCATTTCCCCTAGTTCAATCCTATTTATTTCACTACCTCTATAAATTTTCATGCATGAACAGATGACTATACCTTTATGCTTCATTACTTAAGTGCTTATCTGGAAAATAATATCGTCACCGTTTTTCTCAAATAGACGATTAGCTCCTGCAGCCAAACTTGCATGTTAGGAGAAATTACATTTTTGAAACCATTTTGAAACCAAATTGTTAGTCACTTCAACTGTGACATTTTAGAAACCATGAAGGTGGGGATTTTCAATTCTACACATTTTTGAACAAACATTGTCTATTGTGTAGAGCATCATTTTCAAACCAGTGCATAAACAAAATTGGTAGTTTGACAAACTTGTAAATCATTAAGGTCACACTTTAAAAACTCAAAAGCCAGAGCACTCATTTTGGGGCACTGTGCAAGCAATTGTACTTGAAAATAAGAAGTCAAATTGAAGATTGCCTGTTCATTAAAAACTTTTAAAATCTGGTGATATTATCATTGTGCTAATTTATGTCATTGAAAGACTAAGCACTTTTATGACTTAAAACCTAGAAAAAATGTTGATGTTAATGAAACATCAAACTCTGTGTAGATGTAACACTTTGCAGTTTTACAAAATTCTGTTACATATTTGTCTGTTCTTGAAAACGGTGGCGATATTTAAACTGATTGACAGACATGTTCCCCCCTTATTTTCTAAGTATTTTTTTACAGACATTGACATTGCTTCATTGATTTTTAGATACTATACAAACGGTCTGGTCCTTGTATGTTGATCACATTGAGGTTCCAAAGAGTTCAATGTCAATGTGGGTTCAGAAATGTCTCTAGCCTTGCATACACTGTGTCTGTACAGAACTGATGTATCCTTCTCATCTCATTTGTATCTCAAGTGTTCAAAGAGTCTTCAGGAATTCTGTCTCCAATCCAGGCTTTGAGATGTAGGATTAGATAAATCTAGAGCTGCATCTCAAAGCCAGCATGTCCAAATTGTTCACAGAGTCTTTGATGGATTGAAGTTTGTAGCATCAGTTGGTGATGATTCAGTGCTCAGAGAATCCTTGCAAAAATGATGTCTCCTCATGCATTGCATCTTGCAGCTTGCAGCATGGGTTGATGGACGTTTCCTACATTCCCAAGGTCTTTGAAGAGAGTAGTCTCCTGCTCAAGTATTCCATAATGAAAATCTTCCTCTCCACTTGAATATTTGATTCTGCAAATGATACACAAGCAAACCCATTAACTAACAGAGTTACAATTTAATCAAACATCTGATGTACCTGTTATTTATCCGTGAAAAGTTGGAAACAATTATTGACAAAAAAGTTCCATCAAATCTTTAGCTAATTTGCTTGGGTTGAACAAAAAATTAATTATTAAAGTGAGATTTAGGCCTTTGATCTCTGGATTAATGTGCCGGAGCTCTACCGACTAAGCTATATAGCCCAAATGTTGACAGTCTCCCTATTTTTTGAATATCTTTTTTTGAACGCCAGTCTAAATCCAGTCAGTTCCCTCCTGGTTTATTACTTGAAGTCTTAAATTTATTTAGTGAAGTTGAAAGTTGACTCTGTGTGAGGAGAGGGACCTTTTTTTTTGGGGGGGGGGGGGGGAGATCAGAATATATTTTATGGGGAACTAAGGAAAAATTGAAGCATGTTTGCATAATACTATCACTCTAGATAAATAAGAATGTATTGAGGGAGGGTGGTTAAAGCTCTTATGTTAAAAATGTTTGTTTTGTTTCAAATCATGTTTGCTTTACTGACTCATTGCAAAAGTCAGGGAAGCCTAGTTGAATGCAGCTTTTGTTTTGGGGTCTGTAGATGTGTGCAACATAATTCAGGTGACAATGACAAAATGATCATAAACTTTTTGTTAACAAAATAATGTGTCACATTTATGCTAAGAATTCAGATTTGTCAATAAAAATCATTTAATTAGTTTGTTTGGGTATTTGTTGGGTTGTTTGTTTGTTTGTGAGATCCAGTCAAAGTTTTGTAAACATAGGGACATACTTTGATGACATGAAATGGTACAAAGCTGTGTGCCAATTGTTACTCTTAGTGTACAACTCCATACACATGCTGGTTAACACAAATACACACACTGACAATGAGATCAAGTGTACTTGGTCAAAAAAGGTCCAATAAAATAACATGCATCATAAACCCCTTGTTATTGAAATATAATTTCAGTCAATTGCCTGTCATGTTTCTGACACAATCAGGCAGGCCAGAATTTGCTTCAATGTTTCAAAGTACTCAAATGACAATGTTATCCTTTCCTACCTGTATTCCTGTAGGTGAGTTTGTGTCCAAAGCCCAGGATTCGGTGCATCCATTGAAGAGGCTGTTGCAGAGGAAACACCATGTCGATAATCTGGGGTAAAGAGAAGGTAAAATAAAAACCTATTGAATATTCTTACATTTTAACTTGTATCCCTGCCTTTGTATTTATTCTTTTGTTCATTTTTTTCAATTTTGTTTTTGGCAATTGGGGAACATTTTTAGTGTCGCAATCAGTGAGCTTTCAGATTGAAAGTAATTCTAAACTATGATGATGATTATCAACTCTGTGTAACTTTGTCTTTGAATCTGTCATGTTTTTAAACAGAGGAAGACTTTATAGCAATACTCACAACTGAATCCACAAACTAACTAAACAGATGTCACTTGTTTCAGTATTTGTCTGCATTAATCATGGATAAACATTCCTTTTGTGTCCTGGCAACTCTTCTATATAAACTAATGGCTTAACTTTTACTTCAAGCTAAAAATGTGTTCATACTCATAATGAAAACTTATGGGCAATTGCTCCCTTCCCAAATGCCCTTTCAGAGCCTCAAGGTAAAAAAGACAATTGTTTAGCTACAAATTTAGGGCAACAAGGAAATTACTGTTGACTGCCTTTCTATTTGTATTTGATGTCAAAGTGAAAACCTGTAAGTATATTTGGACTGAGGAATTTTATTCAAATTGAATCACAGGAATTCAGATGGATCAGTAGTGGAAAAACAATAAACTGTTGATTAAACTTCTTGTGTACACAAATGCCAAACATGACTTCCTCAGTGGAATCAGAGCTATCTACAGTCCAAGAACTCAAGAACTGACCATTCTGAGACCAAAGAATGTAGAAAAAGCTTTCTTAATAAAGGGTGTCCTGCTGGAAAGAGCACTTTATGGATCTTCTCTAGGAAGACTCCATCCCGGACAAATATGTTTTACTAATTTTACCACACCACCAAAGTGTAGAGAAGAACTTGTTTATTTCCCAACTTTTGTTGAAGTGAAAGAATCCTCCAAACAGTTGAAAAACTCTATTGCACATTTATTTGAGTATAGTAAGAGCTGATTCTGTTTTCCACTTACCATTCTTGTGCTGAAAGTTACTGCAACATCGCGACAGTGAGTCTCATAAGAGAGTTGTGCATCCAATGTTGTGCAGACTGTTGTCCACTCAATTGAAGTCTAATGAAGGATGGTAAACAGAATATAACAGTGTTTAAATATCAGTCTCCCTAAGCAAGTGTTTTTCTCTCAACTCATCTAAGAAAATTAAAACCCAGAAAGCCAGAGAAAGTGTCTATAAGATGTCCTCAAGGCCAGTATGAACAAGTGAAAAATCAGCACAACTGCATGGTAGAGTCAGATCTATGAGAGATGAATTCAGTTTGAGGCCCAATGACTGATACAAGAGATGGAAAAATGGGAAAGAGTGGTGCGGAATGTCTTGCTGCCCGAATCATGTGGCAGAGTAGTGGCATGCGGATTGGGCTCTCAGCCATCTGCAGACCCAAAGACATTGATTCTTTGATGGAGCTCATCTTACTTGATAACAAAGGACCACTGATAACCAGTCTTATTGGAACCAATTATGTTTTCATTCAAGACTTGACAAGAATCACATACAAATTAAAAAGGTATTACATTGGTCAAGCTCCAATCTAATCAGAGAGTAACTCACCTTTGAAATGATCCTCACATCAGGTTTCAGTGAGAAAGCTGCAGAAATCTGTTGTCAATGTATTGCAGGTACATCCATTGTATAATAGTTGAGATCATACAGTCGTGTAGGTTCCCGCCATGCCCGTAGTTTGTTGGCTGCAGGTCTGTACTTCAGTAGATGGAGATGAAAGCAATCCAGAGTAAATTGTGTAAACTGTCCAGAGAGTACATTGAGCAAGCTGTTCAGAATCCAATGAGAGTTTTCAGGCAAACCTAAATGATGAAACATCCAGTAGTTGGCCATGAGAGGCAAACATGTGTGGCAAACTCCACACTGTTATGAAACTGCTTCACGGCTGTTTGAAGATGTTTCTGGACATTATGAGAGCTGAACAAACGGAGTCCTCCAAGAAAGTTTTCAGGCATATCTCACTTAGGAACAGTCGGGAGGGATTCTGGTACTACATATACACCTTCATGTACCAGAAAGCAGAGAGATATGGGAGGAGACTTGGCGTATGCACATGTAGATGTACACTCCACACTGTTTGAACAGGTAACTAGTTCAAAGTTGAGTAAAGGTTTGAAAATGTGTTGAAAGCTGTCAAAAAGTCATTCCCATGTTGACTGTATTGGCAAAAGTAAAACACATGCCTAATAAGTCTGTGATTTCATTCCAAAAGTTGCAGAGACACAGTGGTTCATAATGACTTCCAAGTGTTCCAAATCATTGCTTGGCTATCTGTTGTTCTAACATCTAACATATTCTTCACTACTGCAACTAATTCAGTTTACAGGGCAGTGGTGGTTTTCCTCTTGGTTCTTGTAGTCAACACTGCATCAAGCTTAGACTTGATGGTCACTGCATCTTAACATCCTTCTCTTCCTTTTCAATCCTCTCTAATACCAGTGGTACAGCACTGAGTAGTAGTGTGGAGCTTTTCTAGTACTAGAACACAACTCTCTAAACGTCACTAATCTGTCATGCAAGCACTGTGAGTTGATCCCTTGTATTGGTACAGCATACTTTCTGACATGCTTTGGGTTCATGCATTGAGTATGGATAAGTTTAGACGGCTTTCTGCTGATGTAGTACAAAGTATCGCAATAATTTGTAGAACTCTGAAGGATATTGTTGTAATCATCAGGCATTGTTTGGAGCTCTATTGTTGCAACATCTAATTCTCTTGGAATTTTAGGTGAAGCATGAGTTCCAGTACTCTGTTGGTGTATTTGGTGAGTAGTGAACAAAGTTTTGTGGGGTTTCAATTGTTTCAGCATCTACCCTATTCTTCAGATTACATAGTGGCACTGTTTAAACCTACTCTTGGTTCCTGTAGTGAGCACTGGTTCAAATATGGGGCTAGATTGTCACATTGTATATGAACTCTTCTTGATGAATGTCAGAACACTGCGCAATGCTATCCAATTCCTGTGGTGAGCAATCAGTTTAGGGGTAGTTTCAAATAATGGGACACAACTCTATGAAGGCACAGTCATCTCTCATGCAAAAATTTTGGGTTGTAAATTGCATTCCGTCAGGTTCATGTGACGAGTGTTATACTAAGTTTGTCATGATTTCTGTTCATTCATGTACATCCCAAATCTACTGATCAGAACTGCTGTCACTGTGAATTTCGAGTTTAGCATTACAGGGTAGTTTTACTATTTGCGGTATTGTTGAACGCATTGGGCAGTGCTAGGGGCTCTGTTGTTGCAACATTTACATGTTCTCTTGAGTTTAAGGAGCACCATGAGTTGCATTATGTACTTTCTGGGTTTCAGTGGTAAGCACTCAGCCAGTGTGTGGGGTTCTCCACCGTTGTGACACATACATTTATCTGTAGGCCCCCCTATGTGTCTTCTTGACTGTTTGCAGTGTGAGTTTACAGTGCTGCAAACCTCTCTCTGACTTGTGCATGAGTTCATAGAAGTTTGAAGTTCAGTTTTCACCTTTTTCTATGGATTTTTGTTGCGAGCAGCTCATTCTGCCTTGTCTTTCTGTGATGTATTCAACTTGCTGTCATAACTTGTAGGTAGCTTGTGTAGATCTTATATGTTGCCCATGGGAAATGAGGACAAAGCAATCTGGAAGTAAGACAAATAAAAGATCAAAGATTTAATAACCTTTACTTGTACACTCTACATACAACATGTACAAAATCAAGTACATACATTGCTGTTACTTTTGTTTATGCAAACACCTAATAAGAAAAGTATGTAATTTGGCCAGGCTTATGTACCTGTAGCTAAACAGCCCTGCACCATTTCTTTTAACACTCTTTAATATCAAAATTGAAGTTGAACTAGACATTAGGTGTCTGTGAACAAACAAAAAGCTGTTCCGGTTTATGATATGACTGTATAATCCAGACCCTGAAATGAACCCTGAAATTTAGGCAATTAGACAATAACTCTAAACCTAACACAGACCTCCAATTTGACTCTAACTGTGCAAAAATCCCAAACCATAAAGCTTACCAGTAAGTGCGGTCATGTTTTTAAATAAAATGTTTACACGGTGCTCTATGCTACAATACTGCACAAAAATGAAGATTTAACCACTAGTCAGTCAGGAAAAGATTTTAGGTGCTCGTGCAATTGTGCACGAACACCTATTGATTTTGTTCGCCAACGTAAAACCAATGTGGTAATGCCGACCTAGAGCCAACCTTGTTCCTTCATCAGAAACCAACACAATTCCATCGATACTTTTTCGCTAAAAACCAAAGTTAGCTCAACATTGATTGCCAACATAAAACAATTATAAAAATGCCAACAAAAAGCCAACAGTTATTCTTGGTTGACAACCAAAACAATACTGATATTGCCTCATTTAAAAACTATTGTTGGCTCAATATAGATAGCCGACGTAAAACCAATGTGTTAATGTCGACCTAAAGCTAACATTGGTTCTACGTTGGAAACCAACACATTGCCGATATTATATTACATCAAATGACCTAAATTGGCTCAACATAGAGTGCAGACATGACACCATTGTGTTTAAAATGCAGACCTAGAGCCAACATTGGTTCTCTGTTGGAAACCAACACAATGCCGACATTGCTTTAACTCAAATGACCTAAATTGGCTCAACATAGAGTGCCGACATGACACCAATGTGGTAATGCCCACCTAGAGCCAACATTGGTTCTACATGTACGTTGGAAACCAACACAATGCCGATATTACTTTACCTCAAATGATCTAAATTGGCTCAACATAGAGTGCTGACATGACACCAATGTAGTAATGCCCACCTAGAGCCAACATTGGTTCTACATGTACGTTGGAAACCAACACAATGCCGATATTACTTTACCTCAAATGATCTAAATTGGCTCAACATAGAGTGCTGACATGACACCAATGTGGTAATGACGACCTAAAGCCAACATTGGTTCTATGTTGGAAACCAACACAATGCCAATATTACTTTACCTTAAATGACCTAAATTGGCTCAACATAGAGTGCCGACATGACACCATGGTCAGATGGTGTTAGGGGCCGTTCAGAATTATCAACATTTTCACAAGTGTACAAAGAGTACACTTTTACAAGACCCCCCCCCCCCCTAAAAGTGTACCCAAAAAAAGTTTTTGTTTTTTCACACAAGTCTATATTTAGACACTTGCATGTGATTTTAAGGTTTTTTTGTACCTTTTGTAGATCAAGTTTTTGGCCATGACACGAACCCCTATTCAGTGTAATTGAAGATGTATGTATTATAATTTACCTGTAGAAGTTTCAGCTTCATACAATGTATTAAAGTCGTTAGGTTTTTGAGAAAAAAGTGAAAATTACAGAGCAATTTTTTCAGGAGAGTCGTGTAAATCCGTTGTACATATGCTTTAATTTTCTTCTCATGAGACAAAA
Source organism: Pisaster brevispinus (assembly GCA_023634235.1). Classification (NCBI taxonomy): domain Eukaryota; kingdom Metazoa; phylum Echinodermata; class Asteroidea; order Forcipulatida; family Asteriidae; genus Pisaster; species Pisaster brevispinus. The sequence continues at coordinate 15,396,117 of JAMKCF010000007.1, read as the reverse complement.
ATTACTTGAAGCCTTTTACATAAAAAAACCATTTACCTGTTTACAAATGTTCTCCTATTAGTTTCTTTTCTCCGATTAGTTTCTTTTTGATATTTTGATAATTTTTACCCTATACATAAAATGAACTTGTCCAGGCAGTCTTGTTAGTGCGTGTGGAACGTGTGTCTGATTGTGTGTGGATGGACGTGGCCGGCCGTTAAAAAACATGCAGTGGATACAGACTTTACATGTACGTACATACAGTACATTTTCATGTACGTGTGTAGGACAATGCCACGCATGCTGTTCACAATACATTCACGGGATGCTATTCGGAGCCTGTCGCGGGGCGCGACTGGCTCGGCCAGTGCTCGCTCAGCATCGGTTGTGGCTGTCGGCTGTGGCAACGGGCGAGAAAACAGATCGACATAATTTATTTTTTTTTTAAGCGTATGGCGGGCATTAACCCCTTTCCCCCCAGCGTACGGTTTGCGCGCTCATGAAAATGTTGATAATTGTGAACTGCCCCTTAATGCCCACCTAGAAACAACATAACATTGGTCCTACATCAGAAACCAACTCAATGTTTATATTACTTTCCCAATAATAGCCAATGTTGGCTCAACAATGATAGCCGACGTAAAACCAATGTGATAACGCCAACTTAGAGCCAACATTGGTCCTACGTTGCAAACTAACACAATGTTGATACTGCTTTACCACTTATAACCAACGTTGGCTCAACATTGATTGTCAACGTAAAACCATTATCATATTGTCGACCTACAACCAATATTGGCCAAAAATCAATACCCCAACACATTGCCAAATGTTGTGGTTTTTTTCTTCTTAAATCTAACGTTGCTCTATTGATTGCTGACAGAAAGACAATGTGATTCTGACGACCTTAGCCCAATGTCAGAAACAAACATATTGCCAACACTGTTCATGGCAACATGAGGCCAATGCAAAAAGCTAATACAATACCAATGCCAATATTGCCGACCAAAAGCCAATGTTGGCCCAATGTATGAATGTTATCTGGGAAAGCACTTAACAAACGTTGTGAACTTCTCTTGATTCGTTGCTCTGAGATTAAATGCAGCAAACCTCTCTCCGAGTTGCACATGAGCTCAATAAGAGTTTAAAATGCACGTACCTTGGTTGCCTCCTGGGATCAGTTCATTCTGGCCGTCGTTACAATCTACTACTCAGTGTAGTCATCCATGGTTTCCATCGGCATAAATAGTATATGTCCAAGTGTGTTGTCTTTCTGTGGTGCCTTTTCGACTTGTATTATGCTGTTGTATGTTGTGTGTTGCTGGTGTCGACATCTTATGTTTCAAAACGTCATGGAGAATGTAGACAAATCAATCTAAAAGAAAGGACATTTCAAAAATCATGGAGTTAATTGACTATGTAGACACACTACAATCCACCTCAGATTCAAATACATTTATGCCTTGTTGGTTAACAGGATGTTTCTTACAGAAACTAGGTGTATTTATGGCAAAGCCAATTAATTTTTAACCTTGTGACCTCTTGGTGCTGTGGGCTGGTCACGGCCTACACACACATGTGCATGCTGTGCATTTTGTGTACCGTTCATGATCCTTTATAATCACACACTGTTTGTAGCTTGTGTAGATGTAATGAATGTAGTCTGAGAGTGGAAAGGATTCAAAGACTGGCCCAGTCTTTTATTTATTTAAACAGTAGATTGTGAAAAGCACTCTACAATAAACTGGTTTTAATCACATTCTTCAAATATGGGATAATCGAGCTATAAGGGTTATTGCAATTTTACCGCATAGTCATGTTAAGAAATTTCATTAAGGCATTAACCAATTGCGTTAATGTGTTTTCCGTGCTGTGGGAATCGACATGTACGCTAACACACTTCGTAACCTTCGTAACACTTCTTCAATCTGGTGGTTAAAAACTGATGGTCATGTTACTGACTTGTTAGTAAATCCAATTGTTCACACCCAATGTTGGCCTTAAAACAAAGCTAAAATAACGTCAAACTAAGTTAGTACTAATCACATTCAACACTCATATTCTAACGATAGGCAGTATTGAGTTTTCACCGCCTAATCACATAAAAAAAAAATTTTTAAATCATAGTAACATATGTTACTATGATTTTTATGTAATTACATAATCATATGACACTATCTGCCCCGTCAATGGTGTGTTCTGCACATTTAATAATCAGGTTATTGACAAGTTTTGAATTAAGTGATGCAAACTTAGTATTCACGTTATTGACACAAAAATGTCATTTTTCAAAATACCAATATTCACGTTATTGACCAATATTTGACTCCAGTTTTTTACACCTAATAATCACGTTTTTGGCTGTTCTTGTATTTGTTGTCTTAACCAATAATGATGTTATTGGCCCAATACATGTTCTTAACCACGTTATTGACCTGTTCTTGAATCATGTCATTGTTGCATTTTCTATCACGTTTCATGTATAGCAATTAATTAATTGATATCATAATTGGTAATAACATCGGTACCAAGGCTTCATGGTCTTGTGTTGTTTATTTATAATTTCAAGTTCACGTATCTCCATTTCATTAAATTTTTGCAATGAAACGAAAGCGTGGATAGTAAAAGCATGCTGCAAATACTTTAATTTTTTATTTCTGCACTTTTAAAAGATATTGCAGTTTGCATATTTAATGAGGCGTATAACCAATAATGAACTGACGTTAAAATAGGGCCAATGCAGTTTAGTGACAATCTACGTAAAAAGAACATTGTCACTTTTAAATTCGCTTTACTAAAAGTACTAAACTTTGATTAGGCTTTGGATGTAGCTATGGCTTCCTTCTCCCCTGATACCAACCGTCGTCTTTTAAACTAAACATATGATTATCCTGATAATGGAACAGGACAATTTACACCGTACACCAGTTAGATTAAGGAAAATGTGCACATATGTTTATGTGATACAAAATTGCATTATTAATATTAATCATTTGTACTTTATAGGCAGAATGTTGACCTCAATCTATAAGCCAGAAAATGCATTTTTACCTGAATTTCGACTCCACAAAATGACTTTTCCTCATAAGAAACTTCAGGGTATTTTCGAATTATATTACAATCTCCAAATAACAAAAGTAAATTTCACAAACCGCGTGTACAAAAAATCCCATATGCTGCATGCACAATTAAATTAAGGAAGCCATGATCAATAGGTGGCGCTATTTTCAAATGTCCATTCTAAAAACTGAAAAAGCTCAAAATAATTTAAATTTCTAAAACCCCCAAGCAAGATCCTTTTGAATAATTTAAGGTAACAATAAGATATAACAATTTAAAACAAAACTGTCATAATTTATATATAAAAAAATATTTAATAGAGCATAATAACATGGTTCCAATCTTAAGCTGTGCATGCTATGACACACTTAATGAGTCAGGGTACCTATTTAAGTAAACAATACCACACACTGCAGTGGTGGAAGGAGCACATGGTTTATGTTAATTTGTTATGACTGGAAGTCAGTCGGCTGAGCTCAACAACAACCCAGTTATTCAGGGTAAATACTTTTTGTTATTTGTTGAAAATTATTATTTAATCTTTAGTGGAATATTTATTTTGCAAGCCTCAATTTGTTTGAGAAAGTAGAATATTAATTATTCCTATTAATTAGTAATTCAATTATAACTTGTTTTAAGAGTAGTAAGTAGTACTAATTTTTCAGTACTGAATTTTTTGAGATTGTTTTTTTTTTATTCAAATAAATTGGCCCTTTGCATGAGTATTGCGGTGTATCTGGACCTAAAACTTCTGAAATGCTCCATAAAAAGCAAACAAACAAACAACAAGCAATAAAACAAAACAATTGTATCTTAATTAAAATTTAATAAGAATAATAAGGCAATTAACAAAAAAACAATTTCTTAATTTTTTTTTAACCATTGAAATTATGATTTAAAAATGATCAGGCCAACTTTGTGCCATTCCAACATTTTTCTTAGAACCCCCCCTCCCCCCGCCCAACACCAAATTAACTAAAAGTATTTTAGTGTAAACAATTTGAATTCATGTAAAAAAATGGTTTCAGTTGGTTTAAAAATTCACAAACTGGTGGTTTTGACCACCCAAAGAGGTAATTTTAAAACATAAAATATAAATAACTAATTAAAATAATAAATAAATACAAAATTAATAGGTCAGTAATTTTTTTGTAAATACTTACAAACTATAAAATAAAAAAATATAAGTACATGTTATTTTTGAACTCACTTTTAACAATCAAATGTTTACTGCAGGTAGGATATTCTATCTTTTTCCTTGGAAAAATCATAAAAAGTGTTAATAAAGAGACTTTAAAAAGTTAATAAAAGCCTAGATTACATGTACATGTAGGCCTTGGTCAGCCCAGATACTTGTTAAGTTTCCTACTTATTTCCTAGGACCAATATACTGCCTGTTACTGGTATATAAAACAACACGAACCTTAAAATTGTTTAGTTTTTGCTACAACTAATAACATTTATTGGCGTTTATAGGTTCACGGAGCAAAGTAAAAACAGAATTTTAAAAAAGGCAACTCGATTATTTTACAAAAACATCCAAACCCCTTCACTTTTTCAAATTTACACTTTTGTCAAATGTTTTTCTACTTCAATTATCCTGTTACTTTAGTGACCATGTACCACAACAAAATGTGTACCATTGAAGCAATAAACTTGTTGTCCCACCCAAGCACCCGCACCCTCCCCCCCCCAAAAAAAAAGAAAAGAAAAAAAAGAATATAAATATTTAAAAATATTAAATGGCAGCAATGACAATGTTTTCAATTGATATTTTCATCTAATGAATTAATAATTACTATTTTTCTTCTGACGATAATTTTTTTTAAAGTTTTAGTGTAAGATCTAAAAGCTTTGAGTAATGAGCTGGCAGAAAGTAGCCTTTATTGACAATTTAATATATCATGACTTTTTTGTCATTACTACCAAAAACTCTTTGAATGACAAAGAATGTTAAATTCTTAGAATAAATGCAATAAATGCCACTTAGTAGCAGCTAAAAACAAAGCATTACTAATTCTTAAAGAAGTTTTAGTAATGGACAAACTAGTAGTTTTTAAATCACGGAATTTGTTACTGGTGTAAAAACAAAATTAATTAGTTTCTGTTTGTTCAATTAAAAAAAAAATGTTCAACTGATCAGGTTCATTGTTATCCTAGAATGGACCAGTCCATGTGTCTCAGAGAGGGGGGGGGGGCAACCCTAGAGTGTGTTTTTACATGATTTTTTCAAACTACATTTTGGATGGTTTGGTAAAAATAATTGGCCTTTTCACTCGTCAGGGTAAAGTCAGGGGTGTTTCCTTGCCACTAAGTTAGCTAATTAAAGGGGAGAATTAAATTACAGGGTAATGTAAGTGCTCAAATCAGTCTAGGCAATAGCGGGGCATGTAGAGAAGTCACTTAAAGAGGTAACACATTCTAGGAAATGCACATCAATTTTTTTAACACGCCTTAGATGGTTTGGTAGGAATTGTTGACCCTTTTTAACACAAGGGTTCAAATCAGATTATGGAATAATAATAGTTAAAACTATCATGCACCACATACAACAAATAAAAAAAATATTCAATTGCAACAACAAACTTGCTGAGGTAACTTAGCCAACCACCCTTCCAACTTTTTGAAGGGGAAAAATGTTGAAACAGGCAGGAATTACAATGGTTTTTTTCTAACCAGCGTCAAGTGAGCTACCTTAGAATGCTAAAAAAAATCACATTTTAGGATAAGGTTTTGAAGGAACTTAATTTCAAAGAGAGAATGACAGTTAAGTTAGTCTCTATTTAAAAACAACAAATAGATAACAAACAAATAATTAAATGAAAGATTTTTTGAAAACACCTATTGCAACGGAGTTTGTTACTGCATGTTTGATATTCCTCTTTCTGTCTTATTTCCAATTTTTACTTTAGCAAAATTTATTTTTTCCCCCTTTGAAAATTCTGAAAAATTCTGATTAAGTACCCTAAAAAGTATATGAAAGCCTATACGACATGTACATGTAGGCCTTGGTCAGCCCATGTACTTGTGATTTTTCCCACTTTTTTCCAAGGACCAATAATAATGCCTGTTACTAGTATATAAAACAACATGAACCTTAAAATTGTGCAATGTTTTTTGCTACTAATAACATTGACAGGCTGTGAATTAAAACTTCACATAACGGTGTCAAAATTCTGACAGAAGTTTAAAAGGCAAAAGTACAGTGTTTTTAAACTATCTGAAAAATTAACTATTATCAACAACAACACTTTATAGTTATAAAAAGTACTATGATTTTACAGGTTTTCAAACAGTTCACTGTTATTAGCCAATGGTGGGTTAAATTATCATGTGAGCATGCCCAACGAAAAGCCCAAATTTGTACCATTACAGCAATGCTCTGGCTTGGCTATCTAAGCTCCTTAGCCCCCTCAACATAACAAAAGCCATTTAGAGAAACAGGCAGCAATGGTTTTCAATTTGAACGAATTACTATTGACAATTTTATAAGATTTTTATTATTAAGATAAATGTTTTTAATAAGTGTAAAATCTAAAAAGCATTGAGTAATGAGCTGGTTAAAATTACCTGTTACTGACAAATTAATTAATCTAGACAAAACTATCTGAAATTCTCAGAATGTTAAATTATAAGAACTAATGCCAAAAATAAATGCAACAAAAAACAAAGCAAAACTAATTCTGACATCATTTTCAGAAATGGACAAACTAGTAAATTTTACTTCACAAATATTGCATTGGATTGTGTTACTGATGGAGAAAAAACAAAACTAATTTGTTTACAACTGATCAAATTTATGACCAATTTAGTGGTGACGTGTCATGTGATGATGATCAATGCATTGTGGGAACTCAACATGGTCGCCATAGCTGGCAACCATCTTGAATTTTGTGTTTCAAGCCTGTATTTAGGGGTTAAAACTTTAACAAGAAGTAATAGAAATGTTCAACCAGGACCCCATGTAAAATGTTTAATGTCATCATGTTGATGTTGGTGAAATAAATATTTGTAGCAAGTTTGTAGTCATGTTGATGTTGGTGAAATAAATATTTGTAGCAAGTTTGTAGTCAAAGTTTAAGAGGCAATAGCTTGAATCTATTACGCACTAAGAATTACTAATGAAGACAAGACCCTTTAACTTAATAACAAACATGTATTCTGCGCTTTTTCAAAAAAAGCTCACTCTTTTCAATCAGACATTGGAATAAAAACAGTTAAAAATGTCATGCCCACAAAACAAAAATGTTTTTTAACACACCTCTTGCTAGTTCTGTGTTTGCTGAAACATGGTCACGTTGGGTTAGTGCATGAGATTTGCGCCACCATGAACTAGATGCGGGTGCGCATAATTTGCGGGAAATAGGTCCCGATTGAGGCAATACACTTCAACTTTTTGACTTGTTACAGCGCCCTCTCATGATGTGAAGAGTGAACAACAATTAAACAATTACATCTGGGGAAACTAAAGCATTCCTTGAAGTGTTGAAATGCTTATGATTTAATTGGTAATGAATTAATTGTTGACATTTCTTAGGCACTTGAGTCTCCAGAAGTGAGGGACCTATTACCTTTGGCCTGCATTCTCAGGAAATAGATCCCTGTTTTAGTCACTCACAATCCCTGGGAGGGGGGAGATAGATGTGCTCTAAAGTTACAGCTTAGGCAATTAGTCGCATAAAAACATTCTGGAGAGGGGGGCAGGGGGGTATTGGTAAAGCAACAACCAGAACTGAACCTAAAATTTTAATTGCATATTACAGAACTTAGTTTAGACTAAATGTGTTGTAGCAAAGTTTGTCATTTTCAATTCCTATTTTACAACATTTGGTTTGCAATCCAGTCATCTAAGTGAAATGGTTAAAGTGTTCTTACTATTTAGTGATTTAAACAAGTGACTCATGACTTGGACTTGTACTCTACCCAATTGACTCAGGACTCAGACTCTGACTCAATCCAAGTGACTCGTGACTTGGACTTGGACTCTACCCAATTGACTCAGGACTCAGACTCTGACTCGATCCAAGTAACTTGGTACTCAAACTCAAACCAAGTGGCTAGGAACTGGGACTCAAGACTTGACCCAAGTGACTCTCAATTGGATTCAAACCAAGTGGCTAGACCCAAGTGACTCAGAACATGGAGTCAAACCAAATAACTTGTGACTAAGACTCAGACTCGACCCAAGTGACTCAGGACTTAAACTTGACCCAGGTGACTTGAGACTCTGACTCAACCCAAGTGACTTGTGACTAGGGACTCGGACTCAGACTCGACACAGATGACTGTACTACAACTCTAATTTTAGGATATTGTTTTTGCATGAACTTAAGCTCTAAGAGGGACTGTTAAGTCAATCTCTCTGTATTACTTTGAGTCATTGAGTATTGAGCTGGCTGAAAATATCTACTACTGACAACTAATCTTTGAAACTATTTTACAGAAAGTAAATGTTATTAAATAGTTTAAATCAATGCCAAAAATGGTTGCAGCTGAACACAAAGTGTTACAATTCAGACAGCAGATACAGTAATGGACAAACTATTTGTTTTTTAACCCCAAAACTTAGAAGGAGTGTGCTACTTGTAAAAACTGAACCTTCATTGTGTTGAAATTGTGAATTTTAGCTTATTTAGCTGTGTGAGGAGCTGGGATTTACTGCATGGTATTGACCAGGTTGGTGGCTGGCTGCTGTTAATGGACTGAGCCAAAGTGGAGTCCATTCACAGCAGCTACTCAAAATGTTTTTGTCCTAAAGAGCAAGGAAAAATGTACACTTTTTCCATTAGATAGGATCTTCATGTGAGTGGGGACAAAATTACAAGCCAGGGCTCGGATTGGAGATAAAAATCCACAGGAACACAGAGCTTGTAGATCAAGTTGTTTACTTGACAAAAAATGTTCAAGACCAGAATCAAAGTGTTTTTATTTGACCAATAATTGCACTAAGACATGTAAAAGAAGATTTATCTCTTTCTTCTCTTTGGTTATCAAGGATACTTCAATACTCAATAGAACTGAAATATATTTCTCAGACTCAAAGTCAACAGAAATTACAGAAATTCTTAATTTGGGAAGCATATTTTGTATGGAAATGTTTTTGCAATTTTAAACAACTTTCACATTGCTATATAAAATAATGCAACCAATACCGTTACAGCGCACTATGGTTTTCTACTATTTGTTCACCGCTAACGATGTTTATTGCCTGTCCTTTCATTTACAGCCATCTTCAGAGACAGAAGCCTAACCAAGCACAGCTAATGTTCTGGACAATATGATGTCAACTATGGATATGAACAATCTATGTAAGGAGTGGTTTGCAATGTATGTACTGAGGCTTTGGGAAGTAATGAACTAGCTGGCCAGGCCAGTAGACTTGTATCATGGAGCAGCCATCTTGTTCGTCTCTTGTTCAAATCATTTGCGTTTGAACAACCAAAAATTGACTGGAGCGGGACTTGAACCAACGACCTCCAGATTAACGTACCGGCGCTCTACCAACTGAGCTATCCAGCCCAATGTTGGCGGTCTCCTTATTAGTCAATACCTTTGTTTGGGGGCGCCAGTCAGAAGCCATTCAATGGTAAGCAGCCAGGTGTAGCCAGGGATCACACCCAAGTTTACGATACAACCTGGGAAGCCGTCAAATCGACGTAATCAAAACGAGGCTGGCAGGCAGAACAGATTGGTACATTTTAGAGATAATTAGAACGAGTATTTATGATTGCTATTGCAGTCAGGGAACATGGTGGCAGCATGCTCTCTACAAACTCCTGGGACAGATTTGGAGCCTTTTCTATGTCATGCTGACCTGGAGACTGTTTTTTCATTGTGATTTTGACTCCGATTCTGTTTAAGTTTGACCCATTTCTGGGTCATACTGAAAGAACAGAATTGGGCAGTTTAAGTGTAATTGCCAACAGACAAATTTAAGAGGCATTTTTCATTGATGATCTCTTGTTTGCAAGAAACAATTTATGTTATTGTCCGGCCATAATCTGGTGAGAATCAAACATAATTTTCTCAAATATAAAAGTCATTTTGTTTGAGAATCAAACATATTTTCTCAAATATAGCGGCCATTTTGTTGGCCATAAGAAACTGCCAATGTAAATAAAGCCTTGGGTTTATTTTTTCAATATCCATTTGGACTTAACTTCTGTTTAAAATCAACATTTTAAAGTTAGTCCTCAGGTTAAATGATCTTTGCAATAAATCTGAAATACTAAAACTTTGATTCAATTTAGGCATTCTGGAACCAACTTCATGGCACTGCTAACTGCAGAATTTTGCTTACAGTTTTCACAATTGTTTGATTACAAGGTTTGTGATGGTTGTATAAGGAGATAAGCTAGGCAGTGTGAAGGATGCATGTGAGCAAGCAAGAATTTTGTGCTAAAAACTATGTTTATGTTTAGCATGAATTTATCTCTGACATTAAGCGCTGATTTGTTGCTTCCAGTAATTAAGCAAAACCATGAAGTTGGGCATTGATCTACATGTACATGTGTGTTATAATAAATCAAACCGAGTACATTTTTGCAGATCATTGTCTATTTAAGATTTCAAATTTGCTAAGAACATACATAGTTGTCAGGGGCTTCTTACCATCCCAAACACCATGTAATGAATATTGTTTCTGACTAAATCCATGCTATGTTTGCTGAGCAATGCAAAAGTTGTTAAGAACATTCTGCTAAAGAGCTGTTTGAAAATAGGACTAGGCGTACATTACACCTAGAATGTGTACATAATCGTGACACGCTGGATTAAAGCACAAAATTGTGTACAGTTATTCTATAGGTCCCATAGAATCATGCTAGATGGGGGTGCCCGGTCTGGGTGACCTAGGTCAAGATCAGGCTGAGGTCAAAGTTTATGTGGTATTATAATACTGCGTATATCATTAGAACTTATAACAAATGACAAAGCAGCTTCTATTTCAGACACTCAGGTAGAGCTATGTGGAAAAAGTTGATCCCTTTAGTTTACTGAACTGGAGATGACAGACCGGGCACCCCCCTCTAGTATGCTTCTATGGGACCCTAAAACAAGTGTGCAAAGTTTGGTGGTTTAATTCGGCATGTCACAACTTTTTCCATTAAGCCACCAGACTAAATGGGGGCCCGGAGTCCGGACTAGTTCTGACCAGGGACTTTTTAGAGTGTCCAATTGTGTGACAGCAGTGTCATAATTTCACAATGAAGTTACTTTCGTTAATTGGATCAACTTCAGAATTACATCATGTTAAGACCTTGATGAGACCTCGTTTATATTACAATGTTGGCATCATGTCGTCATCATGCATCACGTGACATCACCTTAAAGGTGCACTTTTAAAACAATTTTGTATTTGCAGGAAAAAAAGGGGGATCAAACTGAAACTTTGCATGTATTCAAAAAGTGAAGATTGTAACATCCAAAATTTGAGGGCCTGTACTAATGACATCATCAAGTGTTATGTGACATCACCAGGCAGTGGCGTAATTAATGTCATATTTTTTAGGTGGCACCATTTTTTTCTAGGGGGACACTGTTGACCAACCAATCATAGATTCGACTTGCACTTTATAAAAAACTGGATCTTGATCTACATAATGGGGAGTTCCAATTTGGGGGGGGGGGGGGGACCGGGGGTCACTGACATCATTTGGGGGGGCGCGTGTCCCTCTGCCCCCCCCCCCTTAGTTACGCTACTGCTTAAAGGTGCAGTTTTACGTTAGTTCGCACAAACACACTGCTCCAGTTTTTTTAATTATTCTATAATTATTTTTTATTTGTTTTAGAATGTGATTAACTTTATGGTAATTTCCTAGTCTTTAGTTATTTAGGTGTAATGTAATGCATTCATCCATCAGTTTCTGTATTTTAACCATTGTAATGCAGATCTATTGTCTGCACTGGTTCCTTAGGCAGGAAAATGACACCATGTTAAGACCTTGAATAGACCTCATTCAATTACATATTACAATGTTGTTATCATGTCGTCATCATGCATCACGTGACATCATCTTAAAGGTGCACTTTTCAAAGATTTTTGTATTTACAGGAAGAAATGTGCAATCAAACTGAAACTTTGCATGTATTCAAAAATTGGGATGTTTAACATCAAAAATTTGAGGTCCTGTACTACTCATAACATCATCACGTGTCCGGGGTGCCCCCCCCCCCCCCCTCTTAGTTATGTTACTGTTTAAAGGTGCAGTTTTACAAGATCTATACATTCAATTTGAAACCATTGCATGTGTTCCTGCCAGGATGTGTTACAACCAAAATTTGAGGTCCTGTTATAATGCATTGTAATGATAGTTATTTTTTATTTTTTATTTTTTATCTTAATCTGATTAACTTTATGGTAGTTGATTAGTCTGTAATTTTTTAAGTGTAATGGAATGCATTCAACCATCAGTTTGCTGTATTTTAAGTATTTTAGTGACAACCTTTCATGTATGACAAATTGATGGTTTTTTTCTACATTAATTTACACTACTAGGCCTATTGTTGATTTTTTGTATTTCTTAAATTTGTATTTAAAATATTTTTGCACTTTTATTTCTGTGTAACTTTCCAACCATGTCTAAATGAAGGATATCTCTCTTTGTTTTGGTGCAATCTCACTTTTGCCGGATTCATAAAAAACCCACTAAATTCACTGTGAAAAAGTTTGTAAAAATTTGAAGATAAAATTGATTCACCTTTGGATTCATATCAGTATGAATGTAATGTAATCAGTGATTTATCACATTGAGACATATTCATTCAATTATTTGTATCTGTTTGAATTGTTATTTTGTTGATTATCATTTCTGTACTTTGTGTTTAGGGGATCCATAGTATTTACCCTCAAATGGAGGCAAACCTATTATTAGGACTTTGTTCAAGTAGTGTATGTTTTCTTATCTGTCATATTGGAAAATAAATTATTGGAAACTAAACCAATGCTGATTGATTTGTTTCATGTATCAGACAATTTTACTCTAAATCCCCACCCCAAATTTTCTGACCAAATCCACCATTGATTTCAAGTTTGTTTGGGTGCTGTGAAAAAAATCCAAGTGCCCTCAACTTGTGTGAGTAAAACATGGAGGTGCATGCTTTGTATGCATTGTGTAGACCAACATGCAACAGAACACTAAGTGGGCACCGTGCAATGCACCCGTGGAATGTACATGTGCACGTGCACGTGGTGGGACAGCCATGGGCTAGTGGTGGGAGTGCTGTAGTCTCAGCCTGAACATTCGTGGGTTGATATTCAAAGGGTCCAAATTTACTGATTTTGAAATCACCAACGTGGTCCTTACCTGGTTATGTATTCATGCATGGGTTTATAATATCACTCGTCTACGAAATCATGAAGAAATTGATAAGTTAAGGTTGCCGCCGACCCAAAAATAAAAAGCCCCTCTTCGTTTGTAAATAGACTGGCTCCCTGTCACAGTTTTCACATAGAGATGTGTACTTTCTATGCATTTTCCACATGATGACTTCAGGGTTCATACACTTTCAGCGCCCTCACACGGATTGGTCAAAGTTTAATAGCAAAACTAAGGTTTTAAACTCCAAATTTAAGGGGGTGGTTTAAATTTTTGGTGGAAATTTTACATCCAATCATGAATTTTAGTTGATAAGGATTATACAGTCCACTCAAATACTTTTTTGTTAAATATATTACCTTACCCCTGTAACCCCATCCACAAAATCCACAAATTTCTACACTAGGCCGTATCCAACAGTGTTCCCACAGGGGCTTTTGAGGCGTTTAAAATACCCTTTCCCTCCACGATTAAGCCAATTGTTAATCGTGGAGTTTTATAACCACCCGCCTAAGAAACAAAGTTCTAACAAAGAAACACCCACACTCAACAATTCACAGCTTTCCGTACTCGGAGATTCATCCGTGCTACATTCCACAACCCACGACTGTTGTGTGGAACTCCTGTTCTTATTAGACCAATACACTTAGAAAAAAACAACAAACACTCACCCGAATCATTGAGTCTTTTCTTATTACCCATTCATTCATGGAAACAGTGTGTAACCCTACTTTTCTTTCTAACCGTCACGAAAAAACCCTAACCCTAACCCTAGCACTAACCCTAACCTAACAGAAAACACCAAAACACCCGATTCACAAAGTTTCTTTTGAATTACTCTGTCCTCCTGAAGTGCTGTTTGTAACTGCAAAGTTTTATTTCCAACCGTCTTGTGAAAAACCCTAACCCTAACCCTAACCCTAACCCTAACCCTAACCCTAACCATAACCCTAACCTATCCTTACCCTAACCCCAACCAACCCATCCGAAAACATATCAATCTCTATCATGGAGTTTCTTTTACATAACTCTTTCCTCCTGGACGGCTGTTTGTAACTGCAGAGTTTTATTTCCAACCGTCCCGTGAAAAACACTAACCCTAACCCTAACCTTAACCCCAACCAACCCACCCGAAAACACCCCAATCCCTATCATGGAGTTTCTTTTACATAACTCTTTCCTCATGGACGGCTGTTTGTAACTGCAGAGTTTTATTTCCAACCGTCCCGTGAAAAACACTAACCCTAACCCTAACACTAACCCCAACCAACCCACCCGAAAACACCCCCAATCCCTATCATGGTGTTTCTTTTACATTACTCTCTCCTCCTGGACGGCTGTTCGTAACTGCAGAGTTTTATTTCCAACCGTCCCGTGAAAAAATCTTACCTTAACCCTAACCCTAACCCTAACCCTACCATTACCCTAACCCTAACCCTAGCTCTAACCCTAACCCTAAACCTAACCTGGACCAGCCCAACCGAAAACATATCAATACCTATCATGGAGTGTCTTTGACATTACTCTTTCCTCCTGTACTGCTGTTTGTTTTATTTCCAACAGTCCCGTGAAAAACCGTACCCCACACCCTAACCCTAACCCTAACCATATCCCCAACCAACCCACCCGAAAACGCCCCAATTCCTACCATAAAGTTTCTTTTACATTACTCTTTCCTCCTGAACTGCAGAGTTTTATTTCTAACCCTCATCCTAACCCTAATCCCAGCAAACCCACCCGGAAACACCCTAATCCCTGTCATAGAGTTTCTTTTACATTACTCTTTCCTCCTGAACTGCAGAGTTTTATTTCTAACCCTCGCCCTAACCTTAATCCCAGCAAACCCACCCGAAAACACCCTAATCCCTTTTATAGAGTTTATTTTACATTACTCTTTCCTCCTGAACTGCAGAGTTGTATTTCCTGAACTGCAGAGTTTTATTTCTAACCCTCGCCCTAACCTTAATCCCAGCAAACCCACCCGAAAACACCCTAATCCCTGTCATACAGTTTCTTTTACATTACTCTTTCCTCCTAAACTGCAGAGTTTTATTTCTAACCTTAATCCCAGCAAACCCACCCGAAAACACCCTAATCCCTGTCATAGAGTCTATTTTACACTACTCTTTCCTCCTGAACTGCAGAGTTTTATTTTTAACAATCACCCTAACCCTAACCCCAACAACCCACCCGAAATCACCCCAATCCCTTTTATAGAGTTTATTTTACATTACTCTTACTTCATAAACTGCAGAGTTTAATTTCTAACAATCAACCTAACCTTAACCCCAAATAACACACCACAAAACACCCAAATCTTAACCCCAGCAAACCCACCCCAAAACACTCTTTCTGCCTGGACTGCTGTTTGCAACTGCAGAGTTTTATTTCCAACCGTCCAGAAAAACATTTGTGTCATAACAACAATCTTACAAAGAAACAGCGAAAAAGAATCAAAATTCCACACATCCCGAATCGAATCATCGGTCTTTTATTGCTACTCATTACTTCATAACACTACTTTTATTATCATTAATCTTAGAAAAACATTCAACATTAAGACACAAGCATGCAAGCATCCCGAACCGTATAGTAATACTCGTACAGTGCTCTTTCTTTTTTCTTGAATTATACTACTAGTAACGGCAGAGTTTCATATTTTTTTGTAAACTTAAAACCCCCATTTTAACATCCATTGGAATCACCCCACACCCCACGCACGAGTTTCACTTACATTATTCTTACATTTGTGACTACTGCTCGTATTTCAGCATAATTTTGTTACCAAATGTCCTCAAAAGGAAACAGAAAGAAAGAGCATTTAACTGTAGTTTTATTTTACCAATAATCTTAATAAGAACATCGAACAACATAAAACAAACCTGTACACACCCTACATCATTCGGTGTTTGTTTTTTGTTTTTGTTTTGTTTTTTGCTACTACATTGCAAACCCTATTTTTTTTATTATACCTACAGTCTCAGAAATAACATTACATTTTAAGAAACAAACATCCCGCATTATGACATTTCTCGTGCATATTAATCTTTCCCTCATGAATAATACCTGTAACGGCAGAGTTTCATTGCCGAATCCCCCCCCCCCCCCCCACCATCAAGGATTTACTGGGACCTAACTCTTTCCTGTAGGACTGCTGTTTGTAAATGAGTAATTTATTTCCAACCTTCCTTAAAAAACATTTTTAAAACTTAAACATCAACTGAAAACACAACATCTGAATCACGGCGTTACTGTCATAACTTTTTTCTCATGAATGTAGATGTTTGTAAACGCAGAGTTGTATTTCCAAAATAATCCTAACCCTAACCCCAACCCAACCGAAACACACCCATACACGAATCCATCACTCACCCTTATTAATCTTTCCTTCACTAAAATCATACTTTTGTTTCCAACTTTCCCCAAACAAAACAAGAAAAGAAGGAAAAACATTTATTATCAACACCCAACAGCCTAATCACAGAGTGTCTCTTATTTACTGAATTAATACTGCATAATAACCGAATAGTTTTATTACTAGCCAGCCTTACTACACCAAAACTGAATAGTGCAGTGTTCTTGTACCTTCCTTCATAAATACTACATTTAACCATATTTACACACAGTTTAAAAAAACCACCTTAAAACAAGTAAACACACATTGAACATCAATCAAAATCACCCCGTATCCAAATCATGGAGTGTCTTATATATTACCATTTCCTTCACAACTAACCATACAATTTTTGTTCCAACATTCCTAAATTGTTTCAAGTCATCCGCATTTATCCACAGTCTAAACATTCTGAACGTCACTATCGTCACCCCTTCCTCGGATCTTCAAGATGGCGTCCGGTTTCATTTAGAAATAGGGTTTAAATGCCGTGGTTACCAATTCTAGTCCAAACAGCAGTAACTTGTCTTATTAAAGATACTCATAAACTGTCACTTGGAGGCGACAGAAAATCTTTAAATTCAAGGCAACCCTTTCGATTCTTTCGTTTGCAAATGTGGAGATTTATTTTGTTCTCGTTAGAGCCTGTATCCCTTGTCTGAAAAAACTGTAATTGTGGCAATAATGCCTGATGTTGTCTTTAAAAGTGACAAT
Organism: Pisaster brevispinus; assembly: GCA_023634235.1. Lineage (NCBI taxonomy): Eukaryota > Metazoa > Echinodermata > Asteroidea > Forcipulatida > Asteriidae > Pisaster > Pisaster brevispinus. Next base: position 15,378,654 of record JAMKCF010000007.1, on the reverse strand, counting down.
ATTGCTTAAAAGTTAATAATAATTGAGGGCGCTATTCGAAACTAATTTGCATACTTAATTATCTCATTACAAAACGTCCACATAATTATGGCCACGAGGCTATTAATGTTAATGTTAGTAAAAAAATGTCATTTAGATCCACTGTATATTGTATTCAGCTAATTCAATCCTATGAATAAGTGTTCCCACTCAAGTTGAAATGAGACCACACAGGCTAAACGCGTAGAGTTCATAATATTGATACTTCAAGTTACATTTAAACAGAAATATTAATAGCCTACATGTCTGCACTATAAGTACGTTTTGTAACGCAATAATTGATTAAGCCCCCGACAGCAAAACGTTTCCATTGTAATATCGCAATACTCTGGGAAACTCCCGGCATATTGGGGGGGGGGGGGTGGGCGCAGCTGAAATTTCAGGGGAAAAGTGCCCCCCCCCCGGCCTCCCTTGGCTACGCCTCTTGGGACGTGGTTCAATTGTTATCCGGTAGATAATAGAAAGTAGGCCTATATGAACATTTCCTCTCACACCTTGCATTGGATGGTTCTTTGGGTTGTTATTAAACATTGTTATTGATAACGCTAAGCACCTACTAGACCTGCGTATATCAACACCAGCAAGACATTTCAGGCCGGTTTTAGTTTCTGTGAAAAATGTGTAGCCGAGGCGAGAGGCCAGGGAGTAGGGCTACTATACCACCAACACAACTAACTGGGTCTGCATTCAAACACAAGCAAGACATTTCCTGCTGAGTAATGGTTTGAAATAAATTATGTGGTGTGTTTGACAATAAGTCATAAATTAAGCATAGAGACAACTTGTGTACCTGACTCTTCTTTACAAATTCCTGCATCCGAAGACGAGACTTCTAAGGCCACTTTGCGCCATCATCGGACCGAAAATGACCAGCAAGTTGGGATACTCCGAATGCTCCTCAAAAGTATCTTCAGTGGTTTTTTTTGTACACAGAGCTGTCAAAGAGAGAAATATAAAACAAAGACGGTCAAATCACCAAGAATAATGCTGGATTTGCAAGTTTTGCTAGCAGCGGCGTAGCCAGGACTTTTTGGTTGTGGGGGGGGGGGCATTGTTTTTTAAGTTGGGTTTGTCAGTGGGGGGAGGGGTGTGATCGTTTACTACATATTAACTTTACAAAGACGCATATTCCTCTTCTTCTATTTTCTTCTTCTTTTCTTTGATAAGTGAGCACTATCGCGATTATTTTCCCGTGAGGGGCGGGGGGGGGGTGGGGTGTGCACCGAACATTTCTGGGCGGTAAGTGCCCTCCCCCCCGGCCTCCTTTGGCTACGCCGCTGATTGGCAAGTTCGTCTAAAGGGCTCTCACTTTGTCTAAGTTTCGTGTCTGTGATTAATTTGTAGGCGAGGCGAGCGTCCAGGGAATAAGGCTTACTACAACTACCAAATAAATAATCAAGCAAGTTAAAGATCAGCCATTTTACTGACATAAATTTGCAGCCGCAATGATTCGTTGTACATTCAACCTGATGAATTTTTGGGGAGTAACTTACTATTTTTATCTTTTCACGTTTAGGCTACAAAAAAAAATTCAAGTTAACGAACAAATATTGTGCAGAAGTAATTTTTTGTCCCGAGGGTGTTATAGTTATTTCAAAACACTTCCCAAATCGATTGAAGGTGGTATGCGCGAATCATAACCAACTCTATGATCAGAACAGTTAGTGGTAACCAAGCTGACATTTTCCCTTCCAGCCTCGCTTTGGTTTTGTTGATTTGAAACCATACAAAAAAAATGGCTGAGCAGTGACAACCGAGGGTTATCAAAATTTCATTTTGACGACTTTGTAACGCATTACTTTGGAACGCATTACATACAGAACGCATTACATACAGAGGTGCCATATTGCTCTAAAGGTTTTATAAATTTGGTGGTCATGCGTGTACGATGATATTAAATATTTGGTTGAACTTTTTGAGGGAAAGTTTAATGGCCTGGAAAAGTTGAAAAATGGACCAGAGATTCTAAGTTATTGTGAAAATTAGCGTTAATATGTTTCAAAACGTACTTTTCTGTAAACTTCAGTGAATGTGTAGTTTAAACCCATTGCTCTCAAAAATGCGCATGCTCAGAACTACGCAACCAATTTTTTTTTACCTGGGCTAACTGGCGCCAACTCGCGCTCCCATCCCACCAACTGGATACAAACAACTAAGAAGGATTTATAAACTTAGTTGATGTATTAACTTTATTGGAACCAATCCCGTACATTTTGTTACCAATAGAGGGCGCAATAATCCCACAAACTTACCTTTTTAGGGGTACTAGATGGAGGACGTTTACTTGAGCCGGCTGAGAGAGAAAAAAACAAAAATATTTGCAACGTCAAACTGAAACCACACCTACTGCCTAAGCTCACCCTCCCGAAGTCCCCCAGGACGAGGCCCTAACTTACACCCTCCCCAAGTCGTAATCCAAGGCTCCCCCAACGAATGAACCAGTTCAACCAATTGGATTGTTTTGTTTCAGATGACGCTCCCTCTAGGGCTGTACTACCTTTTGTTTGACCTACAATTATGTTCAAGTATTTCACCCCTTTTTGCCACCTTTTATTGACACTTGTTGAGCCCACACAATGCAAATTTGTTCCAATATCATCTAACTGCACATTGGTTTTGTACTTGACTTTCATTCAGTTTAATTGGTTGTTTTGCAAAAGGCAGCGCTTGGTAACGAGTTTCATTAAATTACTGTTATATTGCTTTGAAATACACAGTGCTCTGCGTGTCTTACTTATGTTACAAACTGTTCTAATATTGAAGTACAAGATGGCTGCTGACTGTGAGTGAAAGGTCTGGATAAAAACAATTAAAAACACTGAACCTATAACTTTTTATGAGTTGTCAACCCATCAAGAAATATATAATCCCTTACCAAAAATGTCCAATTCATTCCAATTGGATATCCAGCTTGAAAGAATTGGATTGAGTTGGTATTGAGTTGGTGTGAGTTGGTTTATATTGGAATACTAAAATGTTTTCCATTTGGAATAAATTCTTAGACCAACTCAGTCCAATTGAAAATCCAATTGGAGTCAGTTGGCTTGACTTAATTGAATTGGAATTAGTTGGAATTTGTTTCTACCTATTGGAAATTTCACCTACCAATATTTTTCCAATTGGAAATTTTATTTCCCAACAGGGTCCACTTGGAAAAACAGTCTTCATATTATTCCAATGTCACCCACTGGATTTAAAACTACTTTTAAAAATGCTAGGGCATTGTTTTTGGTAATGGCTGGGCGGTCCTGTGGCTAATGAGTTAACGTGACGCTAGAGACTTGTTAATTCTCCATCGCCCCCCTACCACTACACTCCTTAACTTTTAAGAGGACTACATTTACTGGAAAATTCTAATTATGGTGCGCCCTCAACAGCTTGTCAAAGAAAGACCAGTTTTGCAGCGCCACTTTAAAACGAGGCGTGCATCACAATAGAACTGAATACGAATTAGAAAAAAAATACTTTAACCAGAGGCGTAGACGGTACACTCTTGATCAGAACAGCCGAGAATCTTGTGGCGGTGTGTCGGCTAAACAGTCACATCACAAACAGTTTTGGGGCCTGGAAATTGCAGGTTTAAATGTGAAGAGCTTCCTCCAGCCGTAGAAGTAATACTAACTTACGCCTCTATTCCATAAATACGGCCGTGCTGCTTTGGAACTATGGTTAACACATTCAAAAACAGTGACGTTTTCCCACGATACACTGCGAAACTGACCTTTCTTTGACAATGCGGGCGCATCGTAACTAGAGTCGTCCGTATTGACGTGCACCACACTAACTAGGCCAAAATTCACGCGCCTAGATAATTATCATAATTTGTAAATCCACAGAATCTTTTAAGTTATAAGGTTTTTAGGGTCATGCAATTAATAGAATGTGTACTTATAAGAATCTATCTCAACCTGGGGATTCTGTGTTTCAACTTTTGAGGAGATCTGATAAATTTGGTCCTAGTTGGCTTGTGAATTGGAGGAGTGCCTCATGAAAACTGGCGGCGAGTCGGTTTGTGAAAAAAACACATTTTTCGGGGGAGTTTTTTTCCAGGGTAATTAGCAAAAAATCCAAACGGCTGACCTACCAAAAGTTGAAAAGAAATCTGAAGTTCAGAAAATATATTTGATTAGTTTTCAAGAGGCAGAGACTTAAAAATATTAGTAATTGAGTATTTAGCATTTAGCATTGGTTGCTATGGGATTTAGTGTGGTGCACCCATGGGCAATTCCCATAACAGTTCGCCCTCTACAGTTTTCCGTGGATAGGCCAAGTCCCCCCCCCCCCAAAAAAAAAAAATAAAATAAAATAAATAAAATAAATAAAATAAAATAAAATTGTCGGCTGAACAGTCACATCACAAACAGTTTTGGGACCTAGAAATTGCAGACTTAAATGTGAAGAGCTTCCTTCAGCATTAGAAGTAATACTAATTTACGCCTTTGTTTCATAAATACGGCCGTGCTGATTTGCAACTATGGATAACACCTTTAAAAACATTCTGACGCGTTCCCTTAATGCACTGCGAAACCGACCTTTCTTTGACATAATATTGAGGGCGCACCATAGTTAGAGTCGTCCGTAATGTGAAATTCGGTCGTGAGGAGATCGGGAAAACTAATGGTTTCCATCGAATAGAACCATTAGAGGGCATGTCGACAACAAAAAGCAAAAACGAAAACAAAAACTTACATGATCAGGGCACTTCTGCACATCACGGCTTCAGTTGGTGTATTCGGTGGGTACAATTGTTTGCGTCGTCCGTCGATAGTGAACCCAGGTGGGTCCACCTATCTGTGGGATGGGGGTCACCATGCAAAACCAAGCTTTGGGAAACAATGTTAATGGAAATAAAAATGTACACATGAAATCGAGTTACAATGGATCCAAGCAACAGTTCACGCACACATACCCCCCCCCCGCCAAAAAAAAACAAAAAACAAACCAAACAAACAAACCTGGACTCGCCATCTCATCCACTTACCTGCCAACAGCCGGCACATTTCCTCACCACAGTTTGAATTGAAGGCCTTCCACCAAGATTAAAATCTAGCCACCCCCCCCCCCCTCTTCCCGCTGTCCGTCTTGCTACCGTGCAGCTTTTCTTTCTTTTTTTGGCAACCCAAAAAGTTACAACAAACCATTTAAATTTATTTTGTGTGATTACAAATCTGTGCAATGAATAAGATTGATTTTCTTAAATATTTCTAATGTAGCTATTGCAATTAAGGTACTTTCCCTTTATTTTCCCCTCAACGAAAAGATAAAGTGTTTATTTTTTAGGGACCTGTATCACAGCTCAGCCATGTGTTCAATGGTATTCGGTCGAGCATTCTTTTCCTCTTGTATATTTACTTTATTATATGCCCAACTGCACATTGACTTAGTTTGTGACCTTAACAATCTGTTCTCTGTCCAGAGAGCAGCACTTTGTTAAGACCGAGTGCCAATGCCACTTATAAAATAGTACTTCATTGAATTGATCCCTTGCATTAAATTGGTCTTCCTGTCCCGGTCCCAGTTCCGCCTTTCACATTTCACAAATGAAAGTACAAGATGGCTGCCGTGTGGTAAAGGTCCATACTGCAAAGCCCATTGAAAACAGAAAGCAGATCTAATCTAGCTATTATTAAACTCTACCCCATAAACCACACACCGACACAATGTTTGTACTTTTATTTCACAATGGAAAAAATGACACAAGGACACTTGTTTCTCACTCTTTTTTTCACAAGTGTACACTGGCACAATCACATCAGCAACATGAAAAATACATTGCATTCAGTAATATTAATTCCTTTAATAATAAAGTCAAGCTGTAACATTGTATTTGAGACAACAGGACAAGCCATTGGTTTGTTTGTTTGTTTGTTTGGGGTTTTTTTTTGTGTGTGTGTTTTTTTTTTTTTTTTGGGGGGGGGTATGTGTTTTTATGAATCACATAACTTCTCACTACTGAGGACGTTACTTGCCATTGGTGCCGGTCCATGCATGCTGACAGATTTTACAGTAAAGTTTATCATCGATGTGCCAGTGTACTAAATCTCCACCTTTTTCTACAATCAACATGGTCAAACACGTAAACAGATACAGCTAGATAATAATTATAACAATCTCCAATCTCAACTTCATTTAAATTTAAAATATCAATTCAGTCGATGAGCTTTGTGCAAACCAATCCTAAAACAAAATAAAACATTGGTTATTTTGGGACAGTAAGTATAATAGCATCAGTTGTGTGTGATGTTTACAGAGTAATTAAATGAAACTACTTGTGGATGTTTTTTGGGGGTGGGGCATAGTTGTTTTTAGGTGGGGGCTTACTTTCTCAACAAAATGAAACATACTTTTTACAACTTTTAAAATGGAAACTTCAAAATGTTGTACAATAGAATAAATTACGAGATAACCACAGACTCTCTCTCCCTGATCTTGCTTATGCATTATAAATGGCATAGCTAACAAAAAACTTCTTGTTCTTACCTGGCCACTAAAAATGGTTTACCACGACATCAGTTATAGGGATACTTTCACAAACCATAACTCAAAATTGCTTCTAGCTTTTGGCACCATCCAAAACAAGTTTATCTTTGGCTTTCGTAGTTGTTTACCTCACACATTACAAGCATGGCATGGCATGTCGGTAAAACAACAACGGATTGACCTAGCAATTCAACACTGGTTTGCAGTTTTCAAGCCCATTCTCTTCATATAACATTTGAATAATAAACCACCGAGATCGAGTGATCAATAAGAACCCAGTTAACTATATTATTCTTTAACCAATTTGGAAAGAAATGACAACCAATGCGAATCATTTGTTTCCCCTCATCACAGATAATCAATAATTGTAAGATACCCAATTCTGCCTGTTTTTATAACACTATTTACAGTAAAATACAAAGAAAATATGTTTGCTAATAAAACAATTGTTTTACATTTACACCGATGTGCACTAAGCACTGTATACTCAGTACTTTCCAGAGTTCTGTGGGAAAAAAAAACACGGGCAAATCACTGGGGTCTTGAGTTCGAATCCCTAACGAGTGATTTGCCCGTGGTTTTGTTTTTCCACAAAAGTCGGCCAAGTACTGATGAGTATACAGTGCATAATACACATCGCTGTAAGGGTAAAAACAAATTATATTATTTATTCATTTATCCCCGATGCAAAAATTAGCATCTGTTTGCTTACATTGAACATAGTTAGTGAGATCAATTATCATATTGTTGTTAAATCATTCTATAGTTTGACCAATTTCTCCAAAGCATATGATAAATAGATATGTAATTAATTCATCAGAGCTGCTTTTCATTCTGAACGGTCTGACTTGTAAAATAAAATTACATTCGTACAAATTTGTACATTTTGATAAGCTGAACACTTCAATTCCTGTACCCGGCACGGTGCCTTGAATTTACCGAATTCGGTTCTTTCGAGATTTGTAGAATCTTTAAACATAACAACAAAACCATAGCTCTGTACTATAAGATCAGTCCATATTTTGGAACAGTTTGGCAAAATGACCAATTGGCTTGAATCTGATTGTCGAGGCAAAATGGAAACTGGGTTGGGGTGGACTTTATATTACCCAAACCCTGAAGTGTAATCACATTCGTCTATTGAATAGAACACCGCGATAATTAGTGGCGCCAAATTCTGATTGCTTAACTAATGTTTTGTGTAACCATGCCATACTAATGCTTAGAAGCATAATTCAGCAATGGAGGGGACATCTTGTGCTCCGTGCAGAAGAAGATGAAGAGGAGGAAGAATTAGTAACAGAGGTGGTTTTCTTGTAACTATAGGGTTTGTGTTTCATACCATTTTCATTTCATTTCGTGTATTCACTGGTTGTGAAGCCAAGGACTCTCAGAACTCTGAGCTTAATCACTGTACTTAATGCCAAGAACCCAATCGAGAGAAGACAAGGAAGAAAGTTCCAGTTTTAGATGTGGGAGAAGGAAAACAAAACAGAGAATGATTCCACGGAAAACCCACGCCATCAGGTAGGGACTGAGAACCCAATCCACGTATAAGCGCCCCCGGCGTGTTTCGAATCGGTGTCCCAGAGGTGGAAGGCGAGGAAAGATACCACTGTACGCCAACCCGACCGTAAATAAAAGTTCAATCCAGCCATAATATCCATCCCAGGATCAGATTGGGAAAGGGTACACGGTGTTAAGCATGGTGACAAAGCAAAGTGTAACTTCTTTGAACGCCTCTGTAAACTGGAACCGGAACTCAAGAGACAAATTAACAGATGTTGTCATTAAGAAAGAAATAGCAAGCGAAGGCAGGTATAGATACATTGAACAATTCTCAGTTAAGGTCACTTTTTTTGCCATCAAAGGACCACGTTCAAGCAAGCAAGGGTGACTTTAGAAGAGACATGAGTAAGATGGGGAATATACCAAATGGGTCTAGGAAAAGACACACATAACAAAAGGAATAGATATCTCACAATCTTCAGTTAGCTTTTGGTAAAAACAAAATTTAATTCGAAGAATTTAAAAGATGAAGACCAAACGAAGGCGAGTCAGATTCAAAGACAGTGTAGCTTGCAGTTGCTGAGTAGCTGTGAATAGTCACCATCATTGGTGATGTACATTCGTTTCACTTTCATTAATTATATCTGGTAGTGAAGCCAAGGATTCTAAAAAAAGATAACTTAATCACTGTATGTAGCCAAGAACCTCATGGAGAGAGGCCAAGGAAGGAAGTGTGTGAAAAGCACAGAGTCCGGGTTATAAATCCCTTCTTTATGAAATTGCATGACAAGTAAACTAAGAACGTTTTCACACATTGCTTGATTTGGAAGGTGTTGTATTTGTTGTGGTAAGTTGTGCTTACTCTTTAAAAAGAGTTGCGACATTGAAGATGCACTTTAACTCCTGTCTCGAATGTTGAAGGCAATATTCTGAGCTCATCTCAAATGCTTATTCTTACGGTGGGTTCACTTTCTGCATAATATGGCCGTTTTATTATAGAACGCAAATCAACAAAAGATAAAAATCCAGGGGCAAACTTGCATTTGATCCCAAACCTTAAGTCCAAGTGCGAATTCGAGACAGTCCAAGTCCGAGTCCGAATGGTCAGTTATGAGTCCAAGTCCGATTCTCGACCCCTCCCGTTTCAATTCCCAGCAACCTTACACAGTAGGCTACTGTACAGTAGTTCAGTATTGTTAACGTTATTTTAGTTATTGTGGCATAATTAATGGTATGATCTAGAATTAACTTCATGTTAATGACTTCAAGTGAACAACTTTAAAAACCACACTTTCAAGTACAAGGGAACCATTTCTTGTTCACCTGTATCTCCGCTTGAAACATAAATGATATCATTCAAGGATTGTTGGCAATTAACTACAAATTTCAGTTTGCTTAAACAACTTTGATTGACAATTAGGTATGACGGTCAAAGTCAATAGTAAATCCGCGCGTCACGAGGGACGTCATACAAGTCTGCTCCGTGATTACAAAACATTTTGGTGTAAACTTCAAATACCCAGCTCAATATTGACTCTTGATGACTTTACCAAAAAATGTATTCAATTTTTAAGTCATCAGTAGGCCTACACAGTTCTTAAAGAGAACATCATATCAGCGAGCGAGTGTTGATAGAAGTTAGGCAACAACAAACGAGACAAAAATAATGGCTCATCTTTCATATCTTTCATATATAAATGCTTTTTCGTTGGAAATTTTACATTGAATACAGTTTATATGACAGATGGCTGACAACGTTTTTTGTTTTTTAGTAGACAAGTGGAAAAGTCAATGGCGCTGAGCGTCCATAAGATGCAAGAAAACGGAAGTTCTGAAAGACAAGTAAAGCTGTGTTGAAAAGCACAGAACGGTATAATCTTCAGAACAGACTATGAGCAAAACATTAGAAACAGTAAGTATTTCATTGGAGAAGGTGTAAATAAAACACACATGAGAAATATGTGCTTAGCCCCAGCACAAACCTATACAACGAAGTAAACAATATAAGTGTCAAGACCGATAATAAATACAGTTTACCTTTTTTAGTGGTAAATTTAGAGAATCCGTACGGACAGGAAAGAAAGTTTCGTCTTCAGAGGACAGATAACAGATAATTTTGAGATTCTGTGTGGACAGAAAAGAAATGTTTTGTCTTCAGAAGATACAAAGATTAGCTTTGTGGGAAAATTTTGAGAATCCGTACAGGCAGAACAGAAAGTTTCGTCTACAGAGGACAGATCAGGCAATTTAGAGAAAACCGTACGGACAGAAAAGAAAGCCTCGTATACAGAAAATACAAAGATTAGCTTCACGGGTAGATTTAGAAGATCCATACGGACAGTAAACAAAGTTTCGTCTACAGATGACAGATAATACAAAGAATAACTTAATTTGTAAAGTTAGAGAATCCGTACGGACAGAAAAGAAAATATTTGTCTGCAGAAGATACAGAGTATAGCTTTATTGGTAAATTTAGAGATTCCGTACGGACAGAAAAGAACATTTGCATCTACAGAAGACAGATAATAGAGAAAGACTCTGCTAGAGTTCAAACGGCAGACCATTAAATAATGTTTGCATTTATACCATAGGTCCTATTGATTGGTAGGCAGTTTACATTATTTTGAGTAATTGCTTGATATTATGTTTGTGTTATTCTAAAACTGGTTAGACACTTTAGTGTGAGCGCAATGAACACACCCCATCGCAAGCAGAGTTGCGGAATGTGCACGAACATGTGAATAAAATATATATAGACAGAAATTGGGTGTAACTTGATGCAGAAAGTATTTCGAAGTTATGAGACTGATCATATCCTGCCAGTGCCTTTGACACATCCTGAACTTGAATATCCGGCTAGTCTAGGTAAACTTGTGATGAAAAAAAAAATAGTGAAAATAACAATGCCTGTGATTACAAGCACATTCAAGTAACAAATTATAATATGAAAAGGAAACTTCTTGTTTTCTCTCTTTGATGTGGAGTTATGCTACTCCATTATGAAATAGGTAATCAATTTATGGCATTTTTTTTACACGTCATATCTGAACAATGTTTTAAGAATGTTTGCGGTAAGCTGTAAGATAAATGCGTTGTTATTGTGCTATAAATCATTAAATTTGACAACCCAGGGATGTGATTGGCTGTTAAAACAAAACCCTCGAATGTGAGCACAAAGCGCAAAAAGCTTGCGAGCGCGAAGACTACTGTTTATGAATTCGATCTTAACTTTAAACAAAATAATACTAATATTGCTGTGGATTTTTTTGGGGGGTGGGTAAAAAAAACCGGATTTCTGGGAAAACGGAGAAATCACGTCCCTGCTACCTACACCTCTTTTAAGGTAATATATAGGAATGGTAGAACTGACAAAATAGTCGCAGTGTCCAAGCTTTGTGTGTGATAAACCATATACTTGAAATAATAAACCGGTGAAAATTTGGGCTGAATCCGTTGTGTGAGTCAGGTGACAAAATGGTGGCAAACCCTACACGTTCAGCATGTAAAACCATTGTCCTTCATTTCGGTTGTAGCAACTGAAATCAGCCGAATGAGGTGTTCGTTTTAAGTTCTCTGATTCAGTTGGTCTCGAATACGACTTCATTTCGAGCGGAAACCATTCCACAGAAAAATGCTTGTGTTGTAGTCTGAACTTCATGTCAGCGTTCAGACTAAAATGAAACAATGTTTTATCATTACCAAACCAGCAATGAAACCTTTCACTTTTTGTTTATAATTAATACACAATTTTTACATCAACTCTCACAGTAATACCTGAAGTTAATATCCTACAACTAAAGTTAATTGATTGGTTGACGAAAGGCAAGTATTTCTCACATATTTGAATCAGATTACAAATTTTAAAACCCTCTAACTATTATAATTTGTATTTTACTTAAAGCCACTTAGTTGTCTGCTCTTCTGTTATGGTTTCACTGTTTATTTGAATATTTGTACTCGAAATTGTGCTCTGTTTATTGACCATCGATCTTGATGAAAGAGAATTTGTTTCGGAATATCCATTCTCGAAGGTTGATTACCTGTTAGAATTGATGTCTACGATTGAGGCAGAACCACACCACGTACACGCCTCACACCCTGGGTTTTCTGTCAGTGCAGCCCTGCTACTTGGTGATTCACACGGTGGCCGTTCTCCCGAATACTCCGTCTGAAGTCATGGAAATACCGTGGACAAGACTGCTGGACGAGCCACCCACTTCTCCTCATCGGGATCTCCTTGCCAATTCCTCAAGACTTTCCAAACAGATGTGACTCACCAGTCTGATGGGGGAGGGGGGGGGAGATAAATAAATCGATTTAAACATTACTGATGCAAGCTCGGTTACCATAGAACCATGCACTGATACACAACTTGGAGTTTGTATCCCCTCGTGTGAGCTTTGCCGAGTTCCCTTGTTGGGAAGAACATCAAAACAAACAAACAAACAAACACCCCACCCCCAACACCCCAACACCCACCCCGAAACAAACAAACAAACAAACATACACCCCAACAAACACTTAAAAACCAGCAGTGAGGGTTTCACAATGGTCAGCTCATTTTGCCTTGATACATCCAAGCTGGACGACGCCACATGTCCTAGAGGGTGTCAATCAACAGAAGTGGTTGATGTGGTCAGAAGGGGGCAGTAATCGGCATGGTGTCAATTGTCAATGACAGATGAACCCAAACAGTAAAACTTAATTAATTGAGCAAACAAATAAGTTTGAATTACACGGGTTTTTTGTTTACAGGCTGAGATTGAAAAAGACATCTCTAGGAAGTAAACAGATGACCACTGGAATTCTATTTATAAATAATGGATGAATAATGCATTGTTTTTATTTTAAATACATATATTGTTGATATATGAGTTGACTCATGAATGGAAGTAAATGTCGCGTGCCATTGATGTATAGATGTACTTTTAATAGAACTGTATTCCAACAGGAAATCCAACCAGCAAACCTATCCCAGTTTATACACAACAACCACTTCCACATCACTTGGAAAGTATAGACTGTGTAACCTTTTGTTTTTAAAAAGACTGGCCTTTACATTCCAGCACATTTCCTGGCAGGCAAGATGCTACACTGGTCGTGGGAAAACTTAACAGATCAAAATGTCAGCATCAATTCAAGAGTTGAACGAATTTCGCGATGTGGCCCCTTTCTTCGTATCAAAAGTTGATAAAATCAGACAGTAAAATCTCCATATAATTTAAGCTCTTATGTTTTTCTTTTCCCCCATTGAGCTGTGTAAAAATTGTTCCTGCAGGAATCCAGGCTCTGTGGCTCTTTTGTGATGTCACAGGTCACATGGTGTACTTAGAGGAAATACAAATGTTCTGCTTCTATAATGACTAAATTCAACCCCATTCACTAATTTTGATTATTTTACAACAAAACAACAAACCAGTGAAAATTTCATAAACAATATCATCGTTTTTAGTGAAAACAACATGAATTTGTTAATCAATGTACGGGTGTTTCTTGCGTGTTTGTATGTGGGTTTTTTTCTTTCCAAGGCTAGTGCACGTTTATATCAGGCTTGTTTCGATTGCACCAATCAAAATCGAAAAGGGGGAGTCGTTCTCAATCCCTAATGAACCGTACGTTTCGCAATGAAGCTGTGGTTGATCTACCTCAGCTGACGACAAAATAATAAGCCTATATGATAAAGGTGGGTCATACTTTGGTAGATACTCCAACAACTAATGACCTTAAAAACTTACTTGGTGAGAAGCACTGCAGCTGTTGATAGTAACAACTATTTTGAGAAAGGACTTCCTTCGAGGAAATATGGTTTGGATAAACTTTCGAATCCCCCCCCCAAAAAAAAAAAAACCCAACAAAACAACAACAAACAAAACAAAAACAAACAAACAAACAAACGTAAATCTGAGAAACGATTCATGCATGAATCGTTTCAAAGATTTCTGAGGGCTGGTGTCAATTTTGCGAATGCTGCGGCCAGATATGCGGTTGGTACCCGTCACTTCGCGAAACGTGGACGGATTCGACGTTCGTTTTGAAAATACCGAGTGACAGTTTGTTGCTGCTTTCAACAAGTAGACACTGTATTCCGATGAAACGTACACATGTGACCTTTAGTGTATCTGTCTTTATAATTTTGCCTTTCAATAAACATTATGTTGACCAAAAAACCCCTAAATCTATGACCCTACATTTACAGTTCCAATGCGCCCGGGGTTCAACAAAATTCTCACTTTGAACTTTTTTTGTAACGGAAGGCCTACTATCTGGGCCCAATTTCATAGAGCTGCTAAACACAAAAATTTGCTTAGCATGAAATTTCTTTCTTGATAAAAACAGGATTACCAACTAAATTTCCACGTGATTTTCAGGATAAGCAAACAACAGCTGACTACCAGTAACAAGCAATATGCAACACATGGATATTTGGTTGGTAATCTTGTTTTTATCAAGGAAGAAATTTCATGCTAAGCAAATTTTTGTGCTTAGCAGCTCTATGAAATTGGGCCCAGGATCAGTAATCGTTTTAGCATACAGCGCAAACATTGAGATTTTGCCGGCTACCATCATATTCTTCTCCTCATCCTGTATATAGGTTTGCCAAAAATGAAACAATCACGCTCAAAGGAAGTGGTTCCCCGCAGAGCAGAAACCACAAAGCCATCTGTACCTTTTGGGGCCTAGTACGGGAAGGCTTTTCCTTACCGCGTAGTGCGTTCCACGGCTATAAATTCACAATAATGCTTTCAAAGATAACATATTAAAACAGAAAGACAAAGCATTTGAGGGGGGGGGACCATTTCCCGCAAAGCCTAACTTGTTATTTTCCTCGGTTACACGGTTTTAAATTTCACTTCTTTGTTTTAATATTTATTTATGTATTTGTTTTATTTTTAATTCTTAATTAATCTACACCGCGGCGGTAGATAAACAGCTGTGATAAATAGAAGGACAAGTTTCTTTTTGTTTGTTTGTTCATTATTTTATTTAAGTTAATCTAGTCCGCGGCAGTAAACAGCAGGACATGAGCTGTAAAGCTGAACTAGGTCAGCCTTCCGATTTCCCAAAGTTTTGATTTTTGAAAAAATTAAAAAGCAAACCGAACGTACATCGACATTATTATCGTTGTTGAAGTATTAAGGAGACAAACCAATATTGGACCCAAGCAATCTATCAAACGCCTGCAACAAACTTTGGTGTACAATTGAGCAAGTATATAAAGTATTGTAACAATCGCACACACGTTTTGGGATTGAAACCCGTCTTGCAGATTTAATGTTTTTTATTCTCTCGACGAACTGAATTATAGTTACATTGAAATGGAATTTAATCTGTTTAAGTCATCCGAATAGAAAAATGACCAGGGCCCAAGTTAACAGAGCTGCTTAAGCAGAAAATCCTGCTTAGCATTAACGAGCAGGATACCAGTCACAATTGTACGAGTGACATGGTATTTTGGCTGGTAATCTTATCCTGGTTAGCATAATGTTGTTGTGCTTAGCTTTTTATTGTGTTTAAGCAGCTCTATGAAAGTGGGCCCCGCAGTAAGTACTGCATGGATAACCCCTTATGATTAAAACCTCGTAGTATTTATCTTGTATGTTATCCGAGACTTCAGTCAATTCTTTCCCAGAGCAATGTATTTTCGTCAAACTGTCAACTCTGAAGTGCAGGTATAAGACCAGCCCCGGATCCAAACGGGAAGTGGAAAAACAATCTGCAAAGTTTTGATAAGGGGTCAGGGTTTGAACTCCCATGAATTCCATGCGAGGGACAGGAGAGTGAATGATATACCTCCTTCCGGCAAGTGAAAGGTCAAACAACAATTGGAATCGTACCTTCGCATAATTGGACTGTACAACATTTGTTTCTTGCAGACCATTTACATTTCAACAGTTTATATTCTCTCCCGCCCCACCTACCCCCGTCCCCCTTTCAAACTATAGACCTACCATCCACTAACGAGGAAATGGGTTGTAATGGGTACCCTATATATATAAATTTAAAAAACAGGCGCATAATTATGTTTATGATAAGTCACCTTATTTCGAAAACAATGCTTTTCAAATCTGCTTAGGGACAATGTGGGCTGTTTGTTTAAAGTTCCGGTAAGTGAAAACATTTCAAGTTCCAATTTTCTGAGCACTTATCGAAAAATACGCTACAGTTAAGTTTTTTTATATATATTTTTTTTAAAGCTTGTGGTTGCATATTACACTTGCAGCCTCTAATTCCTCTAAGTGAATATTTCAAAGGCAAAACTAGCAGTTACACATTGAAATTTACACAACAGGGGACAGAAGAGGGAACACAACCGGGGGGGTCATCTCTGTAAAGGGTATTTTGCTGATGGTTTGGGGAGATCTCCACCAGCCCGTCCCTGTACCATCTGTCCCCCCAGCTCAGAATCCTTGCCCATCCACCCTTTCCCCTCCTCCCTCCCCCCCCCGCAAAAAAACTGACATCGAAAAATGCACAAAGAACCGGCTTGACACAACAAATAGCAACCCCCCCCCCACACACACACACACACAAAGTCTTGTTTTGCAGTCGTTGTGTGGACATTCCTTTGTTCTGTACACTTAAGGAAAATCCTATTCCTCAACACTGCAAATAACGTTGTGTGGACGTGTGTAAGTCCACATAGTGCTTCAGATCCCTACATTATGTGGACCTCTTTTGTTCTCAGGTCCACACTGCGTATGTAGCGCTTGCCCACACACACACAAGTGTGTAAACACCTCCAATCGGGGACCTCCTATTGTCCCTCTTTTGTTTGGACTTTTTGGCAACAGCTCCCATTGGTTTTGTACACAATTTCTAACTGGGGACCTTTACCCAACCGGGGACCCTATTGTCCTCTTTTGTTATAGGTCCCCGGTTTGAATGTGAAAACAAACACACACACACCCACACTACCACCAATACCCAAATGAAACTGCCTGGTCATTCCACTGATCACACCATCTCTGTCATTAGATATTAAAAATGGGCAGATGATGTAAAAGTCTAAACGTTACAGATCACGGACAAAAGGAAGCGGTTCGACCGAGTTCGACCGAGCCCGACCTGAGATAACATTATTGCCGTGTAATGGGCAGCTCAAGCAAGACTCACACCGGCCCAAAAGTGCAGGCTTTAAAACTACATCACAATAGCAAACGAATAAATATATGTTTGTGACATTTATTCTAGCATAGCAGATTATTTCCCCGAAGATAAACCATCTTCCTTTTATATACACAAGTCCTTAAAAAAGATACAATCCATTTCTACGTTCCAACACAGCTTTAAAACAAACATTGACGCCTCTGAAGGTTTTTTTTAGCTGGTCTCCGTATATATAAAACTGTTAATACACCTCCCTAGTCAGTGAAAAGTTATCAAGACACTTTTTCAGTCTTTGTGAGCGCCTTCCGGAAGCGAGGTTTTTCTGTTCCCTCAAGCATTAAAAAATATATATATATATATACAGTAATAATAGTCGTTCACTCTCAAACAGATAACTTGTGGCAGTACTGTCTCCCGGCATGGTATTTTCCCTCTAACTGTACATTCTAAAATCTCACGGGTCAAAAATTACCCAGTTTGGGGTCCTACGGGGCCTGACCTATTATCAGGTTCAATGTGGGCCCGGAATCTGTGTCAAAATGACACAGAAATGGGTCAAACTGACGCAAAAACCGAGCTAAAGTCTCTTCTGTGAAACAGTTTCCGTGCCATTCTGACCCGGGCGTTCATTATGTGAGCTTATGTTATAGAGGACTTCGTGAGAGTCAACATTATGGTTTTATGAGCAACGGACACAACCTTCAGGAAAATATTCACTCACACAAAAATCCCTTTGCACTCTTCCCCTTGTGGACACCTGGGTGAGGATAAGCAGCTTCTGACATTGGCCTTTTCGAAAGCACGGTTTCGGCGGCAGGGGCTCCGACTCGGAGACAGTCAGGCCTTTTGAAAACGTACACTTTTAGTACGGCACTTTCAAACAGGCGGACGGCACCTTAAGCCAGGGCCCGAGCAAAATCCATAATTTCGAAAAGGGCGAAAAGCATCGTACACCAGCAGGAAACCCATTTTTTTTTATTAACATAACCGGTTTGAGTGGGATTTGAACCAGCATTTTGGTGAAAATTAATCTAATGATTCTTGTTTTCTCTCAACGAGCTTTGACAGATGCTGCTGTTTCAAAAACGTGAATTATACAAAAACCTTCGCATAATCCACGGACAATACACCGACAAACGTGTAACGTACACAATTGTTTCCACAAGGTTAACAGAAAAAGATAATGTTGGGATCTCGACAAAAACTTGTGGGTTTTTTTTAGTGTATAAATAAGTAAAACTTGTGAACGGCGGATTGTCGTCGTGCAATACCTTAACTGATAACTTTCCCAAATCTATAAATATAGCTATTCAACATTCAAACACAATTTTGGGGACAAGTCGGTCAAAAATCAGATCAGCATAAATATTGAGATAACAAAGATTGCAAGAGAAAATAAATAGCGAAGCTTCATCGAGGCGATTACACTAAACGAAAATGACTACGTCATCATGATTACTTTGCAATACATACGCTATTATACAAACATATTAAGAACACGTCATGTGTAATTGCTACGAACACTTTTTTTCACTCTAGCGTTGATCAACCTCCTTTGAACGTTTTTGATAATTGTGATGACTTGTTTTATACGGTCTGACGTATCCTTTGATCCAAACAAAGTTTCTGTGACCTGTGACCCGAGTTCACAAGAGTTTCATAGAAACAACAACATCAAGTGTTTTCCCTTTAAATAAACTCTTACTCTTAGGGTTCTTTTTTTCTTCAAAAGACAGTTGGGTTAGAAACTATGTTTCAGTTTTTTTCACGGCACTTTAGCTGATTTCCATATACACGGCCGACTTGGCATACATATCTTTTGAACTTCCTGCACGAACTGCGTCAGGCACCTCGCCGATTGCAAGGTACCCCGAAGAACTTGGACTAGTCGGGGCATTTCTGCTCGCTGCCGCCAGCCGTTTCTCCGCTCTGATTGTTGGCAGTTCCTTGTCCACCGTCTCCTGGCTGGTCATCTCAGGATCAACATACTCGCCCGACGATTGGTAAAGGAAATCCCCGACCATACCCTCCGGGGGAGCTATTTCAAAATATTTGGCCGAGTTTGGCGAGGTTAAATTAGTCTCCATGTAAACTGGGGTGGAATCAAAAGCCGGTGCCCCGACCTGTGTGTACACGGGTGGAGTCGGTGCCCCAACCTTCGGTTGTTGGTATCCCCTGTTATCGTCGGCTCTGACAGTCGTTGCCCTGGATGGTGTGGAACCAGGAGATGCTCCCCACTGCTCGTCTGGATCGAAAATCGTGGCGTACATGTAAAGTCCGTCGGTCCCTCCGCCGGGGACGCTGTGTCCGGGGGTGCTGGTCCCGAAAGTGCTCGGTGACAACCGAAGTTGTCGATTGTTGGCAGGAAGTGGCTTCGCCTTACGCTTCCGTCGTCCCCGGCAGCAGCAGAAGACAACAAGGGCGAGGAGAAGAGCGACGACGACAGAGCCACCACTGAAGATAGCTACAGTAATAGGGTACGAGCCGAACAAGATGAAGGGCTGTTTGGATGCCGGTGGTGACGTTGATGTTGTATTCTCCCCCGGGAAGCTGTCCGGTGTTGTCTGCACCGTGTCCCCTGTTGGATCGACAATACCATTAGTTCCCGTGACATTCAATGACACGACCATTCTGTACTCCCCAGTTGCGGAGTATCTGCCGAACGTTGTGGTGCAAAAGACATCCATGCCATCGTCTTCCTCGGATATCAGCATCAAGCGCATTCGAGCAGCTCCCGTTGAAGAGAAATACGCCCGGTTGGCTTCTAGAGGAGGAACGGTGTGCCAGCTCACAACCGGGGGGCTGCTCGTTGCGGACGGTATCAAAGTGCAGACGAACTCGGCTCCTTCCCCGGCTACAATGTGGGTATCTACGGAAGTTACGGTAACCTGAGGTTCAGGGACAACCGTAATAGGTCCGACAGTGCAGGTTCTAACCTCCGAGCTGCAGACATTGACAGATGCCGAACACTGGAACGTTGCTCCTTCGAGATCGTCTGTGACTGTCGGGTTGATTTTGGCAGAAGAAATACCCTGTAACACGGTCATCACCGAGTCGACGGGCATTCCATTTCTACCGTCCGTCCAGCTGAGTGAGGCACTGTCTGAACGCCATGAACAAATAAGGTTGAGATTGTCTCCTCTGAGAGCAGTTATTTCACCACTATTCTGACAAAGATCACTACTATCATACCTTCTAACTGATATGTCCACACTTCTCGACCACAACACTACGTACGACGCACTTTGGCTCATGGACTTGGTGTATATGTTACAGTTGTAAGTTCCTTCTTCGGCGGCGCAAACGGTACTGATTGTGAGGACATCAATCGTTTTCCCGGGTGTCGGCTGGACGCGTGCCATGGCGAACCGGGACGGGGACTCACCCCTGACAAAATTGGGCAACAGGTTCCCGTCCCATGATACCGGTTGAGTGCCTTTGGTGATCCCCAAAACCTGGGAGCCTTCTGTGGTGGCATCGCACTGCAGTACGATGCGACCGGTCTCCTCCGGGTTAGGTTCCGTTACGGTGAAGATTAACTTGTTCTGTGCGCTCGAACTAGTTCCTGCGGCTACGGCAAAAACTGCTAGGTAGATCGCCAACATCACTGTCAAGAGGAAGTGATGCCTACAATGTTTCATAACTAAGCAACTATCAATGTATTAATCTTCAGCTTGTATTGTCTCAAGCTCATCTTAATTTAACACAGTAAGCTATGGCAATTTATCTTTCAAGGTACCTTCCACATATGATCGATTGAGTACGGTATGTGCTTGCTCCAGACAACGTACATTGCTGTTATATGAAACTGTTTCCGGACGTGGCATATCCAAATAAGCAAACTGCTTGGTGGGGTTGGACGTAACTTCCGGAGTGGGAGATAACCAACAGTCATAGTTTGTCAAATCCAGTAGGTGTGCATCCCCCACGTTTAGTAAGTCCAGGCTGCGTACGGGCTATGAACTCAATGAAATATTATGTGTCACTCTTTACACGGACACTAACAAATATTATGGGGAGTTTACTGGTGTACCGTCGTGTAATACAACAACTCCCCGCAATATCCATGCAGTTAATATGTACTGTGAGTTTTAACAATTACGCATAACTACATTATTCTCTCCTCAAAATATTAAAATCGGGAAGGCTACATCATTCCTATCTTTTTCATACCAATAATCTTTCTTTAAAACACGTAGACTATTAAAGGAAGGTATACTTTTCGTAATTCCTCGAAAGTTAAAGACCATTCAAACTTACTTGGTAAGAAGCACTATACAGCTGTAGTGGTTGTGTATACAATTTTGAGAAACGGTTCCCTTTTAAGGAATGTGGTTTTAGACAAAGGGATTCAAAGAAATGTCAATAGACCGTATTGAATAACCCCTTTGTTGCTATGAAAGTCGCCATCTTGTAGGGCAAACCGTATGCGCGTCTAAACGCGTACATCAATGAAGCACGCAGCGTTCCCGGTTTGATTTCTACGGCACATGCACGCACACCGTCACGCACACGCTAGACGCCAGGTTGTAGGGCAGATATTTGAATGGTGACGTCATATTCAATACGGTCTATAGGGCCTATGAGAAACGCGTCATGCATGAAAGTTTCACTCGGTTTTGCATCACGTAACTTTGGTCACACACGCCCTCGGGCGTTCAAAAATATTGCAATTGAATTTTTTTTTTATTTGCACCTCTGAGAGCGTGAGTTCTACAGAATGGCATTACCTCATTTCTGTTTCAGCCAAGTTTTCAACAAACCAAACACGGTGTTTGCCAACTTTTTTGTTTGTGTATGTCACTGTCGAAAGATAGACTTTTGCCATATCATTCCGTAATCACAGCCTCTCCTAATTACTTTGGTGTGTGTTTGGCAATTGGGTGCGGGGGGGGGGGGACCAATCTTGCCGACCTTGTGCGTTTCCCCAACACAATGCGCGAAGATCACATCAGAGTATGGGCCGGGCCGGGTGCGCACGCACAGGGTTAGGTTCCGTCTCTGACGTCACTCCGTCGTGCAAAGTCATGTGGTAAAAGCGGAAACTTATCCATGAATGAACGCGTCAAATTCAGGATGTTGCAGCTTGCTATGTTTACACCATGCGGGAATAACCATTGTGGCCGTACTTGGAAATGTATCATCGAATTATCACAAAGCTGTTTAGTGACAAATAACGCCTAGTAACATATTGGCAAGTCACCGTGGCTAATCGATGTTGGACTTTCTGATTTAAAAGGTTGATCAAGTTTATGTTGGTGAAAGTCATCAAACAGTATAAATAATTACGAACCATTTCCTTAAAAAACTGTGAGCATAAAGAAGGTTAAAGACCAGCGCGGTATTTGGGGTAACATTTTACGGGGGCACAAGGGGGGGGGGGCACAAGAGGGTGCACCATTTTCTTTAAGGGGGGCACTTCTGGCAAAGTTTTCGTTTGCCTTTTTTTTTTTAATCCCTTTTCATGGCATTTTTCAATAGTTTAATATTTAACGCTAACCTGGCGTGAGTGTAAAAACAAACACATTATCAGCGTGTGAATGGAAAAACAGTTTTAAAAACATCAACATTATCACATTAAATCTCTTGAAATTTCTAATCCAAAAAGTCCAGAATTCAAATGGGGGCACCCGGGGGACTGCCCCTCCCCTTAATTACGCCACTGTTTGAGACAGTCCAATTGAATACTGATGAATTCTCAATGTTTTTACAATATGTTGGTTTTTTTTATGTGGTCATTTGGTTAAGTGTATGCATACTCGGATAAAGGTTTTCTGGTCAGCAACCGCACTGCCGAAACTGGGGTGTTAAAATTGACACCATGGGTGTTGTCATATAGAAACACCGAACAGAGAATTTAACATCATATGGTGTTAAAATAACACTAATGTACATGTGTGCCTTATAAATTAGTTTTATTTTAACACCCATGGTGTAGGTTTTTTTTATACTACATGTTTAATACACCCCTGTTTTGCAGTGTGCCTCAAATCAAAACGAAAATCGGAACAAAGTTATACAAAAAATGTCCCCTCGTAAAATCTCATCATCCCAAAACCCAGCAGTTAACTTTCGGTTTCAACAAGTAAAATTTCACTCTTGCATCATGATGTTGAAATAAGGAACAATGGGGAACTATATGGAACTTAAAGGAGCCATCTAATAAAATGCGGTTAATCGAACTCTCCTCTAAATGGTGAGCATCCAATCCGCCCCACCCACTTTTACAAAAAAAGTGGCACCTTACCTAAACTTGGCCCTTTGTAAACTGTTCCCTATGTACAATTTATAACACCACTATTGAATTCCCGAAAACTGCATCTGCCATTACAAAGTGTACACAGTCTGTCTAAATTATCCAAATTTTGGTCAACGTTGTACACAATTTGGTTCGTAGCAACTAGGGCTATTACACATTAGTCTTCCATCCAGTACAGGTCAGACTTTGATTTACACCCAGAAGGATGTCAGTGGCTTCTGGGATGAGTGTATTATTGTCCTGAATTGGGCACAAATTCGCTAAAGCAGTGTTGGTTTTTAAAAAAAAAATTAAAAAATTCCGGAGGAAATTATTTATTCAAACGTCAAACAACTTCTCACCTTAGGTACAAAAAATACTGAAAAACAATGACATTAGAACAAAATATATAGTTAACTCATATAACACTTTGCAAAAGACAGAATTAACTTTGACACAATAGTTTAAACAGTCACATTTTGTGTGGAATTCACAGTAGAATCATTTGTAATAGAGATGTATCTTTCAAAAGTATAATAGCGTTTTAAATCCATTTTTTGGGGTAAT
Source organism: Pisaster brevispinus (assembly GCA_023634235.1). Taxonomy (NCBI): domain Eukaryota; kingdom Metazoa; phylum Echinodermata; class Asteroidea; order Forcipulatida; family Asteriidae; genus Pisaster; species Pisaster brevispinus. The sequence continues at coordinate 15,354,713 of JAMKCF010000007.1, read as the reverse complement.
GGTATATGCTAGTAGTAGTGCTAATGCCTAATCGCTTAGAATTGGCATGTATTGGTCTTGTATTTTACAAAAGCTTGGCCCTATCCAATTTCTGCAACCTATTTAAACCAATGTATGCATTCTTACAAAAAGGTAAATACTGCTCCATACGTGTTTTCAATTTTACACAGCAATTATAATTAATTGCAAGCTAAGAACTGCTTTATCATTTCAATGTATAACCTATTACACGCGCATTGTAACCAAAGTATAGTTGTACCCACTTGGGTCATGTCCGAAGTTTGAGTCGCGAGTTTGGGCCCAAGTACCAAGTTACTCCGTCCAAAAGATTCCAATTACGACTCATTGACAAGTCACTCTTTAATCCATAATAAAATTCGTTAAGATCTTAGTTAAATTGACCAGTTGATTTTGATGTAGGAACACTCGAGATTACGTAATTAAGAATTAAAAATGACACATGCAAAAAAAGGAAAATACCCATTGTTTTAGTGTGTGTACTGACATTTATGACTGCCTGATACCGGTACATTCCATACATTTTTCCCCTCAAAATGATCATCAAAAAAGTAAGCATGTCAACAAAATATTCCAATTAATTTTTTGTTAGTTTAAACATGAGACTCCCAGTATATAAGCCACGATATTTAAGTCTGAGTCCGAGTCGTTTGCCAATGTGACTCATGCTGCATCAAAGACAACATAACCGTAAGTTAAAAATCGGACTCAAGTCTAGGTCCTGGCCTCGATTCCAACAACACTGAATAGGGAGTAAAGCCCGAGAATCATCAAAAGTAAACTGCATACTAAATCAACACTCTGACAAAAATGAACTTGAAGGGTCTCGGGAGGCATGTATTGTTTTCATTCACTACATCTAATAATTGCATAATGTACTCACAATGACACAGTGTAGCTAACCAGGATGTGAAGCACTCTCTAGTGTAGTGTACACTGTACTCCTGTGAATAAAACCAATAAAACAAAAAAGGAGTTTAAAATTCATGTACATCACTAGATTTTAGTATTCTTTATTCCAAGACATGGGGTCGATTTCACAAAGCACTAAGATTCAACTTTAGATGAGTTGTCAGTATTACCATAGCGATTTGTATTGTGACATCACACTTTGCTTAGCAATTAAGATGGATTTGCACTTAAGATCAATCTTAACTCTTTGTGAAATCGAGCCCAGGGCCCAATTTCATAGAGCTGCTTTATGGTCAGTTTTTGTGTTATACTGTGTGATTTCCGTTTCATAGCGCTGCTAACCGCAAGCAGACGAAAAGGCATGCTAATCTTCCGGTGCTTACTGTATAAAAATGAATGACCTAACAATGCAAATCCATGGTGAAAGCCCAAGATGACCGCCAAATTTTCTTGCTAACCTGTGAAATATGCTTACGCTTAAGCAAATTTTTCTGCTGTAAATAGCATGTAAATTTGCTTACCGTTAAGCGGTGCTATGAAATTGGGCCCAGATTGGACTGGGGTAAAATGGACTGACATGTGTAGTCCAACAACCCACTATGCAGCATGGACACTACAAATTGTTTTTGACTCATTTATTACACATCCAACAGCACAGTTAGAGACAATCACAAGATGAATTGGAAACAAGATGAAATATTCAGTTTTAGATGTGGGAGGAAAACCCTCAAAGGGGGAAGACCCACGCAATCAGGTTGAGACTGGAAACCCAATCCACATGCAAGGCCTCGGGTCTGAGGTGGGATTCGAACCGGGGTCCACAGAGGTGAAAAGGCAGGGAAAGGAACCACTGAGAACTGGATGGCATTTTTCGTCAAAGTCCATCCTTCAAGTCTTTTGTCCTGTTGAGTTTGTTTTGAACCTTAAGAAGGGGTTCCCTACCTTTTCCAAACCTTACACACTTCTTGTTCAGGCAGATGGGTTCTTTAAGTGCCGTGCAGTTGCAATAGGAAACACACGTTCTCAAAAACACCAGGGCAGCAGGCATTCTCGACAGTGTTCATGATTTGAATCTTTCAAAAGGAAGATTCCCTTTATTGATAACAATCGAATTTCCTAACCATTTCCTAAACCATACCTTTTCCCAGAAAGACTATCTCTGCCAGTTTTCAGTTGAATGAATTTTTATTCCATGTTGAAAATTACAATTAATCATACATGCACAAAGTGTGAAATTACCAAAAACAGATTTTTATCTATAGAGAAGCATGTTAACATTGTCAACATGAAGATAAGGTGAAGCAATTGTTTTTATACCTTCCTCAGGAAAGACAGACTAAAATAAAAAGCATGACAAAGGAAAACAAACACAAAGTAAGTGAACTCAGAAACTCATTTTTAAAAGATTATTCACGTAAAACATGCTTTTTTAATATTCTTTCAATCATAACTGCACTATATTCATAATTCAAGATTGTTTATGTCTATATAAAAAGTGTCTTAAGTGTTTGAGAATGTTAGGGATCATGCCTAAAGGTTGTTCCAGATCAGTCATGACTGAGAGGCAAATCGATTTTTATGTGGTTGAACTATGTGTAGAAATTACCATTCAAGTACAGTCAGGATATTCCATAGGCTTGTGGACAATAGTCTTTAAGTGTTTGTTGCGATGGTAGTTTAATTGCACTAATTGCGATTCTGCTTCTGTTTTCTTGAGAGTTCTGGCTCCTACAAGACTTCTGCTCTCGCGACTACCACACCCATTTGGTGTGTTGTGGCCAACTGGTCTGCTGCATGCTTTGGACTCATGTTGTGTTGGATGAATCATCGGAGTGTGGGTTCAAATTGCACTCATGACACTTGTGTCCTTGAGCAAGTCACATAATTGCTTCTCTTAACCCAGGTGTATAAATTGGGAAACTGAGAGGGCTGAGACAGTATTGTGTTGGATAACTACTTAGCGCTAAGTTAAGCAGCCTGGGGTTGTGTGATCCCCAGGGAGTTGAGAAAGTTTGAGGAAAGGTCTAAAAGAATTCCTAATGAACAGGGATAATCATGTTGTAAAGCTCCTTGATCTAGCTCCTGGGATATGAGCGCTATAGAAGAACCAATTATGATTTTAATAATTATTTACTGGGGCTGCAGTCGCGAGCCAGCAGTCTCGCAAAAGAGCAAGAGTATCGTGAGAGTCGTGTCAGAGCCTTAATTAACAGCATCACCGCGACAAACCTTTACTGACTTGTCCAGAAGTCTAGGTATTCCTCAAACAGGAGACGTTGAATCTTCCAGTAGTGTCTGTTTTTGCTGGTCCCTCTGTCTATATCCCTCTCTACCAACAATTACTCTCAGTATAAAACAAACTGAATGGGAGGCTTTTGAACTCTAGGTGGCAGCAAAACTTACCAGGTAAATTTGAAATGTTTACACAGTTCTGAGCATGCTCACATTTCCAAGAGCAATTGAATTACCTGGTAAGTTTGCTGCCACCTAGAGTCCCCAAAAGTCTCCCATTTGGACTCACTTGGTGCATTGTAGGCTGTAGTACAACACCTTGAGTGGAGAGGTCAATGAACTGGCTTTCAGGGTCTTTTCACAGCTGCAAGGCTCCCTGTGACAACCACATTTCAATAGAAAGTGCAAGTCGTGCTGATATTCAAATGCTGCATGGGAACTTCGGGTGGTCACATACTTTTTTCTTTCAAATCATATGCCCTATATGGAGAAAAAAAATCACATACTTTATTCATTTGTGGGACTTTCAGCAGTCTATGATAAGAATTCAGAAAAATCTTATCTCTAAAAGTCATTAAAATGCCACTTTCAGATGAAGGGTTCAAATTAATCAATATTACTTTTCACAGGCCCTCTACCGTCTACAGTTCACCCAGTTTTACTAATTAGGTTTACTGCACCATTTTACACCTGCACAGATACCATAACAACTAAAATCACTGGGATTGTGGAATGGCAATTTTTTGTCTGACATTCAACGAGTTATTTGCAGGTCCCAGGCCACATTGCAACATTATTACAACTTGACACTATCTCCCTGAATCCCTTACTTACAGGGAGGGAGGGGAAGAGGTGTGTATAAGTGTGTTTCCTCTGTTGTAAAAAGCTTTGAATACTGACCTTTTTCCTCTGTCGAATTGAGACTCCAGATATCGATGGCTGTCAGATGGCCTTTAGAAATGACAGCGCCCTCTGTTGCTCAAGTTCTACCAACGAATAACTAATTCAGTGCAGTCTGGGACCTTTTTGCTAGGTGTTGATGAAGGGCATGTTCAACGGTTGCAGTGTCACTTTGACAGAAAGTCTGGACGTGGAATTTAAAAATAAATCAACTTGGAATGACCACAGGAATTACACAAATGTGGGAAGGTTCCACACTTCAGTTAGCCAACAAGTTTGATTGCCAGAGGTGAGGTGTAGGAAACCACAGAAACTAGCACAGGTTGCCAGCAAGACATCTGGAAACCTGCTACAAAAGAAAACATATAGCTACACCTATCAGAGGGTTCAGATCTTGGTTGGTCTGCATTCCTGTACAATTCTGTGCACGAAGTTTAGGCTTCAGTGGGAAAAAAGACAAATTAATTCGGCCCCTAAAAAATACTCCACACAACTCTGGATGGAGGCCATTTCTCAAAGGTCCATCAAATAGCAACCTCAAAAAAAAAGGAAAAACACAAACGTCTGTGTCATGAAAAACCTCATTTCTAACAGAAGTACTGGGAGACCGCATCTCATGCCCTTCTTGAGGTGTATCAGAGTTATTTCTGTTATTTCTTGATGTGACTGATATCGCTGACAGGTATGATTTTCTAAAAAAGAAAAAAAACCTACCAAACAAATACACAAACAAACAAACAAACAAACAAACAAACACCCCAACACCCCCAACAATCAAACAAAGAAAGAAACAAAGAAACAAGAAACACTCAAATTCTGCCTGCAACATCTTCGTCTTAGACTTTCTACTTCCACTTCTACTAAAAAAAGCTGAAGTAGTAAATACTACTGGGAGACGGTCTCCCGGAGACCATGCCTGATGCCTTTCTTCGGGTAGGCCTATATCTAGAGAGCTATTTGCGGCGTGTAAAACGCATATCAAAGTACATTGAATTTCAAACCAGAATTCCACCAGTAGGCTCGGCCTAATTGTTGGGTTTTTATTTTTATTTTTCCTTTAGACGCTGCCATGTTTACGTGGTACACGTAGCTTCTCCATACTCGATTGGCCGTAGTTATCCCCCACCAGGACGTCAAATTTAGTGATTCGAAATTCGCACCGACAGTGAGAGGATAGAGCGGAGAAACTTCACTAAACGACGTCCTTCCGACCGTTTGCTAAGAATTGTAACCGATTATATTCACTCTTAGCATCGTGTCTTACACCTTTCAAAAAAATTAATTTGTTTGTCTTCAGATCTTCACTTATAACTTTAAATAACAATCATAGTGGATTGTCATGTTATTCTCTCTGTTATTATTGTTTGTAATGCATATGAAAACGGACAATATAAAGCACAAAAAGAACAACACAAAACATACAAGACAATAAGCCCATGACAGATGCCTAGAATTTCAAAAGTTACCTAAAATAGCTGTGACTCGAAAGCCCCTCTCTATTCCGGATGGAAGTTCCACTACATCATCTGTTGACACCGTAGGATACTACCAAAGCACCCCCTCTTCGGCTAGGCTTAACTTTAAAGGTGTTTTGCAGAATGAAAAACTATTCTTGATTGCAGGCTGGAGGCCTAATCATAGCAACTACGGAAGCTGGATCGAGGTGTCTTTCGAGAGGGACGCAATCGTATCCGGGGATCGTCACGCAAAGGTCGCGATGATGCGTCCATGGGCATCGCCATTGGGTGACCAAACTCAAGGTCGTGCACGCAATTACAGATAACACCAGACTCTGGAGGTAGTGTCGAACCAGGAAGGTACACCCAAGGTATATGGTTGGTGTACTTGTTTAAAAGGACGCCCAGTTGTCTTTATCTAAAATGTTTTCCTGTAATTTTCGGCAAAATGCCCTACTTCCAAATTCGTTGCCTTAATTGTAACTAATATGGTTTGGCTGCCATCTTGAATTTTAAAATGGCCGAATTAGGAATGCTCCTTTAAGGACGTGCACAACATTGGGAAGATTGAAAACAATAAAATGTTCACAGATATTGGCGCATAAGACTTACATGGTATACAGCGGGTCAGGGTGGAAAGCTTCTCTTGAAACAACTTTGCTAAACATGCCGTATAGAGGAACGTTTGAGAATGAGCAGAACAGTATTAGTTTGGACATCACCAGTTCGAACCCAGATGTTTGAAAACAGTGAAAACATATAACGGGGGGGGGGGGAGGGGATCCTGATATAAAGTATGACTCAATGAGCTAAAACTTCCACTAGTTTGTTATTAATTCACGTTTAATGTTGGGTCACATGAAGTGAAGGTACTGGTTTTTGACAAGTACCAATGTTGCCCGCGTGCTTTAGATAATAACGGTACATTTCAATTCACCTAGAATCACAAGTGATGCTCAAGTTGTAAAAAAACATCCGTCTATGGGAAAGTAATTTAATACTTTTAGGTCTTCCTATTAGAAATTACATCAAATTTGTATATAGTCAGTTTTGTCCGATTGTATCCCGACGTCGCGGATAGACGCACACAAAATCTTTACATGCAATTAATGAAATGAATAGCAGACTATGTACTTTATTACACAGCTAGCAGGACAAGTTCTTTTAAAGACCACGTCACACCAGATGCAGGCAGTCTCAAAAAAGACAATTCCTTCACATTTCAGTTTTCTTGTTATTTTCTTGAGGATAGTGAGTTACAGCTAGAAGAATGTCTCTTGTCGAAGTGTTCCTTTTTGAATACTGTGCAACTGCAAGTGGTAGCTTTTTTATGTATATGGTTTATCACACAAAACATCAACACTGTCTGCGACTATCTTGCCAATTCTACCAATCCTGTATAATACCTTTAAGGCAGGCCGTACGTGTAAGGAGATTGCAAATTGACATACGTACATTTTAGATATTATATTTCTTTGGTATATTTTTAATGCTCGCGTACATGTGAATAACCTTGCTATCTTTGTCATTTCAGCCCTAAGGCAAATTTCTAAATACAGTTTGATAATAATAATAATAATAATAATAATAATAATAATAACAGCAATAACGAATTTCCATTAAGGTATTTCCCCCCTAATTAATTAGTTTCTCGTGTATCTGTACAGTATAGTAAGAAATATCTAGATACAGTTTTATGATAACGTTGTTATTTGACGAGTGACAGTACCGAAGGCATATTGCTTTTTAGACACTTTAAAAAAATTATTTTCTCTTTGTTTACATTTAATCTATCCTAGAAATGTTGAACATTTCTGGATACAAATTCCTGATTAACCAATCACATTTAAAAAATGCTATTTACTTAAAAACTTTTACCAAAATATACAAATATATTTAATATTTTAAGTGCGCTTGTACCAACTATATCAACTATTTAGTGAACAATTGTTGCCGTTACAGAGAAATAAAATATATATTTAAGTTCCACACCTGAAAGCATTTGTAAAACAGAATACAATAAAAGTTTGTATCAAAATTTAACTAACCTTTTAAAGTCATTACTATAGGTTTTCCCTGCCAATTTCAGCCAAATTTCAATCAATTTCACACGGATCCCCCCAATCCTCTCAAACTAGGGTTTCTTTTTAGCTATTATGCATTCAATTTCGTTTTCGTGCGCTCATAATTTCGTTTTTATCATTCAGTTTCGTTTCAGTTATTCTATTTCACTTTAACAGGCATTCAAGACTGCACCTTGACCATCCCAAACTTAAATTTCTACCACCTATTCACGCATGATAAAATTTAATAGTTGACCAGTTCTTGCCACCCAATTAATTTGAATGATCTTATTTGACCATTGAATGCTAAACTGGTGAAATTGAACTTGACATTTAAAATTGAAATTGAACCTATACTAACAAGTCGCATCGTAATTTGAATCTATTAAAAACACCAATGCTGCATACAATTCTGAAGGAAAAAAAATAGCGTGTTTCTCATCTTTACTAAACACTTCAAATGTTCCTCTTTTTACACCTGGGCTATAAAGTTTTCTAAAGTTCTAATAATATCACACTTTGTGCATAAAAATTACTATCTGACAACATAAACTGGTTTGGTTCTTCAAGAACTGAAGGCGTCATGTACAGTTCTCTAATTACTAAAACAATTGCATTCATATTCTAGAAATTTTGCTGAAGATGGTTACAGTCTACTGTTGGGTTGTTACACCATCCCCGTTCTTTCTTTTTATTTATTTATTTACTTATTTAATTAATTATGTATTTGTTCATTTTATATTGTATTACTTATTTTTAACTTCAATATTTAGTTATTGTTAATTTTGTTATATTTTTTGGGGGAATGCTATTTTTAACTTGTTCATAGAATGCTTTTTTATCTTTTAATTGAAATTTTGATATTTGTACGCTTCCAATTCGTTCATTAGTTATCAATACAAAATAAAATTTGTTTATTCTCATGTAAACTCAATTTCCTTATTGACTGACATTTTTGATGAATTTAAACAAAGATTACTTGTTGCCGTTTTCGCTCAAGTAGCTTTCTTTCTCGTATCTCTTTACTTTTTAATATATATATATATTTTGGCTTGCTTTTCTTTTTTCCTTTTTGGCTTCATATTTTTGCTTTACTTTACCTATTATATACTTTTATGTTCCTTTTACATTTTCAGGGGTGTTTTCTTTATTAAATAAGTAATGACAATAATATTTCAAAAATAAATAATAATAATAAACGAACAACGCCAGTGAATGGTAGACTTTTGAAGATGTTTGGAGCAAGTTCGAGCGCGAAGTAGGTAAACTGAAGGTAGACTATATTGACTCGAAAACCACGCGAGTCGAACCATTGGTTAACTACTGTGGCTCACCATGAGGAACCAGCCACGCTTTTCTTGCCTGGTCCCGGTAGGCTTGTTTCATGCTAACTCTCATGTAAAGTACTGAGGGGAAACCAGTGATACTACAGCGAAATGGCGGAAGGCAATGGAAGTGTTGAATACCAAACTGATGGTGGACTAGACCTGCAAACGAGTCACTGGTTCCCCTCGGTGCTTTACATGAGTTAGCATGAAACAAGCCTACCAAGACCAGGCAGAAAAGCTTGGCTGGCTCCACATGGTCGACCACAGTAGTCAATCAATGGTTCGTCACTGCACCGGTACGTTGCTTGTCAGTGGTCAACCAAAGGTCGACTAAATTTGCGCACTGGAACTTGCTCTTGGTGGCATAGGGCCAGGTACGAACCCTCAAACCACCCATTTCTACGACACGTAAGTCCCCCTCCTCAGGAAATAACCTCATTTATAAAGTTGCATAGCTTTCCAAATTGTTTTTAAAACACGTATATGTGAACTATGGGCACATAATGCACTCGGAAACAACAAAACAGAACGACGAGTTGTTGTTTCCCAGAAGCTTGGGGGTGTCCAGTGTTCGTCTACTTACAATGACGGTAGTAGGACGCAAAACTACCAGGCTGTGCTGCACTCATCAGAGTGGTGTAGACAGTTTCACTGCAATTAAAACAATTAAGAGAGCACTCAGGTTTAATTGAAATTTTGGAATGCTTTTTTGGCCTAGCTGAGAAAACAAAAGAAAAAAGAAAATCAGCCAATCAGCTAAGAATTTATGGTTCTATCCTGCATGCTTTAGAAACGCTTGCACAGATTGTTTTATAAAAGGATACTAAATTGTAGACGTTTATTTTGGTGAAAAACTGAAAAATGATCAGAAAAAGTTCTTGACTTGCTTTCAGTTCCCTCCTTTTAAAAAAACCTTTTTCGCCGCTTTATCAAAAACAAAAATTAAAATACTGAATAGTCATATCAATGCTTAGTATAAAACAAGTATTTATGTTAACGTCCAATAAAGTGCTTCACTATTTTAGTCATAAAACTAAGGCCAGATAATTTCTAGGGGAACAAATAATCGCATTTTCGCAAAGAGAGTACACAAGAGAAGTGCAGCTTACGGGTAGGTTCCTACAATCAGTATATGATCAGAGACACAAAGGTTTGACTTACGAGTTGCACACTAGAGGGATGGATAACACTTCAAGAAGGTGATTCAGGTCAATGACCTTTGAACCCGTGTCATTCATGGCTTTGTTTCCTGGATCCCTGTGACAGTCAAAATACATAAGAGTCGATTGAGGAGACTTACAGGTGTAGCATGATAGATTGGTTTTGTCGTTGAATGCTGGTTTGTTTATAGGCAAAATATTGTTTTAAAAAGATGGGATAAAAGTCACCTGTGAAACTTTCAGCTGAATACTGTGTCTACTTGCATTTTAATGTCAGACGATGTTGTGCCCATTCAATTATACATGCTTCTCCTACTACTGCCTATAGGTGGCGCTCTCTAATGGGACATTTCAACTCAATGTGCCTAGCTTCCTCTTTTCTGGGCCCAATTTCATAGAACTGCTTAAGTAGAAAATATTGCTTAAAAATGTTTTGCTAAGCAGAAATGGGTAGGATACCAGTCACAAATTGTACTTTTGGTATGCTAGCTCGGCAGGTAACCTTATTCTGGTGAGCTTAGTTCTATTTGTGCTTAGCTACCTTTTGTGCTTAAGCAGCTTTATGAAATTGGGTCCTGGTTCTTCAGTCTTTGCTTTTGAGTTCTGAAGTATTCCTTCTGTATCCTGGACAATTATGAACTAGAAAAATGACTACGGCTAACGAGGCCCATTTTCATAGCACTGCGTAATGGTAAGCAAGTTTTTGTGCTAACTATAGCAGAAAAATGTGCTTAAGCGTAAGTGCATTTCACAGGTTAGCAAGAAAATTAGGCGGTCACCTTGCGCGTTCACCATGAATTTGAATTGTTACGTCATTCAATTTCACAACTGTAGGCAACGGAAGGTTAGCATGGCCTTTCGTGTGCTTACGGTTTAGCAGGGCTATGAAATGGAAACTTGCGCAGTAAGCACAAAATCGGCCGCTAAAAATAAGCAGCTCTATGAACTTGGGCCAAGGTCTTGTTGCATCAGTCATTTTGAGGCCTTCGTGGCCCAGCGTCAAAAGAAGGCTGATGAAGCGCTAGTCATACCTGGAGCGAAATGTCTGCGAATTGAAAATATACGGATTGATGTTCTTAAATTCGTTTTTTAAGGATCCTACCTTCGATCGTCATCTTTTGGTGGTGCCATCCAATGATCGTAGTTTGTTTCCAGCAAAAACCACCTAATAAAAGTTGTAAAAATTAAACAATAGCAAAGAGTTACTGACATTCTGGCACAAGTAAACACTGTGTTACTATTGGATATCCGACACTTAAAAAAAAGCATGCTACAGAACTGTAATGATAAGGAAAGTGAACTTCTTAAGACTGTTTTCTTTTTTCAAAAAGGGAATCAATCAAAAGCAATGTTTGCATTCCCTCATCAAAAGGTCTAATGGTGTTATTGTACCATGGTTGACCATAGGAATACAACATGACAAGTACAGAGAGCTTACCCTTAACACTAGCTCAGCATAATCATCTATTCATAAATACCCCAGACAGTTTCGCTATTCCTATTGGTGAAGAGCATGTCACGTGGGGATGTTTAAACAGATGATAAAGCACGGCCAAGAGTGTTTATAACCGGCTGGCTTCGCGTGTTGGGCGCGCAAGCTCACGGTTCGCCAATTTAATTACGCGGAACGCAATATATAGCTATTAGTACCAGCACGTAATCTATTTTTACACGCGCGTACACACAACCCAACGCGCACCAAACATAATTTTTAAAAAGTTTTTGAAAATGTACAAAATGTACAGATTGTCACAGATTGTCTATAATTTGTTTTCGCTTTTTAACAAAAGGACATTTATGAATGGGAATAAAAGAGTAGTGACTCGTTCTTAAACGGCCGTTTAAAACCTTGCAGGGTCGTGGTTGTGCGATAAAGGCCCTCGCCTTCGGCTCGGGCCTTTATCGCACGGCCACGACCCTGCCGGTTTTAAACGGCCGTTTAAGAACTTGTCGCCACTCTTTTATTCCCTTAGTAAAAATCTGCATAGGGGCTAGTAAACAACCATCTCTTAAAATGCCCTGTGAGCAGCTACTAAAAAACTGCACAACCGCACTCAATTTCTGGTGGTTGAATCATGGGAGTGTGGGTTCGAATCCTGATCATGACACTTGTGTCCTTCAGCAAGGCACTCAACCATAATTGCTTCTCTCATCCCAGGTGTATAGGCCTAATGGGTAACATGAGAGGGCTGATGAGACAGTATTGTGTGGGATTGACCCCTTAGCACTAAGTTAAGCAGCTTGGGGTTGTGTCTCCTCCTCTCTCTCCTCTTGTGATCCCAGGGAGTCAAGAAAGTAACAGGAGTGGTCTAAAAGTATGCCGGATAAAGGGATAATAATGTTGTAAAGCACCTTGTTCTAGCTACTAGGATTTGTGCGCTATATAAGAACCAAGTGTTATTATATTATTGATGGGTACCTTTGAGAATTAGCTGTGGGGACAGCTGCAGTGTAAAGATGTCAACGAGCTGAGAAACTTGTGGTAACGGTTAGGTGGAACAACCAGTGAGAGTCTGTTGGAGCACCTACCATTAAAATACTTGTAGAACAGGCTCAATGGGGCAACAGAGTGACGTGGCCAAGTCAAGCCCGTGAGAAATTATCACTTGTTAACCCCTTTCTAAAAAAATGGCCAGCTATACCAAAAGTATTGTAGATTTTCATGTTTTCACAAGCACTGACCTTCCCTCTGTTGAGTTGAGATTCCAGACGTCGATTGCTTTCAATCGTCCTTTGGTGACAACAGCGCCCTCTTCTGGCTGCACGCCACCTATGATGAAATAGTTTGGTGCTGTCTGGGGAACGTTTGCAAGATGTTGCAAGGCAGCTTCAAAGGTTGCAGTGTCCTTATGTGATAGGACCTACAAAAAAACAAATGGTCCAAAATCTTATCTCTTAGGATGCTACTTGATCGATAGAGAGCTCACAAATGCAACAGGTGGTCGGATTGCAGGGTCTCCGGTGAAATTCCAAAGTAAGGCAGTATGTGGAAAGAATCTTGATGAGTATTTCAGTGTCATGTCGTGGCCGAGCGGTTTAGTGCATTGGACTCAAGTTCTGGTGGCTAAGTCTTCAGGGTCTGGGTTCGAATCCCGGTCATGACACTTGTGTCCTTGAGCAAGACACTTGACTATAGTTGCTTCTTTTCACCCAGGGGGTAAACGGGTACCTGTGAGGGCAGAGATGGTTCTTGTGATTGATTTAGCTTGGTGTGCTTTGCAGCACAGGCTGTATACTCCCAAAGGAGCTGAGATGGTTCAAGGAATGAAATAAATGGCCCAGTGACCAGGGGTAATATTGGTGGAGTGCCATGAGGGTCACATAAGAAGCCACTAGTGATAATATTATTATTATTATTATTAATGAAGGCAAAAGCCTACATAATTTCTTCAATTAAATTGTAAGTAAGAAAGTGTAATTAAGCTCATAAAAACTTACATCTCTGATCTGGAACGAGGTAAAGGCAGTTTTATCAGTGATTAGCGCTTTCAATATCTGAATGATGTCATCAACCAGAGTCCCTTGATCTGCAAAATTTACACAGAGACTAACATCATGAAATTTTTAGTTTTCATCATAAAAGTGATTAAAACTGTGCAGTGACGTCTGCTGCCAGCTCATGCATGACATATTTTAATATTTCCATTGTTTTAGCCATGTCGTACACATTGTAAGTCATATACGATACTATCCTGAGCTGAACCATGCCACATGTCCTAGACGGGGTGTCAATTAACAGGGGTCAGTGATTTGGTTAGGAAGGGGGGGGGGCGGGACAAAACTCTGCCGGAAATCTTTGTGTGCAAAAAGGGTACGTCAAGTGTCAATGGTAGACGGCATAATATGGTCACAAGTTGTAGTAGACTACTCCTAGTATCACTATTAAAGTAAACACGCTTAAGGGAAACTTAATGACCGTTGAACCTGGTTTATTGACTAAGCTGTATTTCCGCACTATTATTACATGTCAATACTCGAGCCAAAATATGGCGGCGCCCGGGGCGAGCTACGTGACGTCACTTAACAACAATAGACTTGAGCAAGTCCTAATTCAATACATTACACAAGTGAAACACCCAAACTGCAAACCCTACACTACAGACTGTTATTGCTACATACGTCGTGCTACACGACTCGCGGCTGCTCTCTCTAGTCCGAGGAATTCAAATTTAAGACATCACTCGTGGCTATGATGATCATGTCTTTGTACAATCATGACCATCATTCAAATCTAACTCCCAAATGGCTCGTTAGGTAATGTTAGTTTTGCTGATGACTGTAAATATTTTCAGATTTTTTTTTTCTTCGCCCAGTACAACCCCGAATCAACAAGGCTTCACTTTTGACTTACTTCTCTGGTTGAACGACACTGTAAATGCATTTGGTCTTTGTCCTGTGAAGGTCCCTGTTTGACCTAGAAACATTGTGGATGTATACAAAGTCTGCAGATAACGAGAGTAACACAATCAACAGTCAATATTCAAGAGTAATGGATTGAAAACTGTACCAAACATTTAATTTGATCCTCTTCAGGGCAAAAACTTAAAAAACAAATCTGAAATCAACAGCTGCAAACTTTCTGAATCACTTTGGAATGGTTCAAGTTTATATAGGTGGTCGGGTTGGCGTATTGGTATCTTTCCTCGCCTTCCACCTCTAGAACCCCGGTTCGAATCACGCTGGGGGCACTACATGGATTGGGTTCTCAGTCCCTACCCGACAGCGTGGGTTTTCCCTGGAATCATTCTCTGGGGTTTTCCTCCCACATCTAAAACTGAAACTTCTCTCTTTATCTTCTCTAAATTGAGTTCTTGGCTAGTATAGGGATTAAGTTCGCTTTTTTGAGAGTCCTTGGTTTCACAACCAGAGTAAATGAAACGAAATGAAATGAAATGAAATGAAAGTTCTAGCTTCCTGGTATAGGAGTATGAACTTCACCTGATTTACAATTCATTCTAAATCACTACCAACTTTCAATAAAGTTCTGTTGCTGAAAGTTTTCTTGGTATTGAATGATGATCCAGAGACATGGATTGTCATAAACTTCCGTTTAAAAAAATTGCGCTTCATAACACTAGTAGTAACCCCGGGCCGAATATATTGCCCCAAATTTCAGACTGTGTACTAAAATGCATTGGTATCAATACAATGCACCATGTGACCTTAAAATGACCTGGTCAATGTTTTGAAGTCATTGTTTCTAGCACTTTCATTTGCAATTTTCTACACAAGTCTTCACTTACAGCTTAAACTGTCAAGATTGCAAGTCTTTGGTTGTGGCTTTTAAAATCTAAACCTTTTTAAAGGTACTTAAACATTGCCTGCAAATGAAACATCCTTTTCGTCAGACAACTCCCACCTGTTATCTCCTTGTAGTTGCTTTTCCAAACAGTGGACATAATTGGATCATGCACAAACCAGTAGGGCTGCTGACTGCCCCAGGCAGATTAACTGCTCATCCATTAAGTTTAATGACCCGAGTAATGCAATGTAAACACAACTAATGGGTGAAAAGGATGAATAGTTTCCAAGTTTTTGTGGCCCAAGATTAATAAATAAGTGAAATGATTTTTCTAGATTTGTTTTTCTTCTTTCTAACCTTCCCGTTGCTCTGGAAGTCCACTACTAAACTCAAGTTTCTGAGCTGTGGTGAGTGTGTGTAGTCCATATTGCGACCATGCCAAATACTCCCCTTGCTGTCCTGTGCTACGATGCTGGTACATCCTCTATGTATATAATAACATAAACTCAATTCAATATTTTATTGTCGTCATTAAAATCCAGGCCTGGACTTTCATCTTTGAGAAGGCAAGGCCCTTTTCATTCTGGAACAACAGGGAACTTCCATTGAAAACAATCCTGAAGTCTATGGAACATTTTTAATGGGCCCTAAGGCCAAGAGCAGGGCAAGGGCCGACGTGGCTTCCGTTTAATCTGCAAATCATCGAAAATTTCAAAATTTACAGTTATGCCCACTGGCCACATACATACCCAACAAAATAATTACAAGAAGTAAATATAAACTAGTCAACTTGCTGGTGCGTAAATTGTGGCGTGTCGTGGCCCAGCGGTTTAGTTCACTGAACCCAAGCTCTGGTGTTGTCAGTAGCAGAGTGTGGGTTCGAATCCCGGTAATAACACTTGTGTCCTTCAGCACCTTCAGCAAGGCACTTAACCATAATTGCTTCATAAAAAAAGTTGGGAAGGCAGCGCATTCTGCTCTGCCAACCAGGCTCCGAGTGAATGATACCCATGCCTACATCCTTACGGACTGTGAAGGGGGTAACCCTGTTTCAGCCACTGGTGAAAGTTGATCAAATCAGTTAAGTGTAGCCCTCACCTTGAAGTGGCCGTCCGGCCTTGTGAGCAGGGCGATATTTCATAAATTTCTTTTTACAAATCTCAAATCGCGAGTTGTGTTTAAAGTTGTCAATAAAATGGGCATACTTGACCTGCCATGCCAAATACACGGTGCAACAATTTGGGTCAATGTAACTCAGCCTGGGATACGCCCAGGGTTTAATGACTTAGTAGGATTTCTCTCTAATACTTACACCGAGACATCGTAGAAGATACTAGCGAAGACCATTTCGCCAGCGTTCAATTTGAAGTACTTGGCGATTCCTCTGATCTCACCGGCATAAGGTGATGGTAGGTACTCCTCAATCGCCCCTCCAATGACCTCCAACAGGGCAATTGTCTCATTGGAAGTAAATTGTCTGATGGAATAAAATGATGCATTTAACTTAATAAAAATAATAATAACTAGTTCTTATATAGCGCATTTCACAATAACGTCTCAATGCGCTTTACATTAGTGCCCTGGTCATTGGGCCAATAACATTCCTGTAATCTTTCTCAGCTCCCTGGGGAGTCTACAGCCCGGGCTGCCGTGGCGCTCCGAAGGCTTTTTCAAACACAATATCAACCTCTACTCTCGCAGGTACCCATTTATACCCCTGGGTGAAGAGAAGCAATTATAGTAAAGCATCTTGCTCAACGACACAAGTGTCATGACCGGGATTCGAACCCACACCCCGATGACTAGAATCATCGAAACTTGAATTCGATGCGCTAAACCACTCGGTCACATGACACCCCGGACTACATCTTAAGATTCTTAACATCTTGACATCTTAAGATTCTCTGCTGGTAGGATTCCATTGATATGCGTTTTAAACAGGGTTTTTTCTTCTCCCAACCGTTTCCAATCATGCATCATTCAGGCATGATATTCGGTCCTTGGAAAAAAAAAGTGGAAACATTTTCTCGAGTACAAAATGCTGACCTACATGATACATCACATAGGGTACAGTAGGTTTTTAATAGACTTACACTAGGTTATGTGGTTACAATTTTTTTTCTCAGATTTTAGAAAGGGCAAACACTTTGGAAATCAGACTAAAGTAGAACATTGTGCCTGATCATTTCTTCAACAACTTTCAACAATTTTAACAATTTGTTGATACTTCGAAAATGCTATCACCTTTTGAAATGAAATGTTTACTGGTTAGTTTTATTTGATCTACATTTAATAAAGGATTAAATCAATCGACTGGTTCAAAAAACCAAAGGTATGCTTTACCTTTAATAGAGGTATAAAATTAAGTCACTGTGGTCAAGTGGTTAGACTGCAGGACTTACAATCACAAGATTGTGGGTTCAAATCCAACCAAGCTAACTGTCAAATTCACAGTGACTGGAATTAAGTATTGTCGTCTGTTTACTGAATCACAATTTATTGATTTGTGCAATTCATAGACATTAAACCAACGTTGGTATGAGAGAGAATGGCTGTTGCAAGCTTAGCGTTTTTACCTCCTTGTCTGCTTGTGCCTTGGTAGGGAGCTTTGCCGAGTTCCCGTTCCCTTGATGGGAAGATCACTTAAAAAGTAAGCATATGTTCAATCATTCAACCTTTCTATCAAGTAATAAAAAACAAGAAGCACCCCAAATTTCATTCAATCTAATTTAGTAATTACCTCAAGAGTGACTGGACGGTGTTTCGATAGACGTCCGCGTCCCAGTGCTTGAGGACGGGTTGCCATCGGTCCTCTTCGGGCAAGTCAAGGTTCAAGACAAATCTTGGCAACTTCTGCAGGTCTTCACTCGAACCACTGAAGGCCGCAGCGACAAGCGCGAGGTGTAAAACACCTAGGAAAATACACGACATTCGCAACATTTTGTCTATAAAACGGTCAGGCCTTCATCACTTCCACTTGTACTGTTACTGTCTTTATTTCCTGTTTCGTTCACATGAGACTGGCCCTGACCCCCTGTGGTGTGGGGTTGTTTTTGTCTCACAACGGTGTCACGTGATACAGCTGATGTCAGGTGACTGTGAATGAATAATTGGTTTAAGGTCCACATTATGACCTGCCAATTGCAGCAAAAAGAACAAAAGCCAACGAAAATGTCAACACTTTTTTGATATCAAGTAATAAGGTTCAATACCAGTGCTGTTTGCATCTGTTTTCCCCATAAATAGAATCCAAACGACGGGCCGACGAGTTTTAACGACTTCCAGTAGCACTGCCATGTCTGGGTGCACGATCCGTCAAACACCAGACCAGCTCTTGCCGTTGACGTTACTGATACTGTGACAGTAGAGAAGACAGCACCGACCACACCATCATGTTTGGTAAAGTATTTAATGGTTTTTTTTTTAGTATGACCGGCGCGAACCGCTTCTTGCCTTCTTTCGTTTACCGACTGACTGTGTTGGTTAAATTGTTCGTAATGTCGCGATTCAATACCTGATATTATTTTAAGGCAGGTTATGGCGACAGTACAAATACTTCAATACCTGTCATTATTAGGCCTACTACAAGGCCTTTCTTTTTTAACATCACAGCCCGAGTTTTAGCGAACCAAGGCTGGAAAACTATGGGAAGCCATAAATGCAAAGCAAAAACAGATAGCCACAGTTTGTAACAAAGTTCCACAAAAATAAAAAATACATTAAAACAGGAAAATGTTTCTTTCGGCTTAAATCGGGCTATGCAACTTTAACAAAACGCCAAATGAAAAAAAAATAATAATAAAAAACATACCCTCACACACACCAAAAAACAAAACAAAACAGAGCCCCTCTCGTTTGTCAGCTGAACATGCTCAGGGCACACTGATAGAAACGTCGAGTGGATACCACCGGTTCTTCTTAGAACCACTAGTGAGATAAATATTTTCATGGTGGTTTTCGAAATAATACTAGATATTTTAACACAATGTCATCCCCAGTGCTTAGTATTTAAACTGTAACAAATATACGTTTGACCATCAGGCAAGGGCAGCAAAGCAACGTCGATGGACTCCCAACTTGTCACCCTTCTCCTGCTGATAGCCGGCAGCTACTCGGTTCAATCTTGTTCAGTACCAAACTGGAAGCCGATGACATTGGCTCAGCAGGCAGCAGAGGCGAAAATTGTTGTCTACGGCAATGTTACCGCACATTACCCAATGCGTGACGTTCCAGTTGATAGAGTAGGTGGTGAATTTTTGTTCCGAAGAATCTGCAAAGTGGGTCTGTGGTTGGCCCGATTAACAAACTAATCTGACCCTATACCTTCATCAAAGGAATGGTGAATGAAATCAAAATAGTATACATGTAGATTGGTAAATATTATTGCCCATCAACAATTCAGGCAAAGTTTCTTTGAACCTTTTTCACAAAACCTTAAAGTATAATACTATAAAGTGAAACTTTTAACAGTTGACCGTCAATGGTTAAGCAAGCTAGCCGTCAACACGCCGGTTACTATAATATGCGAAGCAACTTTGTGTCCAATTCCAGTTTCTTAGTTCGGTCCTATTTCACATGTTGTTGAATGAAGCTCAATTCAGAAGAACCTCATCACAACAGTTTCGATAATCCAAATGTTTCATGTTACAGGCGTACATCGCAACTATGGAGGTAATCTGCGTCTTAAAAGGTGAAGATCTGCCACCAAGAATCAACATCACAGAAGCAGGAAGGTTAACCTCATGCGATCACACGGAATTACCCGTCGACCAAGAGTTCATCGTTCTCCTGGAGATGGACCAAAACGGTGTCTTCACGCCCGACGAAGTGAACTATTTATCGGTTGCGTTCGAGGCCAATTATGGGAACTTCCGGCAAGTTATCGATGCAGTTGGCAGTGGAGACGTTGGTACGAAGTGTCCGCAATGGGAGGGTGGTCGCGGTGGAGTGGAGGGAACTTTCCGTCATAACGGCTATTTAAAAGTTGTCATGCAAATTGTAGTGTGGTTTTGCACTAGGGGAAGCAACATGGCGCACTTCCAACTTATCACCCTTCTCCTACTATTAGCCGGTAGCTGCTCTGTTCAGTCTTGTAAAGTAGTCAACTGGAAGCCGATGACATTGGCTCAGCAGGCAGCAGAGGCAAATATTGTTGTCTACGGCAATGTTATCGCACATTACCCCATGCGTAACGTTCCAATTGAGAGGGTAGGTGGTGATTTCTTTTAGAAGATTCTGCAAAGTGGGGCTGTAGTAAGCCCGGTTTACCTCGGACCCTTTAAAACAGGTGCTTGAGCAATTTTTTTTAAACGGGGATGCTATAAAATGTGTTTGTTTATCACTTACATGTAATTTAGATGTGTGTACACTTGTGGTTTTTTTTTCTCATAATTATCGATCAAAAAATTAGGCCCAGACCTCAATGTTTCGAAAAACTAGAAACACTTTTGCCGTTGCCGGCGTGCGTCAACATTCCATACTTTGACGTCATTTGTGGGTCTTTGCTTTAATTGTTCCATGCTGCAACAAAGCGGCTATTCAAAACGAATACATGAGTGCGGACAATGAAAGAATGGTGAATTCTATTGCCTATCAACAATTCAGGCAAATATTGAACCTTTTGAACACAATTATAAAGTATAAAACTATAAACTTCAAAATTGTTAACAGTTAACCGTTAATGGTAGGCAAGTTAGCGGTCAACACGGTTGCAATATATGCGTGGCAACTTTGTGTCCTATTACAGTTTCTTTACTGGTCTTAGCTTATTTCGCATTTCATTGAATAAAGCTCAGTTC
Source organism: Pisaster brevispinus (assembly GCA_023634235.1). NCBI lineage: Eukaryota > Metazoa > Echinodermata > Asteroidea > Forcipulatida > Asteriidae > Pisaster > Pisaster brevispinus. The sequence continues at coordinate 15,333,603 of JAMKCF010000007.1, read as the reverse complement.
ACAGAAGGAACTCATCACAACAGTTTCGATAATCCAAATGTTTCATGTTACAGGCGTACATCGCAACTATGGAGGTAACCTGCGTCTTAAAAGGTGAAGATCTGCCTCCAAGAATCAACATCACAGAAGCAGGAAGGTTAACCTCATGCCATCACACGAAATTACCCGTCGACCAAGAGTTCATCGTTCTCCTGGAGATGGACCAAAACGGTGTCTTCACGCCTGACGAAGTGAATCATTTATCGGTTGCGTTCGAGGCCAATGATGGGAACTTCCAGCAAGTTGTCGATGCTGTTGGCAGTGGAGACGTTGGTACGAAGTGTCCGCAATGGGAGAGTGGTCGGGAATGGGAGAGTGGTCGGGAATGGGAGAGTGGAGCGGAGGGAACTTTCCGTTTTAACGGCTATTTAAAAGCCGTCATGCAAATCATAGTATGGTTCTCCATTAGGAGCCTCATGAACATCGATTATTAGACGAGTGTGCACCGGACACATTTAAGTTTTAAATATTGAACCTATCACCGTTTTTTATAATGACCATTTTATAATTGCCGAAAGTGTTTACCTTGTTCTGGATATCATTGTCACTTTTTGACTTCAAATCTGTGGTCAAAGCAGACAGTGTTGGACCGGACGGAGAGACTGCACTGTAAAAACGATGTTTAGGATTTAAACACTTTTTCTGTACCCACTTTTTAAACATGTTCAAAGGCTAAACGTGCTTAGCTTTTTTACATTTCCTGAACACTTGCTCCAAAAGTATTTATCATTCAAACACACACACAATATTCTAAACATGCTTCAGGCTACACATGTGGAAAAAGTGGGTACAAAAATTATGTTTAGAAATGTGTTTAAACTCTAAACACTGTTTTTACTGTGTGGTGCAGACGTGGACGCTCGCAACTCCGTACTCAAAATGCATGTTTATCAGGAGTTAACATTTTAAACTGAGAACCGACAGCTCATGAAACAACTATCGATCATTATAAGAAACACGTTACCAGTAGGTAAGCTCCTAGATCTCTGGGCATGCAAATAGCCCATATGCACAAGCGCCATCTTAACAATATACCGCATTGCATCTTGGGAAACCGAGTGCAGTTAACTAAACAATAAATCAAGATGCCAAGATGGATGCTGCAGTTTACATGTAACTATAAATGGTTTAAAAGTAACCTAAATTTCATACATGATTAGAAAAGGTGAATCGTGAAAGGAAATCCCCAAAGCTTTGAGTTTTTGCAGGCACAAAATGTACAGCTCATTGTCAGGTTTCGTAGTTGTGTACCGCATTTTTTTTTTACTGTGTGAGGGTGTGAGTGAAACAAAGTGATGTAACGAGTAGAATGAAGAGGGTTTTTTCCATTGGTGTCATATTTGGCCATTAGTAAGAAAAAAACATACAGGCATTTAATAGATATTAATTTTGCATCGGGGATAAAGAATATAAATGTTTGGTTTTACCCTTACACCGATGTGTGTTAGCACTGTATACTCAGTACTTTCCCGAGTTCTGTGAAAAAATCACAGACATATTACTCGGGTGGGATTCGAACCCACGACCTTTGCAATTCTAGAGTAGTGTCTTACCAACTAGACCACAGAGATTGCCCGGTAGCTAGAGGCAGTTCGAATCCTATATTTTAGCAGCGGGTTCCGCAACGATTTAATAGATGTAAATTTTGCATCGGGGATAAAGAATATTAAGTTTTGGTTTTACCCTTACACCGATGTGTGTTAGCACTGTATACTCAGTACTTTCCGGGAACTCGGGAAAGTACTGAGTATACAGTGCTAACACGCGTCGGTGTAAGGGTAAAACCAAAAATTTAAAAAAATTAATAACATACAGGCAGTCAAAATGTGATAGAACTGTAATTGTGATGCAAGGAAATTCGCCATAGCGCTCCATGCGGTCGACAGTAAGGTCAATGTGAATGCATTGTTGGCTGCAAGTTCACTATTTTGTGAACATGGTATTTGTTAATTATCTAAAACAAGTATGCTGCTTCGACTAGAAGTGAACGTATTGTTTTTTATTATTATTTGTATGCTGTTTTGATTAGTGATTGTTAACAAAATACATGTACATATATTCATCGATCGGCATTCATATTGTGCAGATTTTCAAATCTCAGTTTGGGGTAGGCAAGAGAGGGGTGGAGCTAATAAGTGGGGGTGGGATGGCTGCGCCCCCCCCCCCGACACCACATAAAGTTATACCTTCTACATAGTCACTGGAATATTACCTTGCACAAACCAATAGTGCCCACCAAACACTCGATAATAATTCACGATATTCTTTTATTGCACCTTTTGCTTCTTTTGGCGTTCTATACAAAATCTCCGGTTCAGCGTTATAGGTCAAAGGGCGAAAACAGGTGTATTGAAACCGATCAGATCAAACACCCCCACACAGCCGCAGAACTTAAAGGAGAACATAACCAACAAAATCTTATTCTCAATCAACCGTTGTCTTTAAAAATGGCCGCAATAAGCGAGATTTTGCCGCAAGAGTATGGGTATGTTGTATTCGCAGTGCTATTCTGTTGGGTTGTTGTCAACTGGATGGGCTTCAAAGTCGGCGGTGCTCGCAAGAAATACGGCGTGAAGGTATGACCCATGACTTTGCATTTTTACGCATGGCGGAAAGTTAGCTGTGATCTAGTTTACAAAACTCAAAGACCCCCTCTACGATCTTTGGAAGAACAGAGGGGTATGACTATCACAACTAGCGGAAAGTTAGATTATTGACTCAACAATGCATAATAATAAACTGGACCAAAAAGGCAAAAAATAATGTGTTGGCAAAATTGTGTCACCTCCTGACGACCGTTGACAACCAATGGTCGAGGGTTATGTATGATTGTAACTAGGGGAGACATGCAACTTTTTAGCTAATCAAATCAGATATCCTTACTATTATAAAACTGACAAACCCTGTACAAAGTTTCCTGTGCTTGATTAAGATTAAAGACCCTGTTACAATACAAAGTTTCATGTGCTTGGCCAAATTCCGGTTTTTTTTATCTCGCAATAATACAAAGCTTCAAGTCTGAAAATAGAATTCTAAAGTTTCATGTGCTTGGCCATTCCCTTTTTTGCAATTGTATTAAAGGCAAGTTTGAAAAGGGTACAGGAAAAAAAATGTATATGCTTCTTTTATAAGTTTTGTTTGTAGGTTAAAGTACAACAGGATTTGTGATTAGTGAAGAAAAATAAAGTCTAGTTTTTATCTGAGAGCCCATTGATTATAAAAAGCAAAATTAAAGAGTCTCAACATTTCTGTTTGAATTACTGTATGTTCAATGTCAATGAATAAACAAATCACTGTTTCATAATTTAATTATCAATAGGCCTAATAAACAACAGGGGAAACTGACGGTAAATTTTAAAAGCAAAGAAAATAAACCCAACTTAAACGTGCACAAAATCCTTTACAAAACATGACCTAGTTGCTCAGAGCTAAATTGAAATAGAATTTTTGAAATCTGTTCCATTCTGATTCAACTGATTCACTTTAAAAATTACCCTTGTTAGTTTTTGGGATGCTTCAATTTTCAAGTGATAAACAGCATTCCAAAACAACAGTTGGGTGTTTTGGACGGTTGGGGTTGGGGATGCTACAAAGTAATGGCCTTAGTTCAAGAAATATTTCGTCCTCTTTCAGTATCCGGACATGTACAGTGATAAGGATCCAATCTTCAATTGCATCCAGAGAGCTCATCAAAATACGTAAGTTAAATTAGTTCACTATTGTTCTTATACAAATTGGCTTCACTCCAAATTGTATTCTTTTTTTTGTGTGTAAGCTCAGAGCCCCACTACAGTAGGTGCGATAATCGTAGCTCTTGGTCACGCCCCTTAGACCTAAGGAGGTGACCAGATTTTGTGTTTATTTATTTATTTTTTTTTTTTATGAGAAATTGCCTAACATCACAAGGCTGGACAGCCACTTCAAGGTGAGGGCTACACTTAACTGATTTGGGCTGTTGACCCAAATCAACTGCCACCAGGGGCACGTTGCCACCTACTCCTGTGTTTGAAACAGAGTAACCCCCTTCCTAGTCCATAAGGATATAGGCAAGGGTATCATCCACTAAAAGGTCGTGTCTGATTTTGGCCAACGTCCGTGGTCAAGACATTTGGCACCCGAGACCAAGGACCCTAGTTTGCCTTTGTCGTGTGAAAAGGGCTTACGAGCCTGGCTGGCAGAGCAGAATGCACTACCTTCCCAACTGTTTACGAAGTAATTATGGTTAAGTGCCTCGCTCAAAGGCAAAAGTGTCCTGACCTGGTATCGAACCCACACTCTGCTGCTGACAACACCTGAGCTTGGGTCCGGTGAACTAGACCTCTCGGCCTTGACACGCCTCGCCAAGAGCTGAGGTCATTACAGCTAGACCCACATGATGCATGACCAGGTTCAGGACGATGCGGGGGGGGGGGGGGGGAGGGACACTGGGAAGGGCGTCCTTTATTCTTGTGTTTTATAAAATATTTCACTTCCCTTTTCCAAGTGAAATGTACAACCTTCAGCTAAGTGAGAAAGATTTGCATGGTTTAAATTGTAAGTCAAGGAACAATCTAGTTCCAGGGTAAATCCACCGCCATGTACATGTAGACAAAAAGTGATGGTTTTTAGAGCAGATTTTACAAGATAGTTTGACATTTCAAATTGTTTTATCTAGTCATCTCAAGAATGATTATAACAATCAGCTGATTTCCACCTTTTTTCATGTAAGTGCAATAGAAAACTAAAAATAACACTGTACATACAGATTTGGTGCACTTGCCAAATTTTTCTCTTTTTCTGGCAACACATTTGAGTGTCTAATGATTGCATCGATTGCTCTACACTCATTTGTTTTTGGTTCACAGGCTGGAAGTTTTGCAGTTCTTCTTGGTTTTATTGCTTCTTGGTGGTCTTCAACATCCTGTAAGTTCAGTTTGAGTTTATTTGACACCAGTCAAAAAATTGATATTGCAATGCATGATGAAAGCAGGATGTACTTGGTGTATTTCCGCTTGTCTGACCTTAAGTTTCCATAATGGAAATTGGGGTCAAATTGATTCTACATCGCTCTTCAAAGCAGTCGCAAACAACAGTGTAGTAAATCTCTTATAACGCTAAAATGAATAAATTTAAGTTTAAAGGAATATATAAATCATTGGTTCTGGGAAGAGTACATTAATTCCCACCCCTAATTCTCAATAAATACATAATCCAAACAACTGGTAAAAATTGTACATAATTTGGAGATCACATACTCACGTTAAGTGACAACAACAAAACTGTTAATGTTTTTAAGTCAGGGGTCTTGTGCATGTTCAATATTTCTCAACTCTGACACTGTCAGAGTGACAGTGATTCAGGTGGATGTGTTTCTCTGGAGGATTGGTACTGGTATGGACTTGATAATTAGATTGAAACGAATCAGAAAGTGACTAACAAAAAATATAAGAACTGACTATAATTTTGTTTTTCTTCCGTCCCATCCTAGCGTATCTCAGCCATTTGCGGGGCTGTGTGGGTTGTCAGCCGCATCTCGTATGCACTGGGCTACTACACTGGAGGTAACTAATGATTCTTGGTACTTTGTAATTGTTTACTTTTCAAGTACTAAACATGTCCCTACCAAAATTATTTAACAATGTTTTCTAATAAACGAACAACAAAAGTTGTCAAAATTTTTCATGGTTTTACAGAGTAAGTACATGTACAACTGTATTACCTATTTGAAAAAATCAATTTTAGTTTAAGTACTAATGTAGTACTTATGTTGATTTATATAACACCCAAGCAGATCCTTGCCATTTGAATGAAGGATTGTCCGTCACGTGATTGCAAATAAAAGTACTATTGCTGCTTCGTCACTCACCGTGCATTTTTCATTCCATTCACCGTGCATTTTTCGTTCCATCCGAAAAGTACTATTGCAAGGTGCGTAAAACATCACTGCGTGCGCGTGTCTTTGGTAATGCAGCAGTGTTACTGTTCTACTTGGATGTTATATAAAACAAATAATGAATGTTTTTCATTCGTGCAACAGTGCGAATATTTGCATTCGTTGAAAGATGGAATGTTCCATTCAACTCGGCTCCGCCTCGTTGAATGGAACATTCCATCTTTCAACTCATGAAAATATTCACACCATTGCACTCATAAACATTCATTATTTGTATAACATTTACCTGTGCAAATGTTAATAAGAACTACTGTATTACTTATGTTTAATAGTACTTATGTTGATAAGTACTAATGTAGCACTATGTTGATAATTACTACTTAACTGTTGGTTATGTTGATAAGTTCAGTAGTACTTATGTTGTTAAGTCCTACTGTGGGAGAGGTTGAGTGCCTTTAAAAGTATTGTTGTATACGTACTCCCTGTGGGACCCTATACATGATTGTTTTTTTTTAAATGGAAAGGAATTTGCTGGCCAGATTGATTGTGTCCATCGGCAATACACAGCAGGCCATACTTGCTTCTAGTCCCTTAAGAGTAAATGGAAACCTGTGACGGGAGAGGATTCTCAAGAATCACTGATTTTGATTCATGGGGCTGCAAACTCCTAAGGAGTTGAGATGGTTCTAGAAAAGCCAGCAACTTGATGAGCAAACAAACCAGAAGAGTTGAGTGCTTTATCTATGCATGTCATACAACAGTGTTGAACTTCATTGGCTATGTTCAGACAGTGTACTAAGGTTAGACCCAAAAGGGTTTAACTTAATGAGCAGCATGGGGCAGTCATAAAAAATGTTGTACCTTGCTTTCAGACGGCATCGAGTTAAACCCCCATTTTAAGAGGTTAAACACAGCAAAATGTTGATATGTGTTCGTTGAGGTGTGCGTGTTATGTAGCAACCTTGCACAGGCCAGCGGTCATCTGTTGTGAGTAAAACCGGGAGTGGTCGTTTTTATTCTGTCAACTTGCAGTGTCAAAAGATAAATCTGAAGCCGTCTTAAGATAAACCCTCCAGCTTGCTGGTCTAACATTTCAGGGTTAAACCAAATTCGGTCTAACTTCAGAATGGTTCAGAGAAACAGAGTTGAACTAGATCAGGTTTAACCATGAGTTAAACCGACTTAAATACTATGTCCAAATCACCGCATTGGTTAAGTTTTTCCTTATTATTATTATTCTTTTATAGATCCAGAGAAGCGTCTGAATGGAGCATACGGGTATCTAGCACTCTTCACTCTGATTGGCTGCAACATTTCCCTAGCTCTTCACCTCCTCAACGTGGTGTAGATCAATACCGACCTTTCCCAGGAGGCCCAATTCTCATAACTACTATACACCAATCACACCTACCGGACTAGCCAAAAGATACCTACAAGACAGCAATACAGTTTGTTTAAAATATCAAACTGCCCCTTCACACTTTTTTCTCTTTGTCTTCAACATAAGAAGAGGATCAAGACAGTTTTTAATGGGGAAAAGAAGAGGTCCATATCTATTAAATACTGGAAAAGAAAATGTCCTTTTTTTGGGGGGGGTGTATTTTGGACCCTTTTACTACAAGGAAGTACATTGTACATTTGTTTGTCCGTCTTTTACCTTTTTGCTGATTGCGGTTTATGTGATTTTGATTGACAGATAAACTATGCTTGGCATATGGTAAATGCATCAGAACAAAACACACCACGTGCCTCCATACACAAACCGTGCAGTTCAAAGGTTGAAAAAACTGTTGGTCAACCCACTGGAAAATGTACCAATAGGAGGGTTAATCAGTTGTACCCAGTGCCCGATTTCATAGAGCTGCCTAAGCACAAGGTTTCAGCTAAGCACAACTGAATCAGACTTACCAAAACAAGGATACCAGCCTAACTACCATGTCTTATGTACCATTGATGTCTGGTATCCTGCTCATTTCTGTGTGGCAGGAAATTGTTAAGCAATATTCTCTACTAAGCAGCTCTCTGGAATTGGACCCAGGTGAGGTACCATGCCAACAGTCATTGCTCCATTGGACAGCAATCTTATATATACAATTTTAAGCATGGGCATTCAGCGGTAATTTCATTAATCAATCAAACCTGTTTTCTGGTTTATTTTGGGAAAGGTAGTTAGAGTTTGCAACTGTTGGCTGTAAGAAAAGCATTGCTGGCACAAAACGACTCCAAATCATCATTAATTATTCCAAACCATTTGAATGGGTAACAAATGGTCAATTCTCCTTTTGTTTTTTTTGTTTTTTTGCAGTGTTTTGAATAATTGTATGTAATCAAAATCACATTATAACCTTTATTAATACAAGACTATGTTTAATGTTAATGATATTATTACTAATACTATAATAGTGGTTATTTATATAGTATGAAAAATAGTATTAGCTGTTGCAAACTGCTTACCAACAAAAAGGACCTATGGTATCAATGCAAACAAATCGTTAGTGCCTTCGAGAAAGACTCTGCTAGGGTCGAAACGTCAGGCCACTAACTATTTTTTCTGCATTTATATAGTACATGTATATCAGTAATCCGCCAGCTTTGACACTCAGGGCCAATGACCAATAACATCGGGGGTCATTGGATCTTTTATTTCATCCCTTGAAACCCTCCAGCGAGGGACCCATTTGGTTGCCACGCCCCTGTGGTGCATAGTCGGCGCATGCTGACAAGACTTCTCCATAGGTTAAGAGGGTTTGGGTTTTTTCAATTTCTCATCCCAGTTTGTAACATGTCCAGGCATTGCATGGGGTAATTTAAAAATAATTTGTTTGCCTAAAAGTTAAGATTGGTAATTGGGTTTAATCGACCATTGACAGTTTTGACATACCGATTTCATGCAGAAATGTTTCCTGCCCCCTCGTTTTCAAATCACTGATCCCCTTTGATTGACACCCCCCTCTAGGGCATGTGGTATGGTCCAGTTTAGGATATCATGGTGTATGAGCTGTGTGTATAACGGGGGTTAAGACAGTGGAAATATTTGTAAAATGTGCCGACAGCAACCCTCCCAGCTGTGGTTTAAGCTATCTGGGCTCCCTGTGGAGTATACAGTCTTTGCAACAAGATACATCTCTGCTAGGTACTTCATCACAAGTACCCATTTACTCCTGGGTGTGGAGAAGCAATTATGGTCAAGTGTCTCGCTCAAGGACAGAGAAGTGACATCGTTTTGAGTTTGATACAACAAGATCAGTCTGTCAGATTAAAATCGTCACCACCTTCCTCTTGTATTTCCCGGCAGTCACAGACTGACAAATGTACACAAGTCGATGGAACAATACTACATATTAAATCCTACTCCACAAACCCACATTTTGCCAAAAAATAAACTCACCAATGATGTAATTTCCCTTTAAACATGTTTTCAGTTGATTAGGATTGTTTCATTGTTTTTTATTAACACAGTTTGTTGAATCATACCCACTATCTCTATCTTGTTATGTTCTCATTATCTGTGGAAGTTGTTTTTGTACAATACTTTGCTAAAAATTCAGTTCTGTTTGTATAATTTGCAGACACATTATGTGTTTATTCAAAAAAGTGTCTTCACACAAAATGCAGGCAATGTATTTATGAATGAATAGAGCGTATATCGCTCTACATATAATTAGTAATATTTTGTTTTTGCTCTTACACCGTACGACATTTGCTCTAGCATGACAAAGGTCATGGGTTCGAATCCCACCCGAGTGACATGCCTGTAGATTTTTTTTCACGAAACTCAGGAAAGTATTGAGTACGTATACAGCGCTTATTACACATTAGTGTAAGGGCGAACACCGAATAATATTCTTTATCCTCGATGCAGAATTAACCTCTACTACATTTAGTGTGAAGAAAAAACATTCCCTAATAGTAAAAAATACATCTGCCATGATTGGGGGAAAAAAAAGAAGACAATGTGGAACGTGCCTAGTAAACACGTTCCTACATAATGGATGTTGTATTCAGGAACCCACTACTCAGGTATAGTCATATGAAAGTACATTTAAACCGTTTCTAACAAATTTGTAATTTTTTATTATTCATAGATTTAGATCACGGTTAACATCAAATTGTATTTTAATAAATGCTGCAGATTTACAGAAGAAGCTTATTGTTGTCACATTGATTACAAGAGTAAGTCCCGACAAGAGAATCAAAATTTGCGAAGCACAGTCATATTTTATGCTTAGAAGGAACACGTTGACCAAGAAAAATGTTAGGAAACTATAAAGTGTCTCTTCTTACATAATAAATTTGAAAATAAATGTGTTAAGCAATATTTTCTGGTTAAAGGTAGGGTCATAGATTGGTAAATACTCTGAAAATTAATAACCATAAACAACTTACTTGGTGAGAAGCACAGCAGCTGTTGATAATATAAACTATTTTGAGAAAAGATTCCTTTCGAAGTAATATGGGCTGGATAATTTTTCACCCCGAAACATTTGAATCTGCGAAATGATTTACGCATAAATCATTACTTAGATTACTAAGTGTTAGTGTCTGTTCGTGAATGCTGCGGCCAGAGATGCGGTTGGTACCCGCTGCCACCTCACTAGATGTGGATGGAATTGGACATTCTCGTGAAAATACCATGACAGTTTTTTGCTGTTTTCTCAGCAAGCAGACACTGTGTATTCAGCTGAAACGTTCACAGGTGACTTTTATTATATATTTCTCGATAATTGTGCCAATAAATCAGCATTACGTTAACAAAAAACAACCTCTGACCCCACATTAAAAGGTGCCCTTCCCATTACATTTTCCTTTGAACAACCTTGATGTCGCCAAAGATATTATTTTATGCAATTTGAATTGGTTCAATAGTTGGATGCAGTGTAGGCACCTTAAATTTCTCTACAAAACTTGAGAAAGATCACAATCTTAAAACTTGCAGATGCACACTACTGCAAAGTACAGTCAAACTAGAGCTTACTCGAAGCAAGGTTTTATCCTCACTTCCATTGGCCTTAAGGCAACAGAAGCAACAGAAGTGAAACCATTCAACACAAAAGTATTTTACGAGAAAGGTTTGTTTTTAAAACCACGTATAAAGGTTCTTGATTGAAAATCATCAACTAGTTTGGCCAATAGTCACCCGAGAGTTAGTATGGACGCAGACTGTCTACATAAATCCATTCCAAGGCGCGGTACGGAGACAGCAGCTTGCAATACTGCATGCCAGCAACGCTCTTGAAGGGGAAACCCACAGACGTTAAAAGGGTGACCGATGTTACCTGAAACATAAAGTAGAAGAAGATAGTCTTGTCTGTCTCCAATTTCAAGAAGTGGGCACAGACGGCTTGGACATAAAATGTGGATCATGGGTCTGGCTGCTGACCCAAGCTGCTCTTGTTGGGCAGGCCACCAGACAGCAAGCCACAGCATCAATGAATGCAAGTCACTGGACAGCAAGCCACAGCATAAATGAATGCAAGCCACCAGACAGTGATACACATTATAAATAAATGTGAGCCACCAGACGGCAAGCCACATCATCAATGAATGCAAGCCACCAGACAGCAAGCCACATCGTAAATGAATGCAAGCCACCAGACAGCAAGCCACACCATCAATAAATGCAAGCCACCAGACAGCGAGCCACATCATCAATAAATGTGAGCCACCAGACAGCTAGCCACATCATCAATGAATGCAAGCCACCAGACAGCAAGCCACATCGTCAATGAATTATGCAAGCCATATCATCAAGGAATGCAAGCCACCAGACAGCAAGCCACATCATCAATGAATGCAAGCCACCAGACAGCAAACCACATTGTCAATGAATGCAAGCCACCAGACAGCAAGCCACATCATGAACACAGTCACTTTAAAAGCGCTGGTAACTTAAAAGGACTTGCCAAAACTGCTATGGACTGGCTTTACAGCTCAGCTTTGTTTATGGTGAGTATGTCCAGCCTGATTGAAAAGAGATACGAGCAAACAAACGGATCTTCAATTCCACATCATAATGACAGTTCAATTCTAAGCTGTCCACCCTTCTGTAACAACCTCTGTTTCACAATTGCTTGAAAGGTCATCGAGGCGGTTTCTCTCTTTTGAGAAGGACACCTCTATAAAGAAATTGTAAATTTCTATTGGAACGTTTCAAGGGGCACCGCTGTAAAGACCAGGGGCATTGAGACATTTGCCTCCACTGCCTCCGTGAAGTATCAGGCCTGTAGCTACATTATCCTACTTTCTTTTGTTAGTGAGCCAAGTACCCTAACAGTACATTCTGCCTTTGCACAGTCTATCCACTTCTTGCATTGGCGTCATCGAAACTACATGTATATATCATTTTACAGAACATTTACAGATTTTACATGAAACAAATTTCAGTATCTCTGGTCAAATAAATGTAGATTCTGCCATTACTAACCTACAATAATAGTGCACTTCCTCGAGCAATTTTGTTCAGGTACTCACTCTAAGCTTTTTCAATTAGAGGACGGAAGAGTGGCGATGAGCTCTTAAATGGACATTTAAAATTTGTCTCATAAACTATAGAGGAACATAATCTTTCTCAGCTCCCTTGGGAGTATACAGCCCCCGAGCTTCCCAGTGGCACTCCGAAAGCTTTTTCAAACACAATATCAACCTCTAAAGCATCTTGCTTAAGGACACAATGTCATGACCGGGATTCGAACCCGCACCCCGATGAAATAACCACCAGAACTTGAATTTGATGTTCTAAACCGCTCGGCCATGACAACCTACAGAAGTGTCTGTCTTAGGTATGTAGTGAATATCGACTATTTTTAGAATTTCAAAACCAGACGGGCATGACCAGTGGCTAGGCAGCAGCCCTCCTCCAGCCATGCCAAGCGACAGTCCCTTGTCCACCACTTCTCTACCATCGTCTATCAGGACAACGGGACTCACCATTGTTACTACTTAGGTAAGAACAGCGATAACAAGAAGATCACTTACCACAAGGTCACCGTTTGGATTGTTGGTTAGACGCAGCTTCTCATCAAGCCAGCTGGAACCAGTGAAAGTAGCAAGGTCTGAATTGAACTTCATCTGCCTGCCTTGGGAGGCGTAACGACTCAGTGCCTCAGTGGATGCTACACCCTCAGCCCACTTGAGTGCCATCTAAGATGAAGTTAAGGGGGGAAAAAAAATGTTAAAACTGAGCCGAGTTAGATTTAGGCATCAAACGTTCCCTGATATCCACATCCTTAGCCGTTATTGAACCTCATCTTTCAAAGCAGGGCCCAATTTCAAGCAGAAAGTATTGCTTAAAAAAATTCTATTAAGCAACAGTTAACAGGATACTAGTCACAGATGCTACATGGGAAATGGTACTTTAGCTGGTAACCTTTTTCTGGTAAGCATAATATTGTTGTGCTTAGCTAGTTTCTGTGCTTAAAAGCAGCTTTATGAATATGGGCTCAAGGCTCGAATTTTGGGGGGAAAAAATCCTCAAGACTGCAGGGCTTGTAGCTAAAAACTTTAACTGGACCAAAAAATTTACAAGACCGGCAACAAAATGAGAAGAACACTATCTACACAGTTTCACATTTGAGCTGTTTTTGTAACAAGTACTAAGAGAAGATTTATCTCAATTGTCTGATGGGTAAGCTCGGTGATCTAATGGCTAGACACCAGCCCTAGAATGACAAAGGGAGTGTGTTGGAATCCCGATCAAGTAATATGCCTGTTGATGTTTTTCACAGGACCCGGGAAAGTGCCAAGCACACAGTACTTAACATAAATAGGTTTTTGGGTAAAACACAAGTCACAGGTTTGGCTTCACGATTTGACTCGAGTGGAATCTTCCTCAAAGGCCTTTTTTAAATTAAAATCAAGTCTGGTGCACTGAGACTGCTTGGCCAGAACACTTCAAAACATTGGAAAGAGTAAATACTGGACACGACATTTTCTTTGACCTCTTTGGTTGAATGGATGCGGGTCAAATCTTGCAGGTATTTGTGACCGCTAATAGAAGTTCAGTCTGGTGCACTGAGACTGCTTGGCCAGAACATTCCAAAACATTGGAGAGAGAGATTGCTAGACATGACATTTTCTTTGACCTCTTTGGTTGAATGGATGCGGGTCAAATCTCGCATGCATTTGTGACCGCTAATAGAAGTTCAGTGTTGTGCACTGAGACTGCTAGGCCAGAACACTCCACAACATTGGAAAGAGTACATACTGCACATTACATTTTCTTTTACCTCTTTGGTTAGATGGACGTGGGTCAAATCTTGCAGGCATTTGTGGCCGCTACAGGCATTTTGGTAGGAGTTGCTTGTAGCTGAAGATAGTCTCTTGGTATTTTACACTTACCATGTTGATCTCTTTACAGGTGACTGTGTCACTATATCGAGGTCCTCCCAGTATCTCCTGCACAGCTTCCTGCCTCTTCATCTTAGCCGCAATCTCATAGGCAGAGTTCGGGATCAATGAATTCTCGGAAAGGTTCCTGGGGCGGTTGGCTTTTGATTTGGATTTCACCGTCACAATCCCGGTGGATTCCTTGGTTACGGAGGGTTTGGATTGTTCAAAGTCTCGCTGATCGGTGTAGGGGTTGCATTTGACGACGAGGCGGCTTGCTAGGTCCGATGGGACGTTGATAATTGTTTCCTAGGATAAATCAAATTAAATAACAAAGATTAGCGACAGTGATTTTGTTTCAAGAATAACATGTGGCAACCATCCTAAGAAATGTTACCTTTAAAACTGTTTTGTGTGTGAAGGTTTTAAGAGCAACAGGAGTGGGATCGGGTGGTATTCGAACCCACGACCTTTGCATTGCTAGAGCAGATCTCCTACCACTAGACTACCGAGCTAGCCCGAGTGATTGCCTGTGGATTTTTTTCACAGAGCTCGGGAAAGCACTGAGCATACAGTGCTTAGAACACATCGGTGTAAGGGAAAAAACCAAATTAAGTCTCCCATTGTTCTGAAATTCTCTTACCTGAGCCCGCGAAACCCAGCTTCCATCGGCTTCCACAGTCTTTGCATCCATCAACGGTTGGAGAAATATCCCAGTGCCCTCGACCGCCCTCAACACCCTTCCCGTAGCATTAGGCTCCGCCTCCAAAGTAACCATGATGAAGTCATTGGACGTTTGGCCAATCAGGTCATGCGCCTCTGCAAAGGTTAGATTGGACTCAATGTCATTGGCCACTACGTTCGGGGGCATGTCGCCAGATGCAAACTGGCCGTGGTTGAGCCCTTTCAGAATGATGACCGGTTTGCGAAGGTTTGAGCCAGGCGTGGTGTTCTCTAATGCTTCCATTTCACTGCAGACAAACAACATTTTTACGTTACAAAAACTAGTGCTGAGACTCTGTCTCTGTTTCAGTATAATTTCTCAGAATGATACTGGACTAGAGGTTCTTTCTCCGAGTACTACATGTAGTACGAGGACAAGTACTTTATAAAGCATCAAAGCAACAACTATCATTTTAAGCACAAGATATTGCAATGCGTACGAATACTACAACACTGCTACAAAAACAAAAGTTATTTCTTTATCATAGTGCAGACATACCTGTAAGTATTAATAAACGTTGTGACCTGCACCAGGCCATCCAGTTCACCTGAGATATGGGCCACGGGTACAGGGTACGAAGCAAGGTCACCATTTGCACCACTCAGGTAAGAGCCCCACAAGAGAAATCCTGTTACTCGGTTAGGATTGGCTGCCACATACTCTTGTCCGAATGTGCCTATAGACAAAGAAAATTACACCGTTTGTAGATTTTGTTTTATCAAGTAAAAAACAACAATGGAAACTGACTAAGTTTTCTAAAGTATAAACATTTCTAATTAACTTTTGGATTGAACAAAGAAAAGATTAAAGAGCGGGATTTGAACCTGCGACCTCCGGATTAACTTGAGCTCTCTACCGTCAGAGCTATCTAGCCCTAATGTTGGCATTCTCCCTATTTTGTCAATATCTTTATTCAGGGGTGCCATTCCGAAGCCTGGTAAACTTGGGTGTGATCCCTGGCTATACAGCAGCTGCAGGGTAAATGACTTCTGACTGGCACCCCCAATCGTGGACATCCATCATGCACTGTAAACCAGGATTCCTGCAAGCTTGTTAACCAAACAAAAGAAAAGCCAAAAAGATGTACCTACCTCCAAGAGAATGGCCCGCAATAAACAACGGCACAAAGATGCCCATCCCAGCAGCCCTCAGATCAGACAGGGCAAGATCAATGGCAGTCGTCAGCTCAAAGGGGTTGGGGGTGTCCCTCAGGTACCCGGAGGTTATTCCAATCCATAGCTGCAGAGGGGAAGAGGCCTGTATGGCTCCCGCTAACGGCTTGTACCGCTCGCCGGATATCTCTGCTCCAGGGATGATTATCAGGCAGGCTTCAGCACCTTCTTGCGTTGGGGTGAAGACAATGGTGTTTAGCTCGGCATTGGCGAGGAGACTGCTGAAAGCTACAAGCGCGAGGAAAACTGGAACGGTTAGCGTCGCTGCCATTTTCACGCTGTGTGGTGGTGGACTCAATCTGTGAAGCCAGAGAAAAAAATAAAGCAGTGGTCTTCACTTTGTATTATTCTTTCGCCTTTGTAAGATGAAATGCAACAATACAAGATATAGATTCTACAGCCAGGTCTACCTGGACTGCAATTTCATCTGTTGCTATAATCTACTTTGATAAAGTCAAAACTCTAAAAAGTAAAAACGAGTGGACTGTCTCCACTTTCGATTCTCCAGAGACTTTGTGAGGCCTCTTTGTGCGGAGCAAGTGTTAAATTTCAACTGCACCACTAAGTCAGCTTCCATGAAGTCCACTGAAGATTATATCTTCAGTAAGTACAGTGGGTATTAGGTGATTAATTGTTAATACAGCCTTCTCTTGAGCCATGGGTTTAGCAAACAAAATTAATACTTCAAAATACACAATCAGATTATACGCAATTATTCAATCAAGATTGGCAGCATATTGCGCCACAGCACCTTGTAAACCATTACACGGTGCTATATAAAGGAGTACATGTAGGTCTCATACTTCAAACAAAGACACCAAATACCTTGCAGGAAAAGACTTAATGTTGAAGCGCCTTAAGCGTCACTGAGTGACAGATATGGGCGCTATGTAAAGAGCCATTATTATAATTATTAAGATCATCTTACCTTGGGCGTGGATACCCTGAATATTTTGTTAACAGGAAGCTTGATCATGTTGATTATGCATCTATTGCCAGTACATGTAACTTCAGTAACAAGACGCCAAATTAACGTTGAACATTGATTCTGTGCAGCTCTCTCACTTGTTCATACATTGTAAGAGTCATGAATTTCACGCTAAAAGTTGAGTGGTGGTTAGAATTCTATAAACATGCCATATACCAGAATAAAAAATATATAGTAATAATAATTCCAATCAAAGTTAACCAAGTATTCTTAAATACAGGGGTGAGAATCATTGCTGACAAAAAAAGTCTGAAATTAGGATCAACATTTTAGGATGCGAAAATAAGTTTTCGGTAATGGTAGTATTTCCACCTTTTGGCAACCCCTGGGGCTTATATTTTGCCGAATTTTCAGGAACAGTGTCCTCAGCACTAGAAAAGTAGATCAAA
Organism: Pisaster brevispinus; assembly: GCA_023634235.1. Taxonomy (NCBI): domain Eukaryota; kingdom Metazoa; phylum Echinodermata; class Asteroidea; order Forcipulatida; family Asteriidae; genus Pisaster; species Pisaster brevispinus. The sequence goes on along the minus strand of JAMKCF010000007.1, from coordinate 15,316,094 downwards.
GAGAAGGATTTCTTTATATGTGGTGAAAAATACCAGTTGATTTTTTTCACCAGGCTGGTTTCAAAAGACAGACTTCAGATAAAAGTCTGAAACTTCTCCTTCTCGTTAGGTAAATTTCATCACTATAACAATCAAGAGGCGTGTGATATTGATTGAAGCTATTTTATTGTATTCCTTTGACCATTAAGATGATTTTCTTTACAACTATTATCTTGTCTGTAGATTGCACATCCCTCTTAAAGATGGGCTCCAAGGTCATGCCCAGTTCTGTGATCCACTCATTTCCAATAGATAGAGTACTTACATGCCTTATGGATATTTTTAAAAACATTACAAGTCTCTAAACCCACATAATTTTTGTTTTAAATGCCAATGTGTTTGATACCCTTCAGAAGCAAATTTGTCAAAATAAAAACAAATCTCGATGATGTCACACTTCAAACATATTATGCTCTGTACAGTTTAGATTTTTTTTAGTTGATTCAAGAATTTTTAATATATACTATAAAAAACGGCATTGAATTTGGCCCGGTGCAAAAAAATTTCAAAGGAATGTACAGACTTATTTGTTTTTGAAGTACGATGGCGTCATGTTTCAAATCTCACTCTGAAAGAGTAACAAACAAAATGACATTTTACACCAATTTCACATGAGGCTAGAGACCTGTAAAAAAAATTTCCACTTTCATGAGAACTCTATCTATTTGGAAATCACAAAACTCAACCTTGGGGCCCCTTTTTAATGAAACTATAATAAATTGAAAATGCTTTAAAATCAAAAATAAATTGACTTCACAAATTCAACACCAAGGGTTCAACGCCCAGCTTACGCAAGTTCAACTTCTGTGAGAAAGTCCCTATGCATCTCATCAGGTAAGGTTTGCTGTAGCACCACATGTAAAGCTCTTTTCTTTTCTTTTTGGACTAGTGGTGGTTGTGAGAAGAACCTATGTTACACAACGCTTGTGAATCTCTACAAAATATTGGGAGGTCAACAAAACCTGCTCGCCGAAACGGATTAAAAGCTTATATTTACATGTAATGAGATTTTCAGTTTTAATAGCATTTACACTGGTAAAGCCTATTGACTTAATTAATGCTGTTAATTTGTTGTCATGATCAAGAGTAAACAACAGGTGTTTCATTCCCACAGTACACATGGTAAAGATCAGCCTGTATGCAAATATGTACATATAAAATAGATTATTAATTAACCAAAAGGAAACAAAAATAACAACATCTGTTCGGACCCCCATGCAACATGGCTTTTCAAAAATACTGTAATGTGTCATAGAAAATATGATAATGCTAGGCATTATCTGGGCCTAACTTCATAGAGTTGCATAAACATTAGCAAAGCACAAAACAGTGGTGCCTACCAGAAATAGGTTACCAACCAAAATGACATGTCATATGTACTATTTGTGACTGGTGCCGTGCTATGTTTTGCTTTGCAGTAATTTGTTAAGCAATATCTTCTGCATAGGCAGCTCTATGAAATCGGACCTTGCTATCAGAAAGTCTGAATGTACACTGGGGGAAAAAAAACCCTGACAATCCAGTTTCAAAGTTTGCATAAACCCTTACAGACTCGGCATTTGGGCTAGGGCGAGGCCTAAATCCTCCCATGTCCTCTTCTTCTATGTCCCTCCACACCAAAATACTTGGACTTGAATAAAATTAAAATGCCCGACTCTGTGATAAGCAATTGTTATTTGAGCATACCAGCCCCAGTCCTTCTGAATCCTTCTCTTTGGCAATTGAACATAGAAGGAATTGGGACTGCAGAGGCCAGAATGAAACATCCTTTTCCTCTGGCAACACACACCTGTCATCTCCATGTAATTCCTTTTCCAAACAGCGGACTTAATTGGATAATGCACAAACCAGCAGTGCTGCTGACTGCCCCAGGCAATTTAACTGCTCATCCATTAAGTTTAATGACCCGAATAATGCAATGTAAACACACCCACTTAGTGAAAAGGATACTTTCCGAGTTTTTCTGGCAAAACTCAGAAATTCTTAAATGGAGTTTTCCCGTAATGAAATATTTCACCCGTACACCCACAAAGTAATAGCAGAAGAGCTACGTTCATTACATTGAGTACAGCATTCAGAAACCTTGTTTCAAAATTATTGTTGTGCCTTCGTGTTAAAATTTTCAATTACTACTGACAATTTCCAATTTATTAAGTAACAAATTTATTCTTCAGACCGTTTTTTTGATTCCTGAAGTCAATGTAACATGAGTAACAAAGGAATTGCATGATACCTCCAAAAGAAATTTTGAAATTATTAAGGAAGAGATTTTGTTGTAAAATATTCATTTAATAATACTTTAAAAATTGCAATGCAATGAGGATAAGCACAAAGCAATTTTTATTAGGACGTAAAGTTAAAACATAACAACTAAAAATTACAATAATTTGTTGTTCATGTAAACGTCTACTTCAGCTGTTAACCACTTCAAGTCGGAAGATGTGCATCCACCAAATTGTATTGCCTACATGAACAGCGTAATTTTTATTACGACCAGAACAGCTACAGAGCGCCCTCAATTTTCTGCTTGCAGCCGGACGGCTGACGAAAATATCCACCAGCACATTCCATTATGTAGTGTGCACAGGCATGCATCTACCATGCTATGCTTCGTTTCACCCGTACAAAGAGGGACACCAGGTACTGGCATTCATACCTCCTAATGCCCCTTTCCTGGGGGTTGTCGTGCAATCCCAGATTCCAGACCTTTGTCCTGTTGTTGTGCAAAAGGTTGCATACAAGAATTGACGGGCTGCCACCATTGTTTATTACTGTATTCAGCTCAATGGGAGGTAGGTCCAAGCATTCCAAGATTCCAGCATACCATGGGCAGATAATCGGCAGTGGCTCACGGCCGATGATTTGCGAAATCACGGTGAGTGCCTACTCGCACTTTCTCACATGACAACATCAAATCCCAGTGCTCATTACGAGAACCTCTGTTGTCTTTCCTTTGTCAAGTCAGGGTTTCACGGTCACAGCGGCATTTTCAAAGGAAAAACCATTTTGAATGGTTTCCATTGGTTGGTCAACTCGTTGGAAAACGTCACTAAGAATGTAGGAGGCGAATGATGTACACAGTCACTCACGTACAGTTAGTTGTGTCATCACACACGACTCCGTGCGGTCGAATGGTGTCTGGTACCCAGTCAACTTGCATGAAAATGTTACCTTGAGTTAAGTAGATAGTCAGCATCAAGACCTCGTTACGGCTAGAATGGACTCCGACAGAGTGGACACGTAGACTGGTTACTAGTACTGAACCATTTGTACTGCAATCCAAAAGAAAAAGCAATGGAAACTCCTTGTAGGTTATGCATTATTTAATGTTCAAGTAATAAGCCACAAGGGAAACTGACTGGGCAAACTTAAAATAATTTTAGGTTGAACAAAGAAAAATTTACTTGAGCGGGACAAGAACCAACAACCTCCAGTTTAACGTGCCGGAGCTCTAGTGGTTTTGCTCAGGGATTACCAAGCTCAGGGATTTAACTTATTGAGCTCATTTCAATTGTGGCAATTGAAATAAGAAACAATAATCTGTGGGGTCTTCAAATGCTATTCCCCCATGTCTAGTCTGGTACCCTATGTGCTCACATCCTTTTTTATACAGAAAATGGCTTCCAATCGCAAATTGTCGCAACACTCTCAATACATAGCTCTTTGGGGCGCCAGTCAGAAGCCATACAACTGTATACTTCCGTTTAAAGCCAAGGATCACGCCTGGCTTACGACTCAACCTGGGAAGCTGCATTGTCAGGGGATCACCCTAAGGGGAAGTGACTTTTTTTTATTAAATATCAAGAATCTAACATGTCAGACTTTTGTTGGACTTTTTGTTCCCAGTTGTAATTGGTCAATGTATCAAGGGGCAGAGCTTCATAGATTGGTTTATTGTAAATTAGAGTCGGAAAGATGTCCCTTTGCTAAAAACGACAATAAAGTTGATATAACTTACCAGACATGCCGAGTGGTAGCGTTTCTTACAGGTTTTACACTGCAGCTTAGGGAGAGAGCAATTGGATCCGTGGATGACCGAGAAGCAGATCATGCAATCCTCCACACCTTCAAAGCGTTTGTCGACGTTCCGTTTCCACAACGTCAGCCCGTCCATGATACTTCCATTCTGTATAAAAGGGTTTTGAAGTATTGCATGGTGAGGTATCAACGTATATTCAGTTTGCCGGAACACCATAAATTTAGTGATTCAAATGTTTTGGAGTGAACATTTTGTCCAAACCATATTACTTTGAGGGGAATCCTTTCTCAAAACAGTTTAACAGCTGTAGTGCTTTTCAACAATTTAAGTTTTTATGGTCATTAAATTTTGGAGTAATTACCAATCTATGAAGCTACATTTAATATCAAAAAATAAATAAATAACCTCGGAGAGTTTACGCACACTGATTGGACGAAGACTGGTCACGTGGGGGTGTACTAACGTGTGATAAAAAGACTGGCTATGTGAACTAGCGAATAAATGGCCCCTAAACAAGCACATTGTTTTTTGGCAAGGACAGACGATGCCACGGTGGACCCTCATACCACGCGTAGGCCCGGTCCATTAACAGCGGCCAGCCACCAACCCGGTCATTACCGCGCAGTGAAGACCGGCTCCACAAACTGTTAAATTCCTTAAATAACAAGTTTAAATACCATGAATCAAGTCAAACGAAAAACTCACAAATATAAAGTTATAAGCCACAGGGGAAACTGACTGGGTAATTTTTTTTTAATGATTTGGGGTTGAACAAAGAAAAAATTTGAACCAACCACCTACGGTTTAACATACTGGTGCTGTACCAACTGAGCTATCTAGACCTATGTTGGCGGACACACAGAAGTTTGCAAGGATCAAAGTTCTCACCTGATTCCGAAGAAATGTCGACAGCTGCAGCGTCCAGTTCCGCCACTGGGTCGTTCCTACCCCGACTTTCTTCTCGCTGTCCACTGTTATAATCCCGAGTGGATGATTGGCCGGGATTCGCACCGTCAAATCCATGGAGAGATCCTGCATCGTGTACGTCGCGATGACCTCGCGCGTTGCCGAGCGCGCCTTGACGGTCATATTCTCGAAGGTCTGCGTGGCGGTCTGGACATCCTGAACCTCTTGGGTACAGAGAAGGGGGCTTGCGTACTTCGTGGTAAACCTAAAAGAAGATGAAAAAGCATCGACAGCGACATATTTTATCGTTTGCCTTTTCAAACATGAAACAGGGTCAGTGAAGAAAACAAGAAAAAAGTCTTGGACACAAATATTTGCGTAGAAATCTATAGTTTTCTATGAAGGACGGCAGATGATCCATACAAACAATTTTCTGCCTTTCTTTTCTGGCAAACCATGTACCAACAAATCATCTGCAGAATGTTTGAAAAAACAAGTTCATCTTCCATTGTTAGAAAATGCCAAATAAGTTAAATTTTCATGCCTATTAAAATGCCAAATCCGATTAAAATAATTGGTGCCAGATATGTTGGAGTCGTGATCCCGCCGAATTGCAAGTGGATGATGCAATCAAAGTCAGCTCTTATAATGATACAATTACCCCCCAGAATGATCGCTTACAAGAAAAAATTAAGCAAAAACCACAACAACAAAAACAGATTTTTATATTGCAACATACTTTCTGTTTTGTTAATTAAAGATGTTAGCATTGTGCCCGGGCTAAATTTTATACAGGTACTTCAGAAGAAAATATTGCTAAAGGGTTTCTGCTAGGCAAAACTAAGCAGGATACCAGTCATTAATGGTACATTTGACATGGTATTTCAGCTGGTAAACCTCATTCCAGTAAGCATAAATTGTGCTTATTTAAGCAACTCTGTGAAACTGGGCCCAGATTTTCTTAGTGAAACATCTGCTTGTAAAATGAATGAGGATGAGTTTACCTGTCGACAATGGGAGCAATCTTTTTATCCTGGCTGGTCCACCACTGACGGACCATGGCTGGTAGATCCTCCAAGGTGCTGGAATATAAAGCACACGCCTGGTGCTGGATCTCCTCCTGGCTGGGGAAAATACCTTCAAAGAAATATATCGATTTCACACACTACAGTCAACATTACATGGGAGAGAGTCATTTTCTTGGAAAGAAAAAGACGAACTGAAACTAGGGTCCAAATTTTAAGAGGTACGTTAAATCAACGGCATTTGCACCTTTCAGTAATCTCTGAAGTTAAGTAAATCAAGGAGCTTTTAGAGACAGTATCCTCAGCACTGGAAGAGTAGATCAAAGCACAATTTCTTTGTATCTGAAGAAAAAGACAGCTACTTTTTTTCCCCAGGCAGACAAAAAAAGTCTGAATTCAGATAAAAGTCTGAACTTTCTCATCCCTAACATTGACCTTTTCGTTTCTGAGTTGTTTGGACATATACAACTGCTAGTGACCACATTGTTTGACCACTCAAGCGTGAAGCACACATTCTCACACAACAGAAAGCTTTCATTCAAAGATTTCATCTTTACAAAAGCCATTATCTGCTTGAAGATATTGTTTTATAGCAAACTAAGTCAATAAAAAGTTTTTACTCATTTAATTCCCTTTCATACAATCCGAAAATTAATGAGATCGGTCAATAAATGTCAAAGTTCTCTGTCTTTCTTTCCTCGGTGTGATCTGTAACCACAAACACTTTTTTGCACACAACTTTATGGCGCTACGTAGGTGTTTGGCATTTCGGATCTTTCTACTCCAATTTGAAGAGATTGCATAATAGTAGCCTTGTTATATTTTACCAGCATTGGAAAGATCCGATCTCTCTCTTTCCAATGATGATAAGGTTGGGTATGGAGGGTGAACATGGACAGAACTACAATGTTCAGCTTTATAACAAATGTCCTTTGTGCTCAGGCTTGAGTGCTGTTTTGTTCATTAGCTTGGTCGACTAAAGTCACCAATGGTTAAGGAAGAGGGGGTATGAGTGCAGTCGACTAAAGTCACCAATGGTTAAGGAAGAGGGGGTATGAGTGCAGTCGACTAAAGTCACCAATGGTTAAGGAAGAGGGGGTATGAGTGCAGTCGACTAAAGGACCCTATGGTAAGGAGAAGGTTAATGAGTTAATGAGTCCAAAATACATTTGGGTGAAAGTACATGCAAGCCTTGAACCTGCAGCGTTACCTTTAGCCTTCATTACTGGTGCAGTACCAAACATACTCCGTGGTGTACATCCCTTTACGCTCTGGTCCACTACCAGACTCGTCACGGGTGGGTCGGGCATCAACCTGAAGAGGTTCATCATCAGGGTTGGTACCCCGTCAGTCAGGCGAAGGTAATTTGCATACTCGGCTCTGACCTGCATACGGGTCAAAGGTGAGTGAGGTCAACAAGGTTTCGTTCAGTCAGGCAAGGCATTTGTAAACAGCTATGACCTATGCGTACATGTAGGTAAAAGGTTAATGATTCCAGTTCACTAAAAATCAGGTGGTGATAATTTGAATATTCATATTTGACTTGCATAGGTGTCAACAGTTCCAAAAACTGTGTCTAAAAAACTGTCTCCAGTATGTCACATTGACCCTCGTACTCTTGATAACATTTTCCAGTCAGTTGACCAATCATTTGAAACCATTCAACTGACCCTTCACACTGGTACACTGGTAAAATACTAATTAAAATATCAGAGGACCAGTCAAAATTCTCTCCAAGTGATCCAGCTCAGTGGTTCAGTGTTGAAAAGCATCCCTATTATGATATATGGCCTAGTGAAAAAAGCTGCCGGACCAAATTTTAAGGGCAAACCCTGTCCTTACCTCAGCAGAAGCTGACTTGAATATCTTGAGGTATAGTCTCCATACCAGCAGGTAAGTCAAGACGCTAGACATGCTCTGATAGTACCCAGTGCTGCTGGGATCCAGTGTCAAGCATTCACCCACTTGGACGTCAGTGAGGATTGCTTCCATAAAGGCTGAGGCGGAGTCTAGGATATCTTTAAGCTGCTCTGGGGGAGGACTTTTGAAAAAAAAATAGACCAGCGTCACGACAAATGTAACACTCTTTTTAAAAATGAGTGAAAACTACTGGCTAACATTTCCTAGACCCACTTGCCCAAAGGCAGCCCTCAATCCTCCACTACCCTCTCCTCGATGTTCACGTCACACCAAAATACTTGAGCCTGGATCAGGCTTTCTGCTTGCTCTCAACCATACATTCTTGCTTTGCTGAGATGCAGAACAAAGAGCCATTCCAACAGCTTTGTTCCACGCACTGCATCTCATTGGCACTCCTTGCCTGGTGCATGTTTCCCCCCATCCTTACAATCTAGACTGTGTTAAAGAGGAATATCAATTCCTACCTTCAGCTCACCTGAGTTTTATTTTCACATTTAATGTTTTCTTTTTGAAGCCCCTAGCCAAGAGTTCCTCTGAGCCTTATTAGGGTCGAACTTGCATTTTAGAAAAAAATGATTTTGTACATTCCAGGGCAGTCCCAGGCAGGCAAGATACTACACTGGCCATATGAGAATATTTTCATTTTGTGTTGCAACTTCCACATAAATTCAAAAGTTTTAGAAATAAACGGCTGAACAAGTTGTGCCCCTTTCTTCGTATCAAAACAATTGATAAAATTCAGACCGTGCAATCTCCCTTGAACACGTCAAATGTAAGATTAAATGTTTTCTTCCGTTGAGCTGTCTACAAACCCTACCTCAAGCCATGTGCTGAATGAAAACAGTTTTCAAATATGTGAAAACAATCTGAACAATATTTCAGATGGAATGTGTACACTTAAAATGAATAAATAACTAATTTTTACAAGGCAAAGGCTCTTACATTGATGATTCCTCCTCCCTCTTGTCCTTGTCGTCATTGTCCTTGAGATGCTCTTCATCTGCTCGGGCAACTTCATCCATCACTCTAAAATTCAAACCAGGTTATCAAATTTTAAATAGCATCCAAGTAGATTCTGTCATTTAGTAATAATAATAACTAGTTCTTATATAGCACATTTTACAATAACCATCAATGCGCTTTACATTATTGCCCTGGTCATTGGGCCAACGAAAACTCGGAAACTATGCATCCTTTTCACCAGTGGGTGTTTACTTAGAATTACTCGGGTCATTAAACTTAATGGACGGGCAGTTAATCTGCCTGGGGCAGTCAGCAGCCCTAATGGTTTGTGCATGATCCAATTAAGTCCACTGTTTTGAAAAGAAATTACATGAATATAACAGGTGTTAGTTGTCTGTTTTATTCTATCCTATTTCTTTATTCGAGCTTTCCCACAACGAGCTTACTTACTTTTCTAGAAGCTGAAAGGCAGCCAGCTTAGCAGACCTGTCCGTCCTGATCAGCATGGGACACAGTCGATCCAACAAGACCTTCATTCTGCTTTCAGCCGCGTTGGGATCAGCGCTGGCCTGACCTTTGCCCCTTGACTTAGCCTTTGCTCCAGACGCTAAGGCCTTGGATGTAAGTGTGTGTTTCTTCACTTGTTCGGCTGGCATGCTGGCGACGGCGTCTGCGGCCGACTGAAGTAGATGATGACTCTGGATTGTCTGAGCACTCAGGTCTGTTCTCTCTGCAAAAATATATAAGCGATTGTGTCAGAATGAAACATGATGGGAGATTTTTCTGGACCCAATTTCATGGCGCTGCTTAACACAGGTTTCTGCGCTTATCTTGGTGTCGTGAAAAGTGCATGATTCTATGAGCCACAAGCGCAGAATGCTGCAGTAAGCAGCTCTATGTAGAGATGCTTAAGCAGAAAATATTGCTCAGAAATTTTCTGCTAAATGTCAAGTGTAATGCCTTTTTCACTGGTAACCTTATTCTGGTAAGCATATTTCTTTGTTGTGCTTATCTACTTTTTGTGCTTAAGCAGCTCTATGAAAGTGGGCCCTGGTGGCAGCAGACATTCTCAGAATACAGCCAAAAAGGTGCACAGGCTGCTGAACATTCACATCAACAATCTCAACCGTTGCAGGTACCCATTTAATCCTGCAGGCCTTGAAATTCGCTCTTGAAAGGGGCACAGCAATTTTCCTCTGGTTAGGGGCACTCTATGAGGAAAATGTAAATTTGTATTGGAACTTTGCGAAGGGCAACACAGCAAAAGCACAGGGCACCACGGCAATTGCTGTGGGTGCCGTGGGTTAATTCGAGGCCTGATCCTGTGTGATGAGAAGCAATTATACTTCAGTGTCCTGATCAAGAGTCGTGACCAGGATTCAAACCCATACTCCAAAGGCGCGGCCATCAGAGCTAGGGTCCGATGTGCTAGACTGTTTGGCCACAACACGCTGATACTAATCACCTACATGAGTGGTGTTAAAAAGTTAACTGAAACCATACAGACCACTTACCCACAATTGTAACGAACATGGGCAACATCAGCAGGAAGATGCCGTCACTATAGAACTCTCTCCACTCGGTGTACAAGTTGGATGGCAAGGTCACACCGCCAGCACGACTGCCAAGTAGGGTCGTGGCCGAGGTTAGGAGGTCAAAGGTTACACAGTAGAATGTGGCAATCAGGGGTGATGGCTGGGCAAATTTAATACTCTGACTACATGTCTACAATAAAAAGATAATAAACAATTTTTTTAATGAGATATCGCTTTCACCACAAGGCAGGACGGCCACTTCAAGGTGAGGGTTACAATTAACTGATTGTCGACCCAAATCAACTGTCACCAGGGGCACATTGCCACCTAATCCTGGGGCTGAAACAGGGTTACACCCTTCACAGTCTGTAAGGATTAAAACAACTAAGTAAATCAGGGTCTCCTGCGCTCAAACTTAAGGAGCCACTGAACCTTCTCAGTTATAATACCCAATTCATAAAAATAGTAATACTATTCTTATATAGCACTTTATCACACCCGATGGGTGTCTCAAAGCAATCAGTATTTTTCCTGCAAGGTATGCGGAGCTACGTTTCAAAGTATGAGACCTACTCCTTTACACAGCACCATGTAATGGTTTACAAGGTGCTCGCAATATGCAGCCAATCAAACTCCAGGACGAACCCCTTCTCTTTTTGATAAGTGCACTGGGTTCTCATAAGTGCATTACACAACACAAGGGACCTTCATGGCTTTACGTCCCATCCGAAGGACGAAGCAATAATGTTAAGCATCTTGCTTTAAGGATACAAGTGTAAAGCCCAGGACTCCAACTCATAATGCAGTTTTTATGTAAATAGCTAGTCCTTATTAAGTGCTACCACTATCTTCCTTCTTTTATCTACCAGACTAACACGGCTAATTTATTATTTTTTTTGCAAACAAATACTTTGAAGACTACTCGTCAATAAACACCATTTAGCAGGAACTCAAAAATTTGCAAAAGTAATTTTAATCTGACCGTACAAGTTGCTCAAACGACCTTATAGTCCTGAGCAGACGAACTGGAGCATTTTGGTCTGGGAGCTGGCCGCTAAACTCACCTGAATCCAAGCTACGATCGAGCACAGCACAAAGTCCCAGTGCTGCTCGCTCAGGGCTGTAGGCAACTTCTCAATAGCCAGCCTCATCGTCTGCATCACCTTGATGTTCAGGAAAACATCCTCCAGGACGACCGCTTCGTTGATGTCACTGTAATAAGAAACACCGTCAGGAAACGGTAATTTTTGACCCCCGAAATGGCGGACAGTAAAGGTGCCCACAAGTATGTACGCTGTAAAATGGTTCAATTCGAAACTTCCAAATTATTTGTTTATTTATTTATTTGTTTATTTATTTATCTATTTATTTCGGTATAAAAACAGAAAACATGGTCGATAGTATCACAAGGTAATACTAAAAAATTACATGCTTACAAAAATCAAACATTAAGTATTACAAAGATGATCAAAAACAAAGACCTAGGCTAGCCAGATATAAGAAACACCCCCAAAATACCCGGATAAAAATTCAACTAGCAATGTAAAGGTTATCACAGAGAAGAAGAAAAACACGATACACATGACATAAAAGGTTTTAAAAGACAAAACATTCAATTATTACATACAATTTATGAAAACCTGGAATGCAGGATTAGATTAAAAACGATCACAAGAGACAAAGGAAACAAGATACATAATCTGGTAAAACAAAATTATATGTGTGGAAAAACACAAAAGATCAAGATATTTTAATCAAGGAAGTACGCCTTTGAAAAGCAAAGATTTTTTTTTTTAAATCGAACATTTGCATAAATGAATGATTTTAGACATTTTTGTCACTTCGTAAAAACGACGACATGAAACCTGTGCCCAATTTCATAGAGCTGCTTAAGCACAAAAAGTAGCTAAGCACAACAGGATCATGCTTTACAAGAATAAGGTTACCAGCCAAACTACCATGTCACATGTTTAATTTGTGACTGGTATCGAGCTAATTTCTGCTTAGCAGACAAATGTTAAGCAATATTTTCTGCTTAAGCAGCTCTATGAAATTGGGCCCTCCACTGCGCAAGAAGGAAACAAGACTCTTACCAGCCAAAGAGGAAGGAGTCTGCATAATCCTGTCTCCATTGCATGAGTTGATTGACACAGCCGGCCATGATACCGGAGTGGCTGACGCCGTCAAAGGTGTCGGGGTGTCTGAGGATGGCCGTCACTACGGACATACTACCAAGACCACCTGAAAACAGTTTTATCCACCTGGTAAATATTCACAAGTTTTACTCTTTGCCAGCCTCGCTACCATGGGCAGCGCACCGTATCGAAACCGCTCGTCACTAACCCCTAGCAGGGATATTCTGACAAACGGCGCTGATAAGCTCAAAAAGTTAGTTCACGCACGCTTGTTAAAACAAAAAATCACACTTGTATGACACTTGTAGGACACTTAGTACGTGCGTGTCAAAATTGTTTGACGTGATTCTAAAAAAACTAAATATTTTACATATTAAATGATAGGACATAAACCCAGCTCATCCTGGCCTTAGGAAAGTGAAGGTGCAAGGTTGCAGTCTTTATCTTCTAACGACCTTACTAAAAACAGCTGGTAAGAGTCGGGATGAAACTGGTGTTTAAAAATCAGAGTATTTGACTAGCGGGGTTTTCACGTAATGAATGTTTGACTACAAACCATCAACGTGAACCAGCATCTCCTCCTTGGCGGACAGTAGCCTGGCTGCGTTAACCTCCAACAATTCCAACGTCTGCTCCTTGCTGAGGTAAGGTATGATGGCCTCCAGGGTATGGATGGCAGACAACCACAGGACAGAGAATCTGAGGAATTCAAGTGGAAATGAGACATAGGTAACTTATTGTTGTTATACATTTCTGGTGATGAAACCAAGGATGCCTCATAAGTGAACTTAATCACTGTAGCTATAGCAAGCCCGAGGTAACCTGTAAACAAGGGTGCTTGCTATGTGAGCCAGAAACACTGGGGTTAACACCTACTCTTCCATGATTAAGTGTTTGTGATTCTTTTACTTGCACTGTAAATCCTAGTACACTGGACCTATGGCTAAATGTCCCATCTGAAGGGCAAAGCAATTATGGTATCTAGTATCTAAATATCTTGCTCAAGGAAAAGTGCCACAACCGGGACTCGAACACACACTCTGCTGATCAGAAACACCAGAGCTTCAGTCCAGTGCTCTTAGCTGCTCAGCCACAAGACACTTATTCAGTGGTTTGCAAGATTTTGGTGATGTGAAGGAAACTAAAATTGTACACTTCGGCTAAAAATTTTGGTAAAAGGAAGACTTGTAAGCTCTGTAAACCACAACTCAAAACAATTCCACACAACAAAGAGAAATTGCTTGTTGGTCTGTGTTAAAGAAGGGCTCAAAGGTGAAATTGAGTTTTGTGATGCACTCATTTACCCAATAATTATTACAAGTTTCCAACTTTGAATTAAACTGGTGTAAAACGCCACTTTATTTGATACTCTTTCAGAGCGGAATTTGATACATATATATCCCGTCATCTAACAGCAAAAACAAATGGGTCTATACTTTCCAAAAAGGAATTTTTGCGACAGTCAAAAGGTCAAACTCAATGCCGATTTGATTGAACTTCACATCAAAATTCAGGAATGAACTCAAAGTTATCAGCACAAAAATGTACACACCATCAATTTGAAAAGTGGCGTCATTAAACATTTTTGGATTTTGACAAAAATTGCACTTGAAGTGTATCAAATACAATGGTACTTTACACCATTTTAGCCTGAGGTTTAGAGACTTGTAAAATTCCCCCAATTTCCTAAGGACTCTATTGGAAAATGAGTAGATCACAAATCCAAGTTTGACCTCGGAGCCCCAGTTTAAATTTACCTGTCCATTCCCTGAGCAATCTGTAACACGTCTAGTTCCTGATGTTTGCCTTGATGTCTTGAATGACAGCTAAGTAGATAAGTCAGTGAAGAGGACCATAGGCGCCCATCTACCATAGACCTGAAGAAAATAAATTTCAGTATCAAGGAGAATGTTCATTAAAAAAACCAACATTGCTTCTTTGGCAAAACGTTTCTTATGCTTTTCAATTCATCGTGTGAGGGCCTGTGTGAACCAAATTTGCATGATGCAAAACAAACTTTTTTTTTATTGTTGCTATTTTTACTATAATCTATTTGGCCACCAATACAAGAAAACAACATACAGGCAGTCAAAATAAGATATAACTGTGATTGTGATGCAAGGAAAATTCGCTGTTGAAAGCGCCCTCACATGGTCAAAATTATAGTCAATAATATTAAACTTAACATTTTGTTTTACATTGACATCTTTAATGACAGTTGATGTATGAAAAGGGAAGATTTATGCAAGTTAATAACACGTTAGCATACCTGCTAACATTGCAAAGTCAGAAATAGGGACATGGGGCAAGATCTGTGTCTCGGCACCCACACCTACAGTCTATGAGTATGTGCACAAAGACACAAATGGGCTCGTAATGGATTCAGGCATTTGTAAGATCCAGAAAATTAAGATCACAGTCATAAGTTATTATGAAGGACAGCTTCATTACCAAATTCATATCTTATTTTTCAGTATTACAACATTTTCAGAATTAGGGACTTTCTCTATTTTTTTGACATTGGGATTCTCCAAAGTAGGGACGGTCCCTAGAAAATAGGGACAGTTGGAAGGTATGCGTTAGCATGAGAATGCATGAGAACTGAATGTTAACATTAAAACATTATATGGTGTCAACTTCAGGGAAAAAAGATGGAGAAAAGCTCTTGTACGCAATTGTAACATGCATTGTTATTAATTCTGATGGCATCAAAATACATTTTCTATGCAGTTTTCACAAACCACATACAGACCACATGAAGTATGCCTTCTTCATTTTATGTTCCATTATTTGGAGAACTGAACGACTGAAATTCTGCATTACTCACATTTCTAGAATCTCTTGCACCATAGTCTTCCAGTTCTCATGGGTCAGGCTTTTCCACAAGCTTTCCAGGGTTGAATCGATCGCCACGGCAACCTCCGAACAATACGAGGGCGCTGCCACAAGGAGACTTTCAACTGGAATCTACGAGGGAAAAAAAGAACAAGATTTGTATAACAATTGACAATGCAGGGTGGGTTTCTTCTACAACCAGTATGGAACCAGTTCTAAATCAGTCAGACACCACAGAGCAAGAGGGACAGTAGGTGGCGGTAGAGATACCAGTCAGGTAAAACCATCGTTAGAGGGAAACATGCACAAGCTCAAGACTACGACAACAAGGGAAGTCTGCTGCCACCTAGTGTTTGAAAATCACCCTTGGTAACTCGATTTAAATATTAAGCAAAACTTGTCTACACCCTCTTAATACTTTTTAATATGGGAAGTCCAGATGTGGATATAAACGCCATCCATGCAGCTGTTGGCAAAAAAAATCAAAAAAATCCTAAGTTGTTCCGGGCGTTACAAAACATCCGCCATAAGTCTGTCCAAAAAAAATGCGGATAAAGACCTCAACCGACATGAAGTGGTTATTATGATAATCTCTTTCGTTTCAAAACCCAAAGCAACCTACCTGTCTAGTCACTGCATTTAATCCCATAATTCCTTTACACCACTGCAGAGCATACAGCATCCTTGCGAGCAGCGGAGCTATGACATCATATCTCCACGGCAACAGTGCCAAAGCAAAGCCTCTCCCAGACTCCTCCTGAATGACGCCGGTTGCCCCCTCCGTGTCCTTCACTTCTTTGAGTTCGCCCTCGGGGACCCTTTCCGGACTTCTGAGAAGAGCAGCCACAAACGCAGATTGGACCAAACCTGCCGGCATGACGATGGGGTCAGCTGGGGTCAGCTCTGGAAGAGCAGTGAAGGTCAAGGTCTCATTGAGAAACAGTGATGCCATCCACTGCAAAAGTACAACAACAAAATAAGTTTTACAAAACTTCTGTTTTGGGGGGAGGGGCTTCATATCAGATGCAGCTCTTACCTTCGTTCAACCCGCTGTTGCTACCTAGCATAGTTAACCACAGGTGAGATACTACTCTTGGTGCAAGACGTTCTTTATATGGTTACCTTTAATAATAGGTCAAATGAGCTGTGGTGGCACAACCCCACCAGGACAGGGAAACTAATCTATTGGGATCAAGATCTTGGGAGCAACGAACCTGATTTGGCATACTGAAGCTTTGGTCCCACTCTGTCTCACAATCAAGGAACCAATCTGGTGGGTTCAAGTTCTTTGGGTAACGAACCTGATTTGGCACAATGAAGCTTTGGTTCCACTCTGTCTCACAATCAAGGAAACGTTCTGCTGGGTTTAAGTTCTTGGGAGTAACAAACCTGATTTGGCATAATGAGGATTTGGTTCCACTCTGTCTCAAAACGAAGGAAGCAATCTGGTGGTATCAAGTTTTTTGGGGTAACGCACCTGGTTTGGCATATTGAGGCTTTGGTTCCATTCCATCTCAGTGGGTACCAGAAGGTTAAGGAAGCTCTCAGCAATACTTGGGGTGTCAGGGTCAGCGCCCGGTGAGTCCTCGTCATCCGTTCCAAAGACATCTGGGTCCATGTTTGGGGGCAGGCTTCTTAGTATGATGTCACAGAGTGTCGCGGCTGGCTTGGCTAATAATTCAATACTGCAAACAATCAAAACGTACAACTTTAATGGTAAACTTTTGATCACAGCGCTAGGAAATTTCCGCACCTGTAAATTTTCAATGTTAAATCAATCAAAACTTTCAGTTAACTGCACGCCAAGATATGCTTATCTTTTTAAACCAATAAGGCTGTAAATCCATGTGTCAGTCATGAGTTGTGTGTAATGCGTGGTGTGCAATCAAAAATGCATAGAATTTTGTGACGTCATCAACCTTTTTTAGTTTTCAGAAAAAAGTTGCACTTGAACGGTATCAAACGCAGTAGCATTTTACACTGCTTTAGCCTATCATTACTGGAAAGCTCCATTAAAGATTTTCTGATTTCCTCCACAAAGACTCAGAAACTATACATCCCTTCCACCACTAGGTGTGTTTACGATTGATTAAACGTGATGGATGAGTAGTTAATCTGCCTGGGGCAGTCAGCAGCCCTACTGCATGATCCAATATAGTCCACTGTTTTTAAAAGGATTTACATGGAGATAACAGGTGTTAGTTGTCAGATGAAAAGGATGTTTTATTCTAGCCTCTTCCCTTAATGGAGCTTTCCCGTAATGATGGCTAGAGACTTGTAATTTTCCCCCTATCACTTATAAGGACTCATTCTATTGGAAAATGAGTGCATCACAAAACTGAATTTGACCTTGGAGCCCCTCTTTACACAGTTACAATTACATACTGACTGTACCTGTGTATGGTATGTGGACCTTGGTCAAGGCAGGTCTTTATCCACGAAGCAGCCTTGCATAGGAAGCCTTCATCCTTTAGAAATCCCCCCGTCTGTTTGATCAGTGACTCCGCCCCCGTCGTCCACGCTGATAAGACTTTCTGCTGCAGTCCCTCTGTGTAGACAAAGGGAAGAGGGGGGGGGGGTATAATTAAAACTTATAATAACATGCTATATACAGATATATGTATAAGAACACAGTATTGACTGAATTTGCCAAGTTAGGAAGTTGTATTGTAAAGTGTATCTTTCAGGAAAGCTCACAAACCTTCCACAAAATTACAAAGTGTAATGAAAATTCACATATTAACTTTATGTTAAGAATTTTTTTTAGCTTTTTTAAACTGATGGTAGTGCAGCGACGTGGCTTTTGATGTCATCTCGACATCTTCATTCAGCGAAGTGATTTAAACACCGGTCATGTGACACCATTTAAGGTGATCACATGATAGCAGATCACCATAGATGGCAGGCAGTTCGTATCCGATGTCTCTGTTGATCAATGGTTAACAACGACACTGGATACGACCTGCCTGCCATCTATGCTGATCTGCTATCATGTGATTGACCAAAGGCGGTCACATGATCAGGGTTAAAATCACTACGCTGAAGGAAGATGTCATAATGACATCGAAAGCTACGTCGCAGCACTACCATCGATACACCCCTTGCAATGGCCGCTATTTGCTGAGGTCAAATAATGGAAACATGCATGCGTGTACACCATGCGCACAACTCTCTGCCTTCATTGGTCTTCATTGACTTCAGTGAGGGCGCTGTTTGGTCTTGTGACGTCATATGCAAGGAGTCTATTAAAAAAAGTATCTAAAACTCTTTAATCAATAGGATGGAATGCAATATTAGTTTCACACGCTGCAAATTGTATGAACTTTTTTAAAATCTTGATGACCGAAATTCAAAATAAGTATTGTCAAGAGCACCTTCTGATACAAGAAAACAGTTAAGATAATTGCCGATAAATAGGTTTTAATAAAAATTACACGCATTCTTTATCATGGTGTCTTGAGGGCAAGATAAGTACCTGGGAACTGTGTGGCCTCTTTTGAACCAAGTTGGAAGAGTGCAAGCAGGAGGTCCTCAGCTGACGTAATCAGCAGGCAGCCCTACACAAAATACAACCAAAATCTGACATTACACAAACATCTGCAATGAGTTGAAATGAGATACCCATCACTGACTTTCCATTTTAGCCAAGAAACTGTAGACCGTGTGAAGTTTGTTTACAAGTAAACCACCCTCTATTGACTAGTTTAAGGGTCAAAAGAAGTTACATTCACACACTCAAAAATAAATCAACACACTAAGTACAATTTATTATTCACATCTGAAAAGGAAGAAGTACGAGCATTTCAAACAAGTAGGTTGTGCAGTTTTTTGTAGCCCTAAAGACAAGCTCAGAAGTGGTATTTGCTTGTACACAGGGCTAGTGTTATAAAGGGTGACCCCTGGTGAGTCAAAGTCCTTGATTTCCTAGACTGGACTATTCCACATACCTAAAAGGAGGGGTCAGGTCTAAGAATTCTTTTTAGCTCCTTTGAATTATGCAGAATACAAAGAGGAAAGAAAGTGACAGGAAAGAGAGCATTACCTTGACCGCACTGAAGAAATTGGTCGCAACGTCACAGATGAAACTGATGCAGTTGTGAACCCTCTGCTCGTTGCCCTCCACCTTGACCTTTGACCTCAGCAGCGTGGCCGTGAACTTGCCCAGGATCTTTTCAGCATAGCTGGCATGAACCGCTGGTTCTGTTTAATTGACAATAAGTTTAATAATTATTTGGGAGGCTAATTATCCTTACTCGCGCAGGTGAGCGTCACCGACCAAAATATCTTCACCATTTTCAAGAAGTGGCGAATCTGCACTACAACCAAAATTCCGTGTTTGGAGAAAGTCTCGTTTGGAGTTGAACTTTTTGACAAACTGCTGTTTCGGATACAGCTTAATTATTTTTAGGTAAAAATTTTACTACCAAATTACAGCAGACTTCTTCAGTCATACAGAACTGTCAATATGTTTTCAATCTTACAACTACATGTATTTTGAAGAACTAATCGTTCCTAAACACATTCACCACTTCCTGAAAATGAAAAAAAAAAAAAAAGGTGAACGCAGAGTACTGTGTACAGACAAATGGCTATTGAAAAAAAAAAAATAATAATAATTGTATTCTTTATCCCCAATGCAAACAAAATATATATTAAATTGTTGCGGTACCTGCTGCTAAAACATAGGATTCAAACTGCCTCTAGCCTCCAGGCTAGCTCATTGGTCTAGTCCTAAGTCATCTGCTCTAGCTATGCAAAGGTCATGGGTTCCAATCCCACCGTAATGATTTGTCTGTGGAATTTTTTTTTTCACAGAACTCGAGAAAGTACTGAGTATACAGTGCTTAATATACATCAGCGTAAGAGTAAAGCACTAATTATATTCAATGTCTAATAAGATTTAAAGGTTTATGAAAACACTAAGCTTGCTTGTGCAGCCACTTTGTACCTAGTGAAACCCCGGTGTCACACAATTAGCTGAATCAATTTCATCCATGTACCTTCATCGTGGTGGACAGACAGTCCTAAGTTGATCAGGCCCCAGCTCTGGGAGGCTGAGCCGTCTGTCATACCATCAAGAGCTCGAGAGCAGAGCTGGTCAGACAGCTCCAGGAGCTTCTCACCAAAGATGGGGGATTTCAGCCAGGTAGTGATGGCTGGGTCATGGGAGGTGTTTAGTATCTGAGGAAATGATCCAAAAAAAGTACAAGTCATAATTCAGACTTCATTGATTAATCGGTTACATCAAACAAATGTCACTATATTGTATTACATAAAGACTGTCTTCAAAATCTGCCATGTCATTTGATGTTTATTACTATTGCATTGATGTTCTTAGTGAGTAGTCATTCCCAGGGCTTGTTCATCAACAAATGTGTTCTCACCTTTTTGATCAGATGATGCAACGTCTGTGGCCTTCTTGTCCCTCTACAAAACTCGTCTAGCATTGTTCTCTTGGGCGTGTCGTCCTCACAACAACGAATTGTTGTCTCAACGATATTAACGACGTGATACACAGTATCGTCCTTAGACTCAGATGAAGAAGCTTCTGTCGACTGGACCCACGGCAACAGAATCTGTCTGAAGCACCTCAGGAGAACTGATCCCGCTTCTGACACCAATTTTGAAGTCTCCGCTTCATGCGACTGATCACTCTCTGTGTCCAACTTGGAGATTTCCGACTCTGGAGTTTGTTTTGTCTCAACAACCTTATCTCCTTCGAATGTCTTGGGCTCGACATCATCTTCGTTTTCCTGCGATCCAAGAAGCTCCGCGAACACCTCTGGTTGTTGGAAAGTGTCAAATATTCTCTCCAAGAATCTTAGGTGTACAATGGAACTGTCTTGTGCAGCTGAACAGCTACTCCTAACAAGACTCCTCACCAGGTGCATCAGCTCCGGATGATCTGCTGAAGTTTGTCGCCGGGCCGATTTGGACTTTTGCTCTACTGGTAGACACTGTCCGCTGTCGCCGTCAACGGAGAACGACACGCTTAACTTCTTGGTCAATTTGGCCTTCTGTACTTTCTCTAGCGACACGAGTTGTGTGAGTAGTATGGAGATCTTCTCAAGGGGTCTACAGGACCTTGCATCAGCATCAGCCTGAGAGACATGCTCGCTGCATATACTTCCTAGACTTGTCCAAAATATGTCCAGGATATGTTGAGTCGAAGCGGTCCTTGTGCTGAGCTGCTTACGAAGGTGTGAGAGCAGCTTGGAGGTCTGGACGAACAGTGGACTTGATGCTAGATGAGACCCGTCTTCGGTTATTGATTGTACAATGAACGGCATCAGCTTCGAGTGGAGAAAAGTACAAATATATCTATCAGGTTTAAAAAATATATTTGGATTCTAAAATTGCTCTAATATTTATTCAATGTGTGTGGCAGTTAAGCGTTCTCTGCTTTTACTTTTGAGTGCATTTTCTGAAAAATCAAAGAAGGGACTTTTCTAATCTGTATCTGGGGAAAGATGCCTTCATGTCCGAGTCCTTTCTCCGCCTAAAATTTGTTGGTGAAAAAATACCTCTTTCTCTTAAACTACATTACTTCTGTACTTCAAAGGGTGTTGTTTCTAACAATGTTTTATAATATCAACAGCTCTCCAATGCTCCTTACCAAAAAAGTTTTATGGTCAATAATTTTTGGCGTAATTACCAAAGGTATACCTTCCCTGTAAAAAATCCCTTAAAAATGATGCGTAAAGTTGATGTTGAACAAGGAGTGTTGATATTAAACCTACCTGATCCTGAATGAGGTAGTTCTGCATAGTCTGACTATCAGTACCCGAGTCCGCGGTGATGGTCTGAGAGACGGCGTAGCGTAAACACTCCATGTATGCCTTGACTACAGCACCGTACTCACTGGTGCTCTGCCGCGCTGATGCTGATCCCAACCTTTAGTAGAAACCGTACATTATCCCTAGGGTAAGTTATTTTCAAATAAGCGGGGCTCCGATCGGGGGAATAACCACAAGACCTCAGGGATTGGAGCTCAAAATTTGTACTGGTTCACAATTTGTTTTTACAATATTACCAGAATCAAAATGAGAAAAAAAATATCTCTACAGTTTAACCCTTTCGTTACCGAATTGTTTGGACATAAACAACCGCTGGTGACCGCATTGTTTGACCACTCAAGCTTAAAGCACACATTCTTACACAACAGAAAGCTTTCATTCAAAGGCCATTTTTACAAACTCCATTATCTCCTTGAAGATATTGTTTTACAGCAAAATAAGTAATAAAAAAGTTCTTCCTTATTGAATTCCCTTACATATAACTTAAAACTCATTGAGATTGGTCCAATAAATGTCAAAGTTCTTGGTCTTTCTTTCCTCAGTGCAATCTGTAATCTCAAACACTTTTTTGTACACAACCATATGGCGCTCCGTAGGTGTTTGGCTTTTCGGATCTTCCTATTCCAATTTGAAGAGATTGCATAATAGCAACCCTATTTTATTTTACCACCATTGGAAAGATCCGATCTTTCTCTTTCCAATGATGGTAAGCTTGGGTATGGAGGGTGAACATGGACAAAACTACAACTTTATTACAAATGGCCTTTGTGCTCAGGCTTGAGTGCTTTTTTGTGTGCAAGCTTGGTCGACTAAAGTCGCCAATGGTAAGGAAGAGGGGGTATGAATGCAGTCGACTAAAGTCGCCTATGGTAAGGAAAGGGTTAACACATATGTGATGCAATCAAGCAAAATGAAACATTTGCCGAACCAGGTAATTTTTTTACCTTTTGATACATTTGAAAAGAGCATAGTCTATGCTTTAATGCTGTCAAAACCCCATCTTGATACCACCTTTGATTCAAAAGTTGTGAAAGTAGAAACACCAAGAGATGCGTAAGAATGAAACTGAGATAAAGGGGTTTAAAGTCGAGTTGTTTATTGAACAAACATCGGCACTTTTTCTTCCAATGCTAATTTTTACCTATTTTTGATGTTATTTATCAGGAAGGAAGTTGCCAATATAAAATAAGATATATTTGGCATTTATATTTAAACACAAATTATTTTTGAAAACTAAACCCTGTTGGCCTGTTTTGGCTTGTTTCTCCATAATGGTATTTCCAAAAAAAAAGAACCATTCAGCTTGATCGCATTACATACACTGTTTTTATTTGCGAAAAAAGTAGTTCAAGCACAACAAAATGATGCCTCACCCTTCCTTGACGTTGCCGAAGAACTCCTGATAGAATTCAACTCCGGTTCCGATGACCTCGGTTGGTATATGACTGAGTAAGGGAAGCAGGTTGGGGTAAATGACAGTAGCGCTTCCACTGCCACCATTTCTCAGCATCACCCACAGCTTGGGAAGGATGGCCTTCCTCATGTTCACATGCGTCCAACAATTCTGAAGTTCACAAGACGAGAGACAATCTTGCATAGTTTCATATTTTGACCCTGCAAGTCTCACATGAATTCAAAAATGTGGGGAATCTTGGATGCTCATGTACATGTACATTGCCAGCTCAAAATGTTTACTGGACCAGAATTTCTTTTTTCAAAACCAGAATTGAAATGAGAGAATAATAATATGGTAAACAAAAACCGTAACAGTTTAACATTTGAACTGTTTTATTTTGAACAAGCACAGAGAGAAGATTTATATCATTTGTACTATGGGCAAGTATTCTTCGATACTCAATAGAATTGACAGATTTTTATCAGACTGATAGTCAACTTTTTTAACAAAAACACAAAACTGCTGGGCTTGTCCAGCCATGAGTTTACTGACCCGATGCTAAATTCACAAGCCTCGGGCCTGCCGCCCAGTGTTAATTTTGAGCCCAGATTGAGGAGGCAAAACTGCACACTTCCACACCCCTACTGTCTGACCATTCAATAATCATGGACTGTGGTTTAGATTGATCTTTAGACAAACTATGCCAGCTTACAATGGGATGTTGTGTGGTGAATGCATCTAGTACACCGTACACAGTCAACCCTTCCTACTGACTAACCATTTAATATTTACCACCGTGGTTTTGAATGACAGATAAACTATGCCAGCCTACGATATATCATGTGGTGAACGCATCTACACATTACAGTCACACCTCCTACTATTTGACCATTCAATATCATCCACTGTGGTTGTGAATTTGGCCTTAAACAGCAATATATCATGTGGTAAATGTATCTACACAGTGCAGTCAACCCTCCTACTATCTGACCCTTCACTATCATTCACTGTGTTTATGAATGATAGATAAACTATGCTAGCCTGCAGCATGATATCATCTGGTGAATACAGCTCCACAGTACACAGTCAACCCTCCAACTGTCTGACCAATTAATATCATCCACTGTGCTTGGTCAACTCACTGGCCTCAGAGTTGTACCAAAAAGAAAAATGAATAAAACTTACTGGGAATGTTGAAATGACCAACAGCACCGATTCCCAAAGAGACTGCACAGCTAGGGGGTCCGATTCATCGAGGCTCCCCAGCAAGGTAGTAGAAACACGGGCTAGTTCACCTTCAGCAATAGAGGGTGCACTTTGGATCAGGCTACCTAGGACTGAGTACATGGCATTTCTGAGCTGTGGAAATTAAAAAAACAGGAAGTAAAGCTGACATGGAAATTCAAAAAAAAATTGTAATGAAAATAAATTGCACATTGAAGTGACAGTGGACAATTTGTTTCGACGCTATCTTTCCAAACGTACATAGTTTAGTACTCTCTGAAAGCGCCATTTCTCATTTCTCTCACTCCATTTCCATTTTGCAATATATGAGTAAAATTAGGTATATATAAATACCTGTGGTGATTTGCTCTTTGCAAGTTTCCAAAACTTAGCCTCCGCTAAGATGGACGACAGCATGTCCTTCACGGACGGCAGTTCCGTCTCTGGAAGCACTGTCGCAAACTCTCCGAGAGCTAAGAGAGAACATGTCAGCAAGCGGGTGTACCTCTCCTCTTGCTCCTCCGGAGTGAAAGACCTGCCAGACAAAAACAAATATGCAGTTCTTTTATAGCCCTTTATCACACCCGAGGGCGTCCCAAAGCACTCATTGTTTTTTCTACTAGTCTGCGGAGCTATGTAAGGGTTTACAAGGTGCCGTGGCAAAATCTGCAGCCAATCATACCAGAAAACACTGGGGCAAACCCCTCTCGTAACGATACGTGTACTGGGCTCTTTTTACCGCAATAAAACAGTCTAGGGATACTGCCAACGTATGGCTAGATAGTTCAGTTGGTAGAGCGCCGGCACATTATTCCGGAAGTCGCTGGTTCGAGTCCAGCGCTCATCAACTTTTCTTTAGTCAAACCAAAGTTATTTAAAAATTTACCCAGTCAGTTTCCCTTGTGGTTAAATTTCTTGATATACAAAAAAATATTACCAAGCATGGGCACACCAAATTTTTGCAAATACCAACGTGAAGTGGTTAAAAGTCATGCCATTTTATTTGTTGCTGTTTCGTGAAACAAAGTAGCGTCTTATTCCATCGGTTTGTGGTTGCATCAGAGAAAATTTAAGACAGATAGAAAAGAAAAAAAACCACTTGAGGTTTCAACTTACCGTGGATCGCTTAAAGAAGCTTGTGTTTCCTTGAAAAGATTATCCTCCAAATACTAAAAAAAAAAAACCCAGATGAAAATAAAGGTACATTGGTAGACTGGAGGGAGTGATAGTAGATTTGAAGCCCTTAAGTGCTGGATTTAACCCCAGGAAATGCAATAATGCTAGAAGGTTCCACTAGTTACTGGCTCTCCAGTTAAGTCAAAAAGTTTGACTGGCAGGTGGGGAGGGGTGTTGGAAACCTCAGAACCTAGCACAGGCTTTCAGCTAGGCATCTGGAAGCATGCCACAAAGAACAGACGGCTCAAGTTTATCAGAGGGTTAGATCTGGGTAGGTTAGTTTGTCAGGGAGATTGTCAAATTTCTTCATCACAACTTAGAAAAATTTATTTATTTTCAGGGAACTTTCTGAAGAATCAGGGAGAGTTGGCAGCTCTGATAATTATCCTGGGACTCCTTACCCGGAGGACCTCCGTCTTGCAGAAGGCGACAGCTTCTCCCTGCTTGCCCAGTGGAAAGGCGCTCTGAAAGGCCGCCCTCGCGGACAGAGCGGCAGGGGCGTACGTATCGCACTGAGAGAGTAGCCAACAGCCCATCAGGGCGCGAAGCTGGGGTGCCAAGTTACGGCGGACGCGGAGGATGAGCTGCTCAAAGGCTTGCTGTGTGGCCTCCCGGACTCTCTTGTCATGATCCTGATCAAAGAGGGAAAAATTAGGATGGAAAACTTTATGACTGTTGCTGCATTCTTGTTGACCTCTTCAGGGTTTCCCCACAGAACTTGCTATGGCTGCCCTTTACTGAGACGAAGCTGTTGGATATTAAATTTTAATCTAATAGATGTTAATTTTGCATCGGGGATAAAGAATATTAATTTTGGTTTTTACCCTACACCGATGTGTGTTAGCACTGTAGACTCAGTACTTTCCCGAGATCTGTGAAAAAAATCACAGGCATATTACTCGGGTGGGATTCGAACCTACGACCTTTGCAATTCTAGAGCAGTGTCTTACCAACTAGACCACCGAGATTGCCCGGTAGCTAGAGGCAGTTCGAATCTTATATTTAGCAGCGGGTACCGCAACGATCTAGAGCAGTGTCTTACCAACTAGACCACCGAGATTGCCCGGTAGCTAGAGGCAGTTCGAATCCTATATTTAGTTGGTAAGACACTGCTCTAGAATTGCAAAGGTCGTTGGTTCGAATCCCACCCGAGTAATATGCCTGTGATTTTTTTCACAGATCTCGGGAAAGTACTGAGTCTACAGTGCTAACACACATCCGTGTAGGGTAAAAACCAAAATTAATAAATTTTAATCTAACTGAACTTACAGAGCATTGCATTAGCTAAACAAGGTTGGAAACTAGGCGCATTGGATAGGTTTATTTTCAAGGAACTTTCTGTAGAATCAAGGAGAGTTGGCAGATCTACACTCTGACAGCACCGGAACTTGAGTCCGGTGCAGTAGACCGATCGGCCACAACATGCTACCAAATGGTCAGTAGTGCAGGGCTGGAAATTAACACTGGGCAGCAGGCTTGAGAACAGTGATTTAAATACCTTGCCAGTAAGCTCGTAAACAGACAAGCCCTGCCATCTTGTGGATTTTCCCGCTTAAATAAAAGCCCTAGAGCGAAATTTCAGAAGCTGCAGACGGACTGTACTTACGGTTGCTAGTCTGCTGTAAATCCTTGGCCAGTGGGGCAGAGTACCCTTGACTGCATCAGCGTCCTTCTCTCTGCACAAAGCACCAAACTCCTGTATAGCCTGAAAACAAAATAGTTTGATAAACTGTGCTGTAGAAAGGGAACTACACAGAGACCACTGATGCCAGCGCCTCTCTTGCCCTGGTCTTGGCCCTTGTGCCCCTTTAAAAACTTTCCCAATGATTTTCCCAATGAAAGTGTCCTTAGCAAAATGTTTTTTAGTGTTTATTGATTTATTTGTTTACTATTTAAACAATGTCTGTCTGTGTCTTGAAGTGAAAACTTAAAACAAATTGTGACTGAACCTTTAAAAGAATTGTGAAAAATTGTAGGATGACAACAAGAAACATTATATTTATGTTTGAGGTGTATGTGATATGATTTTGACTTTATACAAATGACTGAAGTTGTTCATTACAGATAAGAAAACTACACTTAACGATCTTATAAGCAATGAGCCGATAGTATATAAAAGCGAAGTCCAATTATTATTTTTTTTTGTTTACATTTTCTTGCATGAATCATCAAAGTGGTGTGTATTAGCCGAGGGGTTAAGAGCACCAAGCTCTGGTGTTTCTGATGAGCAGAGTTTGGGTCCGAGCCCTGGTCCTTGAGCAAGATACTTTGCCATAACTTGCTTTCTCCTTCAAATGGGATATTATGCCATCTAGGTCCTGTGTACAACTCTAGAGCCCCTGTTTAAACCGGGTGTAAGTTCACTTACAAACTGTATGAGGCACCCTTGGTTTCATAACTATGGGGTTCTGCTTACCAGTGGAGCCAGTTTGTGGGAAGTAAGCGTGGCTTACAGTACAATTACTTCACACTTTATAAACAGGATAATGGAAGCAGAAATATAATTTGTCTTTCTTACCTTGAGCTTGGTGACCACGTCTCTCTTGGTCAGCTTCCTCAGAGCCATACGGAAGTCGGCTTCTAGCGAGGAGTCCTGATCCGATTCCAGACTAAGGGATTGGGCGGCGGGAACGTAGCCAAGGTCACCTGACATCGTTCCGAAGCCGATGAATCCAGACGCTGTTGATCCACCGCTTCCATCTCGTGCCAGAAGCTCTGCTGCACGCCCACTACTGGATGGCTGATGAAAGGAACAATTTTGATATATATTTTTTTTACAAATCTGTGAGATTGAACGAGGGAGGCATGTTGATTTGACACAGACCCCTGATGAACAAAAGTGATGTCACCAATCATTGTCATATTTTGTAGTCGAGTTTTCATTATACCTTTTCATGATTTTGCAAATATGGTACACATGTGTCACAGAACATTTTAGTCACAAACATTTTACAAAATATGAGTGCATTGTCGCAGGAAATAATCATGAGGGGAATTTGGACCATTATTAGCCAGTTTTCACCGAATGATTAAATATTGTGACAAAAACAAAATATTGCAAAAACAAAATGCACTCGACGTTTGTTTTAAATTACTCACACATAATATCAATGTCATTTGAGATTTGTTTCACAACAATCTGATAATAAACACAAAATACCCACAAAAACTTGTCCACCTCCTCTGACTCTTTCTTTAAAAAACCATTCTAAACAACTTGAAAACTCCAGGTGGCAGACATCAGCCTTGTCCGCTGTGACACGATCTTACCTCACTTTGACAAACATGACAAATGGCCGGAGAACGATTATATTGGAAACGACGCTGCGAAGCATCCTGAGTCGAGTATTACTTAACTTAGTATAATTAATAAATTATCAATAAAGGGCAAGGACAAGTTGGCCTGTAACCCACCGGACCACACCACCAGGGCTCTAGGACCAAGTAAATAACTGTGTTAATGTTATTGTTGGCAAACTTTCCGCTGCTCGCCACCAATTTATCTCCCTAAGTTCTGTTTTTTTTTCACTAAATTATATTCTTACCTATCAAGGAGGGTTTACCAAACATGTACAGCCAGAAAACAGGCAGAATTTAACAATTCTAAAGGCTTAAAAAGGTGTCCCAAAATCGCAAGGCTTCGTCTTGCAGTGAGATGAAAACAAACGCCATGTTGTTTCGTTTTCCTGCTGTGTGTGTGTGTCTGGGTAAGTTGTGCAATACTCCAATCAGTCGGTCATCGTTCATGCGCATTGGACAATTCGCTAGGACTTTTTGATTTGTGAAATGGGTAATAATCGAAGATGATATTTAGGAGGGAAATTAGAACAACCCACAAAGCACGCGTTGAACTTACCTAGGGCTTGTACTAATGGAATAATCCAAAACAAAGTTATGAATATTCAGTTTATGCAAGCCATTGGACAAACCCAGCTTATTTTAATATTCATAAAAACTACATATTCATTATGACCTTTGGTGAACCAGGTATTGGGAGAAACATGTACGACAAAAAAACCGTTCTGGTGTCAATACTCAATGCCTCATAGCCGTGTGGTACAGGCTATGCTTTCTTAATAATTTGTTCTCTCTCTTGTTACAGGTTCGAATCTCCGTAAGTACATCGCATTATCTGATTAAACGTTCATTCCTTCCAGTAGATAAGATACAGGTAGAAACATGGATGGACAACATGGAGACTGGGTGAGTGAGGAGACAGGAGAGAAGAAGACAGTGTGGGAAAAAGCGGGGGGTTTTTTTCGCCAAATTTTGAGGATTTAACCAAATATCCCTAGTTTTTAAACTGATCCCCTATGAAAACTATTTTTTTTACGTTTTCAAGATTCACCGAATCGATAGAACACATCCTCAGGTATGAACTGGAGAAAAAAAAATTGAAAAAAACTTTTTTTAAACGCCAAAAAGCTGGTGGCTGAATGCGGAAATTTTTCCTTATTGTTATTGCCAAGTGACAAACGTTATCCTGTTTTCTGGATTCAATTAAATGACTCTATGATGAGTCCAGATGACGTCACTCGTCAGACCACACAGAGTGGTGAGGAGATCGAGAGTCAGACAGAAAATTCCGGGTACAGTTCAGTACATTACAAAACATACCCGTTTGTTGCCTTTCGTGCGTTGTTTCTGCTTGCTCGCCATACCGCTACACAAAACTTACAAAAACACTCTGTGTTAAGGAACTATTCAATAATATTATTCTAGAGTTAAAATACAACCTAAGACGTTACATTAAAAAGCGAATGCTCTCACACGTTTTCCTAAACTTTTTTCTTCTTTTTTTGCTGTCGTGTGGGCTGACATCTTTCTTCTTCGACTGGTGCGCACGAAACGTCTATTTGTACACTAATTAACGGAAGTGGTCGGTCTAGTACCAGGGGGAAAATATGCAATGACTGTTGGCGCGCCCTCAATCGTCCGAAAGTTACAACCCTTTCTTTCAACATAAGTGAGCTCCGGATTGTTGACATGGTTGAGATGGAAATCACCGCTAAAGAGGTCTATGTTGTTGATCCTAAGACGATCTTCCAGGCGATCTTCGTTTTCTTCTGGGTGGTGTACTTATGGGAATCTTACTTATCGTTCAGACAGGTGAGGGAAAACCACGCATGGATTAAAAATGTCCAATATGTCACCAGCATCAGGCGGCGTGGGCAATCTTCCCTCCATTTGGAATTGGATGGTCATGATCGGTTTGGGACAAAAAGACAAAGTGTGAACAAAAGCTATCTGATTGGCGGCGCCCTTGCCAACTATCTGTCAGATTGGTGGTCAGGTGGTTACAAGATTATTTCCTGAAAAAGCCCTTTTATCAAAAGGAAAATATGTTCCCAGCGGTATTCAGGTATTCAGGTATTGGTTGGTACTGCAGCTTTAGCAGTTTAGCTGCGATGATCGTAACCCTCCATCCTCGACCGTCGGGAGGATGGAGGGTTACGATCATCGCAACTACTGCAGCTTATGCTTTAGCCAGGCTAGTTCAGGATGATCGGAACCCCACTGTCCGTAACCCTCCATCCTCCCCAGCAAGGTCTCCACCCAGCCTCCAGTTCCTCCGTAGTCCCTAATTTCCCTAGTCCCTGATCTCCCTAGTCCCTGATGCCGATCCCCAACCTAGCTCAGAGGAGTGTTACGTCATAATCACCACACAACCATCATCCATGACAACAGTTACCTGCTTAGCTTTAGCGAACTGCTCCAAGTTAGAATGGTGACTGGTGACTTACGACGTTTAGACATAGTTGCACCTGCACTAATTATCATCATTTATTACCAACTAGCATTATTTTCTCACATTGTTAAATAAACTTGGCGCAAAGGACCAAATATCAATACAGCTAGATCAGAATTAAATACTTTCAAACTCAAGAATGGATCATATTAATATTTAAAACTGTTTCCTCTTTTCAATTCCGTTTCCAGAGGCAAGTTTATCGAAACACCAAGCAGGTTCCAGCCCCGCTGCGTGACACCCTCGACCATGAGACCTTTGAGAAGGCTCGTGTCTACCAGCTGGACAAGAGCTCCTTTGGCTTCTGGCATGGAGTCTTCTCACAGCTAGAGTCTTCTGTGAGTCTGGGAGTCTTCTATAATGTTAAATCTCTATTTTAATTGAGCAGCCTAGTCATTTTCATTCCGTTATTTTCACGTAATAATTTGTTACTTGGCGAAAGTGCTGCCCAATATTTATAGCTTTCTTCTCTTTCACTTGCCCCCTGGTCTTGGCCTTGGTGCCCCTTTCAACAGTTTCACCTGGACTTCAAATGGAAGTAGCCTTAGCGAAAATGGAAATCGCCTTACCCTCTCAAAGATAAAATTCCAGGCCTGAAAAGTGAAAACTCCCTCATGATTTATTCCCAAGGGTTAGGGTTAGGATTAGGAAAATATACAAGAGGTGTCGAGAACATTGGGGTATCGGTGCGTAATCTATTGGATTGAGTGTGTACTTGTAAACTTGTTTCAAATTCCTCTCCAGGCCATTCTGCTTCTAGGAGGTATTCCCTACTTGTGGGGAGTAGCTGGGAATGTGCTTGGATACTTCAGCTACGGCCCAGAATATCAAGTAAGTTCTACGTACAGAGATACTTTTATAACTGTCTATGACATCAAAATGTAAGAATCTTCTTCAACAAAACAACCACTGTTGCATTCTGGTTGGCACTTCTAATTTGTGAATTAAGTTCTTTCTTTTTTATTTTGCAGATTGTACAGTCTTTAGTTTTCTTGCTGTTGGCCTCTGTGTATAGTACTTTTGTTGGTCTCCCATGGACTGTGTACAGCACCTTCGTCTTGGAGCAGAAGCATGGTTTCAACAAACAGGTGAAGTCTAGGTGCAAGACGTTACGTTACCCCACTCACACAGGCAGACGCCTTTTATGTTTATTTCACGAACCTGACGTGGCCCACGTACCGCTCCAACCTCCTGAGGGGTCATGAAAATATAGCGCCAGCTAGCGGTGACTAGTGTTTGGCGTATTCACAGATATTAGTGCAGTGATCATGTAGCAAAAATCGGCTAAGAACGTCCTGCATCAAGACTAGTGAAGTCATGAAATGTACATCCTTGATAGGCAGTTTATTCCCTCAGTAAAGGGCATCTCTATGAGAGAAATGGGAAATGGAAAATGTTACTGGAACACTTCAAAAGGCACCAAGGCAATGGACAGAGGCAATTGCCTCTGTCGCCTCAGTGAAAGATCGGGCCTGGGTATAAACTACCAACAGGCATGCAACTGCCCGATGAAAAAAAAAGAGGAAATTTTCAAAGGCACAACGCAAGCGCGGAGCGAGGCAGCCAAAACGCCAAGGGACATGAGATCCACAATGGTACCCTAGAAAATGTTGAGGTTTATTATGCTCTTAGGTGCATTCTTAGCATGTACTAGGCTTATTTCACATTATTGTGGTTGTACATTGTTGTTGCCAAGCATATATAAGGCTTTATAAAAAAAAAAATCGCCAAAATTTATTTTTTTTTTCGATTTTTTTATTATTTTAGCGCGGATCATTTTAAAAAACGCGGAAATCCGGAAGGGTTGCATGCCTGTACCAAGTAGTATTAACATCCCCATCATGTTAGAATTCACCGGAATCCACTTTTGAACTTGTTATCCTTTGGGGGGGGGGTGGTAATTTGTACACTGCTTCTGTGTCACCATGATCCAATAGATTGGAAGGGTTGGGGTGCAAGACACTAATTTGAATTAATAGTCCGATTACCTAATGAAAAAATTGTGACACGCCGGATTAAAGCACCAAACTTTGCACACTTGTTTTAGGGGTCCCATAGAAGCATATTAGAGGGGGGTGCCCGGTCTGTCATCTCCAGGTCAGTAAACTAAAGGGATCAACTTTTTCCACATAGCTCTGCCCGAGTGTCTGAAACAGAAGCTGCCTGGTCATTTGTTAAAAGTTTTAATGATATGCGGAAGCGGCCCTCTATTGGTGAAAAATTTATAGGCAGTATTATAATACCACATGAACTTTGACCTCAGCCTGACCTTGACCTAGGTCACCCAGACTGGGCACCCCCTCTAGAATGATTCTATGGGACCTATAGAATTACTGTACAAAATTTGGTGCTTTAATCGAGTGTGTCACGATTTTGCCAAAATTTGGTCCTAACCCACCGGACTATAACCCTATTTGAGGTTGGATCATGGTAAAGCAAATAAAACCAACATTGATGGGAAGCAGGTTGAGGAGGGAGGTTTAATTTTGGAGGATACTGAACTAAAAAATTGACTGGTCGTTTACATCTTGCAGACGGTAGGATTCTTCGTCAAGGACCAGATTAAGATGTTCCTGGTATCCCAAGCCCTGACGGCACCAATCACCGCTGGCCTTCTCTACATCATCCAGATGGGCGGACAGTATTTCTTCATCTACGCCTGGGCTTTCGCTTTTGCGGTGTCGTTGGTAAGCAAGACATCTCAGGTCGGCTGCAAACATTTTTGAAAAGAGAAGACGTTGTATAACAATAATAGTAAATAGAACTTATATAGGGCCTTACATCTAAAGCATAAACCCCAAAGCACTGAACAAGGAAGGACATACTGATGGATTAAAGAATATACAAAAATGAAAGAAAGCACAAGCACTATACAACGAGAAGCACTACCTTAAAAAAAAGGATGGATCAACGTTATAGATACAAAAGCAAATACAGCTGAGAATGTACAACAGCAAATGTTCTCAATGAGAATTCCGAAGTCTGAATTTGCTTAAAGGGTCTGTATACGTTTGGTAATGACTCTGAAAATTAATGGCAATAAAAACTTACTTTGTAAGAAGTACAGCAGCTTTCGAAAGTGTAATGCAGTTTGAGAAACATTTCACTTCGAAGTACTGCGGTTATCAGGTTATGGAAAAATATATCACTCTTTATCCCTAACAATTTGAGTCGTAGAAACAATACTGCTAGTAGCATTTCTCAGATTGAAATTTTCACAGGTTAGTTTTGTTGTATATATCTGCATTCATACAGGATTAAAACAAACAATTGCAAAAAACAAAGGTATACTTTGCCTTTAAAATGTCTTTAAAAAGTCATTAAAGCTACCACTCTGGTGCCCCAATTTACGGGATGTTGTGACCGAGCGGTCAAGTGCACTGGACTCGAGTTCTGGTGTTATCAGAGTGTTGGGTTCAGGTCCCAGTCATGGCACTGTTGGCTTTGAGATTTACACTTAAAAACATAGCTGCTTTGTCCTTTGGATGGGACATAAATTTCAAGTGATAAACTACAAGGGAAGCTGACTGGGTAGATTTTGAATTAATCTGGATTTGAACAAAGAAAAATTGATCGGACATAAATTTGCCCGTTGTGAAAAAAAGAACCCGGTAAACCTACATTTAAGAGAAGGGGGTTTCACAATCCTATGAGTTGTCAAAGATTTGGAACTCATAGACGTTCAAAGTCCCGGTTTCTTTTTTCTTTCTTTCAGATAATGATCACAATTTATGCGGACTACATCGCCCCCCTATTTGATAAGTTCACCCCCCTCCCTGAGGGAGAGCTGAGGACCAAGATAGAGGGGCTGGCACAGAGTATATCCTTTCCGCTCTACAAGCTCTATGTTGTAGAAGGTCGGTATCAAAGCTCTCTAAATGTCCATTCTTAATTCTGAATGTACCGTTACGTTAATCACCCATCATAATTGATTCTAAGGGCCCTAATCTGGATGAAGATAGGGTAACATGCATTTCTGCCAATTTGTATGTTTGTTTTTTTATGACTATCCACATCCAGAATGGCTTTTTAATCGTCATGGCTTTTTTTACTTCCCTGCTTGTCTTGCCTTTCCCTTTGATCACCCTTGATGTCCCTTTCTCCCTTTTTTTGACAAGTGTATTCAGTCTAGTGCCTTTTTTAAAGTCTATTTCCTTAATTGCTTTGTATCGTTTAAGTTTGTCGTTGTAATTTTCTAATGAATTTTTTAATTGATTTAATGTTAATTTAAACGCAATTCAATCTTCTGATTGTGATGGGGTTTTTTTTCTTTCTTTTTTTCAAGTAATAAATAAACCATTTATCTATCTATCTATCAAAAGCAGACCCTAGTTTGCCTAAATGACAAACTCGGGTCCAGACTCACCAGTTTGGGAATGAGCAGCTTTCAACAAGATCTCTCTTATCTGATCAAAAGATCATGAGGCGTAAACATGTGGTTTAGAATGTCACTGCCAGTGAGTTTACTGAAACAATCATCAACAAAATTGGACAGGTTCTTGTTTATAATGTGAAGTATTGGGTAAAGAGTGTTCAAATGTTATCATAAGAGTAACTTTGAATCATAAAAATCGACCAAATATATCTTGAGAAATCGAATAAGAGACAGTAGGACTTTCTCTCTGCTCTTCAGCATTTTGGTTGTTTGACACCAGCATTAAGTCGTTCAGGATCACTGGCCTTGGGGAAATGGGTTCCAGAGTGAATATTTACGAAACAATTGCTTTAACTGATAACAGCTGGTAAGAGTCGCAGTGACACCTGTGATTTTGGTTAATGGGAAATTCACGAAATGCACTCAAAATGTCTGATTTTCTGAAATTAACCCTCCTGCTCAATACCTGTGATAGGCTCCAAGCGGTCATCGCATAGCAATGCCTACTTCTATGGCTTCTTCAAGAATAAACGCATCGTGCTGTTTGATACTCTACTGGAGGACTACACCCCTGTGAACAAGGAGGAGGTATGTTGAACGTTAATAATGGCTTCTTATATAGCGCTCATATCCGTCACTCAGTGACGCTCAAGGCGCTTCAACATTAATTTCCTGCAAGGTATGTGGGGCTTCGTTTGATGTATGAGACCTACTCTTTTACATAGCACCATGTAATGGTTTACAAGGTGCTGTGGCGCAATATGCAGCCAATCAAACCAGGAACACCGGGGCGAACCCCTTCTCTTTTCGATAAGTGTACTGGGTTCTTTTATGTGCATTACACAACACACGGGGCCAATGGCTTTACGTCCCATCCAAAGGACGAAGCAATAATTGTTAAGTGTCTTGCTTAAGGACACAAGTGTCATGACCTGGACTCGAACCCACACTCTGCTGAGTCGGAAACACAGAGCTTGAGTCCGGTGCTCTTATTCGCTCGGCCACGACACGCCAGTTAGTTTACATGCACGTGAGCTGACTCAAGGGGCCCTTGTGGATGGAACAAAACTCGCCTCACAATATTTTCTGTGTTCCATGTCGTAACCCCAGAAAGAGGAATTCTTTTGAAATGGGGAACACTAGAGTAACAATGGAAGGACCCCACAAACCGCATCTGAAGGGCCAACTGTTGTGGCGTGTTGTGGCTGAGCGGTTTTAGCGCATCTGGTGGTGAAGTCATTAGGGTGTGGGTTCGAGTTCCAACTATGACACTTGTGTCCTTGAGCAAGATACTTTACTATTGATGCTTCTCTCTACCCGGTACCCAGGAGTATAAATGGGTACCTTCAAGGGTAGAGGTTGATATTGTGTTTGAAAAAGTCTTTGGAGATGAATTACAATGCACCAAGGTAAAGTGCATTGATACGCTAGTGTAAAATGCGCTATATAAGAACTAGTTACTATTTATTAACTGTACTTATGCTAGGAAGCCTATTTACATATTCATGGTGTGCAAGGATTTGCTGTTGACGAGTAATTTCTAGCTTGATAGACCTTATGCACATGACGCCATATGAGTAGGGCGCCCTCAGCTAGAGGTCAAAAGAAGGTTGCTCATTGCCACCGCGTGTGTACAGATGCGCGTTTCCATTGTTGCATCATTGTTTTGCCTCCAAGATGGCAGCGGGACGACAACAATACACACGATGTATGCTAAACAAATTTACCCATGCCCTGTCTCAGTTGCTTGTTGTCAGTGCCGGGTCATCCTCATATCCATATCTCATGAATATTCAACAGGACAAAGCTAAAGAGGCAGAGTCCAGCCCGACATCCGATGAGAGTCAGGAACCAGACCAACCCCAGGAAAGTCAGAAACCAGACGAGGAGGCAAAGCCAGACCAGGAGGCAAAGCCAGACGAGGCTGGAGAGCCGACCAAAGAGGAGCAGGCGAAGAAGAAGAAGACAGGGTGTAACAACCAGGAAGTCTTGGCTGTCTTGGCGCATGAACTCGGCCACTGGAAGCTGAGTCACAACCTCAAGAACCTTGTCATTAGTCAGGTACAAATCCCCACCCCCCCCCCCCCCCCACAATCCATCAACCAAAATAAATTACAGAACTAGCTTCAAAATCACATTCGTCATACATTATTATTGTTTTTATTATTTCAGGTTTATTGGAACAATGCATTTGTAGCCCAGGGGCTAATTTGCTACAAAGCTTATAAGTTAAAAACAATACAATATACTAAAGTACTTCTTACAAAGTAGTAACGGATTTACACGTAAAACTAAAATACAACGAAAACATAGCACACTTTTAAAAAAGAGAAATTTATACTTGGTTCAAAATTTCCGATGAAATAAGGTATAGACTATTTTTGTATCTATTTGTTTGAAATGTACAAAGTTCAGTAATAGACTTATATCATGCTGACTTCATATTGGTTGTGTGTCCCTGTATGCAATAGCAGTAATGGATGCTGATACTCATTGTAAAAAAAAAGGAACCAGACTATTTCTCCTTCCAATCTCGATTTGGTTACATTGATTTGAATGGGGGAAAATCAAGATGGCCGCATTATGATAAAGGTCTATCCCTGTTTGGCTGTACGGCTGTTCCTTCCATTACTTAGCTTCATAGACTGATTTTTTCAGTGTAATGTAGATTTACAGGCAAAGATATCAATAAAGATACAATAAAGTTCACTAAAGAAAGTTTCAGCTGAATACAGTGTCTTCTTGCTGAGAAAAAAAACATCAAAAACTGTTACGGTATTTTCACAAGACATCCACATTTAGTGAGGTGGCGGCGGGTACCAACCGCAACTCTAGCTGCATACATTTACAAACGGATGCCAGTCCATAAAAATCTGCAGACAATTCATGCAGGAATCGTTTCTCAGATTTTTTTTGGATGGATATTTATCCAAACCATCGTCTTCGATGGCCATCCTTTCTCAAAATAGTTTATATTATCAACAGCTTCAGTGCTACTTACCAAATAAGTTTTTATGGTCGATAGCTTTTGGAGTAGTTACCAATCTATGACCCTACATTTAAGCAAGTTTGATATTGGGCCCAAGGAACCAAACCATAATGTCTTCTTTTGCTGTTTTCAGGTGAATCTGTTTCTGTGCCTCTTTCTCTTCGGTCTTCTGATTGAGAAGAAAGAACTATTTGAGGCGTTTGGTTTCTATGACAGCCAGCCTACCCTCATCGGTCTTGTCATCATCTTTCAGTTTGTGTTCTCACCGTACAACGAGGTAAAAATGTCATTCATTGAGACTGTTACTGCACATCGCCAGGGTTCTCCCCATGATATGCACAAGCTAGGTTATCGGGCCGATACACGCAAATTTCTGCCGATCAAAACACTGTTTGGTTTTTTTTTTCATTATTTTATAATTTCACAAAAATCTTCAAGAAAAAAACATTTAGGATGTTCCAGGTTACACAGTAGGGCTTTCTTTTAAAACCAAGATTGACACCAAGTTGAAAGCATTCCAAAAACCCTGTTTCAATTCACCATCCTTTGGCCAAATTTCTAAAACTTGGGCCCAGAATGACCAACATTTTTGAAAAATCCTGGGAAGAATCCTCGTCGCTATAACTTGGATCAAAGATTACAACATATCGAATATATATCATGAAGGAAGTTTTTGGAATTTGCATCAGTGAAGTTGTCCTTTCATATAGACCTTATATTAAGTTTGAACCACAAGTCCTTCCGTCTTGTGGATTTTCTTCCCAAAATGAGCCAGTTTCATATGGACCTGATGAAGTCTTTCAATTCTGTTTAGTAGCGAAGTACAGTGTATTCATAAGACAAATGAGATAAATGTTCTTGTGGACAAAATTATGGTCCAGTCAAAAGTTTGAACTAGAAGTCCTTCTGTCTTGTGTATTTTGTTCCCAGAATAGAGCCCTGAATAATAATAATGCTACTACTAATAATAATGTTTTTAAGCCTGAATAAATCAATAAAAAAAACCTGCTTAATCAGCCCACACCTGTACATTTTAGAGCGGCCGCACTGTGAAACCCTTCATGGTACTTTCCCCTTTGGATATTAACAAGATTTCCTTTTTGCAGGTGCTCTCCTTCTGCATGACCGTTCTGTGCAGACGCTTTGAGTTCCAGGCCGATGCGTTTGCCAAGTCGCTGCGCCGCGCCGCCGAACTGCGCTCTGCGCTAATCAAGCTCCACAAGGACAATCTCGGCTTCCCGGAAGCCGATTGGTTGTACTCCACCTGGCACTACTCCCACCCTCCACTATTGGAAAGACTGGGAGCTCTGGACAAGACAGAATGAGAACGGCACTCAGGATAACGTCAGACACCCCTTCCCCTTACTACCTATCTAAGCCAAACCACCAACCATTAGGCCAGATTTCCCGAAGGTAGACAGAATGAGAACAGCACCCGGAGGAATTAAAAAACACCCTCTCTGGCTAACTGCTTAGCTAAGCCAAACCACTGACCATAAGGTCAGATTTCCCAAAGGCAAGATTAACATTACATTTAGTCAACTATCGGAGTAGAATTTTTGTTTAAAGCAAAATGTGATGTACATGTAACAGTATAAATACCTAGAGTAATAATAATAATAATAACAATAATACCGAGCACATGTATCTACCAGCAAAGAGCTAAGAACATTTCAGACAGGTTTTTGAGACCCATTTATGTAGCATCTTGTAAGGGTTTACAAGGTGCTGCGTTGCATTCAGCAGCCACTGCCAGAAACACCGGGGCAAACCCCTTCTCTCAGCGATAAGTGTAACTGGGTTCTTTTATGTACATTACACAACACAAGATTGCGTACTGAATGATCGTCATCACCTAACTTTTGCCTTTTATGGCGGTGTTTCCATCAACAACAACCATTTCAATGAATTCCTGATTTGAGGATGTATTGTAGTAGAACTTCCTTTGCATCGGCGTCTTTGCAATTCCAACGCGCAGTTCATGTTCATCATAGACTAAAAAAACAATCGATAGTATAAAAGTCCTGGACTTAAGGTATGATGAGTTTTGTGACACTATTAAGTAGCATGATTTGCCATTCAAGGGCACCAGTCCAAACATGGTGGAAGACTTTTTAAAAAAAACACCTGTCTAAAATGATTAGTTTTAAGTTGTTCCCTTGCAATCATTTCAATGCTATCGTTTTTGAAAACGTGAGCATCAATTTCAAAGAAAGACAAATGACAGTTTTGGTAATTAAACGAATTAGTAATTGAGTAGAATTAGCTGTTGCAAATTGCGTACCCAGCAAAGTGACATGTGGTATAAATGCATATTTAGGTAACTGCTGGGGTTTTTCTTCGTAGCCGAGTGGTTCTCATTGCTACAATGGTTAGTTTCATCCAACGGCTCATAGTCACTGATTACAAAGTTGGTACATGTATCGTTCAGTGAAATATTTGCATCAAAGAAATGCCATTTGGGGACCAAGTCTCTGTTTCTTATTTCGATAGCCGCGATCAAAATAAGCCTGATAACAAAGACTGTGACATCAACCATGTTTTGTTGTTTCACAAGAAATTTGATGAAATTTGCAGTTTTGCGATAGTATGGTTGTTGTATGAACTTGGTAATCAGTAAAATGCTTGTAGATCTAAAATTATAATGTGGGTGCAACAGTCACAACAATGTAAACTTTATGGAATTTTGGCTGGTAACCAGTTTCTGCTTTTACCTGTGCTTAGCAAGTTTTTGTGCTTACAGGTTTTATGAAATTGGGCCAAGGATTGTTGTGAAAGGGCTTGAGGTACAATGACATAATGACATAACTACACGGGTGCATGTCACTCTCTAATTATAAATGGTATAACCAGAGGGGGCTGGGTAGGCTGAGATTTGTGCAATGAGATTTGTTTTAAACGCACAAATGAATATTGGTTGAATAACAACCCACTACCCCTCCCCCCTCCACCTAATCTAGTAATTGTGAATCTTTTAATATTGGAAATTATGGAAGTTGCGACTAATCAATTCTCCTTTTGAAAGATCAATGCATTGATCATTGGGATCCTGAGATTTCTAAATCCCACCTACTATTATGGTGCATGGAATATCTACACAAATTTATGTTGAAAGTGTCAAAAAATAAATGAATTTGTATGACATTATAAAACTGTATAAAGCAACATCCCAAAAACAGAGAGAAAATAAAAACAACAGGCCCAATACTTATTTGTTGTCAGGGCAAGGTAGTTTTTCCTTACAAAATGGCACCTCTGACTGATCGAAAGTTAGGCCGTGTCCGAGACAGCAACTTCAGCTACAGCTACATGTGTGTAGAGCTGGATCAGGATGTCAGCCAGTGTTGAAGAATAGGCAGACGCGCGCGATCTAGCCGTAGCTGTAGCCGAAGTCGCTGTTTCGGACACAGCCTTAAATTCCTACTGGAACTTTTGAAGGGGGCACCGAGGCAATGACCAGGGGCATGGAGGAAAAAAAAGCCATTTGTGATGAGATTTGCCAATATGTAAACATTCCTGAAAATGGCTAGCACCGCGTTTACACTTGATCCGGCAAGGGCGATCAAAGGAGGATCAGATCCTGCAAGGGCGATCAAAGGGCGATCAAAGGGCGATCAACAGCTAGTGTAAACGCAAGAGCGATCAGGATCTGATCCTCCTTTTTGATCCCCCTTTATTGCGGGATCAAAGGAGGATCTAATCCTGCAAGGTGGATCGAAAGCAAAGTGTAAACGCAAAGCAGGATCAGACCCCGCAATTTGACCCACCGGCTTCCGGTCTAGCACAAGCTAAGCTAAGATGGCGGCATGCATCACCCCTGGCAACACGTGTGCCTGCGTGTGCGCACAATCGATGACCTTGCTCAGTTGACCTGTCACACGAAGCAGATTGGGCGCGCAAGCACATGTACACCAATTTAATTACGCGGAACGCAATATATAGCTAATATATACCAGCGCGTAGTCTATGTTTACACGCGCGCAGACACAACCAAACGCGCACCAAACAGAATTTTTTTAACGTTTTTGAAAATGTAAAACTTTGAAAATTCGCTACGAAGCAGATTGGGCGCGCAAGCTCATATTCGCCAATTTAATTACGCGGAACGCAGTATATAGCTATTATATACCAGCGCGTAATCTATTTTTACACGCGCGCACACACAACCCAAAGCGCACCAAACATAATTTTTAAAACATTTTTGGAAAATGTACAAACTTCGAAAATTCGCTGCGAAGCAGATTGTCACAGATTGTCTATAACATTTTTTCGCTTTTTAACAAAAGGGCATTTATGAATGGGAATAAAAGAGTAGCGACTCGTTCTTAAACGGCCGTTTAAAACCTTGCAGGGTCGTGGTCGTACGATAAAGGCCCTCGCCGGTGTAAACGGCCGTTTAAGTACTCGTCGCCACTCTTTTTTTCCCTTATTAAAGAGTGATCGAATCAGTTTACAACTTGTTCTTTTAACACGCCATGGCCTGGTCCAACAACCGGGCCTCAGCGTGTTTGAGGTTCTTCTTATTGATTTTTTTACCGAGACTTGGCCTCGGTAAAATTGTCAAGAACCTTATCAAGATTTATAAACCCTCACAACTTCTCTAATTGGCTTCCTGCATATTGGGCAATTAGTGAGTGACTCAGAGCAAGACCTGCACACCACGAAATGAGTGCAAGGCATCAGTACCGTGTTGGCGTCTTCATCCATACAAACTTTGCACAACTTCTCGTCCCGCAGTCTCTCGATTTCTTCTTCGAATTGTGTAGCTGTAAAAACAAACAATAAAACTATTGACCAATGTTTGCATTACACAAAATAGCATGATGAGCTTAGAACTAACGTAGGGACCTCAGAGTGATTTCAACAATTACCGGCCTATTTCCATTTTACCTTGTTTTTTCTTAAAATCTTGAAAAAACTGGGACAGCTTTCTTCTTTCTAGCTTCAACCTTCTCTATGATCAGCAGTTAAGTTTTCGCAACAAGTTTCAGACTGATATGGCTCTCTACTACACATATTTTTTTTTAATACAGGACACACGTTTCGACCAGGTTCACTCTACAAAGTTTCTCAGTGTTTTCATCGATGCAAAAACTCTCCCGGTCAGATCACATCTCCCACATCTCCAAGGTTGTTTCCCGGAACACTGGCGTCAGTTCTAAAATGCCTGACTTTTTTTTCCAATAGCGACGTTCTCTTTTCACTCAACAAATAGCCTTATTCTTTCCTTACCTTAACTACTGCAATATCGTTTGGGCTCACACTTCCACTTCTTAACTTCACTCACTAGTAGTCTTTCCAAAAAATAGGTAATTCGGATCTGTACTCACTCCCTACCATGTGATCAAATTGCACCTCTTTTCCTCAAAATTGCACAAAGTCACCCTGTCTGATATTAATAAGTTTCAAATTGGCATCTTTATGTTTTAAGTTTACTAATAATCTCTTTGCCGGATACATTTCCTTCTTTCTTTACATTGACAGTTAACGTCATTCACCACCATCACTCTAGATCACACAGTAACCTATACAGACCGTTCACACATACATGTACATCTCAGCACAAGAACACACTTCGGCCTATCAACTAAGTCCAAAATCTCTGTGGGTTCTTTAAAGAACTATTTCACAGAGTATCTAACACCCGGTCCAGACAGGCGCTCCAGGGTCGCACCGAACAAAAT
Source organism: Pisaster brevispinus (assembly GCA_023634235.1). Lineage (NCBI taxonomy): Eukaryota > Metazoa > Echinodermata > Asteroidea > Forcipulatida > Asteriidae > Pisaster > Pisaster brevispinus. Next base: position 15,271,367 of record JAMKCF010000007.1, on the reverse strand, counting down.
AGATTAGGAGTAACTCTAGGTCGACCCAAGTACATTTTGGTTTCAGACTTAACATAACATTTACGAAAGGTTTGCCTCATGACAAGATCGACGTCTGAAACCAAGAAGCTCCAGAGTCGTTCCGAACGACTGCCACAGTCGATCTTTCGACTTCCAGCGGATCTAGTCGCTCTTAACCGTTTCAGATGTCGAACTTTTCATGTACTTAATTCATCAATTTGGTTTGGCGCGACTCTGGAGCGCCTGTCTGAAACGGGTGTTATCTCTTTCTTGTCAGATCATTTGACCCTATGTAGATCTTTGTCTTGTCATAATTAATTAACTAGTTAATTATTTCATTAATTAGTTACTTATTTCTTTTGTTTTCTCTTCTGAAGGCACTCCACAACAAGCCTTGGTCTATTAGGATCGTGCCTAGACAATATTTGTCTTTTGCATTCTGTTGTAATCTGTTCAGGTCTGAAATAAGGGTAATATTGGATTGAATTGAATTGAACTACTCCAAAAATAAATGTCCATAAAAAACTCACGTAAAGTAAATTCTGTTACAATTTTGCCTGTAAATCAGCATTAGGCATGTTAGGTTAACAAAACAGTTTCATGAGATAATATTAAATGAAATATAATAATAGACGTTGCACACTTACGAGACATTTGGCGTTCCAAGACTCTATCTGTCCTGCCTCTGCATATGAGGGAGGCATCTGTGGGGCCTGCCCCAATCTGAACCTCTCCCATCTGTTGGGAGAGTAGATCCAGCTCTTTTTCCTTGTGGCTGCTCTTCCCTTTCTTCTCTGGCGCCTCAACCATGAATTTCTCCACTGTCCCCGCCCCTCCGGCTTGCTCCTCGTCGTCTGACGACGGCAGAATCGTTCCGTTTTCTTCTGCCTGCCAGACGGCTTCCAGCAGGTCGTTTGTTGTCCCAAATTCTACCCCGTGTGTCTGCAGTCTGTGCTTGACGACTTTTTTAACGAAGTGAGGGTCATAGCCCATTTCCAGAACACGCGTCGCTACACGACCACTCATTGCCGTATCTATAGTTCAAGTGAAGGATTAAGCAAATTGGATCTCATCTTTCGTCTAGTTACTGCATTTCTTTTAAAGTACTGTAACTGGGTACTGCATTTCTTGTAAAGTACTGTAATTGGGTACTGCATTTCTTGTAAAGTACTATAACTGGGTACTGCATTTCTTTTAAAGTACTGTAACTGGGTACTGCATTTCTTTTAAAGTACTGTAATTGCATACTCCATTTCTTTTAAAGTACTGTAACTGGGTATTGCATTTCTCTTAAAGTACTGTAACTGGGTACTGCATTTCTTTTAAAGTACTGTAACTGGGTACTGCATTTCTTTTAAAGTACTGTAACTGGGTAGTGCATTTCTTTTAAAGTACTGTAACTGGGTACTGCATTTCTAACAGTTGCGCAGAGGCGCAATGGTATCCCCTTCATCTGCAAAGTGCTAAACAAGCTGTGACTTCATCAGTACTAAGGTCTATAGTAGCAAGGTGTTTAAAAGTGGGGGGGGCGGGCATTTACTTGTAATACTTGTGAGCAGTGTGGCGCCTTTGCTTATAAAAATCTTGACAACAATATCCATCAACTGCGGCAGTGGTTGAGGAAGGGGTAAATTTCACCTCTTCCCAAAAAAGGGTGTGAAAGGCTGCCGGAAAAAAACCCTGAACTGTGAGCGCAAAGCGCAAAACCTTTTTTTTGGGGGGGGGGGGTTTAAACAAAAAAGGACTTCCGGAAGAAACAGAGAAATCACATCCCTGCAACAACGACAGTTTTTGGGTGTTTTTTTTTAACAATATTAATTCTACCTGGTGGTATCAATATCATGTCCAGTGCAGAAACCGAATACAGGCTGCATAAGAATTCCACTACTGTATATGCTTACAAGACCAATGAAATTTTCCATCTTTACCTACATGACCTATGTTTCTTGACAGATCTTGGCTAAAATATACATGTATTGTATCATTAAAGAGCACTCACCACTGCCTCTTGATTTGGTCAATATTAGGCAAAAATTGTTCGTTATGTTTGATTTCTTGAGTCTGCCAAACAGGAGCAAAAAGTGGGGTAGCCATAGGGAGGCGGATAACCCCATCGCTACACGCCTGGGTCTATCGCTCGAAATGATCTTATCCAAATCCAACAAGCAAACCAAATACTTACCAAGCGGTGACTGCTTCTTGAAACTTGGCTTGTTGATGCTCAATCGTTTGAAATGCACCCCCGCCTCCTCCTCTGGTTCCTGGTGCGCCGAGGCAGACCAAGAGGAGTGACGAGGCGCTGCTGCCGCTTGAGGGGCTGGAGCTTTGATTCGGCGTGTCGGTGTAGACTTTGATCTCTCCTACATGGCGAGAAGATAATATTATAACTAACTTAATATAATAATCGATACACTGATTCTCTATGATCTCGCCGGGCCATTGCGCAATCATGGGAGTGTTGTGGCAAGGGACAGGTTGGTAAGAGAGTATGACATTAGTGTACGAGTACCTTTCGGGTACAAAGTGGCAGCTGGCATACTCAGAACTCTCATCAGTTGTTTTTCACAAGGCTCAAAGGAAGTTTGCTGCCATTTTCCATGTTTTCAGCACCACCCAAGGTTAGAAGACTTTTCAACTTACCTTACTTTCGAGAGACCTTTGCACAAGTGCAAAATCCACAGGGAAATTGCGTACGACGTAGTTGACAAACGTTAGCCCCCTCTGCTGCGCCAACCAGGCACACTTTGGGAACCACTTGGCATGCTCTGTCCATGGTTCGTCAGTTGATTCCCAGTTCTTTAAGCCACCACCGCAGTAAAAACATTTGGTGCTGTCGCCCTCACCTGATTTTAGATCACAAAATTGACAGCGGTGTAATAAATTCAAATGCACTTGAACAATGTATGCACAATGCACTTGAACAATGTATGCACAATGTGTCTGTATATGTTTTACTCTTCAGCAACCAACTTGGGAATTTCACAAAAAAGCATTCAGGTAGAGTTCTTTGGCATTGTGCCAGCTTTAGTTCACAAGCTGGCCTTCGACTGGTTGAAGGCTGTAGATGCAATTGGACTTTGGTGAACACATTTTTCAATGATGCAACTTAGGGACCGTCTCGAAAGTCAGGCACACTCTAGGCATAAAATAACTCATGGGCACACACATCATTGTGCCAAAGTACGGTAGCAATCCTTTACAAGTGAATGCATCAGTATTTTTGACTTTTGAATGGAATGGTCCAAGAGCACATGCTGGAATATCCAATCCAATTTTAACGTTCCTACCATTGCGACTTTTGAGACATGACATGTAAGTTTGTCCGGAGATTAATTGCAGAGCTGCCAATATTTGCATCTTGGAATCATGGAGATCTTTAAAAATTACATTCAACATAATAGGGAAAAATTTTCAATAATCAGGGGAGATTGTCAAATTTCTTCATCAGACCATGGAAAGATTGGTTTATTTTCAGGAATTTTTTTGCAGAATCAGGGAGAGTTGGTTGTTCTGTAGCTGGTCTCTTCCCTCCATCTATGTTCTCCATCTAAAGTTATTTACATGCATGGCACAAAGTCAAGTCAAACTTTTTCTTTTTTGGTCATATGTCTCAAATAAACCATTTAAAAAAAATTAAATGTACAATCAGCCTGAGAGCAAGGTGAGTATTTTACCTGTGTAGAAGAATCCAGCACGGGCCAGATTATTGGGAGTGATTCCACTGATTCCTGGCCAACCCGCGTCAAATGTCGACAGCCTTCTGTTCTCTCCGGTGTACAGGGGAAACTTAGGCTGATGAACTGCAGGCTCTTTATTAGAGGCTCCCTCAACCCACTTGCTCCTGACCTTGGCTGTCTGAGGAAGGGCCGTTTCCATATGCTTTGAGAACCGCTGCAACGCAGGCTCAAATTCTGATGGCTGTCGGTAGTTCATGGATGCTGCTTGGACCTTCTGCAAATCCGAGATTGGTTGGTTTTTCACATCAAGCCCCAACACAAATGGGCAACTCGGGTAATGCTTCTTGTGTTCGTCTTGAGCAACATCTCCTTGTTCCCATCGATTGATCTTCCCGAAGCAGGCAAAACATTGGACAGCATCTTCCTTCTCCATAGAGAAGAAGCCGGCCTTTGCCAAGTCCTTTGGGTCCATGGGGTTGTCCCTTGGCCAGTTATGAAACGACAGAAGACGCTTGTACTCACTTCGGAAAGTCAACCTTGTTTCATGTTCAGCCGAGTCTATTGTCGGTTGTCTTGTCGGTTTTCCATGATGTGTTTTATTATCCTCATCAAAGCCTCCGGCCTTGGCAGGTTTCCCAGGTGCTTTCTTACCACTGTGATTCTTCTTGACTTCACTTGGGCCGGCTTTAAAGAGCCCAGCTGCTTTTTCCCGTGACTGCTGTTCTGTGGCTGAGAAATCGCTTGCACCCGACTGGGGATTTGACGCAGCAATTGGAACATTCTTGTAGTTTATGTCGCGGACGAAAGGGCACTTAGGGAAGTGTTTCTTGTGCTCTCCCATCGCAGTGTCACCATACTCCCACTCCCTGATCTGCCCCCGGCAAGCAAAGCACTCTACCCTGTCCTCGGAACCCTTATAAAAGAATCCAGCGCGGGCAAGGGCCCCAGAGGAAACAGGGGCGCTGTGTGGCCATGTTGTGAAGGTTGCCCTCCTCAGTACCTCCTTTTCCATTCCTGTGTTGTCAGATGTGTTAGAAGAGGGCTTCTTAGCCATTTTGCTGTCTACCACTAGGACTGAATTGTTGCTTCCACTTATTGATATATTCATAACTCCATCATCTTTGTTGATGATGATCCCAAGTTGTTTTTCACTTTCTTTTGACAGATTTTGAAGCCGACTACATATTTCTTCTCGGGTTAAATCCTTCGAAAACTGACGCATCTTCCTTGCATCATTAGATGCACAAGACATACAGTCCACTTCGTCATATGATGACATAGTTACTTTTGTTTAGAAACTGATTATTCACAAAAATGTTTAAGTGAGACAAAAGCAGGCGAGTAAATATCTTATAATGCGTGTGCGTTACTTACATAGCATGTACATGCAAATATTTGGTGTGAAATGAAACAGAAATGACCTCTTTTTCAAATTTGTTTTACAAGTTATAATACGTTGATCCAGGAGAAACTTCCTAATGGTGAGAGACAGTGAATGTCACTTGAGCATCGCTGTAACACTGGATTATAGAGCTTGAGGGCTTTCTGAAGCACAACAGTTATAAAGTAAAAATTCGTTGGCGTCTCTTCACTGCCTGTTGGAGTCTCTTGAGTGCCTGTTGGCGTCTCTCCACTCACTGTTGGAATTCTCTCACTCCCTGTCGGAATCGTTTCCCTCACCGGTAGAATCCTCACACTCCAAGAACCAGAGGATGCGTGATAATTACATGTATGTAATACAAATGTGTAGCAATCAGACGTGCCAAATGCTTCTGCTAGCTCTTTTATAAACCCTGTAAGAAAGCAAAAGATTCATTCCAATGTGAAATACATGTAGGATTTAAGCTGGCACTGGGAATGGGATTGTGCTGGGGAGGTTGGATTGGTTGTGGGGGTTGGGGATAGCCTTTTGTCAAGGCCTTTGTGGCTTGGACAGCTTCGTAGAGCCGCGATCCCAAGTGACTGGAAGGGGAGACCACGCACGAGAGTGGCGAAGCCACGTGGGCCTCTTCCAACTTGTTTGCGGTTTCTAATGTTTTTCTTTATAATCTTGATTTTTGCAATCCAAACAGTAGCAAAAGTCCAAACCAATCAGCGACAGGGTTCAGCAGGTCAGCATACAATGGTGATTGTCTCATCGTGTGTATCATCTGATACTTGTTTGCATACATGTTATGAATAATGCACATTTCTGTTTACAAAGCTGTCCAAGCCACGAAGGCCTTGACAAAAGGCTAAGCCCTACTAGGGTTGGGGATTGCTGGTGGGTGGGTGAATGATGGGCTGGCACCAATATGGTGGTGAAAAGTTGGGTTGGTTGTCGGTTGTTGGGGTTGGGTAATAGGGTGGCACTCGGATGGTGTTGGGAGGTTGGGTTTGGTTGGTTGCTGGGGTTGGGGTGGTGGTGGGCGATGGGGTGGCACTGAGGTGTTGGGATGGCACTGAGGTGTTGGGAGAATGGGTTGGCTGTGCGGGTTGGGGATGGTAATGGGTGGTGGAGTGGCATTAAGATGGAGGTCGGGGCATTGACAAATTAGTGAGCTTGGTGGGAGACGATAGTGATCTAATGACCTGCATACAATATCAGCATTATCCCCCCAGGAACAAAAACAGAGGAGTAAAAACCAAGGCATGTCTTGATAAATATGATAAACCCATCCCCTCTTCACCATTCAAAATATGTTGCTACATTTGACTTTTTCACTGTAACACTAACATTCGTTAATTATAGTTATCACCCACCCTTTACTACTTCACCGTACATACAAATTACAATGTACAATACATGTAAATGTTTTTTTAAATCAACTAAATAGTCATAATCAGAAGCTTATTACTGACCTATACAAAATAGTTTAAAATGATAACGGCATGTGCGTGTACGTTCACAACACGTGTCTTCATCACCAGAGGACGATTTCAGTCCCATCCTGTTCCAAATAGCTAAAAAAAACAGGCAGCAGTCGAGGGTGAGAACACTCTGAAAAAAAAAAGGAGAAAACATTCATTGGTTGTTATTTTGTTAGAAATAAATGGCTAAGATGGGCCTTGCACAATATCTTGCAACGAGCTCCTCGTCGATGTCTTGAGGCTGTTTACAATGCACTGAGAGTCGACCATCACAGTTAGGTGTCCCGAGTGTACAAATTTTGTTGATGGCGTCACGCAGGGCTAAGATCATTCGATGTGTACCTGTGTACCGTGTCGTACCTTGTTTCATTGCATTATGGTGCGTTTGCAGACTCTGCATGAAATCACGTAGCCCAGTGTACATGGTGTACTTCGTTTGAATGCGTAATGTCAGTGGCAGTTAATATGTGGGACCAATGTTGTAGTACTTGCACTTAGTACTCGTACTCACTCGAGTACCATTTTAAATAATGGTACTTGTACCCAGCTAGCAAAGTACTCATACAGAGGTCCGTATACTTGATACTCGACTGAAAAGTAACCTGACATTCATTTACTACTCGATACTTGACAGAAAATGTACTGTGTACACAATGTACTTGGCCGCAATTTTTAGTACTGTACTCGTGATAAAAATACAGTTGTCTAAATTATGTTACATTACAAAATAATAATAGTTGGCTTCTTATAATAGCAGTGACCCTCATGGTGCTCAGCCATATGCAAAAAAAAGAACAGCAGAAAAAGTATACAAACTTGGATTTGAGTGAGAACAAATAACTTTTGGGTGATTGTTTGAAAGAACTGGGTGAAGAAGCTTGACGAAGGGCAAGTGGAAGAGTGCTCCATAGAGGGGGGCCAGCCAGCATGGGAAAAGAAACAACCATATTGTGTAGACCAACACTCAGGGATGTGATAGGCTGTTGAGAAAAAAACCTGAGCTCTGAGCGCAAAGCGCGAAAGCATGCGAGCTCAAAAACTTGCGACCATGAAGCCCAATATTAACATTTATCTTTGGTTTTAAAAGCCCTACTCTGCAATCTGGGGCGTTAATATATGGTTTTATCTTCATTTTTTATGAATTTGATCTTTAAAAAAAAAAAAAATGTTTTTCGGGGGGGGGGGGGGCAAAAAAAAAAAGGAATTTTTTTTTTTAAAGGGCAAAAAAAACACGTAATTCCGGTTAAAAACGGAGAAATCACATCCCTGAACACTACATACATTACAGGTTGTCCAGAAGCGCCGGCTGCCGGCGATTTCGCCAGCTACCCGGCCATTTGCTGCCGGCTATCTTTTTTTAAATATTTTTTTTATTCCCATCCTCAATTTCCTCTGATCCATAACTTCATAATTTTGTCTTTTTTCATTAGTTCTTTTATTCAATCAGTGTCCAACTATCCCTTCCCTACTGACATGGAAAGTTACATAAAAATACTTGAATGAAATCAAAATCTATGGCCATGATGGCTGGTTCTCCTGAATGTAACAAAAAATGTGATGATTTAAAGAAAAAATTGATTCAATGCATTAAGCCAGAAATTGCTCAGATTGCACCACAGAACAACTAGAATCCAAAACTTTTCCGGGGCCCTTGGCCGGGCAACGCGCTTTGCACTCGCGCTACGCGCTCGTTCAGTCCTTTAACAAAACTGGCTACTTTTTTCACCCGCTACCATGGCTACTTTAAAATCTGTGGACAACCCTGATACATGTACATACATGTACATGTACATGTAGTTATCAGACATTTGTTTTTTCCCTTATTAAATACTATGTTAGCACTGTACAAATCTTGCAGCTACTTTCCCCGAGTTCTGTTATAAAAAAAAATCCACTAGGCATAATCACTAGGGTGGGATTTGGACCCAGACCCAAGAGGCTATGACCTTTGCAATGATCATGATGATACAAATGATACCCTTTATTTGGTTTCCACAGCTTTCTTCTGGAATTTTACGGAATAGTGTTGCATTGGTACATGTATACGCAATTTCTGTAACAGCGTGTAGTCTAAATTAATAACATTCCTTCACTTTTATAACTCACACCTTTTCAAAAACACACAAATCAAATCAGAATGTCAACTGTGCTGTGTGGGCGAGGCTAAACACAATGAATGTTATTGTTCGCCTCAATTCATGACTCTGATGGCACTGACATGACTGACGCCACAAGAATCTAATACATTTAACACCCTTCGTGACCCTTGACCCGAGTTCAATGAGCTAAATTTGTCATGTACTTCGAGGGTGGTTACGGGCGGTTGGATGACTATGGTTAACGAGCTGGCTTACATTTTGACTAATGACTGAATGAGCAAAGACAGATTTAACAATAAAAAGAGGAATGCAACGTTCACTTTGAAGCGTCTCGGTGTCAACTTGACATCAGCATTATTGCAGTGTTTGCCCTTGACAGTGGCCCGCTGGACTAATGCCAGTTAAAACACCCCAGGACCAGGTGGTCCAGCTAGCTACATGTAGTTCAATGTTGAAAAGCATCCCTGTTTTTACAATGCACTATCCAGTATCATTAAAGCAAACAACCATTATGATGAATGGCATGGAATTCTTTTCCTTTCTAAAAAAATCCTTTGATAAAGTGTTGAAGAAGGGCAATCGCAATGAAATGGCTGTATTCTAAGTTGTCTTGTACCTAAGCTATTTCTAATGATTGAATCGTACAGGGTCCATTATTGAACAACAATAAACACAATTGTCAACATAAGGAAGTAAACGTTTACAATGACACGTGACCCGGGCAAGAGCAACACCCACACCTAATTCGAACCAACCCACGCCAAGCTCAGCTAAATAATGAATTCACTCCCTTTCCTGCTATCGCTAAGCACTCAACCATAGCAAACAAGAGAGCAGCATATACAACACTGTCCCTGTCTGTCATGTCTGTACAATAACCTGACATACAATGACATACCTGCATAAATAAATACATAAATGTACATATGAATATATGATCATGGAGGAACTTTCTCCATGATATGACACAGTGTTGACTGTTGTATTTAATGTGTAATGTGGGTGTGCCAAAACTCGAATTTGGGTTATCTCGTACACCCAGGTCAACTCGTACCCAAGTTAACTCGGCTCGCGTACCCAATTCAATTCGTACCCGGGTTAAAAAACTTGTATCCAAATGCCCAAGAGCCAACCTAAGTCAACTCGCACCTTAAATTTAAAAAGTCATTCATTTTTATAATCTATCTAGTCTACTCTAGTCTAATCTTAGTCTATAAATGTATTTATAATTATTAATTATATTCACATTGTCATAATTTTGTTGCAGGTAAACAACAAACAAGACTTAATAAAATTAAGTAAATTACACAATAATCTGATAAATAAATGTCCTCGTTTTGTTTCAAATTAATAATTTTCTTTCTTTCAGAAAAATAATCAGAACCTACTAGTACTATTACTAAAAAAAGTACTAAACCCAGGCTTTCCTTAGTTTACCTTTAATTTAAAATGCACGACCTCCTCTGCAGAAACGGACCAATCAGAACGCTTTTTTTGTGGGGCCATAGCTATAGCATGTGGAATGGAAAAAAATATCGCGGCCAGGGCGCTGTACTTCTCCTTTTTCGGAATTTGACGTGGAGACGATAGCGGAACGAACCGCATAGTTCTAGAGCACTTGCTCTATCATCTATGGTGATATAAATAATATTAATAAGGGTGCGCCATAGTGAATGGAATGGGGCCAAGGAAGAAGGATACGAAGAAGTGGATTGACCCTCTGCTGGGGCTACGAAAAACTCACCAATCATGCCGACTTGTAATTGTATTGTATCTCAACTGGTCACTTTTATGGACTGTGTCTCGTAGTCGTAGATGTATGTAGCAACATCCGTCCACTGTTACTTATTTTGTCCTTTGTTTCATGAGGACGGTTATAAGTTATAACTTATGATGAGGACCCGACCGACCAATCTGTTATTCACAACATTCAGTTACTACGCCCGGAGGATTTACTGATGTTGCAACCTTTACTATATGTTAGGGTAAGTCCCACCGATCTCTATATATATATCAGCGGTAAGTCCCCTTGTTTGTGGCGGCGCAACCTCGTTCCCACCAGTGTACGATTTCGACGCGCCATTTTGTTTTATGTCCCAGAATCAAGAACAGCATTGATTTTCAGTGTTTCCCGTTGATCTCCATTAAAATATTAATGGAGATCAATGTTGTTTCCCTACAAGGGGTTTAGCGACGAGAGGTATCGATACGGCGCGCTGCCCATGGTAGCGAGGCTGGGCGCGGCGAGATCCGGGAACGACGAGGTTGATCATACCCCCCCCCCCAAATAAAGCCTGCTTAACTACTTACGCCAAGTGAGGGCGCGCTTTTACAAAAACTGTGGGACCATCGGAGCACAGACATTATATATACACTGATATAATACACTGATACACTGATATAATACAATGTAAAAAATACAAGTTGGGGCGGAACAACAACACGTACGGAACTTGTTGGCCAAAGAGCTAAAGATTGAGGTTTAAAATGTGAGTATTTGGGTGAATATTTTCAAATGTTACCATTTATAATTGCATTTTTTTTAATACGTTTAGTCAGCTCTGCTAGGTAGGAGTTTGATGGGTCCATAAATATACTATTAGTAAAAATTACTAACTAATAAAAAAGTAATAAAATAAGAATAGGGCCAGCCCAAGCCAAGTATTTTTATGATTGAAAGTATGGGCTGTACATGTAGCTGTAACCCTGTTTACAAGTGTTAGTACTGTACTGTACTGTAGTGTTGTGTTAGTGCATGGAAGTTAGTGTATGCATAATGCATGGAGCTAGAATTCATGGTGTATGCAACGGAGGAGTCCAACCTGGGCTAGGGGCTCTGTTGAGTGTTGAGTTTCGACAAGTAATGTCATGGACTCATGATGGAGTAGACTAGAGTGTAGAGAATTTATGTTTCTTTTGATTTTTCTGTTTGGCAGTTTTGAATCATCGCACATGGGCTTCCTTTTTGGCAATATGAGAAGGGGCTGGGATCGAGGAGGGGACCCTGAGAATAAGATGGTATTATTGGTACAGTCGTTTTACCAAATCCGGATCATTCGTTGACCAGTTCCGGATCACATCAATTTATCAAAGTTCAACTTTGCAATAACCATGACTCACAAGAGTAATTAATTACATTACTTCTCACATTACCAATTTCTGTTGATGCATGTGAAGAATGCACTAATCGTAACCCCTACACACATGCTCTATGCTCCCCAGGACGGTCGCAGCAGGGTTATGACGCAGACAACTCAACGTCAACAAATTACTGTTTTGTGTTCAATTTCAACAATTTTTGTCAGAACATCATGACCATAGAGAAAGGTCCTTTCTCTTTGGTCAGACTATTTTTCAGTTTATAATTATAATAATACTTATAACTTAGTGACCAGATTTACCCAATTATTCCACTTTCAAAAATCGTGACACACACTTTCTAAGACAAGAACATGTGGATTTGCTCCTCAGAACTCTTAAAATAAAAAAATCAAGACAATATTTTGAAGATAAAAATAATAATTACAAGACAGAGACCCAGAACACTTATCGTGGAAGAGTCCGGTGTTTCTGGTTCACCCTTGCTAGCAAGCACCCTTGTTTACAGGTTTCCTCAGGCTTGCAATGATTAAGTTCACTAAATGAGGCACATCTATATATCTACGGTTTAATTACCCCAGATATAATACCAATTTGAGAAACAGGCACTGGATTTAAAATAAAAGCCATTTAGGACTAAAAGGTCTATTTTCAGTTCCTTTGGGCAGGAAGGTGTTCCAGCTGCCCAATGAAATGTCTGCCTAAATTTTCTTCTTGACTTCAAAGGTCAATACTTCTAGAAAAGGTCAATAATTCCAGAAAAAAAAAATCCCTTAGGTAGTGTCAGCCGTACATAAATTTGTCCAGTATGATCTACATGTGTCAAGTTCTTCTCAAAATATGTGTTTTTGGTGGGGCAGCACTACAACAATATCATGGCAGATGTTTTGGTTGACGTCAATTTTTTTACGTAATTTCATTTTTTTTTTTGGAGAAGTGCCTGATATTCCCATTGGGTGTCGCGTATTCATAATGTGTTTAGTAAATGTCATTTCTCTAAAGCTTACATAAACCTATCATTTTTATTTCGTTATTATTATTATTTTTTTTTCAAAGCCTGACTCAGATACATCATGTGGGGAGAAGACTTCATTAACTGCACCCTGGTCGACCCAGAGACCGTCATCTGTAACGGCACAACATTCAAAGAGCCTGAGGCCCCACTCAATATCCACGACCAATTATTCTGGATCTACATAGGAGTATACTGTGCTCTGGTTCTATTTGCTGGTGAATATTTTTTTTTTCTTTTTTTTTTTTGTTTGTTTTTTTTTTTGGGGGGGTGGGGGACTTAAACAACACTGGCAATTTTTGTAATACTGATAAAATGGAAGAATGTTTGTCGATACCGTGCAAAAATGACACTTTGAAAGTTCCAGTGGGTTGCCATTTGTAGCTGTAAGAATTTTATCAGCACTACACATTTTTTGAAAAATCTGCCATTTCAGAAATTACAGATTTGGCGAGGGCTTAGGCAGCATCCGCCTGTCTGAAGTCCCCAGTAACCACTATTCTTTCTTTCCTCCTCCCCCCCCTTTCCACCCCAAGGGCTGATGTCTGGTCTGACCATGGGTCTCCTATCCCTAGACATCCTGAGTCTACGGGTCCTGGCCGAGGGGGGTAAACCGCAGGAGCGCAAGTACGCCAAGCGCATCACACCGATCGTGTCCCGACACCACCTGCTGCTGGTCACGTTGCTGCTTGCCAACGCAGCGGCCGTGGAATCCATGCCGATCTTTTTGGATCGCGTGACCGACCCTATCATTGCCATCAGCGTTTCTGTCACTGCTGTGCTGCTTTTCGGGGAGTGAGTATTCAAACTAAAGGGTGTACACATTGGTACATTGTTTTGGGCATGTTGTGGTCGAGTGGTCAAGCACCAAAAAAAAAAAAATTAATATCTTTTAAATCGTTGCAGTACTAGCTGCTTAGGATTCGGACCCGCCTCTAGCCATCGGGCTCGCTCGGTGGTCTAGTGGTAAGACATCTGCTCTAGCAATGCAAAGGTCGTGGGTTTGAATCCCACCTGAGTGATTGCCTGTGTATTTTTTTTTTTACAGAGCTCGGGAGAGCACTGAGTATACAGTGCTTAATCACATCGGTGTAAGGGTAAAACCAAAATAAAGCACACTGGACTCGAGCTCTGGTGTTTCTGATCAGCAGAGTGTGGGTTTGAGTCCCGGTCTTGACACTTGTGTCCTTAAGCAAGACACTAATAACCATTATTGCACTGTCCTTCAGATGGGACATAATGCTGTAGGTCCTGTGTGTTGTGTAATGCACGTACAAATTAACGGTACACTAGTCGTTAAGAAAAGGGGTTTGCCTCGGTGTTTCTGGCATGGTTGGCAATTCCATACACACAACCAACCCTGCCCGTGTGACCCCTGAGAAGAGGGTTTTGGTGCAGTATCCATTAAGACATGACAAGGACAAACTCTTTGGACTTGGGACTTCTTGTTCTTGAATTTTGAAAATGGCATGATGCAGGATGTACTATAAGTTAAAACTACATGGGCTAATATTAAAATAATAAAAATAATATATATTTATTTTGGGTTGTTATGTTGGCAAGTGTAAAAAAATTGTAATTACCTTTGGTATACATTTGCTTTGTTTTGTAAGAAATCTTCAAAGGTTTAAATCTTGAACCTGGAAAAAAAAGGAATAAACGAAAAGGCTAATATAAGTAGCTGTATAATTAACTTGAATTGTGCGATGCATTTTACAAGGTGGTATGGTTGGGTTAAAGGGTGGGGAAGGGTCTTAGTAAAATGAGAAAATATAACAGATTGGTTAGTAATTATGCATGGTTGCTTGAACCGTTTGATTATTAAATGCAGAAGTTATCGTCGGATGAATTTGTATCGCTTTATTCTTAGACGTGTTAAGCCATGTTCACATTGGTTTAGGATTTAACCATCCGAGACCAAAGGCTAACATTCCAACATGGTTAATTCTTACCGGTGTCCGCACTGGGATTATTTGATGTAGGTTATAAACTAACCAGGATGATGGTGAAACAAACCGACTGTGTGACTAAATATTTAAACACACGAGGGCAAAGTTGTGCCAACCGAGTTGTATATTTTGTGATACTCGAGGCGGCCCATACAAAATGGTGGTCATCAGTAAAACAAAAAGGAAAGATCTGTCCATTGTTGTACAATCAGTAAATGTTGTAATTTCATTTTTGTCTTAAACAGAGTGTTCCCTCAGGCAATTTGCACCCGGTACGGACTCGCAATTGGTGCTACATTATCACCGTAAGTCTCAAGGCGCTCACCCAGCGCTCACCCAGCGCTCACCCAGCGCTCACCCAGCACTCACCCAGCGCTCACCCAGCGCTCACCCAGCGCTCACCCAGCGCTCACCCAGCGCTCACCCAGCGCTCACCCAGCGCTCACCCAGCACTCACCCAGCGCTCACCCAGCGCTCACCCAGCGCTCACCCAGCGCTCACCCAGCGCTCACCCAGCGCTCACCCAGCGCTCACCCAGCGCTCACCCAGCGCTCACCCTCGATCTAGTGACTGCTCTAACTCCCTTGGGTAATTGACTCGGACCCTTTCTCACTCTAACGAAACCCAACACCATTACGGTAACTCAACACCCAAACTGTATGCCTGATCTCCCAACCTCGTTCCCACTTGTTATCCACCTCGCTGCGCCAATTTTTTTCCCAGCATGCCTTGCTCGCTCATCCCCGCCTGGAATTGGTTGATATAAATGCGCAAATACATACGGCACAGTTCAATTATACCTGGTAGCCCGCAAGAGAAACATCAGTTACTGGTCCCCTCCCATTCTTCTGTAATTCGTGATTGGCAAAAAACATGAATTCATTTCAATTGGTGTCGCGTCAAAAAACTTGCATTTTGACATGTGTAATTCGTGAATTGGCAAAAAACATGAATTCATTTCAATTGGTGTCGCGTCAAAAAACTTGCATTTTGACATGTGTAATTCGTGAATTGGCAAAAAACATGAATTCATTTCAATTGGTGTCGCGCCAAAAAACTTGCATTTTGACATGTGTAATTCGTGAATTGGCAAAAAACATGAATTCATTTCAATTGGTGTCGCGTCAAAAAACTTGCATTTTGACATGTGTAAACACCGGATTCAGGCTTGCGAGCTACAGTGGTGTTCAGTTCATTTATGAGGCATCCTTGGATTCATTACCAGAAATATATATTAAAAATAATAATGCACATGTTCTGTCATTGTTTTCTATTGTTTGTTTATATTGTGGCCAGATTGGTGATCCTGATGATGGTTCTGTTCTTCCCAGTGGCTTGGCCCATCTCCAAAGTCTTGGATTGTCTCCTCGGAAAAGAAAGTGGAACTTTCTTCAGAAGAGCAGGTAAAGATCTAGTGTTCATGAGAAATCATGTTTGGTTTTTTCTTTTATTCAATTAAAAGCAATGTTCTCAAACCTAGTCTGGAATGATAGTCAACCCTCCCACTGTCTGACCATTGAAGCTATTCGACTGCTGTTTTGAATGAAAGATATGAA
Organism: Pisaster brevispinus; assembly: GCA_023634235.1. Taxonomy (NCBI): domain Eukaryota; kingdom Metazoa; phylum Echinodermata; class Asteroidea; order Forcipulatida; family Asteriidae; genus Pisaster; species Pisaster brevispinus. The sequence goes on along the minus strand of JAMKCF010000007.1, from coordinate 15,255,125 downwards.
TAATGCCAGCATCCAATATGGTATCAGGTGGTGAATGCATCCACACAGAACACAGTCAACCCTCCTACTGTCTGACCATTCAATATCATCCGCCGTGATTTTGAATATAGGCTAAACTATGGCTGCCTGCATTGTGATATCATGTGGTGAATGCATCCACACAGTACACAGTCAACCCTCCTACTATCTGACCATTTAATATCATCCATTGTGTATAATGGATAAACTTGGCCAGCCTGTAAGATAATATAATGCACCTACACAGTACACACATGCACACAATTAGGTCTTTGCAGTTGAATGGTTTCAAGTTGGTACTCGGCTCTCTGGAAAATGTCACCTAGAGTAGGAGGCTTTAACCAAGTGTATGATTTAAACAGACTCTCACTGTTGTTATGCACATGTATGTATGTATGGCTGCGGTATAATCAAAGATAATCATTGATGTCTTTACAGAGCTTGGTGCGTTAGTAAGTATACACCAAGAGAAACAAGACCAAAACGAAGAGCCACTGACAAAGGACGAAGTACTGATTATACAGGGCGCCCTCAGCATGCGCAACAAGGTCGTCGGGAATGCGCACATGCCACTGGAGAGCGTTTTCATGTTGGACATCAGAAGCAAGATGGATGCCAACTGTATACAAGAAGTAAGTAAGAGGGTAGTGTACAAATTGACTGCTTTGAGTGAACAGGTTAAAACTTTGACTCCCAAGGTGATGCTCGGAGCGATCTATTTACCCTCAGGCAAAGCTGGGGGAAAATGGACCGCTCCTGGGGTCACCAACGCAGACTACCAACCTTAATTTCCTCGCAGGTTTTAGTGAGAGGTCCGTACTCCCGCTTACCGGTTTACGACGGCGAGAGAGACAACATTGTGGGTATCCTACTGGTCAAGACACTGCTCCAGCTGGACCCGAACACCACGCTCACCGTGGAGGAGATCTTCAAGAAGCACGGCCGCACCCTCCCTGCCGTGCCCAGCAGCATGCCCCTCTACGATCTGCTCAATGAGATGCAGACCGGCAAGTGTCACATGGCTGCGGTGTCAGCATCGATGAGCCCCTCGGGTCAAGGTTCACCAGAAGAAGAAGAAGATGATGTTGACAATGTCGTGTCGACACAAGACAAGGCAAGTAAAGATACTTCAGTCCTCTGTAAGAGTCCTCTCTGAATACAAATCAGTACTTCGACTGCTAAAATCTCAGACTAGTTCTGCAGCTGCTTATTTGTTGATGTATGTACCAATGCAGTCAGTACGAACATCCAGTATAATTCAAACAGTTTGAAGTTTTGATAGATCCACAATATCGGCCTTCACTATAATATCCAATGGTAAACGCATACAATACACATCGACAGACTGTTGTACCACTATAAACACTGCTGTTGAGTGATTTCAAATGGTGTGTTAGTAAGTCAAATAGCAAAACTGCAGAAAGTCAGAGCGATTTTTAAGCAAAGTCTACGCCAATGAGTCTTCTGCCTTCCCTTGGATGCAAACGTCTTGACAATGAAGCTAAGGAAATTATCGCAGTTCACACTGGGGTACTTGCTCAATAAAAAACAAACATAAAGATAAAAGAATATATATAAAAAAATGTGACGTCACATACATGTATTTCTCACTGGGGAAAGTCCCGAATATTGCAATATAGTTCAAAACATCATTGTTAAATTTTAGTGTAAAAGCTGACTGATTGTGAAGTTCATTCTAGACCTTCTTTTGTGAAATGTTGCCCTCTGAAAAGAAGTCATATTCCAGAAAACTCTTTCAAAAAACCATTAAACCATTAACCCACTGCTGGTGACCGCATTGTTTGACCACTCAAGCGTGAAGCACACATTCTTACACAACAGAAAGCTTTTATTCAACGGCCATTTTTACAAACTCCATTATCTCCTTGAAGATATTGTTTTGCAGCAAAGTAATAACAAAGTTCTTCCTTATTGAATTCCCTTTCATATAATCTAAAACTCAATGAGATTGGTCAATAAATGTCAAAGTTCTTGGTCTTTCTTTCCTCAGTACAATCTGTAATCTCAAACACTTTTTTGTACACAACCATATGGCGCTCCGTAGGTGTTTGGCATTTCGGATCTTCCTATTCCAATTTGAAGAGATTGCATAATAGCAACCTTATTTTATTTTACCACCATTGGAAAGAACCGATCTTTCTCTTTCCAATGATGGTAAGCTTGGGTATGGAGGGTGAACATGGACAAAAACTACAGCTTTATTACAAATGGCCTTTGTGCTCAGGCTTGGTTGCTTTTTTGTGTGCAAGCTTAGTCGACTAAAGTCGCCAATGGTTAAGGAAGAGGGGGTATGAGTGCAGTCGACTAAAGTCGCCTATGGTAAGGAAAAGGTTTTTAAAAAACGCATCAGCTTTTTTTTTTTTTTTTGATGTTACCACCAAAATTAAGGACAATGTGTTTTCATGCTGAAGATTTTTCACGGTTTTTGCACTACACACAACGGATGAAGCCCAAATTTTCCACAGGTTTGTTATGTCATGTGTAGTTGATCAAAAAACAAACAAAAGTGAACACTGTCTGTGACTATTTTGGCAGCTCTACTCAACCCTGTATAGTACCTTTAAGATGTTTCTCATGATAGGGAAAATATACATACAGAATGTATGGGTTATGTGTAATAGATTGCAGAAATTAACTGACACACCCTATAAACATGGGATGAGAGAAAAATCAAATAGTCCTCATTGGGATTTGAACCCAAGACCCCTGAGACTCCAGGCAGATGCTCTACCAACTGAGGTTTTCCCTAAGAACCACATTTTTCTCTCGGTGTTGCATGGATGCGCAACTGGGCAAAGTAACGAACACAATATTAGGTATGGTGCCTAATCACCATAGAAGTGAAATGACCAAACATGGGATGAGAGAAAAATCTAATGGTCCTCGTCGGGCTAAGTTAACAGACAAATTTGCTTAAAGCACACGGACAAGATTGGTAATTGTCGAAGACCAGTATCCACACTTAATGTGACCCGACGTGGACATTGTACATGTTGGCCTACATGAAATAACGACTCTGTAAAAGTTGTTTTAGTCCTGAACAAAAATTGTGAAAAGCAACCTGGTTTGTTTTTCACTGAAAAAAAAATTGGAAAAAGACCTGATTTGTTTTTCACGGAACAAATTTTGAAAAAAGACCTGATTTGTTTGTAACTGAAAAAAAATTGAAAAAAGACCTGATTTGTTTTTCACTGAAAAATTACCTGATTTTTTAATTTTACATTTTATTTATTTATGTTTTCACAAAAAATAGTCAAAATTACAGGTTGGTTTTCTCTGTTTTCAAAGCAAGGGGTTTTGGGCTGGCAAGATCAAGACTAAATCTTGTGCTCATTATTCTCAAAAAGCTACAGCATTTCAATTGAGAACAATTCATGGGGAAGTTTTTCCCAATGATCTCGTCTTTCTAATGTGCAAATACACTGTATGTGAACAGTTACACTTAATGCAAACACCGACGGTGTACACACCCTTTAAAGGCAAGTTGCTCTGATTCAAACTGAAAGTACAACCGAAACAAATTCCAGAAAGATGAGATGCCGCAAAGGAATTTCCCTATGAGACAGTATTCATTGTATGTAAAGTCTTGTAAAGGGAAAAGAAACTGAAATATCCTTTACAGTAAAATTTTATATTGTTTGTCACATTGTGTGGTTTGTTTGTACATGTACGTGCCTTTCTAATCTGTTATTTAGTGCTCAGCATGTGGCATTGTGTAACCCTATTGTGGTCTTCATTGTGTTCTGGGAATGTCAGTAATTCTATAGTGGTTTATTTATTTAGGTGTCTGTGCAATACGTGCACGAACTCCTCTTAATATTGTTACTGGTTTTTTTTTAATTTTCTTCTCCATCTTCTATTTCCGGGGAACTCTTCTCGGCAGCAAAACTTAAGTTCAAAACTGAATTGAACCTTGAAACTCATCAGACTATTGAACTTCAATATCAAGACAGCACAGTTTTCACGACATCACGATGCCGTGATCAGGTGTCGAATTACAAGGTTTTTAAAGTTGAAAAAAGACCATTTGCTGTTCGCTGTATTTCATTGAATTTAAAAGCTATGATGTTCAAAGTTTGGCATAGATCTGATAGATCAAGACTGGGGCAACATTTGAAAAGTTTACGCCAAAATTGTATGACCTTTTCTTCCGGGTCGTTACCCTAGGTCATTGTATTTGTTATCATTTATACATCATCAGAAAGAGCTCCTACATGTGTAGGACTAAACAGTGATACACAGTGTGACCTGATTTAACCCTGACTTCCGGTTCAAACCGGAAGTTAAATTTAATGTTTCAAAAAAATTTTAACATCTGAAGCACGCGTTGGTTTTTTACAATCTGTACATCATTGGGAAAGTATTTATCAATTTAAGAATGATACACAGAATGCGACCCAGTTTGACCTTGACTTCCTGTTCAAACCGGAAGATCAAATTCAATATTTGAAAAACTCATAATTCCGGAACCACACTGTGGTTTTTTACAATCTCTATGCCACTGGAAAGGCCTTCAAATCTCAACAAGCGCTACACAAAATGTGACCCTCGTTTTTCATTGAATTCCAGTTCACACCGGAAGTTGTTGTTTATTTAGTTTTTAACTCATAACTCCTGAATCCCTTGGATTGATATGGTAAAATAAAAATATGTCATCACCAGTTCATTCAATCACTTACCACGAACACCTTGATTTTGTAATGAACAAAACCTGAATCTCTAGTTTATTTTTTTATGTTTTATTTTATTTGGGGGTTTTTTTTAGGGGGGGGAGGGGGTGTACTTCTGTACAAGATGAAAAGAGTGTGTTTAAGCATGAAGGTTTAACTTCTGCCTCCATGGTTAAAGTATTCACTATCCTTCTAACACTGTGTTACTACAAGTGTACTTTGGTGTTAATGTAAGTGTTCCTTGGTGTTACTGCAAGTTTACCTGGTCTCACCGCAAGGTTGCCTTGGTGTTAGCTCAAGAGAACTTTGGGGGGGGGCCACATATTGGCTATGGTATACAATCTATTATACACTTGTTTGTAATTAATGTGTATTACATACTGAATATGTTCTGTGTAAACGCAATACTTGATTACCCATGATTACATAATGGTCAACAGATGGCAACACACACGTGTGTGTTATTGAACATTTTGTATGTTCTGCTCTGGGTCATTTGCATTAACAGTGCAAACATCAGGAAGAAGTGGTTCATATTTCACAACAGAAGTGCTGGCCCTCGGGAGAAGTATTGTGCAACTCGGTTTCTATTTGATGAATGGGGAAAACCTGATGAATTCAGTTGTGGGTAAATTACAGCCAGCCTTGCTTATTTTTAAAAGGGATTTTTGTCTTTCATTTAAGGTGTCAGGAATGAACAATTGAAGTCTTTTATTTTAATTCAGACATTTTCATATCTTCTCGGTGACTAAAAACAACTGTTATTGTCTTCAGATACATTCGTATAAAGAAATCCTTCTCTCTGAATATGTAACATTCTAGCACTGAGGATACTGTTCCCAGAAGCTCCGTGAAATCTAGACTTTATGGGGTTACTGAAAGGCAGAAAATGCCCTCATTTCAACATACCTCCTACATTGGGGGTTCCTAGTTTCAGACGTTTTAGTCAGCAATTACTCTTACCTAAGAAGTGACTACAAAGCTCTTTTTTAAGTGATAAAGTGTACTGGTTTCTTGTACACGTGTACATTATGCAACATACGGTGTACGTCCCATTCAAAGGACCAAGCAGTAATGGTTACGTTTGTCTTGCTGAAGGACACAAGACCGAGATTCAAACCCACACTCTGGTGATCAGAAGCACCAGAGTTTGAGTCCAGTTTGCCAACCCACTTGACAATGAGATTCAAACCCACACTCTGGTGATGAGAAAGACCAGAGCTTGAGTCCAGTTTGCCAACCCTCTTGACAATGAGATTCAAACTCACACTCTGGTGATCAGAAAGACCAGAGCTTGAGTCCGATTTGCTAGCACGCTCGGCCATGACATACATGTACCATGTGTTAGAACTAAAAATAATCCATTATACTGATTGTAACATGTTACTGATGTTCCCTATAGGCGATAATAGGCATCATCACTCTAGAGGACATCATAGAGGAACTCCTCCAGGAAGAGATTGTGGATGAGACGGACGAGTACATAGACGTTCATCGCCGCGTGCGAGTAGCTCGCGCCAAGATGGCTCGCCAACTGTCTGTCCAGCAAGACATCGGACAGATAGAAGCAGGGGTGGGTAGATTTAAGGCTGCTTGTTTCCGTCTTACAATTTGACCTGTCCTGCTTTTTTGTTGTGCTTCACCCTCCTACTGTTTGACCATACAATTTCATCCACATGGTTTTGAATGACAGATGCACCTTGCAGTCTGCACTTCCTGCGATTGTGAGGTCGATCTTTCTACACAGTACATAGTCAACCCTCCTACTATTTGACCATTAAATAAATCATCCACTGTGGTTGTGATGCACTGTGTCAGCTTGCATTGTGATACCAATTGTAAATACATGATATACACAGTATTCATTTAGTTGTGTGTACAGCTGTTCTACCATTTATGACCTACAAAAAAAAAGCTTGAACTTTGAAGGGTAATAATGCACTTTGCCCGCATAGATTCCTCTCTACATTATAGGTTATATTAATCTAAAGAGTTAGTTTGAATATAAAATGAGCTCTTCTAATAATCAACACTATATCTGTGTACACCCCACATTAATTTGAAGGGTTGTCGCCAATAACTGACCTTTGCACCAATCATTTTGGACTTTATCCAATTGTTATCAAACATCTTTTTCTGAGACTTTCTAGACAAAGAGAAACAAAATCCCTCACGTGCTATTCAATGAAAAAAACAAAAATCTTTATCTTTTTATTGTGCTTAATGTTGTCCTCTTTGACAGTAATTTATTGTTTGTTATTCTTTTTTTTCTTCACTTCATTGAAACACTTTTCGATTTTTTTCTTTGAAGATAACTCGCAAAAGATCCCCATCCCAAGAACCCGTCAGAAGTCCACGGATTAGAAATGAACCAGTATTTAACCCCAGAGGGATTGCAAATGTTAATGGTCAGCAAGGAATAAGACCATCTGGTGGAGATAGAAGTCAGTCTGTGTCTGTCAATGCTAACCCTGAGGATGATAGAACCTCGGAAACCTCGCCTCTCATCAACTTAGAGTGGGGTATTTAGCACTGGAACCCCTCGAATGACACCAGAGGATGAGAAAACACTTGGTACTTGACCTTGAGTCATCTAAGAGTGAGGTACAGCACTCTAACCCGTTAGATACATCTTAAAATGATAGAACCTCAGACACCTCGCCTCTCATCACTTGGAGTGAGGTATAAAATACTCGATCCCCTCAAAAGACGCCAGAGGAGGAGAAAACACTTGGTACTTGAGCGTGAGTCATCTAAGAGTGAGGTACAGCACTCTAACCCGTTAGATACATCTTAAAATGATAGAACCTCAGACACCTCGCCTCTCATCACTTGGAGTGAGGTATAAAATACTCGATCCCCTCAAAAGACACCAGAGGAGGAGAAAACACTTGGTACTTGACTGTGAGTCATCTAAGAGTGAGGTACAGCACTCTAACCCGTTAGATACATCTTAAAATGATAGAACCTCAGACACCTTGCCTCTCATCACTTGGACTGTTGGAGGGAGGTATTAGGCACTGAATCCCCTCAAAAGACGCTAGAGGATGATGAAACACTTGCCCCTTTACCTCGCTTTATCTAGAGTGAGGTACAGCAATCTTTCCCTTTAAAGGATTGTAGAACATCAGACACTTTGCCTCTCATCAACTCGGAGTGGGTTATAAAGCACTCGAACCTCTCAAAAGATGTCAGAGGATGGTAGAACATTAATTTGTCGCTTCTCATCAACTCTTAGAGTGGGGTGTAGCACTCTAACCCATGCATAAGAGGGCGATAGAACATCAGACACTTCACCTCTCATCACCTTACAGTGAGGTTTATATACCCTCAAAATTCATCGGGGACAATCAAACATTTGCTGCTTCACCTCTCAACAACTTTGAATGAGGTTTGGCACTCTAACCCATCGAAAGACATTAAGGGATGATATCTGCACCTTTCATCAATAGAATGAGGTTTATACCCTCAAAAGACATATGGGGATAGCCACCTCAGCTTTCATCGCATCAGCTTAGAGTTAGGTGCATAACATGCAGTACCCTAACCCCTCACAAGGCAGAGGATGACAAACATTAGCCACTTCACCTCACCTTAACTAAGAATGAGGTTCATGTAACTGTGTAGTACTCTAACCCCTCAAAAGAGAGGATAATAAAATAGTAGCCACTTCATCTCTCATCAATTAAGAATGAGGTTAATGTAACTGTGAGGTACTCTTATCCCTCAAAAGAGAGGATAATAAAATATTAGCCACTTCATCTCTCGTCGACTAAGAATGAGGTTCATGTTACTGTGAGGTACTCTAACCCCTCATTAACTTCGAGTGAGGTTTATATTGCTCTAACTACACCTCAAAAGACAGAGGATGATATCAAATTAGACAAACATGTATTGGTACTTTTCAGTTTATAGTGAGGTACTGCTGTCATACCTCAACCCTAACACTTTGTGTTGCCTTTTGTGGTTTCACAGGTTAGTTTTGTTGTATACATCTACATTTATGTAGGGTTAAAACAATCGAACGGTTCCAAAAACCAAGGTATAAGTTTGGTAATCACTTTTAAAATTAGTGGCAATAAAAACTTTAGTAATGTGGTTACGTGAAAAGGTAACAGTTTTCATGCCCCCAAAATGGAATCTGAGAAGCGTTACTGTCAGAAACATATCTCAGATTGTGTATTCCTATTAGGGATTATTCTTCCTGTGTGGCCTTATTCGCTCCAGATTTTCAAATATCTCAAAAACATGCCCACCTTTTGAGATGAAAGTTTCAAAGGTTAGTTTTATTGTACAAATCTACATTTATATAGGAATAAAACAATCGAACGGTTCCAAAAACCAAAGGTATACTTTGACTTTAAAGGCATACTTTGACTTTAAAGGCAGGGTATACTTTTGGTAATTGTCAAACACCAGTATCCTCACTTGGTGTATTCCAACATATGCATCTAGAATAACAAACGTGTGAAAGTTCGGGCGCAATTGGTCATCGAAGTTGCAAGAAAATAATGAAAGAAAAAACACCCTTGTTACATAGAATTGTGTGCTTTCAGATGCCTGAGAAAGGCTTCTTGCCTAAGCCTTTCTCAGATTCAAATTTGTAAGTGGAAAATTACCTCCTCTGAAATTGCAACAATGGTTTAGAATATCAACAGCTCTCTAGTGCTCTTTATTAAGTAAGTTTTTACGGTCATTAACTTGTGGAGTAATTACCAAAAATACACCCCGCCTTTAATTAAGAGCTTTTAAGGTATTTTTTGTTTTTGTCAACAGGCTAAATAAAACTTCCTGAAAGAGCATTTCTACACACAAAAATAATAACAAAAACAATAAAATAAATCTAATGAGTTTGTGGTGTTCAGGTGGTTAGTTTAATCTTAAAAAGAGGTGATCTAATTGTAAGGTGTAAAGTTGCCACAAGAGGAGCAATGAACTTCACAATAGTTATGGTACACCACAGCACAGATAAAGTATCAACTTTGGTTGATCAAAAACTGGTACGCCTCCAAGTAAGGTCATCAACCTTCACTTCCCAGTTCCCCGTGCTCAACTCATCAACAGTTTCTGTGGTGTTTTTTATATATATATTTTTTGCCTGTAACATTATACATAAAATTGCTATATTTGTATACCAAAATACCCCACATAAATTATAGTCTTGCGATTTGGCTAGTTCGAAGGTTCTCTGACGGTGAACAAACCATGGTTGTTCGGTAAAAGTGTTAAATTGGTGACTACATTGACACGGTAAACGACCGTGCGTGCACGGTCGGTAGGTATAAAGGTATTATCCCTAACCCCCCAATAGGGTCTCTCTACATAGCCTGCCAAATGCAATAGAATGCAACACAGTTGGCAAAACTGCAGAGAGTCAGAGCGATTTTTAGGCAAAGTCTGCCCCAATGAGTTGTCTTCTGCCTTCCCTTGGGGGCAAACGTCTTGACGATGAGGCTAAGGAAATTATCGCAGTTGACACACTGGGGTACTTGCTCAATATAAAAAAAACACCATAAAGATAAACGAGTATATACAAAAAAATGTGACATCACATATTTCTCACTGGGGAAAGTCCTGAATATTGCAATATCCCTAACCCCCATTAGGGTCTCTCTAGAAAGCCTGCCAAATACAATAGAATGCAACACAGTTGAAATGAGAACCATGCCAAATGCAACAAAATGCAACAAGGGATATTGTTGCAATGTGCAGGGGCATGCTGTTTGTGAAAGGACTGAGCAAGGGTGTTTGCCCTGCTAAATGCAACAGTATGCACATGTGTAGTGGTGACTTGTAACTGTTAACTGTTATTATACAGTCTTTTGAATATGATTTGAATTATGATTCTTACCTAATACATCATACTTCTCAATACTTTTCCCATGATTTTTTTTTTGAAATACCCATTATAAGTTGTTCAGATACAATAGAAGCACCCAAACCTATATGAAGTCACTTCACTGCTGAATGCAACAAATTCAGTCAAAGAATGACATCTGAGTTGACTGCCAAATGCAACAGATCACACCAACTATTACCATTTGGTGCATATTGTTGCATTTAGCATGGTTAGGGTTATTATACAGGATTGGTAAGGATTGGAAACATGTACTTGAATTTTCGTCTGAAAGCTTACTGATTATGAAGTTCATACTAGAATATTTTTTTCCCCTGTGAAATATTTCCCTCTGCAATAAAGTCATAATTCGACAAAATTGTATCTGAAACCTAAAAAAAAAACCAGCTAATTTTCGGTTGTGACAATGCAAATTAATTAAAGGACATTGTGTTTACATGCTGAATTGTGCATTGTTTCTTGCTATTTTCTCCGGACTCACACAACGTATTCACCCCCAAATTGTCACATGTTTGTTATTTCATGTATATGGTTGATCACAGACAATATGAACACTGTCTGCGACTATTTTGTCTGCTCTATACCAATCGTGCATGGTACCTTTATGACCAAGTACAAGACTGGTGTGCCAGTCTTGCGTAATGGTTTGTTTATTTAGTGATAAATGTTGCATAGAAACCCTTCCTAATAACGACGACGTACTGTAGGTTACAAGCTGCCATTTACCATGGGGCATCAACGTTAATCTCACTTGATTGATATTTAATTAGTATTTACAAAAAAAGATTAAACTAAAAGTAGCAAACAATGTGTAACACTGTTTGTCCCCTCTCAGATTTTACTTAAAATATACATGTACTTACGTAGATTTTCCAGTTTTCACCAAAACTGCAAGAGTGTTAACCGAATTCTTTGTGTTGATAGAAAACTGATCTCTACCACTCAACAGAGGTCAAAGAAAATCGTACTTTGACCCTCATTTGGAAACAATCCATTTTCCAACGTGTTTGGTGGATCATTGCCATGTGACATGAACAATTACAAAACATATCTGTGTCCGGTATTCTATGTTTACCAACTGGTAGTTACCGGTATTTTGTTCTGACTGCAGATGTAGTAATAATCATTGACCCAAAAAAGTACAACCTCTAGATATGAGTTAGGGCTAAATAAGAGCTATCTTAGTTAATAATTAACAAAAAATACCATTTGACGTCAGCCATCTTTACGAACAACTCAATCATTTATTTTAGTATTATTATTTTTTTTAACTTTTCTTTTTTACACACAACTATGCATTATGCGTAAATACCACGTGGGGCACGCGGGGGTTAAAGTAAATTCCTTCCACGATTGGTCGGTGACTGGTCGGTGAACTATATTTTTGTAAAACTTTTCCATGCCATGATTTTGTTTAAGACTCATAACAAAAAAATTGTTGTGTATTGGTCTGAAATATAATGATGTTTAGTCACCTGTTTTTTGGATAATCTTGGTGAGAGAACAACAACCAAACAGCAATATGAACAGTGTTTATTTTGTTTTGATGTTGCATAAATATATATATTTGAAGTACATTTTAAAATCATGTAAACATTAGTTTGTGTAATTTTGATAAACATTGTCGCAGCACTCATAAAATGAACACAAATACAAAATGATACTTATCAATCTAAAGTTAAAATAAAAGTGAAATATAAAAGACACGTTAAGGGGTTTTATCAATGGAAAACGGAAAACACCGTACAAAGCCAAAGTGTTGTCCATCTCCTGTTTTCGTCCCAATTACAATGGTGAATATCTGATGGGAAATTTATATACTGTGACCCTTCCAATGAATGTAAATTGCACATCGTGCGTGAACACACTAACACTGGTCCCAATTTTCATATTACGTAACAGTTTTCTGCCAAGCAAAAGTTAGCAGGATACCAGTCACAGATTGTTTGATAAAATGACATTGTGGCTAGACACATTAATTTAAAAAAAAAAATACCAGTACATTCCATTGAATACTTTGAGTTGATTGGTTCTGAACGTTTTATATGTTCTTGTATCGTGAGGACTACTTCTTCACACTCGCCGTGCTGTGGTGTGTGCTACTAACAGACACTGTTTATAATAAATAATTTGAATAAATTATTGTATAAACTATGTAAATTGTAATGGTTTTTGTCTGTATATCCCGTTGACTTCAGCATTAGGGCCCTTGTTTTGTTTTGTTCAACTTATTTTATACCCACTTTAAAGCAAGTAGCCTACTTAAGAAAAACATTCTTAGATAAAATAATTCTCATTATGTAGGCCTCATGAATTCATTTTAAAATGATATGGCATATTTTTATTAAAATTTTGATTCATATGCGCCATGTTCTTAAATGGGCTTACTGAGTAACCACTTGAGTGAGTAGTTTCTTCCGCCACGTTATGTATACAAAAGGTCAGATCTGCGATTGCGCAATCACGTGTCATGTGAGTGATCCATTGTGCATGTTACCTTTATAACTAAATGAGTAAGCGACGGCGGACGTGCGCTGCATCACGCTGCACGCCCGTGTAACTCCTGTTCGTAGTATTGCTGCCCCATGAAAGACTTTCAACTCAACGATCAGATCCACTAGACCCAAATCCTTACTATAAACACTATTTAGATGCACAAATCTACCCGAAGACACCAAAAAACCAGCAGACACAGTTTCTCGGCCCATGTCACTGTTCTGTAGAGTGGCGGGGATTTCCCGCGAGGTGACTTTGAACATTATTATGTGTGTTAAACACACCCGGATGTTTAATGAGAGAGCGTACAGCTCCCCCATGAGAGAACATCCTTGATCACTCTTCGTACTCTGAAAAAAACTATAACCAAATTTTGGGAACTTTGTCAAAGTTTGGATAATTATATACGGTTGTCCATGGAAAACTCAGTGTAGGGTTAGGGTGTGTTTATGATCGGAGACATTAACTGCTCTTCCCGCCAAATGAAACCGTTGACATCACACGTTTACAATAAGGGACAGAGTCTAGACTTCCTAGCACAGCTCAATGGTAGAAAACCAAAAGTCCAATCATACTGTTATAGTCAGACATTCCACACCGACTTCTGTCATCTTTTGGTGAAAGGGGGGGGGGGGGTTACATCCCAAAACGCGTATGTGAGCTGTTAGTTTTGTAAGTCACTAACACAGCCCCCCCCCCTCAATATGTTATTAATAAAATAAGTTATTGTATTTTTTTAAGGCTCGAAATTATGGCAGAGATTTCTACTCTAGTGTCGCATGGCATAGTGTTCTGGACGGTTTAGACACACTAGTACAAACAACAACATGCTTACCTTTCCCACAAAACTGAGACTATATACGGGCGACTGTATCAGCAGGACCGGACTCCGTTGTGTGGTTCGCATTCTTTGTGTGGTTCGTTTTATTGCTGTATGAGGGAATTTCCCTGAATTGATGAGTCATCCTGTACAAATAAGTGGTTTGTGTGTCTATAACCATAAGGGAAATCTGTGTAACTCAAAATTCCAAAACAAGATTGCTTCATCGCAGACAGTTATTTTCCAGAAAAAAAATCCGTTGCTTTCCCCTTCCAAAACTAACACTATTTCTAAGGTCTCTTATGTAACACGTCTGGTTTGAATTTTTAGCTAAAATGCAACACAGAGAGGGGAGATCGGGAAATCTACCATTCTACAACTCGCCCACACTTTGTAATACATTGTAAGTTTTAATGATGGTTTTGTAAATAATAAACAATTTGTAATTTCTGGACTTTATAAGTGTGTATAAATATTGTATTTTTGTTTTACCTGTAATGATATATTTATCGATGTTAAGTGACCCTTTTAGCTACAGCTGTTGGTAATTTTTACTGTGAATACCAACAATAAAAATAAATAATTAAAATATTTGATTTATGACCCCGCCGACACGACAAGTATAACATTCATTGTGTTGTAGGTCAGTGTTTAAAAGTAGGGGATAGGTGTTTGAAACTATTTTACGTACATTTACATTGTGGTATAAATTATTGTTTAAATAAAGTTAACTTTAGTCAACTTTATTAATAACTATTGTCGAGGGTAGATTAATCAGGATTATCCTGTCCTTAATCAACCCGATTCGCCGCGTTTACACTCAGTCCAGCTAAAGGTGGATTGAGATCCAGCATTTTTATCGCGACCATAGATCAAGGTCTAATTGTGTCGCGTTGATCCAGCTTGGTCCAGCTCTGATCCTACAGTTAAATCAAAGCGGTCACAAAGGCACAAAAAACAAGCAAAAAACAGCCATTCCTAGCAAACCGGAAATGACCACATTCAATGTTGCAATGTGTATTGTATTGTGATCCACCTTTGCGTTTACACTTGTTCCTGGAATCCACTTTGCTGGGTCAAACCCACCCATAAAAATTGCATGCAGGGTTCAACCCTCCTCAAAAGGTACATGTAGATTAAAATTGCCGGATCTTGAACCGGATCTGATCCTGCTTTTTTTGCGTTTACACTACAGATTAATCCACATTTATTCCGGAATCAGATCCGGGTCGGAAATCCGCCAAAACTATTTTAATAGCTGCACATCAAAACCGGTAGGCCCTACAAGTATTAAGAGAAAACTGTGTAAGCATGCGTTGCAATAAAGCATATTATTTGAAACACTTTAAGACAAGTTGGTCGCTCCGATCCCATATGTTATTATTATTATTCTTATTTTAAAGAACATTTACTATTAAATTTGGTTTAGTAATTGCACGAGCAATGCACAAGTAGTTGGTTAGATCATAGAGCAAGATATAGCCTACATAAATCCCACCCATTAAAAGTAAATAAATAAACAAATAAAATTTAAAATTTAAACGAAAATAACATAAACAAAATAGATAAAATAGATACAAAATATTTGAAAAAATAAACAAAAATAAACAAAAATAAATAAATAAATAAAATAAATGAAATAAATAAAATAAAATAAAATAAAACAAATAAAACATAAAATAAATAAATAAAATAAATAAATAAATAAATAAATAAAATAAATACAATAAATAAAATAAATAAAATAAATAAAATAAATAAAATAAATAAAATAAATAAAATAAATAAATAAAATAAATAAAATAAATAAAATAAATAAAATAAATAAAATAAATAAAATAAATAAAATAAATAAAATAAATAAAATAAATAAAATAAATAAAATAAATAAAATAAATAAAATAAATAAAATAAATAAAATAAATAAAATAAATAAAATAAATAAAATAAATAAAATAAATAAAATAAATAAAATAAATAAAATAAATAAAGTAAATAAAATAAAGAAAATAAAGAAAATAAATAGATGAATAAATGCTTCATCTACGATAGGCTACATTCTATCAGTACACGGTATAAGAAGAGGTTATGCAATTTCCTACGGCTATTAAGGAGCGAATTGATTGAGAAAAACGTCCAAGTCTTTTGTATCAATGTGGAAAATAATAGTTCACTTTCCATGTAACAGTTTTGAACCAAGACTAGTTAATCACACGGCGTTTGACGACCTCGGGAAGTCCGCCCTCATGCGGCAATCTATTCAGGGCGTCATCAGCTACACTGTGTGTAATTATTGGAGTAAATAATTTTTCTCATAATACAAGTGCACATGTTACTCGGCAGCCATGGACAACGAAAAGATCCCTAGATAATCACTAAATTGCGCATTTTCTAGGTACCAAGGTGCAAGAAAAGGTACGAAATTTTAATTTAAGGGAAACAGAGCGTTACTGGGGTGAGAAAGTGAGTGCTACTCTAGGCGATTGCAACTGTAAATGAAGGCAATAAATTAACGTAATTCACTTTGTGTGCAGAAAAATGCACGGTAAAACACAATTGGCGGCCATTTTAATTAAAATGGTGGTATTCCGCCATATCCGCAGTGATGTTGAACGTGCTGAATTGCTTGTTAAAATTGTAATGGTATAGTTGAGCGTGTGTCGTCGATCTACCATCTGTTTTAGACTTGATCTGTAAATACAGTATCGCAATTTCTTGCATGATTTGTGTGTGCTCGGCGCAGATCAGACTCCAACACCAACCAACTAACATGACCAACAAGTCGATGAAAAATGAAAAATGAATGAATGATGACTGATTTCAATGTCATTGATGATCAGGAAAATGGAATCCCGATTCAAATCAGTTGTCAAAGACTCCTCTGAACTCAGTCTCTGTGCCCATTTTCATACAGGTTTAAAGGCTAAAGCTGTTTACCTGTTTATTACCTGAGCTGAGCTGAGCATATTTCTGTGCTAATATAGGAGTCTAAGCAGATGATGAGTGAAAGAACAATGCAAATCCATTCAAAGTACTTAGTGAACATGCACACACAAGCTGTGTGAAATCTTTCTGATCATACATTGCAATTGAATTGATATTAAAACTATGTACACTTTTGCTAATACAAACATGTACCAGCTCCAGTGATAAGGTTAAGTATCCCTAGTTAGAGCTGAGCTGGCAAGTTAGCCAGCCTTTCGCTTCGGTTTTGTTTACAGTTTAGTCAATGCTGGTACTGGCAGTGTTTATGAAACAGAAACTGTGCTAAGTCATATTGTAACTTAAGTATTAAGTGTCGCTTTGTAAGCACAAAATTAAAAGTTGGCATATATACAGCTGGCTTTATAAATATAAGTTTATGTAAAGGCTCATGGCACTGGCAGCGGCCAGGTAAATGATGTACTACTTCTGTACTTATTCACACACAACAAATATTAATAAATACTAATACTAAAATCTTATGTGACCGGCCCTAGTAATATTTTTTATTACGACTACAATGTGATTTTGCCTATTGTAGGTAACTAATTTCTCTGTCCTATGTCATGAGTGAAAAATGACAGTCTGTTTGACATTTCTTCAAACCACTAGTAATCAAGGGATGGTGTTTTTGAAGCTTTCCGTTAGTTTTTAAAGAACGCAACTAGTCTGCCATCTGGCCACAAATACCCCAACACTTTAACATAGAAGGGGCAGTGACATGTACGACCACATTCATGTCTGAAGCTCAAACAGCACCTTCATCGAGGTCAATGGAAGACCTATCATCGATCCCCGAGTTGTGCGCAGCGCGTACACATGTTGTGTGCGCTGTCATTGTTTGATCTTCATGATATTTGCCTCGTGATCTTGTGAAATGTTAAAATATTGTATCACAATGAAACGGTTTAACTTTTAGTCAATGGTCATTGAACAATCCGCAACAAAATACTTAATTTAATGTACAGGTCGTAACCGCTAGACATAGAGGCCTTTATGAACAAACGATGTTCAAAAATGGAGCTTGTGAGTTGTGACACAAGTACAGAACCAGTGGCTGTACAGAATTACTCTTTACACATTAAAAAAAACAACAGTTTGAACAAAATGACGAATACATTTTTACCCACAAAGACCTTCTCAAATATGATAAAAAAGTAGACTTACTCTGGTTTGGCCCCGGCCATGTGGAGCACCAATACCATACACTCGGGGTGCGCTCACCAAACCACAAGTGGCAAGCCCTCAGCCCTCCACACACAACCCACATCGTGGTTGGCCTTTGCCACACCCAAATTCCAACCCACCATGTACCCCAACATTTCTTGGGCAGGGCTTTAAAACCAATAACTACAGGAATTTTGATTGATTGCAAAGAAATGTCTAAACCCCAGTCAGGCTGGTACAACTGGGCTAAATGTGAATACTGAATGAACAAGAAAACGGTGTTGGGTTGTAACAAAAGAGCATTCTATAAAGTATTATTCAAATTAACTGGACCAACAATCAACCAAGTTGGAAAGAAGCACAGGTGTGTATGTTATGAAACAGCAAATGTTCACACTGTCACTGACCTGGACTAGTCCAAGTTAACCACGGGTAAGAACTGAACCCTGGACCAAATCATGAGTGACAAGGGGGGGGGGGTATTTCCCACTACTTTCTTTGCTAATGTGCAATCAAATCAAATCACTGTGTGAAACATGTACATGTTTTCCTGTTTCTTTTTAATCTAGGTGGGGAATGATGTCCGAAGAAGATCCTCCAGCCAAACGGGTAAGAACAAATTTGCCCATGGTGTGGGTCAAAGTTTTCCTCTGTATTAAAATGTCCCAACCCAAGGTCAGAACAGTGGCAAGTTTCAGCTATTTGAAATGAAATTGACCCCTTAAAAGGAGTATTTAAACTTCTCAGCAAAGCAGCTGATTTTCCTCTCTTTTTCTTCTTCTTGCTTTTTGTGTGGCATAGCATCTTAAAAACACTTTCGCTCGTCCCCAGCGCCTTGCCTTAAAACCAAAGGCGCTGGGATGGGCAAACGTATCAAGCACGCTCATTGGTTAATGCTCAGTCCCATCGTGCATCACACTCACACTGCAAGCACTGCACGCATGACGTACTTCCTGAACAAGAATCTGTGCAAGCTGATTAGCCCATCCCAGCGGTCCTGGATAGGCCGCTGGGGCCGAGCGAAAAAAACACTGCAAATATTCATGTCTAAGACCATTTCTCTCTTTTTGATAATAATCAATAGCACCCAGTCAAGAGGTGCTTTGGCTTAAAGTCGATGGACTAGATTGCTCTGGAAAATTGTGATGCGTTTGCCCCTTCAAGTTAGCTTGGGTATTTTTGCCGTGGAGTATTTTCATTAGTAATGAACATATCAGTAAAAGCTTCCTCAATGACAGAAAGTTACCTTTCTACTTGGGCATTTCAAAGGGCATCAAGACAACGTTTTGGCCAGGAGCATGGATTATCACGCTTGGGCCAAATGTCAAGGAGCTACTTAAGCTCTGGATATTGCTTAATAATTTTGTGCTCAGCAAAAAATTGAGCAGGAAACCAGTCACCGATGGTACATGTAAAATGGTAGTTTGGCTGGCAACCTGATTCTGGTACATGTAGGCATGTTTTTGTTTGTGCTTGGCTACTTTTTATGCTTCGAAGCAGCTCTATGAAATTGGGCCATGGTGCTTACAGAAGCGAAAAAGATTGGGTGAAAGAGGAAAACCCTGCCAGTAAAGTCGTGGCATCCTTGAATCCGACTTTTTAAAACTAAACAAATTCAATCTTTGCAGATGCGTCTTGGAGGGGACGGATTGTTGGAGCTGTCCCGGGAGCAGTTGATCGCCGAGAACAAGAAGCAAGAATTGTACATTGCGTCCTTGCTGAGCAAGCTTGACGGTAACTGCACAAGTGGTAAGACGCGCATTTTACATGTGTGCAGTTCTCGTCACTAAACCCTTCTGTGATTGGGGGTTTATCGCAAATGGCGCTGTACCAACAGAGGGCGCCCTACAGCACCACATCATGATTTGTGTTGCAATTAATTAAAAGTGTTTTGCCTGTTGTGGATGTATGTTGTAAAGTTTGATGGTGCTGTTGCCCCAAAGGCTATCGCATAATTTCTTTAACATCCGCTGTTTGGGATGAAGTCCATTGTCACCATCTGAAAATTGTGGCACATAATAAAAAACATTCAGAATCATCGCAACTGCGATTTTGTTGTTGATTGAATGTTAGGGTGACTGCACGTAGAAATGACCGTGCACTGCTTAAATGTGGTCACCGCATTTATTGCAGGCTGGCCATCTGTGGTGCCGATTGACCCCTTGCACAGGCCGTCATTGCTGAGGTCAAACAGCGAAAACGTGCACGCCATGCACAACTCCTCGGCAATTGGTTGGTCTTTCTTTTGACCTCGTTGAGGGCGCTGTTTGAGTGTGATGTCAAATTCAAGGGGTCCATTGCAGGGCTCGAAATTAACACTGGACCACAGGCCCGAGGCCAGTGATTTTAGCGTCGGGCCAGTAAACTCATAACCGGACAAGCCCAGAGTGGTCTTGTATTTTTTTAATGGGTGATAATAAACTACCTCATTGTGTAATATTTTTGTGAACAAATGTTGACTATGAGTCTGATAAATATCTTTCAATTCGCTTCAGTATCTAAGTACTACACATAAGACAAATGAGAGAGATTTTCTCTTAGTGCTTATTCAAGTCATTTTGATTCTGGTCTTGTAAAATAAATTCTGGTCCAGTAAAAGATTTGAGCTACAAGCCCTGTTTGTGTTTGTCATTGAAGGCCCCCAGAATGAACTTGAAGAGCGTCTGAAGCAGCAACAAGCCGAAGCCAACAGGAAGGAGAAGGTCCTCCTGATGCAGCTCACGAGGAAAGAGCAAGATCTCCAAGAAGTGGCTGTAAGTTCAATGCTTGTAATCACTCTTTACTCATGTTGTGTTGATCACAGGTGTCGGTTTACGTTTTGACCAATGATGCCCTTGACTTGTTGTCTTGAGATTTTTTTGTCATTAATAGATAACAACTTACCAAGTCTTGGAAATTAATCGGATAACACCATATTTCAAATTTGAGTCGTCACTGTAAATGATTAAGCTTGGAATTGCGGCAGAGGTTTTTGACAAACAAGATATGGGGGATTATTTACGCATTGTTGATTTTCACAAAGATTTGAAAAAAGTGTATCAACCCTAGAAGCTATGTTTATCTAGGACAGTTATTTTCTCTCTCCGATTTGTCTAGAACCAACTCGGCGAGCTCACCAAAGGAAACACCCAGGGAGCCTCCCAGCTTCGCTCAGCTCTCCTGGACCCCGCCCTCAATCTCCTATTCCAGCGGATGCGGAATCAGCTGGAAGAGAAAAGCAAGAAGCTCCAGCAAGCCACGGATGACATGGCCGCCTGGAAATTCACTCCAGACAGGTTAGTTGGGATCGCGTTTGGCAGTGAACGAGTTCTTGTGTAAAAGCCAGTGTCGGCTCGTCCCCCTTGGGTCTCGTCTAAGACTATTGGGATGAGCTGATGAGCTTGTATACATTTTTGTTCAGGATATAGTGTTGCATGATGGGATCGATTGTACTGCAGTCGTCGCAATGCGCACAGTCATAATGTACACGCACGGTGTGATCATCAGGCTCGATGGATAATTGTAAAACGATCTTTTTAAAGCCAAAATGTAAGAAGAACGTTGCGATCGAGCCCTTTTTTTAGCTTAAGGCAAAGAGTGACAACAACTACCTGAAATGGATTTTCAAGCGACAGTGAGCCAGCCCTAACAGTGTTGCTGCAACAAACCAAAGCCTCCACCGAATAAAACCATATTTGAATGTTTGTGTGTGTCTGTCTGTCCATGTTGCAGCCAAACGGGGAAGCGTCTGATGTCCAAGTGCCGCATCTTGATTCAAGAGAACCAGGAGCTGGGCAAGCAAGTTTCAACCGGCCGCACTGCACAGTTGGAGGCTGAGCTGGCACTGCAAAAAAAGTACAGTGAGGAACTGAAGGCCAGCCAAGATGGTGAGGATTCACTTTTAAATATATTTCGTCACCGACACCTCAAACTGACCCACTGTACAAAACCACTTTTTAAAGTTTTTCAGTTCTTTACAAGTTTAAAGAATGTTCATCGAGGCCTGTAATTCCATGAAGTTTCAAAGCTTCATAATGAAGCATTGCAACTTTTGCATTGCAAGAGACAATTTTCATTTTCACAAACTGACCTCAAGGTTAAACTTACCATTGTAACACACAGCGCGCTCCAACCTCAAATGAGAACAAAGAAAGATGCTTCCAAGGCGGCAGTTCATCTTTGCTTGACAATGTCCGATACTATTATAATTCTATTTTCAACGATTTCCAAGTATAACACTGCCGTAATTTCTTTACTTTGTTACAGAGCTGAACGAATTTGTGATTCAGCTGGACGAGGAAGTGGAGGGTATGCAAAGCACTATTTGTGCACTGCAGCAGCAGCTGAAAGAGGCTAAGGAGGACTTGACTACCCTCAAGGTCATGCAGACCGAGCCTGTGAATACAGACCAAGGTCAAACTGAACATCAGGTGCACGAACAGGTAGTGCAGCAACAGCCAGCAGCACAGCAGCCAGAATCACCTTTCGCAGAAGAGTGTACCGATTCTGCACTTTTAAGTCCTGCCCAGTCCAGCCCGCCTCAAATTGAGGCTGTGGGAAACAAGACTCCCGAAGTAGAAAGGACTCCAGAAGTGGAAAGGACTCCAGAAGTGGAAAGGACTCAAGGAGCCGGCAAGGAAGAAAGCATTGCCGATGGTTCAGGCGACAAGGACCATGGACCATGGACTCCGGATAAGATGGAGACAGCTGAAGATGGGAATCAACGGGATGAAAGGACAGCAGAGACCAACGTTTCCCCCAAGGAAGAGCATGAGATTACCAGCAGAACTCCTGAGGAGGAGAAAGACAGGACTACTAAGATCATCAAAGAGCGGGTTAGGACGTTCAGCTATGAGGAATCGGAATCTCACCGCCGACAGGAACAAGAGGAGGGGATGATGTCGCACAAGGAAACAGGTGCAGATCCGCGAGATGCCTTGCACAAGGAAAACCAGGAACTACAGGATCGGTGGGAGAAACAGGAGCCGCAGCAGGAAGAGGAGATGGAAATTGACTCGCCACAATGTAAGAATGATACATCAAGTAAGGAGAATGAGGTGCTCCCGGCAGATGCCAAACAAAGTAATTTTGTCGGTGAGTTGACTAGCCCAGTTGCTTCTTCTGAGTCCTTGGCAGATGGGTCAAATGAGGGTTTAAACACAACGACTCTTGATCACGTTCAGACCTCTCAAAATCAAGGGGTTGAGCCTGCCCCAGGTGATATCCAAAATACTGATCAAACATCTTTAGAGCCGTCAGGTATTAATGATCTTGGGGTTGTAGACTCTCCAGGTAATAAGGGGACAGAAGAGTCCTCAACTAATAACCCAGAGGTGCCAGACATCTCGACTAAGAACCAAGACAATGATCTAGCCTGCTCACTTGCAGTGGAGGTTAACAAAAGTACAGTTGACAACCAACCAGGGAGTGGGAAGGCTGTGTCCGAGAGCCAGGGCGTGGGTAAATCGGCTCTGCTAGCTCAGTTCTCAGAGGTAAAGGTGACTGCCAAAAAGCTGCCCACTAACTGCAGTCTCTCAGTTGTGGACTATGACACGGGTAGTAGCGAGGAAGAAGATTATGAGGGTGATGACGACGGCTTTGTAGACGAGCCGTCCGGCCCAAATAACCAAACTCTGCCCCAAACAAAACATTCACCGAATTATCAATCACCAGAGTCCCCTAACCAAAGCCTCTCGCCAGGAAATAACTCTCCAGAACCTGTCAATAATACGGGTAGACTAGCACCCGAACTCTCCCCACTGAAGAACCTTCAAATCCCGTCTAATAATGGGGACAGTGAAGTGGGGGTTGTGACCAAACCAAACCAATCCCAAGACACTGATATTGTGGAGGAGAATGGCACAGATTCCATCCATAAGACTGAGAAAGTTGCCATAAGCACTGAGTAGTATAATTTTCCGTCGGGGAAACTTTGTAGTTTTGAGTAAGCAAAAAAAAGTCAAAATTTCGTTGTGGTGGTTAGTTGAGATGAGTGTGTTTATGGACAAGTTAAATTTGAATGTCTGTGTTTGAATTATTCTGTTTCCAAGAAATTGTTATAAATTTAATTCTTACAGCTGTCTCGGACCGCATCTGTCGGAACAAGACTTGGTTTTACCTAATTCAGTCACTAGTATCTCTTCATGCAGCTCGTTCCCCCATGCAACTTAAAGCGATTCAAAATAAATGTATTTTCACAAGCGCTTCTTTTAAAGATTGGAGGCGGCCTTGGCTGTTGAAAAAAAAAAGTTGTTATCGATTTTTTATTAAAACAAATTGCTGGGCTACTTGATATCACACTGGCCATGATAATCTACTTTTCAGAAAGGCAGCAAAAAGAAGTTCTACGGAAGTATTATTAGTATTTTGAAGAAAAACAAATACCACTTTGGTGGCACTATCCCGACAGTAATTGGTGCTGACAAATTGGAGAAAAATACCAGGAGAACGTTTAATTTTTGTATTGTTTTCAAGATGTTTCTTGTAAAATAAAAAAAGTGGAAGCACCTCAGGTAGGAAAACACTCTTTGGGATCAAGACCTAATTCAATGTCATTTTGGTTTGTAGATAAACTCATTTGAATAAAATAATTTCAATACATTAATTTGATCGACAGGTGTGTTTACCGATGTGGTATCCTCACTTCTATTGAAATTAAAATGAAGATTGTTTAAGAAGAAAAAAAATGACTGGTGCCATCATTCAGCTTTAAATATGCATGGTTGTGTTGCAATAGAAGACTTGGAGCAAGACTATAAAAAAAGACAGGTTTAAAAAAAAAAAAATATGGTGATTGTCGGCGAGTTGTCTTTAAATTGCTGTATTTGGTCTTCACAAAGTTTAACTTGCACAGTTGTTCAGGATTATAAATCCTGACCTCAAAATGTTGACCTTTCCGAATCCTTCAGAATTCTATAACATGGTTCTACACCACCAAAGTCTTAGGACTTTTTGTAAACAAATGCCACTTCTCATACTGTGTGTGGCTGGTTTTGGCTGTAGAGTACAGAATCTATCAAAAGCTGGCAAAACCAGTAGATGAGTTCTGGAGGATTTGGGGATGTTTAAGTTTATGAGTACAAGCAGTCCTGGTTCGATGGCCGAACTGGGGGGGGGGGGGGTGTGTTCAGGTGGTTGCAATCAAAAGTCAGTACTGGTTGAAAGGTCCACATCCAAAATGGCTTCTTTTGATTATGGCCACCATTTTGAAACACATCCATGATCTCAAGATGGGAAAAGTCTTGGTACAGGAAGTCTGGCCGAGGAAGGAACGATGAGTCTGACTTGAACGCCGAGCCTGCCCGCTTGACGGAGAGGCAGACGAATGCAAGGACAGGAGGTCTGGCTGCATGACTAGACGCTATCAACACACACACTATGAGGTCGATGGTCACCACAAGACACACAAGGCCAAGCTCAATTGCTCAAGACGGACAAAGGTTGGCAGGGAAGGCATCGGTATGTTGACACAACAAGAGCAGAAGTAGTAGTCAAAACATCCGGTGACCAGCGCCGACTACAAGATTAACCTCGGGTTATTTTAAAACAAGCTTTGATTCTTCCTGATTTTCTGTTTGGTACCAAGTAGATTAGATTTCATACTGACTGGGCATGTTTGAACTTTTGATTAGAAAGATTATTTTAAAAAAAAGTAACTGTCACGATTTGTCAAATGCACTTGGAAAATTGCAAGTTTTAATGCAACTTCTACCAATGTTGGCTGGCGAAAATTGTAAGTCTTTGAAATAATTCTTGTGTTTTGAGACCGCTTCAATACACAGACATGGTATAAATACAAAATAGAAATTTGTTAAATTTTCCTGGGGGGGGGGGCTATTCTTTTGTGGGAGGTGCAGAAATGATTTACAATCCTATTGAAATAAGTAAAACTTTGCAATTTCTGAAATTTATTTGGATTTTGCCCTTACGCCAATGTGTATTAAGCACTTTAACTCGTTGACTGCCGCCTACGAGTATATTCGTAGTAACAGGTGTAACGGATTCTGCCACTACGAGTATACTCGTAGAGAATGAAAGGCTTTTGTATTGTGGATTGAATACACTGGCATCACTGAGAACGCAACAAATACGTTTCTGGCAGTGGTGAGGACACATCCTGAGAATTTGTATTACAACATGTAGACAACTCAGTACTTGGGTCATGGGTTCGAATCCCACCTGAGTGATTGCCTGTGGATTTTTTTGTCACAGAACTCTGGAAAGTACTTAATACACATTTATTTAAGGGTAAAAAACGAATAATATTCTTTATCCCAATGCAAAATTAACATTTGTTCAGGTGATAACTGCTTCTGCTGGGAAAGTTCACCAAAATCAAAATATGATCATTAACTCTTGACACAAGTTCTTACAGTCTTTTTTGCGCTCTATGTAAAAAAATTAATGTTAAACGATATCAATGTTCAGGCAAGATAATTACGTTACACACTATGTAGGACCTATACACAACTTCCTCGACAATATTTGAGATGGTAAACATTTTTCTCACAGCCAAAAGTATGAAACACGCCACATTAATTTCACCCTACAACTTTTCCTTTTTTCTTTGGTTGTGTAGATTTGTCAAGTGTGAGTTACATGTACCGTTGGTATTAATTGTATTGCAATTCAATCATAGATTAATTAAGAGAGTAAGTTAACAAGAGTAATAGCCACAGTTTAATTAATGACTTAATTTAACACGCTTAACAAGCAACGGGTTTCTTTACTAAGTTGCATGTCCGTGAATTGGACATTGGTTATGTGTTCTACTTCAGATCTTGAATACCATTATCAGTGGTAGATCAAGGAGGGGCACTAGCAACCCTTCAATCTAAATAATAACTGCCCAGCCCCGATGCAAATGACTCTCAGCCCCCTTCCCATGGCAAACCACTCCCACGCTCCGGCTCCGTCCATGGCAAATACAGTGGGCAAAACTTCTGCTATTTTCGAGTTTGTTTTGCAGCTGCCTTTGCATTGAGTATGAACCCAGAATTATACTTCAATTAAAAATCTGTCTACAAAGTTGTATTTTGAGGGAGATTTTGTTTTTTCTTTCTCTCTTTTTCGTGGCAATTATTTGGTAAACTGGTCCCACTCGTACATGAAAAACCTGTTCATGTTCATGATGAAAGTGGAATGAGGAAATTATGAACTTATTAACTCTTTCAGTGCCAAGGGCGTAAATGTACGATCTATTTTGTTTTACTCAAAAAGTGTCATCAGTCGCATATGTGACCCATGATCACAAGAGGGCATTATCAAATTGACGAGAAATACTATTGACTTTGGGATGTACCAAGGCAACAGCAAGATACATTTTGTTTGGTGAAATAGATTTTTGAACAACCTAAAAAAAACATGGGCATTTTAGATTAAAAACGCAAAAACAGCGGGCACTGAAAGAGTTAACACGAATGACAAGGAACTGATATAAGTTGTTTTGGGTAAAATTTGTGTACATGATACACATTAGCAGTGTTGTTTGATGAGTTATGTAAGGCTATGAAATCTGAATCTATGAAGAGGATCCGGTCAAAACCAGTTTTGTGATGCCAACTTCATGGCTCTGCTTACCATAGAATTACGCGCATACAGCGCACTGTTAAAGCACATAGCTCTATGGCCAGTAAGCACAGAATTTTCCCGGTAAGCAGAACCATCAAGTTGGACCCTGCATGTTCAAGGAGCTGTTTCGTAAACACGATCTCTAAAAACAACAATATTGTTAAAACAGGAGGAGAAATGTTAAGTGCTTATTTTCTTCTCTATGGGGTGTCGTGGCTGAGCAGTGTAGGACGGTGGACTCGAGTTCTGTAATTTACAGAATGTGGGTTCGAATCCTGGCCTGGTCAGCCATGACACTTGTGTTTGTGTCCTTGAGCAAGGCACTTTATCATAGTTGCTTCTCTCCACCCAGGAGTACAAATGGGTACCGGCGAGAGCAGAGGAGTAATGTGGGATGGACCGGTATCCTGTCCAGGGGAAACAGAAATATCCTCAGTCATTTAATGCCAATGAAACCGGATATAAACACAGGCCTGATGAGCCATATTGGCTCGGGACGGACTTGACTTGACTTTTTCATTTTCGTTTATGGAGACTGCCTGGAACTGGTGGCCTATAAATTACCTTGTGTAACATGGTCGTAAGGCTTGATTGAGGGCAGTACACATATCAGTGCTTTTAAGTGGGACCCACAGCACGGTGGTCCCTACCTACATGTACATGTAGCCCACCTTGTTGGGCTGTTATGGCTCTCTTTAACATTGGTCTTGTAATGGCGACTTTGATAAGGTCGATGTTAGAAGAGAGCCAGAACAGCTCAACAAGGTGGGCTAGTCCCTACATTGTACCTAACTCAACTGATTTCTGAGACCCTGTGGTCGGTCATCAGGTAATAACTGATGAATTATGAATTATTATTTGTTACATGTATATCAAATGTACGTACTTTGTTGCAATTTTCTCAAATGTTATAGTTTGAATTTTTAATAATTCAATTAGCCCTTCCCATGAAATATGCAAATTACATTCACGCATGCGCACAGACACTATTGAGTTGTGTACCAGGCAGACGCACAAACGCATTTATACCTCACGCCTCCATCAGTCCCATACAAAAAGGCGCGATGTTCCCTCATTTGACCAACCAGTAGTGTTAGTGCGCATGTGCAATGTGCAATGCATGGATGGGAAGGGTCTATTGATTGCTTTAAAACTGAAATTTCAATTGAAACAGTGCAGAAAAAAACCAAACTAAAACAGTGCTGTCGATAATGACATGATCAAGACCATTGTCTGTGAACATACATGCGTGTACATTCTGTGTAATGTACAAGTGTGAAAGCAAAACCCACGAAATGAACGATTAAAATGTTTTCATTTTTATATTGTATCTTGTGTCAGTTTTGATTATTAATCTGTTGAAGGGACTGCGCTATTCTACATCTGTTTAGACCAAGTAACCTTTGTTTACAAAAAGAGTGACCTTGTACACTCCAGGGTCTTTCTGGCAGGCGAGATGCTACACTTGTCATTGTCATATGGGAACATTTATATATTGTGTCATAATTTCCACATATAAATTCAAGAGTTAAAAAAAACAACAGCTGAACAAGTTTTGAGATGTGCCCTCTTTTCTTCACATCAAAAGTTGATAAAAAAATCAGACAGTGCAATCCCCATAAAACTTTCATTGGTTGATTGGGCAGTGTACAAATTGTGCCTACAGGCAGTCCTGATCCCTGTGATGTCATAGGTCACATGGTCTATACCTCTCATAGTACTGAACCGTGTGTAGTATTTTTTTTACTCTTTTAGATTCCATTCATATCTGTAAAATCATCACCATATGTGATAGACATGGCTAGACTTGTGGACAAGTTGTAAAATGCTTGTCTCGGTGAAAAAGTAACGGCTTTCTCGCAACTATACTCCCGCGAGACAGCTGCTTTCAAGACTAAGTGAAGCAGTGGATTTGGCCGGTAACCAAGTCTCTTAGTTCAATACATAAGCTAACAAGTATGAACATATAAACATCTTTCAGTTTTCTGTGGAATAACACAAACTTATTCCACCGTTTTCTTTTTTCTACAAAATTTCACAGGTTTTTTTAAAGGATTATTTCTTGGAAATGTGTGGATTGGAATGAATCCAGTGAAATGTTTACCACAGCACACTGAGGTCTGGGCCCAGTTTTCATAAAGCCTGCAAGCACTTAAAAAAAAAACTTGCTAAGCACAGAAAACTTTGGCTTGGCAGAAACAGGTAATCACCAAAAATTCCATAAAGTTCACATTGTTGCAACTTGTGCCCCGCTCGTTTTGTGCTTAGCAAAGATGTTGGCTAAGCAATAGGCTTAACAGCTTAACAGGCTTAACAGATTTGGTCCTGTCACACTTGTAGAAACGTGGTTCAAATTTGTATAAAAAGTTGTACAATGAGAATGCACTGCATATGCTCCAATATCCTCTAGCCCTAAATCAACAAGCCCCACCCAACCACCGATACTTGATTCTGTCCAGGCAATATCAACAAACATGTAAAAAAAAAAATACTAATAATTTCGAATGTTGTTCTTACTTAATTATCCAACAGAATATTAGTTCCAATAACAGGATTAATAGGAAATGAGCAGAAATGTTCAGTTTTTAATGTGGAAGGAAAACCCCAATGGGGAGGACCCATGCAATCAGGGCCCAATTTCATAGAGCTGCTTAAGCACAAAAAGTAGCTAAGCACAACAAAATTATGCTTACCAGAATAAGGTTACCAGCCAAATTACCGTGTCACATGTACAATTTTTGAATGGTATCCTGCTCATTTCTGCTTAGCAGACAATTGTTAAGCAATATTTTCTGCTTAAGCAGCTCTATGAAATTGGGCCCAGGTAGGGACTGAAAACCCAATCCACATGCAAGGCTCCAGGTCTGAGGTGGGATTCGAACCAGGGTCCCCAGAAGGGCAGGGAAAGAAAAAACACTGAGCCAACCTGATCCCTTGTTCCGTGGGAGATGGTTCCAAGTTCCACACAATTTCTAGTGGGGAAAGATCCCTTGGAAACACCAAAATTGCCAGGTCGCCTACTGATGGCAAAAGCCATTTGTCTGCCACTGTTCTACTTTTGAATTATGCATGCATGAAAAAATGCACACGCTCCGTTTTAACACATAATGTATGTATGAATACATAATTTATTTGGAAATACACTGTATAAATAATAAATATCACATAATGTAACTTGTACATACATTAAAAGGTCGGCGTTCTTTTCATTGATTGCTATTGCACAGTAATCACTTTATGTACATCATTACCCCAGGTTACAGATTTTTGTTTATCAGACAGCCATCTTGGTTTTTTTGTATCAATCGAGACCAAGAGTTTTCCAAAATTCAGCTTATTCTCCAGCTCCGAGCTCCCTTTATGTTGAAGGGCAGTGCAAAATGCACGCTGCGTCCAAAAGTGGTGTCGGAGTCCAAGCCTAGGTCTGGAAAAGCCCCCAAACCGAGGCTGGAAGGGAAACTAGTCAGGCCCCTCTGGTGCACCATAAGAATCCCCATTTAGAATTGTAACTGCATACAGGGAACATGTTGAACGAGGGTGGGAGTACCATAAACATCTGTTAACTTTGTCTACTAGAGATCTAGTTTTAGGTATGCAAATGTTTACTGTACCAGGGTTTGCTGTTTTGTGGCTCGTAACGCCCTAGCAAGGGGTCTATTTACATGTATTTTAGGATTATTTTTTTGTCATAAAGCATAAAACACCAAATCCACTGATAATATTGCCTACAATGATGTCATGATAGTAAACAGCATCATTTGTAAGTTTGTAATACTGTGAAACTATAAGTACTGGTATGCACGAAGTTGCCGTTCTGTGGGAAACGTGCAAGAAAGTATAATGCACATGCATTCTAGGCGTTTCCTTTTAATAGAGTCGTCATACTTTGTTTCTATTACTGATAACTCAACTTTGTCAATGGGCTAGTAGTCTGGTAGTAGTACTTTTGGCTGGTGCATGGTCTTTCCATGCTCTAGCAATGCGACAGTGAAAATAGTTAAATGCATTGACTCGATAACCAATCATAAGACAGAATCTATGAGGTGGGGGGATGAAACATGACATTGGGAGCCATTAGGGGAAAGCTCCATTAAAGAAAGATGCTAAAATGAAACATCCTTTTCATCTGGCAACTCACACCTGTTATCTCCATGTAATTCCTTTTCCAAACAGTGGACTTAATGGGATCTTGCACAAACCAGTAGGGCTGCTGATTGCCCCAGGCAGATGAACTGCTCATCCATGAGTTTAACGACCCAGGTAATTCAATGTAACCACACCCACTCAGTGAAAAGGATGCATACTTTCCGAGTTTTGGTGGCCAAACTCGGAAATTCTTTAATGGAGCTTTCCCGTAATGGCTTTCAACTAGATTTTAAGTTTACAATCACTCTACTGAAGCACAATTAAAAAAATGTAAATATCAAATTGTACACTTGACATAACAGAGGTGGAAATGACATTGATATCTAAATATGCATCATACAGTACACGTATTCCAGATTGTGGTTATATAAATGTTCTTAAACATTACTTTACAATTTTACAGATTTCAAAATAAGTCCTCTCCTGTACATGTTTGTATTTTTCTGCGTCTAATGCAAACTGATAAATCACATGACCTGCAGAATAGTAATTTAGTCAAATGCGCATGAGCTGGAGAAGAGCGACGAGACGGTGAGGTCTACCCTACGCAGTTGAAGACGGTCTGTCTATGGGTACAAGTCATGGCAGGGGGTCGCCCTTTAAAGCTACGCTGCAGTGGAGTGGTAGAATTGTGCAAGAGCTGAGAATAGCAGCGATTGGCAGAGAACATGCGATGGCGGCGACTGCAATCTCTGAACGAGGCGGCCACGAATGCAAGTCTGTGCCGAATGATGATGATAGCCATAGCCGCAGCAGCCAATTGGGACATGTCCTAAGCCTGACAATGAAAAATGTTCTGTTGTCCTAGGTAGGTGACCCTTGGTCAAGAGGATGAGACCCCCCCATTTTGCCCTTCCCCGCCCCCCCCCCCTACAAAAAAACCTGCTTGCACCTCCTGGATTACAGATCCCACATCACAGCAACGGACAGATCTAGGGTAAATGAGCTTGGCTCTTTCCTTGGCCTAGAGGATGAAGCCCACTTGAACTATCCACCTGTTCTTTCCAAAGTATTTACAGACCCTCTACATGTACCGGTACTGTACTTCAACACAAATAAAGTGGGCCATGATTGCCCCCTTGGTTTAGAGGATTGAAAGCCAAATCAACCTCAGGTGTTACATTTGAGATGGTTTCACAGACTTCCCTACTTGTGATTAGAGGACAAAGCCCCTGAACAAAGGAGAGTTAAATGTATAGCTCAAAACAGATTGACAGACTCTAGATATACTGGCACATATAAATGAATACATGTAGGGCAATAGTCCTGGGTTTTTTGCCTTGGCCAACATAAACTTCAGGTGTTGCGTTTAGATGCTTTATGTACTAATTACATCTTGTGACTAGAGGATGAAACCCTTGAGCCAAGAAGAGTTACACGTACAACTCAAAATATCGACACACTCTATACACTGGCATGTACATGTATAAATGCCTCCATGTAGGGCATTAGTCCTGGGTTTTTGCCTTGGCTAACAAACTTTAGGTGTTGCGTTTAGATGGCATGTATACTATCTATATCTTGTAAGTGGAGATTGAAGCCCCTGCACCAAGGAGAGTTACATGTACTTGAACTTAAAAGATCGACAGACTCTACACACTGGCATGTTATAAATGCCTCCATGTAGGGCAATAGTCCTGGGTTTTTGCCTAGGCCAACATAGAACGAAGGCTCTTAAATCTCCAGGGTTACATGTATACAGGGGTCTTACAAATAATGCCCTCTCTATAACTGGTTCTCCCGTTTGTCTACCGCATGAAAACCCCACAACCCCAAGCTGCTTTTTAGCGCTAAGTAGTTAATCCAACACAATACTGTCTCAGCCCTTGCAGGTTTCCATTTATACACCTGGGTTAAGAGAAGCAATTATGTTAAAGTGTCTTGCTCAAGGACACAAGTGCCATGACTGCGAATCGGAGCTCCACTCCGATGATTCAGCCATCAGAACTTGAGTCCGATCCACTAGACCGCCAAAAGTTGAATAAAGGACAATTACTGAATATTGTTTTGTATTTACATATTAGCTTTACATTTACTTTCATCACATTACATGTACATCACAAGTTAAATCTATTACAAGAAAAAAATTGCAATTTCTTATCAAAATTATAAAATGAAGTGCCCGTAAAATAAGGTGGACAACAAGTAGATGATTGCTTTGGCAGATATTTGCTATTAGTGAGAGCATAAGCATCTAGTAGGACTATGGCTGGTTAGGAACACTGGCCTTTCACAATGACGACCCCAAAAAATCTGAGAAAAATGACAGGATACAAACAAGTCTGTGTATTTGGCTGAGGCAAAAGAGTAAGCATCATATACACATATACACAACCTTGACTAAAATCACATCGACGTAAAAAAAAATAGCAAATTCCAGTGGTGTGAAAGCTATCCGTGTTAAATAATAACCAAGGACCCTTGTTATTTTAAACTTAATTTCCAGACCTCTTCCACTAACCATCACCACTATATGTAGTGTGAAAATATTACTTAACTTAAGACCCTTGCTATAATTTGCGATATCATTATTTCGCATGGACAGAAAGTGCCACTAGTAGAAGAAAGTGTCCAGTGACTTAATAATCATGACCTTTACCCCTGAAAAATAAGGGATTTTGGTAAATTTGTGTTCTCAAGAAGTCATTTGAAAGCTTGTTGTAATCGCAATCGAACAAAGTGAAGGACGACTGGCACCAATAGACTGTGCAAGTCTTGCGCATATGCGAACATTGGGACCAGTTTAAGTACGCGTTTTTGTTTCCTTCATGCATTTTTTTAAAAGCAATGTATATGGGACCAAAGGTGGTCCAAAAACGTCCAATATGTGCGAGACTTGCACGTTCCATGACCCAGGGCCTTTGTTACCGGTGTTTGTCTGAAAAGTCCTTTCAAAATTAGTATACATTCATTGACTCTTTTTAAACAGATACATGAAAATACAAATATGTATATTATTAGAAAAAGTGCTTGCTACAAGAAGTTATCCAACAGCTTCACATACTTTAGACTGCATGGTCCTCTAGCTGTCTTTATCCCAAAGGATAAAGACAGGTACTGGTCTTACAAACCCAATGATTTCATTGGACAGACATTATACATTGACTGGCGCATAACTAACATACACAATGGTGTGTGTAGGGTACA
Source organism: Pisaster brevispinus (assembly GCA_023634235.1). NCBI lineage: Eukaryota > Metazoa > Echinodermata > Asteroidea > Forcipulatida > Asteriidae > Pisaster > Pisaster brevispinus. Next base: position 15,220,252 of record JAMKCF010000007.1, on the reverse strand, counting down.
CACAGTATTATGGCATGCAAGGTCAAAGGTACATCTGGCAGGTAACAGCCAGGTTCTAAAGGTCGATACCTGGCGTATATCCAGGAGCCTCAAAGTGTGACGCCGGATGTTTGGGCTAGACAAACTTATGCTGGAAGTGTTGAAAAGCATGTCACCCCAAATCTTGCATCTTTAAGGGAATGTGTCGTCATGATCCAAGCAGGCCTGTGGCTGTACATGGAATTCTGAACTCACACCCAGTTACTGTAAGCGCGCGCCCTCCCTCCACATCACATCTATGGAGAGTGTGCTCTTGCTGTAACTGGGCGAGAGTTCTGAACACCATGTGCAGCCAGAGCCCCTTCAACACGCTGTAAACTACATGTTCTTCTGATTGCAATTCTTGTCCGCATATTTCTAATTCTGTCTCAAAGCATGTTTTACGGCAGATTTTGTTAGCCCCGTAGCTAATTTCTCGCTCACGCTGAATGAAATTCTCAACAAGAAAAATTTGCATTACACAAATCAAAAAATCAAAAATGCACTTGAATACACAAGCCATATTCTCACTTTGCTAGTGTTATCAAACGTAAATGAGTGAAATTGGCAAAGGTTGACGACAGCGAAGATTTTTGATTTCATACAAAATGACTGATTTAACAATGCTTGACGAAAGCAAAGATTTTTGATTTCAATACAAAATGGCTCATTAACAATTAGACTTGTTAACGGCATTGGACGGCAAATTGACAGTTCCACGGAAACTGACTGGAAGTGAGTTCTTACTGGTCCCTGTGTCCACAGAAACCCTTGAAATATCTTCGTAATTTCTCAAAAGAAAACAATTTGAAACCTTTTGATTGCAGGGACATGATTCTGCAGTTGTAATACAAAGTCTTTTTTTGATGTCAACCAGTTTTTAAGTTATTTCGTTACTACAAATGTCTTTCTAGCAATGAAACCAAAGGGCCCTCAAAAGTGCCTAACAATGGGAAATATGTCAGTACAAACATTGGACAGATGCTTTTGTGACAAATTCCGTCCTCGTTTGTACGTAAAACTTTGTTTCTTGAACTTAAATTTCCAGGGAGGGGGGCTTGCTTAATTTTGGTTGGTAACTATCCTAAAGGGTCTGTAGAATTGGTATCTGGACAACAGTGGGCCAATCAATTTGTTTTAATAGTAAAACTTCTACTAAACTATAACAAAAATGTCTGTCCTCGTTACATATGTAAACATCTTGAAGATTGATCTCCTCCAGTTTCTGAAATAATCAGTCATTCACATTTTTTAAAACCACAACCCTCATGTACATGAACCTTTGTACTGTCACAGACAAAAAATACATGACAACTTACTTTTACATTTGTTAGCTATCCCATGTTCCCCTCCGATGTCACACTGTTGTGCTCATTCATCATTAGTGTGGAGTTGACCATGTACATAGACGTATCTTGTCTCATATATTAAATGTATATTTTCACAATATATATAACACAATTCTCAGTTCACTTTCAAATAATCTCAATACTGTTGGAAATATTGGATTCAAAAGTAGACTTTTATTTGCTATTGCTTTTGAGTTAGAATTGTTATATTGATGAATGTTATGACGACAAATCATTTTCGTTGAGTATCATCCAACTTTGCTCACCTGGACATCACAAAGTTGTGTTGTTTATAAGCGTAGAACATTTCATCAGTTTGAGTTTACGCTCATGCTCACATCATGTGTACCTCAAACATGAAAATTTGAACAACAGTGCCTGTGACATGGGTGTCGTCGTGAGTTGTTACAGAATTCAAGTTCAACACTTTAGGACGAGTAGTTTGTGTCACCGTAAGATTTTGTGACAAAAACAAATGTGATACTGAATTGTGTGCATGTAGGCTTCCGAAAGGTAGCAATCGGGTGCTACCATGAGAAGGGATGGTACATTGTAGGATCCTGGATGGGTACAACTGGGTGTTAACATCAGAAGGGACGTGTTCAATGTCGCAGACTTCCAAATAGGATATACAAGAGGGTAGTTATTGCAGGATTCTGAAAGGGTACAATTGGGTGCTACTATCAGAAGAGATACAGGTTTTTAGGCATCAGTTAGGGTACAATCGGGTCCTACCATCAAAGTAAGTAATAAGATGTATGCTTCTGAAAAGGTACATTTGGGTACTATCATAAAAAGAGACACAAAGTTTTAGGCTTTTGAAGGTGGCACTACATGTATCAACAAAGGGGATAGATATTACACTGTTTTCCTCAGATAGGGTACAACTGGGTGCTAGCACCAGACGGGATACAATGTTTTAGGCTTCTGAAAGGATGCAATTGAGTACTATCATAAAAAGAGGTATGCTTTAGGGTTCTGAGAGGTAAAACTGGGTGCTATCGGAGAAGATCTTGTATACATTGTAGGCTTCTGAAAGGGTAGAATTGGGTGCTGCTGTCAGAAGAGATAAATGAAGTACAAGGCTTCTTTGTGGGTACAAACATTTTGGCTTATGAATGGGTACAAATGGATACAACAATCAGAAGGGATATTACAGCGTAGGCTTCTAAATCAATGTTGGCTTTTATTTTTGAAAGGTCAGGACTCGTAACATACTACACTGCTTCCTTCTGAATCAAGAGCTACCACCTATGTGCATTGTAGGCTTTTGATTTCTTAAAGCGTAGGATTGGATTCTACCATAGAGGGCCACTACATTGCCGGCTTCTAAATGGGTACAATTGGGTGCTACAATCAGAAGAGATACTTTATTGCCTGCTTCTGAATGGGTACAATTGGGTGCCACCATCAGAAGGGAAACTACATTGAAGGCTTATGAATGGGTACAATTGGGGTACTATCAGAAGGGATACTACATTGAAGGCTTATGAATGGGTACAACTGGGTGCAACCATCAGAAGGGATACTACATTGAAGGCTTATGAATGGGTACAATTGGGTGCTACCATCAGACGAAACAGTACATTATAGGTTTCTGAAAAGGTAATCGGCTGGTCTCACAAAGTGTATGAGCACTGAATGTAAATAAGTTCAACTACTGGCTCCGAGGCTAGCATACAATTGTTGTGCATTTTAACTTTTAACTTCTTTGCAATATAAGGAAATTTGCCATTGGTCTTCAAACAGACCTCTGATAAACACTGGACTCACCCTCAATGGCAGGCTAAAAATATATTACACACAAGTCTTACGCACTAGTGGAAAAAGGAATCCAAGTTATCCACATCTATCAGGGTTAATAGAAGGTGATGTGGCAATCCGATCTGGGTGTACCATGACCCCCTATGTGGCATGCCCTAGTTAGTAAGGGGTACGTCTAACCATTTAATTAGAGCAACTTCATGGGCGATCTTAAGCATGCCTCTATGTAATCACTCATGTAATGCTTGATATACGGCCTGGGCTCAAATTTGTTGGGAAAAATCCACAAGACCGTAGCTCAAAAATTTTCACTGGACCGGTATTATTTTTTACACGACCAAAAGACAATCTACACAGTTTAACCATGGAGGAAGTTTCTTCCTCCATGGTTTAACTTACTGTTTCCATTTGGACAAGCACTAAGATAAGATTTACCTCATTTGGCTCATATTGGTTTTTATACATCAATGCTCTACAGAATTGATAGGTATTTATCAGATTTGAAGTCAATGTGTGAACATCAGCTTCTTGTTTAAGATTTTATTGTTATTCAATTAAAAAAAAAAAAAAAACAGCTGGACTGTCCAGTTATTGAGTTTACTGGCACCCAGCACTAAAATCACCGGCCTCGGGCCTGCGGACCAGTTTGAATTTTCAAGCCCTGTATGATGTACATGTTTGTTACACGTTTGTCTAGTGCTACTGTACACTGTGTACAGCTTGAGCCTTTGTAAACGATTTCGCTGCTCTGTAATAATGGACTCAACAGTGACTGCTAACCAGGTTTGCGACGACACTATGTGAGAAAATCTCAAACGAGCCGTGTCGGTTCGGTAAGGAACCAGAAGTTTGGCAACTCAACAGTTCAATCGGTGTGCTCTGATTGTCTTCAGTCAGGCTCGGCCGACTTACAGGGTGACTCAAACAGGGAGTACACGGGGCAGACTTGGGAGCTGTCTCCACAATCACACGAATACGTGAATACCCGATTCAACATTCAGTTAAATAATGAATAAATAGTATTATCGTTAACATTAAAAACGCACATTATTACAGAGCATTTGGCGATTAACTCGGCTCTGGTCTTCTGGTGTGTTGTATTTTCATCTTGGGCCCTTTGAGGCCCTTAGGGGGCGGGTCCTCGCAGGGGAGGACGAAGATTCCAGGTTTGTTGTCGTCCGCTGCGTGGAGTTCATGAGCTTCCCCTGAAGGGGCAAAGGTACAGAGAAATACTGAATTACTACAGAGGTTTTGGTGAAACGCAGGGGTTGTCAAATAATGCTTAATCATAAAGTGTTGCTACATTAATCAATATTGTGAAAGATTAAAACAACATTTCCAAAAACAGTACTAAGTACACATATATTATTCTGTGATTAAAAGTTTAAAACATGATAAACAACCTCGTTAATAGAAGACATGAAAGAAAGGAAAGTCAAAGAGAGCTAGAAGTTAACTAGGCCTACTCATACTCCATACTACAGTATGAAGGTTAAAGCAAAGTCATTTTGACGCTATGTACACATAAAGGTACTGAGAGGCACATTACAGATTATTACAGAGGTTTTGGTGAAAAGCTGGGGTCTTGGTAAAAAGGTGGGAGGGGGGAGGTGTCAATACAATGTCGTTAACAATTCACTGCAACTCAACTGTGTGGAACTTCTGTGAGCATTTGAATTTGGTCACACAATGCAATGAGATAAAAAGCATTGTATAAAATATTCAATGATTTCCAAAACCTACGGAGAAAAGAAAGTACAAACTCAGAGGATACATGTACGATCCAAAAACAGTCAACCTTTGCAATCATAAATGCATAAATATTATAAAAATCAACAGGCAGCAAAATATCATGTGGTATTGCAAATGGTTAAAACCTGTAATAATATAGAAACACAGAAATGCATTTATCACGATTGTCAAGACAAAGCATTAAAACGTAGTAAGAATTAAAATGAGTCATCGTCAAATTCAAGAACAACCAATAAACACTTCAATTGATGTACATAAATTAATGCAGCAAGAGGAAATATTATGTGGTGTTACAAAATGGTTAAAACCTGTAATAATATAGAAACACATCACGATTGTCAAAAGAAAGCATGAAGACATGTCAAGAATCTGAAATGAATCACAATCAAATGTATAAGAACAACAGATAAATACTGTGATTGATATGTACATGTAATTAATGCAGAAATATGACTTGCAAAAATGTGATTTAATTATGTTGCCCTACAATGCCATCAATAATCAGCACTGTACAGGCTGTGGATACAGTATGTACACACAGTGTGGATGTACAATAATAAAAAAAAGGGTACACCCATTTCAGCCACTTATAAATGCATCTATAATACTATAAAACAACTTGCAGCAAAAATCTAAATCATATGACACATGTACATGTTAAATGCATATTACAAGTTGTCAATATAGAATGACACACAGCTATACATATAATTGGGAACAGTAAGTAAAATATAAAACATCAAAAAATATCATACACATTACATACATAATAACAAATCTTGTTCAGTACTCAGACAAAATCCACACTTTCAGTACTGTAGTTCAGCGTACTCCACAGGTTAGCAAGGAATTTTTGCTTGTTTCCAAAGACTTTTCGCTTACACAGCAAATGCAGAAGTGACTAGCAAGCGCAGGAAAAAAACTAGCGCTAACCCAGTAAGAAGAAAATGGTGTCTGGCTTCGAAAGCAGTACCAGAATATTTAAGCAACGGCAAAATAAAAAAGGAGTATCGTGGAAGATTTTGGGGTGTCATGTTGGGGAGCGCCACGGTTTGATGATGACAGTAAACATAGGTTTGTACAGCGAATGTTAACTTTCTGTTCCAATGTCTATTATCGAAATACCAAAGTGGACATTCAGGGTGCAAACCTAGTATGTGAATGCACTAAGTCCAATATCAAAATAACTTTACTGTCATGGTTTGATGTGAACTTTGCGGAGCCATAGGGCCTACGGCTCCTTCGATAAGTATTAACGAAGGCTCACCTGGTGCTAGGCTTGCCAATGCTGCCAGGACATCGTAGTCGATGACTGGTTCAGATTCTTGCTTTGGCTCCCAGCCGACCGGCGGCGACGCTGGCGGAGACAGAAGGTGCTGCTTGTCTGGTATGGGCGGCTCCAGTGATGAGCTGTTGGATAGTTTGACGGGCTGTTGGGAACACGAGACAACAATATTAATCTACCGTCAAGTAAGATTTGAAGCTTTGCATGGTGCAAGTACAATAAGAAAACATATTCCCGACACCCCTATGTTCCGACACCCCTATGTTCCGACACCCTTATGTTCCAACACCCCTAAGTTCCAACACCCCTAAGTTCTGACACCCCTATGTTCCGACACCCCTATGTTCCGACACCCCTATGTTCCAACACCCCCATGTTCCGACACCCCCATGTTCCGACACCCCTATGTTCCAACACCCCCATGTTCCAACACCCCTATGTTCTGACACCCTTATGTTCCAACACCCCTATGTTCCGACACCCCTATGTTCCAACACCCCTATGTTCCAACACCCCTATTATTCTACACCCCTAGTGTATTTACCTAACCCTTACCCTAGTGTGCAAATCAAGAAGGGGGTTTTCAGAACATAAGGTTGTCGGAACATAGGGGCGTGTCAGAATATAGAGCGGTCACCATGAGAACTGCTGGTTCCGAGAAGAACCAGAACTGAGAAATAGTCTCAACATTTCCAACAGTATACTCTGCTCATCTTCGAAAAAAAATGTGCATTAGTCACAAGTTACCGCTTAAATTTCATTTCCTCGGACTTTAAAGTCAGTCGAAATGTCACATGATTTGGGACGAGCTTTTGTGTAGTTACATATAAGACGGCCAACGCCCACACATAATTCTGAATGATTAGTACGGCACCAGGCTTTGCCCACTTTGAGGTTGCTACACAAAAGCTTGTCCTGAACTATGTGACTGGCGACTGTCTCTATACAGTCTTGTGACTAAACAAGTCATTGTACTAGACATTACTCAAATCTAACTCGCAAGGGTCTTACTGCCTACATGTATGTTAGTGTTACCTCCATGAAGTATCAAGCCACAAAAGCCCTCACCCCCACCCCCACCCCCACCCTTTCAACTTTCTTTGTTCACAAACCTGTAAGAAGTATAAACTGAGAGTTGTGCCGTATATTTCTTTCTTGTGCATTCCTATTCTTGCCCGCACCACCTGCTCTGGGGTCTCGTAGCCGATCCGGACCCTCCTGAAGCTGGACAGGTAGACGAAGTGGACGTTCTCCCCAAACGCACAGAAGAGGTCTTCAAAGGATTTCTGTGGCGTTTGAGAAAAAGGTTGGATTCAAATCATCAACGAGGTGATGTCCAAATTAGTGGCTACAGCTACATGTACTGCTATGGCTAGATTTCTACATGTACGCCATCAAGCGTTGACGTATAGTCTTCCTTAGCTCTAGCCTTACCAACAGGCATAGCTGTAGCCGCCAATGCAGATACGGCCGAATTCTAACTAAAGAAGTATGTCATTGTCAATTAGAACATCCCTATTATTTGGGTTTAAACCAGATTTGGCTCCAAATGAAGACAGATCAGTTGTTGTCCCCTATTGCAAAGAAAAACCTTGCATTTGACAGGCAAGTATGAAAAACCAATACAATAGACCTTATCGCCAATCCACCTGGTTGATTTTTGCTGAATGGCCGAAAGGCATTGTGGGAAGGGAAAAGGGGCATACTGTGCTCCCTTTTCCTTCCCACAACACCTTTCGGCCATTCAGCAAAAATCAACCACTACCAGGCGGATTGGCAATAAGGTCTATTAATTCAATAGACCATCCTTTTGTGACATCATCACACACGTGTCATAACTGCTGGTTAGTGCAGTGGGTTGGCAAAGGCTGGTCACAGCCTCCACTGCAAAAAATAGCAACCACCATTTTTTAATAACACAACATGAACAATGCAATGGTCAAATTACCGATTACGCTACCCAAAACAAAGTGCAAATACTATTCATAAAAAGGGCACCCTAAATGTAAAACGAGGGACCCTCGTTGCAATGCCCCATTGGTACATTGTCAGCACGATATGCTGACAAAAGAGGTTGTTTTTTTTCCCTTTTTTTTTCAATGATTTTTATATTCATTCAAGTATGTTGATAATTCAGGATATAATATTCATTTATGAATTATAATTGAGCTAATGTTGTAACATCAATAATATATTTCTAAAACAGTATTTTACTGTAAAACAACATTCATAACCTTAACAATTTATTTATTCAATCAAAAATTAGTATTATTGATTAATATTTTAACCTTCTTCTGTGCATCCATGAAAATTGCATCAGGTACATTTGTGGCAATAAGTGCTTTCGGTAAGTCCTCGTACGGGATATCACCCGATGAAGGCCGCCTCCCTCCCTCGGCTACCGCCGGCCTGGAACACCCCTCCCCCTCGGCCTCGTCCTTCGAAGTGTTTCTGTACTCCATGTGCTCCCTCTGTAATGAAGCAATGGCGGCCGCCATGTTGTTTTCAGTATCGTTCTTTGTTGAACCGCCGCATTGTCCTTCCTCGTCTGTAGAGGATTTCATAGTTCCGCTTACAGTCCCAGGAAGTTCCTTCAAACCGCTAGCTGTCTGACCCGGGGTTCAGGGTTCGCGGGAGCTTGTAAAATGGGTCTGTTTTGTGCTAAGGAAGCTGAGCTTTTGACATTGTTGACACTGCACCGCAGTAGGACGGGGTGACAACTAATAATAGCCTTTCGTCAAGGCGCCCCCATGAGTCCATGAGGAAAGCTCGGTATTCGCTCGTCCCCAGCGCCTTGCCTTGATAGGCCGCTGGGGCCGAGCGAAAGCTCGGTAATGTTTCATGTGCTTGGAAAGGGGACCAACGTACAGTGTCAAGCCTCGCGAGATTATTGAAAACAATGCAATTAATAAACGAAAAAACACATTGACAAAAACACAATGCCCATGTAATGTTGGCGTACAAACCGCCATAATAGGGTTTAAATTGTGCGGGGGGGGGGGGGGTGTCACTCTGGGAATGATTTGCTGGAACACGTTTAGGCATAGGGCCACGGGGTTTCCAAATCTTGTTTCTTTTCAGATGGGATACACGCAGCTAACTCATTTACATTATTGAAAATCGATTACAAGAAACCGGATACATAGGTTAATTGCAAAATGTTAGTTCCGTATAATATCCGTAGGGCATAGGTACAGACTATCAAACACCCACCCCCACCCCCCAAAACAAAAATCGACAGCAAAAGGATCGAGCATTTTAATCTCAAGATAAAACGATTAAAGAACACTCACTAAAAAAAAATGCAAATAAAGTAATTAAATTAAAACAATTCACAATCTGAAACGATTCGGATGGTCAAATTTCCCTGATAAAGTCAAGCTTATTCGATCACATATCCTAGGCCTCGGACTACAGGTAGGCTAGGCCTAGCCTACACTTGTCGTTTCCAAAAAGTGTCCTCTTCTTATCCCCTAGACCCGCATTATTTTTGTACACCTGCAATTAACTAGCACTCTAGTTAATTGTCAGTGGCGGTTTTGAAACTAAGAGAGCTCGTCGATGATACCCACCAGTGAGTTATGCACGCTCCCTGCTGAGGAAATCACCGTTTTGTTGAATCATCAAGTGCAATCTGCAGACTTTCCTCAATAATCTGCACTCCCATAAGCCCAAATGCTGCCCTCATCGTCTGTGTTTCCTGATGTGCCATTGTCATGGTGCACTGACTGATGTTTAACTTTTAAACGAAGATAATATAGGTCAAAAATATTGTCCTCTCAGCCTCGGTTTCATAATAAATGCCTAGGAGGGAATGCACTATAGTATTTATTAAAAAAAACAACCCAAAAACCCCCAATTGTACTGTGAGTATATCCCTTTAATTCTAGGCCACACATTTCGTGAAAAATGTCTCAATTCGTTACCAATATATATAGCACATCCGCAAAACACAGTTCCCCCCCACCCCTAAATTAAATCAATGTACCACGGGGTGTGTCTTGAGACGTTCTTAGACTGTGTGCAAAGAACGCCAATTCTTATAGCGGATGAAGAACACACGAGGAGATCCGTAAGGCAGAAAGAGTCACTGTTGCACTCCAGACAGCCCAATGACAAGCAATTGCTGATGATTGAGACTGTACAGTATCAAGAAGGTCGTGCAGAGAGGGTCAGTCCAAATACGACTGGAGGCCATGATGACGACGGGGCCCGCTTGACAATTACTGGCCGGATTATGAACCCTTCAGCCTCGATTTGGTATTTGAATGAGTATACGCCATCCAGAGGTCATTAAAAACACACTTCCTGCTGGCAGTGAAGTTTAATAACGAGAAGTCCCCTCGATCCATCTAAGCGAAAGTAGTAGTCCCGGCTGATTTTCTACCTTCCCCCAGTTTTAGTAGTTAACAAGCAGGACTTTTCAGAACTAAATACGTAGTCTATACTCCCGAATTCTACTCCGCGGCAGAATAGCAAGAACAAATCTCAAAAACAAATCTACTCAGCAAAGCAGACACTGTGTTACCAAAAACTAGTTAGACAGTCATTAAACTAGTTACCAGTCCTCACACCTGATGGAGACTGTGCATTATCAAAAGAGGGTCTTGAGAAGACGGCGCGCCGCGGCGGTTTCTGACAGGAACATCGCTTGACCATTGTATAGTATATAATTAGGTTGACAGTTTGAGATCCTGCTACCGTCCAAAATATTCAGAGATATAAGTCAGAAAACCGCAAGTTTAAATAAAGAAGTGTTCATGATTATTAATTATCGTAACATATATCTGGTAATAAAACCAAGGATGCCTCATAAGTGAACTTAATCACTGTATAGCTCACAAGCCTGAGGAAACCTGCAAACAAGGGTGCTTGATGTGAACCAGAAACACTGGGGTTATTACCCCCCCCCCCCCACACGCACACACTTTTCCATGGGTTCTAATCCAAGTACACGGGGCCTAATGTCCCATCTGAAGGACAAAGCAATCTTGCTCAAGGACACAAGTGCCACGACCGGGACTCAAACCAACACTCTGCTGATCAGGAACAACAGAGCTTGAGTCCGGTGCTCGAACGGCACGCCGTGTTGCAAAGATGAATAAGTTGTGCCACAGATGGAAATAAGCAAAACTGTGCATTTGCCGACTTGATCCCAGGACTCTCAAAGACGCGGTCTTTGGTGCTCTTGGTTTGGTTCCTAATTAACAAGAGGTTGTCGGGGTTCGAACCCACCGAGGAGTCATATGGGTTTTAGGAATCGGAACCAGAATCAACCGGGCGAAACGATTTATGGTAGGATCGGCTGGATCGCTGATAGTATGGCTAACAGTTCTTCAAAATAGTTTAGTGGGCTACATCATGACATTTACCCACACCATTTCATCCGTGAAGTTCTGCAAACCAAACAAAATCGAGGTTGAAGGGCCAGCAGAACAGTCTCACTGACCCCCTCTCAATATCTGAGAAATAGTGCCATTTTATCCTACATGAACTTCAACACAATTATCCCAAAAGCGAGTAAAACCAAAGTAAAAAGCAAGTTTTTTGTCAGTTTGTCAGTATGCAAGAACACTCTAAAACTTACAAAATCAATTTAAGGTTGCTTTAAAGAGAGAGCGAGAGAGAGAGAGTACTACAATGTTTTTGTGTTGTGCCTTTTGATAGAGTGATGACCTTTTGGTCTAGAGGCGCTCGACATCGGAAGTTCTAAAATTGCTTTACAAATCAGCAAAGTTAAACAGAGAGAGCCTTTTGCAGTTATGCTCCAGGCAATTTCCTCTATACGGTCTCTCTCTCTCTCTCTCTATTGTTAGTGCGTGCAGTCAAACTAAAAATAAAGAAAGGGCATAGGCACACCTCGTATTTTTTGCTGTGCATTTTTGTTTGTTTTACTACGTGTCAAAAATCTCTCATCAAAAAAAGGCTGTCTGAAATTGCAGTTAGTTGCCCTCGAGGCCTGGTTAACCGAAAAGACTCAAAGACAAATCCACTCAAATCAAGAAGTGGTCTTTTTTTTTGCGTCAGTTTTCAAACCGAGGAATTTCCACCGACCAATCACTGTGAACAAGGCGACGGATTAGATCAAGCCTCGCTTTCAATCGCATTGTCCAGACTTTTACCGTGGTGCGGTAGCGGCCATTTTGTTTCCTCTCCCGTTTTGAAGCTGTATTGCAGCTTGCATCTTTACGGTGTCACAGAAACATCATCCATCTGCAAATAATACACTTGTTTTATTACACAATCCAACAGCACATTACCAGGATAAATAGGCAACGAGCAGAAAATATGTTCAGTTTAAGACGTGGAAGGGAAAACCCCACTGGGGAAAACCAATTCAGAGCTGCTTATAAAGCATAACAGGTCGCTAAGCACAACAAAGTTATGCTTACCAGAATAAGGTTACCAGCTAAATTTACCATTTATCATGTACAAAGTGTAACTGGTGTCCTGCTTAGTTTTGCTTAGCAGAAGTATATTAAGCAATATTATTTGTCTATAAAGCAGTTCTGTGAAATTGGGCCCAGGTATATAGGGACTGAAAACCCAATCCACATGCAAGGCTCTGGGCCCAATTTCATAGAGCTGCTTAATTAAGCAGAAAATATTGCTTAAAAATTGTCGGCTAAGCAGAAATGAGCAGGATACCAGTCACAAATTGTACATGTGACATGGTAGTTTGGCTGGTAACCTTATTCTGGTAAGCATAATTTTGTTGGGCTTAGCTACTTTTTGTGCTTAAGCAGCTCTATGAAATTGGGCCCCTGGTCTGAGGTGGGATTTGAACCAGAGTCCCCAGAGGTGAAAGGCTGGGACAGAAACCACTAAGCCAACCTGATTTCCAAGGAGTACGACAAACAAGGTACATCCATTTTTTCTTTTCTCATTTCAAATCTTCAATGTATTACAATACCGAGCCTGGAAGGACAACAATAGTCTGACCCCTTTTTGAAGTAAATAACGATCAGTGTTCAGTATCGATAATGTACACTGGGTACACGACAAAGAGCAGCTTGATAAAGATCTAACAATACCCAACAGTTTGAGTATATTTACGCTAAAAATATATATTGTTGGTTTTTGTAGGAGATAGCTACGTCTGGAACCAAGACCACAGCATGTACAGCAGCATTTTCAACCTTATTATTACAGCCTGCAAAGTGAAAACAAATGACGCGTCCGGCAAACAATCGATAAAACGGATAAGGAATCATATATCACGGGCCTTTTCGAAGCCCCGGCTGGGGCTTGAGTTTCCGGCTTATAGGCTGCGTCAGTCATTGTAGAAATGTGCACTCTCGGTACCGGGCTAAGGCTTCGAGTAGGCATCAGACAGAGCCTTATCCGAAGCCCGAGCCAACAAGCCGTGGCTTCGAAAAGGGCCGTATAAATCTGTCGTTCATGAAACCCTCCACCCACTTTTGGAACAACTTGAACATAATTCAGGACATCCGCAACATGAGCAAAGTCACAGCGCGCCTTCCGTTTGCGTAAAGGTCACCCCCTTCCACCAATTTCTTTTTTGTTTCGAGTATTAATTCGTACCTTATGCTTAGAGAACCACTGACCTTTCAACAGTGTGTACACAAACATCTGAAATGTATTTTAGTTTCAAGCCTTACGTATGCCCAGAGGGCGGGGCACGAGGGACCTATACCGGCACCGGCCCCCACTGCCACCCATTTTTAATATAGGACGAGTTGGACAACGTAAACAAGAAAGAAAAGAAGAGCAGACATTCAAAAAGGTTTCATTGTATAACCGTGTCCAGTGTTTAGTTCTTTGTGAAAAACTGGGTATGGCTTATACTGTTTGAAAAAGTAACGCAGAATTTGTTCTTCTTTTTATGATCTCTAAGGTAAAAAGGTATTATGTATTTCTATAACAGCCAAGTAATTTGTGTGTCTGCTAAGTTAAAGGAACTAAATGCTACAAATAAATAATTTCGCATGACATAAACGGAGTCACCCTTTATTCCTCCAGTCACGTATGTGATTGCTTTTAAGGCAATTTCCGATCAGAATACAAGTCCCTAATTGAGCGAGGGGGGGGGGGCAGAACTTGGAATCTCTTTGATCAGAATCACGTTTCGAATCGACTCGAAACAAAGCCCTATACTTGTCCAATTAAATTCCATTTATTTCTGTCACCTGTGATGGATACCATATCTCACCACACATGCTCAATGTCTACACAAGACATAAACCAGATCCGTGACAGTCAGAGCAGGTCAAGCCGCAGCAGCTCCGGTTCCAGGGGGGCTACCCACCAGCGCGCTGCAGCGCCCCCTCCGGGCACGGTGAGAGCATTAGCCTGGGGGCTGTAGAACCCCTCCACGATTCTCAAACAGCAAAACAAACACAACTTGTCGTCAAAAGAGAGGCACGTATCGTTTTGCAGCCTCACCCCACCCACTGGCGCCCCTTATTATTTGGGGAGTACTTATTTGACGAGGTGATTTATTCCCGTTTTCCTTGCAGAGTCATAAATTTTCAATAGTTTGAAAAACGATAGTGAACTGTTTAATAGCTCCCAGCTAGTAATCCCCTGTAGGCACAACGTCGACATGATGTTTTTATTCTTGCGGCAATGACGTATACACCTGTGCGACTCTATAGACAAGACTCAGTAACACGCCCTACTGCACGGGGAGACAAATTATAAAAAAAATACCGACAACTTTAACCTGGGGGCTTCTGTAAACCAGAAACCGTAATTCCGTTCGAGAGGTGAATGACTAGGGGCTATACGTAAATGTTGTGTCAATATTATTCTTTTAGATGACTTTGGCCCTACTCGTCAGAGCCGAGGACAGATGCCTCGAGTCGGCCGAGACAGCATTGTCCACAAAAGCCTTTTCTTTACAATGCGTTTGTTTGTGAACGTGCTCTCTAAACAGTCCCCGGTCAGAATTGACCCGGATTTTGGATCTCAGGGCCCCTGACCCCTTTATGGGTCAGTTTAAACTGGTAACAAAAAAAACCCTGGGATTTCAACTAGGATTCTGCGTCAGTTTGACCCTTTTCCAGGTCATTTTGAAACCGATTCCGGGTCAGCCTGACCCGGAAATGGGCAAGGCCCCATCACACGGGACCAATGATCCGGTTCAATTCTGACCGGCAGTTTTTAGCGTGTGCATGTGGATATGTTGTTTATTATGATTCAATTTCTAAGGTTTGTTTTAAGCCTTTTATGTCACAAGCTGACCTATTTGGATATTACCTTGCCACCACTGTCTTCTGCTGAACTGGAGTGAGTTGAGCTCCTTCCCACAGTGGCCGAGCCGAGTTAAGGTTTAGTCGAGTGAGTTGAGTCTCTTGCTCTAATTAAATTGAATTAGAAATGAATTGAATTGAGTTGATGCCGTGCACTGAATCTGAACTGCTCTCAATACTGTTTGGATTCGTCCCAAGAGTCAAATTGACCGACCAGCTGGTGATGATTGCTAAGCAATGTGTGATGTCACAATACACATCACTCCGGCAATATTGACAACTCAATTCTTAACATGAATTATAGTGTGTTGTGAAATCGAGCACAGCTGGCATTGTGCATTGTGAGAAAAGCATTTAAAAACATAGGCCTATGATTGTTTAAAATAGGCATTTTTAATACCGTGAAAAAACCTTAGCAAACATGTCTTCAAATTTTCGCCAAGTTTTAACATAATTATTATTTTTCAAGAGGTGATTTGTTTAATTTGTTACACATCCAACAGCACAACAACGCCAATAACAGTCGATGAAGAAATGTTCAGTTTTGCATGTGGGAAGAAAACCCCAACGGAAAAAGAAATCCACGCAATCATTGGACTGGGCGGATGAAAACCAAGTCCACATCCAAGGCTCCGGTCTGTGGTGGGATTCTAACCGGGGGAAGGGAAAGGGGGAGGGTCACAGAGATGAAAAGACAAGGAAGGAGCCAACCTGATCCCCTGATGTAATTATAATGATTTTCATAATTTGGGTTTGAACAAAGAAATATTGACTGGAGCAGGACTTGAACCAACGACCTCCGGATTAACGTACCGGCGCTCTACCAACTGAGCTATCCAGCCCTATGTTGGCGGTCTCCCTATTAGTCAATATCTTTGTTCGGGGTGCCAGTCAGAAGCCATTCAACCGTTAACTGCCGTGTAGCCAGGGATCACACCCAAGTTTACTATACAACCTGGGAAGCGGCAGCCACGGGATCACCTTAAGGGGATGATAATGATTTTCATAACAATTAGAGGATTAAGCTGGAATTTATTCTTTGGAACCCAATGGTGTAATATCTGAAGAACACATTTTTGTCAAAGAGAGAGAGAAAAAAAAACACCACAAAAAACAGCGGTTCAAAACTCCCTATTATATATATTATTGGACACATTGCCTTGGATTGGGCGCTTTTGGGATATAAACAGCTTTTGTTATGAAATCAATGTGGTTGGTAAGATGTTTTTTAAAAGTAAAATATAATGAGTCACACAAATACCTCGCAAAATTGTGCGGTCTTCCTTTTACTTCGTGAAGTAACACGGTCTGCCATTTTGTATAGAGTCAAACATTTAATTGGTTCTACAAAATTGAGGACCGTTTTAATTCAAGAAGTAAAAAGAGGAAACCATACAATTTCGAGTGATATATGTTTAGAATCATAATTATATACTTTTTAAAGATCTTTCCAACCATATTCATTTCATAACAAACGCCTTTTATAGCCCAAAGCGCCCAATCCAAGGCAACATGTCCCTCTAAGACTTTACTACAAGCCAATTCAAACTTTAACGTTCAATCTAATCCGATATATGGTGACACATAAGCAAATCAAAATATTAACACTGCACAGAGTCTAAAGCTCTATGCCAATTTTTTATATTATTTTTTTTTACCGTGGTGAGTTGCTCAAAATAAACATTTTATTTCAGATGTTTTCTCAAGATTTAAACACTCCCGTTTTCGGAAATTAAAAGCCACCCAAAGGACATCTAAATCATGACCACTCATGTGCAATTTACATCCGCCCAAGTTTGACTCATGGGGCACTCAATAATACGTGTTTTGGGTATCATCCAAGAACCCATCGGGTAATGGCAGGTAGGAGACTACTAAACAACTGTTACACATCCGATCGACAAGGGTGTATGTTACCGGGCATCCGCGCCGTGCATGAGCTTAGCAGAGGTCACCATCGACAAGACCTCGCAAGATCTATACAGACAAACCGTCTCCTATAAGTGTGCACCCGACTAAACAAACTCCCATAGCATGCAGTGCAAATTGCTAAATATTCAACAACAACCACAAAATACTAAAAAAGTCTCACAGCTGTTTATCGTAAAGGGGAAATTATCTATTGACTCTAAACTTGTATCCTCGGCTCAATATGTGGAGTCCCTGGGCCCGTCGAGTTATTCTCCCTCCAAATAAAAACACCCCTACACCGGTGTCATTTTCCAAACGTCCGAGCATCAATCTTGAAAAATGTCCCTACACCTCTCGGCAAATAGGACCATTTATTTCAGCGCATATGTCATCCAAAATACCTCAAGCTGGAAGTCAATGGACCCCAGGTTACAATTGGGCAAACTTTTTACACTGTGTCCCTTTTATTGAGCTCTCAAATCTGTCTAGAATAGAACATTTTGATGGCCTACAAAACCTGAATGAGGCCGACGCTCTGTTTACTCCCTATTTAGTGAGGTGCACCCTTAATGCTGGTATCTTTTCTGGATAGAGGGCGTTTAACCGGGCACCCCGTACAGCGCACTAACTTCCGCACTGACGCAACATATCAAGCTGACGTCGTCTTGTCCAACAGAGCTCATGTACATTCATCATGTGAAGTCATTTTGAAATGGCGCCCTCGGCTAGAGGTCAAAAGAAGGTTGCCCATTGGCCGATCCTGTGCGTCGCGCGTTCACAGGTGTACGTTTGCCAACGTTTTGTTATCGTTTTACCTCTAAGATGGTGACATGATGACGTCACTGTGTAAAGGCGTATGTGTACTCATAATCGCACACAGATTCAACGTGGTCGCCATTTTCTCATGGTTTGCTTTCGATACATGTGTTGCTGATAGTATTAGTTATCGTACGTTTACATTTGATATCACCGACCCATGAACCTACCTTTACGAAAGTAGGCAGCTTTCTGCCTTTTTCACGCATCTTTGGTTTGAAGTGCAAGAATAGCTTCATCGTCGAGCCTTTCTACCCCAAAACCTCGGCAAAAGTGTTCCCCTGTTCATCTGAGATTGATGGATTTGGTACGCAGCAAAATCAGCCACTCCTAAAAAAACACATAGGGCAAGGTGTACACAAAATGTTATCAACAGGTTACAATGTTGAAGGTGATAATGGAGTTACCAAGTGCAGTCTTGACACTCCCGGGTCAATATTGACCCGGGTTCCTGAGTACCAGGGGGGGGGGGGCTGAACCCGTTTCTGGCTCAGGCTGACCCCGAAAAGGATTCCGGGTCCGGAACATGATTCCGGATTCCGGGTCACATTGGAAACCTAACCCGTTTCTGGGTCAGTCTGATCCGGAATGATGTGCGTAAAAGAGGGGATTTTAACTCGGATTACGCGTCATTCTGACCCTCTTCCGGGTCATACTGACACATAAATGGTTCAGGCTCCACGGGACCCGGAATTCGGATCAATTCTGACCTGGAGGTGCTTGGAGCGTGATGTTTGTAGATGGTTTTTTTTACTTAACAAAAAACAGCACAATCTGAATGGAATGCGGCGTCCGAATGAAGCGACTTCGGCTATACGGCTACGGCTGTTGGCTTCGACGACAACGTTGATGACAATGTCTTTTAGAAATTCCAGCCATAGCCACTCACGAAGCCATTTTATTCAGACTTATTACTCAAGACTGCTGTTGTACCATCCCTTACCAGGAGTCACGGTTACTGACAAGTTTTTAAAAAAAAGCAAGGTTTGTTGCCTGACCAATCAGCGCACGCATTGAGCATGCGTCATACATTAATTAATGTATTATTCATGAGATGTTAGATAATTTCGGCCAATGTTAGTGTTTTCTTGACGACCTATGGTTGCAGCTGGGCTCGATTTCACAAAGAGCTAAGATTGATCTTAGCTCTTAGCTCTTAGCAATCTGAATTGCTAAGCAAAGTGTGATGATGTCACAATACTACCAAGCACTAAAGTGGAGTTGACCCACAGCTCATCTCAAGATGAATCCCTGTGCTTTGTGAAATCGACCAACCAATGACCCAAAATACAACATCGAAGGTAATTTGTTTGGTGAAGATTCGCTAGCAGACACAAATATCACTCATCAAGTTAGTCAGGATGGGTCCACTTCATTATTCAGGTCACCTTATGATTATTATTTTGATTATTTTAGACTTTTATTAATAAACTCACCAGACAGGTGAGTGCCCATGAGGGGAGGAAATCCCCCCAAACATTCTTCCTCTGCCCTTCATCCAACAGGACAAATAGCACCCTTGCAAGCTCCCCCTCGCAGCAACCAGACTAAACAACAACGACTCAAACATTATTTGCATTGATGGTCTGGTTTGATGCTCTGGTCTTTTTGGGGGGAGGAAATTGGCAGCGGATGCCTGTGTGTGAGATGTACCGTTAACATGAGCTGGGGGCCGGGGGCAGCAAATGTGAGGCATCCGCTGACTGGTTCCCAAATGCCATCCCGTGACAGAGGGGGGGGGGATGGTTATGTTTGCCAAAGAAATATGACAACATTATGCTGGATGGTTCATCTTTATTTAATTCGACTGCCTTCACTAGACGAGTGACATCTGGCCTTGTAGGTCTCCCTCCGTGATCTTGATCCAATCAGAGCAAACAGTCTTTGGGCGGAGTCCAGGTGGACAAGCCAATGTTGTTAATTTTGGAGCGTAGCGTTGCGGATGTACTACATTGGCACCAAATTGAGACATTTTGTTCACGAAAGTGTGTGCCTCAAATCTTGACAACGAAAGCTAAAGGGGAAGATGAAGCATGTAAGTGTTGAATTACAATTCAAGAAATTAATCCACGAGAGGGAAATTGCCTGGGTAATTTTCAAGCAATTCGGGGTTGAACAACTCTTCTTTTGTTCCACCCCAAATGAATTACAATACCCTCAAACAGTTTCTTCCAAGACAATTCCGCTTTTTCAAACCTTCCTTTTCAATTTTGCTTCTCTATTCTCTTGCCGGAAATACATCTTTCTTGACTTTCGAAAGAGATTGATTTATCACTATACTGTTTTCGAAGATGAGGTCATTTTCACTACAGAAAACATTATTTCATGACAACTTAAACGAAAAGGAACAAACAAAAACTGTTTTCCTCTTGATCTAAAACTTTTAAAAAGTCGATATCTTCTTCCCCTCATGTTTTAACTTTCAGAACCGCGGGTCGCCGTGCTAGCCACTTCTAGAATCCCTTGTTTTCATTTCAAGAAAAAAACGAATGAAACAAACCAAATCGAAAACTAAAATTTCTTGAAAAGTACCAGGTATGTGAATTCCATATCTATACGGTGAAGCCTGGCAGCCATGTTGAATCCAAAGACATCATTGCCGATGCCATAACAAGTCAGTCACTATAGGCTTACATCTTGATTCTTTTAATACCACCCGAGGCATAAAAATTACCATGGTAATTTGATAATTGTCATGATAATTTGCCTTCTTGCAGACGAGGAAGGGTCGCATAAAATCACATTTTAGCGGTTCTGTGGTCAACGGATAAAGGAATTTGCAAACAGCCAAAAAAATGCATGTATCATTCACAACCTGTCTGCACGGTGGCAGACATGATCATTTTCACCAAAGAAAACATGGAAATAATCATTTTCCCCCTTTATGCGAATTTTTGGAGGAGATTAGGTTATGTTTTTTCCGTTTCTTTTAACGTTATATTATGATTAAATTCTGCCATGATCCAGCCATCAATATAGGAGATTAATTTTATATTCAATCAATTCAATTTATTAAGCGTTTCGGGGTTTTTTTAAATGGTTTTTTTTTAAACAAAGCACAGTAACGTTCTCCCGTCTTTCAAGACGGTGGGGGAGATTGTGTTGCAACTGACACGCTTTCCTCCCTCCATGGTTGAGGTGACCTTCGACCACCAAGTGTCCCCCCAAAAGACTCGGGTACCCCCGCCCAAAGACAGATTTACGCCCGAGGACTTACGGCGTAGTCCACAACCCAGACGCTTTATACAGTAACGCTATTGCACAGTCGCAGGCGGACTTCTATATACACACCCCGTGTATAAAGAGTTATCTGAAACCTCCATATGCCGAGGCCGCCAGCGGCGTTGGGCTATCAAGTTAAAATATAATTGAAGAAAGGAGAGTAATTAATCAAGAGTTATGTTTTCATAGCTACGGTAATGTTCCTGTAGAAGCAAACATCCGCTATGATATTATAGCACAGCCTGCCAGACAGCTATTTTTAGCGTGTGTGCAGTGAGAGGGATCGTGTGGGTTTTTCGGGGGTTGGGGGGTTAACAAATAAAATATGCGATCGAGTTTACTTCGCTCATACAACTATCTTTTGGTTAGGGAAAAATGTGCACGGCACCAATCCCACTGTAAACTTTATGACCTTTTGGCTGGTAACCTTTTAAATCAGCATTACGTTGACAAACACCAATATTTACGACTCTACCTTTAATTCGAATTTCTCCTTATACTTCCAGACTAAAGTAAATAATATCACGACGCCAAAGGACCCTCAAAGTGACGTCACAGAATGAATATGTAAGTAGCGGACATACCGCGACAGGAAATATGTTTTAAACCCGCTGCAAGAAGGAAGCCCCATGACTTCTTGATATGAATTCAGGATGACTGCAATATTGTTATATATAATGGATTACTAATCGACAGAAGTTCGTGCCAAGGGAGGGACAGGGGGCTTAGCATCTCACAGGAGACCCTTACTTAAAAGGGCGTATAGGCAAAATGTGATACTGGTTGTATTTATGCATTCAACTTCAACAGAAAAAGGAAGAACCAACATCATGGGCTACTTTCTACAATTGGATGGTTGTCGAGCAATGCTCACAAGTTTGGTGTACAATTTTAAAAGCTTCCAGGTTCCGTGGAGCCTGACCCTTTACTGGGTCAGTAATGACCATAAATCGGTGTTAAAATGACCCAGAACTGTTGCAGAATCATCGTTAAAATATCCAAATTGTTTAACCACTTTCCAGGTTAACCTGGCCCCGAAATGGGTCGGGCATCACTGGGACCCGGAATCCGGACCAATTCCGACCCTTGAATTTGTAGAGCGCACGGTATGGTTTGGGAATACTTCAAAATCACTTATTCTAAACCTTATCAGAGAAAGTGCTAAATAAACATTCTATGAAAAATTGTTAGAACGGTGTAAGGCCCATGGTTTGTCTGTTTTTGTTTAAGTGTTGCTTCACTCTAAAACTCTACACTCTACTGACTAATTCAGCGGTTACACCCCTATGTTTTGATACCCATGTATTTCGACAACCTTAGTGTATTTTCGAATCCTAACCTTAACCCTTACCCTCTAGCCCTAACCCTAACCCTTACCCCAACCCTAAGGATAAACCCTTACCTTAATCCTAGCGAATAAATCACTAAGGATACATAGGGGTGTCAGAACATAGGGGTGTTGGAATATAAAGTAGTCACCGCACCAATTCAGCGCCTTCTTATAAATTAAAATCGGATTTACTATCGATGTTGCACCAAAACTGGCGGCATTTATGAGTTAGGACGATTGATGCCGCTGTCCACCCTCAGTATCAGGCCCAAGATACAAATATTTGTTCCCCATTTGTATTCCGATAATCACAAAACCTGAAGGTTTTCAGGTGAAAAAAAAACCCAGTGTCTGGGGGAAAGTACACGCTGCAAAGTAATCCAAACTGACCACAGGATAAAAACACATGGTGGAATGTGTCCTGAACTACCAACCCGAGCAATGCAGACACAAACTGATTTTCAAGATAAAATAGACACTCAGCCATGCAACGGCTAGTTGCTGTGAACAGGACCTACATCGTCCAAGAGTGTCAGTCTGAGCAATGTAAAGGGTATTCAAAAATCCAATCGACTTCTGAAAAAAAAAAAACTCTAATCTTACAATAATTGGAATAAAACAGGTGAAACAGAAAAGCCGATTTTTTTAAATGTAACTAGACCTGACAAGCTTATGTGTTCGACTTTTTACTTCAGCTTTAAGAGCACTTTAAGAGCACAGGTCAGATAAAATGAAGGTTTGCCTATTACCAATTTTACCAGTTCCTTATACACGTACTGGCACTTCGCAAATCGATACCGTAAACCATGTACTTATTTATGCCAATGACGAACCGGTCCTTTAACTTTATGAAGATCCAGGAACCCCCTTTTTTTGCCCACTTGGAGAGGATCCCAGATTGAGATTATGTGGATGTGAAGCGGAAATCCCTCTGATAGGAAACGTATCTTGGAAACGGCTGTGAGGAAATCTCAAGACTCTCTAATAAACTCAAGATGATTGGAATCTTGCTTTGGTTCAACCACGAGAAGCCCTAAAACGGCGAGATTTGAGAGCAAGATACGGCGAGATACGTCGAGATGTAGTTGTGAGCTTTCAGAAGGGTATGGAGCCCCTAAAGGAACAAGTATGATAAAAACAAATTCGGGTATAGTAGGAAATAATTTGAGTTCTTTATTTCGTGCGCTCGAAATCATTTCGTGCACTCGAAATAAATTATTTCGTGCGCTCAAACAAATTTATTTGGAGTGCACGAAATTATTATCGCGAGTATATACGAAATCTCCAGCGCACAGAATGATTTCAAACTTTGGTTTGCAGTGTCATGGAAGAGAGAAAAGACATAAACTTAGTCCACTGCTGATTTCATTTAACAGAAAATGGCAACTAATTTCCCCCAAAAAGTATTAAGGAAGTTAGACTAATTAGGCCGCCATGAATCCGGGACAGGTCAACGTTATTTTACTTTGGATTAGAAGAGTGCATGGTATAGTGATTATACTTGAAAACGTAACTGTCGAGGTTTAATCTAATTTGGTCTCGTATTTCGTTTAACATCTGTGTTTTAGAGACAAAGTACAGGATGGGTAATTAAAAAAAAAAGAGAAAAAAGGAAAAATTAGATTACGGTTGCAACCTGAAACCTCAGAGATGATTAAAAGTTCATACCGATACCATTCTACCAGACAGACATTCT
Source organism: Pisaster brevispinus (assembly GCA_023634235.1). Classification (NCBI taxonomy): domain Eukaryota; kingdom Metazoa; phylum Echinodermata; class Asteroidea; order Forcipulatida; family Asteriidae; genus Pisaster; species Pisaster brevispinus. Next base: position 15,195,894 of record JAMKCF010000007.1, on the reverse strand, counting down.
CGCCTGCAATGCTGCCTGAGACAAAGAAAAAACATTTGAGGACCACACATTTTTAAATAATATTTCGATTGCCACCAGAAGATAAAACCCAATGTGCACGTAACCTCAGAGAAAACGAGAACCGTTTTTCGTTGTTTTAGTCACCGTGACTGAAACAACGAAAACTGTGGCCGCCGAATGTGATGACATCTTACCGGTTCGGGGCTGTTGTGTTAGTGCTTATTTATAACAGGATCACAAAGTGAAATGAATTTACTCTTCCAAAAACACAAAGACTTATTGAAATTCCACACCAGAAACAAAACAGAGTGGTAATTTTTATCAGATTCCGGTTTTCTACTGACGACCATCAGAGCATACTGATCGAAACGTCGAGTTGCTACACCGCCGGTTCTTTTCAGAAACCGTCACAACTCAAAGAGAGATTTTGTTCATGTAGGTCTGACATGGGCCCAATTTCATAGAGCTGCTAAGCACAAAAATTTGCTTAGCATGAAATTTCGTCCTCGATAAAAACAGGATTACCAACCAAATTTCCACGTGATTTTCAGGATAAGCAAACAACAGCTGACTACCAGTAACAAGCAATATGCAACACATGGAAATTTGGTTGGTAATCTTGTTTTTATCAAGGAAGAAATTTCATGCTAAGCAAATTTTTGTGCTTAGCAGCTCTATGAAATTGGGCCCTGGTGTTACCGCAGAACATGCTGGAATGATATTTCAGTCCATACACTCTAAGAACTCCCGGGTCAGAATTGATCCGGTTCCGGGTGGGGCCTGACCCATGTCTGGCTCAGGCTGACCCGGAAGGTGGTTTAACTTCGGAATCCGCGTCATTTTTGACACAGATTCCGGGCTACACTCACCCAGCAATGGCTCAGGCCCCGCGGCACCCGGATCCGAGTCAATTCTAACCCGGAAGATTTTAGAATGTTAACAGAACGAATGATGTCTATCACCGTAAGTGCCTTGGATACAACTCATGACAAAAGTCCCAACTCCATCTATGGAATTATTCAAAGAACTTCTCTCCAAAATCCCTCCCCCCAAAGTATAGTGACCTCTATATCAATTTCCTCCGTTCTCGGTGCCTTCTTCCCTCCATGTTCAAAAAAATTCAGCTGGATATTTTCAAAGGTGTACAAATTCTCAAACCCTTGTTGCTTATTACGGACTACCGTCTAATACCTGCGGCTTTAAGCGCGTGACGTAACGAGTTACCTCATTAGCATGCACACTTCTCTGACCAATAGAATGAGGCAGGTGAGCTTATGGGTTAATGCATAGTTAATGACCGGTAACGCAAACCTGGTATAGCGTCTAATTAAAGGAAGATTGCAGGCTAATTAGAATTGCTTTGGGATGTTACGGGTCAAGGAAAAAGGTCGTTAAAGAGAGGGAGACCGCCGTGATCTTCAATCTCAACTTTGAAGAAAACAGGAAATGGATAATCACTCCACAGCAATGCTGTTATTCTGTTTACACACACATCGTGCACGACAACATGCTGTTAATAACATGACGGCACGGTGTCTTGTTTATGAAATCATCATGTTATATGCTATTGTGTTGCTATTAAAGTAAAGCAGGGCTTAAGTAATTTTTACCGCGCCCAAGTTTGTAATAAGTCCACTACACAGGGCTCCATGGTCAAATTAAGTTTGCCGATCCACTCATCTTCCAATAAATAGAGTGAGAAAAACATTACAAGTCTCTAACCCCAAGTTAACATGGTGTGAAATGCCACCGTGTTTGATATCCTTCAAGTGCATTTGGGGGGGGGGGGGGCAAAATCCGCAAAACTTCGATGATGTCACATTTCAATGGTCTGTACATTTTGGAACAGAGAATTTTTAGTTGATTCCTGATTTTTGTTAAAATTATATCTGGACAAGTGGTATGGCACTCCTCAAGCTCCGTAGACTTTTTTCTGACCAAAGATTAGTTGGGCAGCAACAACCGTAGCCCTTACTCCGTTTATTCCAGGTTTATTTTGCTGTTTATGAACATTTTTGCCGAGTAAATATTATCCTCCAAGGCAGAGCTAAACAATAATGATTCCTATTGGTCATATCCCTTCCCATCACATGACTGGCAACGATGGGAAAAAGAACAATGGTCTCATTGTCCTTGGCACAAGTCCCCCTCCCTTCTGACCTCGTTCCCCAATTTTGTGGACAATTATTTTTTTCAGGGGTTGAATTAGTAACACGAAGTGACACACCCAAACTCTGTGCATCGAGGGTGGCAAAAATACTACTCTCATATACAGACCCCTTGCATGACGTCACACGCCCCAAAACAGTCCCCTCACTGAGGTTAATAAAGAGCTACCATTGGCTTAGAGTTGTGCGCAGCGGTTGTGCGCAGCGCGTTCACGTGTGCACTGTTCCATTTTTTGACATCAAAGATGGCGGCCAATGCAAGGAGTCTATACAAACATTTTAATCTTCCATTTCACCTACCCCCCCCCCCACCCCTCCCCTTCGTCTTCTTCTTAAAGGCATCATTACATACGGATGATTTGTTATTATTATTATTATTATTATTTATTTATTTTTATTTTTTTTGGGGGGAACAGAATTTGTACCTTAGGAAAATGACATCTCTGTTATTTGGAGTGAGTGAATGTCTATTGCTTAGTCTTCTAAACACAACATTAAAATAACATGCTTAGGTGAAAACAACGACAAAAATCATTTATTTTGTTATAGGAAGTTGTATCGGGCTTATTTCAGTTGCTGCAAGCGAAATAATCAACCGTGATTAATGTTGAATGTATTTCAGACGAATTTATTTCTCTAGAGGATAAGCTTTGATGGTATGGGTATCAATTAGTATTCAGAATGAAACTAAAAATGTGTTCTTTTTAGTTGTAACATTACTGTTTCTGTACTTTAGAGGTTATTTTACGTAGGGCCTTGAAACGAGTACAATTGTTCAAAGAAACATTTCTAACTGAAAAAACCCGGACCTCTGCAAAATTGGCCAGAAAAACTCAATTTCTTCTTTCGAATTATCAAGTCAAAATAATCACATATTTTATTTACATGGTTAAGATAAATCTTGACAAAAAGTAACAAGAGTTTCATTTTGTAGTTTTTTTTCAAAAACGACACGACCTCACAAGCTCTAGTTTTTATAACTTTTCTTTTTTACAATTTTTTACTTAAATACTAACGTACATAAATTAATGTACTCTCCCAAATAAATATTGGATTTTTTTTTCAAATGTTATTTTATTTTATTTTATTTTTTTATTTTACTTTTTTTAAGTACACGGATGTTACTTGTCTATAAAGCCTGTTCAATTTTCTCACATAACAAAAAACATTCGATCAAACAAACTGTTAAAAAGGCAGTCCAGTCCAAGTTCAAAATGAATTGATAAGAAACAGTTTATCTGAATGTAAATTAATTCCTGTATATTTTCCAATGAATGCCCCGACCAAATCTATCACAGTTGTTTATTTCACTTAAAACTGAGTGATGGTGTCCTCATCTATCTCCTATGAAGTTCTGTTTTTATATTTAAAAAAAACTCCGTGTTTTCCTGTTTGCGTGTGTAAGTTTTATGTGGAATTTATTGATATAAATTGACGTGGTAAAAGGTTTCTTTGACAGTCGGTAAACGGACAAGAAGGCTGTATTTAATCTGGAATCTTAGTTGATGTCAACGATAAAAAAGTCCGGGTCAGACTATAGACCAACATCCGGGTTCCGTGGGGCCTGACCCGTTTTTGTGTCAGTATGACAAGGAATCGGTGTCAAAATTACCCCGAAATGGGCCAAAATATGGGTCAAAAACGTACTTTTTCATCATGCAAAACGCTTTGAACTGGATAGAAGACTTGACAAAATCTATTCACAAAACAATATTTATCAGAGTCATTTAGAATAGTTTTTTTTAGCGATGTCTTGAGAAATAATGTAGTTGCCTGTTCTATATTTCTTCTTTCTGTTTTGTTATAGACCTTTACAAAAGTTGTGCGTTTTTACTTGAAGATCTGTGGGTTGTTGTTTTGTGTGCCATTTCTAGTTGCCTTCCTGTCATGCTATAATACTGTTATTTGGTATTTTCTTGGTTTTTTTCCCTGAAATTTGGGAGACAAACTCGCCTTTTGTCGACAGTTATTTTTTCTTCTTCTAAACTTGTACGCTCTATCCTGGGTATCCCACTGTTCTTTGAAATGTATGTTTTAATATTTTCATCGGATTGCACATGTGATTTTGTGCACGAATAAATGTTAACAACACCATTAGTAATCATACAGAGCGCGAGGCCCTTTTAATAATCGATTACCCACATTTTCCACATCAGGTTATAAAGTTCTTTGTTTTCCTTGAAAACTCTCAGCAATACAAATTAATCAAAACTGAGTGGCCCTCTAAGTCCCACGCCGTACCAGCCTTGTCATCAAACATTTCGGGTATTTCCATTCCTGCCGTAATAATCATCAATCACACTATAAAACAAGACCCCCATTGAGTCATCAACACAACCCCTCTGCAATCCCCATCTGTTACGACAGTCACTTTATTTTCAGCCAAATTCCTCTTTCCTGGAGTGTAGTTTGTGCATCTGTAAAAAAACGCCTATTTTGATATTTGATGACCGTATCTCTTAAGAACACGCTCAAAATGAGCCTACGGGTCATGTGCACTCTCGCTGATACGCAGAGCATTTTTTTAAGCGATTGGTTTTTGTCAACGTAATGCTATTAAATATAGGCAAACTTATCAAGAAAGATGCACTAAAAGTCACATGTGAAAGTTTTAGCTGAACACAGTGTCTCATGGGAAAACGGCACTGTCACGGTATTTTCACAAGAACGTGGAATCCGTCCACGTTTAGCGATGTGGCAGCGGGTACCATCCGTATCTCATGGCTGCAGCATTCGCGGAAGGCCACCAGCCCTCAGAAATCTGAGAGAAACGAGTTATGCACGAATCGTTTCTCAGATTCAAATGTTTTGGGGTGAACATTTTATCAAAACAATATTACTCCGATGGGAATCCTTTCTCAAAATAGTTTATGCTATCAACAGCTGCAGCGCTTCTCACCTGGTCGTTCATTTTTGAAGTATTTACCAATCTTTGACCCTACCTTTTCTGTGAAATTATAGACCGAAAGGGGGGAAGGGCAAACAGTACACTAAGAATTAGTTACTGGTTCCCTAATCTCACATATGAAATTGTCGTTTATTAGGAAATATGACTTTATAACGTAATTATAATAATCATTTTTAATTGTTTACAAAGAACCGCTGACTGGTGATCTGTTTAATTATAATCAAATTTGAACGGCATTTTTTCTCTATAGTACTTTTTTGGTAAATCAAAATACAAACTGAGAATTGTTTGTTTTTCTCGCAGATGAAAGTAATCCAAGTCGGTGGCGTAGTTAGGGGTGGGGCAAGGAGGCAGGGTACAAGCCCGGGCACAGACTTTATTTGGGGCACCAAAATCAACTTCTTTGTATTTGGTAAGCGGTTGTAGGTGCAGGTTGTGGTTAGTTCAACAGACATGATGTTTGGCCATTGAAAAACAAAATTGAAACATATTGAGTACAAAAGGCTGACCTAGACTGGTCGTATGGTTTTAGGCTTTATGCTGTTTAGGCTTTTTAATATAAATCTTGCTCATATTATTTCTGAGGCAAAACAAACCGGAAATTGGATTAGGGGGGCCTAAAGTCGGAAGAATAGCTTGTCAAATTTTCAAAGACAAAATTGAGCGAAGGGTCAACGTCCTCTATCTAACCTTTGCCCCCCGGCGCCACGAACCCTGGCAACTGTTCAATGTATTTATCATTACCAATCATGTGTTATATAGGCCTTAATAAAACCACGATGTCACATGTTTCTCTCTGTTTTTTATAGTTGATATCTCCCACAAGCCGAATTCTAATTTTTAAAAATTGGACTACGGTCGTTTTGAATTCGTGACTGCTGCGGCTATGGCTGTCATGTTGCTAAGGGGGGTTGCTAATGAGCCTCGTATGCTTAAGTGCATGGTCACGTGACGCTCAAGCTGCAGCCGCAGCCGTAGCCGCTCATTTTGATTCAGTCTTTGCGGCTTACTTGCATTGTTCATTGGCAGTTTGGTACACAAATGAACAGATAAGTTACATCTCCACACTGAAATAGAAATACTTTTCTCACTGCCGGCCCCGATCATGTATGATACATAAAACAGTCGCCAGGGGTGCTACTAAAGCTACAGCTGTCAGTCATAATAACTACGAACGTTCCAGGCGCTTCGAAGGAGGTGCCTCATAGCTCAGGAGAAGTAGAAAGAAAAAAACAGCAGTCACCGGGAAACTTCTCATCAGCATGCATCTCTTCGTTCTCGCGAGACGGCCCACAGCATAAGCCCCGCACTGCGCTTGCAGTCAGCCACGTGCTGTCAGATGGTGGCCCGGTCGTGCGTCAAGTACCTCGCATAATAGCAACTCGCCACAACACACGGACAAGTCAACACAGAGAGTGCAGTGTTTCTCTCCCCCACCCAGCGGAACTTTATGGAGAACCTGGACTTCTCACTTGTCCCAAGGAAGTTTTCCTCTGAAAGACGTCTATACGTGATGCACACTCTATCTAAACCGTCCCACCACGCCCATGTATTTTGATTTAACGCGGTAAGGTAGTTCGAAACGGCGTGCTCGGGTGTCATGCATTGTCAGTTGAGTTTTTAGTCAAGATTGGAACAGACGTGTTTTGCAGTGAAAGGATCTGTCTCGGCTCATGTGTGAGACCATCCAGTAACATTCTGCTAGTAAATAGACGGTTAGTTTTTCGATTTTGGAGATGCCCTTGCCAGCATTTGCATGGAACAGGTGTGACCGGAATGAGCACTTTGTGGTTTTAAGAGACAGTTAGCATCTGCAGAATTGGACTATATAATAACAATGGAGTGCGTTTTATTTATCGTCTGCCTTTTGGCGGGCTTCGTCACCTGTCTAGTCGCCCAGTCGGGCTCCAGCCTCCCTCAGTTTGTCGTGGAGCCAAAAGACGTGACTGTACTTTCGGGACGCACAGCGAGGCTGGAGTGCGAGGTGTCATCTCTGGCCGAGAATCAAGCCGTCGCGTGGATGAAGGAAACGACGTTCCAGACCAGCGGCCGATCGGTGCTCACAGCGGACCCCGATCAGATGTCGCGAATCACGGTAGAGGACGACAGCAAGTCGGGCAACGGTCTGCATTTCAACCTCTTCATCCACAACGTACGGGCTGAGGACGCTGGCGTGTACCACTGCTACGTGGTGGAGTTCTGGGAGTTGAACCAGAGGCGTTGGTTGAGATCGCGTGCGGCGACACTCGCCGTCGTGGACGTCATTACGCCGTCCGTTCGCTGCGTCCAGCCCACGGCGAGCCAGATGTCCCAGGCGGCTCGCCGGGGCGAACAAGCCTCTTTTGGCTGCCTGGTTCACAACAACCACCAAAGTACCAGAGTAGAATTACGCAGTTGGAATGGGACAGTGCTGATTGAGGGCACAGCGGAAGCTACGGATCTCTACAACTTGAAGCACTGGATGGACGTGCCGGAAATAGAAACGGGTAAACTAACATGTCTGATTGGATTTAGGGACGAGAGGAGTCCAGGTGGGCATGCCACACGCAGCTGCTCAATGGGACCGTTTATAGTAGACCCTGTAGTGAAAAACCGGACGCGTGTGGTGGTGAGTTTGATATCAGGCACGGACGGGCAGCTTGTCTGCCCGGTCCAGGAGGAGCAGGGACACGGTGCCGCCACGCCGGGGAGACCCACTTGGGTATACAACCCGGCATCACAACCGTCTCGATACACCGTAAGCTCTGACGGGATTAAGATAAACATTTCACAGGTGACACCCCAAGACGATGGCTTAGTTGTTTCCTGTCGCTTTGCCGAGTACGTGGTGGATATGGAGATCCGGGTGGAGCCGCCATCACCGGGGGACTCACCCCCCGGCAACGAAAGCCGGTCTGATGGCCCGGGACAGCGGCATCATGCGGCAGGTGGTAGCCGAGACCGGGTGGCACCGAAGCCTGTAATCGGACAGATGGCCTGGCGCACGCTGAGAGGGAGGGTTAGCAGCGGCAGACTTCGCCCATCATTCAAGCCTGTGCAAGGGATCCACCCCACTTCTGCCAAATCACAGGGACAGACCTTGGCGCCAATGACAGCAACTGTACCCCCCAGCAACAGCAGCAGGTCTACGAATACCACTACACCACAAACACCTTTAACAACCAAAGATAGCCCCGTCACGAACGCAACGGCGACCACAGACACGGAAGTCAAACCGTTCGTGTTGAGCCCACTGATCATCGTTGCTCTGTGCGAGGCGGGGATGAGTCTTATCATACTCATCATCGCATTTGCCGTCCTGTGCCAGTGCTGCTGTCGGAACCAGACCAAGGCGACGGTACGCGGCGACAAGGACCTGACGCTGGCGGCGGCCTCCTTCGGCAAGCAGTCGACAGTACCGACTCTCCTAACGTACAAGTCCACCTCAAGTGTTGCAAATACTGAACTACCGCCGAAACCACTCCCGGAGAAACCGCCTGAGGTGATCTATGCTCGACCGGAAAGTTTGACCGATATCAAGTCCATCCTGGGCACCAAGGAAGATCTGAAGGTGCCCGGCAGTTGGGTGTTCTCTGCTGTTAACTCCGAGAGCGGAGAGGCAGAACCCAAACCGAAAGACATCGCAAACGAAATTTATGTTACTATGGTTTAGTAATAACTTGTTCATCAACCTCACTGTAAAAAACTCACGCAGTTGACCCACAAACGTCCCCAATCTAGGTCAAGAAGATCTTGTTTGACAAAAATCTACAGTGACAAAAAAAGTTACTGACGAAAACACTTCTCTGTATCAGTGGGTCAACTCTGTGAGTTTTATTTAAAAGTAACTGAGGTTTATTTATTTTTACGACCACATAAAGTGTACAGTGGTAAGTACTGTTAAGAAAGGGGAAAAACACAAATTGTCTTCCATTTTGTTTATTTCGATTAGCAAAGATCGAAATAAGCACCTTATGAATATGCAAAACAAACCATACCATCGCTACTCTGTGTTTTCAATATCTCACTAATTCCATGAATATTTTTCACAGATTATTTGATATGTTGTAAACTAGAGGATGACTTCCCAAAGAATTGATTTACAATCTTATAAACAATGTCAAATGTTCTTAATTGATTAGCTATTTTCTGTGGGCAATTTGTAAACCACGACAGATTTTAATGGCTTTCTGCGGCTCGATAAAAAAATACCCCGCAAAAGTTTGTTTTATACGGAAGCGTATTGCCGCCACATGAATTGCCGCCACATGAATAAAAAAAAAAATAAGATTTGTTTTTATTCATGTGGCGGCAATACGCTTCCGTAGAGATAACTTATCGTGTACGTACACGATAAGTCAAAACTTATCGTGTACGTACATGATAACTTATCGTGTACGTACACGACAAGTTTGAACTTATCGTGTACGTACACGATAAGTTATCATGTACCTACACGATAAGTTATCGTGTACGTACAACGATAAGAGATATTTTTTTTATTCATGTGGCGGCAATACGCTTCCGTAGTTCTAAACATTGATGAGATTGAAATCAATGTTCACAGATGCACACGTAACTTACATGGTAACAAGTTGGTCATGGTTGAAACTTCCCTTCAACTATTTTTTCCCTGAAATAATTGTTACAGTTATAGTGAATATTAGTTAAAATTTAAATTTCGATCTCTCGAGTCCGTTATCAGTGAAAACAGTGATGAGGTTGTTTGGAACGCTTGGTGGCAGCAAACTTACCAGGAACATTTCCATTGTTTACGCAATTCTGAGCAGGCCCACATTTCCGAGAACAATGGATTTACATGGTAGGTCTGCTGACACATGTAGTGTCACCAAAAGTCTCCATTACCAATGAGGGACACGCGCTTTAAAGTCATGGTTCCTACCACTGTCAACCTTTCAATTCAATAGTGGGTTTTTTTTTGGTTTTTTTGGCAAGACCATAATCACTTTGTTGTTGTACTAGGGCTGTTATTCAGCCAGATACTTTGCCCCGAGTTATAATGTCACTTGTTGTAAACCACAAACATGAAACACAGGATTACAACGACGTCCTTGACGGCTATTTTTGAACGTCTTGGTGAGTCACCAAGACGGGGTGCCTGAATTGGGTAGAGAGAAGGAACTATTTTAATCAGCAACTGGTTGACTCTGGGGTTGGTTTTTACTAGATAGGGACCACGTTGGAATTGACGCGCAGGCAATCGCCGTCGTCAAAATATTATAGCTACTTTTAATGTAACCGGTTTCCTAAAATTGGTATGGCCTTTATTGATAGTTATCATGAAGCTACCGAAAGCTTTCTCTTGTTCCACTGATACCACGTGACGCGCGTGTAGGGCAAAATGGTATCACGTGACACGGGTGTATTGCAAAAATTGCATTGAGCTGTTTCTACGACTTTTATTGGTCAATCTATATGACGTAGTAGCCATTAGGCAAGATTTGCCATACCCCTTGCATATGACGTCACAAATTCAAACAGCACCCTCACTCAGGTAAAAAAAAAAAGCACCATCGATGGTTGAGAGTTGTGCGTGGCGCGTAAACACGTCTGCGTTCTCATTGTTTGACCGCAGGGCAATTCATAGCCAATTTGAGATATGGCAAACACTATAGAAACACACCGTTTGGTTTGAGGTGTATAGACCTTTCTATCGCAACTTCACAGCCCGAGTTTTTGCCAACCGAGGTTGGAAAACTATGGAAAGCCTTAAATACAAAACAAAACCTGATAGCCACAGTTTTGTAACAATGTTACACAATTAATATTCAAAAATAGTGTTGAATTTGTTGAAAACAAAGCAACCAATCATGGGAGGTATTTTATTTAATTGAAAGTTTGCAGAAAATGTTGAAATTTGTCACAACATCTGTTAACACGATTGAATATTTTGCTAACATTCGGCCGTCCATGCCAACCAGCGCGGTTTGTTTACCAACAATCGAAATGTCTATACAGACAAATTTACCCATACCAAACAGTGCAATTAATGTGTCCACCATAATCAAAGTGGCTTATGACGGCCTATGTAAGGGTTTTATAGCAAAACAAAACCAAATAGGGTGTAACAACGTGGCCGCGCACGTACATAACGTTGGAACTCGTTCATCGTTCTAACCGTCCTATTTCTATGGTAGTACCACAAGTGGTGAAAGAAAACAACAATTTAGTTGTGAGTTTATACTACAGTTTCGTTCAGAGAATAGACCGTGCAAGTCTCGCGCGTATTCGAACATTTTTGGGACCACTGTGGTCCCACGTACATTGCTTTACGCGTTAAAGAAACAAACTCACGCGCTTTAACGGATCCCAATGTTCGAATACGCGCGAGACTTGCACAGTCTATAGACCGTATTGAATATGACGTCACCATTCAAATACCTGCCCTACAACATGGCGTCTAGCGTGTGCTTGATGGTGTGCGTGCACGTGCCGTAGAAATAAAACCGGGAACGCTCATAGATATAGAATCGCTGCGTGCTTCATTGATGTACGCGTTTAGACGCGCATACGGTTTGCCCTACAAGATGGCGGCTTTCATAGCAACAAAGGGGTTATTCAATACGGTCTATTGCGGTTCAGACAGATCTGTTATTATTGGACGTTTACGCTGACGTCTTTTGCGTCCTACATAACTGATATTACTAAAGAGGTTGCATGGCAATCCTGAATCACAGCTGCGGACCGGAAGAGGATTCCCGGAAGCATCTTGTGTTGAGAGGGTGGGGGGGGGGGGGGAAGAAAAACAACACAAAGAGAAATAGGTCAGGAAGAATGCGTGACAGTTCTCAGGGTCACTCCCTGAATCTGACCCAGATGGATCTGTCACATCCGCACAGTGCAGGCTCTTTCGGGTTCACTTCTTACTACTCGTTGGATTTCTCAGAGTGACTGTGGTTGTCATAGTAGATCTTTATCAAGATGCCTCGAGCATTTTTGGAGTATATTCCCAGACTGTTCCAACCGTTATGCCAACATTAATAAGGAAAAGTGCCAGACCATTATTTCCTGAGGTTTCACCGATTTTAAAGTGAGATTAAACAAGATGGCCGTTTCAACGCGACTAACCGTAAACGAGATGGCCGGGTTGACACAAATGACCGTACACAAGATGGCCGCATATGCAAACGAATATAACATTGACATTACAAATAGCCGGGAATTGACTTTACAAATATGCAAGTATTGGTTTTACAGTCACTTGCCACGAGGTAAATCTCGTTTTCTTTACATTGAATTCACGTTCGGTTGGAACGTGGTCATGGCGGATGAAGAACTACGTTTAGAAAAGATCAAGAAACATTACGCATTTTTCAAATCGAAAGGTCCACTTCTGGTGTTTGATTTTTATTGCCAAACTTTGAAATGATGAAGATTTGAACTGACAGCATGCTTGCTTTTTTAAAAAGACTGCGCACTCAAATCACGTCCTTCAAATGATTAAAATATGAAAATACTTCCCTTTCAGTATTTTGAAGGGAAATTTGAATTACATATTTTGTCAAACGCTTTAAAGACCACGGTTTAGTTATTAGGGTCAGGCTTCAATCTAACAAGTGTACATTATTGGTAATTACCTGTGTAAGCAAAGAGCAACCTTTCAGTCAAATGGGTTGCCCTATATTTAAGCATTAGTTTGTTGGTATGTGCGGAGCACCCTAAAAACTCCTAGGTCAGAAACGGCCCAAATTCCGGGTCACATTAGAAACCAAACCCGTTTCTGAATCGGATTGACCCAGAGTGTGCTTTAAAAAAAACCAGTTTGATTTTAAACATGGATTCTACGTCAACTTTGACTCATTTCTGGGTCATTTTGACACAGAAATGAGTCAGGCCCCAACTGGACCCAGATCCGGGTCGATTCTGACCCGGAAGTTCTTTAGAATAGGCCTATAAGGTATGATACGTTGCTTGTTACAGAACATTTTTGAAGTGCTTCATGGTGTAAATTTAAAGCAAGCATGGCCAACGCTATAGTAGGGTGTGACAAGTTGAAAAAACCCAAAACCAAAACAAAAACCAACATTACCTTTTTAACCTTATAATTTTCACAACAAACGCTTTTTATAGCCCAACAAAGCACCAAATCCGAAGGCAATGTGTCCCTGTAAATAGAGTTCAGGTATACGTTTTATATGAGTAGAGGCTTAATATCTGACCTTTGATAATCCTTAATCCTTAAGGTCAATCTGTCTAATACTATAAAAATTATTGACAATTGTCTGTGAACCGAGGCCCGTTATATGCAGTAGGGGGAAAAACCCACCCACGCACACATCCATTTATATGGACAGCGCAGTTTAGTTTCAACACGTTCCTATCTAGGAAACGATTTATACAGTTTAATGAAGAGGATACTTGAACGATTTGTTGATTGTTTTGAACGCCTGATACTCCTAAAGAATAGCTATGTTGACACTCGAGTCGCATCCTCTTTCTGTTCGCAGTGGCTCGCATGACTCTTCGTGCGGATGTATATAATTATAGAAAGAGGCTATAGGTGTAAGTGTAACAACATCTTGCGGGGACATAAATAGAACGCGCAACGTAAGTGCTGAGACCCATGCTCGAGTTGACTCGTTGCTAGACAGGTGACTAACACGTTAGCAGCCCCCCCCCCGCTCAATTTGAAGAACAAGTGATGTGGTTGTTTGTGCATTGGGGTTGGGAAGATCTTCATTAATCAAGAAATACCACTGTTGCCATGTCATAATGAACTGTGTTTTTTTTTTCAAGCCCCGTCCACTTATAAGAAAAAGTACGAAAGAAAACAAAAATCACAGTGTAGAAGTATTAAGATAAGTGATGCTTTTTGTTGGTGTTTTGAGATAACGGGCAGTGTTGCAATTTTTTAATAAATGTGTATGTAATTTTGTGTAAATTTACGTTTTACTTTTTGCGTGGGAGCAACGCAACTGGATTAATACGTCAGGGCGCTCTACAAAATTGGATCTGAAAGCTTAACCACCCCCAGTAAAGGTAGACAATATGTATTTGTATTTGATACACACACGAAAGGGCGAAACGAATATTGAATATAAGGAAACTTTAGAACGCTAGGTGGCAGCAGGCTAATGAGGTAATGTTTCTATTGTTTCCGTGATTCTGAGAGCATGCGCACTTTTCCCAAGCAAAGGTCACCCGTTGTGCTCAATGGACCTCTCACCATCTCACAGCCATCTTGTCTATCTTCTATTCAAGTCCATCCAACCAAATCGAGGCTGTGTGATTGAAATAGTCTGGTGCCTCTTGGCGAAATGGCGATTCGAGAATTTAGTATCATTGTGTGCATCTAGGGAACTAGGCAAAATATGGACACGGCTTGATAGGGTGCTCTGTGAGATGAATTTGCAGTTTGAAAAACCAGCACACATGAATTCCCAAGGACTTCCTTTCCAAAGGCCATCAAATGTGATATGATTGTGAAATGGCTCATCCGTTGACTCATATAGTCTGCACAGACGAGTCTTCTAGTTTATTTTAACTTAATGGGATCAATATAGGGGTTTTAAACTATTAACAGTTTCTATTCTAGTAAAAAAAACTCTGGACTTTAGGTTCTGATGCGTTTGGGCGTCGACTTGTAGACGCCCACGATTAGAGAGATGCGTCTCGATTACAGAGGGTGTGGGGGTTAATGAAATAACAGCATCTTAAATGTCAGATCGTGGCCGTTAAGGCTTTCCTTGACACTAAAAGTTAATTTAATCTCAAATAGAATCCCCTAGTAATCTGCATAAATGAATATCAAGCATAACGATAAATGGTTTGGTCTTCAATACGCATGTCCTTGAATAGCATTAGACAAATGTACATTATTATAAATCAATCATATCTCACCGATTTACTGTCTGTTTTTTTAAATTATTTTTTTAAAGACGATTACCACCTTGGATTTGTACGAAATGCAATTGTAATAAAAAATGTGTCCGAATTGTATAGCGTAGTGTATATTATCTGTAGTTATTATGGAGGTTTATTTTGATGTAATTTATTATGTACATAAAGTTTAACACTTACTAATGGTTGAGGGTAGACAGACTGACTGTTGGAAAAAAAGCATGTAGACCATTTGTAGAAAATGTTTAGTTTATAATTTCAAACGGTTGAGAAAAGAAGTGGCAGTCTGTTAACGGGTACATTACGCATACATAACAATATCTGCAAGCATGATATGATGACGATGACGTCAGCAACGCATGCGTGGTATCTCACAGTCTTCGACGAAACAAATTCAAGTATCGCTAAAAGACCACTTTCACAATGTAAAAATTAAGTTTGTAAATAAACACATTTTTCGTGAAAACCGTCTCACTGTTTGTATTGCATTGTCTCGCCGAGGATGTTTGCCCCCTTTAACAATTGAATTTCCTTTGCGAGGTCTGCTCCTCGTGGGCAGCATGTGGTCAGGGTCTGCTTACGAACCACACCCCGATTTCTATCGTACCATATTAATCCTTGGGAACACTTGCTCAAGCAACCCCGGGGTACGGTAAGGCAGGGGGATCACGAACGCCACCCACAGTCACATTGATTTTTCTATATTGACCTTTATGATGTATGGCTGGTCCCTAACTGGGTAGTAATATATAGACCATTGTTATTTCAGGCCGATGTGTAGCCACTAAGTCAGGCACTTTTGTGCATGACGTCAGACCCTTTCTTCACGATGCCATATTGTTATGGATCCTCACAATGCCAAATTACGGATCCCTCACAATGCCCAGTTATAGATTCCTCACTGTCATGATGCCCAATTATGGATTACAAATTCGTATGCCCTGATTAAAACTTACAAATGACATTGCAGACGTGATAGCATTTATCAGTATGTAAAGAGTCAGCTTATTAGTTTCTTTTAAGATTTCAAGTGATCTTAAAAATAACTGAAATCGATTTGTTTATTTATTACATTTCTTTACCCACAGAGTATGCAAAAATAGTTACAACTGCTTTCCATTGGGGCCCTATAAACATCAGTTCAATATTTACTACCGGTACTTAATTTGAGTTGGTTGGCAAATTCTCGGATTTTGAATTGCACAAAGGCATTTCAAACAAGCATGAAAAACATACCAAAAGTATACTTTTACTCGAAAACATAATAAATACCTTTTTCAATCATTAGTAGTTTTCTGGTAACCAATGATAGGTCATGAGTAAACTTAACCACTGTAGCTTGCAAGCCTGAGGAAACCTGGAAACAAGGGTGCCTGCCATGTGAGCCAGACACACCGGGGGTGAACCTCTTATGTACTCTTCCATGATAAGTGTCCCGGGTTCTGTTTACGTGCAGTACCAACCCTAGTATACGGGACCTACGACGTAATGCCCTTCCGAAGGCCATATAGCATTTATGGTAAAGTACCTTGCTCAAGGACACATCAAGTGCCACGACCGGGACCAGAACCCGGACTCTGCTGACCAAAAAAAAAAACACACCAGAGCTTGAGCCCGGTGCTCTAACTGCTCGGCCACGAAACGTCCACACGCTAATTTCAAGGTAAGTTTTTTAGGAACGATTGAAATCAACGAAGTACGTCAAACAAATGATAAATTGTGCTCAATGAGTATCACCGAAAGTGAAATCCTTTGGGAATGGACAACTGAGAGCATGGAGGTAGAAATCCTCCATGCTGAGCGGAAGGACCTGTTTATAACCGTTGGCGAGATTAAGCCACATTTTAGAGTCAGATTTTTTTTTTCACAGATCGTGGGCATTGGGGGGGGGGAGAGAAACCTCACCAGAATCAAATTCCAACGGATTTCGAAGGCTTCAAAAGGAAATCTGATGGATCTGATTTTGCTTGGTCATGTGATGATAGGATACGACGAGATAATTCAATCATGGATTTCCTCTGACTTAGGTTAGGTCCGGTGCCCAAAGGCATCGTCTTATAGAACTTACCCCTTTTTAATTCTCATAATACTCCATCATGTTTATAAGAGTTGCCTCGTATGATCCGGTGTCTTGTTATATCATGTTAACAAAAAAGCCAACCCGTGTTGGTTACTCACCCTCGTTTAAAGACATGGAATACATTATGGGGAGTTTGGTTTCACGGCAGGATCAAAACAACTCAAGCATCCTTATCTTGGCCCGGTACCGGGAATCGTCAAGCGAAAAACCACCGCTTATTAGGCGGCAGCAGAAAGAGCTACTTTTAACATAAGGAAATTCACTCCGGAAACTTCCGGATCAAAACTGATCCGGAACCGAGTCCCGTCTCAAATCGCCGATTGTTTCTATCAGAAGTGTGATGAGGCTATTCCTGCTTCTGCTGTATAAATGTCTGGTATTAATGTCTCGTATTATATATTTAAAAAAAACCAGAAAAAAACTACCGGGTTAGAAATCAACCCGGATTCCGGGTCAGGGGGCCTGACTCATTTATGGATCGTGCCAAAACGGAACTTGGTTTTTAAACAAAATTGGTTTTCACCCGTCATCGGTTTTCTGCGTCATAATGACCCGTTTTCTCCCAGGAGCTAGTAGAGTGTAAACTGGAGGTTTGGGTTACATCTTGCAAAGCAACTGATGTACCAACCCTTTATTGTTTTTGATATTTTTAAACTAGACAGTTTCAATGATTGCTCTTGGGTACGCAGAGAATGTCGTTACTCCCTTTAATTGCACCACGGGGGACGGTGACTTGACCCTAGGTAGCAATCTTAACTGTACGGGTTCGAAGGTGTAGGAAGTTGAGCCACGTTCACACGGTTTACTTATTTAAAACAAATATTAAACACAACCATTCCAATTAACAACCAGTGATGCTTTTAAGACTTTAAGTACATTATTTTGTGTGCTTTAAGCTTTCAAAGCCTCTTGGATATGAGCCAGACTCAGTAGGACAGCCGGAGAGTGCGACCATAGAGAAAGAACCCACGGGTCCCGATGAACAGTCTCGTCGATCACCAACAATAGGGGCCTTTATGTCAATTTTGAGTAAACCAGACGTTATTTTGTCCTCGTATCCTCTCCAAAGCACTCATTTAGAAGTAGGCAATTCATGGACCGAGCAGGGATTACATCCTCTGCGTTTATCCATTCACGTTCAAGTGGAAACATTGATTTCCAATTCAAAAAGACAATACTAGGCCTCATGCACGTGACGTCATTTGAGCAGGGCGCCCTCCTATGGAGGTCAAATGAAAGTTGCTCATTGGCTCATCCTGACTGGGCGCCGCGCTTACAAAGCCATGCGTTTCCACTATTTCATTGTCTTCTGGCCACTAAGATGGCAGCGTGATGACGTCAATAAATAACGTCCATATCTATTAACAACTCTGACTGTTTTAACAATCAAAAAGTCGTGTTGGGGTCAATGCGGTTGGGTCATGCTGTACACCACATCAAAACAATCCCAGCAAGTTAGAATCATGGAATGACACAACCAATGAACAAAACTGTGAAAGACACCGATGTCAGATCAAAACAACCATTAACATATATAGGTTGAAGGTAAGTTAGATCCAGAGTTTCAGGTCGCATTGACCAAAGTTTGGTCTAGCCCCCGTGACCATACACAATTTATAACAGCCGTGGGCAGTAAAGCGTCCTCTGGGGGCTCCTTGGAAATCACTGGGGAAGCAACACTGTCATGATGGGGAGCCGCCATGCAAACCAGGCAGTAACGTCAGCTAATGATTTAAAGCAAAAAAAGTGGGAACTGGAACCCCTTCCTAGATCCGCCAATGACTTCCTTTTCAAATAAATTTCCCAATATTTCATTATCTGACTTACTGTGCTGGAAGTTCAGAGCTAAATCTGTGCCAAGGTCGATGCGTTGCGGTTCCAGCAAGGCCGCCCACTTTATCATCTGCACCGCGAAGATAATCAAGTTGTGTAAGAGCTTAAAATAATAATTATCCTTTCAGCTATCAAACTGAAGCGATTTGAGATCCTCTGCTCTATTTGGGGAACATTAAAGGGGTGTTGCAACACCGCTATAACACAACATGTTGTACTATATCATGTCATCCTGTACCCAAAACCTTCGTAGAGGGCCATGCCACACGTGACAATATACGGCATGTAAAAGTAACCATTCAGTTCAAGACAATCTCAAAGAAGAAAACACAATATTTACTTAATTTAGTTGTGGATATAGTAAATCCGTTTAGGCGCCTTTGTTCTTCCATGGAGGAAATTAGCGTCACTTCTGTACGCAGTGCTGCTACTGGCTGCCTCCCAGATGTCGAGGCATATTGCCTTGAACAGTTTGAGTCCCTAATTAGAGTACAAGCAGATTAATCAACAGAATGTCGGAAGGTTTTTTTGCTTGTTAAATATACCGTTTTCAGAATTTAGACATAAATATACCGTTTTCAGAATTTAGACTTAAATTGTGCCAACGTTCGAAAGAATACCAATGCGGGTTTCTTTTCACATTCGACTGATTACTTTCACATTATTGACCGATTACGGAAACATAATCTGTAATCAATTATCGCTAATCGATGCACAGCAAACAAGTAATTTTAATGAAAAGGTGGATGATAAGATCCAGGCGAGTCTCTAGCTTCTTCAGTTTTTCAAAGTTTATAATTGCGTGCATTGGTAAGATCGTTGACGTTGGTTAATAAAAGATACAGCCCTCAAAGTCGAATATTTTTTAAGCACGAGTATTTTTTTCAAAATTGTTCTGCATAGTCAAGCGTCAGAAATTACACCAAACCACTTTCCTTACTGAATAAAAAAAAGGAGCCCGTCCCCACCCCCTCCCCTCACACACACCATTTATAAATGTATATTTACTTCCTCTATTTACCCAGGGTGAGTCAAATCTGCCATTAGTTAAACAAAATGCCACATTCACTCCATGGTTTGTTTGCAAACATCGCACCTTTGGTTATGAGAGAAACCCCCACTTACAAAATTCCCCAACTACCTGTGACCTTCGGAGGGGGGCACATACAAACCTTTAAATCCCATAAAGTTCCCCCGAGGTAGTCGGTGCAGGCACCCCCTTTTTTTTTGACTCGAGCAAACCCCGCATCTTCCTTCTCCATCAAGGTGCAACATAAGATCAGGATATCAGAAATTAATGCAATATTTCTCGAATTAATTGGGGAAACGGTGAGAGCAAAAGAGACGACAAGTGAAAATTGATACCCTGATTACAGATTCTGAACTCCGAACCACAGTATACGTGCACCATAAACAAACTTTTGCCTAATTGAGATTACGTCCGCAAGAAAATTTTGCGGACGTTACACAACTAAATGTTTCTCGTGACAGGGCCGTACTACCTCTTGGAGGTTGAAGGTAACGTCAAGTTTATCGACTGACAGCGGGGGTTAGGAAGTTATATGCCAACAGCAAGACAAAGTTCAACAGACGTGAGTTGTCAGCAGTCGAGTGTATTTTTATAGACCATTTCCAGTTACATGGTCGATAAATTTGACTAAAATGCATTAAGCCAGATTCATACCTGATGGGATGTATTTTGTTTATACCTTGGGGACCCCAGCTAGGCCGGAAGAGAGTTTGACACATTCATCGCTCATCAATGTCCAAACCGTTTTCTTCCCCCGTTAATATTGAGCTTGAAGGGAAACCGTTAACAGCGACGTGTCATCTGTTTGCATTACTAGGGATAGGATGTTCCTGCTGGCGCGAATATTATGGTTAGGCCTCCGCTTTGCTTTAAAGATGCACAGTTCATGGTTTCAAGGTATAAATGTTACCATATAACTACATATTAGTGAGAAATTAATCACCGAAAACCCCACACAAAGTCAAGCTGAGGTCAGTTTTAAGGTACTTTACCCATCGCATTGATATTACGGGAGCCATCCTTTACCCAGATTTCGGGTCTCAGGAGCTTGACCCAGAAATGGGTCAAGCTGACTCAAAACTGCACAAAAACGAGATTTTTACCCGGATTCAGCGTAAATTTGAACAACTTGTAGGTAATTTTGACACGATTCCGGGTCATACTGACCCTCATATTGGTTCAGGCAAAACGGGTCAGGCTAAATCCGGGTCAATTTCGACCCGGGAGCCTTTAGAGTGCATGAATTGTCTAGGAAGTATCAACATTGTGAAAGGTTTTAAAACGTATTTAGTATTTAGTATTTGCGCTGGTTAGTCCAAATACGCAACAGAGTGTAATGTATAAAGTACAGAAAAAAGATATCCCCGAAATGCTATACGTCATCAGTTGCTATACTACTCAACATTTGCATGCAGTACTAACAAAACAAGTTCAACCTAAATATATTGGTTAAGCAAAATTGCCGCATAAAATAGTTCCCTGCTAAGTTTCGTACCATGTTGATTTGTGCGAAGGTGCCCATAAAGAAGGAACCCAGACTTTAATATAAACGTAAATATGTCCATTTGAGCGACCTTTTGCACTATGTTGTAAACAAATTTCTTTCGCGACTTTGCCCAGTGTCGCCAACACACGTCATTTTTCCCTTGATAAAATTGCCCACAATTTTCTTGCGAAATGTTGCAACTTTAAACCGGCGCTTCAAGATGTGTTATTCCCACCATGACAGCTCTATAAGGATCGGGGAAAGGGCTGTAAAGGTCGCACGATTACCTGTACGGTGAGACCGAACATGTGCTGATGTTTTTTTGTTCTTCAAATGCCAGCCAGCCTTGTCTAAAATCGTAACTGAAGGGATGGAAGTCCTAAATGCAAGGAAGTGTTTAAAAAACACAAAGCAATGCATCTTTATTTGAGCACGGAAACCTGTGGCATCCGCTCGAAAACCTTTGAAAATAACACACTCACTAAAAAAAAAAGAGTACTCCCACGTGAGCGAACCGATTACAACTAATATATCCGTTCGACGTTTTATTGCACATTATATTCTGATCGCAGTTACACATTTACGTTTGCAACGCTGCGGTACATAGCGTGGCACTTCCGTAAATGATTGCCTGCTCTTTGCAACTCGCGGAAATTAACGTTAGCGGGTCCTCACATACGGTGCCATGGCACCTGGGTTTTATAAACGAGCCTGCGTCAACGCGGCGGCACTGAAGGGACCTCCGTGCCCCACAAGAGAAAGTTATGCAAATGTTTCAAGGAGCTGTGAACACAGTTTATGTACGGTAAAAGATTCTCCTCACAACATTGTGTTCACGGTACAAACACGGAGCAGGTGTGAGGACGAGAAAGAGTTGGAGGGAAACCATCCAAAGGTGCTGGCAGGAGATGAAAACCAATGCGTTCAACTAGAAGAGAATACTTTTGTTTTATTGGACAGATCTGTTGCGAGGTGGTGTCTGACATGTCGCCTTATCGTATACGCCACGCCCAGTTCGCGACTTGATATCTCCACTCAAATCGTATCCGAACCAGGCAATGACGCCATTGCGCCAATAGTATAGCCCTGGAAAACATTGTACAAACCATCGATTCAAAAGTTAATATTTAGGTTCAATGAATTATATTCAATAATATCACTATAGAGTCTAAACATTCGCTCTCGAAAAAGCAATGGAACATCATTTTAAAGGGTGCAACTTTCAGTGTAAGCCTATGGCGATTTAGATACATTGAATGGCAACATATTCGTTGTGTGCAAGGAAGAAGGGCGCCTTTGTGCGCCTCTCTAGGCGCACAAAGTACGTTTTCCAGTAACAAAAGGCCGTAAGCAAAGTGATGGGTCTTCTGACAAAAATAAAGGGCATTATTGTTACAGTTTTGTTGCTATAGAATTACCCCAAAAGAGATGATTTCTCATTTCTGTGCATAATCAGACCTTCCAATAATGACCTATGGAGGACATAAAACCGATCAAACTTTGTGCAGTAACTTTTCGTTACGTCCTTCTTTGGTGCACATGGCGGTTTGAGGGGGGAAAAGGCACACAAGGCAACCCCTACTATACAACTCAGTGCGCATGCGGCACCTGTAACCACACGGGGAAAGCTACAGTTAGGCTTCACCAAAATGTTACTGTGAATGGATAGTAATAGTTTCAGGGATGAGAGTCATTGTTGTTTAAAAAGTCTGAAACTACATTAATATGTTGGATCCAAATTTTAGGACATACACATGTAGGGCCTACTTGAAATGATGGCGTTTCTACCTTTTGATAACCCCTAGGGAGGCTTTGGAAGTCAAATGGCTTTTAGGAAGTGTCCTAGGCACTAGTGAAGTAGATAAAAATGTCAGTCTTTAACTCTTTAAATTTTTAATGTATGTGGACAAATTAAAGTCTTTTTTTTTATTCACCAGGATGACATAAAAAGTTTGAATTCAGACAAAAGTCTGAAAAATCTCATCCCTGTACTTTACAGCTGGAGGGTTTTTTGGTAATGGGATCGTGGGTATATTAATCGCGACATCTGAGGCAACAACAAATACACAGCGAACTACAAAAAGTGCAACTCTTAACGGACGAGCAATGTGCTCAAGGACTCAATTTCTTTTCATACAATTACCTTACATTTTTGTAACAAAGTACATCCGATTTATGAGCAAAGGCAACCTGTTAAAAACCAAATCAAAACAACTTAAAAGAAATCACAAAAATTTGAAGAGAAATCTTCAAATTAATGATTAATTTAACCCTTTTGTGAATCACTCATACTCCTTGCCCGGTAAACAAGATTTCAATTAAATTCAATTTTAATTCAAGTCAATATTTGTTTCACACTACTCTTCTCGAAATAGAAAATAACACAAAATATTACAGACTAGCGAAATAAGAAGCAAAGAAAACGGAGAGGAAAGAGTTAATCTAGTAGACCAAAATGAAAGAGAGAATTAGGCTGTCACTCAGGCAGATCAAGCCAAGGCTTGTAGAAGAAAACAAACTACAAACGTGGAGACAAGACAAACAGGTAAAAAAAAATAACACCCAAAACCAAAACACACCAACAAAAACAAAAACAACACATAAACAAACAAACTGTGGATGCAACATGTCTAAACTAGCAGGGCTATTAAATAAATGGCTGATGGTAGGAGCTGGGCTGATTTCCGTTGCCAATCTCAAAGATTTACAGAGTTATAATTTATTGGTTGAAATAATTTGAAAAGTTTCAAGGCCAGATCAACATTTCCCAACTAAACCAAAGACCGTCAATTTAAAAATCAAGTAAGAGCACACGTATAGGAATTAACAGCCCCACAGCACGTACATACCAGACGCTAATGGCAATGATTATAGGTGCATGTCCCAACGGAAAAATATCTAAGTTGTTAACTTCCCTTATCGAGACCTTTCTTTAACTCAATTAACCCACTTCCAAGGAGTTGCGCTTAAAAGCTCAACTGTAATGACGTCTTCAGATGAAAGACTCTTAACGCTTTCATAGTACTTTCAATTCAGATCTATTAGGTTAGGCCTATGACAAACCTAACTGCGATCATCGAATCAAAGTTGCTGTTGTTGTTGATGTTTGAATGTTATGTTGTTACTTTTTTTTAGTCAGAACTGTACTTGAACTATTTAGCGTTCCAAGATTTACACATAACCTTCATGTCAAGTTGGACAACTTCCCTTGAAATAAGTTCCCTTGAAATGCTTTGGTTTTTGAGAAATTAGTAACACGGTTACCGGTAACCGATCTCGCCAGTCCCTAATCTGATTCTTGAAAACGATTACGGTCTTTTAGAAATTATTGACAGTTACCAAATGGCATGGCCGCGTGTGCTTTCACTCTGTCAGCTTAATGATTATCAAATTACACCACTCATCTAAAGGGCATCTGCAGCAAAGAGTCATAATAAGGACAACGCACTGTTTGCACACAAACTTACATCTTCTTGAACTTGTTTTCTTATTTGAGGGTTGAAACACTCTGTGAGCGCGATGCTGTTTCGGGTAACTATTACCGACAGATATTATTTATGTGACTCACTTTTTGATGAGAAGAAGAAGAGCAGTGGTGTAACTAAAGGGGCTCTAAAACTGATGTCCGTGGCCCCCGGGTGCCCCTCCCCCCCATTTGATATCTGGAGTTTTCAGATTAAAAATTACCCGAGTAAAATAATACAATTTATGGGCTTTAATTTTAAAACTGCTTTTTCCATTTTCATGTAATGCATTTGTTATCACAGTCTAGTCAGATTATCTCATACAAAAATACTCAATGACATAACAAGAGCACCAAAAAGGGGCTTGTTTGTAAAAAAAAAAAAAAGGCAAAGTAACAGACACTACTTTTATTTTGGCCGGAAGTGCCACCCCCCTCCTAGATAAAATGGTGCACCCCTTGTGCCCCCCTAAGATTTCCTCCTATAGTTCCTGCTCTGGAGAGAAGGGAGGCAACTTTGTGATGCCAAATTAATATCCATCGGAGCAGGCGGCAACCTCAAATG
This sequence comes from Pisaster brevispinus, assembly GCA_023634235.1. Taxonomy (NCBI): domain Eukaryota; kingdom Metazoa; phylum Echinodermata; class Asteroidea; order Forcipulatida; family Asteriidae; genus Pisaster; species Pisaster brevispinus. The sequence continues at coordinate 15,170,521 of JAMKCF010000007.1, read as the reverse complement.
TTTACATACCGGTAACAAATTTAGACACAATTTCCAGATGCGATTAAATAAAATAAACATGAATGACTATGCGTCTAAAATCGGCGTGTTTACTACCATGAGAGTAAAATAAAAATGTTCTGCCCTTTTTATACACTCTAAAATCTTCCAGGGCCCAATTTCATAGAGCTGCTTAAGCAGAAAAATAATGCTTAACAATTTCCTGCTAAGCAGAAATGAGCAGGATACCAGTCATAAATTGTACACGTGACATGGTAGTTTGGCTGGTAACCTTATTCTGGTCAGCAAAATTTTAATGTGCTTAGCAAATTTTTGTGCTTAAGCAGCTCTATGAAATTGGGCCCAGGTCAGAATTGACCCAGATCAGGGCCTGATTTATTTCCGGGTCAGTTTGGCCCGGAATCTGGGTCAAAATGGCCCAGAAATAGGTCAAAATAACGCAGAATCCGGGTAAAAAAAAAGAAGGTAATTTTTAAAACCACTTTTTGGGTCAGCCTGACCTGAAATGGGTCAGGGTACGGGTAAATTTTGACCCGGTAGTTTTGAGAGTGAATATATCAATAACAAAAGTTATCGACCACCTTTTGCTTAAAATCCCCAATGTTTATTTTAATGAAATTTATTTTTTTGTTCTAACAACTGCATTTTGTTTAATACTGATCTTTTTCTTCTAAAAATGGCAATTTAATGCTGCAATTCAGCTTCCTGACTGCCTAGCTAAGAATAGTGATAAAAAATACCGATTCAAAATGTATTGAGTTCCCAAAGCAAATATGTTAAAGTTATAGTCTCGCATTCCTCGCACATACCATTGGAAATATCAGTTTAGGAAACCATTAAAAAAGGGAAATACTTTCTCTTAAAAATTCTCAAGAGTGTACAGTAATTACAGCTCAGCACCTCAGGGGAAAGAGTGCATGGTCAACGGTACCAACAAACCATGAGCTCACGACATAACTTCCCTCGAGGGTTTGTCTCTAGTTCACTTCCTGAAATGACCTAACCCGCTCTCTCATGCCCCCTGAAAAAGCCTCGAGCAAAGACTAACGACATAAGCTAACTGCCTATTACACACCTCTGACAATTAAGCCACGACTAATTGGCAATGACGGACGGTCCCTTTATAATTTATTTTAGAAGGTAGCGATTTGATGATAGTGTCCTTTCCAATTGAGACGCCAGCTGTAAACAGTTACCATGTTATGAGAAGACATGGAGAGAAATATTTATCTACCAGGAACGGGTTCGGGCGTCTACGCCCGAAATGTTGTTTGTCATTAATAGTGTATAAAGTGACGCAGGAATCCGGTTACACCTAGTCACCAGACCATGATACATTTCAACCTTCAAACAGGCCGTAGCTTTTAAACACTAATTACAAGGTTATCTTTGGGAAACCACATATATTTTATCCCTCATCATAAAGTTATTACTCTCGCATTTTGAAAAAAAAATTAACAAGTTTTGGCAGTGCTGTCTCTTTAAGGAAAATACATTTTCAAGTTTGACTTGTTGGAGCTACACTGCTGAATGAATACGTCGAATCAAGACAAACCGTCATCTTGCATTAATGTCTTTCTCGTGATCGAAAGACTTACATCTTATTTACGGATTCCCAATCCGTCAAAATAATTCCTCGTGATAACTAATTGTTGCGGACATTTAATGTCGAACCATCTATACGGGCAGCAGGTGCTGCAGCTTTAACCCAAACTCTTCCACGGTGCCCATTTACCGAATTCCAGTTCATCAAAACAATTTCATCATTACGATCACAATTTGTTGGGGATGTAGCAGTCAAAAAATGTCAAAACATTTTTTACAGGCATGCTGGTGCTGCAGCTATAAACCAAAAACTTCTCGCACGATGTCAAACTCTTTTACCATTCCCATTCATCATGATTCCCAACTCGTAAAATGTGGAAGTAATAGGGAGCAAATCTCAGAACTTTACCGAAAGTGAACGTTTTCAAACTAACTGTCGGAGTGAGGCAAAGGGTTACAACTGGCCTTTTAACACTATCTCTGACGACCAGCTGTTAAGCAGTTATGCTATACTTCTTTATATCCCATCTATACATGAGCAAATTAAGGTTTCGTTTCTTTACACAAAGTGACACTTCAGTCTTCACCAATTGGTCCATTACAGGCCGGTCAAGACCTTGGTGGCAAATTGAATTTCCATTAGAAAGAATACCTCATTGTGAGTCATTACCGTTGTCCTGCGTATATAACTTTAAATGCAAACATGTGCAATATATTCGAACATTTAAAGCGGCATTAGTGGATGATCTTTCTGGGTCCTCCGGGCTTAATGAGTTATCACAATGTCACTTGAGCTTCAGCGTGCTTTTCCTTTTCGAGCATGAGGCAGATTTGTAACTATAATAATAACAATCTGCGAGTGCAATCTAAAAACTGACCTCATTCCTTGAACTTCAACGTGACTTCATCAAAGAACAGTTTCATTCTTTCCACTGTGGTGACCTTTAACCCCCAGTGGGGCATCATTGGGGACACCTGATACAGTCCTTTTTTTTTAAGAGACTAATTTAAATGATGATTATTATTACTACATGTACATATTTCTGGTAATAAAACCAAGGATGCCTCATAAGTGCACTTAATCCCTGTAGCTAGCAAGCCTGGAGGAAACCTGTAAACAAGGGTGAATGCTTTGTGAACCAGAAACATCGGGATTAACCCCAAAAGTGCACTTAATCCCCGTAGCTATAGCAAGCCTGAGGAAACCTGTAAACAAGGGCGAATGCTTTGTGAACCAGAAACATCGGGATTAACCCCAAAAGTGCACTTAATCCCTGTAGCTATAGCAAGCCTGAGGAAACCTGTAAACAAGGGTGAATGCTTTGTGAACCAGAAACATCGGGATTAACCCCAAAAGTGCACTTAATCCCTGTAGCTATAGCAAGCCTGAGGAAACCTGTAAACAAGGGTGAATGCTGTGTGAACCAGAAACACCGGGATTAACCCCTACCGTTCCACAAAAAGTGCTCGGGGTTCTTTTACATGCACTACCAACCCCTTCATCACCATCAATCATTACGCAATAGACCCCTCGCATTGGCCGCCATCATTGATGAAACGTGCACGCGAGGAAAGGCTATCATTGGCTGAGAGTCGTGCGCGAGCGTACACGCGGGCACTTTCCCCATTGTTTTTCATCAAATATGGCGGTCAATGACGTCATGTGCAATTCATCTATACTCGAAAAAACTCCCGGGTCAGAATTGACCCGGGTGCAGCCTGAGCCGGAGGGTGGTTTTAAAACTGGAAATTTAACTCAGATTTCTGCGTCGTTTTGACTCATTCCTGGGTCATTTTGGCAAAGGTTTTGGGTCACACTGACCGGGGACCCTGATTCGGGGTCAATTATTCAGACCCGGATCTTTTTATAGAGTGAAAGGTCAGAATATTCCCGAGTAGAGGACTTCCCGATTTGTTTTATTGGAAGTATCCTGCGAGAAGAAAAAAAGAAATGGAAATGGCCTTGCTATTTCAAAGTTTCCAGGTCAAGACCGTGCGCGCCCACTGCTACCAAAACAGTAGCCATACTCGTACAGGCGTAAAAGACAACCCAGTAACTGTAATAGATCTACCTAAACCCAAAAGTCCGTTGGTTTTATAAGCCATCATATTGCAAAATAAGAATTACCAAGAAAACCAACCACGTCATGGGGTGTTATCTAAAATCTGCCCCTTTAAACGTTCACCGCGGAAGCCTCACAAGTTAGGATACCCGGAGACGGCTCGGAACATGCCCAATTATCGCCATTTCCCAACTATATTCCACATATAGGGATGGTGGTCATAGACGCAGCCACGGGCGTATCATTAGAGTATTACAAAGCGTTTGTGAGGCGTTTCGTCGTCAGGGGGCGTTGGGGGCCAGGGTTATCAATTGGGCCTGATCGTATTTACGGAACATGTTTTATTTTCCCAGAGAAACACTACGCATCGTAAATTAACACTTTGGGCTCGTCACTCACCATTCCTATTACACAGGGAAACACTCTTGAAAGATTTATCTTGAGTCAAAATGTCATTGGAATTAAAAGTCTTCCCGTTTCACCGAATACAGGGAGGCAACAACGTCACAAGAGTGCGTCTCCATTTTAAAGTAAGCGTGAACAACTTGGGCCTCGCCCAAGTCTTGCTCTTCCCTCAAATTACAAAAGGGGTTTATGGAATTCGGCACTAACCATCAATATCATCAATCAATAATCATCAATAAGTGCCATGGTATAAAAATGTCAACTACAATTGGCTTTAGGCCGGATTGGGCCGGATTTTGTACAAGGCGTGATCCTACATCTTTTGTTACACATATCAACCATATATAAAACTGTATAGCAAAGCAAGATCAAAGTTTTGTCTGCTCAGAACTATATAAGGTCATTAATTGCAATTTCATATTCGTATTGTTCAAAAGGTCATTAAAGTGCTTTTAAATTTGAAAAAACAAACCTCAAAATGATCATCAACAAATGAATGTTTTACTTAGAAAATGAATGGCGTTATTTTGCCAAACAAAAACTTTGAAGGACCACTCTTGATCAGTAAACCCCATTTACCAGGGAGCTCCAAAATATGCAAAAGCAATTTTATCAAACCCCTACAAACTGCACTATTGACCTCATAGCTCGGACCAGACGAAATGTCAGATCAACTTACAACTGAGTTTTCAGTGTACTGTTTACAAAACAAAAACAAAAAATATATAAACCACATTGTTCATCAAAGCATGATTATATGCATAAAACTTTCTTCAATCGAAAGATCCCCTGAACCAAACTGCAGTTGGTCCGAAGCTCTTAACCCGGGTGAGAAATGCTAAAGCCTCCACAGTCATTACTCCGTTATCTTAATAAATTACTGTCCATTTTTTTGCAGGGAGAACCCGGGACCTCATAAAATTACGACACGCAAAAATGTAGACAGCGCGGTGCTTGCCCAATTATAGTTATTTCCCCATTAATGAGGCACTCAGACCATGTCCACGATCATCGGGAAAGGTCCGGGCCCAGCCTGTTTATGTAACGCCTTAAGCAGCCCAAATTAATCGTCGATGGGATTCATAATGGGGCATGACGAGTGACCGTACATCCCATACAAGGCCTATATTACGAACCGTGTCCGAATTCGGCAGTGACAGAATGCCGAAAAAGACTAAACCAGCGACGTTGCCATATAACCAAAACGGGACACGGTATGCAAACATGTGCTCCAACTTTAACACTACTTGAATTAACTACAGGTTCCCCTCACACGAACCCAAGACCCAAAAGGGCAATCACCGTTGATCTTGATGAATCAAACGCCAAGAAAGTCGATCACGTCTTGAGAGTATATACTACCCGAGGCCTCACAAGAACCCAAACAGACACAACATCCTAATCACCACGATCGGGCTACGTGCAGTCAGATCATATTTAAAAGAAGGCATAGAGATTGCAATGTGACGTAAATCGGACATCTTTACGGGCAATTTGGAACACACAGTCATGCGTTTCGCACGCGAGAACGGCGTGCAGCACGCGCACATTTCTCCCAAAACTCATCGCACGATCGGTTAGTGAACAGTGCGGCTGTGTTAATAATTTGAGCGCTTGACGCGCCTGCAGGCCAAAAATGCAACTTGCCCGTAAAGATGGCGTCTATTGGAACTACTTAGTACTACAGGTTGGCATTTCGAATACATGTTCATGCATGACTTTAATTGCCTTACCTTTAATGAAGCAAAACAAACATGGATACCAATTGCACAAAACTGCCCATTCCGCCGGTCATTTAAAAAACATTACGGAAAGATGACAATTAAGTTAAGAATGTTCTTCCTTTTAAGAAACCTTTTCCATTCTAATCTGTCAGAAACAGCTTTTTATAAATTATGCCTAACAATGCTTGCTATAGAATTGATGTCCACAATCTAATGGGAACTCTTTTGGAGACGCAATAGGCGGCCAGCAAGACTTCATTGACCTCCGAAAAAGGTGTGCGCATGCTCAGAACTACATATGTCTGCTGCCACCTAGCGTTCCGAAGTCTCTCACTGACTCAACGTCGTTTAAATTTGAGATTTCTTTTTACTGACACGCTGTTTTTAATAATACCGAAATATTAACAAAGACACGGTAAATCTGGCTTCATTTTTGCATCACGAACTTCCATATGGTTTGTATTCAAATGTCGTGTGTAGTTTGAGGCCCTTCCATCCTTTTCAGAATCAATTATCAATAACCTGTCACGGTCGAACCTGGGTTACCTAAAAAGAATTATGATACGTAAACACAGACAGCTTGAGGCTTACCCAATTATAACTGTTTCCTCAATAAGGAAGAGTCTATGTAATCATAATACCCATCTCAAAAAAAAATAAAAAATGCTAAGCACAGCATGATAATACTTCTCAGACGAGTAAGGGTTACCAGCGAGCAGTATACACTTACAGTACCCGAATTAACTGGTGTCCCTCCAGCTTTCGCTAAGCTAATTAACGAGTACGGCGACACTTTCTGCTTAACGCTTCTAACAAATTAGGACTATGAGTTTACTCACCCACGGGGTCACTCTCTCGAGGATCACAAATTGGACCTGACATTCGTGATTGGGTTTGCGCAATAAATTTCGCGTTTCCCTCCTTATTTCCCTCGACAGATACCTCTTATCTGGTCGCCATCTTTATTTCATTTGCGATTACAAGTTTCCTTCGGATGGCCTGAGCTCTAACAGTTTTCCTGCAGTGTTGTGTGATTTCATAATACCGACACTTTTTCTTTCCAAATTGGGTGACTGGGATCCAGTCTAGCGCCCATTCTAGAGAATGTTTCTTTATCACGTTGTAGGAACTTCCGTTTCCTTTTTCATGGGATTTTTATCACACCCAGTCTGAGAGCAGACTCATGCCAAAGTACTGTGGTTACAATAGAAATTGTTGTAAACTCATGGTCCTATAAAAAAAAACTATTTTTAGCTCGTTATTCTGAATAAAAATGTGTACTTTGAAAACTCCCGGGTCTAAATTGACCCAGTTCCGTGTCCCACGGGGCTTGACCCATTTCTGGGTCAGTGTGACCCGGAATATGAGTCAAAATGACCCAAGAATGGGTCAAACCGACGAAGGATCTGAGTCAACATTCCATTTTTGAACCAGTTCTCGGGACAGCCTGACCCAAGCCCTTGGGAACCAGAGGCAGTCAGTTCTCACCCGGGAGTTCATGTTGGCACTCACAGTTCGATGTTGTGGAAGCAGATCTCAAATGGGCATGCAGTAGCATGAACTTTGAAGTTAGAAACAAATCTAACCTCGAAATAACATTTGATGCTCCTCTGTTAACACACACTATCAAGAGTTTCACCTGAGAACTTCTACTTAATGTCCCTCTCCATTATGAAGTCAAATATACCATAAATATCCCTTTTATCTTAAGTCGTCAGTTTGATTGCACGGACACTAGTAGGTGCATCACACTTGTCCCTCATTCATGTATCCTCCCTTCGAAGCATTTGTTTGAGCAACTAGCCAAGGAATGAACTTTGGCCCTGGGTTCCCCACCCCCCTCATCCTAGAACCGGAACCTCCCATATTTTACAATTCAGGAGGTGTAAGGAATTTGTGGTTACAATTCAGGAGGCTTACAGACTCTGTTTATCACCACAAGTGCAAAACTACAGCATGGACTATTTCTGTTTCCCTTTTGGTGACTGACTTACTTTCTTTCAAGAAAATTTGACGACTCCAGGATATTTTGGGAAAATCAGGAAATCGGGAGAAACAAATCCTTAGAAACCACATGCCTGCTAGCCAGGGGAAGTCACCAGCAGGTTTGGCCACAATTCAAAACCTGTATTATACACTTTCACCTATGAGCCATCCATGCACATGGGTGAGAGTTATTGCTGAAAAGGGGTCTAAAACTAGAATCCCGATTTTAGAGGGTATGTTGAACGGACGGCACTTTTCGGTAACCACAAAACTAATACATGTAGATTTCAAGGAGCTTTTAGGAACAGCATCCTCACCACAAGAGAAGTAAATCAAACAGCATAAATCTCCTTATAACATCTGAAGAAAATAACATCCGATTTTCTTCATCATGCGGACAAAAAAAGTCTGAGTTCAGATAAAAGTGTACAATTTCTCATTCCTGCATTATAAGCTAAATAAACCCGTGAAGTCTGGGTTGAAGAGAACTTTTTAAAAAAATAACAAAATAGTCCAAGTGGCCATCGTAAATTTTTTTTAGCCACCGTTGCTCAAACAGCCGTCGGTTAACCGTTCTCAAAACTTCACATGAACTTTTTTTGCGCCTGCTGCGCGCGCATGCATCCAACCGGACGACCAATCATGAGCCAGCCAAACACCTGTTCCAAGAGAGTATTCATAGCATAGACAGAGTTAAGGGGGGGGGGAATAAAGTAAAAAGTTCGGGAAAATGCATGATTCACTAATACTGGGAGAGCATTATGTGACTTACCGGCACGGAATCACGTGTCACAAGTGATGAAGGGGGCTTCATAAATAGGGGGAAATCGGACATTTGTGGAAAATGCAACACATGTGGGGCGAATAGCGAGTGTATCCTGCCCAAAAGATGTCAAAAGGTATTTTTCATTCCGGCGCTAATATTTGAACTGCCTGGGGCAACGTTTGTTGCACGTGCATGGCCTTTGATAAAGGGGAATTGAAGGCCAGAGTTTGTTTTATCAAACCGCGCCCAAGAAGGGCGGCCTGGCAAAGATAACCCCACCAATCGTCTCAAAAGTAACAAGACTCTTACATCTTTTATACGGTTTGTGACGTCACTCTTCCTGTATATACAATGCTTGACTGCACTTTTCTTAACGTTGGATTTGTTCTTATATATGCAGTCTAACATTATATGCAGTCTAACAGTTGATGTCGGGGACGTTTTTATAATAATTCTAGAGGCATTTTGGTTAAGAGTTCATACAACAACATTCCTTAGGCCCCCCTTGTGACAACCTCGTACCCGGCTTCAAACAGGCGCAAGGTGCCTAAGCCGGAGCCAAGACAGAAGCCAAAGCCGGAGCCAAGACCCAAGCCAAGGCCGGAGCCCAAGCCCAAACTGTGGTCTCGAAAAAGGGCCTTCGAAAGCTTAGTGGTTTATTCTATCGAAATAAGAGTGTTTCAGTAGCCCAGCTTCGCTCTTCACACTTCAGCCATTTTGAATCTTGGTGTATCGTATACAAGGCATTGTGCCTTTTCGAAAATACGGATTTGGCTCCAGCTCCTGCATGCTTGGGCCGCGTCATCAGTTTTGGAGCAATGTGCGTTCCAAACAAACGAAGCCCGGAACGGCCAGAGATGGAACCTGAACTGAGGTTTTGGAAAAGCCCCTTAAACCACTGACGAGACTGAAGCACACTTTAAAGCCGGTTCTATCCCGAGGCATGAGGATTTCGATTTCTCGGCCCAGACACGGGCTCTGGTTCCTTCAACCACAGCCGGCTAAATTGAATCTCAAACCGCAAAACTTCAACAGTTACTGTTGATGGAGATGGAAGTAGGTGCTAGACTCACAAAAAAGTCCTCTAATAATATACCATCACGCCAAAAACACGCAACAAACCGTGTAAACAATTCGTCTGCCCATTTGCGAATAGGTTCCAGTTCTTAGTTCTTAGTTCTAAGTTCCAGTTTTAAAGTTTTAGTCACGACAAATAGGTTTTGTTTAAGATTTTTTTTTGGGGGGGGGGTAAGTGTGCGTAGATACGGCTGAATACAATTCAGTGTAATTCAAAATGGTGCAATAGACTTCTTTTTCTTCTTGTGCAAATGACAAATTATAAGCAGAACAGTCGACGGAACTTCCAGTAGGAGCTACAGACAGAAAAGTCCTCTAGAATCAAGCCCAAACATGCTAGAAAACCTGTTTTATCATTATCAATGCTCTGCCCACTGCGTTACGCTCCAATACCAGTTCCTATTTCGAATAGATTTTCCAGGGGAGGGGGCGGGTCTATGTGCGAACTGATGACTAATTTAAATTCAATGGTATTCAAAACGGTATTTATTATGGCAGACATAATTTGCGTATAAGCATGACGGTTAAACAAATGCACCTGAAATCTAATTAGCCAACAAAATGAGAAAGTTATCTGATTATAATACAACACTCTGATTGCGGATTGTATTTTAATTCTTTCCAGGTGCCCTAAGCTCAGCTCAAAACCCAAGGACATGTCAAAAGTGATGTTGACCATCTTCAAGTAATAAGACATAGGATTTGCGTAACACCACAATGTATATTGACAACAGATAGCTTTGAAACTCGGCCCACCTGGGATCGATGGGTTGTTTTATCGGGTGCTTCCTGATGTGGACAGGACCTGGCAAAAGTCCTTCATTAGCACCGGCCATTATAAAGTGTAGGTGTTAATCACATGCATTGGGAACAGGAATTAAGTTGACAACCCAATAAACTACAAGCTGAATAGAGGTTATTCATTTTAATTAAATTACTGACATTTTAATTATGTGTGTATATCATCAGCGCACGTTAGAAGCATGCACACATTTTTGTATTAAAAAAGTGATTCAATTTCATGATACTCTTTTAACTATAGTATACATTCTTGCATTAAAAAAAACCAATTTTGCTAACCAGAAATGTCCTTAGCAAAAACATTTAAGCAATGTTTTCTGTACATTTTTGAGCAGCTTTATCAAATTGGGCCCTCGGTTTTTTATTATTTATCATTATTATTATTATTTATTTTTGTAATGCAAGTTGGCCCCCAAACAAGGCCAAGATCCATTCTTTAGACATAGTGCGGAAGCATATTGTTAATCGTGTGGGTGAAAGGTTGAGATCATCGTTACAACCTCTTTCCCACCGTAGGTCCGTATAGCCAGCCTTTGTCTTTTCTACATATATTTTCATGGTAAATGTGCCACAAGTGTGTCCAACCTGGTTCCTCCTATCGGGAGGTTTGACCGTGAAACCAGGCTTTCTGCTTGTTCTCACCCAATGTTTTGCTGAGATGTAGAACAAAGAGCCATTCCGCCAGCTTTATCCCACATAATGCATCTCTTTGGTACATGTTTCCTTCCATCCTACAATCTAGACTGTTTTAAAGAGGAATATCAATTCCTATCTTCAGTAATTTTCATCTTAAATGTTTTCTTCTTGTAGCCCCCTTGATACCAAGAGTGGCCCTTTAAACGTTGTTTGGGGCAAACTCGCATTTATTTTTTTTTGTTTAATTGTTGTATTTATTTAAACAACACGTAAACGATGATTAAAGTATGATAGCATGCAGTCTAACCCCAGTGTAAAAAGTCTATACACTAGAGGCAAAAACACGTTCCAACTTCGATGGGAACTATTGCCCTAATAAGGGACCCCTACAGTACAAGCACGAAGTTCGTGGACGTGTGCTATGTCGGTGTTCTTTAGAGGAAAGTGGGTTGCAAGAAGAAGAAGGGGAAAAAAAAACAGCGGAACGATTCTGAAAACATCTTGGATCTATTTGACACATCCTTGCAGTTGACATTTCAAGTTCAAAACCAATTATTTTCTCCGAATTTCTGACTCCGAATTTCTGACGCATAATGCAAAAGGTGACTGAACGCTAGAGGTAAGTTACTCACGAGGAAAAACAGTTTCAATTATATTAGTAATCCACATTTCAAGTACAGGTGTCCACGGCTTGATTTAAACAGACAGTAGCGATCATCCATCCCAGCACAAGCAATTTATACACAACCATAAGTGAGTTAAGCCATGTGACCTATGACGTCAAGTGTTTCACAAAAGAGACCGAATTCCCGGCTGGCACAATTTGTACACAGCTCAATGAAAGAAGCATATCAATATCTTCATAAAGATAGCACTGCACGACTTTCACCAACTTTTGGTTGTGAAGAATAGGGAACTTCTCAAAGTATTCAGCCGTTATTTTTCACAGTCCTTTATTTTATGTTGCAATAGCAATTAGAAAACGGGACAGTTCTCACAACCAGTGTATATGTAGAAACTTGCCTGCCAGAAAATACTCCGGAGGTCACAAGGTCACCCTTTTAAGTAAACAGGGTGACAATGCCCCTAGTCCAAGTGGAGGTTTGGAAATGTATGTCATCACGAGGCCTTAAAGGCCGACAACCACATCAAAGGAAGTCCATTTGAAACGACAGTTTGGCTAACTTTTCACGGTGGTGACCCATGTCAGGAAACAACTAGAACAGCACCCCCTTTCCCAAACAAACCCCCCCCCCACAATTTCCTAACACACGAACAAGTCCGCAGAGAGGTTTTGACGTGTTCATTATAAAAAGGTCACACGTACAGATGTCAACCGCTGCAACCGATTGGATAGCAGTCGCTGAACGATTCACAGGAAGTTTATCCAAGACATCGATTGGGGGAAAAAATAAATATTATCGTGGAAAAAAAAGGAATAACAGTTTATAGTTTCGCATAACTTACGGGGGGGGGGGGGAGGAGGGGGCGCATGGACATCACCCCCACCCCGCCACTGGATATCACACACATCCTCACTTCGAACATTAAGTACTGCATTAAGTTATAATCAACATCGCATGTCGACCTCTGAAGAAAACATATATTACAAATTTGATTTGACTATTGATAGATTGATTCGACCTGTTCACTCATCCCATAGCTGACACTAATGATGAAGCATTATGCCTTTTCAATAATCGATCACTGGCACACGCATGCGTCAATCGATCACTTTTTAATCAATTTATCTATTTTCCGTATTTTTTTTTTTTTTTTAAGCAAAGCAGCTCATTACCATCATCGATCAAACCAATCCAAACATGCTCAATTTTACACAGCTTCATATATTAAGACTGATTTTAGACATTACGAGTGATGCGTAAATTACGAGGTTCGGAGATCCGATTGATCATCGGGGAAGATGTGATTGATTTTCGGCTGGTCTGGCAGCCCACAAAGGCTTGGAATATTGGCTTGGGGAAAACATACGTTAATTCAATCCTTCTGCAGCCTAGGAGTCTCTCAATAAACTAAATTTGCACTTTCAAATGTTTTAATTGAGTTATGAGCTCACGTGAGCCAAGACCAAAGTGCACTTTCTAAAAAAGAGCACACCATTTTCAAACGGAACTATTTTCTCAGGATGACTGATCCCTGTATCAGCAAGCAAGAGAGCTGTTAAGATTTCTGCGAAGGCTTGATAAAATGGTTTGGGAAATATATACTTAATCCAGCTGTAGTTTTTCCAAGAAAGAAAAAAAGTATAAACCATGCAAACCTTTTAGTTGAATAAGTTCTCTCCATTGAGTTCAGACCAAAGTGCACGGTCTAAAACATGACACCATTTTCAAACGGAACTATTTTCTCAGGGCAGCAGACAAGAGCGCTGTTATAAGATTTCTACAAATGCTCGATAAATCGGCCTGTGAAGTGTACCTACATTAATTCAATCCGTCTACAATACGAAAATCTCAAGAAAGTAAAAACTTGCAAACTTTTAAGTTGAATGATAGTTTACTTGAGGTAGGAATAAAGTGCACTTTATGAACATGCCACCATTTTTAAACGGAACTATTTTCTCAGGAAACCCGATACCGGTTCCATGATTGCAGCTGATGGAAAGAGAGAGCTGTTAAGATTTCTAGACAGGTTTTATAAAAATCGGCTTGGGAATTATACATACATATACATTTATTAAATTCGACTTTAGTTATGAGTTTCTCAAGAGAGTAAAAACTTGCAAACGTTTTATTGAATGATGGGTTCCCTTGAGTTATTAGGACCAGAGAGCACTTTCTAAAATATGGGACCGTTTTCACGGAACTATTTCCTCTTGGTAAATTGAAACCGGATACTGCAGCTTTTAAGGCAAGAGAGCTTCTAAGATTACATGAATCACCCGATAATCCCTCAACGTTCACTAAAACCGCTCGTCTTCTTCGCTCGTCCCCAGCGCCTTGCCTTAAAACCAAAGGTGCTGGGATGGGCAAACGTATCAAGCACGCTCATTGGTTAATGCTCAGTCCTATCATGCATCACACTCACACTGCAAGCACTGCACGCATGACGTACTTCCTGAACAAGAATCTGTGCAAGCTGATTATAGCCCATCCCAGCGGTCCTGGATTGGCCGCTGGGGCCGAGCGAACTCGTCTTCTAGCACCGAAACGAGGGTGAAATCTTGGGGGGGGGGGCGGCGGTTAGGCACAAAGGCGTACATCATTTTGTCTAGGGGGACTTCTGGCCAATTAAAACTGTATAGTTTCATTTGCATTATTCTTAAACCAGCCCATTTCAGCGCTCTCTTTATGTCACTTAATATTTAATTCAATAAAATAATCAGACGTGCAGGTAAGAACAAATACATTTTTTGCGTGTAAATAGAAAACAAAATAGCAATAAAAAAAAATTGGGTTAATTCTTACGAGGCACAAAGGGGGGTATATCATTTTGTCGAGGGAGCACTTCTGGCCAGTTCGCATTATTCTTCAACAAGCCCATTTTAGTGCTCTCTTTGTGTCATTTTACTCTACATTTTTTGATAAGATCATCAGACGTGGAGGTAAAAACAAGTACATTGTCTGCGTTAAAATAGTTTTGAAAACACTGACATTACTTCATAAAAGCTTATAACACGTTAAATTCGATTCTGGTAATATTTAATCTCAAAACTCTAAATTTCAAATGGGGGACCCCCCCCCCCCACGTCTGAGTTACATCACCGCTCGTGATTACGACATCGATCTTCCTGGATGGTGGAACGTTACCCGTAAAATAAGGAAAACACAAACTTCTCAAGTATTATAAACATTTATTTTATTTAAACAAACAACTAACACATGCGAAACTTCAGTAATTTAGGTGAAAAAAGTTGACAATCAATATAAAAGTTTTTGCATTTACAATAGGCCTCTATACTATAGTTTTATAGAAGGAGTGTTGTCCATAAAAAACAAATTATATATATACATTGGTGTAAAGGTAAAAACCGAAATCATATTTTTGTTATCCCGATGTAATTAGCGTATCATTGAAACTGTTGCGCCCTCTACCTATAACAGGAATGGAACTAGCCTCTCGATACCGGCATGTTCGGTGTTCAAGTAGTTCAGACAACCTGCTTTGAGGATGCAGTGGTCAGGGTTCAAATCACACCAAATTGGCCTGTGGATTTTTTTTCCCCCTAGCAGGACTCGGAAACCACAGCGCTTATTAATAGACCATGTGACCTGTGATGTCACGTGTTTAAAAAAAAAAAAAAAAAAAAAAAAAAAAAAACAGAGCCTAGACTTCCCTACAGGCACGATTTGTACACAGCTCGATGGAAGAAAACAATAAATCTTCAGTTTTATGGAGATTGCACTGTCTTGAGTTTTATCCAATGTTAGATGCGATAAAAGGGGGCGCACAGCTCAAAATGTGTTCAGCTGAACATCATTCTCTGCTCACAAGAGCTGGAAGATTGATCTACTTCTTTCTGCATGTGACACTATTACTTGTGTTTAACCACAAACCGATGTGGTTTAAGCACTGCATACGCCATACTTCCATGCTGTTAAAATCCGCAGTCATACTACACGGGTGGGATTCGTACCCAAGCCCTTTGCCATTCTAGAGCAGATGCACTACCATTAGACAACCGAGCTTGCCAAGAAGCTTGAGGCAGTTCGAATCAAAGGATGCAAACTGCCTCAATGAATGGCAAAAGTCGTGGGTTCGAATCCCACTCGAGTAATATGCCTGTGGAGTTTTCACAGTACTCGGGAAGGCGCTGAGTATGCAGTGCTTAGCACACATCAGTGTAAGGGTAAAACATAAACAACATTCTTTATCACAGATGTACATGTAAATTTAACATCTATTTTTAAGCATTTAACAGTACCATTCTATTATTGGTTTTCAAATTGTTGTTCATAACAGGGCACCAGAAACAAGGTGGAGCCACTAATTAATGTCTTACTTGTATAAGGGATCAAAAATATTATTTAGTTTTACCCTTACACCGATGTGTGATAGAAAAAACATACTTTCTGAGACCAGTGGACACAAAAAAAATCCACAAAGACTACTTGGTTGAGCAAAGGACTCCAGCTCTGCTGTGGGTTCGAGTCACCTGTGTCCTTGAGCAAGATACTTTACCATAATTGCTTTGTCCTTCGGATGGGACATTAAGCCGTAGGTCCCATGTACTAGGATTGGTAGTGGCACGTAAAAGAACCCAGAACACTGGTGGAAGAACATGGGTTAACCCCAATTCTGGATTACATAGCAAGCACCCTTGTTTCCTCAGGCTTGCCAGCTACAAGTGATTAAGTTCACTTATGAGGTATCCTTGGTTTCATTACCAGAAATATACAATAATCATCATCGTAATAATTCGAACCCGCATTCTAGACAGCCTTGGTCGTCTAGCCGGTTAAGTCGTCTGCTCTGGAATCCTGGGGTCATGGGTTCGATTTCCACACAACTAGCGAGAAGTACAACAGTGATATCACATGCTGCATGTAGACACAAATGTCTGTATCCCATTTATCTAGTTTGGGATCTGACTTGTCGCTGAAATCATATTTAAACTTTCTCTCTGATATTGACCGTAACAGATGAGATAACTTGGCAGGATGTTGGGTAACGTTAACAGAATCACATCAGAGTGAGAAGTGAGCAGCAAATGGCTAACTTCCTTTGTAGATAACAAATAATATCCAGACTGGAAGAAAACCCCATTTCAAATGATACATAATGCTGTTTAAAAAATATATATATACCTTTACAATAATCAAGTCTAGCCTAATTTCGAAAAACTGTAGAAAAAAAATGTTGGCAATGTGTATATAATACACAGTCAAAACGTCTTCAGCGAAAAAAAAAATTTGTCCGAGAAGGCCAACTGTCCCTCTGGGCATGAGTTGAACCCGCTTGATATCAAAAATCAACTACACTAAGCGGCAATGATTTGAGGCTACAAACAAATTGGAAATTGACTCACAAATTAAGCAGCCGATCGCAAAGATAGGAGGGAAAAGTTACTGGTTGTGGGCAGAGTCATCTGGAGTGTGATAGTAGTTATGACGATTGATTTGTACCACCACAAGGCATGAGTGTGTGTTGCTATAAGTGCCTTCTAGGAGGGTACAAAGTGTGTGTGCGAGTTTGTTTTCACATTCAAACCGGGGACCTATAACAAAAGAGGACAATAGGGTCCCCGGTTGGGTAAAGGTCCCCAGTTAGAAATTGTGTACAAAACCAATGGGAGCTGTTGCCAAAAAGTTAGAGTCCAAACAAAAGAGGGACAATAGGAGGTCCCCGATTGGAGGTGTTTACACACTTGGGTGCCCTTACACATGCCAACTTACTGGGTACTTTTAACAATGGAACAATGGACCCCAAAAGGCAATTTCAATAGGAACAATAGGGCCCCACAAGGGAATTCTTTAGAAAAGGGAACAATAGAACAACAATAGCAGTACCCCACAAACCGGATCCGTAAGGTTGTGTGGGTGTGTGTGTGTGTGGGAAGGGGGGCTGGTTATTATAATACATGTATGGCCATGGGAATCAAAAATCTAGTATTCTGATTAACTTATTTGTGATGCGATATCAAGCAAAATGAGTCACTTGACGACCCAGGTCATTAAAAAATATATACGTGTACATTTGAAAAGAACATAATCTAATGCTTTAATGCTGTTCAAAAAACTCATGTTGATACCGCCTTTTGTTCAAAAGCTGTGAAATTAGAAACACTAATATGCGAGAGAATAAAATTCAGAAAAAGGTGATTAAAGTTGATTTGTTTATTGAACATACATTGGCACATTTTCTTGCAATGCAAATTTGTATCCCTTTTGGATGTTATTTATCAGGAAGGTAGATGCCAATATATATTTTCTTTTTGGCATTTTAATTTAAAACAAATATATATTTTTGCAAATTGAGGCTTACTTGGGTCAAATGTCTGAACTTT
This sequence comes from Pisaster brevispinus, assembly GCA_023634235.1. Lineage (NCBI taxonomy): Eukaryota > Metazoa > Echinodermata > Asteroidea > Forcipulatida > Asteriidae > Pisaster > Pisaster brevispinus. The sequence continues at coordinate 15,152,551 of JAMKCF010000007.1, read as the reverse complement.
CTTAGTTCTAATTTTATTTACTGTTTCTTTTGGTGGTTATGGTGTCGAGTAGGTTAGTTTAGTGGCTGCCTAGGAGATGATGACCTGCGAATTGACAGCCTACAGGGCCCAGGCCCAAAATACAATGTGCCTCTAAACTAATTACTAACCATGATAGAAGATAACTAACCATCCAACAGAATACAAGGGTGACTACAACAATGGTACCGTGAGGCTCATATAACATACCAATCATGATTAGCCTCTTATAATGAATCAAGAGACCAGGAGGCTACATGTACCCCTCTAGTAGCTGGCTGCAAGGAAATTAAAGACAGCGGGTACAGTGGTGCTCACACTAATCATTATCAGCCTCTTATCAAGGAGGCTACCTTTCTAGTAGGACTGTAGTACGGTACCAAAATAAGATGTGCCTCTGACTAATGAATCATGAAAACTAACTAATCTGGGAGGTTACAAGGGTGGCTACAACAATGGTACCGTGAGGCTCATATAACATACCAATCATAATTAGCCTCTTATGATGAATCAAGAGACCAGGAGGCTACATGTACCTCTTGCAAGGAAACTAATACAGTGGGTACAGTGGTGCTCATACTAATCATTATCAGCCTCTTATCAAGGAGGTTACCTTTCTAGTAGGACTGTAGTACGGTACCAAAATAAGATGTGCCTCTGACTAATGAATCATGAAAACTAACTATCTGGGAGGTTACAAGGGTGGCTACAACAATGGTACCGTGAGGCTCGTATAACATACCAATCATAATTAGCCTCTTATGATGAATCAAGAGACCAGGAGGCTACATGTACCTCTTGCAAGGAAACTAATACAGTGGGTACAGTGGTGCTCATACTAATCATTATCAGCCTCTTATCAAGGAGGTAACCTTTCTAGTAGGACTGTAGTACGGTACCAAAATAAGATGTGCCTCTGACTAATGAACAATGAAGCCTAACTATCCAGGAGGTTACAAGGGGTGACTACAGCAATGCTACAGTGAGGCTCATATCAATGATTAGCCTCTGAATAAATGAATCAAGTCACCAAGAGGCTACCTTTCTCATAGGAGGCTACCTTTCTCATAGGAGGCTGCAAGGAAACCAAGACAGTGATGCTGTGAAACAAGTACCACTCATGATGAGCCTTTAACTTTTGAAATATGACATCAGGAGGTTTGCTGTATAGTAGCCTACATGAACACCACACAAGTATAATACCACACAAGATATGCCTCAGACTACTGGAACATGACACCAGGAGGCTTACTGTCTACGAGGGTAACCGCCAAATCAAGGCAGTGGTACAGGAAGTGATAAATCAACTTCAACTGTCCCAATCACAGGACTTTGACTCAGTTGACCCCCAAGGATAGTACAAGCGCCCAAGTGTCATCACGACGGGCCATGTCATGACCCCCCTACCCCCTACCCCCCCAACAGACCTGTCCAACCTCTCATCAGTGGTACAAAGCGCCACCTGCCCACGATGGATGTCGGAACTAATTAGATGAGGACCTCCAAATAGTGGCCACCTGCTCAGACTGAGCAGCCGCCCACTGTCCTGATGAATTGTAACACTGGGATGTTGGCACCTGCATAAAGTGGACAGGTGTTCCCCAGAGTGTAGAGACACCTACAGTTCTAAATTTAGAGAAGGACGAATCTTTAAAATCGCCGTAGTGTTTCTCCCGGAGTCGAGCTTGACAAGAATGTACAGTGTGCAAATACATCAAACAACCAGTGAACCATGCTAATACAGTGAACCAGTTACAAATAAGGACACTACATTCCGAATCAGCTGAATCAAGTGGCAAGACCTTTTGTAGTCCAAATGTCAAAGACTTTCCCTGGACTATTACTGTACACACGTTATCAAAAATACAGTTTAGTACCCAAGAACAAGCCCCCCCCCCCCTAGAAAATTAAAAAATAAATTTTAAAAATCAATTTAAAAAAAAATCTTCAGAGAAAAAGAAAAGAAATTTTCAATGATCAGTTCTACATATTTCCTTCATATTCCCAAGATTTGACACAGACTTGACATACTTAATATCACACCGGACAGTGTGGGAAGTTAAGTCTCTGCTACACACATTAATTTCATGCATATGTAAGGGACCTTGTCAAAACTAATCCCGGACAGCCATCGGACGGCACCGGTCCAGGACCAGGTTTCTCGTCCCATGTTGAATTCCCTTGTAGTGATTACTTCATCGGATGGGCCATGGGATGAGTTCACATTGACTGGCCTTCACCAGAGATGGTTTGTTTACAAACCGCAGGGTCTTTAGATCGCTATCTACTGGAATACCAGCAGGGGGTCTCCCAAGGGCAGGTTTTCGGTTTCAGGGTTAGGCCTCAGTGACCCTGAGTATTTACTAAAGACAAAATGGTTGTATCATAGATCATCATTTGATGCTTACATTCCATTTGTTTAATTATTAACTGTTAACCTAAAAATTGAGAGGAAGGGAACACAAGCAACGGTTTACAGGAACTTGGCTAGTAATTTTGTCTATTGCAAAAAACAATGGGTTAAAAACTCTACCACACTACAGCGACCTCCAAACGGTCAGACCAGACTCACTCCAAACTGCAAACCACAAGTTTGTTTATATTAGTGTTTAATCAGCCAGTGAAACCGCAGAGCACTCTGTGGGGTGCCTTGGGTACTGTGCATCGGACGACGGGAGGATACTGTTCAGCGTGTGGAACATCATCTCATTGGAACTCCCATCCGATGGCCCGTCCAACAAAAAATTGACATGGGATGAACCTTGTCCGATGGTCTGTCCAGGATTAATTTTGACAAGACCCCTAAGTAGCTTATTTCACAAATTGCAAGCGGTTTGGATTGTATATCTGTAGCACGGTGTCATCGACACGCCGTTGGGCACAAGATCGGCTGGTTTAAATATGTCATATATATATATATATACAATAAACATACAATATTATGAATATTTTTTTTAAAAACTCATATGGTCATTTCAAAAAGGAAACAACGATGAACCAAAAACAACTTAAGACAAAGTACAGGATTGGTTGTCAGTGAGAGAAACAAAAAAAGATGAGTTTCAATCCGAAAACTCAGATTATAAAGTTCAAAAATCACCCTGTGGAAAAGAGAGTGTTCAAGCTTTGCGTGATCAACCGCACATACATGAAAGAACAAACCCGGCAAAATTTGGGCTTAATCCGTTGTGTAAGTCAGCGGAAAATAGTAAAAAAAAAACATGCATAGTTTTCAGCATGTAAACACATTACCCTTTATTTAGGTTGTAACAACTGAAATCAGCTGTGGCATTTTTTTTAGGTTTTCAGATACAGTTTTCTATCGAACACGACTTCATTTCATATGGAAATATTTCACAGAAAGAATAAAAAAAAAGGGTTCTAGTATGAACTTCATAATTAAGGAGCTTTCAGACTGAAGTTGAACAATGGTGTTTGTTTTCCTTACCAATCCCGTAGAACAACTTGAAGCACACATCGGGAACTTCCATAAAATGTCAACAAATACAAAAAGGTGGCAATTTCAGAGAAGATTGAGCACCAATCATTAAGGTATAAACATGTTATGAAAGAAAAACAATTTTGGTCATAACTCTTGGATGAAAAATTGGCAGATTTGTAGGAAGTGACCAACGGGCCGACTGACCGGAGGTTTTCACCCGACGTCCTCGATGCCGAACTTGGTCTTGAGTTTCTCTAATCTCTCCTTGATGAAGAAGTAGAACTCGTACTCGTAGCGCATCCTGCCTTTCATCACGGCCTCCGCTTCGGGGGACGGTTTCTCCTTGTTCTTGGTCACTGTGGAGGAGTTTCTGATGACTTGCTCCTTGTCTGTTTCAGAAACAACAATGAATACGGTAATAGTGTTTCGATTGTAACATTATAAAGTCACATCCCCTTAGGGTGAGCCCTCCACTGCCGCTTCCCAGGTTGTATCGTAAACTCGGGTGTGATCCCTGGCTACACGGCAGCTTACAGGTTGAATGGCTTCTGACTGGCTCCTCCGAACAAAGATATTGACAAAATAGGGCGACTGCCAACATAGGGCTACAACAGTTCGTACAGCACAAGTGACGGGGGTCTCAGGTTACAGTCACACTCTAGTCAATTTGTCTTATTTCAACCCAAAATCGTTTTAAAAATTACCCAGTCAGTTTTCCTTGTGTTTTTTTTTATTTATTTGATATTTGAAATAAAAAGTCACATCCCCTTAAGGTGATCCCTCTCCTGCAGCTCCCCAGGTTGTATCGTAAACTTTGGTATGAGCCCTGGCAAAATAGGGAGACAGCCGACATAGGGTTAAATAACTCGGTTATTAGAGCCCTGACACGTTAATCTGGGGGGTTGCAGGTTCAAGTCCCACTCTAGTCAATTTGTCTTTGTTCAATCCCAAAATCAATAACATTTTGGTTTAACCTATACACCGATATGCTAGAGGCACTGTATCACTCACATCGGTGTCCTTGCTAAAAGCAAAATAATATTATTCTTTATCCTGGCATGCCCGGATGGAATCGATTACATCTATTAAATTGTTTGCGGTACTAATTACATGATTCAATACTCGCAGGACTTGCGCTTAAGCGTTTTGTACAGTAGCCCAAGAGGCTAGTAAACTGTGCGCTTTACTTGCCCACAGTAAGTTTTAGTAGCCCTGGGGTGGATTTCACAAAGCGTTAAGACTAGTCTTATCTCGAGTTAGGACGAGTTACTCGTCCTAACTTAGGACTAGCCTTAAGTTTTTAATAACTCCTAGGACTAGTCCTAAGTTAGTACTATCTTTGTGAAATCGACCCCAGATTTTAAACAGGTATTGTCATATGTATCTTTCTGATGTAGAAACCACAACCAGTTTAATGGTCAAATGAGGTCAAATTCAAACACTAAAAAAAAGAAGAACATATTTTTAAAATGTGTTATTCACATTCTGAAAAACGAAGAAATATGAGCATTATAAACAAGTAGGATACACATTTTTTAGTAGCCCACAGGGCAAGCTGAGAAGTGGCGTTTACTAGCCCATAGCAGTATTTACTAGACATTGTACACCGGGCTAGTGTTAAGGGAGAGCCCTGACTCGTCACTACTGGGCCGGCCGCCGGGGTGGTCAAGTGGCTTCAAGAATTCTACTCTAGATGCAAAGGCTGGTGGATTCGAGTCCCGCCAGAGTTTTTTGGTTACAGATTTCACGGAGCTTCTGTGAAACAGTATCCTCGGCACTTGTAGCTACTGAAGTAGTTCTAAGCGCATGATTTCGTTAAATTGTGAGAAACTTCTTTCTTAAAATTCTCTGATTTTCGAGTAATAAATCGAGGGGAAACAAGCTGCTGTGCAAGGCATAGCTACAGCCTTTTGAACAGATGTAATAACTGCATCAAGGATAACGAAGAGCATTTTGGAGTTTTACTCTAATCAGATAAGAACTGTATACCCTAATTTGCTTAGTTGTGTGGAAAAATAGTTAGCAGGCAATTTTTTTAAAGGTGAAATCTGCTGCAAAACCAGTTTGGAAGGAAAAAAAAGGTACCTACATTTTTTTCGATACAGAGAATTAAGACACAGAGAATACAACAAAAGTTGTGGACCAAGTCAAGATCCCTGAGGAACACCACGCCGAATCGTGAAGACTCACTGCTGTGATGGATCCAAAAATTCTCTTCGACATTTACTCCCTTGTCAAGAGTGGGGTTTTTACACGGCCGCGATTTTTCTGGGTAGGGAAGTCACGCTGCGGGACTTTAATTACCAAAGTCATTGATGCAGACTCCCTCCGAAAGGTCAGTGGGGCTCAAATCCACAGGTGGGATATCGGAGCAAATGTCTTTATCTGAATCACTACAGGATGAATTGCCTATACATGTAAGTGATGACGACTCACCCTAAGGAAAGCCCAACACACGTTGTGACATTTTTTACTCCAACTCAGGGGGAGGGGGGCATTAGTGATTTGTGACTGGTGAACAAGGGGCTAATTAGTGAAGTCCACCAGGCTGAGGAGAGGGTCAGTTTTGCTTAAGTAGTCATCCTTAAGGATACTAAGCTAAGAGTCATTGGCCATGCCCGTGATTATGACAGTTGCTTTCTGAAAGGTCTTGCACTTATGACCGTTGGTGACGGAATTCTAAGAAACAAAGGGAAGTATTACGATACGCCTGTTGACTGCAGATTGTACCCTCATCAAAGTGAAAACCCTAACAAGATCTCACAAACTGTTAACTGTAGAGATGAATGTAAAGTAAATGCGATACTGCGCAGGGATCCATTAAGAAGCAACAGATTGTAGACAATGGTCCCAATAATAGTCCAGGAGCCAGGGGCTGAAATTCCACAACGGCACTATCACAATGGTATTTTCAACAAAATGAAACCTACATGTGTACCAACAAAAACACCTTTAGATGATTTTATTTGAAAAAAAAGAAAAGTACAGCAGCATTTCGGGAAGGGCGTTGTTGACAGGCTAGCCATGGCGTTCCACGGCTGAAGTATCTGTGCATGGCAGGTGTGATTGACATTTACACAGCAGCAGTGGAGAATGTCACCCCCCCACCCTTTCATTCAGTCTTAGGGCCTTGTCACACGAGGCAACTTTTCCAGGCAACTTGGAGGCAACCAACCGCAGTGCACGCTGCAGGACCACTTTGGTGGCACATGAATAACTTTTCTAGCAATGTCTTACGATCCTTAAGAAAAATACGTGAACATTCAAATGTGAGTGTCTTTTCTTCTTGGAAATTGCCTGGAACTGGTTGCCTGTAAATTGCCCCGTGTGACATGGCCCTTAGGTTTACGTTGACGGGTAACACTCATCCCAAGTATGGACTTCCTCATTCAATTGAAATCGTTAACAAGCTCAGGATGGCCTTTAGCTAAGATTGTCACCTTGAGCACAGAACCAATGATGAATGGAGATACACGAGACTAATAAAAAAACCTCCATGATTTATCTACGAGGGCGATAGTCGAGTCTCCCAAGATTAGATGAAGTGGCACTCAGTAATTTGAAAAAGGCAAAAAAATAATGCAAAGCTTACTTCAGTGCGGATAACGGAATTGATGGCTCATAATTTTGTCTGTGATTTTTTTTGGTTTTTGGCATCTGGAGCTAAGTTAAATAACATCCTGTGTCAGTTTGGGAAAAGTACTCTTTATTTTACACGTCAAACTCTTTCCGGGTCTGCATATACCTGAATGCACTTGTTTTGATATTTTCTCGGACGGTGCAAAAAAGCAAGCCTGATGCTTCACGGAGGCAACGGAGGTCTCCGTTGCCCCTTGAAATGTTCCAATAGTAATTAACAATTTCCTCATAGAGGTGCCCCTTACAAAGGAGGAGAAAAAAAACCACCTGGGTGCCCTTGTGCTTTCAAGAATGACGCATCAGGCCTGAAAAAAAAGTCAAATCAGCAAGTACATTTTGGAGGGAATGAGTTGAACAATTACCTGGACCCAATTTCATAAGGCTGTTAAGCAGAGAATTCTGCTTAGCAAATTTCTTTCCTTAGCAAGAAACGAGCGGGGTACCAGTGGCAACAATGTGAACTTTCATGGAATGTTGGCTGGCAACCTGTTTCTGCTAAGCAATTATTTTTCTGTGCTTACTAAGTTTTTGTGCTTTACAGGCATTATGAAATTGGGCCCTGTTCACATCTAGAAAAGGTAAGCAGGAATTTTTTTTTGTGTTACAGTATATAAACACCTAGAGGAATGTTGGAAGGCCGAAAAACAACTTGGAGTTAACACAGTTGAAAAGGAAATGAAGGAAATTGATTGGACATCATGGACTGAGGCACGGGCATTGCAAACGATAGAGGGAACCGGGGAAAAAGAGCAGGGAAGGTTTCCAAAGCTGGTTCCACGTACACTTTTTGTCCACCAAAGGAACTGTGGGAATTATAGACTGGTTTCCATCAAAAGCGAATGACACACACAGAGGTGGCTTAGGTTGAGGGAGTTCACCATTGTTCTACATGTACATGTTCCCTTCAAATCCAGCGAATGGAATAGCTCATAAATCATCCCCAAGCCCGCACACCCACTCCCCACTCTTTCCTTTTTTTACAAAATTACCACAATTGGTTCAGTGAAATATGGGTCCGGTGGGTAATCATACATGTAGTTGGACAGAATGTTCACATTAACCGGGCAGCGGTAGAGGTTAAGTGGTTAACGGCATTCTAGAGTCACCGCTGTGTATTGTAAGGGGCTCGAGGGACCGGTGGAAACTTAGGGCTGACTGTGTTTCAAACAGGTGTCTTAGTAGCTTGCTGGTACCACACAGTGAACACCAGAGGTCAATATGGGCCTTATCTTAAGAGAGACATTTGACCAAAAAACCAGGGCCCAATTGCATGGCTCTGCTTTAATACTGAAGCAAAGAATTGGCGGTTATGGAAGCACGAAGTTCTTTGCTTACGTCAAGCATTTTTTCACGGGTTAGCAGAGAATTGTGCAGGTGCGTACTCCACATTGCTAGGCATTCTTCGCTTACGCAGCTAGCGCAGAAATTCAGCGCTTGCACAAGTAAGCGGAGAATGGTGATCGCCGCGAGGGCAGAATTCGGCGGTAAGCAGAGCCATGAAATTGTGCCCAGTCGGTAATTCTCCCGAGGCCAGTTACAAGAACAATCTCAACAAACACCTTAAGACGTTAAACAAAAACCATCGTCCAAACTTTACTTGGAACATCTGCACCTTAACTGCACAAGGTTGAGCTAATTCTGCAGGACAGTTTTCTTCTGCAGAGTGCATAAAAAAGCACTCTGACATGAGGTTTGTGTTTTTAAATAGGAAACCTGGCCCTAAGAGGAGCCACTACGATATCACATGTAGCAAATGCACTATCGGAGTAGTTCTCAAAACACACCTTAAAGATTTACTAATGTACATTAGAACTAGAGTTGGTAGTGCACGTAAAAGAACCCAAAACACTTATTGTGGAAGATTAGGGGTTAACCCCAGTGTTTCTGGTTCACATAGCAAGCACCCTTCTTTACAGGTTTCCTCAGGCTTGCGAGCTACAGTGATTAAGTTCACTTAATATGAGGCATCCCTGGTTTCATTACCAGAAATTTAAATATATAGTAATAAAGACTGCATTCTCTTGCGGCTATTTGACTCCCAAAATAGTGCAGGAATACTTATATATGATGTTGACATGATAAAAGTTCAATAAGTTAAGCTTTACTAAGCAGGTCAGGGTCACCTGGCTGTTTGTCCAGTTCCCCCTGCCTTTGTCAATCTTCTGCCTTGCCAGCTGTGTGCATTCAAGAGACCAGTAAATCACCTCCCACGATAATGGACAGACTTCCCCACCACAGTTGACAGTGCCAGGGTTGCCAATGTAGAAACGTACAAATCACGCAGTACGGCGACCGACTGTACAAACCAGGGGTAAGTCTACATTGCACCAACTTTAAGATATTCCACTTCGTGTTACGACCCATGATGAGGTCAAGATTTATTCCATGTCACCCCGAATTTATAGCTCAAGCATTAACTAGCATCCCTGCTATTAAAGCACATATTCATAAGTCCGGTTATGCTCTTAACACGGCTCGAAATTAACACTGGACTGCAGTCCCAAGACCAGTGTTTTTAGCGTTGGGCTAGAAAAACTTACGACCGTACAAGTCTGGCGGTCTTGTGTTTTTTAATAATAACACCTCACAGCATTTTTAATTGAAAATTATGATGTACAAATATCTTTCCATTCTGTTGAGTATTGAAGTATAAACCATAACAAAAAAATGAGATTTAAATCTTCTCTTAGTGCTTGTTCCAAAATGGCTCAATTGTGAAACTGTGTAGCTAATGTAAGTGTATATTGAAAACGCATCAGATCAGTGGATAGTGCAAATTTGTTTTCCCTTTCAAAAGCGTACTTGTTTACTTATTTCGGGGTTGAACAAAGAAACATCGACTAGAGCGGGACTTGAACCTGGGAGCCCCACATTAACATGCTGGTGCTCCACCAACTGAGCTACATGTATCTAGCCCTATACTGATGGTCTCCCTATAGTACATTACATACGCCATCGCATGTTTGGCTGGTAACCTTGTTCTCGTAAGCACCGTTTGTTTTGTGCTTAGCTACTTTTTTCATGCTTAAGCAGCTCTATGAAATTCAGCACAGGGCCTAACTTCACAGAGCTACTAAGCAGGAAATACTGCTTACCAAATTTATTTGCTAAGCATAAATTAAGTGGGGCACAAGTCGCAACATTGTAAACTTTATGGAATTTGTTTGCTAGTATCCTCTCTCTGCTAAACAAGATTTTCCTGTGCTTAGCCAGTTTTTGTGCTTACAGGCTTTATGAAATTGGGTCTAAGTCACCGAACAGTTGACACACTATGGTAATGGAAATGGTTGCAAGGTGGTAAGCAAGTTTTTGCTTTTCGCTTACCTGGTTCTGTAAATAGTTTCCACGCCCCGTTGAAGTATCTTGGCAGTAGCTTCTCGAATACCCTGAAGGAGTTCTCCAAATCTTCCAGCACACCAACTACGATGAAATGCTTCTGGACGTTCTCTTTGGCTTGGTTCAGCGACCACTGAGATGGATATCTATGTGTTACAGGAGAAGGACGTGGGTACCAGCAAGAAGGTATGGAGGAATCGGTGTAGATGGGATGATGGGATGAGGGGAGGGGGGAGGGGGATGGGATGAGGAAGGGGGAAGGTGAGGTGAAAAGATTAGCAAAGTAGACGAGGGGAGGATAGAATAGAAGAGGGAAAAGTTTGTAAAACAGGGATTTATTTTGATGGTATGTTTATTTCTTGCCAAATAAATACTACTACTAATAATAACAGAAAAAACCAGTTCGTTTCACTTGTTTTACATCATGTGAACTTGGTTCACACACGCCCTCACATGGTCAAAAATAATGTGTTTAATGAGAAAGCGGTTTGGTAGTGTACAGGGCCTAATTTCATAAAGCCATTAAGCAGAAAATACTGCTTAGCAAATTTCTTTGCTTAGCAAAATTTGAGTTGGGAACCAGTGGCAACAATGTAAGCTTTATGGAATGTTGGCTGGTTACCTGTTTCAAACAAGCTAGATTTGTCCGTGCTTAGCAAGTTCTTGTGCTTACAGTCTTTCATAAAAATTGGGCCCAGTTTGTAATTGACAAAATCTCACCTGCATTTCTTTGCCTGCCCACAGAAGAATGGGATGATGTATTGCGTCTTTTTGGCCGAGCACTCGTAGTGAGACTTTAAGATGCAATCTGTGACAGACTACAACAAGAGAGGGCGGTATAGGTGTTACATGGCAGAGTATTCCTTGTGCATTTTCCAAACTCTCAGATTGTAATTATTAAGAGCCTGTGCCGAAAGGCCGTGGCTTAAGTATCTGATGATTAAGTCTAAGCCTGAGTCTTAGCCGAAGCCAGATGAGACTTCCGCAAAATGGAGTCTGAGAACATATGGCTTTGACTTCGGTAGAAGCTAGATCACAGGGCAGTTACCATTACATGGCACAGCATTCCGAGGGCATTTTCCAAACTCTCAGATTGTAATTATCGAGAGCCTGTGCCGAAAGGGAGTTGCTTAAGAAAAACAGATGATTAAGTCTAAGCCCGAGTCTAAGCAACAGCCAGGTGAGACTACTGCTATATTCAAATTGGTGGCTAAGGCTACAGCTATGGCTATTGCTAAGGTTGTCCTACACTTCACTGCATGATGACACGGCGATCCAGCCATAGCCGTAGCTGCAAATTCAGACACGACCTACTACAAAATAGAGTCTGAGAATGATGGCATTTGATTTCAGCAGTAGCTAAATCACTACATCTGTCAGTACTTCAACATTGCAGCAAATGCTACAGTCCTAGCCAAGAAAACATTAATAAGGACTAGGCCTAATAACATACAATTTGCGATCAACTCTAACAACAGAGGGCAGTATACAGGTTACTTAATTTGCAGCAACTGAATGCATAACCAGAATAAATGCACAATGTACATTGTAAGTCAAATCAATGAGGAAAAAAATGAAATTTTCAGTCGTTATTTACCATTATACACGCATGCATAAAAAAAAAAAATCCTTGGAATGGCAGTCAACAAGTTTGGTCAAACAATATCAGTAATGTTGAGAGAAATTTTACAAATAAACTGCTCAGAATCTACCAATGGTGACTCAAATCCAATGGATTTTGCAAGAGCAAAAAAAGAACTGCAAGAACTGAATTTGCAATGCCCCCATGCGCTGCACATGCATGAGGAGGAAAAAAACATTCCCGATTTATATTCATGTAATTTACATAAAGTAATGGTTCACACAAAAGATTGTCAATGTAAGCCAAAGTACAGTATTCAGAAATAATATCTAGCTCCTGGGAAAAAAAGAAGAACAAAACATTTTAATGAGCACAACAACTGACCTAAATGTACATACATATCAAATTGTCTCTTATAGACCCTTTTTCAGGCAATTTAACAACTGACTTTTGGTGGGAAAAACTAAAAGAGAATCAGATTTACACAGGAAAAAAAAAACAAGTATAACGATTATATGACAGTTATTTATCTACATTCAGTAGAAGCAAAGTTATTCGACATGTTGTTGGTCCGAAGAAAAGACCAAAGCTTTGGAAAGAGACTGAATTGGAAAAAAAGAAAAGTTAAATTCCAGAGCTCTGAATGAAACCTGTCACAAGAAACAATCATCTTTAGAATTTTGAAACAATCAACTGAGAACATCGACAATGTGTAATCAATGGACAATAACGCAGGCCTGGAATTACATGGAGGCCATGGCCTCTGCAGACCCCAGGTCTTGGCCTTGGTGCCCCTTCAAATGTTTTCCACAGACTTTAAGATTTTCCCAATGGAAGCGCCCTTCGCAAGATGAAAATGGCCCTTGCCCTCTCAGAGATGAAATTCCAGGCCAGCTATTGGCAACAAACATGACAAAGGCTGGCTGTGAGGCAACCGTAAAAATAAACCTTTTCAAAATCGACAGAATTTTCTTTGAAACGTTCCTTACTCTGTATTTTTCCTCCTCGGTCCCTTTGAAGTTCTGGGTGCTTTTACCGTCTCCGAATCTCTTGAAGTAGTAGGCCGACACCATGCGCGCCAACGGATCTCTGATGATGTTAATGTACAATGGCTCTCTTGCATTAAACCTGCACAGTTAGAAAAAAAATAAAGGTCTAGCTCAGCTTGCAATTTACTAATTATAGATAAGTCCCCACTAGACGCCATCTTTACGGGCAAATTGCATTGTGGCCTGCAGGCGCGTCAAGCGCTCAAGTTATTAACGCAGCCGCGCTGTTTACTAACCAATCGTGCAATGAGTTTTGTGAAATAAGCGCGTGCTGCACGCCGTTCTCACACAAAACGCATGACTGTGTGTTCTAAATCGCCCGTAAAGTTGGCCGATTTACGTCATATTCCAACCTATCTATTGTTATTATGAGGCCGTATCCAAATTGGTGGCTACAGCTCAGCCCTTCTATGGCAAAACATCCTAACTCAAAAATTGACATTTTGAGAAAAGCAAGTACAGAGACAAGCTGTTTTGCCATAAAAATGGAAAGAAAGTGTAAAAAGAGGCTGAGATAGGACATGTTTATATTCATGTTTTATTGTATGCCTTTAAAACTTTGAAAAGTGAAAAGCACCCTCAATTTACCCAGAAATTATCTCATGTAAAAACCAAGATATTTCGAGTTGGGCTGTTTTGCCATGGAAGGGCTGAGCTACGGCTACGCCTGCCGCTAAGGAGGTTGCTAAGAAGTAACTATACTTAAATGCATAATGACGCAGAAATCTAGCTGTAGCCGTAGCTGTAGCCACTAATTTGGACACGGCCTTATCGCTTTCAGGTAATAAAACCAAGGAGCCCTCAAAGGTACCTTGCACTGTGACAAGTTTGTGAATTATGAGACACATGTATGTAACACCATGTAATGGCTTACAAGGTGCTGCGGCGCATTCAGTGGCCACTGCCAGAACAACCGGGGCAAACCCCTTCTCTTAGTAACAAGCGCAAATGGGTTCTTTTACAATGGGACCTACGTCTTTAAGTCCCATTCAAAGGATGAAGCAATAATGGTAAAGTATCTTGCTTGTGGGAACGTAAGTGTCAAGACCGGGACTCCAACCCACACTCTACTGATCAGAATACACCAGAGCTCGAGTCCAGTGGGCTTGTCCGCTTGGCCATATCCCGCCACCTTTCAAGTTTTCTTTCTTTCCGAACACAAGTTTGTATTAATTTACTCCATCTGTTTATTTGTCCCCCTCCAAAGAAATAACCCTGCTAAAAAAAATTAAAAATAAAAAGAAACAAGTAAAATGAACTTACTGAGAAAAATTGAAGTAATGAAGATGTCTTTGGAATAGGTAGGGAGTCTTCACTCTGTCCAAAGTTCTAGCTAAACGTTTCTGCACAGTCAAAAAACAAAACAGAATTTTTAGACAATATCTTTGGATTACAGACAAAGTTTTGAGTTTGTAATCACTGAAAAAAGAAAATTGAATGATTATACAGTTCATACCACTACAGATTCTCTTGAGAAATATTGTTGAAGTGAGAAAACTGGCAGCAACAGAAGACTCAAATCTCTGCAGCATATTTACTTTGCCAACGTTCCCCGCTGACACTGGTTGGCTGGTAGTCTTGGTGCAAGACGTTCTTACGTTGAGTTAGTAAAACCATGCGCACTAAACACTGCATACACGTCAAAACCACCGATAGAGGGCGTTCTCTGCATTACGAATGAAACATCCTTTTCCTCTGACAGCTCACACCTGTTATCTCCTAGTAAGTGCTTTTCCAACGGTGGACATAATTGGATTGTGCACAAACCAGTAGGGCTGCTGACTGCCCCAGGCAGATTAACTGCTCATTCATTAAGTTTAATGACCCAAGTAATTCAATGTAAACACAACTAATGGGTGAAAAGGATGAATAGTTTTTGTGGCCAAAACTCAGAAAATGGAGCTTTCACATAATGGGAAGCCATGAACCTGTCATAGTGGTGGGTGATTTCCCAACGGTGCCTGCTATTGTTTGACAGTAGTGTGCACAGCGCAGAGCGAATCGTGATGGTGGAGTGATAATGAACACTGCTTGCACTAAGACTAGTCCGATGGCCGAATGCAAGTTGAAACACCAGACACATTGCAAGGGGACCAGTCAAAATTCTGTCCCAGTGGCGTCCCACTCGCTGGTTCTCAAAGGACTGGTGAGTGGAATGCCAGCAATCATCTCAAAAGTCTGCTTGGGGAAATCTTACGGATTGGAAAAATCAATCGTAGAGAAGTCTATCCGCAATTGACCTGGAATCATTCTGAGAAGATGCCTAAGTGTTTTAAAGAAAATCAATCAACTGTTATTTTCCAACAAGACCAGTTACACACTCTTCCACTTTACCTGCCATGCTTGACTTATATCAGTCATGTTGTAAACAAGAGAGGAGATGAAGTTGAAGTCATTCATTGCCGATAGTTTACGCAGAAGATCAATGACGGAACGACTGCCACACTTCCCCACTCGGTTGAATATAATAGCCTCCGTCCTCTGTTGGTAGAAAGAAAAAAAATTAAAATCATTTTTCCATTAAAACTCAGATACAAGTAATACTGTTGTACTTTGCAGTCCCATATCATTCAATCGATTGGCAAAGTGAAGGATTCAAAAAGGACTGGGACCGGTAGGCCACTTATCACAGGAGCAGGCATTCTAATGTTGTTGTCCCAACAACTTGGTGTAGAGTGACATCTTTAGAAGAGAATATTGGAGGACCGAGGCCAAATGCTAGCCAAACTGCCTAGTCTGAAAGGGTTAATATTATACAAACATAACATGAAGAGTCCAAGGGTGGAGGGTCCAGTAGCTCCCCGAGCAAGGTACTGTAACGTGGCGGACTAGTTTGTCAACTTCCAATACCCCAAAATGAACCAAAGTTATAATATTTGTTGTACTTTACCTCACACTTCTCTAGTGTGGCTACTATCAGTGAGCTTCGGGAAAAAGTGGAATGACATTTACGTGTGCCGCTATCTTTACAGGTGTATGTAGCTAGCGATGGGCATGTCTAATGCATTAAAACCTAGGACTTTAACAAAAGGGGTCCAGGAAAAATGATGTACCGAGGACATCCTCACTTTGACTTTCGTGTACCAAACCAATGGGGACGTCGCCAAAAAAAACCTACTGTAAGTCCAAACAATGGGAGAACAAAGCAAGGGGTGTCCTTGGTTTACACCAATTACAAACCTGTGTGTTTGACACCCGTGCGACAGTTCCGCGATTGCTTTCTAAAGACAACCCGTAGTGGACTTCTGCAACATAGGATAGTCTACTACTGAACTGACAAGCATTCCGAATGGCACCTGGTGAATTTATTATGGAATCAACAGATAGATAATTTACCTCCCATTGGTTGCTCTCCGTCCCATTTCGCAGTGGAAGTTTTTTGTAGGCTAAAGGATCCATGTCATTCCAGTCATAGAGATTCCTTTTTAACGCTGTTCGGTTACTGTGCAATTCGTGGGCAATTTTTTTCATTTCACTCCGTATGGTGGCCTGAAGTATAAAACCTGTATTGTCTACTCGTGGCAAAATGGTCGGACCACCCCGTGTGGCTCCCTGTATCACTGCTCCCGTCTGCTCCACAGCAATTTGGTTGTTCGTTTTGAGAGTCTGGTGCCATGCAGTGGCCAAGTCTGGTGCGTCTGTGTCCGGACTCTCTAAGTAGTCTTCAATGACAGATGACTCTGAACTACCGAGATTGTCTGCTTTTTTCTCTGCCGCTCCTTCAGTAGAGAAGCTTCTGGTCAGGTTTCCTAACGACAGGTCCTTATCATGCAGCCGCTCTGGGTGTTTAGACATTAGAGAATCAAAATAATAATTCAATCTAGACAAAATTCACATTGTCTGTTGTTAAGTGAAATCAATAAGCCATCTGTCCCGTAAGTTGACTGCTTAAAGCTCAGCAGCGACGGGCCGTGTTTTTCAGTGACAGGCCAGCAAGACTAGTTAAGGCCGTGTCCGAAACGGCGACTTCGGTTACAGCTACGGCTAGATCGCGCGCGTCTGCCTATTCTTCAACACTGGCAGACATCCTGATCTAGCTCTACACACGTGTAGCTGTAGCTGAAGTTGCCGCCTCGGACACGGCCTTAGCTTAGTCATTTCACTAGTCTGTCAGCTTTTTCACTAGTCCATACTTTATACTAAATAGGGATGCTCATGTGGCCGAGTGGTTTAGAGCATCGAGTTCAAGTTTCGATGGTTAAGTCATCGGGGTGTGGGTTCGAATCCCGGTCATGACACTTGTGTCCTTGAGCAAGATACTTTACTATAATTGCTTCTCTTCACCCCGGGGTATAAAATGGGTACCTGCGAGGGTAGAGGTTGATATTGTGTTTGAAAAAGCCTTCGGAGCGCCACGGCAGCCCGGGCTGTATACTCCCCAGGGAGCTGAGAAAGATTACAGGAATGTTGTTGGCCCAATGACCAGGGCACTAATGTAAAGCGCATTGAGACGTTATTGTGAAATGCGCTATATAAGAACTGGTTATTGTTATATATGCTTTCCGTACTGGGCTAGCCAGCTGGGCCACTTAGAGTGAAGTTTGACTGGTCCTCGGGTGTTTTAACTGGCATTTGACTAGCGGACCCCTGTTAAGGGAGAACGCTGACATGTTTCCTTGGGTTTATAAGAGGGGTTTTTTTTCCTTCATTTTTTCAACAATTTTTTTAAAACCTAATGTGGGTTTATGCATCGGTATTGCCTGGGTTAATTTAAGCTTACTTGTTTGCTTAATTAATTAATCTTTATAACTTGGTTTCATCCACCATCAATCAATCAATCAATCAATCGTTCGTTCAAATTACATGTATAAGGCGCCAATCCAACAGTCATTGCTCATAGCGCCGTACAGTAGGCTTTCGAAATAAAGGTGAGATTTAAGCAAAATTTTGAAATTGGCTAATGAAGTACACATGTAGATTGCTTGATGTTCTGAGGAAGATGATTCCACATCCTGAGGAAGATGAGTCCACACCATCGACAATTTGCATGCCGATTTTGTAAACAAAGGATGCTGGCAGAGTTTTGATCTGCCCCCTTCTAACCAAATCACTGACCACGTGTGCTGGCGGCAGCCAATACAAGGGGTCTGATGCGAAACACAAGGTCACTTAAAATACAGGTTTACCAGGTTTCTAAGGTCGCCTCTGAAACAATCGAAACAATGAAAATTGTTCGTTGATCGGATTTAAGCTTTCACCAAATATTTCACAATGCCAGCAGGGTTCTCCCATTGAATTTTTTCAAAACTGTGCCCAGGGCATTGTGGATCCAAATTTGGGGATGTTTGGCCGAAGCACGCTGAATACAATTTTGAAATAAGGTCTTCAGAATGTTTTTTTACTTTGTGTTTTATCTTGGTTTTAAAAGCCCTACTGTGCAATCTGGAGCAATTTACATTGGTTTTCTCTTGATGTGTGTTTTTGGTAAATTCTAATTTAAAAGAATACAATTTGTTTGCGCATCGACCGAAATTTGCATCTTTTACCGGCCAGATACACCAGCTTGTGCAGAGGGGGAACCCCGAGGCCAGTTAGCAGGTTGGCATAAAAATGTAGAAAAATGCACCACTCACTTCTACTACTCGGCCTTGGGTCTCTAGATGGCCAAGCTAAACCTCCCAGCTTGTCTTTCTTGTCATGTGATCTCATCATGTCAACGGCGGCACCAAAGTGATTTCTGTTCCTCCCCGGTTTCCTCTCCAGCTGAGTGAAACTCCGGCCTACCCATTGGCCGGTCATGTTGACAAGAATGAGAGTTAACGTCGCCGCGACGGCGACGAGCGTCACGAGCACGACTCTCCGTCTCGGCAGTCGCGACAGACACGAGTTCTCCTCTGCCTCCATCTTGTTTTAACAGATTTCAGTTTTTCATTTCTAGCCGTCACGATCTCACCTACATGTTCGGTCGATGATTGAAAGAGTTATCTACCATTTGCTCTGTAACAGAATACAACAATTACAGTTAAAGGTTAGGAATTCAATTTTAAACCACAGGGGAAACTGACTGAGTAAATTTACCCAGTCAGTTTCCCTTGTGGTTTATTACTTGCTAAGTGAATTGAAATAAAGAGTTGCATCCCTCTGCTGCCGCTTCCCAGGTTGTAACTGTAAACTTGGAATCCCTGGCTATTCGCCAGTTACAGGTTGAATGGCTTCTGACAGGCACCCCCGAACAAAAATATCCACAAAATACGGAGACTGCCAACAAAAGGGAAAGTTCTGCCAACATAGGGCTAGATACTGTACATTGTGCATGCAGCTCAGTCGGTACTTGTAGAGCACTGGCACCTTATTTCAATTTTAAGTCGCAGGTTCAAATCTCGCTCTTATCAATTTGTCTTTGTTCAACCCAAACAATTTTTTTTTTTAAGCAGCAAGTTTTTGTTTTTTTCTTATTGTATGGGATCATAGAGTTCCTAAACAGTTCCCATGATGAATGATCCCACATACATGTAATTATTGGTTGATTGTTGTATCCTATGTACATGATGTATGTTTTGACTGACCTCAGCTTGTGTACCATGCCTGATACTTCATGGAGGCTACATTTATGCCTCAATGCACCATGGTCACAGCCTGGTGCCCCTTGAAACGCTCTAGTACAAAACTTTAATCTCCCTCATACACAACGAAGTAGAGACCTGTGACCTTGAACCATTGGGAAGAATGCCTTGTCCTTAAGGGAACGATGTACACAATGTGTATCGGGGCTGCATACATGTACATGACACACTATAACATTTTTGCAGGTTGGGTTGTGTACCAGTCATACACAGGATGTAGACACATTAGTTTACAGAAATATGTAAACAAATAACAACAATGACAAAAATAGGCAAGCACTATCTGTAGCCTTTCCACCTTTATCGATATTCGTATGCCAGTTATGTTTTATACATCATTACGTACAATACATATTCTAGATGATGTTTTGTCTATGTTAGCTAGTATGTAGTTAATCTGTGGGTGTGTTTGTTTGTTGTAGTGTCTGTCCATAGGTAGGGGATGTCCGCGAACAAAAGCTTTTTCTTTGACCCTAGGCCTAAATGTTGTCCTGTTTTGTGATCCAACTTCCGCGTAAATTGTTAGTGTTGTTTACTACGTATGTACATTATATTTGTTATCATGTGTACTTCATTTTAACTTTGTTCAATCCCAAATCACCTAAAAATTTTACCCAGTCAGTTTCCTTTGTGGTTTATTACTTGATATTCACGTTAATGATGTACGCATGTACTAAATCATGGCAACATTGAAATGAACGTGTTACTTCCTGTACTTCTACAATGTATCTATCTACATGTATCTACCTTCAGTAGAGTCATTGGACATGTTTGGTCGATCTGCATGATCGGTCAATCACGATAATGCACAAAGGTTCAATTCAGTAAGATATCGTGGGCTTTACTTTTTAAAAACATTAAAAGAAAATGTCACTAAAAAACTCCTCCAGATTTGTGAGTTATAAAGAAAAGGTGTTCGACTGGTGGCAGTGGGATCGACCGATAGCATCATGAACATGATGAATCATGACGCTAGAAGGCCTATCAGTCGATCCCACTGTCAAACACTTTTACATGTGCTATCGCCAACAATGCAATGCAATGGATCGATTGCGAAGATTTACTAATTGCACACCAGTAGTAGCCCAGGTTGGACTCATCCATTGCACGCAACAAACACTGATGTCCTACAATACAAATGTACCTACCACTCCCCAGGGCTAGACTGCACCCAACATCAATGACAATACATACACATTTGGGGGTGCCCACTTTTTGTACAGTGTGTGATAAGACCGATGGCTCTCTAAACACTGGTCATACATACAATGTACTTAGTAATGGCGACGAAATTCACAGACCAATTAAAGCCATACATACAGCCAAACGGGAACCGGTCAACTCAGTTCGAGGTCAACTCGGTCCGAGTCGATTCGGTCCGAGGCATGTTCCTTATCATATTAGATATAATTCCACCTCCATGATAAAACAAGCAGCTACAAATTACCAAATTTCCAAAGCCTACATGTCATGCATGTATGTACAGGTAGGTTTTTCTGAATAAAGTATTGCTTTCCCTAATTAGATTTTGTAATCTTTATTTTATTTTATTTTATTATTAAATGTAAGTTTACTTGAAAGTTTTGTTTATATTATTTTCAACCAAACATTTTTCTCACCTATCCAACATTAGTTTTTACATTTTTCAGTTAGTACTATTTTGCTATTATTTAGGCCTATTTGATGTGTTTTTCTTATTTTTTCGGAATGAGAAAAAAATGCCTTACACAAGCTGCAAAAGGAAAAAAAAAGTTTGACACAAACTGCAAAGGAAAGTTAATTTTCTACCAATAGTGTTTCACTTTTGTTTACCTAAATCAATATAATGATTATTATTAAATTCTGAGATATTTTTTTAAGCGCACAATGATACATCGGCGCAATGAAACCAATTAATTCTCGCCACTTCCCCATCAACTTTGGACCGAGTTGACTTGATTAATTTTAGTACTTTTTAATTGTCTTCTTTATATAATAAAGCAACACAATTAATGATGTTGTGAACTGATTTAATTTGCCCCATACTCCACCGAGTCAAACAATTAAATTATTAAAAACAACTTGGCACATTTGAAAAAGGAAACTTTCCGTTTGAAAAACGACAGCGCAGTGCACAAACATCTGTGACACTAACTATTCTGTGGGAAAAATCATTCATTGCAAAGCAAGTGCACACTCTGCATCAACTTCTTTCTTTTGATGAATGATGAACTGCCCCAACCACACAGACATGGCAGAATGTTTGCTGCTCGATAGTAATAATTAAAACACGTCGCATGTGGACTAAATTCTTCCAAAGTCACTCCATGGCACACCAATTTGCTTGGACCTAAACAAAAATAGATTGGTAAATAATGCCATATATATATAATCATTGGTATACCTTGTGTCAAGTTGTGATACGCAATTTGTATTCAGACCCAGCCTGCCTGCTGCATGGACCCCCAACTCCTGAGTGAAAGAAGTTCTCAATTCTTCTTGGCGAATGGTTTGGATTAAGAACAAAAACTTGAGAAAAGTGCAAAACAAACAGTTTTGCCCACCATAACTTACTTGCTCCGCCACGTAATCGGCCTTCGGTCCTTGCTTGCTGCTGTGTGTGGCATTTGTTAAGTGTGTGTTAACTTATGTTTGCCGTCGTCGTCCGGTCGTCTTATCTCACTCTCGAAGTGTTTTGTACAAATGTACCGTTGTATGTTTGTTGGAGGATTAACCCATTCACCCATCACACGCACAAACAATTTTAATCCAAGCTAGACCACAACGAGTGCGAGGAGAGGGGGGTTGTGACATTCTTTGGAAGCCTACACAATTTGAACCTCATTTTACACTTAGTATTCACTAAACTTAAAATTCATTCAGCTTTCGTAATTGTATAGATTCTCCGTTATATCAAAGTCCTTTCTCGTCTGCTAAATGTGAGCACTTTAATTAAATTGAGTTCCCCGCAGGTATTTCTCTGCCATATCACTGTCTAGTCCCCGACTCTACCCGCATGGATTGTAACTATTTTTTTCCGGAATCTTACTTTAGACTTGCCTTCAGTCTTCAATTTGTTTTACAATCGAGAGATGTCAATAAATATATATAAATTGTTTAATAAGTAGAATCACTTTGTATAAAAAAAGGGGAGAAATGAACAGTGGTCCTGACCTTAAAAATTAAGTTGATTTATTATTATTATTTATTCGCCATTAAAATTTTAAAAATTAAAAAAAAATCACAAGAATTTGTAAATATAAAAATATATATATAAAAAAACCAGAGGCATATGGCCGAAATTTAAAAAGTTTACTTAAAAACTGTGGCCCAAAGACAAGACAGTAAAAAATGGCAGAGGTAAAAAATCCAAGACCCCGCAAAACAAACAGTGAAGTTTATCCCCCCCCCCTCTTAAATCTATATTAACCCCAACAAAGACGGCCCAAGATAACACAACTGAAAAGTTAGAAGTTTCAGAAAAGTTTAATTCATTAAAATAACAAAGTATTTACAAACTGCTCGCTCTCTTATCAAAGTGTACCTAAAAGTAAGTCAATTATAAAATTGGAAAAAATGGCAGAAATCATGAGCATATCCAGCAGAAGTGGTGTGCCCAGACTTCCTTTGGAGGGGGCTAAGAAAAAACGAATTGCCGGGGGGGGGGGGGGGGTGGGGTAGAGGGGAGGGAGAGGGTTGAGTTAAATGCAAAACAAAATATACAATGACATTCCTCCCCCCCCCCTCCTTCCCCATGCCATTAAATTCTCTTTTGGAGAACCCAATGGCTCTCTCATTAAAAAAAAAACCCAGCAGCGATAAATTAAGTAAACTTCGCTTCCTGTAATAGTGTGATTTGCTTCATGATGGAAGAGTACTGTATAATGTACCATACATTGAATATGCAATTAATTATGATTTCCTAACAAATAATCTCATCCTACACGGTGTGCCTTCAGAAGCATCACATGATCTAGTGGAAAACTAATTTTGCTTTCTCACTTGTATAATTTTGCCTATAAAAGGTTAATACAACACAGAATTTTTACTTTCCTTCGAATCACCCATTTTCAGAAAAGCATCGGAGATCAAGAGGGAATTATTAATTTGTACTGTCAGAGAATAGTTTGTCTAATCCTTGCTTTCTCCAGTCCAAAAGAATCCCAACAGAGGTGATGCGACGAGTTTGGTAGATTCAAATAAACCTAGTTCATGAGATCATCGGACATGCCATTTCAAAGACAGCATCTTCAAAGAGATCGAGCCCTAACTGAGGTCAAAGGATGACCAATCAGAGTTGTTTGTGGCCAATCGCATGCAGGTTTCTATTATTTGACCTCAGCAATGGCCAGCCTTACACAAGAGGGTCAATTGGTTTTGGGTTACCTTTAACCCTTGAGAGACCATAGCGACCGGAAACGGCTTGCACCAAAATAACCACAGCGGCTGCAAGCAACTGCACGATATGACCTACTTCCACTCAACCAAAAAGGTCAAAGTAAAGTTCATGACCTGAGTTGACATTTTTCAATATTTCCCATGTTAACATAATATCTGTTTCCAAAACAAAACCTAATTTCTGTTATATATTGATTGTTTTCTGACACTTTTACAAAGTAAAACATGTTGTTTTTTTTAAATCAACAACAAAACCATGTCTGGGCATATGGTGATGATTATACAGAAATAAATGGTCTCTTATGGGTTAAGCTTTGGGTTCAAACGCCTTTAACATAATTTTATTTGAAAGAGTTCTTAGTCAAAGTGTTTGTTGAAATGTTGTAACCATTGTTTTTGATCCTTTATTGACAAGTTCAACTAAATTGCGTACGCAATATTACCTCCTCTCTCTATCTCTGTGCCTTTCACTCCCTCTGTCCCTTCCCCTATCCCTATCTCTTTCCCTATCACCCCTGTATTTATCACTATCTCTATGACTATATCTGTCACTGTCCGTACGACTATGTTTACCACTGTCTCTATGACTGAATTTGTCATGGTCCCTGTGACTTCGCTCCCCCTGCCGCCCTCTATCCTCATTCCTGTCCCTCTCCCTGTCCCTAACCGTTCCCCGCTTGTCTCTATCGCCCCCTCTGTCACCCCTTCTATCACCCTCCTCCCTTCTGTCTCCCCCTCTGCTTCTGTCTCTACTTCTGTCATCGTCACTAGAGCTGGCATATTTCCGTCGTCTTTCCTTTGTGGTTTTCTTTCTTCTGCCGGCATCACTCTCTGAGCTACTGCTGTCACCAGAGGATGATCCACGGCTCTTCTGGGAATGTTTCGACCCTTTAATCTGGAAGAAGAATCAAATTCTACATTAACTTGTCAAGTCTTATAAATAAAAACAGTTTCATTTTAGAAAAGGCTATTGTAAACTTTTTGAAGATCTATGACTTTTAATAAATGTTTTCGACCCTTTTGCATAAGCAAAAAAAAGGGAAAAATACTTTTGATACTTGGTTTATTTTGGTTAGATTTGATACTTACTAGGTTTGATTCTTGGTTAGTTTTGAAACTTGGTTAGTTTGATTGGTTAGTTTTGATACTTGGTTAGTTTTAATACTTGGTTAGTTTTAATACTTGGCTAGTTTTGATACTTGGTTAGTTTTAATACTTGGTTAGTTTTGATACTTGGTTAGTTTTAATACTTGGTTACTTTAAAATATATATATATTTATATTGCATTTAATAACTTTTCACTAGTAAAAACAACTCTTCAAGAAAAACACAAACTACAATCACCTTGGACTTTCTTGAATCTTCATTCTGGTCTCGGCCTCTCTTGCGACTTGTTGCTGCATGATCAGATGGGGCTGTCTCTTCATCTCCCTCAAGAATAAGATCGTACTGTTTGCTGTCGGAAGGAATTATATCAATAATAATACCATAACAATAACAGTGTACATGTATTTATAACTCGGCATGTCTGTCAAAAAATGACACTCCTGGCTTAGAAATACCAAATTTAGTGGAGCTTGTTAAGAATGATTTTTAGACGAAGCAACCATTATGTTGAGGTGGTGCATATTGTTGCCGGACCATGACAGAAAAACCAGGGTAAACCCCTTCTCTTTACAGTAAGTGTACCGGGTTCTTTTTATGTCCACTACACAAAACACGGGACCAACGGCTTTACGTCCTAATCCAAAGGACAAAGCAATAATAATAATAATAATAATAATAATAATAGTGGCTTCATATATAGCACACAATTCCGTCACGCAGTGACGCTAATGGCGCTTAACAATCTGCAAAAATGAAAAGCTGAAAAAATAAACCAATTTGGATTAGAGTGTGAACAAATAGGTTTTTAGTGATTGTTTGAAAGAACTGGCTGACGAGGCTTGGCGAAGGGCAAGTGGAAGACTGTTCCAGAGAGTAGGGCCAGCATGGGAAAAGCTGCAGTCACCCCATAAGAGCGTAGGGATCTGGGAACTTGAAGAAGGGAGGAGTCTGATGACCTTAGTCTGTGTGGAGGATTGTATGCCTGTATTGAATTCTGCATATATAGACTGGTGAGGAGCCATGGACTGCGACTTGCTTATGGACACAAGCGTCAAGACCGGGAATCGAACCCACACTCTGCTGATCAGAAACAACACATAGACCATCTGTGACTGTATCCTGCCCATGTTTGCTTAGTAGGGAATTGTTAAGCAATACATCTTCTGCTTAGGCAGCTCTATGAAATTTGACCCTGTTCCCAATTTCACAGCTCTGCTCAAGCAGCAAATATTACTTTACAATTTCTGTTATTTTAAGCAAAAATAAACAGGATACCAGCCACAGATGGAGCATTTGACAAGCTATTTTGACTGGTAACCTTATTCTAGTAAGCACAATATCATTGTGCTTAGCTTCTATTTGTGCTTAAGCAGCCCTATGAAATGGCGGGGCTGGGGTCAATAATGTGTTTTTTTGTGTGATAAACACACTGCATCTACACAGTTAGAATGAACTGAAAAGTGTTGGAACATACCCATATTGCTTGGATTTGTCTTTCAGCTCAAATTTAGGTCTTCCATCTGAACTAGACGAAGGCACCTGCATCGGCCCTAAAAAATGTAAACCAAAGATAAAAAATTCAAAGGTAACTTTTCTAAATATGACGTAGAACATTCCTTAAAGGTAGGGTCATCGTGTGGTTTTTGTCAACGCAATGTTGAAAGATGAAAGATACAATAAAAGTCACATGTGGAAGTTTCAGCTGATGACAATATCTACTTGTTAAGAAAACAGAACTGTCAATATTATGTTTTTAATCTTGGAACAGTTTTGACAAGTAATTAATTCCTAAACACATTTCGTCACTTCGTGACAGCGCTAAACTTAACGGCATGCTCAGATCAATTATTCTCAAAACCTGCTTTTTACAAATACACAATTTTCGATCCAACTCTGACCTTTGCCCTTAAAGTTGACCTTTGCCACCGACTGGCTGAAGTCAACATGAATCCTTCTGTCATCAATGAGTACGTTGTCCATCTTGAAGTAAGCTTTCTCACAGTCCTCCTCCTTCATAGGGAAACAAAAGAAGACAATCAACGATATCAATAAAAATGTGATTTGAGGGATTGCATGGTGGAGTATCGATATATATGTAGTTTGCAATAACAACACGTGGAAATATAGCTACTTGGTTACTGCTCTATGTTTCGGCAACCCTATGCTCCGACAACTTTATGTTCCAAAAAAATAGTTAGTGGCCTGACGTTTCGACCCTAGCAGAGTCTTTCTTGAAGGCAACTTTATGTTCCAACAACTATATGTTTTGACAACTATAATGTTCCGAAAAGCCTATGTTCCGACACCATTGGGTGTCTGTACCTTTTAGAAATATTTTTATCGGCAGACTGACCCAGAGGCATTGCTTGGTACTACAACCAGGCATCCGCAGTATAAATGCAATAATTGTAACCTTCCATCCTCCCGACAGTCGCAGACCGTTGGGAGGATGGAGGGTTAGAAGCCCAGGGGTCGATTTCACAAAACCCATCCTAACTTAGGACTAGTCCTAGGCAATGCTAGGAGATAGGACTAGTCCTAAGTTAAGACCAGTTACTGGTCCTAACTACAGATAAGACTAGTCTTATCTCTTTGTGAAATCGACCCCAGCTCAAAAATCACGAGCCTAGGGCCTGCATCCCAGTGTTTTAAGTTTGAACCCTGCAACATCCTAAAAAAGCTGCTCACGTTGAAGCCTCAACACAAACAGAGGCAGAATGGGAACTGGCATTTTCTCACTCACCCTTTCAAATTCAACAAAGGCATACTGAAGAGACTCTTCTGTTTTCTGGTCTCGAATCACTTCACAACTGTTGACAAATACAAATAAACAGAGTTAATAATTAGTAATAATTCGCAGTATCTTCAGGGGCTCCAATTTGACACTGGACCGCAGGCCCGAGGCCAGTGATTTTAGCATCGGGCCAGTAAACTTAGGACTGTACAAGTCCGGCGGTCTTGTGTTTTTGAATAACAACACCTCACTGCTTTTTAAAATTTAAACTGATAAATACATATGTCTTTCAATTCCGTTGAGTATTGAAGTATTGCTAATAAGAAAGATGAGATAAATCTTCTCTTAATGTATGCTCCAAAAACAGTTCAAATGAGAAACTGCATATAAATGGTGTTCTTCTCATTTTGATTTCGGCCTTGTAAGAAATTTTCTGGTCCAGTAAAAGTTTTGAGCTTCAAGCCCTGCAGTCTTGTGGATTTTTTCCCCCCCAAATTCAAGCCCTGTTCTTATTATATAGTGCTTTTTTATGACAGGCATGGAGAGCTATATCTGAATTATGAAACCCATTTCTACAGCAGCTTCTGTAGGCTTACTTACATGTACATTGATACGGCACAATCTGCAGCCAAGCATGCCAGAAACACCAGGACAAACTGCTTCTCTTAACAATAAGTGTCCTGGGTTCTTTCATGTGCTTTACACAGCACACAAGACCTACGGCTTTGCGTCCAATCTGGGTGGCAAGACGCTAAACCGGTTTAGCGTCTTGCTCAAGGACACAAGTGACTGACATGTCACAACATAAGGGACCTATCATTATTAAAAGGAAATTTGGAAACGGATTTCAACGGTGATTTTTTTTCCAGGGTTAAGCGGTTACACGTTCCAGCCCTAAAGCTTACCTCTCAATCTTTCCAAACCTGGAGAAGATAATCTCCAGGTCTTCGGAGGTGGTGACTGGATTCAACTTGCAGACGAAGAGGACATTCTCTGGGGGCTTCACATCTGCATCTGGCAGATCACCCACCTGTCAGTAACAAATTTGCGGATAGCAAATGCTGATTGGTTCAAGTTGGTCCTTACAAATGAAAGTGTTGCTGATTGGTTCAAGTTGGTCCTTACAAATGAAAGTGTTGCTGATTGGTTCAAGTTGGTCTTTACAAATGAAAGTGTTGCTAATTGGTGGAAGTTGGTCCTTACAAATGAAAGTGTTGCTGATTGGTTCAAGTTGGTCCTTACAAATGAAAGTGTTGCTGATTGGTTCAAGTTGGTCTTTACAAATGAAAGTGTTGCTAATTGGTGGAAGTTGGTCCTTACAAATGAAAGTGTTGCTGATTGGTTCAAGTTGGTCCTTACAAATGAAAGTGTTGCTGATTGGTTCAAGTTGGTCTTTACAAATGAAAGTGTTGCTTATTGGTGGAAGTTGGTCCTTACAAATGAAAGTGTTGCTGATTGGTTCAAGTTGGTCCTTACAAATGAAAGTGTTGCTAATTGGTTACAAATGAAGTGCGGTATAGAATACAACTTAATGACTAATCCTAACTTTATACACAAAAGCAAATCAAGCCAGAAATTATTAATAGAGATATTCTATACATGAACACCATTGCAAATGACCGTTTCTTTGACCACGCGAGGATGCTTTCAACAGCAAATAATTTCCTTGCAACACAAGATTCCAGTTTTATCTTATTTTGACTGCCCGTGATTAAAGTTCTTGTTTCAATGGCCAAACAAATAGCAATAATAACAACAGCAATAAGAAAACTTTGGTCCACACACGCCCTCACGCGGTCAAAAATACTATGAATTATTGCTTAGATATCATTGCATTTATAAAGAATCAACTAATAGAAACACACAATACCACAATAACAGCACCTGCTGGATGAAGCAAATCCAGGCAGTACATGTGGATTGCTTACCATTTCTAGAATTTGTGTGCTCGCTTTAGCCTCTTGCTCCTTTGCCAATTCTTCCACTTCTTCAGCTGTTTTGCCTTCTGTGTCGTCTATCTTCTCATCGGCTCCAATCCGACCGCTCTGAGGAACAGAAAATAGAAATAGAAATCAGACGAATAATAATAATACTGTAGGCCGAATGGTCTAGTGCCCCGGTTCCGGTGGCTATTTAGTCGTGGGGGTGTGACGGCCTGAGCAAGGGCATCGCAGTCATACAGCAGTCTGTCCCGACATGATTCAGTAAGATCACACTCACCTCTAGCTGTTCTTTGGTCGGCTCAGGGGACCTATCAGGGATTTCAAGTCCTTGGGGGTCATCAAAGGGGTCATCGAGAATCACTGTGTGGTTTATTCTGAAATGATGAAAACACAAATATGTATTCAGTCCCTTTAAATTATGATTTATCCCAGCACCCATTCTTGTCCAGAAATCAGTTTAAAAAAAAAAAGCTTTTATACCTCATTTTGCAGTGTTTTTTATATATAAATTCCTCGTACTCCTACTCAAACTAGGAGGTCCAAGTACTCGACTGTTGGACTCAGTACTCAAATATCAGAATACTGGGACCTGGGGCTTTATGTCACATCCAAAGGATGAAGCAACAATGGTTAAGTGCCTTGCTTAAGGACACAAGTGTCAAGACTGGGACCCAATTTCATGGCTCTGCTTTACCATGAGCAAGGAATTGGCACTTTACAGAAGAAGGGAATTCCACGCTCACGTCAAGCAAATTTCACAGGTTAGCAGGGAAGATTTGCTCGTGCGCGTGCGTACTAGGTATTCTTTGCTTATACAGCTAGCACAGAAATTCAGCGCTTGTCCTGTAAGCACAGAATGGTGACCCCAAGTGTAGATTTCGGTGGTAAAGAAAAGCCATGAAATTGGGCCCAGGACTCGAGCCCACACCCTTCTGATCAGAAGCAACAGAGCTTGAGTCCAGTTCGCTTGACCACCCAGCCAAGACACGCCACAACTGTGGAGTACTGACAAAGGGTGTGAGGGTAGGGAGATGGGGAGCGGGGAGGGGAAGGAAGAGGAGAGGGCTAGAGTAAATCTGACCTCACCTGATATCTTGATAAGGTTGATGCTGATTATCACAGATAGCCTCATTGATTTTTGTGAGTACGTCAAACCCCTCGCTAACTTCTCCAAACACTGTGTGTTTGCCATCGAGGTAATCTAGATTCTCCGCCAGCGTCAATAGAAACTGAAGAAATAAGGAAGATGCAATTTGAAGTCAGAGGTCAAGCTTAAGAAACAGTCCAGTGATTTTTAACCTGTGTCGTGGCCGAATGGTCTGGTGCCTACAGGCAATCTTTGAAGATTCTAATTTTCGACATACTTTTATTGATTTCTAATCAACGGTGGCATTTCAGACTAAATCATTTCGAAAGATGCTCGCCATCATTACCATCAGTATAGTAAGTTGGCTTCCGGATAAATAGTACACAATTTCTTTTCAAGGTCATTGACCAAGTATGACCTTACCTTTTAAGGGAATGCAACTTTTTATTTCAAATATCCAGTAATAATCCACAAGGGAAACTGACTGGGTTTGTGTCTTGATACATAAAACTTCACAGATTATATTTCAGATTATATTTCAATTACAGATGTTTCGAATGAAAAGTTTTTTTGAAGTGGGGCTTCAAGGTCAAATTCAGTTTTGTGATCCACTTATTTTCCAATTAAGATAGTGTCCTTATGAAAATAGGGACAAATAACAAGTCTTTAATCTCACACTTAAATGGTGTAAAATGCCAAATACCCTTCAAGTGAAATTTTTATCAAAATAAAAACAACTTTAATGATGTCACATTTATAAAAAATATGGCCTGTACATTTGTGTACAGACATTTTTCAGTTCATTCCTAAATTGTGATGATATTTAATCAAAACAGCATTGAATTTGAGCTTATGACTTGCGCAAAAAAAATTTCTCTTTGGAATATGTACAGACCCAATTGTTTTTGTTGTCAAATGAGTTCTTGTTTAAAATTTCACACTGTTGTAAGAGTATCAAATAAAATGATTGTTACACCATTTTAACGTGAGGCTAGAGAGACTTCCACTGTCATCACCTGGGCCCAATTTCATAGAGCTGCTTAACGGCCGATTTTATGCTTACTGTGCGATTTCCATTTCATAGCGCAGCTAACCGTAAGCACATGAAAAGGCATGCTATTCTTCCGGTGCTTACTGTAATGAAAATGAATGACGTAACAATGCAAATCCATTGTGAATGCTCAAGATGGCTGCCTAATTTTCTTGCTAACCTGTGAAATACGCTTACGCGTAAGCAAATTTGTCTGCTATAGTTAGCACGAAAATTTGCTTACCGTTAAGCAGTGCTATGAAATTGGGCCCTGGTCATGAGGACTCTATCTATTGGGGAAATGAGTGCATCACAGAACTCAATTTGACCATAGAGCCCCTCTTCCGAACGTACCTGAGAGCCGTGCATGTTGTCACCGTTGTTCACCATGGACACAGCTCCTAGCTTCTTGTGTTTGATGCGAGGGTTGGCCTCCATCTCAAAAAATCGGGCTTGGTCACCGTACAGCTTGCTGCGATCACAGTAAACAAAAGTAATTTTCTAACTAGCATCAGGGCAAGAGTGTACGAAATTGAAAATATACCGAAAATCTGACGACACTATCCTCTTGGTCAGGGGATGAAGCTCCCTGAAGAAATAACACCCGGTTCAGACAGGCGCTCTAGAGTCGCGCCCAACCAAATTATTGAATTAGGTACATGAAAAGTTTGACGTCTGAAACGGTTAGGAGCGACTGGATGCGCTGGAAGTTCGGGAGTGTCTTGGTTTCAGAAGTCGATCTTGTCATGAGCCGAACCTAATGTAATATTGAATATTAATATTATGTTAAGTTCACCCGTCTGAAACAAACATTTATTTGGGTCGACCTAGAGACGCTCCTAAATCTATTTGATTCGGCGCCACTCTGGAGCGCCTGTCTGAACCGAGTGTAAGATGTTATATTTCAGAGGTTTCTAGACTCTCTACATCACCACTAATAGAAATCTACAAGTTTGACCATAACAAGAGCTGAATCTTCCGTCTCTTCGATAGAAAGTGTGTTGACATTTTCTTCTATCAAGTTATAAACCCACAAGGTAAACTGACTGGGATTGTAAAATAATTTTGGATTGAACATATAAAAATTAACTTGAGCTGGATTTGAACCAACGACCTCCGGTTTAACGTGCCGGTACACTCTACGAACTGAGCAATCTAGCCCTAAGTTGGTGGTCTTCCTGTTTTGTCAGTATGTTTGTTCAGGTGTGGCAGGACTGCCAGTCAGAAGCCATACAACCGTTAGCTGCCATGTAGCCGGGGATCACACACAAGATTTCAATACAAACCTGGGAAATCGGTAGAAACTGTTAAGTGTTAACAGTGTTGAAACTAAACATGGATGCACAACCCTAGTCACCATGACCAAAGTCCAACCGTTTGTGTGTTGAGTTATGGATTCTGTTTAGAGTGAGGAAGGATGCTAATATATGAGTCACCCAAGAAAGTTTAGATTAAGTTCTAAAACAGTCAACAACTGACTGCATGCAAACGTAGCTTTACTAATACCTACCTGAACAAAGATTCGCCTCCTTTACCTGTACCTGTAGGGTCTCCTGTTTGTGCGATGAAATTTCCCTGCAGGATCAAAAGTAGAATTTATACTTTATATACAATATTCAATAAATAAGATATTTATCTCCGTACTCACAATCAACAAAAGGCAGAGTCATTAGAAAAAAAAAAGCGAGTAACTAGTACAATACAAGCAAGGAGTAAACGTGACCGTTGATAATGATAATGAAAATTAGTACAGTAGAGAGTAAGGAGGCTGTTCAAATACGCCCAGGGAGGCTTTTTATGGAATATGTGGGGAACAGCCCTACACCTACATGACCCAATACAAACACAATCAACAAAAACCAAAAAAAATGGATGGGAGAGAATGCAATAGTTATATAATAAGCTACATGTAATTATAAATACAAATAATGCCAAAGGGCAATTCCACGGTAACTCGCGTTACATTTAATGGGTAGTTCCATGAATGTTTGGGCTGGTATTCTTTTATTTTGAGGTCAGATAAATAGAATTTCTCTGAGGAACATTATAAGAGTTATGATTAACAACCCCCCTCAAAAAAAAAAAAAAAAAACGCCTTTTGTCTTCTTTTGGCAACACCTTTATTTTCGGTAACTCATGTTACATAAAAAGGACATAGCATAAAAACACATCAGCTATGTTTTCAAATTCTCCTCAAACTGGGCAACCCTGATGGAAACTTTTCTGTGTTTCTATGACATAGGCATGTATGATGCATGATTACATTCAAATAATAACAAAACAATTGACAAAAAATCGGAAAGGACCTCTTATGTCGGTAACTCGCGTTACGGTAACTCGCGTTACAGCTTGTCTGCGGAAAAACAATGCCTCATTTCATGCATATCTAAAGTTCATGTCAAGTTTGCAACATGTACTACATAAAACAAATTGATAACAAGTAGGATTACCCACTTAAATAACTACTAACTAACTCATCCAGCTACACACTGGCATATACATGTCCGTACATGTACACTGTATATACCAGTATACAGTATGTACATGTATGGTGCACGTACAACTTACATTTATGTTGTGAACAAAATGTTGGATGCATCCAGTATGATTCCATTGGATATTCCGAACAGCTGTACACTACACTTACAAAAGTAAATGGAAAGAAATCACTGCTTTCCAGAAAAGGTAAATGATCTACATGTGCTCATTGATTGTTTCATTTGAAATCTACAATGTCCTGTACATATGTTCATGTGTAAAGTCTCAAAAATTGGTTGAAAACTTGTAGTGGCAGCGATTGTTGGCTATGTCTGGCTTCTCAAGCTTCACCATTCAAACTTGCAATTGAAATTAGAATGACACGCTGATGTTAGACTGACTTTAGAAAAGATGCAGCAGAGACATAAGAGCAGAAGCCATGGGCATGTTACTAAGGAGTGTGCACAAATGCATTGTGGGTAGGTCTTCATAAATGCTGCCCTGTTTTGTTTTAGTTCAGTTATATTACATATAATTACATTACATTAAGCCCTATAACACACACGGGCCATACATTTATATTGAAAAACTGCATCAAACTGGTGGTAACTCGCGTTACCTACGGTAACTCGCGTTACATGGTAACTCGTGTTACAGCTTTTAGATGCTTATTTTTTAAATATCGGGATGAATTAGCAGAAAATGGCATCATAGGAAGTTAAAGTATTGGGTTTAATTAGAAAATAATGAATCTCGCCTTTTTATTTAGTTCAGAAAAATTAATAGAGGAAAAAGTAGGTGTTTCGGTAACTCGTGTTACAATGTCTCTAATGCATAATATTCCCAAGTGTAGAATTAAGCAGCGATGAAATATCAACTTTCTTTCTGGGCAGGGAAGAAACATGACTTATAACAATATAATTAATCATTTAGCTTGGTTTTGTTCCATTATTTACTTTGAAATATCATATCATTTCTAATTACCATTTTTTTCATGGATTTTTTGCACAAATTGTCCTTGAAACAATTATGGTCATATTTTGAAAAATCTTACAGCTTTAAAAAAAAAAAATTCACAATGCAAAACTAGAACTCATACATAAATAAATTGTAGTGCCTAAACTTTCATTTCTTGAAGTTGAAATTTTCAAGTAATGTCCACCTTTCCATGGAATTGCCCCAAAAATAATTGACAAAATTAAAACCAGCTAGAAGCAAAAATGAAAGAGGAAAACTGAAGACGAGCAGTGGAGCTTGGAGAGAAAGCTAAGCTACATAATGAGAGAGCAGGGCTCAATTTCACAAAGAGTTAAGATTGATCTTAACTCCAAATCACTCCTAATTGCTAAGTAAAGTGTGATGTCACAATACAAATCACTATGGTGATACTAACATTACAACTCATCTTAAGATGAATCCTAGTGCTTTGTGAAATCGACCCCTGGACTCTTAATATTATAACAAACAAGATGTTGAAATAACCCACATAAGGTTGATCTTTGATTTGGTCATTGATGATGCTCCACAGACCAGGACCATAAAAGCGAAGTGTGAGCATAGAACAAAATGATTTTTAAACTGTGATTATTCTGAATGGCCCCTTTCCATTAGTTTGAGAGTTTCTTATTGAATCATGACATTTACCTGCACAGAATGAAAGAGACAATAATTGTAGTACTTGACCTTGCATAGCTTCACGAAGTTGAGACAACCTGAAATTGAAGCGGAGATAAAAATGATTATGTTTCATCGTCTGATCGTTGTATTTCTTAAACATTTTGAAACTTTTACAAAGTTATAGAGCGCCTTACAATCTTCATCGATCAGACAGTACATGTACATGCCCTATTCTCTCTACTCTGGCGTACTCCTCTAAAAAAGTCTGAACTCCCTAAAATTAAAAAGTCTAAGTTAGAGTAGACTTAGGTTAGAGTACTCCTAGAACTATTCGGTTCGTTCCGCTATCGTCTCCCCGACCCTCATAGGTCATCATGTACAAAATCCTATTCGAAACTTTTTCCCCTTCACGTTTATGCACCTGGACTTCTCTTTTGAAAACGGAGCTCGCCAAAATTAGGCTCTATCTATTCATTGTTTTCAAAGTGAGCTCGGGGTGGGTCCAGAAAATCCACTCCGCAAAAAAAAGGTGCAAAAAATGATAAATTCCCATCGTTTATTCAGAATCGTCGCCTTCCGATAACAAAATGGCCGCCGTCGCTTGTATCACTGGTATGCTGCGTGCAACGCTGGTCCACGACATGCCTTCGCATAGTATTCTGTGTGCAACACTGGTCCACAATAATCAATGGCTTATCTTTTATACGTAAACCGTTGGTTATTGTGAACCAGCGTTGCGCGCAGCATATCATTGATACAAGCGACGGCGGCCATTTTTGTTATCGGAAGGCGACGATTCTGAATAAACGATGGGAATTTATCATTTTTTGCACCTTTTTTTTGCGGAGTGGATTTTCTGGACCCACCCCGAGCTCACTGTGAAAACAATGAACATATAGAGCCTAATTTTGGCGAGCTCCGTTTTCAAAAGAGAAGTCCAGGTGCATAAACGTGAAGGGGAAAAAGTTTCGAATAGGATTTTGTACATGATGACCTATGAGGGTCGGGGAGACGATAGCGGAACGAACCGAATAGTTCTAGGAGGAGTAGAGTCTGTTTAGAATAGATGATCTTCCTGTCATGCGCCTGTCAGGGGAACTCAGGGGGAACTCCCAGTAAGGGAACCTAAACACCAAGCTGGCAACAGGCAATCTCTCGAGACATACAAACGGTTCCATACAAACATTGGTTTAATGCTGGAGGTAGAATCGCTGTGTGGTCAGTTGTCAGACGCGTACGTACACACAAAATGAAAACACATGTCAAACTTTTGAGTAGAAGACAATGCATGCAATACTCACATCTGGGTCTCTCTTCTGGATATAAATCAATCACAATATCACCCAGCGTTGTCTCTAATAGCACAGCCATTTTCAAGAAATTACGTCGGTTTATAAAGAAACGCCAAGGAAAATTAGGAAAATAAAATGACACAAAAATGTTAGTTCACCGTTAGTTCACGGGGGCTGCCATTTTGTATTAACTGGTACGAGGCAGCAGGTAACATGTAATAACTGGCAAAAAGGCGCATAATTGCATGATTACCAACGTTTACTAAGATTGCGCCCTCTACAGTTTAAATTTGTGGGTGCTTGGAAACCGACGAAGCTTTCCAAAAAAGTGGACAACCAACTTTGAAGAAAACACACCGTAACAATGACTGCTAATCATCGTTAACTGGTGAGGTTGGGTTTATTTGTTTTATAAAGTGTCATACTTAATTGTATTGTGCTAACAATCACTTTTGCCGCGTCTTTGGTTGGAAAAACAACTTCAGATATCCTACCTACACAAATGACACACTCGAGCTGTTTACTTTTTGGTGGTTGCCGCCGGTTGGACATTTGCTGTGTATTATATATTACACGGTTGGACTTGGATTGAAGTTTCGGTGATTCTGCTGAGTTATAGTTGGACCTTGGACAACCATCAAATGTCAAATTATTTAAATCAATTTGTTGCTACTTTAACAGGCATGTGTTGTTTTGATTAACAACACTTAATAAAAACTATCGAGTTATTAAAATGTAGCCTTAAAAGTTAAACTTTAACTTGTTTTTTGTTGAGTTTATGCAATAATGTGCATAAAATTTACTACGTATCATGAATCAAGCTTGGCTTATTTGAACAGCCTCTTTACTCACATCTTAGTGCTTTTTCAGTATCATTCTCATTGGTTATGTTTACTCTTTGCTTGTTTTGTACGACTATAAATTTGTCCTTATTCTGTCTTTTCTTATTGTGAGTACAGAAATAAATGTTTCATTGAATTGAATAGAATTGAATTGATGACAGGGGCAGGCCGTGGGGTGGGTGGGTGCTAGAACTATGAATTTGTTCTTCTATCGTCTCCAACGCAGTTCATAGTTCTAGGAGTAGATGGGTGCAGGCTGCCTCCAATGGCTTATTTCATGTACTTCATGTGTTATTTGTTGCAAATGTACATGTACACAAATCCTGGTTGAGTCCGAGTGTGTATAAACTGGGGTTTTTTTTAACTATGGAGACTATCAAACAAATTGCAGTGAGACATGATTGTAATTCTGAATGAATTCAAACCTAAAGATGTGTAGGGAAACCAAGTGCGCCCTCAGTGTTTACATCAGTACTCTGATATACTCACTCTCTTTTTCCACTTTAGCTTCGAGCAAGAGAGAGCACATTTATTTTCTGTAGGCATTTCTCTCTATTTTGTAGGGAGCATGGCTCTGGCCATGCTCCAAATACTTTTCATTGGGGAGGAATAGTGTTATAATAGAGCTATATCTGTAAGTATTGTTTTGTATTTAAAATCATCTTTTTATGAGAGAAATATTGTAATTTTTAGGGCTGATTTAATCATTGTAAACTTGTGTTTGGCCAGCCTCATGTCGTGTTGACCATTCGCCCTTTATAATAAGTGACTGTGCTGTGCATTGTGTATTGTGTATTGTATTGATTGGCAGTATTAAATCAGTACAGGAGATTATTTTATATTTTTGACGTCATCAGGTGGATTTTGTATTTACTGTATTCTGGTGAATCCTCGTTCTTTTTAAATAGAGGAGCGGCCTCCTTCCCGTGTCTCTACAGATGCATTGACTGTAAAACAATTGACTTGTCATTTACATTCAGGTGACAGCTCCGTTTGAGATGGGTAAGAAAGGCAAGAAGAAGGGGAGTGGCAAGAAGAAGGGGAGCGGCAAGAAAGGAGGCGGCAAGAAGAAATCCACAGAGCCGCAGATGACCATCAAAGAAGCCATCTTGGCCTACCAGTAAGAACAATGATCTTGAGTTCCATTCCAAGGATAAGAATAATCGTTTTAATACTTATAACTAATGATTTTCCTTCCTCCTACACTTATCATACTACAATTCTAGGCCGGCTGACCAAAATTATCCATGTTCTTGGGCCATATCACTGCATTCATTGGAAACACTGATGATCATCCCTTATCCATGTGCAGGGCCAACAAGGCTGCTGGCTGCTTGCAATAGACCGATCCATTAGGCTCCGCCCACGGCGCACGTATGAGCAAGAACACGTGAACCTCTCCAATGCCATTCTGCACAACTCTGCCGAGCGTGCCGAGCATACGCGCACGCATGTCAGACTTTTGGTTGCACAATCAGGGCTGTGATTGGTCAATACGCAATGGGGCGGAGCTTAATGGATTCGTCTATGGGCAATGTGATGGATTGTGGAACCGGGTAGAACTGGTCATCTACTGGAACCGCCCAAGCTTATTATCCAAATGTACATGTAGGACAACTCGATGTGCAGTCTAGTCTGGCACCCTGTGTTGGCACATGCATTTGGGGGTTGTTGTTTTTTTACCGAAAATGGCTTTTAACCGCAAGTTGTTGCACCTCTCTCAATGTACGGCTCTGGGATTTAATACAAATCTGTTATTTTCTTGCTCAGGATTAACATAAAAGAGGAAGCACTGGAGGAGTTCATGTATGAAATCAAAGGACTTGAAGATAGGAACCAAAAACACAAAGAAAGGGTGAGAATTTTCAAATATAAAGCAAAAAAAAGTTCTGTATTTGTCCGTTTGTAAAATATGTTTTTAAACCTACTTCTATTGGTGTACTATCCTGCCCAACTGGCTCTTGCATGAGAAATTCCTCAGGAGATGTTGGAGACTACATGTATATGGACAAGGGCATGTCTTGCTCAAGGACACAAAGTCCACTACCAGGTTCCTAAACCACATTTTGAAATTTAACCATGAATCAAGTACTCAAGTTACTGGGTTTCTACATAACACCAGATGTGCAAACAAAAGAAACCAATGAACCCATATGGTAGCCTGGAAGGTACACAAATGTATGGTACTTTGTGGCAGTCTGTGGTATATTGATAACTACACGTACTATTTGTACCATTTCTGAAATATGAAATCAAGTGGAGCTTGCGATTTTATGAGGGCAAAGCAACCAAACCATGACACATTTTCAAAGGGATACAGAGTGAGGTGGTAAATTGCTGCCAGACTATGCCAGAAACACCAGGGCGAACTATGGTGTCTTGCTCAAGGACACAAAGGCCACTACCAGGTTCCAAACCCACACTTTGAAAGCACCAAAACTTGAGTCCAGTGCACTAAAACCGCTCCAAAACTCCACATTTAGGCCATGTAACATGGACCCAATTTCATAAAGCCAGTAAGCATAAAAACTTGCTAAATGCACAGAAAAATCTTGCACAGCAGAAACAGGTTACCAGCCAAAATTCCATACAGTTCACATTGGTTTCTGACTGGTGCCCCACTCATTTTTTTGCTTAGCAAAGAAGAATGCTGAGCAGACTTTTCTGCATAACAGCTTTATGACGTTGGGCCCTGATAATCTAAATAACTTGTACATACTTCAAGATGCCTCAAAATCTCCCATATCCTATGCAGTCACAGCGGTGAAGTAACCCAAATGCCACACTTTCCTGTCATTGTATCTGTATATGGTCAATCAGTGCCACAGACTTCCACTGCAGAAAGTGACCAAGGTTGAGAACCTTATCTCTTTCAACAGTGGCCCAGATTCCATTGCAATTGAGCACAGCTGGTGGCTTCTCCAGTTTACCACACTCACTGAGGCACTTTGGTCAATGGCTCTACTCTCTACATCCAGCATGTGTGTGCCTCAAAATACCACTGTTGTGGCATAGCGAGGTATGGGTCGGTTGTCTTCAAAAACACACCAATAGTAGGAGGGTTAATGACTGAGGGCTCTTTCTTTGACATCATCAGAACGAGCGTTTGAAGGAGGAACAACTGTACCACATCCGCACTCTCCTCAAACAGGCGAAGGAGAGGGACACGGAACTAGAGCAAGTAAACGTGGTCAATAAGGAACATGTAGAGGTGGCTATGAAGGAGAAATGGAAGGCGGCCAAGGAGGAGGATGGACAGATTGAAGGTAAGGCATGTAAGGGGGGTACATGTTGGTAGATCGCTAGCAATGAGACAAGTTGATGGACGGGCTCACTGTAAACAATAACTGTGTTGTTATTTAATGCACACCATGTCACCTTGTTTACAAAACAAAGTGACCGTTAATATTGAATGATCAGAAAGTAGGAGGGCTGACTGTGTACTGTGTATTGTGTAGATGCATTCGCCACATTATATTATATTGCAGGCTGGCATAGATTGTCACTTAGAATCACAGTGGCTGATATTGAATGGTCACACAGTAAGAGGGTTGACTGTACTGTGTAAGTAGATTCTGTCAGCACATGATATACTGAAAGCTTGCGTAAATTATCACTTAAAACACGATGGATCACAATGGTCAGACAGTAGGTGGGTTGACTGTACTGTGTAGATGCATTTACTTCATG
This sequence comes from Pisaster brevispinus, assembly GCA_023634235.1. Classification (NCBI taxonomy): domain Eukaryota; kingdom Metazoa; phylum Echinodermata; class Asteroidea; order Forcipulatida; family Asteriidae; genus Pisaster; species Pisaster brevispinus. The sequence continues at coordinate 15,110,725 of JAMKCF010000007.1, read as the reverse complement.
ATATCATATTGCAGGTTTTCATGGTTCATCTATCACTTAAAAGTAAAGTGGATGATGTTGAATGGTCACATAGTAGGAGGGTTGACTGTGTACTGTGTAGATGCATTCACTACATCATTGCATAATATATTGCAGGCTTGCATAGATTTTCTATCATAGACAAGCACAGTAATATTGAATGGTCAGACAGTAGGAGGGTTGACTGTGTACTGTGTAGATACATTCACATCATCAATTGCATAATAGATTGCAGGCTGACAGATTCTATCACTTACAAGCACTAGTGAATGGTCAGACAGTAGGAGGGTTGACTGTGTACTGTGTAGATACATTCGCTACAATCATTGCATAATGTATTGCAGGCTGGCATAGTTTATCTATCATTCAAAACCACATTGGAGCGCGGGGACTAGATCGGACAGCGGGGTCGCAAAGGGTTAGTTGACAAAATGCAATGTTTCTCTTGATGTAGACCTGAAGAAGCAGATTGTGGAGAGAGAGGTGGAGCTAGAGCAGGCCCTGGTCATGGTTGACAAGTGGCTGGAGTACAAGAACAAAGGTCAGCATGAACACGCCAAGCAGATCAAGATACTAGAACAAGAACTAGAAGATATGCAATACAGCTTTGATGATATGAAAGGTATATACTCAAGAACTGGTTCCTTATTTCTAAGCCGCAGAGTCTGAATTGATGGCTACGGCTGGATAGCTGGAAAGGTCTATATAGACTGCGCAAGTCTCACGTGTCTTCAAACTTACGGGACCAATGTGGTCCCAACCGTTCCAACCATATGGAGTTTTACGTGGGCAAGATTTTGTTTCGACAATTATTTTAGACTTGACAATTCAACAATATAATAAAGAAAACCCATGAATTAACTCTTTTTGTAGAGATATAATTTGAAACAAAGATTTGATTTCAGGGGAAAAAAAGTTGTTTGTTTGACGTGTTTTCCTGTTCCGATACACACAAAACTTGCACAGTCTATTTTTTACTGTTGCCACTTGCCAGAGCTGTAAACAAAATATTCAAAATGTCAGTAAGAATGTGGTGTTCAGTTTCGGTTTTTGTTTAGTTTTTTTTAAAACCAAGTAGGTCCCTCAAAGCGCCTTACAGTTCACCCCTGTTCATCAGGGCCCAATTTCATAGAGCTGCTTAACTCTGCGTGACACCATAAAAAAAACCACATCATTTCACCCTGCCTTACTTGTTGAGTAACAGTTTGATTTTAGCATGTAACACATTTTTGTGAAGAACCCAATCACTTTTAAATCAGCCACAGCATTAGATACAGACCCTTTTGACTAAATAATATCAATTCAAGCAAAATTGTATTTTGAGATGAGTCCACATGTCTCTTTCTGCTCAATCAACCATTTCTTTGAATAACACCCTTTGTTTACACAACTAGTTAGCAAGGCTAAGTAATTGCTGTACAATTCCTATGGGAATTCCTGGAGAGCGGATCATTGTTGGATTGTGTTAGTGAAAAACAAACCCCGGATAGTGATAAGACATTTGGCATGCTATTTGGCTAGGTGCAGTTGTAGAACTTGGAATTTGTTAGATTTTTTGAAAAAAAAATGGCAGAGTACCGACTTTTTAATTAAAAACTGTTACTCAATAAGTGAGCGATAGTGTCATTGAGTGGCTAAAACCACACAAATTGTGCTGAAAAGATTCAAAGTTACCAGCCAAATTCCATGTCACATGTGCCATCTGTGACAAATATATCCTGCTCAATTTTCGCTCAGCAGAAAATGGTTAAGCAGTCACTTCCTGCTTAAGCAGCTCCATGAAAGAGGGCCCAGGACCTAATCACATTTCAAAATCATTTCAACTCCTTGGGAGTTTGCAGCACTGGCAACCGAATGGGCAAATAGGTTGCTAGTGTAATCGTTCACTTCAACAATCTTTACCCTATTCACTATTTTCTCCTGACTCACACAACAGATTAAGCCCAAATGTTCACAGGTTTATTATTTCATGTACATTATGGTTTTAATCATTATGGTTAAATGCTGTCTGTGACTATTTCGTCACCTCTACCAATCCTGTATAATACCCTTAAGGCTAGCCTGAATCAGTGTGTGAATATTGTATATTGATGAAAATAAACTGTACAGGTAATTATGAAGTGTATGATTCAGGCTTGGTTGAGGTGACGAAATAGTCACAGACAGTGTTCATGTTTTGTGTGATCAACCATAAACATGAAATAACACACAACAAATTAAGCCCAAATTTTCACAGGTTTGTTTTTTCATGTTTATTGGGGATCACACAAAACGTGAACAAATCTGTGACTACTTTTATCGCTCTACCAATTCGCTCTACCAATCCTGTATATATATACCTTCAATCACAAAAGCCAGATACCCTTACAACTTTCCTCTGATAACGGACAATGATGTTGACACTTTTCATTTCATTCAGCCCATTTGGAGAAAACCCTCCATGTGGCAAAGGATGAGATTCACAAATCCACAGAGGAGAGATTGACGGAGCAAAAACACATAGCCTCACAGGTAACAGCCGTATTCAAATTTAGACTTATCGATCTGATTCGCTCATTAGGTTTGACTTTTGCAACACAACCCTGTGTTGTAACACTCTGTGGACATTCCTTTGTTCTGTACACTTATTGGTACCTCATATTCTTCAACACTGTTAAAAAAACACTGTGTGGATTGGTGTAAGTCCACATAGTGTTTCAAGTCCCTACAGTATGGACCTCTTTTGTTCTCAGGTCCACACACATTCTCAAAATTGCATCCCTGTGGAGCGTTCTTTAGTTCTTTCCTTTGTCCATGTAGTTATTCATTTTCCCATAGACTTTGCACACAAAATTCCTTGTGGAGCACCCCAGTCTTCTTTTGATTTGTCCTTGATCGCCATAAGGTACCAAAAATGAGCACACTTCGTATGTAGCACTTAAACAATGTAATGAAACAGTGAGGGTCATTTGTGTTGGCATCCTGCAGGTATACAACTTATTTTTGTGTGAAAAAAGATAGGAAAGTGCCAGGCACAGCAAGACTGAGAAACCAAAAATGTGGAAATCAGTTGATCAGCTGAAAAGTTGCATGCCTGATCATGTATGCGCAAGCAACTTTACGAATGGAGTTTGTGGGGTCCTTTTATTCTTACTCCATTGTTCCTTTTTGAAAGAACTCATTTCCAGGGTACAACATAACTAAGAAAACTTTGTGGGAAAGCATTTTAATTGTTCCATTGTTTAATGGAACCTACAAGGACATGTGCATTAGCCTAGGTTTTCGCTGCATCAAGCCCCAAAGCTTGCATCACATTTTAGAAAAAAAAATTTCAGCTACTTTTTGTGACAGAAACTGAGAGGACCTCGACACTTTTCAAAACGTGTAGGACAAGGCCAAATTTCCTTATAACATTCCGCTTGTCTTTTTCCCCCGAGCAGAAAGCGATGACAACGATGGACAAATGGAGCACCCAGGAAGTGAAGGATAACAAATGGTTGAAGAAAGAGGTAACTGATTTGACTCATCTAGAGAAAACTAGGGCTGCAAATTGAATTCGCTGACATTTTAAAGAGAAAGGAGTGTTAGTTTGATCCCCTCCCCCCCAGTGGTGTAACTAGATTTTGTTTTTGAAAAATAGTATTAGCTGTTGCAAACTGCTTACCAACCAAAAGTGCATATGGGTAAAAAAAAGGTAGTGGCCTGACGTTTCGACCCTAGCAGAGTCTTTCTCGAAGGCTAAATGACAAACAGGTTTACTGGTGTAACAAAAGCAGTCAAGTGGAAATAGATGATAGAGATGAAAGCACACGGAGAGAGGAGGGGGATGAACAGAGACGAGGGTAACAAAAAGGTGGTTTGGGGGCTTAGTCTTTTTTCTCTCTCTCTCTTGGGGGGGGGGGGGGACTGTTAATGTCTCAAACCATTCATTTTGTGCATTTTCTTTTTGATGTCATTTGTGGTGGGGGGGGGCCAGCAAGGACATCTTCTGTAGGAGGGCGTATAGAAGCCAACTTGCCGATTGACATTTCCTTTGATGGGGAGTGGGAGGGCTGTATAGAAAACAGCTTGCCGACTACCAACATTCTGCACTCTTTAAAGAAAGACTAGTGCACCCATCATGGAAGCTTACTGTATTATAATAATAATAATAATCGATTCTTATATAGCGCTTTATCACAGCCCGAATGCCGTATCAAAGCGCTTCTGACATTATTACCCCTGGTCACTGGGCCATATATTTCATTCCTTAAACCATCTCAGCTCCCTGGGGAGTATACAGCCGGTGCTGCGAGTTTACCGCGCTCCAAGCTAATCATTCACATAAACCATCTCTGCTCTCACAGGTACCCATTTTACCCCTGGGTGGAGAGAAGCAATTATGGTTAAGTGTCTTGCTCAAGGACACAAGTGTCACGACCGGGATTCGAACCCACATCCCGATGACTTAACCACCAGAACTTGAGTCTGATGCTCTTATCCGCTCGGCGTCACTGTATTAAATAATCAGAGCAATACATTTAGGTGTTTTGTTTACTAAGTGAACTGTAAAGCCTGGTTCATACTTCCTGCGAATGTAAATGCAGCGAATGTTTCGCAGGAGTTGAGCACATCTCAATCCTTCAAATTTCATTGCAAATTTGTGGCGTCAAAATTTCCTATCACATTCCCATTCACAGGAAGTATGATCCGGGCTTTAGTTGGAAAACTAATAGATTTCTTGAGGGTAAACTCTTTACAAAAATGTCTTTTTGCCGTGTTTCTGAAGACATCATCCAAACCTGGAGATTTTTTATGTTGATTTCAGGCGGAGCTTCACCGGGCGGAGACCAAGCTTCTTGTGTTGGAGGTCGAGAACTTAGAAAAGGAGAACTTGGAGATTATGAGTGGACTGTTTGACTGCCGTATCGAAGACCTGAAAATATCAAGGTACATCTTTAAAGACATCTAGACCACCACCTTAATAAGGGAAAGATGCAGAATTCAAGAAGTGATAACTCCAGGATGGACCCAAGAAAACGTCAAAAAACCTTGAGGCTAACCCTCGAGTTACTGCCCGTTTCATTTTGCATTCCTGCATAACATACTTTGTGTCAAACCGATGTCCTACGCCTAATTTTCTAGCAACCCAACTGATTTTGTTCATAGGCTGGATCACTCATAAGCCATCTTTCAAGTTTTTTAATCAAATATCCAATTTGGATATGCTTTTGAAGTTGCCTCCATATTTATTTCGGTTTTTGTCTTGTAAAACTGGATTTCTGGTTACTTCTTAAGCTCATTTTTGGTTGTTGTTATGTGTTGTTTAGAAATGTTCATGATGTATGGAAGGAAATGTGAGTTTGAATTGAATGACTTAAAGTCAAAGTATACCTTTGGTTTTTGGAACCGGTCGATTGTTTTCGTCAACAAAACAAACCTGGGAACGTTTCATTTCAAATGGTGGTTGCGTTTTTGAGATATCACCGAAAATCCGGAGTGAATATGTCCACGCAGGAAGAATAATCCCTAATAGCAATACACAATCTGAGAAACGTTACTGACAGTAACGTTTCTCAGATTCAAATTTTGGGGAATGAAAACTTGTATCTTTTTCCATAACCACATTATTTTGAAGTGAAATGTTTCTAAAAGGCTTTATACGTAACTATCGAAAGCTGCTGTACTAACCAAATAAGTTTTTATTGCCATTAATTTTCAGAGTAATTAATTACATATACCTTCCATTTAAAGATTTCCTTAATATATTCTTGGTTTTGTGCAAAGCATTATATGTAAACATTTGACAAAGATACATGAGAAAGGTGTTCCCCTCCTGGCGTTTTAATCGAGTATTACCCAGAGATATTTTGGCAATTTGTACCTGCAGGAATTTCTACTTGACCCAGTTTGGTGAAGGGGACGATGTGGACGATGCTGGAATACTTGAGGAAGACCTGGCCAAAATGGACATGGAAGGGAGCGAGAAACCCTTGGCAATAGGGGGCGCTGTATCAGGTGAGAAGATCTGGACGAAAGGCCATCATTTCCTTTTAACCTTGATCCATTTTCTTGCCATTGTCCACAATTTTTACCCTTAAATTTCATACGGAGTTTAAACCTGGACACTTACATCAAAAATTAAAAGAAAACTAACAACAGCTCAACACAACATGAAAAGAAGTATACTGGAGATCACGTACAATGACAGAAAAACAAAGAAATGAATAAGAGAACAGTACATTGTTCAGGACATCTTAGGAACAGTCAAAAAGAGAAAATGGAGCTTATCACGGTAAATCTCCATTAAAGAAAGGGGCTTGAATAAAACATCCTTTTTATCTGACAACTAACACCTGTTATCTCCATGCAATTCCTTTTCCAAACAGTGAAATTAATTAGATCATGCACAAACCAGCAGTGCTGCTGACTGCCCCAGGCAGATTGACTGCTCATTCATTAAGTTTAATGACCCAAGTAATTTAATGTAAACCCACCCACTGGTGAAAAGGATGTATAGTTTCTGATTTTTTGTGGCGAAACTATGAAAATCTTTAATGGAGTTTTCCCGTAAATCTGAGCAGGACACATTAGACACCTAACCGTTGGGGCTCAGCAAGCAATCACTGGACCCCATGCAGGAACAAACAGAATGGAGGGCACCAGAAAAAAGATGGAAAGATGAGTTGCAACAATACTGGGGGATAGTCAGTTGGTACCCACAAGCATAAAACAGGGACATTCGGAGATACATGCTGAAGCCTTCATCCTGCAGTGGATCGACAATGGTTGACAAAATCAAAACCTATAAAATCTGACCCATAGTTATTTTTTAATATTATAGTACCAACAATGTCATGTTTAATTAGGTTCCAGAAAGCCACGTCCAAAGAGCGCCACCCAGAGGGCAGTAGAAGCCAAGGTGTTTTCTTTAGCCATCAATGAGGAGTCTGAGGAAGAGGAGGAGGATCTTGGAGGGCGGGGCATTCAGGAGTGGGCGGACGGAGACGAAGCTGGATTGGATAACTACTTGGAGTACGAGGACGAGAATATTGATGTAAGATTGATGCATTAGTTCATTCATCTTTATAGGTGATGTGATTTGTTATTATAAAATTGTAGAGCAGTTCCATTTTCTGCCCAATTGCATGCGTGCCAAACCCGACTTGAACTGCAAGATATGACATCACTGTGACATTCTTATTATTATATATTTCTGGTCATGAAACCAAGGATGCCTCCATAAGTGAACTTAATCACTGTAGCTCGCAAGCCTGAGGAAACCTGTAAACAAGGGTGCTTGCTAAGTAAGCCAGAAACACTGGGGTTAACCCCTACTCTTGCACGATAAGTGTTCTGGGTTCTTTATCATGCACTACCAATCCTAGCTCATTGAACCTACGATTTAATGTCCCATCCGAAGGACAACGCACCTATGGTAACGTATCTTGCTCATCGGAACAAGTGTAAAGACCGGGACTTGAACCAACACTCTGCTGATCAGAAACACCAGAGCTTGACTCCAGTGCACTTGTCGCTCAGCCACTTCAGGTGACCCAAGCACAGCTAATTTGAAACCCAAACTGGTAGAACATGGGCAGACTGTAGCCTCATGAGCTACCAGTGCAAGGGATCTTTCAAGCAGGGCCCAATTTCATAGAGCTGCCCAAGTACAAAAAGTGGCTAAGCACAACAAAATCTTGCTTACCAGAACAAGGTTACCAGCCAAAATACCATGTCATGTGTACTATCTGTAACTGATATCCTGCTTACTTTTGCTAAATAGCAGAACATTGTTAAGCAATACTTTCTGCTTTTAAGCAGCCGAATGAACTTGGGCCCAGAAGATCTTGGAGTCTAGCAGTAACTATTAATGAGAAAGGACCTCTCTCCCTCCCTCTTACAGGATTATCTGAACCTGGGTCCTGTGGAGTTGAAACTGCTCAGAGTGACCGGTCATAAGATGACCCTCCAGCTCCCTAAGAAACTGAGCGACGAGGAGGCAGAAGCCAAGCTGTCTGCTCCTGACGTCTGGCCAGTCACTCCACAGATGCTCAAGACGGTGACCGAGACATAATGGGGGCCAAGGACAACAGTGTGTGTGAATATTGTATATTGATGAAAATAAACTGTACAGGTATTATGAAGTGTATGATTCAGGCTAGCCTTAAGGGTATTATACAGCCGTAGATTTCACCAAACTCTTCCTAACTTAGGATTAATCTTAGGACTTAGGACGAGCCCCAGCCTTGCACTGTAATATGTAAAACTTAAGATTAATCCTAAGTTAGGACTAGTTACTCGTCCTAACTCGAAATAGGATTAATCGTAGCATTTCGTGAAATCGGCTGCAGGATTGGTTGAGCTAACAAAATAGTCACAGACAGTGTTCATGCTTTGTGTGATCAACCATATACATGAAATAACAAACCTTTGTAAATTTGGGCTTAATCTGTTGCCTGAGTCAGGAGAAAATAGTGAAAAACCAGGTACAATTTTCAGCATGTGAATACATTGTCTTTAATTTTGGTTGTAACGATCGAAAACAGCTGTTGCATTTTTTTTTTTAGGTTTTCAGATACAGTTTTCTCAAATAGCGGGAAAATATTTCACAGAAAAAAATGGTTCTAGTATGAACTTCATAATCAGTAAGCTTTCAGACTGAAATTTAAAAAAAACAAAGTTTGATCCTTACTAATCCTGTATAATACCTTTACGGCTATGACTATTGCTAAAGGACGTCCTATACTTCAACAAATGATGATGCAGAGAACCAGCTGTAGCCATAGCTGCCTATTCGGACTTGGCCTAACTCCTGACGTCAGATGCAAGATTTCACAAGATACTCAACGTATTAACCTAATTCATTCTCGCTACCATGGGCAGCGCGCCGTATCGATACCTCTCATCACTAACCCCTGGTAGGGATGTGCTGGAAATGAATGTCGATTGGTTCCCAAAAGGGACTGCTTAGTGTGAACGCTTTTTTAAAAACTTTTAAGCGCTTGAAGGACTCTTAGAACGCGCGTGTCAAAATGCAAGTATTGAATCATGTTCTTACACAGTCACCCTAAACTGCAAACAGTTAGACATGTCACAAGAACAAAGACGAATGAGAGGGGACCAGTTACTCTATGACTTGATGCTCTTTTGTGGTCTACCATACTTGAGCACCACGTAGATTGGATCGCCCACAGGCCTTAATTAAAAATGTGCTATAAACTGGCACATTTAAATTTACCAATTAAAGGTTTTATGGGCAAGCAGTACGAACTGGGAAAAAAAAGACGCGGCAAGATCGATCACCCCTGAGAACGAGGTTGGACCCACTTCACCCGACATCATCACCCATGATAAATCTTGATGGCGCCGTTTTGCGAGTGGGATTCCCCTATTGGACTGTGTAGTGCGCCCCCAAAAAAAAAAAAAAAAGTCTGATGTTGTATATGAGTGTAAAAATGCAAATACTGTACTGTGTAGGAACAAGCGCCAACGGCACTCATATTTTGCAATGAAAAGAAACTCTTCCTGATTAAAAAATTGGAAATACTGATGGACTTTGCTGTCAAAATATTATTTAATGCACTGTTTACAGATTTGATCATTTAAACCAGATAATATGCAATTTTGAAGAACTTAAATAAACAAACAAAATATGCAGTACAAGTATGCAAATGGATTTACATATATCTATTTAATTCATATAAATTTCTGATTACTCTGTAAATTTATGATCAATCCAGTCTTCTTTTTCTATGTCAAAATATTAATTATTAAAAATCCATGATCTATGTTCTATTGTAGTATTGTATTTTAAAAACTGTACCATAAATAAAATGGCATCATATGCATACCTCGGTTGTACTTTCGTAATTGTTTTCCTCAGAACAAAAGTTTGTTACCCTTCAGAGACCGCAGCAGCTGCAAAATTATGGCCTGCGTCCAAATTAATTTTGTTCTTAAATCGCTAGGCACAGAAAAACCCTTCGTACTAAGCATAAATAGGTTAATACCTGACAAACTACCATGTTAAATATTATTATTTACACTAATCATAACTGGTTCCCTGCCACCTGTTGAGTGGCTCTGGTGGGTGTTGAAGTCTACCTTCATTATTATTCTTTTCTTTCATTCCGAGTTCCACCAGAAATTCATCTGGCCATTTCCAATAGCTGCGTAGTGTATTTATATTTCTATTTTTCCCGCTAATGATGTTTATTAATTGTTTCAACCCATTTTTCTATCTGTCCGGTGTTTGTGGTTACACAACCAAACTCCTCCACCACCCCTCCTCCCTCCATTCTTATCACTCTTCATGACCCACCGGTCTGTTTACCCTCTGCTCCTTGCATTTTTCAATCCACGGCAACTTCCACCTGGGCCCAATTTCATAAAGCCTGTCAGCACAAAAACTTGCTGAGCACAGAAAAATCTCACTTAGCAGAAACAGGTTACCAGCCAACATTCTATAAAGTTTACATTGTTGCCATGACTGGTACCCCTGCTCATTTCTTTGCTAAGTAAAGAAATTTGCTAAGCAGAATATTCTGCTTAACAGCTTTATATAACTGGGCCCTGACTATTTCTGTTCATACAGTCAACTCTTGCTACAAAGAGCACCGTTATAAAGAGGTTCTGCTTATGACATGTATGAAGAGCGTATATATTCTGAAGTCCCGAATCTCATTTCTGCTTTGTGTTTCTTTGTTTTGCTGTCCTCTTATAACAACCCTCATACTACGAAGAGTTTAGTTGGCTAGTCCCAGCAATCTTGTTATAACTAGAGTTGACTGTATACGTACATTCATGTATTGTGTTACCTTTGAGAAAGACTCTGCTCAGGTTAAAGCACGAGGCAATAGCCCATAGCGCACGAGCACCATCTTAAAAAACACTGCAATGCATCTTGGGAAACTGAGTACAGTTACAAATGAAATCAAGCTGCCAAGATGGACGCCATGCTGTAGCTTACATGTTACTGTGCCAGTTTTTTGTAGATGTGTACCACATTGCATCACAATCAGCGATCCACGATGGTTGTTGCTAGGACTCGGTCTTCACCCAGAATCCTTTGCGTGCCGACCATTGTGACATGCAATATGGGCTATTACCAGTCTTTGTACATTCAGTTCTAACAGCTCACCCAATATGGCTATACCATAGTATGCCAACTGCCTGGTGGACATTTTAGTTTTGAAGCATTATGCACAACAGAGACATAGGCTCCTGGCCTTATGTTGGAATGTCACCTACTTAGAAACTTCCAGAAGGCCCTCTGCCCATAGAGACATGAGCAAGTTCTTGGCGTCTTCTTTGGGTAGTTTCAGTTTCTTACTCTGCACCCAGGCTGTAGACTCCTTGAGTTGATTGAGTGCTTCGAGATACAAGACTGGGAATCGTAGTCCATTCGACTGCAAATATTGGGGAAATAATTCAAATTCTTTTGAGTGATTTATTGATGAAGAAACCATAATCTGTTTGTTTGTTTTTCGTTTTGTTTTAACTTTTACAGTTAACTTTGAGTAGCTCCCCTCGGTTGAGAAACTAACATCCTCACAAGCCCTGCATTTAACACAGTTTGAAAAGTTAACACCTACCAAACTAAAAGGTAAACATTCCACATTTTGTTGTACAATTCTTGGACAGCTAATAGGTTTACCCTGTTAAAACAAATACTACATAAATGAGTCCACCAAACTTAAATTCTAACAAACAGCATACAAGATACATGCAGTAAAGTAACATTGACACCCTAACTCCTAACCCATATTCCAAAATGAACCCACTGCAGACTTACCTTTCCTTGGTTTGAGCTCATCATGTGCTCCTCTCTTGGGTTGTTGAGCGAGTGTCGGACAACGACATAACTCGAGCTCTGTCCGAACTTTTCATTAACGTCATTAACTTCTTCGTCCTCCTCCTCCTCCTCCTCTTCCTCATCCTCCTCCTCCTCCTCCTCTTCTTCCTCCTCCTCCTCCTCCATGTCAGCATCCTCCATCTCTGTCATCACAAAGACATGCCTGGGAAACTTGAGTCTCACTTTGCAAGTCTCAGTCGGCATCTGACCTAAAGAGTCTGCCATGAGGGAAAGAAGAATAGTGCTCTTCGAGTAGTGTTTGGAACGTCATGCACAACTTTACAAGCAGGTACTGTCACAATGCTGGCTTTAATCCTTAGACTGTGCTTTCTTTTTTTGAAAAACTTTTTTTGTAAATTTACTTGCAATTCGGCTGATGTTGCGATTTGTAAATTCTACAATAAACCATTAATGAATTTATGAATTAATAAAGAAACAAATCTGAGAAAGCCACGATAAAAAGCAGTGAAACCCTATGAAGTTGGGCCCCAGTATTAACTTTCTAGTCCAAGGCGAAATTTTGATTCTATGGATGAATGTAAAGAGAAAAACAGTAGTAAATCTTCATGGCCTGTACATACTTCCAGAGTCTGTGCAGTCAGTTTTGAAAGGAGGAAGACGATTGGCTACAAAGTCCAGCACCATCTGATTGGCTGCTTGCTGGATGTGATCTCCGATGTGATTGGAGAGCTGTCCTAGCAGATGCTGAAAGGATGACTTGCTGCCAGAAAGAGTGTCCTAAGAAGAAGAAGATCGAGTGAACAGTAACAATGAGACCGAGACCTCAAGACCTCTTCAACGCCAACTGTCTTTATTTTCAATGGATTTGAATGCTAAACAACTGCTTTTCTAATACAATGGCTTTGCTAGGCCTTCACTATGGGTGTCACATAAGAAAAAACACCACAGGGAGAGCTTGAAAATAACTTTTTCATCGAATCTGTCACTATTTTGGGATTCCTTTTTCTACTTTAATATGTAATTGAATAGTCTTGAAATGAAGGGCTCCACAACTCACACTGTTAGTAAGTAAATCCACTGGTACACCATTCCTGAAATCTAGAGAGTTATTGATCGCCGAGTTGAGGACATTCGGCATGGCAAGCATCAGCACGTCTCCAAAGGATCTGTCAACAATCCAAATCTCAAATTTTTAAAAACCTTTACGAGAGTACCTTTATGGATTTTGATTGTACAGGGCTTTGTGATGTCTATGTGACATGGAAAGCGTTTTTTTTTTTTTTTTTTTTTTTTTTTTTTTTATTATTATAATTACCAAGATTTTAAAGATGTTAATTTTGTATCGGGGATATCTAAATAGTATTATTCTGTGTTCTACTCTTGCAGAGATGTGTCTTAACGGTACTGTATACTCAATACTTCCATGAGTCTTGTGAATAAAAACTATAGGCATATTACTCGGATGGAACTCGAACCCATGACCTTTACAACTAGACCACTGAGCTTGCCCAGTAAACAGAAGCAGTTCGAATCCTTTGTTTCAGCAGGGTATAATCAATCCATCGATTAATCAATCAATCGTTGTCAAAAAAAGTCAATCAATCATGCAATCAATCAATCAATCAATCATAAATCAATCAATCAATCAATCAATCAATAAATCAAAGCATTTGAAAAAGCCCCTATCCAACAGGCCTTGCTTATAGCAATGCATAGTTAGACCTTAGGAATAGGTAGGCTTTCTACATGTTCTTGTTTGCTACTCCTGTGTACTTAAAATTGCATGCATAAATTATAACTATTGTGGCTGCATTCTAACGTTAAACTTACGATCTTTGATAGGTGCTGATGGTCACATGGGTCGAGTAGGGGCAGTCATCTGGTGTGTCAGCCTGGTGCACAGTGCCTCGCGGGAAGTACAATAAATCACCCGTCTGCAGACAGAATTTACGGCTCATCAGAAAAGTCAGCGGAGCGACAAAGGCTTCACATCTCATTCAGAGACATGACCGCTGGCCAGGGCCCAATCAGACATTTGCAAGTTAGACTTGTATAATGTCTGGTACACTGACTTGCTTAGTCATAAGTGACTGCTTAAATTTGAGTTCCTCAGACTATAGAGACAGTTGCTATGTCAAATGGTTTGGAGCGCTTTTGTATAGCAACCTCCAGATGAGCACCATTGGTACCTTTGTGCTATACACATTCATTCAGAATTATGTTTGGGTGTTCGCCGTCTCTACATGCTGTATCGGAATTATGCAAAAGCTTGCCCCGATTCTATGATGACGCAACTGTCTCGATAGCCTGAGGAATTCAAATTTAAGCGATAACTTGTGATCAAGCAAGTCATTGTACCAGACATTACAGAATTGTTCAAGCACAAAATGTATCTAAGCACAAAAAAAATAATGTGTACCAGTATAAGGTTTACCTGCCAAAACACCATGTCAAATGCAAAATCTGTGACTGGTGCCCTGATCATTTTTGCTCAGCTGGAAATTCTTAAGCAGTATTTTCTGCTTAAGCAGCTCTATCGAATTGGGACCAGATGCATGGAAATGTGCAAGAGTACTGGTACAACAAGCTAAATGGAGACGAGCTGGACACAGTGCTCGGAGATCAGGACCCAATTTCGTGGCTCTGCTTACCGCCGAATTCTGCGCTTAGGTCACCATTCTCCGCTTACTGTGCAAGCACCGCATTCCTGCGCTAGCTGTGTGAGCAAAGAATGCCTAGTAACGTGGTGTACGAACGCGCACAAGCAGAAATTTCCTGCTAACCCATGAAATACGCTTGACGTAAGCACGGAATGCCCTGCTTCCGTAAGCGCCGATTCTTTGCTTTCCCGGTAAGCAGAGCCATGAAGTTGGGCCCAGATGCACAACAAAACTAATGAAATGCTAAGGACATGAAGTAATGGCAGACTCCTGTTCTTTTGATCTTCCTTAAGAGATGAAACAATCGTTTATTTGGACTGGTACCTCTAAGATGAAGTCATGAGTTGGGAGACCAATGTCATCCTGATCGAAGTCGCTGCTGTAGTCTCTGGGCAGTTCTTGTGGGGGAGCATACAACCGCCAGTGCTTCCTCCCTTCCAGCTGGAGAATCAGAACCTGTTTGTAGAGCGAGGCAAGAGAAACAGTTCAAGATAAAACGTACGTTACATAAAGTTAATGCCAAGTACTAAACCACAAGGGAAACTGATTGGGTAAATGTTAAACAATTTAGGGTTGAACAAAATAAAATTTGACGAGAGCGGGACTTGAACCTGTGACCTCTGGATTAATGTGCAACTAGCAACTGAGCTTTCTAACCCTTATGTTGGCGGTCTCCCGAACAAAGGTATTGACAATATAGGGAGACCGCCAACACAAGGGCTGATAGCTCAGTTAGTGGAGCACAGGCATGTTACTCAGGAGGTGGCAGGTTCAAGTCCCGCTCAAGGGAATTTTTCTTTGTCAGGTTAAAATAATTGTCTCTGTACTCTCACAGTCCTCCCAACATTCAATCATATTCTACTCAAAATCCCTTCCTTTCCACTTTACTTGTACAAATTATGATTTCACAAAACTCTAACGTGTTATTGTACTTTTGTCAATGAGTCTACTGCTTAGTCATGTAGTATAATAATCTGTTCTCTTTTTCTTTTACTGTTGTAATATTTTTCAAAGCATGTCCACCACAAGCCCTGTTTTTTGGATTCTGCCTCCACTGTAATTTGGTTCAGTAAGATTTATTATACTTTTTGTGTGTAGTGGAAATAAATTGTATACAAGTCACCATTACCTCGACGTCGTCATAGTGTGGAGCCAGGCCTTGGGATCCTCCAGGTGTCATGTAGATGTTTGCTCCAACCAGAGAGTTGAAGAAACTCTCAAGAAGCTCGCAGATTTGCCACAGCTTGTCCTAAACGGAGAAAAAACACAAAGAGTTGTGAGCCACCAAGTAGTTGAACAGGGCTTGAATTTGAGGTACCAATTTAAGTTTTTTTGTTTGTTTAGTGAGATATCGTCCCAACTCACAAGGCCGAATGGCCACTTCAAGGTGAGGGCTACACTGATTTGGGCTGTCAGCCTAGATCAACTGTCACCAGAGGCACGTTGCCACCTACTCCTGGGGCTGAAACAGGGTTAACCCCTTCACAGTCCGTAAGGATGTAGGCAAGGGTATCATCCACTAGGATGCCTGGTTGGCAGAGCCGAGTGCACTACCTTCACAACTTTACTCGAGTATGAATGAGACTGAACTTTCAACAAAGTTTAACATGTTAACTGTTTTATTCGACCAAGCACTGAGGGAAGATTGATCAAAGTCTTATGGGTGAGTATACTTCAAAACTCAACAGAACTGAACGATATTTACAAGACTCGAAGTCAACATTTGAACATAATTTTTTGTTAATTTCAGATAATTACACAGAGTGGTATTATTATTGCTTGTGCGCGTGCACACTCTACGTTACTAGGCATTCTTCGCTTACACAGCTAGCGCAGAAATTCGCCGCTTGCACTGTTACAGAGAATGGTGATCAAAAGCACAGAATTCGGCAGTAAGCAGAGCAATGAAATTGGGTACTGATCTGTTATAAAGAGGTTCTGCTTATGAAGAGTGTACATTCTGAAGTCCCGAATCTCATTTCTGCTTTGTGTTTCTTTGTTTTGCTGTCCTCGTATAACAACGTTCCTGTTATAAAGAGGTAATTTGGCCAGTCCCAGCGAACTTGTTGTAACGAGAGTCGACTATACTTATTTCCATTGTTTGACTTCAGTCATGTGTATGTAATCAATCAAAAGGCTACAATCTATGAAATATAAAGGACATTGTGTGTCCATGTCAAGAACTACAAAAAGAGCACTGTAAAACTTTTCTGCAGAGATCTGCAGTAAAATATCAACCTAAAATGGAACTTCATGAAACATGCCCACATGCTGCAAGCCTTGGTGAACACCAAACCCTTTGGCTTCTTACCTGAAATCTCTGTGGCTGATGAAACTGTAGCGTCGCTTTCTTCTGGTCAAACAGATTTTTTACTTTTCCTGCGGTCGCTATGCCCGTCTTGTTCAAATCCTCCCGATTGGATTCTACATATCTGTCAATAAGAATACAAATTGATAAATTCCTCCATTTTACAAACAAGTCAACTAACTTTATTACAAATTCCAAACAAGAATGTTGACAACATATCGTCAGAGGAGAAAGAACCTATAAGACCTAGAAAGACCCAGTTAGCTCAGAGCAGAAAGGACTCATACCCCATGCGTGTATGTCTTGGCACTCCAACATTATTACCCCATGTCACTACAGTTGCATACAGCCTGTGCTGTCAAGTATGTAGCGCACTCAAGCTGAATCAATCACAACAACAACAATCAACAACTATCTCTTCCCTCGCTTTCACCCATTTACCCCCGGGTGAAGAGAAGCAATTATAGTTAAGGGTCTTGCTTTTAAATGGACACAAGTGTCATGACTGCGATTCAAACCCACACCCTGATGACTCAGCCACCAGAGTTTGAGTCCGATACTCTCAAACCGCTCAGCCGCAACACAACCCGTCTCAGGCTCACACACTGTACCTGCAGACGTTTACGTCCTTCAGAAAGTCCACCTTTTTCTCAGTGAGTATCTGAAACAGTGCCTCCCTGGTGAAGTTCACTCCGTAATAGCTAGCCGATGTCTGATCCCCTCCTCGATGCACCACCAGGGGTTTCTTCTCCCAGTACCCCTCAAAGAAGGATTCCAGGCTAACCTCTGGGCTGAGTAAGGAACCCAGGAGCCTCTCTGGACTGGACACATCCAGAGACTCAAAAGCCTCGCAGGTTTTCTTGTCCGGATTCTCCTTTTTAGCTTTTTTCGATGTATTCAGTAACTTTTCCTCTTCCTTAGACCCCTTCCCTTTTTGTTGTCCACGGCTTTCTTTCGATGAGGTTCTGGATTTTTTACAGGGGGGAAGTTTACTGCTTGCTGGTTCACTGATGACACCATTCGGTTTGCCTGGTGAAAAAAGACTAATTTTAGCAAATTTCAGCGAAGTGTTTTTGTGAGGTATACTATTCCATTAAAAAAACACAAGACAGCCGCACTTGTCCGGTTAGGAATTTACTCGCCGACACTAAAACCACTGGCCTCTGGCCTACTGTCCGGTGTTACATGAGAGCCTTGCAAGGCTGCACAAATATAACAGTGTTTTTTATTATTGTATGGGGTCCTTTTGTCGTTGTTGTTCCAGTGGAACTTTGTTATGGTGATTGGGTGGGGGGGGGGGGGCGGGGTTACATGTATGGTCTACATACGTACACATACTGCCGTCGATTTCACCAAACTCTTCCTAATTTAGGATTAATCTTAGGACTTAGGACGAGTCCCAGCCTTGCACTGTAACATGTAAACCTTAAGATTAATCCTAAGTTAGGACTAGTAACTCGTCCTAACTCGAGATAGGATTAATCCTAGCGTTTCGTGAAATCGGCTGCTGGTTGATTTAGGAGGATCGACGAAGGTGCCACTAATGAACATTTAGGGAGTTAGGGACTTTTTTATTACATTCAAAAGTGGTCGATACGGCACTGGGCTTCAGTTTCCTCTTCCCATCAGCACGCTGTTGAGATTCACACTGGCTTTCTTCACCCTGTTCACAAAAATACAAACAGGTGTAGGTACAGAGTAACCATGACAGGGTCGATACAAATTAAACAATGCTCTTGTAATGGCAAGGCAGTTTTCCAATAGTTAAAAAGGGCACTATTAATATGACTAAGTATGAATATGACTATGAGTGACTGAGGAATGAGGGAAATGTAAATTTCTATACTAGATGTAGAGCATTTCAAGGGGCACCAGGGTGACCAACCAAGGCAATGGCCAGGGGGACAAACGGTGGCACTTGTCTCCGTTTTTACAACCCACAGGCCTGCAGGCAAACGGACCAATCCATATTTATGCTATGCCCCTTTTCTTTGAATTTTGATGTTGTTTTGAACTTTGAAGTTAACAATAACATGCCTTGATCAATCAAAACTGTGAATGCGGGCCCAAAAGTCTGATGAAAGTCTGATACGTTAAAACTCTGTGACAATGTATCTAACACTTTAACAGTAACACTACACTACAGTGACAACACTAGCCCCATAAATAGGGTAAATCCATATTTATGGGGGCTTTTTAAATAACACCAACGATCATGCCCTCCGACGACCGAGGCCCTCCTTCCTAGTTACATGACCTACCTTTTATAGTATATTATTATTATGACACTAATATGTACTTTTATTTAATCTTACCATGGACGGAGGTAGAAATTCCTCCATGATCTTACCATGGAGGTGTTTCCTTCCTCCATGATCTTACTAACTACGTACTACACTACTATTCTAACTAGTCACTACACTACTATTTTATACTAAATAAACTAGTAGTAGTACTAGTAGTTAGTAGTGCTGTTCCGCCCCAACTTGATGATTGTCCCAACTACAGTTGGGACTGGTCCCAACTTGAGTGTTAAAGTTGGGGCGTCCCAACTATAGTTGGGATCGCAGTGCACACAAAGCACCTCACGAATAAACTAAAATCATTAGTAGTAACATGGACTTTGGAGCTATCCATGGTAGTAAGTATCATAGTATGAAGTTTTTAAGACCCCTTTCCCTTGAGAATATTTGAGATTAAATAGAATTTTGTTTTTCTGAGAGAAGGGAAACTGAAATGCGTAGGCCTACCATGGAGCATGGAGGTAGAAATAGACTACCTCCATGCATGGAGCATGCATGGAGGAAGGAAAAGACCTCCATGGGTTGGGCCTACTGAGAGCGAGAAGCGTCACCCGCGGCGGCACTGAGCATGAGGCCGCTGTCAGAACCCTCCAAAAACACTATTTACACTGAGTTATCGGTCCATTGTGAACGATAAACTATCATTCTAAACCAGTTTTGACATGATTTTGTACAGAGCCGAGACCCGGGTTTGAAATAAAGAATGCTGTTAATTAACGCTAATCGCATCAGGACCCATGATCGATCACGGTGTCCTGTTGAACTCTATGGGCGATCCCAACTATAGTTGGGACGTCCCAGCTTTAACACTCAAGTTGGGACCAGTCCCAACTATAGTTGGGACAATAGTCAAGTTGGGACGGAACAGTGCTAGTAACTTGTAGTAGTACAACTAGGTACATGATGTATACTCCTAGAACTATTCGGTTCGTTCCGCTATCGTCTCCCCGACCGAACCGAATAGTTCTAGGTAGGAGTACATGATGTAGTAAGTGTACTATCCCCTATAAACGGGCCCTATAAAAATAGTATAATAGTAGTACTTACCTTATCACACGGTTGTGTGCTGCGTGAGTTAGTTCTCCTTCCGATCACCCTTCCCTTGCGATCGGCCATGGTTGACTTTTGGCAGGACACCTGGAGAATCTGTACAACTTTAGAACCCCATGCATGTGCACAGCAACGAATTTAGACCAACAAAACTAATCGTAATCTCCGAATGTTTTCATACGTTGCTCACGCACGTGCTGAATAGCGCCACCAATAGGCGACTGCGATTGAGTTAACCCCAGTGGGCGTAACTGGGGAAGGTGGGGTGCCCCCCCCCCCAGCCCCAAATTGAAAAATGTCTGGTCACGCCATTTGTTTATTGTATAATTAGTCCTCAAAGGATCTATGTTTAATCTCACCAGAGAAATCCAAGCTTTCTGCTCGACCTGGCTTGGAAAGCTTGTGAAATGAGAAAATAATACACTGGGTCCCTTTGGGCAGACGTTAGGCCCCTATTACTGATGGCTGGATGGATGGGCGCGTAATCAGTCACGTGAAAAATTGAGCAAATTGTTATCTTGGTGGTCTATTCTTCCCTTTTGTAAAGGAATCACGTGTTATTCCGTCCGTGGAGTGACTACCCCACCCACTCCCTTCCACATCCGACCCGTTCCCCACCCCCTATGCTGCGATTACACTGCACATAAGCTCCATAGCTTTGTCGAATAATTATTATTTCTTAATAAAATGAATAACAAAATAACCGAAAAACAAGACAATCAAGGATATTATTTTGATGATTTATTTACATAAATACAAGGTGAAAAATAAATTGCAAATAAGTCACTTAACCTTCACCCCCAGCTACTGAAAGCCAGTGAATGATTGATACATTGTGCTGTAAATAACGATTTTAGGTGACGTCTCCAGAATTTAAAACCAAATTGGAATAAAAAAATTATGAAAAAAAAAACATATAATGTGTTGACAGTCTTTACAAATTTGAACCGTCTCCGGGTGTCTCATCTGAATAAATATTATTTCCACCTGTTTTCCTTGTTTTCCAAGTCACGTTGAAATAATCAAACTGTCAATTTTACACGATCTTCTGTTCATTGTCATAAATGGTTTTGGAACCAGAATGTGAGCTTTAGCAGATCATTTTAGCCAAAGTGCTGTCCAAGTTTTGGTCGATTTGACCTGATTTGAATTATAGCTGTTTTAAGAGATTCAAGAGAGGTACTGCCAGTAACCCGCCCTTGATTGTGGTAATTAGTTAATTAAAAACTAACATGAATTGTTATCTTGTGATCCTATTGTTTCAGGTCTATCAATTTTCATCTTAATAATGAATCTTGTGCATTGCGGCCTATCAGTGAAATTATCCGAAAGTTTTCGTTTTTCATTTTGAAACAGCTTCATAAAAAAAAGTCAAAATTCGTTCAGAGAATTTTTTTATATTTAAAACAAATAGTAATAAAATTAAAATAAAATGCAACTTTTAAGAACATGGTTTTATATAATGAATGATGTTGCCTACAAATGGGTTAGGAATTCAATTCTCAAAACAGCATTAATTACACAAAAGTATATGTATAATTATTTACACCGTTTGCATTAAACGCCCATGTTCCATTTCAGTTAAGAATGAGCTAGTGTTTCGTCGGAAAATTAGACCAAAATAACAAGATTGCAAAGAACATCGTCCCTTTAAACTTGAGTGTGTTACAAGATTGTACATAATTGCAAATACATGAATGTAATTAGTGTTACTAAGTTCCAATGAAATGGGGGATTTTAGTCCAATATTTTGGAAGTTTTCACATTACCGAAGAAAACAATAATATACAATGTTTTCCCCCGAGACCTCAAAAGCAGACTGAGTCAAGTTAAAATGAATTTTGACTAACGCAATTACAACAGTCCATTATTAAATAGAACTACAGTAACAACTTCATACCAGAAATTTTCCGAAATCCGTGTACAAGGAGGAAAATTTTGACCATTACAAGTAACAAGTGTATCTCTTCAAATCTTGGTTATTTTTCTTTTAGGCCCCTAATGTACGTATTGTTTTGTTTGTTTTAACACGAGAGTAAAACAAAAAGTTGAAAACTGATTCGATTACACAGCCGCTCAAATCTCGGGGGAAAAACCATAAACATTTGAATGTATGTTTTTACAGGCTTCTACATTTTTAAAAGTATTTAAATTGAATAAAATATTTCGAAGGTTACTTGACACGGTTTTCTTTGGGTGTAAACAGAACATCGTAAGAGGTGTATACGATGTGTTATTGTAAGATTAAATACAAAATTTATGTAAAATAATTACAGGTTTCAAAAAGTACAAAACATTGTTCACTTTGTTGGTCTTATCAGTTCTGCAGCAGAAAAGGCCGAAACTCCCTGCAAACCGCGGTGCTGGGCCGACAAGCTGCCGTTGGGGTTGGCCTTACACTGGGCACAAGAGCAGGGCATAGACCAGCCGTTGTACAGGCCGAAACTCGATGCTGTCGGCAAGGGTGGTCGGCCGGGCAAAGAGGAGATTCCGTGTCGTTCGACAGGCGACTCCCCGAACGTCCTGAACACCGCCGAGCTGGCCTGCGATGAGGTGGTTTTCTCGGGGACTGAGGGTTGGGTCGTCGAGCAGAGAGGTGCTGAAAGCAAGAGGGTTTTCGGCACGGGGGCAAGGGGTGCAGAGGACGCCGGGAAGTAAGCCGAGCGGGTTGGAGACGGGGGCAGCGTCGGCGATGACCCGAGCCCCACGTTTGATTGTCCGGTAGGTATCTGCGGTGGGTGGGACCCTTGGTACACCTCGCCCAAAAGCCTACGCATATCGTCAAGACTGCTGGAAAGCATCAAGATATAGTTCTTGGCCAGAAGGAGGGTGGCGATCTTGGAAAGTTTACGAACGGACGGTCCGTGTGCGTACGGCATGACTTCTCTTAGTCCATCCAATGCAGTGTTCAGATCATGCATCCGTTTGCGTTCACGGCTGTTGATCTTCAGCCGGAGATAATGCATCTCCTCCTCGCTCAGAATCTTGGTCGAGTTGCGTCCGGCGAGGATGTCCGCGTGGTTGACACGGTGAGCTACTCCGAGATGTTTGGAACGGGCTGCTTTTCCCCCTGCCGACGCACCCGCTGCCTGCTTTTTCTCCTTACTGTCAATTTTCAGCAACGGCGACGAAGATAAATCAGAGGATTGCAGCGCAGTGGAGTCAACGGACATATCATCGTCGCTGAACTCGGCCCCGGAGTCTGACCCAGCGGGTGAACAGCTCGACATCGCCCCGACGGGAAACCGGCTCGTCGTCGGTGGAGTGTTTGCGATACTCGCATCCATTTCCTGTGTCCTCTCAGTCGACAACAACATCCTGTACTACTCGTTTGCTTCCGTCCGGTCGTCCGCAACAAAGTTCCGGCTGCAAATAAAGTCAAGCGGTGTGCCCTCGTCAGTTGATAATCTAAATTTGCCCCGGACACTTGCTCTTAAATACCCTCCTTTTGTGGCATCCACGTGCGATGAAGGGGCAGAACGGATGAGTTTAACTTCATCCAATCTTTGTAGTTCAAAACCGAGGGGGACTGTCGAACCATTCATAACACACGGTGCTCTCCTTGATTTACTGTCAGTGAGGTTCGGGCCAAAAAAAAAAAAAAAAAAGCTTCCCTACATTCGTGTCATCTTGACAACTTGGCAGCTAATCACATGCCGTCTTACATGAACGACAACCAAACATCCTTTAGTACATGTCACTGGATTGGCTCAAACTTACCATCACCTCCCCTGTGCGCATGTCAGATGTGATTAGATGTTGGGGGCCCCACTGATTGTTTCCAAAACGCAACAGCGGCTCACTGGTAGACATATGGCGGGACGACATTCGAAATGTGTGTGAACAAACATTGTCGTGCGCTATCACTGCTTTAGTTATAAAAGCGCCACGCGTCGAGCCTGCTAGGTTTCTTTCAGCCCAAGGGCCCGCTATTCAAACCCACGGCTTTTCTTGTTGGTTGTGCGTGCAATAAACGTAAACGCATTAGGCAGACGACTGTTTTGTGTTTGCAATTCATGTGACCGTTTATATAGTCGTGAAGCGAACTGCAAAATTCTCTGTTTTTTTAATATTTACCTTTCTTAATTATAAAAAGCGTTTTTTAATCGACATTTTTCATGTTTTCATATTCAATGGTTTAATGTTCGGAACGATTTAAGCATAATCGTGAGGCATTTCAAAACATCCCTGTAGCTCAATATCTTTTGCAGATTTTCGTAAATACCTCTATTGAAATAATTTCTTCTTTTACACAGAACCGGACACAATTCAAAGTGTTCAACATTTTAACTTAGCTTAACGAAAAATGTTGATGCTCTTGTCTCATAAAAAAAACCTGTAAAATAAAAAAGTAATACGTGGCCTGACGTGTCGACCCTAGCAGAGTCTTTTTCGAAGGCTAAAACAAATTTCCGAGTCTTTTTCGTTGATAGCATTTCGTTGTTTCAAGTTTCTTAACGTGACTATTTTCCAATGCTTACTCGTTACGGCTAATTTATGTTCAATATTACACGTCAGTATTTTTGCCCGAGTTTGAAACATTCGATTGTAGAATACTTAGAAACACTGAAAAGAAATTCGGGTGAGTTACGAGGATTCCATCAAACAGCCGCCGGGGGTCGACACTACAAGACACGACCCAACGGGGTCCGCCCTTCTGCCGTTCGCCACTAAACCAAATCGTATACACAGTCGCCGTACGGGGCGCAAACGGCTCGTCCCGCAATGTATTTTAATCACCGAATCCGCAGGCTTTGTCACGTTTTTGTGTGAAAAAATAATAACAAAGGCACCAGAGGCTCACCCCCCCCCTCTCTCTCCCTGTATAGTCAACGGGCCAGACCCACGACAATGCCCGTACCCGTTGTGGCAAACGAGAAATCCGAACCCGCGTTAGTAAGAAAATAATGTGTGAGCGAGAGGGAGATTCTTGGGCCGTACCGTCTGCTTGTAAATTGAAACCGATTGCGATAAATTATAAAATCGTCAATCAGCTATTAGGGTTTTTTTTCTTTTTCTTTTCTTCTTCTTGTGTATAGCCTTTTAGTATAGTAGAGTTTCTTTCGCCGTGAATTTCGATTTATGCGATCTGTCACCGAATTGTGTTTCTCAGTGAGTCACGTAACAATGAATTGTTGATAAATAATCGCGTTTAAAATTAAGCCACGGAAATCTAGATTCTACCTACGGTGGGGGGGGGGTGGGGTTACATCTGGAGCAGTTTTCGGCATGCTCTTCTCCTGTCCTTCCTCAGTCATGTATTCAAAGTCAAGCGTTTCCCACTGTGGTTCATCGGGCGGTTCTCCTCACTCGCCCAAGTTGCTGCAAATCTATAAAGCTAATATTGTGTTATACTTACTTAATACTTATTCTTGTTAGTAATTAAACAAAGGGTGCATCATAAGTAAACTCAATCACTGTAGCTCGCAAGCCTGAGGAAACCTGTCAAACAAGAGGACTTGCTATGTGAACCAGAAACACCATGGGTTTATCCCCTATACTCTTCCACGACAAGTGTTCTGGGTTCTTACCAATCCTAGTACTAAGAACCTACGGTTTATTGTCACATCCGAAGGACAGAACACTGGTAAAGTATCTTGCTCAAGGACACAAGACAGTGTCACGACCTTTAGCACACTTTGCTATAATTTTTGGGGGGAACATTATAGTGCTGGGCGTAATTTCATTGATGCTTATAGATGGGGTCATTTTGGTAATTATATTGTGTTTGTAATTTCTATCCGAACGCTTACTAAAGGATTGTGATGGTTGTACTAAAGCTTCCTGCGAAATTATGTCGCCTGAAATGCATCCACTGTTTAGAAAACAATAACAGTTTGTCGACAAGTCTAAATCTCCAGAGATCACCAATAGGTGGCTTTTGATGCGGTCAGAGGAGATGCGGTTGGTACCCGCTGTCACCTTGGGTGGATTCCTAGGGCATATAGCTTACATACGCTTTAAAGTTCACCATAAGTTTTGGGTGTTACCTTTAACTTTGTATAACTTTAAACAGCGCACATTCGGGGGCCAGGATGCACTCGTGTTGTGAATGAATGACTGGCATGAAATGCCATAATGTTCAACATGGCGGCGGCGGTATACACAGAAACACCGCAAGGGGAAAATACGTCAAAAGTGAATTAGCACAGCATGTGATAAATCACACCTAATGCACGGCACACGGGGGAAAAAGGAAGAAACACTGCAGCAGGTTGCGACGTGTCTGGTGCTCTTTGAAGAGCTTTCTGGCTTGGGCATCAATTCGGCACCATATGCAGCAAAGACCGGACGCGTGCAAACACTGTTGATTTTGGCACCATTGCGGCCCGTCATCGCGTTTTGTTCCCCTGCCAGTCCTCGGACTGCAGGCACTGGTAGCAGACCCTTCTGCCACGGCAACCGAGTGACTAAGCGTATGGCAAGAACAACCAGGTAAAAAAAAAAAAAAAAAAAAAAAAAACCCGCTCCAGTTGCGCCGCTGATGTTTAATTTTAACGCCCCTATCTCACACCACGTGATTTCACGAGGGATGCTCTAACTCGAGCGTGTAGAATTTATGTTCACGGACCTGGGACTGGAAGGGTGTGTAATTGCTGCCCCGAGAGTCCCGGGCGGACATCAGGTATCCGATACGGTGCTTGTCAGGTAACAAGTGGCGCGACTCGGCTGAAAGAGTATATTTCCTCCGTTAACAATAACATATACAGCAAGGCTGCCCAGTGCTCTACCTGTAACATATCGCGTGCTAATGCCATCTGCCGGTCTCAATTTCATAGCTTACCAAAGAATTCTCGTGCGCTTACGGCCCACACAGATTTATGTGCTTACAGAGCGCAGTACGCGCAGAATTCCGCGGTAAGCAGAGAACTTTGACTCTTTTTTTACAGTCAAATCACCACCATTTTCACAAACCACCATCAAGATAGTTCTGTTTCAATGCTGACCCTGTCACTCATAACTTATGGACACTGCATTGATTGATCACAATCAATGTTTATGGACGTCCAGCGTCACTCGCCGCAACGTCACGATCAGTTATTAATCCATCACTCATCACAACACAATTTTTATTTAAAATGCATTTGAGCCTAACTATTTTGGAATCACAGTTTAGGGCCTATGTCGTGACCATAAAACGTTAGTAACCGTCACTACATCTTCGTCTAATCAGGGCCCAATGTCATCATACACAATGCGATTCTGTGTTTAACGGTTAGCATTTCGGCGCCTATAGCCCACATTTTACGTTCTACCCTTGTCAGCAAAGATGAGTAAGGCCTTTGAATGTGAAACATTGCGCGAAGGAAAAAATTCCCTTCCTATAAACCTTGGCCGGTTTCATTGGTTTAAAGTTTAATTAATAGGTAAAGTTTGCCATTTGTTGGCACGCTGCAAAAAACTGGGGTGTTAAAATTGACACAATGGGTGTTGTCACATAGATACCATAAAGGTACCAAAATATTTATACAATAGGGTGTCTAAGTTCTGCCAAAACAATTACATCGGTGTTACTTTGACACCCTGATGTTGTGCCTTCTTTCTTCGATATTTACAATGTGACAACACCCATGGTGTCAATTTGAACAATATTTTTTTGCAGTGTAATGACGCACGCCTTGCTCAATTTATGGGCAATCAGCCGTCGGGTTGCTGAAATAATAATTAAGAAAAGAGCCCTCATGTGGCGGTAGAGTAGTAACTTTCAAGACTTGTACAAGGCTTCCCAAAAGACTGGACATAAAAACCTCAAAATGGCGGTGCTAAACATTTTCCAATTATGGAATAAATTTCTTGTCTTTGAAGGAGTTGGTATCACGATAAGTACGTAACCTAAGAATGAATTTGTTCTACAAATAGGCTTCGAGAAATAATGTACACAATTACAAGTTCAAGACTGGTGTACTTGTGGAAATACACACATTGTGCAAAAGCAGGCGGCTAGTGCATGCCCGCGCACTGCACGAACTACTCTAAAACAAAAAGTTTACATTAAATTATTCATTTGAGCCCAGTTAGTTTTTAATTTTCAAAACAATTAAAAAACTGTCATTTTGTCATAACTTTCCGAACTCTTTTATTAAAAAGTGATCTGTATTTAAGAACAAGGTCAAACTTTTTCTGCATAAAATGATAGTAATTTTGTCACTCAAAAGTTTATGATATTAGTCACTTGTTTGACAAAATCTACACTTTCTTACATTGCACAATCTCAATGCAACAAACGCGGGACGAGGTTACAGTTTTCGCTCGACCCCGTAACGCTTAAGATGCTACTACGTACTTTTCGCTCATTGAACCGAGGTTGACACTGTACTCCGATGTTTTTGGCTGAGTGATACTGAGTGATAGTGATATTCGAGCGCTGTTGTCTGTCTCAAAATGCCAGTTTCTTGTCGTGCTTGTGGCAGTTCTGCGATTTTGAAGAGGCCCAAAACGGTAAGTTGAAATCCCTTTACTTAATTTACTTTGTTACATGTAATTATGTATCTGTATAAGGTATTTAACAGTTGAATTCTGTACCTGCACAAAGTATACTCAAATACATTGAACTTAAAGCAATGGTTAAGTGTCTATTTCCGACAGGTGTATTTGTTTTTAAAAGTAAACTCTGTAACTTTAATTTTTTTTAATTTATCTGTCTTATGTTAATTTAATTACAAAGGTGGCGGGGGGGGGGTAGTCTACCCATTGAAAATGATTCGGGTGGGTGTTTTGACAGCGAGGACGTCGTCTCTTCGCTAAACTTTAAATTGTATTTATTTATTTATTTATTTCTTCTTTACCCTGGGGAGACCTCTCAACTCAGTGAAACACTGTTTTTCAGAGGTGCCCAGCAGCTACAAACAAACATAATAATTATAAAAAAAATAACTTAATGATTAAGAGCATATGATTATTAAAAATAGAAAAACAGCCAAATTTAAAGAAAAGGCAACGGACATACTGTACGACAACAACACAGAATCGTTACCACAAGCAAATGTACAATAAAGACAAAGGTTAAAAATCTGGGCCAGCCAGGAAAAGCACCACATGCCCCATCTATTAAAATTTCAAATTTGTGTACTGTATTTTAAAACTTGCTACAGTACATGTACATGTACGTGGCAAGGGATTCTTACATGTAAGTGTAAGGGGGAGTTGATTGACTAAACTGACCCCACAAGCGCGCACCAAATTTACGTTTACCTGAATTGGTTTTTGGCAGTGGGGGAACTAGATTACCTTGTGAGACCGATCTGGTGTTGTATGAGTGGGCAGTGGCGGCATAATTAAAAATATTGCATAGTTGGGGAGGCAGTCTGGAAGTGAGACTCTTATAGACTAAAACGGTTAAATGGAAATTTCTCCTTGCACTTAACGACTCCCACCCAAGAGTAGATAAAATACTGTGCATGGGAGATCTCCGGGGAGGAAGAGGATAGCTCTACTACCAGCACTGTTTTGGATTTTATCAAGTTTGTAATAAAAACTTTGGCCGAGTTGCCCCAAACAGCATCACAATAATCAACTTCAGGGAGAATCAAAGTTTTGTACAACAAGTTTAAAGTATGTTGAGGAAGAACTTTTCTTACCCTCCAGAGAACCCCCCACATGTTTATTAACAGTCTTAGTAGTTTTCTCAATGTGCACACTCCAAGATAAAGATTGATTATAGCCAGACACCTAAGTATTTAAAATGATCAACATTGTCAATGGTATTGACAATCATCACATGTAAACTTTCCTCAATACGGCGAAGTTTAGCTTGAGTTCCGAATAACATACTTTTAGTTTTGTTTGTATTAAGAGTTAAAACATTAGTCTGCAGCCATTTGGAAACCTCAAATAGGCAGTTCTGTCAACATGGTCAACTGACATTTTGTGTACCCCTGCACATGCACACGCACCCACACACTGGCCCCGATAAAAAAGAGCGAAACATACTAAATAATTTTGTGTTCATTCCACAAATCTGAAACTTTACAGCAAGCATTTTATAGCCTTTTCTCTTCTTATGTAGTACACTTAAGTAACTTTGAAATACATTGAAAAGTATCTAGAAATCGGTCATACTGTTTATCGTTGAAAATAAAGAGCAACCCCTATTCCTAGGTTTTCCAATTCGTTGTGCAAATCCGTCGAATGCGCTCAACGGATGAACGAACGTGGACTCGACAGAGGTCGTAAGCGGAGGATTTTAGACATAATTTTAGCCAAAATTTTTCTTTTTTAGAAATAAATTCGACACAATCTTACCTCCCTATTAAGTTTAACCAGCAACATCTCATGCGTACAATGTACCTCATGTGAGTTCAAAGTTGCTAAAAAGGTCTTTGTTGGATTTTGGAGCAGGTTTTTGTCTTTCACTGGTTTTTGGATTGAATTGAATCGGTCTGATAACTCCCCCGCCAAACGTATCAGAATATAAAAAAAATTCGTAAAAAAAAACCCTTACCGACCTACCGTCCCTATTTTAAAAAGGCATGTAATCGGAAACGGAAGATTTTTTTTGGTTGGCCTTACATCTGTGTACCAATGTGTATATTAAAGCACTGTAAACTCGGTACTTTGCAGAGTCCTGTGAAGTAAATCCACAGGCATTTATGCACGTATTGTTTGGGTTGGATTCTAACCCACAACCTTTGCCATAGATGCTAAGAGCAGATGTTTTACTACTTAGTACAGTACTAGACCACGGAGCTGATGCTGTTTCTAACCACAGAGATTTCAAAACCATTTTGTTCCCTCGAAAAAACATTTTGTTCGAACCCTCAACATAATATTTTGTTCTGTTGAAATATATTTCGGGCCTTCAAAATAATCTTTCGTTCCATCAAATTAGCATCTGGTGTCCTCGAAAAAATAATTTAATTCCTACGAAAAAATATTTGTGCGCTCGTTCCCTTGAAATAGGACCTAATATTTCTAAAAACATTGAGCAAGAAAAAACCCCCAAAACCTTGTCCCTTTACGGGTTCAGTAATACAGCCCTGTGCATACAATACAACAAACATACATGATCAAGTGACATTGGGGTACATTATTTTTTTTGCTATTTAAAAACAGATTCTCAGTGAAAGTTTGCTCATTTTCAGGACATAAAGGCATCTTTAAGCCGACTCTTTTGCTGCTTGTAAAAAATTTTTGGACTGAATTCTGTGATAATGACCAGTATCATGATGACTAGTACTAGTAGTGGACTCCACCTTCTTATTCGTGTTGATGATTGAATGAAGCGATTGTTTCCTGAATTTCAAATGCACTAGGCACAGCCTTTCGCAATGTACTTGTTTAATACATTGATTGGATCTTATCTTGATTATGGGATACTTGCATGGGGAGCAAGTTCTGTGAATACCAATCTCATTAGACTTCTTATCTGATTGATAGCTCCATGATTTGTGTATAAAATCTCCCTGATAGCAAGATGCACTGTGTAAATGTTGGCAGATGGAAACAGCTCACTAACTCTGTATACAGAATAATACAGTGCACAAGTTTTTTGAAGAAACCTACAGTTTTTGTGAGGATGTTTTGCAACAAAGTCCCCCTTAATAAGAATTCCCAACAACTTTAAAAGCACCATACTGCCTCCAAAGTTGTTCAAAGACTATTTTCTTAGTAAACCTATCTTTCATTCTTGGTCTATCACTTTATTTCGCATCAATGCATAGAGGTACACGTACATACAGTAATTTCAAATTGTAGAATTAGAACAGAATTAAAACAATTGAACTAATGCTTGGAACAGAAAATCAGTACAGTTGTGGGGGTGGGGGGTTGTGTTAACAAAAAGTTTGTAGTGTGCAGACCCCTTCGTTTAAATTATTTGTGCTTTAGGTTACATACATGTAGGTCTGAACATAGAGCATAAACAAAATACATAGAGAAACATGTTTACCAGTTAACAAAAGACAGTAAACAATAAGAGATCATAACAGATATAACAGCATTATATTTGGATCATGTACTAAAAATAAGCGATAAATAAAAACATAATTGCAGTTTAGTAGTGAGGCAATGAAGCATGAAGCAGATGATTTACAGACTAGGCCCGCTTGCTTGAACACACACAGCCCAAATCCTATTTTCCTTCAGAAGTAAAGAGTTAAAAGCTGAAAGGGCCCAAATCCTTCTTAATGCAAATCCTCCTGGATGACAGAATTCATCATCAAATCCCATCTCCCTCGCAACGCCAATATCCTTTGGAATCCCATTTTGAACAAGCTGCATATTTTCCTCTATAGTGTATAGTGTCCAAAATATCCTGATAGCCCAATTCCTTCTAAATCCTCTGACATCTGAAACTGGGATGTCCCAAATCTTTCTGGATCCTACTTCACTGCAATGCCCTGATAGCCCCAGCCCTCATAATATAATTCCTTCACTTTGGTATTCAAAAGTGCAGTGAGTGGCTCATTTGCACTCTCCCAATTAGTGAGTGGGTTCTCGGAGAGTAACTTTTCTGTTTATTTTTTTAACTCTTTCAGTGCCGAGGTTGTATGATCTATTTTAAGTATTCCAAAAGCGCCATTATTGTACATATCCATTTTATGTTCTCAAAAAGTGTCATAAATCGTACACGTACGACCCATATACGAGATGGGCATTTTCACTCAAGAAATACTGTTGACTTTGGGATGTACATGTACCAAGGCAACACAAATTCAGCAAGATATATTTCGTGGGTGAGAAAGACTTATTTATTTATTTTTATTAATACAGAATTTCTAAAAACCTCAAGAAGCTGGGCACTTTAGGTTGAAAATGCAAAAGAAAAGTGTTAAAAATGGCTGTGGATAAATCATCATGGTCTTTCCATCATGGTACCTTTGTTAACTTCTGAATATTGATAGAAAAATTCTTGTCCAAAAAAGTGGGGATGTTTGGGATAGTTAAACTCTTTTAAAACCTCAACTCCCGAAGGTCCTCGTGAATCCTCCAACATCCTCTACAATGGCAACTCAACACCAAAATGGTTGGACTTGAATGAGATTGGTGCTATGCCTTGCCCAGTGTGAAAAAGCAATTCTTATTTAGACCTGCATCTCAGATCTGCCACAGTCAAACAACTCCTAATAAAGGATTTCGAAAAATCTGGAAGGAGGGTTAGGGTTTTAAAGTATTAATGGAAACATATTTCAAAGTCTCTCACATTTTTCAAAATCACCACTTTTATAGTGTGTGAATGATTGAAGACACTAGAATGAAACCTAGTGTTTTCATTCCTGCAAAGAAAGAGTTGTCATTTTGCAAATATTTTTACTGTATTCTGCATCCAAGAATCAGATGGCATTTGGAATTATCACTGAGGGCAGCCCAAGTCTTAATCAAACAGTCACACTGGCCAGAAATGGGAGCAGACATTTGGCAGAAGGGATCAGAGTTTTTGGGTGTGGGAGATTGACTCTCCGGGATAGGCTCAAGCGCACACCGGCACCTGCATCCGTGTTTACCAACATCTGTTCAGCTAATTTGGGCAGCCTTTAACGGCATGCCACGGCCAGTTCCTAAGTCAATGTCCATGTTGCATGCTTCGCCTCCACTATTAAATTCCCATTAATTTAATTTGCCCCGGGCACTTGAATTTCAATCACCCCCTTTTGTTAAATGGCAGGGCATTGTGATGATGGATGGTTAAAACCCACGCGGCACTCTCTTTCTCTCTCTATCTCCCCCCCCCCCCTCTCTCAACTGGACCAGAGGGAGCCGCGTGATAGGCAGTTTGCACGGACTGAGTGCGGGGGGGGGGGGGGGGGGTGAGCTCTAGCTGTGCCAACTTCCACTTTGCTTGCCAAATGCTGCTGTGTCGATGTTGTTTCAATACTGGGCCCAGCCTTTGGACTGGGGAGGGCCAGATTGTGGCAGGGTGTTGGTCCGTGTGTCAACAACCGCGTTACTGGTTGCTGATGATAACTACTACGTCCTCGGTCGTGGCTGGGGTTGCAGTCAGTGGCAGTGATCAAAAGTTTTCGGGCTGAAAGGAGACTTCATGCTGAGCATCGTTTAGAGAAGGGTGGATGGAGTTTGTCATGTTTGCTGCGTGGGGAACTGTGAAATGTTTCGGTGTATATTTTACTGGTTTTTTTTGGTTTTTTTTTCTGAGTTAAACAAAATTTGTGTATAGTTTAAAGTCCCACAATGAAGTGAAATTTAAGGTACATTACATGATGAATGTGGAAACACATATTTGAAACACACTTTGACTTTTGACCATTTTTACACGTACAGCACTACTTTGGTTTTTGTGGAATTTATACCAAAACATCAACTGTAACAAAATAAACTATAGACGCTTTTCTTTATGCCTGCAAATGTATCGTGTGTAGTTCATATTTGCAACTTCTTCAAGTGATCGATTTCCCTTGTATCTAGCAAAATGCTACAGAAATGTATCAATTGCTATCAAAAAGCATTATTTGCTGCTCAATATTAGCATTTAGTGTGTACTAAACACTTTCAGTCCAAATACATGTATGTTCAGTCCTAAAACTTGTTCCCTGTCATGCCTGTGTGTACAGTTCATCTGTCTGAATTATTGGATTTTGTTCGAGTGAGCAAAGCTATCAGTGTTCTCCCTTGACAAGTGTTCCGTTGACCAAATGCCAGTTAAAAAACATCCGAGGACCAGTCCAAAATCTATCCAACTAGTCTGGCTGGCTAGTTTATTGTCTCCCACTGCTACATTGTACAGTGTAATGTAAATCACTAATTTTTCATAGTGCTTCAAATTACAAACCCCCAAAACATGGACCAGTGAAAAAGCTGGGGGACCAGTGAAATTACAAGCTCACAGGTCCCCTGGCTAGTCACTGAAAAAGTTAAGTGCAAACCGTGTGTATGGAGTGAAGATATAGAAATCAGTCAAGGGAGTTAGAGATAACCCGTACAGTCCCAATTCCTCCTAACTTGACATCCAATTGCCCAAGTGGAAGTGAGAGGATTTGGGATACTGGCCAATAGTCTGGTAGTACATGTAGGCCCATATTAACCATCAGGCCCAATGTCTAACGGAGGCAATATGGTTATTGCCTTGGTGCCCCTTGAAATGTTCCAATAGAAAGCTAAGATTGCAAAGGAGAAAATGCCTTCCTTGGTGCCCTTGCCCTTCTCAAGAACGAAGCATCAGGCTTGAATCATTGCTTATAACAGGTTCAAGCATTCCAGATCAGACCAGTCCGAACAACTTGGTGCGGAGTGATAAATATACAATGTACAGGATGTAGGAGAAGAGGAAATGGATGGATTTGGGCCTCACTCTAGCCAAACTGCCTAGTCTGTCAGGGATTTTTGTATTTTTATGAATGTGTTTTTTTGGTTTTATTTGTACTTTTGTAATATTGTAAGATTGTAGAACAAGGAAGAAATGTTCATGCTGGTTTTGATAGTTATAAAAAGTGAATGGAATTGAATTTTTACATGCGTGTAGGTTCAAAAGGTATCAGCCAATAACTTACTATAAGTTCATTTAGGGCTACTTCTTGATCATATGTAAATGATCCATGAGTGACAGTTCTTGCATTGGCGTTTGAATGCTCGGTTAAAAAAAAAAAAAAAAAATTAGTACATCTTTCTCTCTTGACGCATGAAGTTAAAGTAAACTTTTCAACAATGCGTTCACATTGTTCACGCCGTACATTTTTAGTCAGGGTTTGATGGGCATTGCCAACAGTGTGCACCCTAATCTGCAAGTTTGAATTATGGCAACACACACACACGCACCCACACACGCACATTGTAAGAAAAAAAAAGCCCATTATGAAGACCTAGCTCCGGGGGATATTTATTTCTTAATTTAACTCCTGGAACGAGTCTTGTATTGAGGAGGGGGAAGGATACCGACTTCACCGGTGCCTTGGGGGGCACGGTATATTAAGAAGTGTTTAGGCAGGCTTGAGTACAGACGGACAATGGCCAGATCTCCGCTGTGCCTTTTGTGATGGGGATCGGATTTTAGCTTCGACAGATGGGAGTCTCTGTTGCTTAATGTAATTTAAAACATTTCGTTCCATTCAGGGAATTTTTTTTTTCTTTTTTCTCTTCTCTTCTTTTTTTCTTCCGTGGGATGTGTGTGGTGTATGGTGTGCTGCGGGCGGATGGCACGATGCTATTACTCAATTGTTGGTCGTGAATACTGTGTACATCATGTTTTTGTTTTTTTGCGCCTTTGTTTTCCTTTTCTTTTTTTTGGCGTTGCATTAGCCATGGTGGTATAATTCCATTGACGACTGAGTGCAATGTGTACTTGAACATGAATGAATTCTGAGTGCTTTCATTTAGCGCCGCGGACCACAATAAAGGAAATACCCGAAAATTTACAAAATCAATTCGATCTTGAACTGAACAATATATACAGGTTTGTTTTTCATTGTGCATCTAGCACTTTTAATGCTATGTTAAATATCATTCAGGCCTGGTACTTTGTTTTTGTAGAAGGCAAGGCAGTTTTTTCCTTTGTAACGGACACCTACACACATGTACATGAGAGAAATCTAAATATACACTAGGAACATTTCCAGGGGCACCAAGGCAATGACCAAGGGGCATAAAGTCAACTGCCAAAATGTGAAGAGATTATCATGCTGCTCCCACAAACCAATGGCAATTGATCGTATTTGCGACCGCGCGAGGGCGCTTTCAACAGCGAATTTCCCTCCATCGCAGAACTTACAGTTTTACTGGGCTCGAATTTGGTGAGAAAATCCACCAAGTCTGCTGGGCTTGTAGCTGAGGACTTTCACTGGAGACCAGAATTTTGTTTACAAGACCAGAATCAAAATGAGGAAAAGGTTTTCAGACACAGTATAATATGTAAACTGTTTTTAATTGAAAAAAAATCATTTGTCTGCTGGGAAAGTACTGAACAGAATCGAAAAATCTTTGTCAGACTCAAAGTCAACTTAAACATTAAAAAACCCAAATTGTATTAGGATTTTATGCACATCATATTGAGGTATTATTATTCAAATGAAAAACAGAAGACTGATGGACTTGTACAGTTGTGAGTTTACTGGCCCGACACTACAATCACTGGCCTCGGGCCGCGGTGCAGTGTGAAACTTGAGGCTTGGTTTTATCTTATTTTGACTGCTTGTTCGTATTGCTTTCTTGTATCAATATACTATCCAAATATGATAATAGTAACAATGAAAAATACATTTTTTACATTAGGTACATTTGGTTCACACACACGCCCTCACAAAGTCACAAATACTGCGAATTGCCTCCGTTGCCCCTAGTCATTGCCGTGGTGCCCCTTGATTGTTTCAATAGAGTTTTACAATTTCCCCATCGATTGCCATGATATCAAGAAGAAAATGACTTGGTGCCCTTTGCCCTTTCAGAAACGTTGCATCAGGCCTACATACAGTGTAAATGTTTTTGCCTTCAATCCCAAATCACTTTCTCCTAAGTCCTTCAGTCACCGACAAATCTGTAAAAATGTTTCCTGTGCAAGACTGTCGGGTAAACCACGGAGATACAGTGTAATGCTCATAGAGTGTTTGGCAGCAGGCCTGGTAGTGGTAACAGAGGCCATAGACAGATAGAGGACTTGGTGCCTCTTCAAACGTTCCCCATGCAATGTGTGTATAATGGAAGTGCCCTGCGTCGCAAAATGACAACCTGGCCATGTTGCCCCCGAACATCGAAATGCCAGGCCTGTGCAATACATACATGTACTGTACTGTACATTGTGTAAATTGGGTAAAAACACAATAGCAGGGATGTGATTTCTCCGTTTTTAACCGGAATTCCGTTTTTTTGCCCTAAAAAAAAAAAGAAACTCCGGGTTTTTTTTGCCCCCCCTTTTCTAAAGATCAAATTCATAAAAAAATGAAGATAAAACCATATAATAACGCCCAGATTGCAGAGTAGGGCTTTTAAAACCAAAGATAAATGTTAATATTGGGCTTCATGCTCGCAAGTTTTCGAGCTGGCATGCTTTCGCTCTTTGCGCTCAGAGTTCAGGTTTTTTTCTCAACAGCCTATCACCATGATCACATCCCTGCAATAGCCTCCATTAACTTTGCAACCCCTTCTGCTTTCTCACTGGGTCCATCCCCTCCAGGGCTCAATTTATTATTATTATTATTTATTTTATTTTATTTATTTTTTTTTTTTTTGGGGGGGGGCTTCCACAAGACCACAGGGCTTGTAGCTCAAAATGTTTACAGCACCTGAATTCTTTTGACAGGACCAGAAGCAAAATGAGAAGGGGGTTAACTAAAATACACAGTTTAAACAGAAACACTGTTTTTATTTGAACAAGCTCTGAGACTACGTGAGAAATTTCTCTTTTTTGTAGTATGGACAAGTATACTTTTGGTACTCAACAGAATTGAAAGTTGATTTTATTAGGACCAGAATCAAAATGAGAAGGGTGGGGGGGGGTGGAAACAAAACTACACAATTTAACAGTAACACAGTTTTTATTTGAACAACCTCTGAGACTAAGAGAGAAATTGTTCTCATTTGCACTACACTGTATGGGCAATGTATACTTTTTGGTAAAACAGAATTGAAAGTTCATTTTATCAGACTCAAAGTTAACATCTGAACATGTTTATTAGTTTTTAAGAAACATATTTACACAGTGAAGTATTTTCGTTCAATTAACACAACAAAAGACCGTTGGACTCTTCTGGTCATGAGTTCACCGGCCCGGTGATAAAAATCACTGGCCTTGGGCCTGAGATCCAGCGTTAATTTTGAGCCCTGCCCCCTAACAACTACACATGTACATGAACAATACACCACCACGGATCGCTAATAAGTATTTTAGGCTTAAAGGATGACAAAAGAAAGTCTGTCCCTCCTTGTAAGCTTAAAGATAATGAGAAACAAAACTGTCTAAACATCAGGCCTGGTAAAACCATCCTCCCACCACCCCCCCCCCACCCCCACCCCTGAAACTAGGGTTTATCTTGGGATGATTTCATAAAGCTGTTTACCGGTAAGCAAGGTTTTTTTGGGGTGTGATTCACAGGCAAGCGTGTGTCAATCATTTAACCATGTTAACTGGTAATGATCAAGAAGTTTTGACGGCATCTGTGTGTGTGTGTGTTTACAATGGATTTGCTTTGCTGCATCCCTCAATCTGCTACCAAGAACCCGAACCAGCAATTGTATTGACTATACCCCCGCCCCGGGTGCCTTCTCCATTTGAAAATCGAGTCTTTTGAGATTTCATTTCATTTCATATTAAATTCTGGTTGTGACTGTGAAGCCAAGGACTCTCCGAAAAGCGAACTTAATCACTGTGACGACAGCCTGGAACCCAAAGGAGAGAAGACAAGGGAATTGGAAGTTTCGGTTTTAGACGTGGGAGGAAAACCCCAGAGAACTAGATTCCAGGGAAAACCCACGCAGTCAGGCAGGGACTGAAAACCCAATCGGCATAGTTCTCCCCGGCGTGATTCAAACCGGGGATCCTAGAGGTGGATAAGAAATGGAAGGCAAGGAAAGATACCACAGATGCCAACCCGACCGAGAGATTAACAATTTTACCAGAGTAAAATGTTACATTTTATAAGCTTTAATGTGATAACTTCAATATTTTTAAAACTATTTTTTTCCATTTACCCCTACAAGCAGACAA
Organism: Pisaster brevispinus; assembly: GCA_023634235.1. Classification (NCBI taxonomy): domain Eukaryota; kingdom Metazoa; phylum Echinodermata; class Asteroidea; order Forcipulatida; family Asteriidae; genus Pisaster; species Pisaster brevispinus. The sequence continues at coordinate 15,071,025 of JAMKCF010000007.1, read as the reverse complement.
TGTACATTGTACATTGTATTAGTTTGTACACTTACCTCAGATACATTGTTAAAAAAATTATGGCATTTATAACGAGCGCCGAAAAAGTGGGGTTGTTTAAAGAGAAATTGAACTGGAAATTCTACATTTTTAGTTGGCCAGAAGTGCCCCCTTAGAATAAAATGGGAATGGGGCACACCTTGTAACCCCCCCCCCCTAAAAGATTTCCCAGCTAGTTTCGGTGCTGCTGCCAATAAGGGTCACATGTTTTTGTTGGTCATCAGTTGGCTCCAAATTGGAACATCTTTTCCATTACGAGCTTAACGTGCAGCGTACATGGGAATATGAGGAACAAAAAAAAACAGTAGAACGTCCACACTGAGAGTGGTAAATAATTACAGTCCAATTTTGTGCTACACCAGATGGGACCTCTTCCCTCGTAGACTGCGAATGTGTAAAAACCGTCCTCTTTGTTTTGAAACCACCAAGGAGGGAAAACCGCCCCCAGGGTTTTTTTTTTCCCGTTTTGTCCCTTGCGCCCATCCTCCTCTGTACTCCCACAATCAGATATGATAACAGCCACTGAGGATATTAAAATCAAATCATAGAAATCTAGTTAGTTATGAAAAGGCGTGACTAATTCAATCAGGGTTCTGTGTGCGTGTGCGTGTGTGTGTGTGGGGGGGGGGGTGGGGGTTAGGGATAGTAATGAGGGAGGCATTTAGTGCAGCATGACCCTGAGGGTGGGACGTGTCCTGCGTGATGTTTACTGCGATGTGTTAAGCTTCTTTTTCCTTTACAAGATGCTTTGTGTGATTAGCAGAGAAAGGGGTTGACAAATTTGATTTTGATTGCTTGGTAAGATGTAAATTTGGTGGCTGGTCAAATTGGTGGTTTCTTATAAGTTTCGCCTTGCAAGGCATGTACATTTGTACATTCATAGAACAGGCATTCTATTTTTTTTTTTCTCTTCACACCCCTGTGGAGACATAATTTTCTTTTCTTTGTCCCTGTACTTAACACCCTTCCTTTTTACTGTGTATACAAAATTCCTCGTGGAGCAGCCGGCCCAGTCTTTAGAGTTCCCCTAGGGAGACCTTTTGTTAACCCTTTTTTGTTTTGACCTCAGTCTTCGTAAGGTAGCGATAATTGTTAAAGCACAAATGTAATACTACATTGTACATTTATTTTAAAAGCAAATTAAAACAAAACATCCAGTGAACATGAAATGATGTGTATTTCTTTACTTTTTTCAAGCTGAATCATAGGCCTTTCAAAGCACCTACATGTATTAATTACCTTTGTTCATCCAAACCTTAGCACTCCTAAAACCATTTCAACTCCTGTGGAGTGTGCAGCACCGGCAGCCGAGCGGGCTCACAGAACTCATTCACTCCAACAATACATTGTATGTGCCCTCCTTGGTGTCTTGCCCAAGGACACCAGTGCCAATGTACAATTGATGCAAGGCATGATACTCTTCAAATAGTCTGTTTTCCGAGTTGTTTTGCCCCTGGACACATGCTGGGGAAAAAAAGCAGAAAACTTGTTATTAACCCTAACCATGCTAAATGCAACAATATGCACCAAATGGTAATAGTTGGTGTGATCTGTTGCATTTGGCAGTCAACTCAGATGTCATTTTTTGACTGAATTTGTTGCATTCAGCAGTGAAGTGACTTCATATAGGTTTGGGTGCTTCTATTGTATCTGAACAACTTATAATGGGTATTTCAAAATATTGTTTATGGGAAAAGTATTGAGAATAGGTAAGAATCATAATTCAAATCATATTCAAAAGACTGTATAATAACAGTTAAAACATTACACTTACGTGCATACTGTTGCATTTAGCAGGGCAACCACCCTTGCTCAGTCCTTTCCCAAACAGCATGCCCCTGCACATTGCAACAATATCCCTTGTTGCATTTTGTTGCATTTGGCATGGTTCTCATTTCAACTGTGTTGCATTCTGTTGTATTTGGCAGGCTTTGTAGAGAGACCCTAATGGGGGTTAGGGATATTGCAATATTCAGGACTTTGCCCCTGCCCCTGCACATTGCAACAAAATCCCTTGTTGCATTTTGTTGCATATGGCATGGTTCTCATTTCAACTGTGTTGCATTCTGTTGTATTTGGCAGGCTTTGTAGAGAGACCCTAATGGGGGTTAGGGATATTGCAATATTCAGGACTTTAGGGTTTTAATGAGGCCTGAAAAGTCTATTAGAGCCTACACCATGTGTACATATGTAGGTCAGCCTCTGGGTCCCACTTTTTACAAGGATGAAATTTGCCCGACAATATGGAAAAATGTCAAAAGTTTTTAAAATTTGAATGTCAGGCACTGATGCTGATTGCATGTTTCCATCTTGACAATTATCTGAGAGTGCTGTTGACTTCAAAGAATGACCTAAATTAAAAAAAATTATCACAAACATCACAATAAAATCGAAGCTCACAAACAAATTCTGAACAGTCAGTCAAATTCGAAACGCCCCCTGTGGGCAAGTTTCAAGTCAAGTTTTTTTGTTAGATAAAAACATGAGGTTGAGTTACTTGTATCAGAATGCAAGTATTTGAAGAAAAAAAAAAGGGTTTAATATTTAATAGCTGTTGCAAACTGTTTACCAACCCAAATGACCTGTGGTCACTGAATGCACAGCCTTTCCTAGAGGCTGAATCATTGTAGCCTTCGATCGATGAGAGAAAGACTTGGCTAGGGTAAAAACAGAAGGTCGGTACAAATGTACTACATTTTGCAAAACGCAATTAGGTTTGAAGTAATTGAAACAAACAGAAGAGGTGTGGGTTTTTTTTCTATCAAAGTTTTGTGTGGCTTTGAGTTGAGAGGGAAGAAGCATAAGGAGAGTACATGTAGATCTGCACACAGTGTTGAGCCCTAGGGCTTAGCTCTGTATTATTTGGTATAATGATGGCCATTGTCTGTAACAGCAAGGTTGTAACCAAAACAGTTAGTAATGAGCGTGGATCAACCCCAGTTGACGCTGCATATGTCAACCATACACTGGCTGCTCAGGGGGCTCCCCTGCCGTCGGGGGGGGGGGGGGGGGGGGTGGGAGGGAGTAGTACATAACGTAATGTACATCGTGTCTCCCACCTCGCCATGCTGGCTTGACAGCTGGCGTTCCTCTGAGCAAATAATTACTGACAAATTTTAAAGGAATTAAAGCACAATTTAACCATGGTCTGACGCTCGCCCGGCCACGCCGGCCCCCCTATTCAGGCTGCCGCTTTTTTTTTTGGCCCGTGGGTTTTTTAACGATCGCGGTGTTTTCTTGTGCACAGTTTGTCGGTTTTGAAACATTGAGGTACAGTGTAAAAAAAAAAAAAAAAAAATGGGAGATACATGTAGGCCCTATTGTACATTGTGCATTCGTAGCACAGTTAAATACAGTCAGAGTGTGTGTGCTCTGATTTTGTTTGCTAAGCAAAACCTTTGTCATGTTTGTGTGCACTTTTTTTTGTTTGTGTCCACAAAATTCAGGTTTTGGACTATTTGGAAAGTTTTCACTATCAGCTATAAAAATGTTACCAATTATTGGAACATTTTAAAACAATGGGTAATGTAGACATTGCCACTATGTCAATTTTGTTTGTCGCCTACTTAAATACAATGCATGTTTTTGACAGTCCCCTCTCTTTTGACTAGCCCCCTCACTATACAACAGTTCTTTCCTAAGGAAAGGCCGAATGGGGGGAGTGGGGGGTTGTGTAAGACGTTTAAACACAAACATTTACAGGCAAAATTATCTTTTAAAAAAGAAAACTGATGACACTAGACAGTGGAATTCTGCACTTTTTACAAAAAAGAAAAAATGAGGACGCTAGAAAGAGGAATTCTGAACAATTTACGGTTTCCTTTCACCACTTACAATGTACATGTACGTTACCAGGGTTTGCCGTTAATTTTTTCAGTTGAAATGAGAACCATGCCAAATGCAACAAAATGCAACAAGGGATATTGTTGCAATGTGCAGGCATGCTCTCTGGGAAAGGACTAAGCACATGAAGCAAGGGTGGTTGCCCTGCTAAATGCAACAGTATGCACATAAGTGTAATGTTTAACTGTTATTATACAGTCTTTTGAAAATGATTTGAATTATGATTCTTACCTAATATTACATCATACTTCTCAATACTTTTCCCATAAAAAATATTTTGAAATACCCATTATACGTGTAGGTTGTTCAGATACAATAGAAGCACCCAAACCTATATGAAGTCACTTCACTGCTGAATGCAACAAATTCAGTCAAAGAATGACATCTGTGTTGACTGCCAAATGCAACAGATCACAACAACTATTACCATTTGGTGCATATTGTTGCATTTAGCATTGGTTAGGGTTAAGGGTGAAAGCTGCTCACAAGTTTAAAAAACTCTGATTTTCTGCACTAGGTGTTTTAAAAGCAAAGAATGCGAAGCACTTTACGTTTTTGCTGCCATCGCAAGTAGCCATTTTCCACTTACAGTAGGCAGAGGCACTACATGCATTCCTTCAAAGGGTGTTGTTTCTTGCAATGTTTTATATCAACAGCTCTCCAGTGCTCTTTAAATACCAAGTGAGTTTTTATGGTCAATAATTAATGGAGTAATTACCAAAGGTATACCCTCTCTTTTACAGTGGCCCGCTGGGCGTATACCAATGCCACTGTCCAGTTAAAACACCTGAAGACCACTTAAAATTCTGTGCAAGTCTGCAAGTTGGTCCGGTTGGTTAGTTCAGTGTCAGAAAGCATCCATATTTAACATGGAAATATCTCAGGACTGTAATTATCTGGAAAAACCTAGTGAGTCAAATTTTGGTGAAAATTGAGTTAAATACCCATATTTGGATTTGCTAGGTTTTTCTCCTTCAGTTAAACATTTTAAAGCGTGTGAAACTCTTTCCTGTTGGCAGTTTTTCATCTTTTCATCAGTTTTTCAAAAATTTGACTGAATAGGTTTTTCCAGATTACAGGAGATTTGGACTAGTGAACTGACAAGCTGACTGGTCCCACTGGGTAGTCTCTGAACAAGTTAAAGGGCAAACCCTGCTGGGGGCCAGTGGTAAATGGACAGTGGATATTTTGAGTGACTTCAATTTGTACATGTTACACAGTATGTGCATTGGTTGGGTGCTACACCAACCAACAAGTAACGAAGCATTGCTGTTTGAACTCGATATCAGGAATTGACAAGACCAGTGTCTGGCAGACATGTTTTTCGATAAACCTCAAAAAGTGACGTCGTCGGATGCTTTCAATAGGCTGGGAAGGCCCCCACTAGGGAACATATGCGCCACGGTGTATTTTGTTGTTGTCACCCTGCGAGGACTCTTATTTTTTATGTGTAAAATCAATCAGATAGTTTCACCCTGGTCTCTTCTAATGGGTCGAGTGTGGCTCAGTGCGGGGGTGCCCTCCCTCACCATCTGTTCCAAGGACGGGACGCCCCAGCAAGACTTCAAACTCCATGGACTTACATGTACACTGCTAGTACCCACAAGTCTCTTGCACACACACACACTCACACCCCCCCCCCCCCCCACTATTCACCGATCTGAATATCAACTGAAGATTGCCACCGGGGTCCGTTGCATGCACACTTGGTGGACAAGTTGCCCGTAGACAAAACCATCTGGATCAGAAAGCCATTAGACTCGGCTTTTCAGGGGGGGGGGTGTTGGTTGTCAGAGCGGGGGACCGGTGTTTATGTGGTGGGAGAGGCGAGTATTACATGTAAGCAAGGGATTTACTGTGAATATGGTTAGGCAGTGAGTTGCAAGCACATGTAAAAAAAATAATGCAAGATTATATAAAATTAGTAGGGGAGATGGCCTTAGCTTTCGATCCAAACCGGACCTTCGTCAGAGGCCAGATTACAAAAAGTTACCACTGTACAAAGTATCATAGACTGTGCAAGTCTCGTTTACTCAAACTTCTGGAACCAATTCGGTCCCAACCGTATTGAGTTTTACGTGTGAGCGATTCTGTTTCTTCAAATACTTTTACTTTGAACGTACTGTAGCTTATGGCTATACAAATTACATCATATTGTTGGGAGAGTACAATAAATTTAACAAATGAACAATTGGAACCCGAAAATAAGACTTGAACTCCATTCCGGTTTCTTGTAAACTATTAAGAAAGTTACCCATAACTTAGGTTTTCAGATACAGTTTTCTCAAATGTGAACTCATTTCGGAGGGAAATATTTAAAAGAAAAAAAAATGTTATACATGTAGTATAGACTAGTATGGACTTAAAATAATTTTTGAGGCATTGTACATGTATCCTACTACTGTAGCTGTGTAGATTTGTTCTTTGTGAACTAGATCTTGCTTTATTCTACTGCCGCGGAGTAGATTTCGGAGATTCGGGAGACTACTTAGTTCTGAAAAGAACTGTTCTGCTTATTAACTACTACCTAAAAAGCGGAATGTACATGTAGGAAATCAGCCAGGACTACTACTTTGGCTTAGTGGATCAAGGGGACTTCTCATTATTAACTACACTGCCGCGGAGTGAGTTCTTAATTGGTCTCAGTGTTACGACTAGCTTGCTCTACTCATCATAGTATGGACTTCATAATTAGTAAGCTTTAGAGGTAAACAATGATGGTTTTTATACATAGATACAAAATAATGAATAGATAAAGATACTGCTCTTGCCCGGCACTTCATTGTCAGAATGTAAGGGCAGGGCTGCTTTTATCTTAGGAAAGAGCACCCTCAATGAGGGAAATTTAAATTTCTGCTGGAACATTCTAAAGGGCACCAAGGCAATGGAAGTGTGACTTTAAAATATCCAAATATATTGGATATTTTAATTAGTCCTGTGGTTGATCCATTCTGTGTTAGAGACTTCGCAGAGCGTGCTGTCAAAGGACGCATCAAGTCATGGAGCAACTGGCCCCTCTCATTCTTTTTCGATCTTGTGATTCGTCTAACTGTATGCAGTTTAGGGTGACCGTGTAAAAACATGATTCATTTGAAATGTATTGTGTCAAAATACGTGCATTTTTACACGGGCTTACTGAGCGCCCGACAAGCGTTCTACAAGCGCTCGAATGTTTTTAACAAGCGTGCACGCAAAAGCAGTACATTTTGGTTAGCCAATCGGCATTGATTTTCAGTGTTTCCCTACCAGGGGTTAGCGACGAGAGGTATCGATACGGCGCGCTGCCCATGGTAGCGAGGTGGTAGGGCTGCATTTGGACCCAAAAACGGCGTCTAGCAGCAGAAAACTGTTCCCTCCATGTTGTATCTCTCTCAATAATACACAGCTCTGTTGTGGTCCAGCATGTCCAGTGTAAATTCCGAGCCCTGCTCTGTGAGGTACTATACAGTGTACACATGTGTAATCTACTCAGGCCTGAATGACGTGAATCAAGACTAGGAAAATGCTGGCAACAAAACGCAACGCCTGAAGGAAGTGATTAGCAGTGTTTGTTATTATTGCATTTCAGAAAGAAAAAAACCCAGCAACAATCAACAACATTTTGAGGTGCTTGGTGCATTTACGTAGTACATGGATTTATTTGATTTGTTTTTGAGCTGGTGGCTGCCCGTCCAATGTGCGTAATGTGAAGTATGTTTTCTAGAATTAGCCAGCCATGTTTGTATCAAAACCACAGCTGTGATTTTCAAAAAAGTCTGCCTGTATAATAACCAGAGTGAGGCCGGAAGGAAAAACAGTCTGGTTTCTAGATCTCATTTTATGAATATTCATGTGTGTTATCGTACTCATGTCATACAGGGAGCTTGACCGAAGCTAGCAGTTCTCAGTGAAACTCCATCCCCCCTTAACTGCCCACACCCCCCCCCCCCCTGGCCTCCAGCTACCACAGGGGGAAGATTCTCAACTAAGGAGTGACTAGCCCATACAATTACACTCAAGATGGACTTAAAAGCTCATTCAAATCTCCCAGGTCGCTCGACACTGTGAAAACCCACACTGGCATGACTGGCACCAACTGTCACGCCAGCCTGCCCAAACACGTACACACAAAGGCTGCCTCAAACTTGGGGTAAGCCAAGATCGAGTTACCCTATAGTATTAGATGTCACTAACAGCAAACTTTTCATATTGACTCAGCCATGTCAAGAGACGAATGGAGGATGCGTATCGACAGTGGGCAATTTGTTTTCTCTCTTTTTTTTTCACAGGGCGCTCGGGCTTTAGTGACTTGAGTTGCTGGAGTTTGGGGGAATTGGATATCTGCCTACATTTCCAATTTGTTTGCCACCTGCAAAGCTGAAAACCCCCTTTTTTTTCTTTTTTTTTTCAATTGCTTGTGATGTAACAATTGAACATTTACTAAAATGAATCACAATTAAGAAAGTGCAATTTTAAGTGGCCCATTGAAACCTCATACTTTGAAAATAGACACAATGAACTCTCATGAACTGTAAGAAATTTACAGCCAGAAAACAAAAAATGTGCAGCAAAGAGTACATTGTACATGTACATACCAATGCGCTGCCCAAATATTACAAATCAATACTTTGATTTTAGTGTTAGCCTAAAAAAAAAAAAAGGAGACTTATTTGATGTTTTTGTTGGACCGGGGTCCAGTTTCATAGAGAGCTACTTTGAAGCAGAAAATATTTCCTTAGCCTTTTTAAGCGGGGGTTTGCCTGTAAATGTTTCAGTTTCAAGCTAGCAGGACCAGTTTGTAACAGGGCTTGAATTTGACACTGGACCGCCGGCCCAGTGATTTTAGCCTCGGGCCAGTAAACTCATGACCTGACAAGTCCGGCGGTCTTGTGTTTTTCAAATGAATAATAGCTACTATGTACTATCTTTAACAGAAGGAAATGGTGTTCAGATGTTGGACTCGAGTCTAGTACAATTCTGTTCAGTATCAGGACAAAATAATGAGATACATTGTAAAATCTTCTCTTAATAGTGCAATTTACATGTTAAACTGTGTAGAAAGCTCTTTCTCATGAAGATTCTGGTCTTGTGAAATAAATTCTGGTCCAGTAAACACTTTTAGCAACAAGCCCTGCGGTCTTGTGGAAATTTACCCCAAATTCGAGCCCTGTGTAATGTACAGATCGATTTGCTTTTTTGCTGAACGATGACATCCCGTTTCAAGTTTCGCTCTGAAAGAGTATCAAATAAAATGGCATTTTACACCATTTTTAAATGTGAGGTTCAGAGACTTCAGTAACTATTCTGAGGCCTCTATCCTTTGGGAAATGGGTGCATCTTGAAATTGAACTTGCCTTTGGGAGCCCTCTTTGAAAGATGTATGTACAGACTCTTTTTCTCAGAATGATGTCATCATTCTTTAACTCTTCGTGACACCATCAAAAAAAAATCAACAGTTTGATTTTAGCATGTAATACATTTCTGTGAAGAACCAAATCGCTTTTAAATTTACCCAAAGCAGGGCATGTTTCAAAAGTGGTCACCCAAACAGTCAGAAATTAAAAAGCTCTACCCAATAGTTTCATATGTTTATATTTGAAGGTAATTGTAATACCTTTGCATAAAGAATGATTGTTACTTTTACTAATATGGTATCTGAGTAAAGAAAACTCTTCTAAGTTCTGAATTTTCGATAAAATTTGAATCTGTTTATCAAAATCCCAGAAGATCCATTTTTATCGATTCCGTCCGACATGTTGACGTTTTGTCCAAATAAAAGAAAACAAAGTTGTTAAGTTGGGAAAAAAATGTTTTGCGACATTATTGACAGTCTGTGTTTTAGCATTGATACAAAAAATTTAATTCAAAAGTCCTCAACTAAAAATTGTAGCAAGTTTTTCTATAGAATTCCGTCCGACATGATTTTGAGACTTTTGAAACAAGCCCAGCATTAGATATACATTTAGACCCTCTTGACTAAATAAAATCAATTCAAGCAAAATTGTATTTTGATAAGCACTATCTTGACAGCACGAGCACAGAGCACAAATGGAATTTGCAAACCCACCCTCTCCAGGACAGCAGCAATGCTTGCAGGAGAGTAGAACAACGCAAGATGCGAGATCAGATATTTTGGATGTTGACAAGTTATGCTCTGGCAGGGTATCGAATACGATGTCAATTAACGCCATTTTAACAAGAGTTTAGGGACTTGTAATTTTCCCCCCCCCGCTCACTGTGAGGACTCTATCCATCGGGAAATGAGTACATCACAAATTTGAGTTTGACCTTTGACATGTTTGAGACCCTCTTTAAGATTCGATCAGGTCATGAGGAGACATTTGTATAAATTTGAATTCACCGGATCTCTTTTGTGGTGATTTTTTTTTTATTTACAGGGAGACGCGTTGTGCAGACAATGTTTCTACAGCGCTTTCGAGGCCGAGGTCCACCAAACCATAACAGATGCTGGATTGTTCAGGCGAGGGGAGAGGGTTGCTGTCGGGGCATCTGGAGGCAAAGGTAGTTTGTCTTTTTTAGTCATGGAGTGATCCTCTAGCCTGTGTGTGCCAGAGGCTACTTGACCCTTCTGCCATACATACAGTACATATTGGCTCAAGACAGGGGGGTGCTGTGTTACAAACAGTATCTCTTTAAAAAAACATCTGAAATAGAAGTAACAATTGAACGGTGCAGTGGGAGAGTTTCTGGGATGCTGGTTGTCGGAACTAGAGCAGACTTATGAGGGATGTTCATTGTTCATTGTTCATTGTTAGCAGTTGGAAGATTCTCAAACACATACAGGGCTCAAATTTTACCCTGGATTACAGGCTCTGGAGGCCACTGATTTTAGCATCGGGCCAGTAAACTCATGACCAGACAAGTTCAGCGATTTTGTGGTGTTTTTTTTCAATTGATTTACAATACCTCACTGTGTTACAACTTGAACAGAAAACAATTATGTGCAATTGTGGACTTTGAGTCTGATAAAATACCTTTGAATTCGGATTGAGTAATGAAGTACAACCATAAATGAGATAATTAATTTAATTGTCTCTTGTCTCATTGCTTGTTAAAAGATAAACTGTTAAACCAGGCAAGATATTTTTCACACTCCAATCTGATTTCGAACTGTTTTGCACTCAGAAAAAAACAGCAAAATTGTTATAGCCTGGAAAGTCTACAAAAGTCTATATATCATGTACTGATGTAGGTCAGCCACGTACTAAAAGAAATGTCCTACTATTTTCCGAGGGCCAACATAGCATGTTAAACTGTGCTGAGAAGTTTTTCTCATTTTGATTCTGGTCTTGTTAACAAAAAAATTCTGGTCAAGTAAATTTTTGTTTAGCGACAAGCCTTGTGGTCTTGTGACTCCCCGCCTCCTAGATTCGAGCCCTGACATAATTGGCACAACTTAAGTCGTAGAGTTAGTACATTCCCTGTGATTTGCCATGTTTTCTACCCTGGTTTGAACACATACATGTACTTTGTTTTCTCCTCAAGTTCATTGTATTTTGCGAGTGGTTTGTACATACGTGTAGCTTTTTTGGCCGAGGCATTCGTAATATTGATGAATTATCTTGTTTTATTTACTCAGAGCTACCAACTCTCCCTGATTCTGCAGAAACTTCCCTGATAATAAACTAATCTTTCCATGTTCTGATGAATACATTTGAAAATCTCCCTGATCGAGGAAACTTTTTTCGCTGTTATGTTGAATGTAATTCTAAATGTCTCCCTGATTGTTGTACAAAAACTCCCTGTCTGCAAGATGCAAATGTTGGCAGCTCTGACTGATACAAAATGTTGAAGTTCAATTAAAACTGACTCTTGGTTTGACTTGACTTATATCTCTCCAATGATGAAGATTCAACCGTCCTGGCCTACATCATGAAGTTATTAAATGAGCGATATGACTACGGCTTGGACATCGTGCTGCTGTCAATAGATGAAGGCATCACTGGTTACAGGGATGATTCACTAGAGGTACATGTAACCCACTACGATTTCTTTGAAGATTTTTTTGGTTTTTACCCTTACACCAATGCGTGTAAAGCACTGTGTACTCAGTACTTTCCCCATGTCCTGTAAAAAGTAAAAATCCACAGGCATATTACTTGGGTGGGATTCGAACCCACGGCCTTTGCCATTCTAGATCAGGTGTCTTACCACTAGACCACCCCGGGATTGCCCTGTAGCTAGAGGCAGTTTGAATCCTGCAGTAAGCAGAGCTATGAAGTTGGGCCCTGGGGGTAGCTGTTATAAAAGCTTGCCTGAATCATTAAACATCAAAACATTGTCTGTGTACGAGGGTTGAAACTACAACATTACCCCTCCTACTTTGCGGTGCATTGTGGCGCCAATCATCCAAAACCATTTGCACACATCACTGAGCATGCATCTCGGTTGAGTATAATTTGCTAAAGTGGTAAAGCTATGGAGTGTGTACACATACAAAACTATGGCAAAGTTTGAGAATATTATTTTTGAACGGTTTCAAATGGACAATCAATAGGAAGATTAACTTCAAATGTTTCCGCAGAAAGTGGTTACTTTACAAGCCTAAAAATGTCTGTATTTTGACACTCAGTTCTAAACCAGTTCATGTTGTCTGTTAATTTTGTTAATTCCTAACCAGACAGTGAAGAGGAATCAGATGCAGTACGACTTGCCCTTGAAAATAGTTTCATATGAGGTAAGTCAAACACCTTTAAACCAATCCCTTTCAAATACTGTACAACAGAATGCGCCAAAATAATTGTCAAATTTATTGAGTTTTGTTGCAACTACATGTAGCAGTCAACTTAAATCCCGTACTCCGTTGCACTGTGCTGCATTTAGCAGGTTTCTTTATGGCCGTGACATGTCCATGTGCGATCCCAGCCCCCCAGCAAACTGCAATGCTTATTGGTGCATTTAGCAGGGTGACTGCCCAGTGTAAAAGAGACTCAACACAATGCAACAAAATCCTCTAATTGCATTGTGTTGCATTTAGCAGGGTTTTGGTTTCAATTGGTTTACATGTTGATGTACATGTACTGTACATGTATTTAGCAGGGTGCCTACTGCCTAGAAGACACCCGATGGTGGTTAGGGTCGAATTAAATTATGTGATAATCTCATTTTCCAATAGAAAGAAACTGGAAAAAATATTACAAGTCAGTTTTGTGATAATCTCATTTTCCAATAGAAAGAAACTGCAAAAAATATTACAAGTCAGTTTTGTGATAAACTCATTTTCCAATTGAAAGAAAGTGGAAAAAATAAAAATATTACAAACCGGTTTTGTTATAAACTCATTTTCCTATGGAATGAAAGTGGACAAATTATTACAAGTCGGGTTTGGGGAAAAAAAAAAGGTTTCTAACTCCATGTTGAAATAGTGTAAAATGCCAATTGTATTTGATACCCTTCCTGTTGGATTTTGTCAAAATAAAAAAACATCCAGTTGGTATTAAAAGAACCTTCATTTAAAATATTTAGCGTTGTAGCAGTCTCCGGAACAGCAGTTTGAAAAACAGTTTAACTTCAACTGCGTTTTTTCTCCAAACACACAGTTTTGGCTGTTGTGCGCCCACACTTCAGTTTGTGGCACGACCGACGTAATGTATATAGGACAATGTACTTCAATGGATCATTTCCACAGTGGAGGCAAGCTGTGGAAGAATAAAAAGAAGGAATGCTTTGTTGTGTTGCACATCGAGAAAGAAATCTGGAACGCAATTGAAATATCGACAGTGGTTAATTTGAAATAAACAGTTTTAACCAATACCAGTGTGATTAAAAAACCGTACGAACACGTGTGGCTTCACTTTGATACTTTGATTCTCGTGAGGCCAAGGCACTTTCTCCTTTAGTAAATGGCACCCCCCTCTGTGGTGAGGGAAATTTTAATTTGTACCATGTGTACTGGGCATTGACCAGGGGGTATTGTGGTTATTGGCCGCTTTCCCTCTCGTGAAGTACATTAGGCCAGGGTCTCGATTTCACAAAAGATGTAGAGTCCTCCGTACAGGAAGAGTTGTAAGTGTTGCCAAAGTGATTTGTGTCGTGACGTCACCTCGTGCGTTAGCCGCGGGAGACTTCTTGTTGGGACACTAGGTGGCGGCAGACTCACCTTGTATAGCCATTGTTTTTCAGAAATGTGCACATACTCGGAGCTGCATAAACAAGGGAGATTTACCAGTTGTATGCATTAATCTGCTGCCACCTAGTGTTCCAATCAATCTAATTAATCCTTTAGAGACCATTCATTTCTGAGAAAATAGAATTAGCTGATTGTAGACTGCTTACATGTACCAACCAAAAGGACCAGTGGTATAAATACAAAAATAAGTTGGTGGCCTGACGTTTCGACCCTAGCAGAGTCTTTCTCGTAGGCTAAATGACAACAGAACACACATACATAATCAAGTATACTGGTGTAACAAAAGCAGTCAAGTGAAAAGAGCTGACAGAGATGAAAGCACAGACAGAAAGCATAGACAGATGAACTAAGAGGAGAGTGACATAGGAGGGGGGGATCATTTCTGTACATCACCATAAGCCCAGACTTGGTTATTTTTTTGGAAAAATTTTTCTCTTGTGAAACCGTCTGAAAAAACAATATGAAACAGACATTTTGTTTCGTTGTTGATACTATGTTAACACGGGAAAGATTGGAAAATGTCAACTCAGGTCATGACCTTTGCTTTGACCTTTTTGGTCGAGAGGAAGTTGGTCAGATCTTGCAGCCAAACGAAGTCATACTCAAGTCCTATTCAAGAAAAATGTATCTGAAAACCTTTAAAAAAAAAAAATGCTACAGCTGATTTCCGATGTAACAACCAAAAATAGGGACAATGTGTTGACAGGATGAAAGATGTGCTTGGTTTTTGCACTATTTTCTCCTGACTCACACAACAAATTGAGCCCAAAATTTAAACAGGTTTGTCATTTATTGTATATGGTTGATCACACCATAGAGAAAGGCTCTGTCCTTTCTCTATGATCACACAAAAACATGAACACTGTCTGCAACTTTTTTGGTCCGCTCTTCCAGTCCTGTACTATAATACATGTAAAGATTGGTTCACATTCGAAAATCAATTTGAGCTCCTTGTGAAATCGATCCCTGGGCTAAGTAAAGGCTTACACTTTGCTAGTTGCTTGTACTCTATGATGGAATGTCTGGGGGCCACATGTGTGGATAATGACTCACTTTGTCACACAATAAGCTTGAATTTCCTTTCTTTTTTCCCCTTTTTTTTGATATAAGGAGCTGTATGGCTGGACCATGGATGCCATCGTCAAACAGATCGGACTGAAGAGTAACTGTACTTTCTGCGGTGTGTTCAGACGGCAGGCCCTTGACAGGGGAGCCCTGCTAGTCAAAGCAGACAAAATTGTAACAGGTAGATTTTTACTTCACGTGCTGTTTTTGTTTTTTGTTTTCCAACTGCCTTTTTGCTATCTCAATGGGATAGCTGGATGGCAGCATACACACTGGGTGGTTTTACATCGTTTTCAAAGTTTGGACCATGTGCGCATTTCCGAAGACAATTAATTTAAGTGCTAAAGTCTGCTGCCACATTATAAAAAAAAAAAAATTTCCAGGGCTCTTTGCATGAGCATGCCCGCTTTATGACTAGCCATGCAGCAGGAAGCACGTGTGCACTGTGGGTGACAAGTGAAGCCACTGGGAGGGCGCTTCGCAAGTTGCATTGGACAAGACCAACGGCCACTTAGCGTTGCCAGAAGTCACTCTTCCATTGTTAGTGCTGTTTCTGAAGTAATGGAACTCAAATATGCAAGTCTTCTTGCTGACCAAGTTTGGTCTTTTTAAAACAGTTTAGAAAGCCAAATATACGTCTTATTAAATTATTACACATCTCTTATACTATTTAAAATCAATTGAAAGGTAGGGTCAAAGATTGGTTTTTGTCTGCGTATGGCTGATTTAATAGATGTTAATATATGCATCCGGGATAAAGAATTTAATTTGGTTTTACCCTTACACCGATGTGTATTAAGCACTGTATGCTCAGTGCTCTCCCGAGCTCTGTGAAAACAAATACACAGGCAATCACTGGGGTGGGATTCGAACCCACAACCTTTGCATAGCTAGAGCAGATGTCTTACCACTAGTTGATTTATTGGTAACATTATCAAGAAAGGTTCAATAAATGTCCCACGCGAATATTTCTGCTGAATACAGTGTCTACTTGTTGAGAAAACAGCAATAACTTTTGCGCAAGAAGGTTGAATCCATCCACGTTTAGTGAGGTGACAGCGGGGACCAACCACATCTCTGGCAGCGGCATTCCAGAAAGGATTTAGATTAAATATGTTTTTATTGATTTCTAATCAACGGGGGCATTTCAGACAAAGTAATTTGGCAGGATACTCACGACCAATTACCATCTTTATAACAAGGTAAGCTTTTCGGGGTCATTACACAAGTATGACCTTAACCTTTAATATATTAATATATTGTTATCATTTTGTTGTTGTTTTTGTTTTGTCTCATCAGGTCACAATGCTGATGATATTGCAGAGACGGTAATTATGAATGGTGAGTCGAAACGATTGGAGTGCAATTTATAATATTCAGGACTGGTGGCTCTGCCAAAACTGGGTTTTAAAAACGCCGATACGAACCAAGAGCTCTGACTCAAACTTTTTAAAAACATACCTTTCTACAATCTGACCATTTAATATCATCCACTGTGGTTTTGAATGACTATGTACTTGTGCCATCTAGCAATGCGATACCATGCGGAGAATGTGTCTTCACAGTGCATTGTGCACAGTCGTGCCACCATCAATCCATGCAGTTTGAATGGCTTCCAAACGGTCGGGAAAACTCGCTGGGAAAATGTTACCTAGAGTAGGAGGATAAGATCACTGGACTCAAGCTCTGGTGTTTCTGACTCAGCAGAGTGTGGGTTTGAGTCCCGGTCGTGACACTTGTGTCCTTAAGCAAGACACTTTACCATGATTGCTTCGTTCTTCGGATGGGACGTAAAGCCGTTGGCCCCGTGTGTTGTGTAACGCACGAAAAAGAACCCAGTGCACTTATCGAAAAGAGAAGGGGTCCGCCCCGGTGTTCCTGGTTTGATTGGCTGCATATTGCGCCACAGCACCTTGTAAACCATTACATGGTGTTGTGTAAAGGAGTAGGTCTCATACTTCAAACGTAGCCTCAAAATACCTTGCAGAAAAATACTTAATGTTGAAGCGCCTTGAGCGTCACTCAGTGACGGATATGAGCGCTACATAAGAAGCCACTATTATTATTATTGTGGTCAGATGGAAATGTATTAATATATCAAGTAATGGACCACAAGGGAAACTTACTGACTCAAGAGAAAGCTTTACTCTTGTCCTTAATGTGCCATACCAGAGCTGCCAACTCTCCCTGATTCTGCAGAAGGTGCCCTGAAAATAAACAGATCTTTCCAAGTTCTGATGAACAAATTTGAAAAACTCCCAGATTATGGAAACTGTTTCCCTGTTATGTTGAATGTAATTCTAAATATCTCCGTGATTGTTGCTCAAAATCTCCATAAATGCAAGAAGCAAATGTTGGCAGCTCTGCAATACTCATTCAAGTGACCACTGATTTCCCACCCTCTGCCAGGCTTACCGACAATACATTTAATTACGCAGCTATTAAAATTTTGAACCTCTCTACCCATTCAACTACAGCACATCCCCTCACTGTTCTCATTCAAATAAATAATAAACCACAAGTGAAACTGACTGGGTAAATAATTGTTGATTCAACAAAGCAAAATTTACTAGAGCTGGACTTGAACCTGCAATCTCCGGATTGACGTGCCGCGCGCCAAATGTGAAACTTTTACATGTAAACAATGAGTTAATTCTTGTAAATATTTGTTTATATTATTCAGTATTAAGAGGAGATGTTGCCAGATTACGGCGCTGCACAGCTATCACAACTGTAAGTATTGTTAGATGTAAACGTTACATCGTCTTGTGATTCGCTGTTTGTTTTTTTGTCTGTATATAGGCTGTTTTCTACAAGCCTCGGCTTACTCTAACAGCCTCATGCTCTCGCTCCTCTCTTGTACATAGTTATTTAGTTATTTAGTCCTAGTTATTTATGTTTATTTGCTTGAACACTATATTTATTTTGTATACTTTGTATGCGCTTTTGATTTTGTTACCTTTCTATGTACTGATATTCTTATATTGAATTATTTTCCAAAATGAGTTTGGAATAAACGTCATATTGAATTAAATTGAATTGAATACATAAAATGTGGCGTGTCCTGGTCGAGCGGTCAAGCACACTGGACTCGAGCTCTGGTGTTTCTGTTCAGCAAAGAGAGGGTGGGTTCAGGTCCTGGTCGTGGCACTTGTGTCCTTGAGCAAGATACTTTCCCATAAGTGCTTTGTCCTTCGGATGTGACACTAAGCCGTAGGTCCCATGTACTAGGATTGGTCATGTTGGTAGTGCACGTAAAAGAACCCGGGACACTTATCATGGAAGAGTAGGGGTTTACCCCAGTGTTTCTGGTTCACATAGCAAGCAACCTTATTTACAGATATCCTCAGGCTTGCGAGCTACAGTGATTAAGTTCACTTATAAGGCATCCTTGGTTTCATCACCAGAAATATAATAATAATAATAAGTTGACGTTTGTTGAATTCTTACAGGGAGCAGATGGAGCTCTTCCAAGATGCAAGCCGTTCAAATACACATATGAAAAAGAAATAGTTATGTGAGTATTGTCCATGGACTGTGCAAGTCTTGCATGTATTGAAAACCAGAAAACAACTTGAATGAAGACAATATTTTGCTACGACATCAAATCTTATAAAATTCTCTTTATACAAAATTCTTGAAAATGAAAAATAACCATTTGTTATAAATACAATTTCAATTTTTATATAAATACAAATGATTTGTTGAAAGTAATATTCAGATGAGATGAGAAAGCTTATTATTTAGAAGCCCCATTTGCAAATCACGCCCGAATTTGTGTGACGATAACATAAATGTCAGTTGGGCACATTTCTTAATTGTTTACTAGTAACCAACTTGACTCCAGACAATGGGAAATCCATCCAGTAAGACAACTGGACGGTTGGGCAAGTTGAGACAACCCGTTAATCTGTACGATAACTCGAAAGTTGCACAAGTCAATGGTTCAGACAACTCGATGGTTCAGACAACTCAGCGGTTCAGACAACTTGGCAGTTGAATCCGTTATTCCTTAAGGCAACTCAGTAGTGGTACAATTCAACAACCAACAAGTTGTCTGAACCTTTGAGTTGTCTCAATCATCGAGTTGTCTGAACCGTTGAGTTGTCTGAACCGTTGAGTTGTCTGAACCGTTGAGTTATCTGAACCGTTGAGTTGTCTGAACCGTTGAGTTGTCTGAACCGTTGAGTTGTCTGAACCGTTGAGTTGTCTCAACCGTTGAGTTATCTCAACCACTGAGTTGTCTGAACTGTTGAGTTGTCTGAACAGTTGAGT
Organism: Pisaster brevispinus; assembly: GCA_023634235.1. Lineage (NCBI taxonomy): Eukaryota > Metazoa > Echinodermata > Asteroidea > Forcipulatida > Asteriidae > Pisaster > Pisaster brevispinus. The sequence continues at coordinate 15,051,674 of JAMKCF010000007.1, read as the reverse complement.
TGTCTGAACCGCTGAGTTGTCCGAACTAATGAGTTGTCTGATCCGTTGAGTTGTCTGAACCGTTGAGTTGTCTGAACCAATGAGTTGTCTGAACCGTTGAGTTGTCTGAACCGTTGAGTTGTCTGAACCGTTGAGTTGTCTGAACCGTTGAGTTGTCTCAACCGTTGAGTTATCTGAACCGTTGAGTTGTCTGAACCGTTGAGTTGTCTGAACCGTTGAGTTGTCTGAACCGTTGAGTTGTCTGAACCGTTGAGTTGTCTCAACCGTTGAGTTATCTGAACCGTTGAGTTGTCTGAACCGTTGAGTTGTCTGAACCGTTGAGTTGTCTGAACCGTTGAGTTGTCTCAACCAATGAGTTGTCTCAATCGTTGAGTTGACTCAACCGTTGAGTTGTCTGAACCGTTGAGTTGTCTGAACCGTTGAGTTGGGATTGTTCTTTTCGATTCTTATTTGTCTTTTGTTTGTTTTTCTTCTATGGTCGCCTTGCCAGTTAGTTTAGCATAGGTAGGGTTAGAGGTGTCTGTTTCCTGAAAAGATCAAAATATTACCGATGCCAGCAGGGATAGGCCTATGTAATAAGTATTGTAACTAGTAGTTCTTTGTTGACGGGACAGACGTAGTGTATCCCCATACTGTGGTTTGGGCCCTGGGCACAGTCTTGTTTCTTTTTATTTCCATTCTTTGCATTTTAAAACATGTTGTGTGATTTTGACCATTTTTACATATTAGGGTTGCTGTATAAATCTGAAATTATTATCATTACTAGTTGTCAATTTATAAACCAGAAGGGAAACTGACACCTTGTTGGCTGGTCTACTCTTTTTTACAGGTATGCATATTTTAAGAAACTGGACTACTTTTCCACTGAGTGTATATATTCCCCCAACGCCTACCGAGGCCACGCTAGAGCCTACCTGAAGGATCTGGAGAAAATCAGACCAAGCTCAATTATAGGTGAGAGAATGAGTAAGATTTGAAGCTTTGCTTGGTGGAGAAGACAAGATTGTAAGCAGTGTCAAGGCCCGAGAGGTCTAGCGCACGCGCACTCGAGTTCTGAGCCCAATTCATAAAGCCTATAAGCACAGGAGAGTCTTGCTTAGCAGAAACAGGTTACCAGCCAACATTCCATGAAGTTTACATTGTTGCCGCTGGTACCCCGCTCATTTCTTGCTAAGTAAAGACGTTTTCTAAGCAGCATTTTCTGCTTAGTAGCTTTATGAATTTGGGCCCTGGGTGTTTCTGATCAACAGAGTATTGGTTCGAGTCATGATTGTGATACTTATGTCCTTAAGCAAGACACTTAACCTTGATACTTCGTCCTTTGAATGGGACGTAAAGCCGTTGGTCCAGTGGGCTGTGTAACTCAAGTAAAAAAAACCAGTGCACTTATCTTTAAGAGAAAAGGTTTCTCCCGATGTTTCTGGCAGTGACTGCTGAATTGCCCCGTAACACCTTGTAAACACTTACAAGATGCTACTTAAATGAGTCTCATAATTCATACAAAATGTCAAAACCTGTCTTTAAAAGTGTCTCTCTTTGTTCAAGCACCTTGAGCACCTTATTAGTGGATACGTGCGCTGTATAAGACTCCAATATTATTATTATTTGTTCAAGCACCTTGAGCACCTTATTAGTGGATACGTGCACTGTATAAGACTCCAATATTATTATTATTTGTTCAAGCACCTTGAGCACATTATTAGTGGATACGTGCGCTGTATAAGATTCCAATATTATTATTATTTGTTCAAGCACCTTGAGCACCTTATTAGTGGATACGTGCGCTGTATAAGACTCCAATATTATTATTATTTGTTCAAGCACCTTGAGCACCTTATTAGTGGATACGTGCGCTGTATAAGACTCCAATATTATTATTATTTGTTCAAGCACCTTGAGCACCTTATTAGTGGATACGTGCGCTGTATAAGACTCCAATATTATTATTATTATTGACACCTAGTTCTCATGTAGCACTTTATCACACCCTAGGGCGTCTCAAAGCACTGAATAATTTTATCGCAATATGTGTATGTTCGAAAGCTAAGACCCATTTATTCACATAGCACCCTGTAACGGTTTACAAGGTGCTGTGGTGCAATCTGCAGCCAATCAAACCAGTGTCCTGGGTTCTTTTACGTGCATTTACCCAACACACGATGGTCCTAGGGCTTGATGTCCCATCCGAAGGACGAAGCAATAATGGTCAAGTGTCTTGCTCCAGTAAGAAGACAAACAGACAAGTTCCCTTCTCTTTTGAATATTGTTAATTTTTTTTTTTATAACTTGTGCTATTTCTTGTGATATATCCTGTGTTATTTGGTTTAAACTTGGTTTCGTTTGCTACTACTGGTGCTAACTCCTACCATTTTATCATGTGGGTGAAAGAGGGTTCTTTATTTTACAATATTTTATTTCGGGGATTGTTTTCAATGTTTTCATTGTTACATGTAATTCATATGTACCTAAAAGCTTTTGATATTTATTTTTAGTATGATGTGCCCCAAATAATCAGTTAGGCTGGATGAGCTACCCTCAATAAATATGGTTTTAAATAAAATAAAATAACATGTTAATAAACATAAATCAATTAAAAAGCCTTTGAATAGTCAAGACTTAACCATGGCCCAATTTCATGGCTCTGCTTACTGCAGAATTCTGCGCTGCTTACCGCACAATCACTTGCTTTACAGGACGCCCTAAGCGCAGAATTCTGTGGTAAGCAGAGCGGTAGAGACTTGTTACTTCTCTCCCACTTTCACAAGGACTCTACCTATTGGAAAATGAGTGCATCACAAAACTGACCTTTGACCTTGGAGCCCCTCTTTAAAACAAAGTCTTTTCCTTCCCAGATATCATCCACTCCGGAGAGAGCCTGTCAATCAAGAAGGACGTGAAAATGCCAACTCAAGGAACGTGTACTCGCTGCGGCTACATCTCTAGTCGCCCTCTATGCAAGGCATGCGTACTCCTCGAAGGTCTGAATAAAGGACTCCCAAAGTAAGTCTCTAAAAACAAAAGACTGTGTTGTTAAAAAAGTCGCATCCCCTTAAGGTGATCCTGTGGCTGCCGCTTCCCAGGTTGTATCGTAGACTTGGGTGTGATCCCTGGCTACACGGCAGCTAACGGTTGAATGGCTTCTGACCGGCACTCCCCGAACAAAGATATTGACTAATAGGGAGACCGCCAACATAGGGCTGGATAGCTCAGTTGGTAGAGCGCCGGTACGTTAATCCGGAGGTAGTTGGTTCAAGTCCCGCTCCAGTCAATTTTTCTTTGTTCAAACCCAAATTATTGTAAAAAATAGTTAACATTTGATTGGGAACTAATGTTATCAAGAACTATGACTGGTAAACTTGTGGGTACAACCATGTGTAACTTTCAGTTGTTTGACTGTTTGTCATTTGAAGTGATAAATCTGAAGCTTGAATCAATGGATAGTTCACGCTTGATGTCACGCAGTGTCAAGGCGGCCATCTTTACGGGCATTGATATAATTTCAGCCCTCGCAGTTTCCCAATTGTGTGGTGTTGGATTAATTGCTTAGCACTAATTTAAGCAACTTTGGGTTGTTTGCTCCCCGGGGGAGTCGACAAAGTTAGAGGAATGGTCTAAAAGTATGCCCGATGAACAGGGGTAATAATGTTGTGAAGAACCCTGATCTAGCTACTAGGATATTTGCCTTATAAACATGTAAGAACCAAGTGTTATTATTATTATTAATGTAACTATAGTATAAATAGGCATACAGCAGCTTGCAGGTAGCATGCATAGATATGAATTTTTCCCCAACTGAGATTTTTTGTTAATCTTTTCCAACAGGCTGGGTATTGGCAAGGAACACAGGGAAAGAAAGAAGGTAAATTTGTAGAACTTAATCCAGTTTACTTTAGTTGGTCTTGAACATGTAGAAAAAAAAGCAAGTCTGTCCTGATCCAATATGGCTCATCAGGCCTGTGTTTGTATCCGGTTTCATTGGCATTCAACGACTGAGAATGTTTCTATTGATCCCCCGGACAGGATGCCAGTCCATTGTAGTTTACTCCCCAGCTCTCACTGGTACCCATTTGCACTCCTGGGTGGAGAGAGGCAATTATGATAAAGTGCCTCGCTCATGGACGCAAGTGTCACAGGATTCGAACCCACTTTTAGAACTCGAGTCCACCGCCCTAGACCACATGACCATGACACCCCATCTTGTGCATGCGCTTTATCATTACCAATCAATACTGGTAATCACTCAAAACCCGAAATCAATAACATACCTCAAAGCCCATGATCAATAAACATGCCTCAAAACCCACAATCATTAACCATGCCTCAAAACCCATAATCAATAAGCATGCCTCAAAGCCAATATCCAATAACCATGCCTCAAAACCCATAATCAATAAGCATGCCTCAAAGCCAATAATCAATATTTTGTTTATCACTCTTTCCTTCAGTTGGCATTGCTTCAAGCTGAGAATTCCTCTACAAGTTCAGCGTCTACTGTTACAGCGCCCTCAACCACGGATGGATCCTCAAGTGCGCAATCTACGCCAGCAGTACCGCAGAGTATAGACTTTTGATGACGCTCACATCCTTGGTGTCTTGTGTTCGTGACAAACAATTTTCTGTGACATTCACAACGATCAGGGAGAGCATATTTTTTAAGCATTATTTTAAAGGATTTTTTACAAATTTGTATAGACATTCTATTTATTTTTAAGGTCGGCCAGGTGTGGGTGTGCTCTCATTCCAGTCCACTTAGGGAAGGGTCTCAAAACTGGGAACAATAGTAGGAATGTTCTCATTGGATCGGATAAGTATTCCATTGTGTGCTCATAGACCATGCCGCTGGATTGGTGGAACATTGTATTGGAACGTTCGAAATACTACTGCCTGTTTTTGCTTGTGTAGGATTGCTCTACTAGTTCGTCACAATGATGTAGTCCAGCTGATTATTCTGGCGGTCGAATGGATTACGTGCGTGTGCCCACGGGAACATTCTGTTGTGCCTTGAGCCTAGAGAGCTAACTTTTTGACCGTTGCTTGAGGAGATTTTTGAGGGCAAAGTATACCCTTTGGTTTTTGGAAACGTTCATTTGTTTTAATCCTTTATAAATGTAGATACATACAATAAAACTAACCTGTGAAAATTTAATTTTAAAAGGTGGTAGCGTTTTTGTTGCCGGAGCGGTTATGTCCACGCAGGAAGACGAATCCATAATTGAATTGCCACCAGAGGGCAGTATTTCCAACATGGTGTTGTGACTGTCAACATCTGAGCAGTAAAATAACAAAATGGTTTTTTCCCCCTCAAATCTAGAAACTTCTTGATGCATGATAAACATTAATTCAATCTTCAAAGAATAAATTTGGCAGATAAGCTGAAATAAAACTCTTACTAAAAAACAAAGCTGGTCATTTGAAACACAAGTTCATATATTTATTGCAAGACTGGATTGCTTTTCTCATTCAGAAAATATAGATTAACAATATAAATGTTTAACAATTTCTTATTCACAATGCTTTTGAGTTATTCCAGAAGACACTTTTTACATGGACGAAAGGATCAACTTGTATTTGAGTTTGAACAAGTTGAGTAAGTATTTATCTCACTTCGGTGTGATAAAAAAGATACAAATCCGAGTTGATACTGCTGTCGTAAAGGTAGTGTCATTAAATGGCAAATACTCCAAAAAATGAATGACCATCAAAACTTACTTGGTGAGAAGCACTGCAGTTGTTGATATTATAAACTAATTTGAGAAAGGGTTTATTTAGAAGTAATATGGTTTAGGTACTTGAATCATGCATGAATCATTTCTCAGATTTCTGAGGGTTGGTGTCCGTTCGAGAATGCTGCGTCCAGAGATGCAGTTGGTACCCGCTGTCACCTCGCTTAACGTGGATGGATTTGACATTCTTGTTGAAATACTGTGACAGTCTTTTTCCTGTTTTCTCAGCAAGTAGACAATGTATTCAGCTGAAACTTTCACAGGTGATTTTGATTCTATCTTTCGTGATAAATTTGGTAAAGATAAATCAGCATTTTGCTGACAAAAACCCAACGATGACCCTACGTTTAATGTTGAAATGGATCACTGATGGGTGACCCATCATACAAGGCGGTGGGCGTGATCAAGGTAATGTACCCAGTTGGGTACGTCACTCATGTTCCCCAGGACCATGTACATGTGTCTTTGTAGCTCATCACATGATTGCTTCTCGACCAATCAAATTCACAATCCATTACCGAGGTATAACAATACAATTTGACAACTTTTCCAAGTTTCTTTGAAGGTAAAGACAAGCTGTACTGTGTTAAAAAAACAAACAAAAAAACGTGTGCGTTTAAATCACGAGTCACTATACATTCTTTAAATGCATCTCACATAAAATGCTTCACAAAAATCATTTTACCTACCAATATTTGACCAAATTGATTTCTGAAATACATGTACAAGTAATACTCAATATAAAATGACAGCTTGCAATACTGGACTTTTACTGCCGCTGGACGGAAAATGATAATGTTCATATTAATTTTTGAAAGATACTTAATTAACCCTTTGTTAAGAAGTTAGTGCTGCTGTGCGGTAACGATGTACGTGTACGTTGTGCAAACTATTTCATTTACAAACAATGAGGCAACAGACGCCTGTCCCATATACATTCAAACGATGCTGTGAAAAATGTTTTTAATATAATATATATTTCTAAACTGCGTATGCAAGTGACCTAGGCCCAATTTCATGGCTCTGCTTACTGCTGAATTCTGCGCTTACCGATAACCCTGCAAAGCTCATAATTCTATGGGTCGTAAGCACAGAATTCCATTCAAATATTGGCAGGATACCAGTCATTGATAGGGCCCAATACAGAGCTACCAACTCTTCCCGATTCTGCAGAAAGATCCCTGAAAATAAACCAATCTGTCCATGTTCTGACATATAAATTTGAAAATCTCTCTGATTATGGAAACTTTGTCCCTATTATGTTGAATGTAAATCTAAATATATCCCTGATTGTTGTACAAAATCTCACTGATGCAAATATTGGCAGCTCTGCTAATTAGACTTAATTGCTAGCGTGGCATGAGCTTGGGACCAGTGAAGTCTGCGCGGTGTAATTTTTTGCTGTTCTACAGAAAATGATAATATAATATTTACAATTTTGAAAGACATATTTTACCTTCTATTGAATATCATTGAGCTGTTATAATACGATAAGGGTGTACATTGTACATTGTGCAATCTACTTCATATAAACTCTATGAAGTAACAACATGCATCCCATGTGATGACCCAATTCACCTGACGTCATTCAATGGTTTCGACATTTTCGGAGTCGAATTACCTGCGTGTTACTGCGCAATGATCATTAAGGGGCTTGTACGCGCTTTTAGAGGCACATCATCAAATACGCAGCAAATACAAGATTCCTCTGCTCTCTCACAGTTCATCAGTCAACGCCGGATGTCGTGTCAACATGCCAACATTTTCTCTGCTAGAATTTGGGCGACGTGCATTTTGTATTTTTGTGTCACATCAATATCTGTCAAGCTACCTCTACTGACTCATTCAAATCTCTGTTAAAAACTCATCTCTTTGTAATTTAAGGTTAATGCACTTAGAAACACTAATACTAAGTGCTTGCAAGTGTTATTATTTTGTTTTTGCCCTTACACCGATGTGTAAGCACTTTATACTCAGTACTTTCCCCGACTCCTTTGAAAAAAAACCCCCACAGGCATACCAATTGGGTGGGATTCAAACCCATGACCTTTGCTACGCTAGAGTAGACGTCTTACCAACATGCTAGGTTGGTGGCTAGAGGCAGCTCTAATCCTATATTTTAGCAGCGGGTGCCGCAATGATTTTATTAGATGTTAGTTTTGAATCGGGGATAAAGATTGTTTGCTTTTTTTGCCTTTACACCAATGTGTGTTAAGCACAGACCATTATGGCTGACCCTAGCAGATGGTAGCCATGTTTGAAGTTAGTGCTACTAGCAGGTCAATATATTCAAGTGACGCCTTGAAACTTTTCTTCAAAAAAATCTTTGTTTATATATTATTTCTACACTGTATGGAAGTGGTCAATGTAATCTGCACAGTGTATTTCCTTGCTGTTCTCGTTTGCCGTTCTACCTCACCACGGACGGAACGGTCAGTGTAACACCAGGCAGGACCCTACAAGCTTCGTCTAACGCCGACCCTGTGAATTGCAGAGTGACCGAGTCCCGCTTGGCTTCTAGTTTGGAGTTTGGACGGACTTTCTGTGGGACCCCTGAAGAAAGGCGACACAAAACAAAATGAATTGAGATATTGCGATCAACCGTTTCATGTCAGATGACGTGTGTGCATGCCAAACTTTTCCAAAATGGCTTATTACGATTGACGTTTATATACGCCCGGAACAACTTTGGTGTGTCCTTTTTTTTTGTGGTCAGTGGGACGGCTGATGTGTCTATTCACCCAGAAATTCCATTGTGTAGCATGCACACGCGTGCACCTTCCATGCTTACATACAATGTAGCTTTGTTTCCCCTGTACAAAGAGGGCCAGATGGCAATGGAATTCATGCTCAAAATCTCCCTTTTTGGGGTTGTTATCATGTAATCCCCAATATCAGTCCTTTTGTTATACAAATGATTGGACAGGCTGCCCTCATTGTTTATAATTGTATTTGTACTTACATAATACATCTCCATCTTGACATGTCCATTCTTGGTTACCATTAAGTATCGCTTCACCTTTCAGCACCAGTAATAGTATATCATCAGCTACAGCGACAAAACCACAATTCTTTTAGTAATTTTAAAGAAATAAAGTATTTCCAACCAGGGTAAAAAAAGTGCTTTATATACATTTACAGTCAACTGTCATTATAACAACATCGCTGGAACTGGCCAAATTACCTCATTATAACAGTAACATTGCTATAATAGGACAGTAAAACAAAGAAACACAAAGCAGAAGTTTGATCGGGATTTTAGAATGTACACTCTTCATAAGCAGAACCTCTTTACAACAGTGCTCTTTATAATGAGGGCTGGCTGTATTACTATTATTGTTATTATCAAAAGCTTACCCCAGAAGACTTCGGGAATATCAAGAGCGCTGATTGCAGTGTCAGGAGGCACATTGGGGTTAATTGCACTGGGCGGATCAGCGGGCTTTCTTCCTTCAGATCGCATCATTTTAGTCTTAAGTTGTGAAGCTCCATCCCCTTTAACAATTTATTAAAATAGAAAGATTCTTATCGAAACGGTTTGTAAGTGAAGATTGTGAAAACAAATGTCATTACCAGCTCGTGTCCAACAGACTCTCTTGCATGGGCCGTCTCGACTGAGGTATGGCAATGTGAACATGGCACGCACAATTCTTAGTCGATGATCGGTCTTCCTTTGACCATTTAGAGAAGGTGCTTTCTGAATTTTGTTGTGGGTCATCAGGTTGGCTCAGTGGTTCCTTTCCCTGCCTTTCACCTCTGTGGACTCCAGTTCAAATCCCACCTCAGACCTGGAGCCTTGCATGTAGATTGGGTTTTCAGTCCCTACCTGATTGCGTGGGTTTTCCCCATTTAGTTTTTTCTCTAAAACTGAACATTTCGTCTTCATTTTCCTTTTCCCCATCCTGGCTATTATTGGCCCTTGCGCTGTTTGATGTGTTATGAATTAAATACGTAAATAGATATGCAATTCTATTGAATTGCCAGTTGGCATGGTTAAAGATTAACTGAAACTTGACACATGTATTGTAGTGCACGTAAAAGAACCCAGAACACTTGTGGTGCAAGAGTAGGGGTTAACCCCAGTGTTTCTGGTTCACATAGCATTCACCCTTGTTTACAGGTTTCCTCAGGCTTGTGAGCTACAGTGATTAAGTTCACTTATGAGGCATCCTTGGTTTCATTACCAGAAATTTATAATAATACTGATAATAATAACAATAACCCCATCGAATTTGGGCAGAAATTGTGAATAAATATCCAAAACAGACTCACCAATGATGGTACTACCAACTTGGTGTGTTTTGGTCTTGGAGTTCACAGCAATCGAGTACAGCCCATCCAGAGGAACGTCTGACAGGAACCTAGTCTCCGACAGCTGCTGTATTAACACCTGCAATTTAAAAAACAAACTTGTTACCAAACTTACCCTTAGATCAAAGAGGGAAAAAAAAAAACTTGACAATCATGGCAGCAAATGTTACCTCAACTGGATAATGAGCTTCCACTGCGGGGTCTGATCTAACAGCTCGCTGCTTCCATTTCTCCATCTTTCTGGTGAAATCTGCAGTAGTTTCCTGTTTGTACTTTGAGCAAAATGGAAAAAAAAGAAAAGAAAAGAGTTTACTGAAGACAACCGTAACCAGTTAACGCCGTGGAAAATTGCCTTGTATGTCTACTGCCACCAAGAGTCTCGCAAGTCAAAACCCATGTACTGTATCGTTCAACTTCTTATCCCAACATGTTCTCATACAGTGTTTTAAATGAAAGTCTGTAAACAAATCTGAGATAAAAACTAGGAAAACTATAATGAATTTATCATTATCAGGGATGAGAAATTTCAGACTTTTATCTGAATTCAGACCTTTTTTTTTTCTTCTGCCTGGTAACAAAAAATGCTGTAATTTTCTTCAGGTGTAAAGAAACCCTGCTCTTTGATCTACTTCTCTGGCACTGAGGAGACTGTTCCCAAATCTCCTTTGAGTTTATAAACTCCAGGGGTTATCAAAAAGGTGGAAATGCGCATAGAGACTTCTCTGTGAATGTGATATGCGCTGTACAAGAATGATTCATTATTGTAGTTTCAAGACTCTTCCTAAGAACTGGATCTAAGTTTCAGACTTTTTTCGTCTGCAGTGACTCTCGCCCCTGCATTATTATTTTTGAGTCCTTTAAAAATTTGTACCTTTTTCACCGTCTCAACAACATAGGCATTCTTGACGATGACAAGCTGGCACGCTGACAATGTCTGCACAGACACTGAACTTTGACGTCCAGTGAAAAGACCTGAGACAAAAACAAAAAAACACAGCTACTTTAACAACCATTGTAATTCATGCCATGAGAAAAACTGTTTTTTTAATCTTTAGAGACGATAGCTGGCACAAGCGGCTTGTTCTGAAATGCCCATAGCAGCTGTAAATGGCCGCAAGATTTGACCTACGTGTGCTCAAACAGGAACAAGAGGTCAGAGAAAAGTTAATGCACTGAATTGACATTTTCCGATGTTTCTCATGTTTACAAAGGATCTAGAATTCAAAAACAAACCCACATTTTTTCTGTTTCTTAAAATTTAAAAATAATTTTCCTGACTTTTCCTGAAAATAACAGGCAAAAAATCAACAAGGTTAATATCTGGGTGTATGGTGATGATTTATAGACAAAATGATTGGTCTTTAAAAGGGTTAGAAAAATCAGTAAGAATCTGTTTTGCAACTTGTTTGCATCAGATAAATCAGCCAGATGTGACGAAGGGAAACTGCTAGATTTTCGCACATCCATCAGCCATTAGATACAAACAATTTTGCATGTTGTCGTGCATTTTCCATGGCATAATCAAAAGTGTTTGTATGTTTTTCGATTTGAAACAGCATCATGTGTCAAAATTCGTACTGAAAACATTTCTTAGTAAAACATACTTGAAGAATAACAATTACAATACAAACTGTTCAACAGAGCTAGTAAAATCGCACCTTCCTCTCCATGCCACACTGGCCATTTTGTGCAGTCCAGTGTTGATAACAACTCTTTCTCTTTGAACACTTCCACCCTGAAAAAAGAAGAAGACGGTTACAGAAAAGTGTTGCCTCTGTTTGTGCAATGAACAGTTAGTAATAGTAGTGCACATACCTTGTAGCTAGATCAAGGCACTTAACAACATGATTATCCCTGTTCATCAGGCATACTTTTAGACCACTCCTCTTACTTTCTCACCTCCCTGGGGAGCATTCCACCTCAAGCTGCTTAAAATTAATTTAGGGGTTAATCCAACACAATACTCTATCAGCTCTTGCAGGTCCCTATTTATACACCCGGTTTAAGAGAAGCAATTACGGTTAAGTGTCTTGCTCCAGGACACACGTGTCAAGGAATCGAACCCACACTTCAATAAGAACTTGAGTCCGATGCACTATATCGCTGTAATTTTCTTTTAGTTGCCTATTCCAGAGCTGCCAACTCTCCCTGATTCTGCAGAAAGTTACCTAAAAAATAAACCAATCTTTGTGGGGTGTCGTGGCCGAGCGGATAAGAGCATCAGACTCAAGTTCTGGTGGTTAAGTCATCGGGATGTGGGTTCGAATCCCGGTCGTGACACTTGTGTCCTTGAGCAAGACACTTAACCATAATTGCTTCTCTCCACCCAGGGGTAAAATGGGTACCTGTGAGGGCAGAGATGGTTTATGTGAATGATTAGCTTGGAGCGCGGTAAACTCGCAGCACCGGCTGTATACTCCCCAGGGAGCTGAGATGGTTTAAGGAATGAAATATATGGCCCAGTGACCAGGGGTAATAATGTCAGAAGCGCTTTGATACGGCATTCGGGCTGTGATAAAGCGCTATATAAGAATCGATTATTATTATTATTTCCATGTTCTGATGAACAAATTTGAAAGTCTCCCTGATTATGGAAACTTTTCCCTATTATGTTGAATGTAATTCTAAATCTCTCCCTAATTGTTGTACAAAATCTCCCAGATTGCGAGAAGCAAAAGTTGGCAGCTCTGCTATTCTAGTAACATCAAGAAATATCTCCTAAAAACTTCCGGCAGATTCAGTTTGCTGTTTCCTCAAAATGTAATTCTAAATATCTCCCTGCTTGTTGTACAAAATCTCCCAGATTGCAAGATGCAAAAGGTGGCAGCTCTGCTATTCTAGTAGCATCAAGAAAAATGTCCTAAAAAACTTCTGGCAGATCCCAGCAGCTGTTTCCCTCAAAATCACTGACGAACCTGCCCTTGATTACAATGACGATCTCATCCACAGGATCCCCAGCCATTGCAATAACCGAGTCGGATGGAGCTAACGTCACGACCGGACCGTCTTGCTGTATAGACTTGATTAATGACGTCACGGCAGCGTCTTCCCAATGTCTGAACAATGGCATCTGCAAAAACAAAAACACAACAGATCATAAAATTATCCACTTTATATTATCTCTGAAATATGTGAAATTATTTAAATTTATGGGTAAAATTCTTAGAACATAATGAAAAATGAAAAGGGGCAAGTAAAATATACAAATTTTGGGAATAGAACCAGCATAGAGCCCTTTGGTTTGCCCACAAAAAACAAGCAATTTCAATTATCATGATCATAGATAAACTCACCTCTCATTCACTGGTTCATGATTGAAAAATAAAATACTGTTAATGACAGTTTTTCTTTACATCATTTCTCCACTTCACTGTTTTTGTAATATGCGGGGGGGGGGGGGGGGGGGGGTCCTAGACATGTTCATCAACCTCTTACCTCTTTCAGTACTGCTTGGGTAATTCTTTGCATGAGTTCTGATTGGCTGACAGCACCACTGGTATCCAGGTATCTCTTTTTCACATAGTAGTCCATGAGGCTAGTGGGCACCATCCTGTCCTTTAGAGCTGTCTTCAGGATGTCTATCTTTAGCACCAGCATTATGACTCTGATATGAAACAAAGTGTCAATTCAATTCAATAACAAACTTCTTGTAAGCAGATGAAACAGCATCATCAATTCAACAACAAAAATGATTGCGCTCCAAAAATAAACATCCGTTCACAGCTGAGCTTAGTTTTACAAATAACTCAATGGTCATTATTTTGAGATATAAGAAAACTTTGATAGTGGCTTTTTTTCTGTTTCTGCCTCATGTGGTAGTTTGGTAAAAACTAGGGAATAGCAATGTCGGAACAAACTTGGTTTTGTATTTGGCAGTTTGAACGTTGTAGAAAAGTTCTGCATAAATGTGAGTTACAAAAGTTATTCTCGTCATAGCAGGGTGCAGTGTTTCAACACAGAAACCGAAGTGCTTACTTTTCAGTGGTCTTGACAGTGGCTGTGCAGGGTAGATCATAAAGTGTGGACAACTCTCCAAACAGTTCTCCATTTGAGAGAGTTGTAATGACACTGCCAGATGAAGACACGACTTGAGCTTCTCCATTAATTAGGATGTATATCCCCTTTGCTGTTTCACCTGAAAGGGTTGGTGACAATGAGATAAAACAAATTATGGCAAAGGTTGTGGGTTCGAATCTTAAGTTTTATGCCTGTGGATTTTTTCCATGTTTTTAAAACCATTTTACATTTTGCTTTGACACCGACGTCAGATTACCTTATAAAGAAGTAGTAAATGGCATTAACAAAACGCTGAAATTGGGCTTGTTTAAGAGAAAATGCAAATGAAACTACAGTTTTAATTGGCCAGAAGTGCCAACTAGAAAAACAAAAAGTGCACTCCTTGTGCACAATTGTGCCCCTGTAACAGTAAACCCTTCTTTGGGCACTGTAAACATAGTGCTATATATGGGTCAAACACAAAATGTTTAAGCCCCGATGTTAATTTAACATCTATTAAAATTGTTGCAGTACCCGCTGCTCTAACTACAAGGCAAGTTTGGTCTGCTGAGTAAACAGTGCTTAACACACATTGCTGTATGGATAAAACACAAATATTAATATCACGGTTCAAATTTAACACCTCGTAAACAATCATCAGAAATTTAAAATTACCTCACTTTAACTGTCCCCTTTTTTTGCAGCGCCCTCTAGCTTTGAAAAAGAATGAGTAAGTTTTGTGCATATGTACCTTTGGTGAGTATGACCTTTGGTTCAACCAGTTCAATGCGCTCAACATTCTGTGCAGCAACATTGAGGATCTGTTCATCGATCAAACCCGCTGGGAATGGCAGGGACGTCAAACTTCTCCTCAGTAGCTCCAAGACTCGGTCCGGAAGGTTGTGTTGTTTCTTCTGATCAGACGGTCGTTGGGAAGATTTCTTTTTGGAGTTTGATGAGCCTGATCCCATGCTGAGATTGCTTCAGATCACCCCGCCGCATCGTTGGAGATTCATGTTAACCACTGAGGATTCTACCTGGAAGTGGAAGAGGTGGGTTTTGAAACTTATTATCTGAAGATCTGATGGGCCCAATTTTATGGCTCTGCTTACCGCTGAATTCTGCACTTACGATAACCATACAGCTATTAAACAGGGTAATCGCCATTTTTCTGCACTAGCTGTGTAAGCAAAAAAAGCCTAGTAGCGTAAAGTACTCACACGCATAAGCAAAAATTGTTTGCTAAAATTGTGAAATATGCTTATGTAAGCACGATCTGCTTCCGTAAGTGTCAATGCTTTGCTTACAGTAAGCAAAGCCATGAAATTGGGTCCATTGCATTGATATATAAGCATGCAACTGCAGTTTGAGAAAATTAATGTGTCACTGTCAGGCAGTTAGGCAAGGACTATTTTGTTTTGTATTGTTGAGACCAACAGAAATGAGAAAATTTGCATGCCGGATTGTCGTACACCTACACAGCAAGATAGCCATTTATACAATACTAAATACATGGTCTAGTCCTCAACAAAGACACCATCTTTAGCTTACTAACTACTGATGCTACATAAAGCCTGCAGATGAAACTAGCACATACAGTGACAGCTGGCATGGTGTGGCTGGGCTCAATTCTGGTCAGGGTTCTATATCTCATCTGTCAAAATCTTATAAAGTTTAAACCCATGACCATGTAAAATTGTGTCAGAGTTACTGATGTAGCAATCGCATGAATGAGTCACTGGGGACACTGGCCGTCGGTCACCGGTGCAATCAATGAATTATGTGTAGTAATTTTTAAGTATGGTAAAACAAAAGGGGCGTTTGCTGTAATAGAAAATACGAAATGCAATCCACAGGCTTATCTACGCTACAGCTTAGGGCTTTATTTTTTTAGGCAACCGACTGTATCGCATTCAAGACCAATGACGGCAATGTAGGCTACCTACGGGTACGTCGTCTGCTATTTTGTATGTACGAAATCATCGTGATTTTGGCACGTTTGAACAGTTTTTAAATATTATTAATCAGCGGGTTACAAGCTCAGTACATCTTACCACACAATTATGTAAAAGTATACAGCCTACTGCTAAACTAGAACCAGAAATTAGGTAAAAAAGACAAGTTCTTACCCTGGTTATTCAGTCTGAGCTGACGCTATCGATCGCCAATGGTTACTGGAAGTGCCCCCTCTAGAGTTCGGGCTCATA
Organism: Pisaster brevispinus; assembly: GCA_023634235.1. NCBI lineage: Eukaryota > Metazoa > Echinodermata > Asteroidea > Forcipulatida > Asteriidae > Pisaster > Pisaster brevispinus. The sequence continues at coordinate 15,035,437 of JAMKCF010000007.1, read as the reverse complement.
GCGCCCTCTGTTGACAAAATTATTCAGCCGAGAGGAAAAAATAAACGCCCTCTCTCGGAAAAACAAACTGCAGTTCACTGCTTGAGGAGTGTCACGCCACAATTCCATAATTATTGGTGTGGAGATTTCTCAATATTTGGAACTCTTCATCCCTACTCTAACAAAAAATTAAATGAAATAAATAAAGAAATAACATAAATAAAGAAATAAATCATACAAAATAAATACGAGAGTACAGCAATCGGATGATACACTGACATAACTGTGTCAGTGCATTCAGAATAATAATTACTTGCAATTGTAACTTTTATTTGTGTTCTTTAGTAAATGTTTGCTATAACTTCCATTGTACTGATGTCGTTCTTAAAATAATTGCCTGGATTTTATTCCATGATTCAGGTGATCTTTTGTTCCTACAGATTCCCGCTGTTGCAGTTTCTTCTTTAACTGTAGCAGATGCAATTCGCTATACCTTATTCAGAACGAGCTGGTAAGTATTTATGTGGTTTGTTTTCCGTTGATGGGGTTTGTCAAATAGTGTATCACTGAAACAGGTAACACTGATTTCACTCTGTATTATCGCGTACACCTCGGCTACAAGAAAGAACTCACTTGGGTTCATTATGTGAGCCCTAGACTTTTACTTAGAACTTTAATAAGTTCGGGTGCTTCAAAGTACCCTTGCGTTTGTAAGTGATTCTCAATTATCATAAAGAACTCACTTGGGTATTGAGCACTGGACTTATACACTAATTTAGAACTTTAATTTGGTGCTTCAATTTAAGTAGCCAACTACTTGTATACTGTTGTGTATCACAGTTTGTCCAAATCATTCCACAAGATGATTGGCCAAAATGATTCCACCCTTGAGAAAAAAAATATTATTATCCGCAAGTTTATTACTTTACGGGCCTACCCAAAATTGAAGTCGAATTATCCAAAACAAGTTTGAGGGAAAACCTTCTCAAAATGTCACAATAAGATTTGCTTTTCATGGAAGGTGTCGCGTGTTTTCTGCATCAGTGTAAAAATTAAATTATTTTGCAACTGAGTACGATTCTGGATTTTCTTCCATAATTATATCACCACAATGTTTAGAAACGGGAGTCATTTGTTGCTCATTATAAGTAATTAATAATGACCGACAATGGGAATGACAGTATCATTCTAATAATGTTGACAAGAAAGTCACTGAAGAACTGTTGTTACAAGGGGAAAAGTATACAATGCTGACGCAACACTTTCAGATGATCGAGTTAAATCTGTAACAGATTTATCATTTTTTAATAATTAGATAATCTTTTCTCTAATTATTTTGTAGTTTGATGAAAAGTTATTGATGCTCAAGGATGTTATGGTCTACCATTTCAAATACCGCTCTCTTTTTACCAGCTTGTCTGACATCGTTCCTCCCATCAGGGTGTTTGAGCATGAAACCAGGCTTTTGCAAGTTCTCACCCATATACCCTTGCTTTTTGCTGAAATGTAGAACAAAGGGCCATTCCAACAGCTTTTGCTCTAAACACAGATTTTTGTTCAGACGGTTAAGTACTGAGGAGAACTTTAGCATAAGGTGAGAGTATGCATTGGTTTTATCATTTTTATGGAGTACATCACTTCACATTTATTTTAACACTAAACTCGACACCGGGTCAGAATTGACCTGGATTCTGGGTAAAAGGGGACCTGACTAATTTATGGGTCAGGCTGACCCGAAAACTGGTTTTAAAAATTGGATTTTAAACTCGGATTCTGCGTCACTTTGTCCCATTCCATGGTCAGTTCGACGCTGATTCCGGGTCATACAGAGCCAGAAATAGGTCAGGCCCCACTCAGGTCTACGGAATCCGTGTCAATTCTAACCCGGGAGTTCAGCCGATTGCTATATCAGCCGATTGCTATAACTTGTAATGATTTTATTTTTAAGTAAAGTGAGGTATAAATGTTCAGGGTAACAAATATAATGGTTGTATTTTTTTTTAAGTTGTTAAAAAGAAGCTTTATAATTAATGTAGGTCATGTGGCAGTGTGTAGTTTATTATTCTTTTTCATTAAACAATTATTATTATTATTATTATTAAAGATTATTCTGTGATAATTTGCTTAGGACACTGCTGGCTGTACGTCATTTGACCGGGCAGCATAGACAGGCTATCCAGTTATTACCGCTATATTGTATCAAATGCAACTCGTTTTTTGACACAGCTAATCTGATAAAATATTAGCATTAAAAATGTAACAAGATTCTCATAAACGGCGCATCCAAAATATCACGTTGTTAAGAGATAATAAAAGTCACCAAACCATGGTTCAGAGTCGCTGGAACGTGGTAATAGTGTTTATATATTGTTTGGAAAATATTGGTAGTGATTGCATTTCTTCTTTGGAAATGATTAAGGGGGTGGAAAATAATGTTATTTCAAAAATAGTTTTTTTTTTTCGTAAAACAATGATTCGGAGTAAACTAGTTATTACAATAACTACAATCGTAAAAATGTATTTTTTTTTATCTCGAAAGTATCATGAATAACGGGTGCAGATACCAGGTCTTCACCATCAGACATGATAGGTACACAACCAATGTAGAATTTCTGGTTACTTTTAAGTTTGTAGAACTCTTTGTAAATCATTTGAAGCTGAATATTATTTTGATGAAGAGGTTTTGGAGACCCATGTGTTTTGGTTGTGTGCCTTATTTTATAATTACAGGTAATCATAGCAAATTACGACTTTGCCCAGATAAACAGCAGTTACATTTTCTTTAAGGGAATGTTTACCGGAATATCATTCATGGGCATCCATGGAAACTTTCAAAGTAAACCTGGTCTCCTATCAGATTCTTCATATTTTAAAGCAGATTAGCAGAGAATGCTTGTCTTCTACCGATGGTTTACCAGAATCGAAGACCCTGTTCAATTTACTCAGCGGTTTTGCATAATGTAATGGTTATGATAAAAAACTGAAAAGGAGGGACTACTCTGCTTCCCATCTCGATTTATTGGAATGGCTTTGAATGGAAATGTATTAAAATATCATAGTTCTCAAAAAGTATGTACTGATAATTTTTTTGTTTTCTGTCGATCTCTATAAATAAATTGCATTCTTCAAAATATATATTATTATCAAGAAGGGTTCAGTGTTAAGACAATTTGGGATGTCCATGGGATGTCCTGCGGCTTTTGTTGGATTTGCGTCACATCAAAAACAACGCCTCTCTCTAAACGCACATTGTACACTCACACCGAGGCTGGAAGGGAAAACGAGTCTGGCCCAGGGGTGCATATTCGCGGTCGTAACAAATAATTGTTTCAGTTTAATTGGTCATTAGTCACTTTGCCAATGACCGAAACAGTTCGGTTACAGCCGCGACAACGCACCCCAATGTATCAGCAGCAACTTTCAACAATTGAGAGGAGGCGACGATGGTGGCATCTGCATAGTTACGCAATAGGTTAAAACAAAAAATTGAAGTTGAAAAAAAATGCATGGAATTTTGCCTGCTGGTCTTTTTATGAGTAGTGTTGAATTCTAAGGCATCTGGTAATAAACTATGCAGGTAAAAAGGGTAAGAAACGGAAAACGGAGAATTATTGAACCTAGGTGGGGTAAGTGTGTTGTTGTTGTTGTTGTTGCTGCTGCTGCTGCTGCTGCTGCTGCTGTTGTTGTTGTAGGTCTGTGGTGGAAAGGGTAAATGTACAAGAGACACTTGGAGTGTTTGGGATGTGGAGTGTTTGCGTCTTAAACAATTACTTTCTTAAAATTTAGAATAGGCCTAACTGCAGATAAACACAGTAACTTTGTAATTCTTTGTGTGTAAGTTTGTTGATTTTGTTTATAATGTTTATTCTGAAGTTTTGACATATAATATATAATAAACAATATACTTTATTTCTATAGCACACATCGCATGTGCTCATGGCGCTTTACAAATATACCAATAGGCCTAAATTTGAAGAAAAAAAATGATCAAGCAATTTCAGTTCTATTCTTACAAAAAATTCAATTAGTACTAGATAAAAGAAAAAGATAGACAAATGGCACTAGACAAAAGAAAACAAAGGTATTAATTTTGTATGAAAAAACAAATTAATAAAATACGATTTTCATGTAATTTTTTTTACTGAGAAAAGAAGTAATAAACTTATGATACACTACAAAGAAACGTTTATTGCTTGTTGTGAATTTATTAAAAGGTTATAGATGATGGAGATACATAAAGATTCAAACTCCCATATTGGGCCCTGTATAAATACTGGCGAAGGAGGCATTATTTTTTTTTAAGTGGCGACTGTGGGGTTAGGGTTTATGGGCACTTTCTTGTAAAAATTTGAGGGTCAATTAGTTATCCCAATTAGCTCAAGTTGTTAGTGGTGGAATGCTATTTATTTGAAGTTTCAAAATCTTAGTCAGTGTTGAAATACTGGTGATCGGCCCAAATTGTTTTCAGGTACCAGACTAGGTGGAATCGGAAAGTTCTTGTGGTGGGGGTTACAGGAGCAAAGTCAATTATTTTCTCGAAATAATTTTTAAGGGTAAAAAAAACTACCATTAAGCCAGTAAGCAGCAAGAATGTTGCTCACTTTAAATTTCAAAAACTCATAGCTTCTGTTAAAATACTGCAATTAAAAAATTACTTTTAAAATACTAGGTGGGTTTGATGGGTTTTGTGGATAGGGTTATACTCGAGAATTTCCCTCAAAAAATAAAAAAAAATTTGAGTAGGCCCCTAACCTAAATGACTCAACTTCGCTATTAATTATGAATATTTACCCAAATTATTTTCATGGGAAATAATTTCAAATTTAAGATTGTGGTTATTAAAAAAAATCATAGCTGTATAAAAATAGCTACCTATAGAGGGCGCTGTCAGCGTCGCTTGAAATGTTTGGTTCCTGGAGTCATACTGAAGAAAATGCATGGAAATTAAATATGTCTCTGAGATTTTATGCTGAGAGGTAGCCAGTCTATATCAAAAGCGAAGTTGGTCGTTTTAGCTCTTCTCGGCGGTAATTTTGATTTGTCATTTTCTTCATGTTTTCGTCGATGAGTGAAATTTTAGCCCCAAGCAATGACATCATAATCAGGTAAGGGTAACATTGGTGAATCATCTAAGTAAATATGGTTAAAGTGGGTCTATTTCATCAAGATCAACATTATCCTAGCCATGCACGTGTTGAATGGGACACTCTCACAGGTCCTGTATGTACATGTATAGTGTCCGAACAGAATGCACGTACAAGCACAGTGCACAATAATTTGCCAGGGCGCTTGGTGTGGGTCTACACTTGACTGCACTACAAGCGAGTCAAGTACCATTGATATCTTTTTTAAAACAACACTTGCACAAATTGTTTGATCAATTTTGATTTTGTCTCTTCAGTGATTAAAAATAATTTAAATGAGTTGATGCCTTTATTATACATTAGTCAGTTATAATTTACATAACTTTTCCTCTGGGACAGGGGTTGAATTGAAGTGGATTGGCCGTACTATAAATATGAGGCTAGGGTTGAGGCAAACTGTCACACACGATAAATATGAAATAAGCAAATCAGTCAGTCATAAATGTTAAGTTGTCAATTGATTTATTTTTCATATTACATAATAATGTATAAATTATATATATATATAATGCACAGGCTTGATGCTTCCCAACAGAGACAATTGGCTCACCAATTCCCTCAGAGGTGCCCTCTACCAAGGAGAAAACGCCTTGGTGCCCTTACCCTTTCAATAACAAAGCATCAGGCCTAAATACATACACTGATAAGATAATTCTTAGAATCAAAGTACAGGGTTTGTAACTGTAGGGCCTAATTATTAAAATGTAATAATTATTAGTTGTAATCCAAAATGTCACAATGGAAAGCTTCATTCAGTACCAACACTCCAGAGAAAGTCTTCTATCTGATATGCGTCAAAGCTTTTATGTCCAAAACAAAATGCTTACACAAAAGTGGTTTTAAAAAATAATATAAAATCAGTAATAATTGCAGATCAAAAAAAGAAAAAAGATATTTGAAAAACACATTTTATTGGGCAGTGTAAGAAGACTTCGAAATATATATGCAGGACTAACAACAAATCTGCATTTATATGGATAAACCCCCCAGAAATCAACACAATGATAATAAAATTAATTCCATTCTTGAACCATTAAAGTTTCATAAAGTAACATAACAATTTCTTGATGTAACATTAAAAGTTTATTAGATTGATTTTTATCTTCTTCATCCATAAAAAAATGGCACCTGGGCCCTCCACAAATGTTAAGGTGTGCCATATGGCTTTATAAGTTGATGCAATTCAGGAGACTTCATGTTACCTCCACCTTGAACACACTATTCTCTGAATTTGCAGTTTGTGGATAAATTTATCTCAAGTCATTCAAATTGCAGTTGAATTTTGGAAAAACAGTTGCTTGCACAAAAAAGTGTGTTTTATAATCCCTTTTAGAATTCAAGTCTTCATAAAAAGATACGATGAACAAAATCAAAACATGAACTCTGACACATTCTTATGAAGAGTCTTTTGTAAGTTTGACAATTTAAAGCAACTTCATGCTATCGCAGCAATTTCCACTCAATTGGGGATCATATTTTAAAGTCAAAATTGAGTGTTAAGTAAACAAAAAAATGTGCGATTTAAATCCCATAAGGATCAGTAATGATTAAAACATGAACAATTACAGGCAACATGATTATACCTCCTGGTGAAGAAGTTTGCTTTAAAGTTGAGATTCCACTGTTCCCCCCCCTAAAAACAAATTTTCAAGAGAAAAGCACTCCAATGGAAAATTTTAGGGCATAACTCTTTTTAAATTAAGTTTCATATTTTGTTCCTTTTAACATGTTTCAGTTACAACCCTGTCACGATTAGCCTAATAATAAAATGATAAAACTGAAATGTGTGATGATTTGCCAGATTATAATGGCTTATAATATTGGTGGACATATTTATTAAAGCCCTGCCACCATAAAAACTGATATAAATAATAGTTAATTGCTATAAATAATCATATTTACCATCATAATGAACATAACTTCTAGTGTCAAACCTATGGTGCCTGCAAAGCAATTCTCAACCTAAGTTAAAATTTGAACCCACACAAAACAAGAATACCCTGAAAAACTGGGTTGATGTTGAGCTCAGCTGACTCACTTCCAGTCATACCATATTATGTGCTCCTTCCACTCCAGCGTGTAGCAGTGGTTACTTGAACAGGTACCCTGACTTCTCACCTCTATGCCAAAGCATACACTGCATAATGGAATCAGGATATACAACAATTATTAATTATTAAAAGTATGTAGAACATTCTTTGTTTAATTAAAAAAGGGGAAACTGACTGGGTAAAATTTAACTGTTGGGGTTGAACAAAGAAAACTTTGCTAGAGCAAGATTTGAACCAACGACCTCCAGTTTAACGTGTCGACGCTCTACCAACTGAGCTATCTAACTATCTACGTCATTGGTTCAAATCCTGCTCTAGTCAATTTTTCTTTGTTTATGTTTCAATGATGTCAGTTGGTGAGGGGAGCCAAGGAAGCCCCCATCTAGCTGTCTAGCAGTTCACAGCATAATTTAAAAACTGTGTTGTCAGTTATATACTTTCCACAACCATAACAAAGTTTTGTCAAAAATGCCACCATGTTATGATTTTAATGAATATCTACATTGTGTAGGTACTTTTTGCCTCAGGCCTCACCATTGTTGTTTGTAATTACAAATAAAGATCAAAATGGCTAAATTGTTTGCACTAGGTTGTTTCTTGACTCAAAATTACAAAGAGCATTTCAATCAAATGATCAGCTATGTATAGTTTCTTTGGCTAGAAAATGTCTGTTTTTTATTTTGTTTGCAGACAAATCACTTGGATCAGCAATGCTTGTACTTGAACCTGTATATTAAATCTGTGATCTCATGTTCATTTTCTCCAGATTAATTTGTCAACATTCCTCAAGACACTGGGCAACATGAATGAGATGGAAATCAGCCACACACAAAATGTGACAGCAAGTTTAATACGTATCACAGAAAGACAATACACTTCTTGGCACTCTTGGACTCGGACACCGTCGTACTGCTATTTTAACTGTGATCAAACCACGACTGATAGTGGATTATTAAGGATGAACTGCTCAAAGCACAAAACCAGAAAGAAACCCAAGGCGAAAAATGAGCTTAAAACTCACATCAAACTTAGGCACAGCTTGGAAGAAGTTCGGTGCGACAAACTATAAACAGTGTTTTGCAGTCAAGAGAATCCCACAGTCTTGGCTATCTTTGCCCAATGCACCTGTACAGTACTGCAACGACTTGTTTCCCCTTATGTCAAACAGTCACAGACTTAATACTGCAATGAGAAAACCCAAAACACAGACCTGCTCACCTCAAGACCCTTGCAATGATTGTGACGAGTATGCTCAACTTTAAATTCACAGTGCTGGCAGTCGAGTTTAGTAGACACATCAATAGAAAGCCCACTAAACTTAGTTCATTACTCGCCCCATGAACCCAAGAGCATGCTGCAATGAAATAGCCACAATGCTTGCTAAACAGAGGAGTGTACATTTGTGGAGTCATCTACTATACCAGAAAAGCCTCCGGAAAATGCTGTCATTCCACACATCAGAGTGTATTATACAAAATTCTGCACTTAAACTCGTTTTGACGTCACTCAACAAGAGTAAAAAAAGCTGCTGTGCCAATCCAGCTCCAAGCTTGACCCAACGCTCACCACAGGAACCCATTTTCAAGTCAAACTGCTCTATAAAGCTAAGTAGTTGCAGTCATAAAGAGTACAAGAGATGTTAAAAAAACAGAGAGCCAAACAAACTACATGCTTCATTTTTAACACGAAGCACCAGATCCCTTGATGAGCAGATGTTATAATATTTGGAAAATTAGTCGAGCTGTGCTGGGGCAGTATGATAGGCACTAAACATAAAACTGCTCTAGGATGATTGTATTACAGATTTGCATAATTTTGCAAGCAGTTTCTTGAAAAACTTGCCATGTTTGAGGTTGCAAAGGACTTGCTGCAGATAAAAGGCAAGTTCTACTGTGAGCGCTTAAATTAAAAAACATTTAAGGAATCACGAGGAAGTCGTCATTAACAAGAAATCTTACAGGATACTCTCCTCTGCAACATCTGGAGTGAAAATGAATAGGAGTGTTCACAATCTTATGAGGAGTTTGTTTTCCTGTTACCAATTCGGTGGTCATTATTAGACTCAGCAGACATTATTCCAATACGCATAGTTACCCCCATTGAACTTTTGCCTGAAGATGTATCGTTTACCTTTGATTGCTTGTCTACACAATCAGCAGCATTTGATCAGAACTGACTAAACTGTTGTGACAGTTTAAAGGGTTACTATCCTGTGTAGATCTGCTAGCTGTTGACCGATGATGTTCGTCTGAAAGTCTCTCATATGAACCTTTTTCATCAGTTCTACATCAGATTCTCAAAACGTTCTGTTCAAGTTCGAACCAGTTTCATGTACATACTGGGTGGAGTACATAAGGACATGGTGCAGAGTGCTGGACCCTCACTAACACTCATAACCAAAAGACCGGACGGTGCATACACAAGGCTCCTTACAAACAGCACTAATCATCCCCTGGCAAGACCATCAACAGATCATCAGACTTACTGCAATATTCCGAATGTCTCACAAACCTTATAAACTCAGTGGGTGCTGCTGGAGCAAAAAACAAGAAATGGCTAAACTAGTTCTACTCTGGGAGCCTCAACATGGTCAAAGATCAAGGGAGGGCATCCTGCAGCAACATTTTACGGACACCCTGGGAGCTGTCTCTGGCATTGACCACCGTGAACTACCAATGGGAGAGCTGTTGTCAGCAACGCCCAAGTTTGCTCGATTTGATGATGAGTACATCAACAGCTTACTCCCACATCTATCTAATCTGGTACCTGAAGTTAACTTAAGAACATTCGCAGGTATCAACACAGCCAACAATGTTCTATTAATGTGAGGTACCATGCTCCCGATCCTTGTTCCTAACTGCAGTCTGGAAACTTTCTCATAAGACTCTTACCTGCTTGCTCAGCTCTCAATATGTCCAGCAATACTCTCAATCGGCAGTGAACCATGTTGCATACAGTGGTGAAGTACCTATCTATTGATGTTTCCATGGTGAGATTTGCCTGAAAACTCTCGCAGGACTCCACAATGACCTCCAGCTTGCATTCATGTTTTCCTCTACCATGGTCGAGCATCTAGCAGGGACTGATGAATGCAGGTAGCTACTCAACAACCAGGATGCGCTTCAGCTGAGTAAAGGTGTGTGTTTAACATTTGATGAGAACTTCAACATACATAATGTACTGTTTTGGTTGCTTTCATAGAAGTAACAATTTGGTAACAATTGTACAAGTATTTGTAGCTGAGAGGTTTTATGAAACAAACGCATGTCAGAAAAAATTCACAATGCTGACGTGCCAGCTGTGATGGCACTGTTCCCAGTAAGGAAAGCACTTCCATGAGAATAATGGATACCTGTACATGTGTCTTTTAATTGGTGCAAGGCCAGTTTGATTTTGCAAATGGCATTCATTTAGAAAATATTAAAGTCTATGGTAGGACTTGAAAAGCGCATCAAGGTAATGAGCAGGGCATTGCCAGTTTTTTGTTCTCTATCATATCCATGAAATTAGAGATGTATAGAGAACTTAAGTTTGTTTCTTTGACATCGATTACTATAAAGTATTTTAAATCTTAAACTAAACATAAGGGGCTTGAGAAAGTTTTTTGTTGTTGTAAAACAACCTTTTGCTAGTCTGTTTGTTCAACCATCATAAGAAGGTACATTACAGTCTATACATGAACTTGTATTTTTTAGCAAGGACATTTTCCATTCAAGCTGCCCATAGCTGTCCAGCGCTCAATTTAACAAGAGCTAAGATTGATCTTACTGCAAATCAATCTTAATTGCTAAGAAAGGTCTGACGTCACAATTACAAATCACTATCGCGATACCGACAACTCATCATCTTATAATGAATCTCAGTGCTTTGTGAAATCGGTCCCAGAACTATTAAAACACATGAAAAATGAGATTTCACTTTAAAGAAAGCAGCTAATACAACACTTGTTGTATTGTTTCAGACAGATACAGTATCCATCAATAGACCTATACAGGCATCAGCTGTACAGGCATCTCAAAAACTGGATGATCACAACTTCTGTATGCAGCTGCAAGACATCAGAGTTGTTTTTATGTTGCTTTCTCTGCTCTGTACGTGACTTTCTGTGAGGATGATATACTTGGTGAGTACTGTACATGTTTTTGTATGATTGGACTGAACCAATTTTCTAACATTTCATTAAAAAATACTCTCAGTAGTTATCATTAATTATTTAACTGCATGCAATCGAAATTAGCATGACAAACTTGAACACAATTCCTGACAAAGCACAACAGTATTTTATACTAAAATGGAAGCACTTATTTTGAAAAAAATTCCATAAAATTAGTTGAATGGTGTGTTTATCTCAAACTAGAGGGTGGAAATAAGAACAATTTTTCCCCAAACCAATAAGTTTATGTTTTTGGAAAAACATCAATTTGGCTATTTACATATAGTTGGTACTGTTGTGCTGATTGTGTAGGGAGACTCAGTAAAACGGACTTTTATTTGGTGTAGATCAACTTGAAAATGTCACCAACCCACTTCGATGAAATTGTTTTGGGTTGAACAAATAAACATTTACTCGAGCGGTTCTTGAACCTGTGACCTCCAATTTAATGTACCGGTGCTCTACCAACTGAGCTAGTGAGCACCCATTGTTGGTGGTCCCCATATAAAAAAACAAACAATTTTGTTTGGTGGGCGGTGTGCCAGTCAAAAATCCAAATTTATGTGCCGGTGCTCAACCAACTGAGCAATCTAGCCCTAATGTTAGTGTTCTCCCTATTTTAAAAAAAATCTTTGTTTCGGGGGGCGGGGGGTGCCAGTCAGAAGCCATTCAAACCTGTAAAACTTTCCCCGTCATTTTCCCTTGTGGTTTATTACTTGAAAAATTGTTGACAGTTTGGTTGTATGGTCTGCTTGTTGAAAACTGAAAATGAATTAATGTACTCTTTCAAAATCAATATATTTATGGTAGCTTTAAGACCTCTGTTATTCATCATCATAGCCAGACAGTATGATAATGAATTGTTTTACACATTTTGTTTTCTTTATGGTGTTCTTAAATAGCCAACAAAAAGGGTCAGTAGTTTATTGAAAATGATTTTACCTTCTCTTTAACCTCAGATTCTCTACATCGTGTTTCCTCTGCAACTACAGCGTTGAGTTGACTTCAGTGCACCACAGGCAAGTCCTGAGCTCCTGGCAACAATGGTAAGGAAGCGTTACAATGTAATTTTAGAAATGTGCAACACTGAAATAAATTATGGCCCATGTGATTGTGTGGGTAAACATTAGGGGAAATTATGTGGAACTTAATCTAAATAATGACATTTGAGAAAATGTGTAACATTTAAAAAGCCCAAAACAGAACATGGACAAATAAAAAAGATGGAAGATAGAAAAAGGAACAATTTCAGTGATAAGATTGTATGAAAATGCAAAAATCATGATAACTGAATAATAATTTCCTCTTGCCGAGAAAGAAAGAAGCTCCCTGTATGCATGGTATGTGCAGAGTGTTTAATATTACAGGTTTACAGACTCTCTATATCATTTTAACTAGATATCTAGGCCAAGTTTTTCATCTCCCTGATGGTCTTTTAAAGTTTTCTGTCAAGAAAATCTGAAGATACAGGGAGATCAGTCAAAAATCACATGCCTGCAAAATGTATCAGAAGATTCCTGCCACTTAAGAAAATGTTTGACGTTTGTTAAGTTAGAAACAATTACACATCAGAGCATTAACACCTCGAAGACATTTTATTTAGTAGAATAATGGTATGGAGACATGCCTGAAATTACATAGAAACCTCAGGGGCCATCGCTTCCATTGTCCTTCGTTGCCTTGGGGAAAACCCCCAAATCCCTTTCCTTTAAACAGAGAGTGGCCTTGTCCCTTCAGTAAGTACATTTTTGCAATCATTTATCAATAACTGAATTAAGTCTTGGTTTTTCTTCTTGTGTGATACCAATAACTTACAGGTACAGCCAAAGTACACACAGACTACAATTTGCTGAATCAAGTCTTCAAGTGGGAAGGAAGGTTTTTCCGTATGGAATACTGGAGGAGACATCTTTTTTTCAAAGAAATTGTGAACATATGGGACATCCCGTCGACCCACGCTGCATGCAAGCTGCAAGATGCACTACTTGAGGAGATTGACATTTCTGCAAGGATTTTTTGAACACTGAGTCATCATCAATCGATGCTCCAAGTTTCAATCCATCAAAGACTCTGTGAACAATGTGGACATGAATAAACCCAAACTCACTCTGTAGAGACACTGGTGTGTGGCAGGGGCTAGAGACAGTTCTGACCCCACCTAGACATCGCTGATCCCATCATACTCTTTGGAACCTCAAGTAGAATACGATCAACATGCACAAGGACCAGACAGTTTGTATAATATCTAAAAAGCAAAGAAGGATTGTTATTATTATTATGTTAAAATTTAGTACACTAAATACATTCGGGGGAATACTTCCATCAATCATTCAATATATTGTCATCGTTTTCAAGAACAGAACAAAATCTGATTAGGAAATGTTTAAATTGAAATTTAGTATTTTTACACATTTTTGATGTTAACATCAACATCAACATTTCCGCAAAGTTTTAAGTCATACAAATTCATGGTTTTGTAATTACACAAATTAGCACATGCCTGCAGCAGATTTAAAGTTTTGTGTACAGGCTAACTTCACTTTGCTTATTTCATTTGGCATGCAAAGTGCCAAAAAACAAGTACTGTGGCTTTTGAGCTTTCAGGAAAAGACAATCTGTGTGGCCTAGATAAGTTTACAGTTTTCTCAAACTGCCATTTTTTATGCAATAGTTTGGCCATGACGTTCTGCACACAGGCTGTGTGTGCTATGATAAAAAACAACAACAGAGTTGCAAAAATTAAAATCTCCAATGTCATGGTATGCAAAATTTTACAGATTGAAGTTGCTAAAACAGTCTCAGAAACAAAGGTTTCAAAAACGTCAAACCCAACTTTTCTCTTGGCTTAAAAGTTTGGCTGTAGGAGCTAAATTGCCTCTTCATGAAAACGGTGACAATATCTTTGCCAAATAAGTATTCAAGTAGAAATGTAGCCTTAAGGTATAGGCTCTAGTCATCTGTTCATGCATGAACATAAGTAAATAAGGGATTAAACAAGGAGAAATGGTATTTCTAATACGCTTTTCAACAGCATCTAACTGAAACAAACACAAATTAGAGGATTAAAAGAGAAAAGGTGTTCCTACATGTAAGTATTTTTTAAATATGTAGCATCTCCTTAAAACCAAAAGGTGAACTATTATCCAGGACTAAAACAAACTATTCTTTTCTAAATAATTTGTTTGGATCTTGTCCCTTTAAACCAATTAAATAATACTTGCAATTAAATTTTCAACAACTTCTACCTGAATCCAACACATGAACTAACACAGAAATGTTATATTTAAATAGATTAATAGCTTCTCCTTTAAATCATCACAAGACTTAACCTGGATATATAACTAAAACCTAATTGTTCCTAAAAATGTGTCCATACATAATAGTTGAATGACATGTATAGTTTTTAAATACTTAAGAACCATGAACAATGAGAAGAAAACTTATTTTGAAATAGGTTGTCAAAAGCTTCTCCCATCACCCGTCAAGTGTACTAAATGAGCTTCTCTCTAAAACCAGCTAGTGAACTAAATGTGTAGGATTAGGGAAAATGGTGTTTATGAATCTTTGTCAACTCTCCCTAACATCAAAGTATATATATTTTTAAGACAGACAAGAAACAATAAGTAACACTAAGTCAATCTTTATTGACAAGTAAAGTTTTCTTATAGTCTAAATCTATGACTAAGTGCAATGAACTATGAGAGGAAGATGAGCAGATTACTGTTTTAGAAATGTCAAGACTCTACTATATCTCAACACTGGTTCTTCTCACAACCAGCACTTCTCCTGAAAGAGATTGAATTCATATGAAAGATATTCATAAATCTAGTCACTTCTTACTTCATGTACCAGGCAAAGTTTTACATCTTACTTAATGAGATGATTGTGTTTGTTAAATTGAGGTACTTAAGGTACAGTGTGGTATTTCAAAGAACTGAACCACTGCTAGTGTTTAACTTGTAGAATTATGATAGGGTAGTGCAGGAGTTGTTTTAACAATCTTGTTAGATTTGACTTTAAAGGAAGTGCATTTAAGTCAATGTAGCAAACAGGAATTCATGCATGAACAGAGGGTAATTATTGTTTTAAATAGTATTTGTAGCTCTAAATAATTGCTAGGAACAGCCTCTCACAGCAGGCCTGAGCAAAAAAACATACATAAAAACAAAACCAAAAATAACGTTGAATTCACACTATTTTAAGTGCCACACTTTTTTACATGTCTAACTTCCGTAGGGGCCTAACATTGGCAAAAATTGGCGTGCATGCAACCAAGGCCTCCTGGCAAAAATGTGTTCTCGCTGTCCTGAGGCACAGAAATCTGATCTTTCAAAAATCAAGTCACTAAAAACAAAAACTAAATCCTGCAGGATCTGCACCAATGGAGATCATGAGTTGTTCTTGTGATAACAGCGTTGGAGTATTCATATGCTATGTCTAAAAATGAAAAAGCAAGAAAGATTAGAAGTTCATTGGATTTAGCATTTTTAGCATCCTAATATAAACAAATTATACTTATCACATGTGGATTTAGAGAATTAGCTGTGAGTTGTGAGAGGCTGTTCTAGCTTAAGCATTAAGTTAATTTAATTAGTTAGTAAGAGAGTGGAGGGTGAGTCTATAATATCTGTTGGTACTCGGGTACAAGGTTGGTCTTAATGTACTTCAGAACTCAAAACTTGGACTCAAAAAGTCAAACATTTACAGTGCAAACTATCTTTAAAATCTTATGTACAATACATCGGCTGGACTAGCTGATGTTATTGTTGTCCATACCTTATCGAACTGCTGAATTTTTAACATAATTTTTTACAAATACAAAACTTTCCATAAAAAGTTTTCATGTGTTAATCTTTTTAGCAGCATGAACAAATTGTCTTCAAAAGCTGATGTCTAAATTCTGGATCTTCCTTTTAAAACCAATGGCAACTGCCACATACTTTTGTTTGTCAATCTTTTTTCAGTGAACATTTCTGTTTTAAAACAAGTTATTTTTCAAACGTTAGCAATAGCATTCAAAAATTGTACTCCTCCTGTGACGGCAATCTTTGCTTGTAAGCCATTCTCCAAGGAAACAGCAATTTTATATTTCTCTGATATAGCTGTCATACATTGACATTTATAACGAAGTAAAATAGATCTCTTTTTCACTAGACTGATGGGCTTGTGATACACCATTTCAATTGACACTCTCATGTTGCATTAGATTTGTTTATTTATTTATTTTTTATTAAACTCTTCTGAAGTACTTTAGCCAATCTTGTACCCCACAATTTGACTTTTTAGCAGTATGGACAAATTGTCTTAAAAAGCTGAAATTTAAATTCTGGATCTTCCTTTTCTAAATCAAAAATGACACAATTGTTTTGCCAATCTTTTCCAGTATACAATTCTGTTACTTATGAAAAGTTACTTTGTATTTTACCAACAGAAAAAGGGAATGTACCCCCTCCCCTCTTATGGCACCCCGGTGCATGCAAGCCATCCTGGTGCTCGCACAAGTGTTCCCCGCCCGCAGGTGTCGGCAGGCTGGTCGGTGTGTTGTCCTCTGAATGCACTTGCAGGTGTTTGGCTGTTTGTGGTGTGTCAACCTTCCCAAGATTTGGCGGTCTGGATGAATTAAAGACCCACAGTTGGCTGCAACATGGTAAGGATCCTTTGAACTATAATAACCAGTTTTCTTTCCACAGAGGAAGATGTATCCATCTTCCACTCCGGGCATTGCACATGGAAGAAATGCCCTCAAGTCTACTCTGAACTGTACATTTCAAATGTTGCATCGTGGTGTTTTGATCCATGAGAATGGAATATCATCAAATGTACGTTTTTGCCAAGTATTTCTGAGATGTTTGCCATACATAAGGATTTTGGTCACAATGTTTAAACCAGCCAATCATTAATTTGTTGAACGATCACTGTCTAAACCACTCTCTGCTTTGTGAAAAAAACAAAAACTAAGTTTTGTAATTTCAAGGAATAGTGTGTTTTAAAAAGAGCAATCAATCTAGACCTAAATCATCACAAAAGTAAATCAAATTAATAAAGACAATTCATCAGCACAAACAGTGAACAACGGCCTTTTCAAAACAATAAAGCAAATATGTATTAATAGGCAAAATCAAAACAAATCTTTGGAAGTGTCTTAAATTTTTTAATTAAATCCATAAAGAAAATCCATAGAATAAAAATAAACCTTGTGTTCTCTACAAAAGTTTAAGATATTAGTTAATGAAGTAGTACTGAATGAGCTATTTTCAGACATTTTGTTCAATGAAAAAAACAAAACATTCTTAGCATAAAATTGTTTGATGCCAAAAATGCCATAGTAAAAGTCAAATTAGGATTGAAAAGGTTGCCATTTTACCAATTTCGCGAAAAAAGAAAACTGCTTCTAGTTCAAATTCATGAACTCCCTTTAAAAAAACAAAACACACTTTCAAACTGAAAACATAATTTCTGCAAAATTGCAGTTTAAAAGAAATCCTGCTTAATACGCAAACCATACTCAATGAAAAAGAGAAACATCTAAACTGATGTTTAAATATTTTGCAACAAACTCCAGTTTGTTACTTATATCTCTCACTGAAGAGACAAATCTGATAGGTTCTGTGAAAAAAAACTGATGTCCAAATGATGTTAACAAAAAGTCTCCAAATAAAACTGGATACTCGTTAACATCGTGATATGAAATAAATCACAAACTTTCAATTGACAAATATCTTGAAATTATGTAAATCAATTATTTCCAAAAGGAAAAAAAACACTGTCAAGACAAAAAAAAAATAAAAAGTCAACAAAGATGAAAACAGAACTATTTCACTGTTTCAAGATTTTGAGAAAGCAAAAACCAAACAAATATTGAGAACTTAAAATGAGTTCAGTTCTATCCTGCATGTCATTGCACTGCAGCTGAAAATACCCAAACTGTTGTGTTAATAATCACCATGACAATAATCACAGATTGAGAAAAGCAGCAGTCTATTGGAGACTTTAGCCTCAATGTGATTCTCATAGACTTGAATATTTATAAAATCAAAGTGGCTTGCCTAAAATAAGGATCCATTTCCAATGGCGTAGTAAACTATTTTTAACTTGTAACTCCAAAGATGTCAGTATTTGATCTGAAATGTAATCAGTCAGAAAAAGTAATTTTAAAGTAAAATTACTTATGTGGTCTCCAGTACTGGGGAAGATCTGTGCTAGATCGGTCTAATCCTGATTGTTCCTGACCGAACTGTAAAACCATGGTAGTCCCTGGCCGAACTGTAAAATCATGGTACTTCTGACAAAACTGTGAAATCGTGGTAGTTTTTGGCTAAACTGTAAAATCATGGTAGTTCATGGCCAAACTA
Organism: Pisaster brevispinus; assembly: GCA_023634235.1. NCBI lineage: Eukaryota > Metazoa > Echinodermata > Asteroidea > Forcipulatida > Asteriidae > Pisaster > Pisaster brevispinus. Next base: position 15,016,758 of record JAMKCF010000007.1, on the reverse strand, counting down.
TAAAAATGTTCCCAACACTGGGAAACATTGGGGTGCCAAACTCTTTAAACTGCTGTAGAAGGATGGCCTGGTGTGCAAAAGTAGAGCACCTTACTATAAACTAGGGCTGCACATGGGACGATGTGGTGGGTCCCTCAGTATTGACAGAAACTGTGGTGTTAGACACAGGGGTCCCAGTCCTGTTAGATAGGTCCATGGTAATTTTAATTGAAGTTAGAATTCATGTACTGTAACTATACATCCTCAGCCATGTACCGATAGTCTTCAATCAAAGGCAATACCAAGCATGTTAGGGTTGAATATCAATCAAGGCATTGACCAAAGTTTTAGGGTTTGAAGTGGAGACAGATTGTCTTCAAACCTGTGTGTTTCCATAGAAATAAGCACTAAGATATTTACTCTGTGCCTGCAAAGAATAGCAAAAATTTGTTGCTGTTCTTAACAGTGATGGTTATTTTGAATGAGAGTTTTCCTCAAGAAATAAGAGGACGGTTGCCACAAAATTTCTCCAAACTTAGTCACTTGAGTGAGGCACCAGTCTATTTCTATGAGCTCCTTATTCTTAAGTCTTGTGTGTTGAAGCAAACTGTCATGAGTTGGTCACTGGTCGTCAGATTAAGATACAGGTTGTTGCTGAAAACAGTATCCAGAAGGAATCTTTGCTGGTGATACATGTAGTGACATCCCTAAGTTACCCCTAATGGGTACCAGCCAAAACCTCACCAAACACCCTTGATGGGTGATCAGGCTATTCAGCCAGGCAAAGCCCCACACACAGGTTACAAAATGATGCAGGCACAGACCTAGACGCCCATAATGGGTTAAGATACAAAATAGTAGCAAATGTCAGTCATACAGACACTACCCTCAATGATATCCATACCCTGGGTGGAGAGGGACTTATTTAATCTAGACCCGTAGCTACTGTCAGATCTACCAAGAGATCTAAGACACAAACTTCACCAAATAAAGGAAGCAATGCATCATGAGGCTTTATGTTCAAAGCATTAAGTGTCAACATCTTAACATCCAGTAAACCTGTACATGAATGTACATGTGACGACAACTTGACGTCAGTAAGGTGCAACAGAAAATCCTCATATAGAGGTTTCTTTGAATGGTCAATGTCTTGACTGAATTTTGCTAACTCTAGGCAACCTTAAACTGTTAAATTCAGGCTTGGGGTATTGAGTTGATTCATGTTTAAGTACAGTGTTTACAAGTCATAACCAAAAATACAACCAGTCCTTTGGGAATAGCTTTTCATCAGTGAAGGTTTTTGGAGAAACCGATAACTTGAAGAGTTATCTTGTCATAACCAGCAAATCAATGAATGAGTTGGAATTCATAGCCTTCAGATAACAAAAACCGATAATTCGAAGAGTTATCTTGTCATAACCAGCAAATCAATGAATGAGTTGGAATTCATAACCTTCAGATAACAAAAACCGATAATTCGAAGAGTTATCTTGTCATAACCAGCAAATCAATGAATGAGTTGGAATTCATAATCCTCAGATAACAAAAAAGAGGTTGGTCCGACACTGAAAAGAATGACTCCACTTATGAAGTCATCCAGTTGTTTAACAGTGTCGATTACCAACCTTGTTGGTTTTCATTAACTCTTTTGCATTACCCCAAGCCTGGTTTAGTCCTTAAACTGATAGTAGGGTTGTACCTTGTATAATTATAGTCCTGAAAGTTCTTCACATTTACTTAGAATGAGAATTTGCAGACCTTTTTTTGTAATAAATAATGCAGTAATCTGTTGAGCTAATGTTAAGGTAACCCATACGCATGAAGGGAAACATGTGGAGTCTCACAAATCTACCTACCTCCATCATGGTGTGATGCTCACTCCAGGCTCCTAATAAGCTGGTAGACACTTCTCCCAACTGTCTCAGTAGCAATCACATGTAGGTTGTTGCCTTCCAGTAGGCACTTACAACAGAAGCAATTTATTGCAAAGGTGACGTTCTGAATATCCAAAAGTCCAAGATAGGCTGATCACAACCAATCTATGGGAACCAAGTTCCTAGGATATAAATCAACATCAGACAACATTGTGCTCATTAGTTACATCACAAGTGTCAGTAAAGCACAATATGGATGACTTTGTGTTTATGGCACTTTAGATAATAATGTGAAGAACTTTCAGGACATCTTGTTCAACCTTGCTTGGTATTGCTCAGCCTCGTTCCCAACAACTACTGCAGTCCCAAACGTTCAAATTGACATAAACACAATAAAATTAAAGTGGCCACTATATGCTGTTAATTTGCCCTCTATGAACCAGTCACAAGTCCCCATTTTTTGAAGTACCCACTATCGTCCTCTAACCCCATTGAGGACAATTTAGTTGATTTACACACCAATCACCAGAAGCCCCAGTGGGCAGTGTTATTTTCAGACACAACCACTTGCCCCTATCCAGGGAAAAAGGTGATTTTATTTGCAACAATTTGAGTACACCCATAATTACCCCTTTTTGGGTACATGATATACAGTGGCTTTCAATATAAGCCCTACTACTAGCCCCTATTAGAATGTTGGTGACAAAAATGCCCTCACATTCCATTGTTGGGCATGGTACCTACAACATCCACCAATGTAGCCCAGACTGGGAAAAGTGATTTACAGACAGTGGGTAACACCATCTTCCATTGTTCTACACACTACACCCACTCGTGACCAGATGCTAACTAACAAATGGATGTAGAGGTGATAAGGTGGCCATTACTTGGCACTTCTTTGATTTCCTGCCTTCACCCACAACTAAAATTGGCATCCATAAGCATACCACTAGCTACTGTTGGGCAACCAACACTGACTACTATTAGCCCCTGTTGGGCAAATCAAAGCACCCAAACAACAACTGCTAACTAGCCCCTGTAGGGCAAATCACTTTGCCAAAAACCTATACGAGACAATGTTGGGCAAAGTAGCAGCTCCGTTATTATTGCACACTTTGCCAAGTACTAGTTACCTTTATAATAGCTAATCAATCAATCACTTCACCCAAAACACACTTTGTCCCTGAGATTTTTTTCATGAACCCTAGCTCCCTAATCTTACAACCTACACCAACTTGTAGCAAACTCATCTAGTTTCCCCCTATACGTACACCAACTGCCCTTATTTAAGTAAAATGATTGGCCACTAAAAGCAAATAACTATCTCCCAATGTTCTTAGAAAATCAATTAGGTCCATACCATAGTGAGATACTGTGGGATGGATTACCATGGGAACGAGGTAGTTAAAATTGACCTATCGCCATTCACAACTCAGCCATTTACAAGACAAATAAGTGATAACAAGTTAAAACAAGCACTCTCAGGAAGTAGATGAAGTTAAGCAATGCATGTGCAGTTGGCTTTTGCTGTATTTGTTCATCAGAGAATGCTGAGTAAACGTACATGAACAAAGAAACACATACTGGATTTGTGTGAGTTTCGTCATGTATTGTTTACATGTACTGCTAGGAAAGTAATTCAGAAATGGAAATTGCTCATTTGTGTGTTGGATGAACAAACAAAGAATAATATGAGCATATACTGCACATGAACGAGCATCATATATGGTCTACATTGAGAACAAGTACATCTCATTGTCCATGTGTGCTAAATGAGGCATATTGTACGTCAAGTATGTACATGAATAAATACATACATTTTGTATGTATGAGATAGGTTATCACTTTCCAGTATTGTAGATCAGGTTGATCATACAATGTGCTTAGTGCACTGTTAGTGGCTATCATAATATGAATGGCGATAGGTCAATAGTGTTTGATTGAAGACTATCAATATAAGCTCCATGTATTTTAGGGCTGTATACACCACTGGTTTTTGGTTAAGTAGTGAAATTAAAAGTGAAAAACTGTGTCATCAAATGTTAACAGAGAATTTATATCAAAACCAAAAAGAAACCTTTTAGCTGAGATAAACAACAGGAAAACCAATCGCATTCTTTCAAACTAGTACCATGAAGAAAAACTTTACCTTGGAGACATCAATGGAAAACAGCATGCATTCTTATAAACAATTAACAAATAGAACAGGGGCCATCTTTTGTTGAATCTCAAGGAATGCATTCAAACTTAATAAGAACCAGGACAATGTAGACACCAATCTGTAAAAGTGTCAGTGTAAACTAGTCTACCTGACACTGATATTGAGCAAGTAAGATTAAAGTTAGTTTTATTATCAAACTTGATCGCTGGCCAAGGATGTAGTTCGTATTATGGGTGATACTTTACAAACTTTCTCCAAATTAAAGACTAGTCACACAGAAATGAAAAAAATGTGGAAGGATGATTTGAATCTGCACAGTAGAAAGATGAATTCACATCAAGTTCAATAATCTTGTAGATGAGCTGGAAGAGTACTAGAAGTGAAAACAAACTTTAAGGACATTTTAACTGACACTCTATTGCGAGTGTAAGTTCACAGGTGGTAATTTAAGCCAAATGCTTGGATGTAATTACCCGTAGGATTCCAGCTCTTTCACTGCGTATTGTTTTATACCAGTGGTGTATACAGTCTGTCTAATGTCCATGCATACAACTAGCTCTAGGACTAAGGCCTTGCTCCTTTTGATTTTGAATAACAGAGATGTAGACCCAGACAGTTGTAGTCACAGGTCTGTTTTAGATTGCCTAATAAACCAAGTAGGTATGTTTACCTTGTGATGAAGATGCAAGGAATGATCCATGAGCTGTACATATCAGTCATAGGAGTGTAGATACCATGCTGGATGATAGTTAATATCACTCATTAGTTCATCAGTGACACTCATTATTGGCTCCTTGATACTAATAAACAGAAGGTCCATCTTGTATGAGGTTTTGTAGTATAGGGATAGATCAGCATATCAGTAGCTGCAGCAGGGTTCTTACGACCTTGTGTAGCATTGAAATCTCAGTACGCACTCCTTGGATAGATAGAGTGAAATTGTCTACATTTATTGACCTATGGGTTATATTTTGGGGTATAAACTACTTCATAACAAAATAGTGTGCACAATCAAACTGCGGCAGTTGTCTTTTCTAAGTAGACAACAAGTTCGTGGAGAGATGTGTTTGTTCACAACTTGCCATGGTAACTGATGATCATTTGTTGTACAAAATCAGAGCTTTGTAACACTTAAGAGTGTGGTAGATAACTCAACAGTAATCTATGAATTAAATTGAGGAGCAGCTACAGACATAAAATACAAATTTAAAAAGCTACCCTAACATTAGTACTTATAGCTACCTTATTACAGCAGGCATAGCACCCCTAATAGCAGGCATTAGGTACCGAATAACATCAGGTAATTATCTGTCCTAGAACTAGGCATTATTAAGCTACACTAAGAGCAGGCCATAGTTGTTGAGTTTGTACAAGAAGTACAAATGTAATTTAAAAGGAACAGTTGTATGCGTGTGAGACTCTAGCAGGCCCTGGGAAAGCCTACAATCTTGTTTAGGATTCACTTCATTAAATCTGAAGTGATAAACACAAACATCTTAGCCACCTGTATTCAAGTTAGAATTTGCCCGCTTAGCAGATACTCATTTTGTGCTTGGCATGTAGCAAGCGTTGATTCCCTTTTGAATGCCCCCTTCATCACTTCTTTAATTTCAAGTAAAGGTAAAATAGCAATCAGGAGCAGTTTATACTAAACAGTCAACATAAAACTTTTGTCATCAACTTTGAAGTGAAGCTAGATAAACATCTTATTAGGCATTTTTGTATTTTAGTTAAAATCTGCCCTCCCAGCTGAGACTTATTTACTGCTTAATGTAACAATCCTTAAACACTTATTGAATGACCTCTTCACTTCTTTAACTTCATATAAAGGTGAAATAGCAGTCAGGAGCAATTCACGTGAACTAGTCAATATACAATAATCTCTTTTAGTCAGGAGGAAAAAACATCTTTAATTGCCACAGAAAGCACAGTAGATTATGATGCAAACTAATTGAACAAACCAAATATAAAACTAATTTACAATTATGGAAAGAGAATAGAAACTAGAAATAGCTAGGTGGTGATTTAGAACAATTAGACTAGGAGAGGCGGTGATAAAAACCGTCATGTAACAATTCCCAGGGCCTGCTTATTATAGGTTTACATGTGAGCTGTAAAAGGTGCATGGTATCTGTTATACATGAGGATGTATAAGTAAAGTGCACAGTGCATGAATTTGTAAAAACTTCAATTAAACTTACCATGGACAAAATAGAGGCAGGACTGGCAAACCCTGTGTTGATAAAAGGCACCATAGTTCCCCTTGATACTGAGGGGCAGATTGAAAAGGGGCGGATCCAGAATCTGAAAAAGAGAGGAGGTGAAATTGGCCGGTGGTCCTGTCATGAAGGGGGGGGGACACTTAGGGTTGGTCACACATAGCATTGTGTCTTAAATGCACTGTGCATTTAGACCTGTGAGATAAGATAGATGGACAAGTTCAGAGTTTTAGAAGTGCATAGTATTTGAACTTCAGGAAATTGCAAAACCTCTTAGATATATATTCACCAAATGAGACTGAAAATTACTAACTTTTGTAGTCATGATGACGTTTCAGCAAGACACCTGTTTTGTAGCATGTGTCATTCCATAGATAGATAAATGCATTGAGATGAGCCAAACATTAATAAGTGGACAAATTCAGAATAGCAGAATTGCGTAGTGTTTGAATATCAGAAATTTTTATTTCACCAAATAAGACTGAAACTGAATATCTTTTTTGGGGTCATCTTGGCATTTCAGAAACGTTTAGATGTACAATTTAGCAAGACACCTGTTTTATAGCATGTGTCTTAAACGTCATACATTGTTTAGTTTTGGTAGTCATCAAAACGCTGTTAGCGCGTTGAGATGAGCCAACCAGCTGCATCTCCGAATACTACACAAGACCAATGATCATTGGTTGCACTGTAGTCCAATCGCTAAGGAAAGCATCGCGCATGGTTTGGAAACTAGTGCTCAAAGTGCTTCACATAGGGGCACCTCAGAATAATCTTAGGATTGTGTGACAAAATCCCCCCCCCCCCCCCCAAGAAAAAAAGAGAGAAAAAGTACAAAGTACAAAGACACAAATGTAACATAGGAAAAGTAGAATTGGATAAAACAGGACTCTCCGGCAAAATGTAGGGGAATAAAAAGTAGGGAGGTCCAACTCTAAAAATGGGGACCTCCCCTGGATCCGTCATTAAACTGCCACCACATCGTCAAAAAATGAGCCACAAACTGAGTATGGTGCTAACAAACACCCCAGGACCATGGTACAGAGAAAATATGCTACTCAAAACGGTGCAAGGAAACCAAAGAAAATACTAAAACCCAATAAAACACATCTATAAGGATTGTGACATTACATCATTAGAAGATCGCGATGCATAAGTCTACACCGAGATCAAGCAAGAATACAAAGCTTCTTACTACATCTTAAAGTATTTTAAGAGAGCAGGTGCACCTGTTTTTTAGCAAGAATAAGTTACTACTTCAAAATTGAACTTGAAGAAAACAATTCTCATAACAAGAATATGTCTGTGCAGTTGGAACTTAGCTAAATTAAGTTTAAACTCATTTCAAAACCTAAGCAAATAGACTCTTGCTAGTCAGTTTGATGTGTAGTAGTATTAGTGAAGTTGTGGAAGATTACACTTACCAAAAATGCAGTTTATGGACTTGACTTGTCTAGTGAAGTACTTTGGACTCATAAACACATGAGAACCTTGCATTGTTTTGAGTAGCAGGAGAGTTTGGCACCCTAGAAACTGGGAGAAAGAAAGTTTTAGGGAAGTTACAAGTAAAAAATAAACGCCACTTAAGTCCAAATGGTGAACAAAATCTAAAACATAACTTACTTGAAACCAGTGAAATAGAATAAATTAGGCACCATTATTTGTATCAAATAAAATGAAGCGCTTGGACATCAGAAGCTTTTATTCTACACAAATTGCCCCAAAAGTAGGATGTAGAAATTGCTGTGGTTCAAATCTTTATACGCAACAAAATTTTAAACTTCAAGTAGAAATGGCAACCAATTCAGTTAGAAACTCCACTTCCAAATATTCGAAATGTATTAGAAAGTACTCGTCACTCAGATAGAGTTCTCAAAAGCATTAAAACATTCTAACAAGCTACAATTTACTTACTGAAACAAGTAGTTAAATTGAAAAAAGTGCTATATTTTGACATCCGTTAAAATTTGCGGTTAAATCCTTCTTTCTCTACTCGGTTAAAATAGACGAGCCCATTGTGCTCAAATATCCTCTTCCAGTTTTAGGAACATGTAAAGCTCATTCATAAAAACTTTTCATATGCAGCGTTACTTTAACAGCGCCACTCTATCTTTTTAGTTTACACACTGTCACTGTTTGTGCTGGTGAACTTTAAAACCAAGGACAAGTGCATTAGATACTCAAATTACTAATTTACTATTTCCTCGAGTAAAAAAACCCAAAAACATTTACGTATATCATTAGTACAACAGCCTAGACTTCGTCTTAACAAACTTAACAAAATGTGCATAGATATTTGATTAAAGGCAAGCCAAGGAACACACTAAAAAATTGCAGAGATTTAATAGGGTTTTCTTTGTGACGTCAGCAAACATGATCAGTGCGGTAGAAACGAAAAGTGACTTTAAATCTAAACATGGCAAACGAATAAAGAAAACTGGCAAAAATCTGTACATTTGTTTGATATTTCATTTGATATGATCAAAAACCAGGATGCAATTATGCAAATTTAATTTGCCAAAAATAAAGTTCAGAGTAGACTTTGAGGGTGCTATTTCCATAGGCAATATCCTGAGTGGTAGATAGATACATCTAACTCTGTGTCTAAGTCAACTGATTATTAGAGTTCATTTGATCCTTCCCTTGTTATGGTCAACAGAGGGCTCTTTGGCCACACAGACTTAGAAATATTGGGGGACAATTGAACACACTGCAGTAAGTCTCTCACTGAATGGTGTTGATAGAGGGCGCTCATCGACAGGTCTGTTGACATCTGTGGGCGGGGAACACTTGTGCGAGCACCAGGGGGGGCTTGCATTCGCCGGGGTGCTTCTCTTTTTTAAATTTTCTTTTCAAGTTCAAGGTCAAATTTAAATATGAATAGATAAGAATAAATAACAACAGATATGAACACTTGTGTATACTTAGTCTTTATTTCAGACTCTGCTGCCCTCTATCTATGTACTTACCTTCCCCATATACAAAGTCCCTATGCCCCCATAATGCATCTGCTTTCTATTTCAATACAAGTTGCAGCACTATTTTAAATGTGGACTTAAAGGGAAGGTACATTTTTTTCTCAAGGAGCTTAAGTTTTTTTTGTACAAATAGATACAAAACATAAGTTTTTTCTTAGGTGAAAATATTCAAACAGTTTGAGTTTGGGTAGAAATTTCTGGGGGAAAAAACAAGTTTTTGTTTGTCCAAATAGATAAGAAACGTAAGTTTTTCTTACGTCCCCCGAGTGTGAATGTTGGTAGAAATTTCTTGGGAAAAAACATCAAGTTTTTGGTTGTATGATAAGATGGAAACTGTAAGTTTTTGTTTGTCCAAGTAGATAAGAAACATAAGTTTTTCTTACGTTAATTTACTGAGTTTTTGTTTGAATAATTAGATGGAAAACATAAGTTTTTCTTACGTTAAATTGCTCAAACAGTTTGGGTGTTGGTAGAAAAGTCTTGAGAAAAAACCAACAAGTTTTTGGTTGACAGTTTTTCTTACATTAATAAACTCAAACAGTTGGAAATTTGGTAGAAATTTCTGGGGAAAACACCAACAAGTGTTTGTTTGTCCAAATAGATAAGAAAACATAAGTTTTTCTTACGTTAAATTGCTCAGTTTGGATGTTGGTAGAAAAGTCTTGAGAAAAAACAAATACGTTTTGATAAGACTCCTTGAAATTGGAAGTTTCAAACAAGTGACATTTTTTTGCAGAATTTTCAACGAAAACAAATTATAACATTCATGATTTTGTAAGTGAAAAAAAATAATGTCCAATTGAACTTTTTCCTGTCACACGATAAAGTTTCCTTTTAAAAATTCAAATGATTGAACCTTGCGACCTTTTGGGTCAAGTTTGATAAAGTGTTTCTAACATTGTACCTTCCCTTGCACTTACGTCCACGTTACCAAAAGTGTTTTAGACCTTTATCACGCCATCTTTTAAATCCTAGACAAAGCAACTTGTTTGAAAAAATATGATTCTCACTGATTGATACTGATTTGGTTAACTTTAGCTGTTCATTGCTCAGATGCTAGGATTTGGCATTATTTCAGCGTCTGTGTACAAACAGAATACACACTGATGTATTTTTAACTGAACTAACGTAGTGTCTTATTGATGTTGCTTTGCCTGAAAAAAACTATTACTGTCGATCTAGTGTTGAACTTTTTGTTCATTGCTGAGGTGATCTGATTTGGCATTGTTTCAGCATTTGTGTACAGACACATATTGAGCTGTATTTCAAACAACACATTGCCCTCAAATAGATTGAGTGTGCTTTCACAGCAAGAGCAGTCTGTAAATGCCTGTGGCAATACTACTCTGTCAACATACGTCATTTGAAAGTTACTAATAATTTCACTGCTCAGGTGATCTGCATTTGTTTCAGCATTTGTGTACACTCATATTGAACTGTACAATTTGTGCCATGTATTTGAAACAACAGATTAGGCTAAGATAGATTGCCTGTTTTCACAGCAACAGCAGTATGCAAACGCCTTTGGCAATACTGTTCTGTGACCAATTTGGATTCGCTGCATGTAACAGCAAGAGCAATAATGAGATCGTTTTCCAAAATAGATCAAAACTATCTGCTAGATTTGTTCCAGATTAATCTTGTCAATATTTGACAAGGAAAAATAAAAATAAAAAGATGAGATTTGCGTGATAAAGGTCTGTGCTGCAACAAGATGGAAATAGAAAGCAGATGCTTTCCAACACATAACGGACAACAAAATAAAACACAACAGACTCTTTTTTATTGTTTTATAATCACTATGTACACTGGCACATCATATTAAACATCGGTACACACACTGTTTCTTCGAGGGTTTTGTTCATGACAAGGTAAAATAACCATCAATGGTTTGTATGTTCAAGTATTTAAACTAGACTGATCTGAACGTCTGTTTTAGAACAGTTTTTTAGGGCATGCTTTTGTAAGAACAATTAACTGTTCCATGTTTGAAAAAAATTCTTGCACAATTTCTTTTCTTTAAGTTATCATCTATGGACAGTGTGTGTACCTTCAATCCACATAAAAACTTGTTTTTTCTTCAAAAAACAACAATGGAGGTTTATTACGCTGAACTGTTTTTATAGGGACAGCATATTTGTAGGTTTTGAAGCGTTGCACTTAGTGGAGGTTGGCAGTGACGATTACTGCAATTTGAGTTTCTTTCTTAATTCTGTAACATCTTTACATTTAAATCAGATACATCTGTTGAAGAATGCCTTGACTCATTAGGAAATTAATGTGCATTGTTTTGTACACATTACTCAAAGTTAAACCTTTTTCTTTCACAATTGTTTTCTTGACTTCAAATGTAATCTATGGACAGTGTGTGTACCCTACTTCCTATAAAACTGATATCTTTAAGAAAACACAATTGTTCAGCTAAATGGTTTTCAAAAGGGAAAGCACATAATGGTTTGAAGCATTGCAATCAGTGGAGGTTGACAGTGAGGATTACTGCAATCAGAGTTTGTTAAATCTGTAACCTCTTTACATTTCAATCAGATGCATGTTGTGAAGAATGCTTTCATACGTGAGGATGCAGTAATTAAGGAGAGGGATGATACAGTAATGTATATATAATCAAGCTATGCCCGTGCCAATACATGACAATGCTCCTGGTGTTGAGGTTGAATCAGGTTCAGGTTCAGTGTTTCCTCTCCCAAACTGCATCATGATCTTTGCTCATGTACATGTACTTTGCACAGCTTAAGTGCTCTGCTGATTCTTGCAAAACCGTTGTTCATTAGTAATGCATAGTGTTCGAGACTCATGCAAAATTCTTTTTGCTTGGGAGTTGTTCAAAACTGCTAGCTCTGCATGGGATTCATGTTCATCCATGGTATCTACCAGATAAGTTGTCCCTATATCAAACTGTATCTTATATTTGAGTATAAATATGATGTGCCAGTGTACATATTTCCATATTAAACATTTAACACTTCAAACATAAAATTCAAAGATATTATATATTGAACCATAAAAACTTATATTTATCTGACAATAAACTTAATATATCAATTTCAGAACACCCTTCATAAATTGTTTGTGTAAAGCCAAAGTGCAGCATCGTTACAGTGGAATAAAGAGGCTGAAGTATTCAACTTTGCCAGTATTAAGTACTTAAACAGCATCAGACACATGTTCCTTTATTGTTGATAAGCTGTTCTTGGATGGTATCACACCTCACAGCAGAGAGTACTGCTATGGCAAGAGGACAAGTTAGTTTCACTCCTTTGGTTGGAATAGTTCACCAACATGATGAATGTCAAACGTTGATAATTCTTTATGGTTGCTTTGCAACAGTTTCAGGATTATTTCTATCCTTGGTGTCAAAATATGTACATCTTCACACTCCTGTGTGTATCTGTCAAATAAGTCTTCAATGCTCCATAAGACACATTTTCTTGAAAGCCGACATACTGGTTTTACTAAGGGACTTTGATCAACATCCCTTTCGACAAAAAATGATGCTGCACTTTGGCTTTACAACCAGGCACATGGAGAAAAAGTTTTAAGCCTTTATCATCAAGTTTTTAAAATGAGTTCCTTGTTCACATTAGCGTAAGAGTTCAAAAAAGAGAAAAATCATGTTAATTTTTATGATTTTCTTTCCCCTTTGCAATATCACTGAGAAAACCTTTCTGCGTTTAATTACTGTTTGGCCAGAGCAGAAATTACAGCGAGACAGTTGTATTTTTCATTGGAGACTTTTGCAGTTTGTTTGTCAGATCAAACTTGGTTGTAGTAACCTCTCAGAAAGATCAAATGCAGTAAAACTTCTTTGATTTCCAGGTAGTGATCATAGATAAATACTTGTACTTAAGTGCATTGGGATTTTTGCATAACATAACATTATACCCTAAGGCCTTTCATACCATGTGCCTGGCATTATAAATTTGATATTTTATTAACCCCTTCTGTGGGATGTTTTTGATGAATCATAACCAGCTACCAGCAAATCCATGTCAATGAGAGTATATGACTAGTGTTTTTTCAAAATGATCAGTTATCAAATTATCAAAAACGAAAAACACTGTTTGACAGGATGACATCCCAGTTTGACAGCTGAATGACTTTGAACTAAAACTTGAGGATTATCACTCAATTCAAAGAGTTGAAATCTGTTTCAAATTAAGATTTGTAATGACTACACAAGTGTCCCCCATTGCCATGGATTTGCTCTTTCTGCTACTGTTCTTTACCAACAAGTTCCCATTGCCTTGTTGTTTAGTGTTGACTTGAGGAAGCTGTTCTGCAGACATCACTATCGATCCAGACGATGAGACATCAATGATCAAGATTTGCGCCATCCACAGCTGATCCATCTCCTCCCTCTAGACCAAAGGATCACTGCAAACAAAATAAAACAAAATAATTAGACTTTCATGTTGAATAAATATTTGAAAGGCAGGGCACAGGACGAGGATTCTTTTTGTTGTTGTTTTGTAATGATGAACTTTTTAAAATTCTGTAACTTGAGACAAATGCTATTAACTTGAGAGAAGCACGTGCAAATTTCTTTCAGCAACATGAACAGCCACTGCTGCTATGATAGTTCACAAGCAATTAATGTTTTAGTTGCAGGAAATTCTGAGTGGTAAAAGGAGGATGTCACCTTTTCCATTTTATCAACTCATAACATCTCTTGGATATTACATTTATCATTGATGCTCTTCCAGCATTCAGGCAAGCATTACATTCTGATAGTGTACACATGTTTTAGTTTATTTGAATGTCACAATCCTGTACCCTGCCTTGGCAGTTTCGAGTCTGTTGCATTATGCCTAAATCATAACTAATTAATTTTTCTAAGCTTAAATTCTAAAATCATATCAAGCATACATTGACAAGATTATTTGACCAAATTGAGGCAGTTCGTTACGTTTGTTCTAAAACCAACTCCATTAGAGGGACCTGGGTAAGGTTGGCTGGCTAGAACTGAGGATGGATGGCACTGTCTAAACAACAAGTTAACTTAAAGCTAACAGCTCAAAGTTAACTTTTAAGCTAAAGTTACTAAAACTAATTTCCTTGTGCAATTTTAGTATTTTTTGTTTTAAAAATGTTGTTTTTTTCCATTGTACTTTCTTTAATTCTTCAAATACTTTTATTGTAAATTTACTTGCGAATCGGCTGGTGCCGCAATTTGTAAAAAAAATAACCATTGATAAATGAATAATGAATGAAAGTCTGCTCAATTTATAATTGCTTCTATGGCAGGCCTATTCCTCAATTTTGTAATTTACGAATTATCTAGATATTATCAAACCTTATTTTATTATGAAGATCAAATGAGTACATGACTGCAAAAACTGTTGTTAAATTGATTCTCTTGGTAAACTGCATCAACGCTACAGTAATGGGGAAAACTAACACCGTGTTGGTGATGTCACATATAAAATTGTCTGCAGTGTATATTGTTATGTTCATCTGCATGACGCCTCTTAATTCTTAAATGTCCCCTTTGACATACACACAATTTTAAAGGCCAGTGAGTTGTGAAGAAAAAGGAATTGTTTTAGTTGGAGAGAGAAACGGAAAATCAAAGTATTTACAAAGAGATTGGAAATATTGTTTGACGTGGGTTATCAGCCCGAACCCAAAGTGGTGAAAGACAGAAGAAACTAACAATACACAAGCACATAAGAAAGAAAAAGTGTGTGAATGCAATAATTTGTTAGGATCATAATTCTTGAACTACCAGGCATCCCATATTTTTTCAAGAAGAAACAACCTAAAGATTCCACCATTTCCAAATGCATTTTTGTACTAAAATTTCTGTCAAAAAGATGACAATCAACGTAATGATGGATTTAACTGAATTCATTTACTGGGGGAAACAAAAAAAGGAAAACAAGTTTGTGAATGCAGTAATTTGTTAGGATCATATTTCTTGAACAACCAGGCGTCCCATATTTTTTGAAGAAGAAACAACCTAAAGATTCCACCAATTCCAAATGCATTTTTGTACTAAAATTTCTGTCAAGGAGATGACAATCAACGTAATGATGGATTTAACTGAATTCATTTCATCAAGTGAAAAAAACCAGCAACAAAACCAAAAAGTGAAACTGACTGGGTAAATTTGCATATAGTTTTGGGTTAAACAAGGAAAAATTTACTAGCGTGGGACTTAATCCTGCGACCAAATCTTGGCACTCTACCTTCTGAGGTATTTAGCCTGAAGGCTAATGTTGAGTTCATTTTACTCAGAGTTCCTTCTGAAAAAAAAGTTTCTGAACGAGTAACTTATGGACAAACAGAATCAATCCAAATCAACGTTCATGTAATTGTAAGTAAAAGAATTATCATTGAATAAGATCAAGAATTGACCCAAAAAATAGTGTCTAAACGTTTTTTGTCATAAAACAATTATTATTCAGTCTAACTTTAAATCCATTTTAAGGTCTAGTTCTTTAAATTTTCATTTCAAGAGAATGTACAGACACAGTGGGTATACTGACCCTCAATTTTGCAAAATTTCTTCAGTAAAGTCTCTTCAAGGAAATTTTTTGAATTAAAAGCATGTTTGAAAAATAAATAAATTTAAACTAAATTGGAATTTAATTATAATATAATGGCTTCAATTTATTTGCAATTAGGTTGTCTGTTCATGTACATTTCCCTGAAAAAGGAAAACAAATTCTCTGAAGACTTTCAAAGTTGTTTGAAAATTGTTAAAGTAATTTAAAGTAATTCTTAACAATCTTTAACAGCTACCCAGTCACATATGCATTAATTAATATTACAATAGTTATTTGGAATAGACGGATGAAATGAAGTGCAGTCTTGAATGTGAGTTCAGCAATCCTTCATTTACAAAAGTTCTGCTCATAATGTTGAATGTGATTCCATTCCATGAGGTCATCAAAATGCTGTCTTACATTTTGAATTATCGGTTCTGTTGAAACTGTTTGTAGCGATTCCATCAGTTTCAAGGCTTCCCAATGGAATTGCTTATGCCAGTCCTGATGACGCTAGCAGATGTGATTAAAATCCTTGATATCCTCAGGATGCAGTCTAAAAGGGTCTCCTTTCGAATATTGATCAATAGTTCTGTCGATAGAGCCAAATGTGGTGCCCTAGTTGATATCATATTGCATCAATATGTTCTGAAGATCTCCTATGGTTCTGGTAACAGATCTGTAGTAATTGTTGAATTTGAATGCACTCCTTGATATCATCAAATTGTAGTTTAACATTCTTTTAACTCTCCTCTGGTAACATTTGTTTTTGGTAGTAGTCCATGAAATGGTTGCAGTGCAGGACTAATGAACAGGTGCTTACGCCATCAATCGGCTCTCACTATGGATTGGCAGTCTATTCGGCTAAGCAATGGATAAATATATCCTCCATTGGGTAAATTCTGCACCACACCTAAGGTCGTCGTCAATATTGCAGCATCATTGGCAATTATTTCTTTAGTTGAAACATTTCATCACTTATGAAGTTCTTGTCAGAATCTTACTGTTTTGGCGGAAGTGTCAGATTTCTGATATGAATTTAATCCATGGCTCATCTAAGTAGTTGAAGCAGATAGTGGTTAAATGTTGATCCATTTTCTCCAAGCTCTGTGTGCTCCATTTTGTAAATGTTTATCTGCCATTCAAGTACAGCAATGGAGTCTTTACTGCTCAGTCATGAGTTTCTCAATATACCCATAACCCCGGGTAGGGCCCAACCAGGTGGAACCACTGAGGGAAAGTGGACCTGTAACATCACGTGGGCAGGAGTGTCAGATCCTGAAGTAGCTCCTGCTACCCGCTACCCTTACAAAGTCCCTAAAGCAACATGTGACTGGGATATAGCACTAAAACTTTACTTAAACATTTACTATGGGTTAACTGCTACATTTCTGGAAAAAACAACAACATTTGTGTTTTTTTGTTGAGTTTTCTTTTGAGATTTTGAAGATAGTTTTTACTAATTGCTGTTTTAACCACATAGCCACAATAAGTTACACAAAAATAATTTCCACAGAAACATAACAGATTGTGTAATATTAAGGCCTAAGCATCAAGGCAGTAGTTGTAAAAGTTGGAATAAACTTTGATGATTTCTCTTTGGTGCATGTAATAAAGCATTGTTTTGTCCTGATATGAAAACTCTGACACCAAATTGTGTTAAAACTAATAGTACACCTGTAGATTGTCTTTCCACTTGGGAAGCACTGATTAATTAAACAATGCTGATCACAAATTGGTGTATGATAAAAATCAATATGTTGGTTCAATCTTGCTTTGTAATAACCTTTTCAATACTCTATACACACAGATCCTTGTTAATTTGTGGAACGCGTGTCACGTGTCATTCTTTATTTTGCTATGTATACTGCCGCCACCCACCAAAATTGTATATAAATGGATAATTATAGGATGCTTCGAATGCTTCAAAGAGTTATTTCTGAAATGTGTGTTTCCCTTTGGTTTTTCAAATGAGGCAAGGTCATTTCACTGCAGAAAAGGTTGGTGTCTACATGGAGCCATCTCTAATGATTAGAAGGTTCTTTCAAAAGAATTCTTTCGAGTGTTAGGGGATGAGTTTCGGTTTCTTTTTTGTGTTTATTGTAGGAACAATTTCAAATGACAAGGATCTATGTGTGATTTAGCTTTTAAAAAAATATTTAATGCATTTCTTTTGTGCATTGTCGCAAAATATAATCACTTGGTAAAACCTGGAACAGTCCAGATTTTAGCAGTTTGTGATTATATTCTGTGACAATGCACTCACATGCATCCAATATTTTTATAAAATAACAATGAGAGTTTCAGATTAAAGTACTTTAAAATGATTCACATGACTTTCCATGGCATGTACAGTTCAGTGGAATCGGTTAATTGAGACTAAAATAGTCATTGACATCCCCTTACTGATTGAAATAAAACATTTCTTTTGCCATCTAACCCTCCCCCTTGAAAAACGCTAATGAAGCTCAATTTGTTTGACCAAGTCTGTTTAGACTTTCTGTGTGAGCCTTGTTAGAAACCATTTGTTAGAGAAACATCAGGGAGACATTCTTAACCCATGAAATTATGGCAATAGTTATCAAACAAAAGGCAACAAATTATGTGTCAAGTTACTACCTCTCTAGACAGAGAGAAGTGATCTGAAGAAGTATTAGGTTCAATTAGCCAAAAGTAACTGTTCATGTAGTAATTATGGTCTTAGCACACAGGCTCAGTGAGACAGTCAGGTCTTAGACCAGTTATTTTGATGATCATCGCCTCAAAAACCACAATCTCGTAATAACCATCTTATATCTCCTCTTTTTATGTAGACTATCTGCAGCTGCATGGGAAATGGACTCATTATTCTGATGACCATCGCCAAAAGAATCCAAGTCCAGTTACTGTCTACTCCCAACATCTCATGTACAGTGCTGACTTTTAGAAGTCAGGGTTCCAACTCAACCTTGTAAACTTCTTGCAGCCAGGAGTAGGACCCATTATTCTGATGACCATCGTCAAAAGAATCCAAGTCCAGTTGCTGACCACTCAAGTAATATCTCAAGTATATCGTTGACTTTAGAAGTCAGTGTTCCAACTCATTATATAGTTGTAAACTTCTTGCAGCCAGGAGTAGGACCA
This sequence comes from Pisaster brevispinus, assembly GCA_023634235.1. Lineage (NCBI taxonomy): Eukaryota > Metazoa > Echinodermata > Asteroidea > Forcipulatida > Asteriidae > Pisaster > Pisaster brevispinus. The sequence goes on along the minus strand of JAMKCF010000007.1, from coordinate 14,997,918 downwards.
ATTATTCTAATGACCATCGCCAGAAGAATCCAAGTCCAGTTACTGTCTACTCCAAACATCTCATGTACAATGCTAACTTTTGTTTTAGAATTCGGGGTTCCAACTCAATTTATAGTTGTAAACTTCTTGCAGCCAGAAGAAGGACCAATTATTCTCATGACCGTCGCCAAAAGAATCCAAGTCCAGTTACTGACCACTCCTAATATCTCACGTACATCGTTGACTTTAGAAGTCAGGGTTCCAACTCATTATATAGTTGTAAACTTCTTGCAGTCAGGAGTAGGACCCATTATTCTCATGACCATCGCCAAAAGAATCCAAGTCCAGTTACTGACCACTCCTAATATCTCACGTACATCGTTGACTTTAGAAGTCAGGGTTCCAACTCATTATATAGTTGTAAACTTCTTGCAGCCAGAAGAAGGACCAATTATTCTCATGACCGTCGCCAAAAGAATCCAAGTCCAGTTACTGACACTTCCCAATACCTCATGACTTTTAGAAGTCAGGGTTCCAACTCACTATATTTAGTTGTAAACTTCTTGCAGCCAGGAGTAGGACCCATCATTCTAATGACCATCGCCAGAAGAATCCAAGTCCAGTTACTGGCCACTCCCAATATCTCCTTCATGTTTGATAACCATCACCATGAAAATGAACCACTTCCTATTTGTTTCCATTGTTATGGTCCCAAGTTTTAATACTTCACAACAGTTTTACTGTTGTAGCAAGCAACTTTATCATTTTATGGTTTGGGTAAACATATTGCCTCATGGGTCAGCTATAGTTGAATTTTCTGGAGGTTCTCCTTACACATAGATAGTTGACTATAAATAGTATGTTTCTTGTAACTTGTAGGATATCAAATTCATACTTGTAAATTTAAAAAGGACTAATTCCTGCAAGCTAGTATAAACTTACTGAAAGTTGAAATCTTGTTTAGTTCCCACTCTAAATGTCCTTACCAGTTTGTTTACACTGTACTGAACATGCCACAAAAGAATAATCTCAAACAGAAAACTTACACTTTGGGTAAACTATCAGTTTGTGTATGACAAGATCTGTTTAATCCTAAACATTGAAGTTACTGCTAACCACAACTTTTAGAATAGTTAATTGGATCGGACATGCATTGATTAGCTATATACTTTAACTTGTCATTGACTTCTCTAAAAACCATCCTACTCAATCTAATTAACTATTTCCAGTAAGTTGAACAACTGTATGAAACCATCCAAGGGTTGTGTGGCACATTACCACATCACTAACTGTACATGTAAACGCATTCACCAGATCGTAATATTGAAGATTGGCGAAGTTTATCTACCATTAAAAACCATGGTGGATCATACTCTATGGTCAGACAATAGGAGGGTTTTGATGAGAAGAACTGACATAAGAAACACTGACATTTTAACTGTTTCTTCCCCAAAGTGTATGTTTTCATTTAAAGGCTTATAAGAATGCCATCACACACAATCCAAGATGGGTGTTATAATCAACACAACTTAATGAAAATATTGTTTGGAAATAAAAATCTAAACATCGTAACAAGAAGTTGTCACCAAACTGTTATTTCAGATTAATTTTTTTTATAAATATTCTCAATGTGCCATAAAATGTCTCCAGAAATAAATTTTGTTGCTATATTATGAAAAGGTCATTGAGTGGATTTTATGTGTTGACATTCACAAACTATTCATTTAGAAAGTCCATATTTTCTGAATCAGTTTTAGCTTTGACTGACAGAAAACATGCCCCCCTCAGTGGAACTTTTTGCCCACTTGTGAATATGCTAAACATGTGCTAAACATGAGTGCTTTGGCTTTTGTGTTTTCATAAAGTGCCAGAATCTTTGACCTGTTGTTTTCACGAACAGCCAAAATGTTTACAACTGATGCATTGCACAAAGACCCTGAATGTGTAGTCTCCATAAAGAGACAATCTTGTTAATTAATAAAAACTAATTAATCGAACACGTTATGAAAAAAGTTAAAACATTGCGAATGGTCTACGAACCAATGATTTCAAAATAAGTTTAACTTGGATTGCGGTTTTGTTCAAAGGTCAAGCTTCGATGTTTTAGGCACTTTGTGAAAACGGTGACGATTTGAACAATTTAAAATGAAAGTTAAATTAAATTAAAGACATGGTAGGTCATTGGAATGCACAGGCTATTCATTACAACCCCCCTAGTTTGCAATTAATGTAAATAAGTATTTAGCAAGTAAACATTTTAATGATTGTCTGATATTTATGAAAACGTTGTTCCATTATGGTTGTTATGTTTTGTAAATAAGTCTGGTGCACTTCCCTTGAAAGGAAAGATAAATAAAATGAATTGAATTACAATTTCACATTGGGCTCAATAACATGAAGCTGTTCAGCATAAAAAGATGCTTAGCAACTTGTTCCAGCAAAAATTGGAAGGGAATCAGTCACAAACAATATACCATAAACACTACATGGTATCTTTGGCTGGAAATTTTTTCCTGATAAGCAAGACTTTATGTGCCAAGATTTTTTTTTTGTGTGCTAACAGCTTTTTGATCATTGGAATATTTTCATGTCAAGTAAGTTTTAAATTTGAAAAAAACAAACAAACAAAAACAAAAAATGCATAATTTTTTTTGGAAAAAGATCTGTACTACCATGTCTTTAACATAACATGAGATAAACAATACAGGACCCAAAGTTAGACTGAATATAATATTTGACTAGACGCACATTGAAACAAACGTCAAAATTTAGATGACTTACAGTGTTAAAAACGTAATTCTTAGGATTGATTCAGTTACCTTAAGTTACTCTGAGGCAAAGATGAGGTTTTCATCAAAGTCTCGTTATCAAAGAAAAAACTCTTCTAAGGCCATCATTCAGAAACTTATTCAAACTTATAGTGATTCAAGTCAAATGGCTAATAATAATTTTAAAAAAAATAATAATAATTAAAAAATTATTGTAAAATTATTGCTAAAAAACTATTGTAAAATGCAACATTTAGGAAATTGCTGTTAGACAATAATTTACTTCTTATTGTTCTAGATAAGATTCATTGACACATGATTAGTATATCTTATAACTTCCGGAATAATTTTCTTAAAAAAAAGGATACCTTTCTGCACTGTTATAGATTTTAATTTTGATAATTTGTTTTTAATAGTTTGCAAAAAAACCCATTCAGAATTCAGACAAAGGGACAAAATTTTAAATTTTATTTGACCTATATATATAAAAAAAGATTGAGATAACCAGAGGATTACTAATTTTCATTGCATTCATTGATGTTTTGTCTTCAGACTTTTACTCATTTTATTTTGGTCATAAAAAAGGAATTGGGTTGACTTGCTAAATAATGCCTAAAGATTCTAGATGGAAGAAATTTAAGTACAGAAATACTGGCAATGGTGGAAATTGAAGGAAGACCAATGCTTGTAGCATTCTAACAGATCTGAAAGGAATTAATTATAGATCTACACACCAGCGAATGGCTCATGTTTGGGGCAAAATAAAAAAGAAATTAATGACTGATAGAGCTGACTTGCTAATCAGTGTTTCAACATCATTCCAAAAAGATGAAAAATAAGTAAGAAATACTGGCATTGGTAGAAATAGGAAGAAGACTAATGTCTTGTAAGATTCTAACTGATCTGACAGGAAGAAAGTATAGAAATATTTTTTACACCAGTGCAGGGCTCAATATTTGGGGGAAAATCTTGTTTGTTGCTCAAAATGATTACTGGACCAGAACTCTGTTTACAAGATCAGAATCAAGATGAGAGAAAAAACTTCCTGATAAGAGCTTACCATGCATGCATGCATTAAAACTGTTTTTTTAAATATTTTATTAACAAACACTAAGACTTTGAAGAGAAGATTGATCTCATTTATCTTTATGAGCATTATGTATATTTCATTACTCAACAGAATTGAAAAGTACTTATCAGACTAAAAGTTGACACTTGGAATTTTTTTTTTTACCAAGATATTAAAAAGTGAGCCGGACTTGTCCACTGATGAGTTCACTTGCCTTTGAACACTAAAATTAACACTAATTAATTGGGCCTGTAGTCAAGTGTCAATTTGACTAATGGTGGTAGATTGGATACAGAGAAGGGTCTCTGATGTCAAAGATTGTAATATATAGAAGAAAGTTTGAGAGAAAAGCAGTGTCACTATACATAGTGCAATACTATGGAAAGATCTAATGTCAACGGATGAAGGGTGGCACTTGTCCACTCATGAGTTTACTGGCCTGACACTAAAATCACTGGCCTTTTGGTCACTGGTCCAGTGTAAAATTCGAGCTCCAATGATGGTGGTGGATTGGATACAGAGTAGAGTCTGTGATTTCAAAATATTGTAATAAATAGAAGATAAATAGTCAGATAAAGACACAGTGTCAATACTAAGAAAAAATAAAATGTCAGCAGATGAAGGGTGGCACTTGCATGATTAGCACTATGAAAATGCACCAATAAATTTGTGTGTATACCGGGGAATCTTTTGTATTCAGTGATTTATATAGACGTTGGAGTTTGTGGATCACTATTGAAATTGGTCAGGATTATTCATCTTCATATATAGTTTCCTTTTAAACCATTCACTTGAAATTACCAACAAATAGTATGACAGACTCCAATGATGGTGTTGTCGATTGTTTTTGCAAGCATGATGGTACACCAACTAAACCATTTTGATAATTTATCCAGGGGTCGAATTTAAATTGAATTGCTATTGCCAGCGGGGACAGTTGAAAAAAAAGTTACTGGCCCGTCACAAAATTTGGTGGTCCAATATATAATTGTGTAATGTCAAACTATTCTGCATCATTACGGTAAGTAAAGTAACTATTGTTTTTTTCGTTTGTTCATCATCTGGCAGTAAGCCTGAGTGCTATTTTTGTAATTGTACGACTTTTGACTTCAAGCAATCACCACGCAAAAAAACAAAAAACAAACTGTCAAATAATTTTTTCATTCATCCTTTGTTTCCTAAACGTGATCGCAATGTGGTCTGCGTTTTGTGGCACTTCCAAGTGAATTTGAAAAACAGAAAAATGTCAATGGACGTGTAACCGGCTGGACAATCCGAAAGGATTCAGGGATATTTTGAGGAAGATATTTATTTTTCACTGTCCCACTGGGCTATCAGTTTTAGTGACTTCGGTGGCCCGAAGATATTTTCACTAGTCTCGGGCCAGTGGGCCACTATTAATTTCGACTCCTGCAATATCAATAGGTAACCTCATTTTGCATGTTTTTTGTGTGTTCACAAGCACAGTGAAATGTTAGTAGAAACACATTTGAATGAATGTTTTGTAGATGAGTGCGTTATTGATATTAATTATGCCAAAACTGTATTCTTCCACTAAAGGAAAGACTTAAAAACAAAACAAGTTATAGTTGAACTCTTAATATTTAGGATAATTGGAACGACTGTGAATTTAGGCCAGATTATGATCAACTGAACGAAGAGGTCTGTAGTTTTAAATTGATCGTAAAGGAACAGTACAGGTGCTCACTTATACAGCTTAGGCCAAAAAAATGTTTATAATTTGTTTGTTTATCATTTAACTGTAATTCAGATATTTGTTACACATCTGAATTTTTTGTAATTGCCACTACAAATCTGCAAGTGACGGTATGCATCAAAATGACAATTCTTTGATGTCATCTGTAAGATGTTGCTTTGTTAATTGCACAATAGACATTATCGTGAGTGATGGACTAACAGTGCTTTTTCGCAGATCCTTCTGAAAAGCGCCCGAGAAGGGTGTTCAAAATTAGTGTTTAGCTACAATTAAAATCAGTTTACTCAAATGTGAACTCATTTTCCTTATCGATTGAGCACATTTAAAAATGAATTTCAGCGAAGATCACTTGTTGCCATTTTCGTTCAAGCTGATCTATAAGTAGAAGTGTTCAGAGAATTGACACAGATGTGTTTACAGAAAGATGGCTCTGATTATATGTTAACTTTTGTTGACAAAGTACACCTGGTGTACATTGTAATGAAAGTGGTTCACTTTTATTTGGGTGAATTTGTACATTGTTATCACTAGTACCATCATCCATCCTCAATTCAGTTGGCAAAAACCCTAACTCTAAGAATGGTCAAGTCTTTTAGATAACAGGGTTACATCATTCAGGCGTTTTAGGCAGTCCCATCTATAGACTCCATAAATTATATGCATATAGGCATTTCTTTTTACATATTTGAGATTTGGGGGTCAAAATCAAAGTACATAAGTTTTTTACTGAAAAGAAAAAGATAAAAGATATGGCATAACTGCCTGCCTCAACTTCGGTCAATATCACTAAAGATTTTCCCTCTAACCAAATGAGTGCAATTTTTCTATTAAAATAGCAATGCGGTTGAAACAGCTTAAAGTGGCAGTGGTTCCAAATTAAGACCATTATCGGTCAATGATTCATACATTCTGCCATGCAGAGCTTTCAGACGAGATACATCTTACTAAGAACATTTGGGCAGCTTGTTATTTTTTAAACTTAAGTTTGCACACTAAATTTACCCCTTCAAAAACTCACCCATCACCAGAACAGCAAAAAGTTGGCTGAAACATTTAACAGAGTTATTTGGCATAACAATTTTACACGTGTTGCTCCCTTATTTTTAAAGGGATTAGCTCTTCAAAGATCTGTAAAAGAATACACTTCTATTTCCTCAGGACAACATAGTTATGAAGACACAAGCTTTCAACAGTAAATCAACACCGATATTGAAAGACAAGGTCTTTAAGCAATGTAAGGGTAAATGGTCTTAGGTTCTATACCTTTGGATTTGTAATGTTCAGAATCATCAAACCATTTTTTTTAAAGTATCACTTGAAGTTTCCAGAGTGTCAGTGAACAATGTAGGAGGGTTACACTTTTGGTAAATTTTCTTGAATGCAACAGAGTATTTTGGTATTACACATGTTACACGGCAAAACTTTACAAATCTCGGTCAGGATGTTTTAGTTTGTAGTATATCTTCACTTGAAGTATGTTGATACCGATGAGTGGTTTACCCTCACCTCCAATTTGTCTGTTAGTAAACACTTTCGGATCTATTTTGACCAGAATGTTACTTTCATTCTGATTATCACTGTGGAGAAAGAAACATTTAATAAATTGGTAAACTCACCTATTTATATTTCCACTGAAGACAGGAAGTCCTTTGATGGCTTCATACAGGTGCCTGTATTCTGATAATGCAACTGATGACTAGCATAGTCATCTTTCTTCACGAGAACTGCACAATCATTGTCCAAGGCTGTTACAGAAGATCCAGGCAACTTGACATCAATGAGTAGTGAATTGGTTCTCTCTTGATGGCTCATCAGGCTCACTGCAATCAAAAGAATCCAAACAGACACAGATAATTAATATGATTAAAGTTTTGCTGTGATATTTCAGGTTTTATTTGTAACCTGGGAAAAGTTGTGACAGAGGGTGCTGTGTTCAAAGATGGATGGCACTCATACTTTTGCTCAGACATTTCATTTTAAGATCAAATTAATAAATCTTGTTTACTTAAAGACATTATAGTCATGTATGTAGATTCACTGTTATTTCAGGAAAGATATTGTTAAAATTCTGTGACCATTTTGTGGGTGTGGTGACCTGATTTTATGGTACTTTTAAACGCCAAGCTGACATGGTGACCACCATACCACCTTAACCAATTACTGCTATGAAAGTTGGCTTGCCTTTTCATCAACTCTTGGGTCATTGTGCTTTTAAAAAACTGAGTGTGAATTAGCATCATTTTATAATTTCACCTGTCTACCCATATTGTCCACCCAATGTTTATCTAATACAAACTTTGGGCCCATGTGAAAAAAACAAAGATGTTGACAAACAGAGGTCCAGCTCTCCGTGGATATTGCACCAAACATCAAATGCTGGGCCGTCAAATAAATACATATGATAGGCCTGCCAAGAATGACGACTCTGAAACCCCAGCCCCCTGTGTTAAATGTTGTAATATAATTGACATATAGATTGATGCACTGGAATGCTATACTTGTAAGCAGTGGTTTCAGTGGTATCAAAATGCCATGGAGTCACCGAGGGCGAATACAGCATTATCAGCAAAAATACAACTGGTCTTCAGTTGTACTGCAGAACATCTAATTTGGATCGAGGCATTTTATGGAGTGAGCTTCTAGCGGTTACGATTCTTACACAAAAGCTGGAGAATGAGATGGTTGGCATTAAAGCTCGTGTCACAAAATTAGAGATGAAGTTTATAAGAATAAATATGATAAAATCGTCTTCCTCGATGATATGGTAGACGTTGCAACACAAAGAGGTAACACAAAGAGGCAACACACAGAGTAGAGAAATCCACAAGCGTGATTGTGGAAACCCTATAAGAGTCGGATAATGATGTGAGACTTGTTGTAAATGAGCTCTTTGAGAGGCTAGATGAGTCTGATGAATGAGTCAATCCTATCAGTTTTCCCCATTTTTATTTTAAGCACAACCCACTCTACGAAGCCCTGTTTACAGGGCACGAAATTAACACTGGACCACAGGCCCGAGGCCAGTGATTTTAACATCGGTCCAGTAAACTCACAACCGGACAAGCCCGATGGTCTTGTGTTTTTCAACTGAATAACAATAATAGGCTACCTCATTGTGTAGTATTTTTGTGAAAAAGTGTTGACTAGGAATCTGATAAATATCTGTCAATTCTCTTCAGTATCGAAGTACACTACACATAAGACTAAGATTTTCTCTTAGTGCTTGTTCAACTCATTTGGATTCTGGTCTTGTAAAATAAATTCTGGTCCAGTAACAATTTTGAGTTACAAGCCCTGCGGTCTTGTGGATATTTCCACCAAATTCGAGCCCTGGTTTATAATAGCAGTAAAAACAAATGGATGATCAACAAGGGTTAACCTCCTGAGAAGTAAAACATATTGTTCAAGATAAACCAGTAACGGAATGTGCTTGCACCAGACTTAACAAAGATGCAAAGTAAGGAGGACTGGAAACTGAGACAAGTATTAAGGCAAGTAGAGAAATTACTACAGAGAAAGATGGTGACAAGAACATCTCTGGAATTGGAACTGGTATGGGAACTGAGTTGCATTTTGTATTTGTAGGAGACTTTAGTCCCTTTGTGTTTGTTCCTTGCATAGACATTTGGAATCGGTTCACCAACAGAAGAATCTACATTGCTAAGACGCTGCATTGCTGAGATGCTTCTAATAAGAAAGGCGCACGCTGGGATAATAAAGAAAAAAACCCAGCCAACTCAATTCAGTTGATGCTGGTGATCACACTACCGAAGTTAAAAAGTTGAAACAATGACGGTTTACAACATCTTTGTGGAAAAAAGAAAGGTAGAGGTGAAACATAATTTCTGTCAACTGCAAATTTAAGCAAGACATCAGTTCAAAAGAAATTGTGAGTGACCATCAGCTAGTAAGGACTCAAGTGAAACTCAATCTCAAGAGACAAGTTTACAGACCCAATACTAGGGTAAAATGTGATGGTAAGAAGTTGCAGAACCAAGTGATCAGGAACAAATTTACAACTGAGCTGAGAAACAAGTTCTCAGTGCTGGAAGCTATGGAAGACCCTGTCCAAGAAAAGTGGTAGCATTTTGATGAAGCGTATAACCTGACAGCCAAGGAAGTATTGGGAACCAAGAAAAAGAACTGAAAACCATGGATTGGAGAAAATCATGGAAGAAAGTTGACAAAAGGAAACTCCTCAAAAGAAAAATTTACAGTACAGGGTCTGACCGGATAAAACAACAACTCCATTTAGAATACAAAGCCAAGGATAGAGAAGTGAATACTAATTTGAGAGCAGACAAAGGTTATAGAACGATTGGAAAACTTGTCAAATGATGCCAAGCAAGCTGCAGAGAATGGGCAAAATATGAAGACTTTGTCATTACTTTACATTACTAAACTATATGCAACGACAAACCACGACATACAACAAACCCATTTGAAAGTGAAAACGACATCCTAACGGAGTCAGACACAATTGACCTAAACCCTGTCATCAATAAGTAAATCAGACATGAAACTAAAATAAAAACCTCAAGAATGGCAAAGTAGGAAGTCTGAACAAGATAACATCAACATTTCTTAAAACAGACACTGAAACAGCACTGAACAAGTTACACAGCATCATAAATGACATTTTGGAATCAAGAGAAATACCTGATGATTGGAAGAAAGGGCTGATTGTAAAGCTACCAAAGAAAGGTAACTTAGCAGAATGTGGGAACTGGAGAGGGATTACACTTCTTCCCATAGTGAGCAAAGTAATAGGAAGGGGTTTAATCAACAGAATTAAGAGGGGAACTGAGAGTAAACTCTGACCTGAACAGGCAAGGCAAAAGTACAAGGAAGAGTTTTTGTTCTGAGGAACATTATCGAGCAATTCATAGAGTGGCGAACATCCCTCTACATGAATTTTGTTGACTTCAAAAAGGCATTCAATTCAATACACAGAGCCAACCTTTGGGAAATCATGAGACAATAATGGTATACCTGGGAAAGTCATAAACATGGTGAAAGTTATGTACGCAGATGGCATACATTATAAGAATAAGAATAATTTGGAAGCCAATCATCCTTTCTTGCAGATAAGAAGCTGAATTGTGAAGGATGCGGCTACAACGTGTTCGAGCCGCAGGCGTGCAAGAGCGCCCTGAGCAGCCAGCCACATTGACCCATATATGATCATGGAGCATAGCCTGATGTGCTTGATTTTTCCGTAGAGAGAAAAACCCTTGTATCAAAGGATATAACCAACGCACAACTCTACTCAGGAATGGCCTTAGCCGGGTATCAAACCAGGGTCACCATGGTGAGAGGCAAGCGCTTTACACACAAATATCCGGGCCAATCTGAGAATGAAAGACACAACAAGAGAAGAAATTATGTCCAAAATAATAAAAGACATATTGACTAACAAAAACACAGCAATGTCACTTCGAAGAGTGTACAACCAATTCATCCTAACAACCATGACTTATGAAGCAGAAACTTGGACTACAAAAAATGAGTTGAACAGCAATTGAGAACAACACAAATGAGCCATGGAGAGAAAAATGGTACATTTAGGGAGGGTCTCAAAAGTCAGAGCATTAGGAACGTTTTTATTGGATTGGGTTCCAGTGCATGCTCATGGACCGTTCCGTTGGACTGCCAGAATGTTCCATTGGAAAGCTCAAATTATTAGTGGGCGTATTCACTCTTGTAGGATTGCTCCCGTACTTCTGCACAATGATGCAGTCCAGCAGAACATTCTAGCGGTCCAACGGAATGAGAGTAGTCTTAATTTGTGCATGAGAGAGGGAAAAAACCCCAAAACAAGAACATTAAGTATAAAATTGCAAGATTGCTGGCAATACTGATGTCAAATAATAGACGTAGAGCACAACAAAGAATTTGATCAGGGTTTTGATTTATCTAGTGAGACCAATGAGAACAGACAGATAAGTGGGAGATCCTTTCTATATGGGTGGTTTATGATCTACCCAATAAAAAACTCCTCACAGAAAAGACTGAATCCTAATTATTATAAAGGGTGAAAGTAATTTTAGTGGAAACCACCAAACATATGGCTAATTAATAAGAGAGGAAAATTTTGTCTTAGAAAGATAGGCAGAAACCTTTGAATTCCAGCAAGGAAGAAAAAAATGCTCACAATCTGCCAAAAACTGATGGATGAAAGCTCCTCTTGGTTGCATTTTTACAATGCCCAGATTAAAGAAAGATATTACAATCCATAAAATAATCATGATGTATAAGTGATGGACCTCTCATGTCTTTCAATATAATATGTGAGGCTCTAGGCCAAAACTAGGCACTTCCTGCCAAAACTCACAACTGGATTTATTAGCTGGACGAGAATAAAGCTTTACAATAACATTAAATGATGGCCTCAGAAAATTGTTACGAATGTTGTCACCATCTTATTGATATCATGGCTGTTTTAGTTGCCCTCAACTTTTAATATTTCGTTACTTCTAGAGAACTGCCCCGTTTTGGAATGACATATCTCATTATGACTCCATGTACAGAGCGTGTACTTAGAATATAGGCAAACTTAAACATCACAAGACAAAGCTATTAAATCAAATTAGAAAATAGGGTGACTTGACACAACATCAAACAGAAGAAAACTTGACACCACGACAATGAAATCAGAGGTGGATCACTCTACACATGCACAGTTTCCAAGAAAACAATTAGGATGTGAAAAAGCAATGTTTCTTTAATGGTGAAGGCCCTATTTATAGACATTGTATCAATCTCTGCAGAGCTCAAAATTGGGGTGAAATTCCACAAAACCACAGGGCTTGTAGCTCAAAATGTTTACCGGACCAGAATTTATTTCACAAGACCAGAATCTTTATGAGAAAGAGCTTTCTACACAGTTTAATTCATGTAAATTATTTTTATTTAGACAAGCACTACGAGAAGGTTCTTATGGGCTAGTAAATTTGTATAGTTGTATAAACACCAGACTGAAGGTCAACATTTGAAGATCATTTTTTTCTGTTAAAGATATTACACAGTGGCTATTATTCAATTAAAAAACACAAGACCCCCGGACTTGTCAGGTCATGAGTTTACTGGCCTAAGGTTAAAAACACTGGCCTCGAGCCAGCGGTCCAGTGTCAAATTCAAGCCCTGCTCTGATACAGCTAATTGGCTTTATTCAACTGGGAAAAAAAACAGTACGCAATTGAAAACCTAAAAATTGAAGATTTTATTATGAGGCAACTCTAAAAAACATTCCCCTTCAAGGCAGGATATACTTTGGGTAAATATCAAAGACCAGGATCTTCACTTGGTGTATCCTAACATATGCATAAAATAACAAACCTGTGAAATTATGGGCTCAACTGGTCATCGAAGTTGCAAGAAAATAATGAAAGAAAAAACACACTTGTTGCACAAAAGTGTGTGCCTTCAGATACCTGAGTAAGGCTCCATGCCTGAAGCCATTCTAAGTTTCAAATTGTTTGGTGAAAAATTACCCTTTTCTCTAAAAATACATTACTTCAAAGGGTGTCAATGTTTTATAATATCAAGGGCTCTCCAGTGCTCTTTACAAAGTAAGTTTTTATGGTTATTAATTTGTTTTGGGAGTAAATACCAAAGGTATACATGTACCCTCCCTTTCACCCTGACAGACAAGACTAGAGTGAGGCCCAATTCCTCCTAGTTTTCACTTTTTTGGACTTAAAATCGGAATGCTAGACCCAGTAATAAGGAATTTTTCTTTCGGCCTGCAGACCCAAATCCTATAAATCCTTCACTTGGGCAATTGGACAAAGGAGGAAGTGGGACTGTGATGTTAAGATAAGCCAATTTACAGAAATGTATAAAAACCCAGCCAATTACATGTATATTGAACTAAATTGTAATTTTTACTTTTTTTCTAAAACAGGTCAGCATTTCAAAGGACGTTCATTGCAAATAAAGAAGATTGGAATGTACATCTGTACTGACTGGAGCTTCCCTTTCAGTGTCCCTTTGAAAAATTTACGGGATGGGTGTTGTAGACTTACCTGTCAAGAGTAAGTTATCTTGTGTCTTGCATCCAGTCAAGCTATGACAACTGACAAGGAGTACATCTACTCATCTGCAGACCACCCCTGTTATGCCTGTAGGTCGACACTTCCTCATCCGACTTTTTTGTGGATCATCACAGAAGGTACTGGTGTTTTATCCGAGGTCTGTGAAACACAAAAGACAAACAAAATATTTTTAATTTTCAATAAATTGAAATACAGCCAGTCAAAAGGCTCACCGAGGCAAACCTCTAAAGTATGTTTAAAGAGACCCGGAAATCTATCTATATTTTGGTTACTGGATTTTTTTCCTTTCTTAAACATAAGAAAAGTTTACCAAATTGTGGCCATTAATTTAGATTGTTGCATCCTGGGGCAGAGCTAGATGCAAGAGTTACATTTGCTAATTGACTTTTGCTATATGCCTTCTTGAAATTATCAATTGCTATGGTGGGCAGGGCATAATGAATTGGTTTAAATCAAGATACACATCAAGTATTTTACTCCCCCGATGACAGCATCAGCCATGCAGTCTTATTATTAATAAACAGTGTTCATTCCAGCGATCTTGATTTTGACCTGTGGTATCCTAGATCATTCACATCTCAATACAATCTTTTTAGTCTCCCCAAGGCAATGATCCTGCCTTGAATGAAAAGGAAAACAAGTTCGAAAAAAGGAGTACAGCGCCCCAGTTACTGGGTCTAGCAAAGAGGAGTATTTTTAAAATGGAAATAAAATGCAATATCAATTAAAAAATTAATTAAACTCCCTAAAAAACGGCGAACGGATTTGGAAATTTTTCCTCCTGAACTATTCATTTGTGATTTTTTTTCATCTCATTTTTGTTGTTGGGGGGGGGGGGGGCAAGGGTTCCGCGCAAGGGGGAATGCTCCTAGTCCTACGTCCATTAAAAAATCAAATAAAATCCTTAGAAAGTGGGGGCCGGATACATACATTTTTCCTTTGTTTATTTTTGTAATATCTCATTCTGGGGAGGGGGGGGCAAGGGTTCAGGGGAGGGGGGCCAAGGGTTCGGGGGGGTGCTCGAGCCTGCCCCTTCCTCCAAACGCCACTGGTGCCCAAGGGAAGGCACCTTATAAAATGTCATCTCGAAAATAGCATTACTTCCCCAGTTTGCACAGTGGTATTTGAGGGTCGTATCCTGTACTGACACGCAGGCCCTAGACTACGACGGGTATGTTGAGCATGGAGGTATCTCCATTGTATGAGATGAGTGAAAATGTGCTGACCAACCACGCACAATGGGCCATAAGTAAGTGTCATGTTTTCGGCATGCCTCGGGAAGGTGCCACAAAAATGGACATTATTTGGCTTTGGTCGCCAAGTTTTATTGGGGGTAAATAGACTCAGTTAACGCTTGGAAACTACAAGTATACTTCCAAAGTGTTTTCATGTTCTATAGGCTGATAAAACACAGGTTTTGAAATCAAAATATTTTCTTACCTTTCCAGTTGAACTTCAATGACGCCATCTTTGTATCCGTAGAGGCGTGTTCACAGGTTGTGTGACGACACTCAAATTGCCATTCATTTCTACTATTTGCATAACACAAAAGATTTCGGCCGTGTCCGAAACGGCGACTTCGGCTACAGCTACAGCTAGATCAGCGCGTCTGCCAGTGTTGAAGAATAGGCAGACGCGCGCGATCTAGCCGTAGCTGTAGCCTAAGTCGCCGTTTCGGACACGGCCTTAGTCTGCTAAGACGTTGCATATGCAGATTTTATGTAAATGATGTTTTTTCCCATAATCCTTAATTAAAAAATATGTGATCAATTTTCCCAACTCACATATTACTGCTCTGCCTGTTTTATACCCATTCAATGGGCCGAGGAACCACTTTCCAGGTTGTTGGTTTTAAAATGTTCGGAGAGCTCGTAACAAGACCAGAAACCGAATTTAATTTTGTGTTTTGTATAATTATAAACTAACTAGGTCTATGCCCTTTTCTGTTTTCCTCGAAGGAAAGTCGGGTATCATTTTGAGTTGTCGTTACTGTTAGTTTTAGCCTACAGCAGCAGACAACATAAGACTAGCTGAACAAGTTTTGGCGGGCATAAACTTTTGGCCATCTGGCACGCGAGATTATAGCGCCCTCTTGTGCCAAAGCAAACCCCCAGTGATAGTGTTCCTGTGAGTCAAGAATGATACCGTGAAAATGCCACTAGATTTTTACTTTTTTCAGAATGTTAATTTAATAATGTATAGTGCTTGTACAAATTCACGCCACCCACCTTTCTGCTGACGAGCAGTGGACATCATTTTAGTGAGTATAACTAATTATTGCTTTTTATACTGTGGGGCTGAAACTTCCAAATTGTCTTTTTTTTTCTTCGGTTAGGCCTAGATGGGTTGTTCGTGTGAAGCGTTAAAGTGATTTTGAGAAAAATAAAAGAAAGTCACAAGCTATAACTTATGTAATATGACTTACATTTCATAATTATGAGTTAGCGTAAGTTATAATTATGTCTTATATCTTATAATTATGATATCATAACTATGACTTGTGCTATAAGTCGTAAATGAGATGTACTACATGTAGGCCTACGGCCTAAGTCATAATCATGACTTTAATTTTCTTTTTCTCTCAAATGTCCCTTTAACGCTTCCTTAGGTTTGGATTCCATTGCAGGGTGAGCTATTCCCCTGCCCCGCAGCAACCAGGGTCCAATTTCTTGGCTCTGCTTACTGCAGAACTCTGCGCTTATTGTGTCCTGTAATGCACACAGTTCTATAGGTCTGTAAGCGCAGAATTCCGTGGTAAGCAGAACAGTGAAACTGGGCCCTGCATTGCAACTGGGCCCTACATGTTATGTAGTGTGCATGACATTTGAGCCACATACAATTTCTAACAAAGTTTCAAGCTCAGAGTAAAAAAACTCATAGGCCCATAGTTATACTAACCTTACTAATTGTATTTGTATTTTGATCAGTGAATAGATATTATAATACAGAAGACAACTTCACAATGTCAAGACCAAGACCTGGAGGTCCTGGAAGGGGTCATGTGGGAAGAAAAGAGGTCACAGATCTGACCTACATGTTGCATGATGAATACCAACTTGAGCGAATATCAAAAGATGAGACATAAACAAATTAATGTAAGACTGAAATCAGTGGCATGACCAGAGAGGGCGTGGTGGGGTGGGGTTTGATGGGGCAATGCTTTCAAACACAATCTTGCCTCAACACTCAAACTTAAACTCAATGTTTTCCAGGCTTTGGTAAATTATACACAAACTAAATTGTGATAGACCAAGACAAATGTGTTCTTCCAAAAATCTTTTGTCTTTGTCCTCAGAGATTATGGTCTGTCATCTCTGTTTACCGGAAAGATATCAATATTGAGAAGCATTTTGGATGCCCAGGAGAAATTCTGCTCCATATAGCTAACTGCCTGCTAAAGGGAGTAAGAATTTTCTCTCACAGTCAAACCTCAACACTTTCATACTTCAAGTTCATGCACTCTTGCTGTGTTGACTTTTGAAACTTTGAAAAGGGATTAAACAAACTGATTGAATCTTTGAGTAGTTACACCATCTTTTTTTTAGAACCACCACAGCACATGAGTCACCACAAGAAACTACAGGCCTTAGTCTCTATTTAAACAAATAGAACACATTTCTAGAATACTCTCCGACCACAAAAATGGCACAAAAGGGTTGCTAACATGTAGGTAAAACATCTTATATTGTAAAATACTGGTATTGTGTTTCAATCGCTGGGTTTTATTCATTCATGATCAAGTGTGCGCTACATGTACTAATTATTCAATAGACTTGGTGGGGAGAGTTGTATTGACTCCCCAAACATAATACATGCAGTTGGTTTAAAATACAGAAATGAATCAATCAAAATCAGATAAGACTGGTGTTGGATTTGGAGGTAAAGAAGTGTCAATGATCAAGATTTTTAATAAAGTAACTCACACTTTGTGTTCTGTAATTCAGGTCACAGAGCTTGTGCCTTTTTTGTAATAATAGCATGGACTCGCAACCACTCAGGATCTTGCAGTGAGGCTACGTAGCCATCTGCAAGGAGATTGGACTCAAAGAGGTGTTGAAGGAAGCCAGGTTACTGGACTCTGGATTTTATTATGGTGACAGGGAGAAGAAGTTGAAGTGCAATAAGATGCAGGTCAAGATTGCTCCTAGCGAGGTTGCTGAGATAAAGACAGATATTCGTAATCTGAACACCATTCAACCATTGGTAAGTTTTACTTCAAGGATCACAATTCTACTTGTATATAAAGATTTCTAAAAAGATGTTTGTTTATGGTCATGAAACATAATTTCCTTTTCTTTGGACTGTGCATGAAAGAACTCCGTCAGATATGCACCTCAAAGAAAAAAGAACACTGAGGCCCAAGAGTCATATCACATAAATACATTCCACAATGTGTTCACAGTCAAAAAATAATTTTAAAGTACTTTTGTAGGATGAAAGGACCAGCCATCGATTTCACCAAACTCTTCCTAACTTAGGATTAATCTTAGGACTTAGGACGAGTCCCAACCTTGCACTGTAACATGTAAACTTTAAGATTAATCCTAAGTTAGGACAAGTTACTCGTCCTAACTCGAGATAGGATTAATCCTAGCGTTTTGTGAAATCGGCTGCAGAAAATACTGCTTAGTAGTCTTGTTTTAGCTTGGCAAAACATGAGTGGGGCACCTGTCGCAACAATGTTGTCACAACTTTTGGCCCGTAACATGTTTCTGTTAAGCAAGACTTTCCTGTGCTTAGCAAGTTTTCAGGCATACAGGCTTTATGCAATTGGACCTTGGGGTGCAGCAATTAAGATATACTTTTAAGATTCATTTTTAGCCTGCTGCCATAATAACGGGCCATTCTATGTATTGCCATATTGGGCCAATTTGGGGTTCTGTCTCAAAAACTGGTTTTTAGCGCATATTTATTTCAAGACTGGTTTGGACTAAAGTGACAAACCATGTTGTACTGGGAGTGTTGTTCTGAAAAGAATGAGTAAAAAACAAAAAACATGACGAATTGCAATTATTTGATAATTTATATTTAAAGTTTACCCAGTCAGTTTTCATTGTGGTTTTTTACGTTTATTACTTTACTTTCAATTAAGTCTACTTCATTTAAATGAGAAATACTCAACCTTGCCCCCCTTGCTTGAGGGGTCACACACGTGAACCCCCCAAATAAAGAGTGGAGAGGTTGACTGGTCACATTTGGACTGCACATACATGACAGACATGGCAGATGAACTGGAAGAGGTCGCGTATATGGACATTAAAAAAAATCCTCCACCTTTTATATGGCAAGCCGAAGGGGAAAACATAATTACATAAATAAAAACATACTTTATATAAAATGTTTATAAAAATAATAATGTATGTTGCATATAATGTACTTAAATAATTTATATAATGTCTTACAAAAATACCATTCAATGTTCCAAAAATATTTAAAAGTCACAAATATATTTTCAACTATTATTTGAGGAAAAATATTTTGGCGCTGCGATAATAATTGTTTTCCTGACAAACATAATAATTTTATGTACAAAAAATATGAATTACAGGCGAAAACATAATTTGTACAAAAATATTTAACTATTTTTATGATACAAAATGTTTTGTTATTAAAGTATAAAGTAGTATAAAGTAAATATAAAGTGCCAGCGAAATATTGGCGCAGGCTCGGATAGCGCTCTTGAATTCGAGGAGAGAGAGAGAGGGAAACAAATAGGCATTCCTTTTTGTGCTAAGTTTACAAATTTAAAGTGTTGGCTGAATAACGGCACAAGATGGCGCTCTGCCGAACCTGCCGACCGAACATCAGCTGTGAACGCGCTGGTGAAATTTGCAACATTGGCAAATCATGGAAGTAGCTACCTCCATGGGCAAATCCACTCATCAAGCGCGGCATTACCTGTTCTGCAACAATTTCTGGAAAGTGTTTCAACGTTTTCTTCTCACCTTCGAGTTAGGAGGCAGCGTACCATGACCAACTCACAGGCGCAGGCTATGAACCTTGCGGCTGCGTTTTGATGTTTTTTTCTTTTTATCTCTCGATAAACGCTTCCGTTGATCATCACCCTCTCCGTCTGAAGACGACTACAGCACAATAAAACGTAGCCCGGACCACCGAAGTTCTTTTTACCTGCGTGCTACAGCATCTAGGCCCCTATGTCGTCTCTAGAACCAAAAATTAATTTTAAACTTTGGCCGGGGTTTATGCTTGATGGACTAAACATTTCCCGGCGAATTGCCGCGTTTAACAGTATGCCCCTGACATCGCAGTGAGAATAGACGTACCTCCACGTGCCTTATTCAAACTGTAAAATTGGTAGTCTTTATGTTATTATGTTTTGATTAAACCCATCGCTGGGCCACAACTCTTGGTCTGCTGCCAATCCACAACTTACATCATCTTCCGGCACGTCCTCTTCGCACGCGTGTAAATGTCCAAAATTCCCCACCCAGTGCGGGTTTTTCCTCTTTGTTTCCTTGCCCCACTCCACTGGCCGGAATTTTTGCGTCCCCGTTTTTGCAGTTAGTTGTAAATAGACACGTTCGATAATACCACCACAACTGACGAAAAGGGGGAATAAATATCAACGCTCATTTCTAACTGACCGTTTCCGAACCAATCTTTAGCATGGCTAGTAAATGAGTTATAGTTTTTACCCTAAAATGCCGACCAAAGAAACACGTATCCCCAAAACACGTTACAGTTGCGTCTTCCATCAATTCGAGGAACACAATCCTGAATACAATGTTACTGCAGAAAACCACTGCATGTGTTATATAATTCCAAATTAATTTCGACATACGTAAAGAACTATAAATTAAGTACACTTAGCCTAAAAAATAATCATTACAAGCCGCCGTGTAACGGAATCCACCGGTTTTTTGTTAGCCTTCCTGGCAGTTTTACTGACTCACAAGGTCGGACAAAGTACCCAAGCATGCAGTTTCTAAATATTAAAGCGATTTAGATAAAACGTGAATGTGAAAATTAGACAACTTTCATTTTTTGAGTGATACCAAAATTATTTTAGATTGACGGAAATTGTTATAAAGGCAGCCTGTCTGTTTCTAAGAGCAAATGACACCGAGGCGTTATTCTCCATGAGGAAATTGTACTAGCATCTATCGGAACATTTCAAGGGATACCAAGGCAATGACCCGCCGGGTCATCTGAGGCATTTATTTTTCCTCCGTTGTCTCCGTAGATATCAATAGTAGCTGGAAATAAATAAATAAATTCGAGTGCTTAGCGCCCTCTTTTGGAATAACAGCGTCAGGTAAAAACATGGCACCCTCCGTTTAGTGTTCATGTCAACACTACCGCGAAACTTAAACGAAGACACCGTTTGACAAGTCCCACTCATCAGTGATTGTGTTGGCTATGTCCATACATGACTGGGGAATTTCAATCAGGTAGGATACTTTCTGATAACTGTACTTTAATGAAGACTGTAGCTTTTCATAGACCATAACATTTAAAAATTATAGGCCTATAATTCACGTCCTGTCATGCCTGTCGCTTATGTTTTGATTTGTTTACTTTTTTAATGAAAAGCTGTTCAACTTCATTCATATTTGAGTACATCTTTCATGGGCATGGATGATGGGATCATGTATAGAGTTAGAGTAGAGAGGATGGGGAAAAATATCCGTATCCAGTCACCACTTTTTCATTCGTTATGAAATAAAATAGTATCTAATTTACTCAAATGTTAATGAGATATTCCTTTGATTGAGTAAAAATTAGTGAAAAAGAAAGTGGTGGCAGGATAGGGAAATTTTTCCGAGGATGGTAATCTGGTTTTTCTAGGATTCCTGTGGTGTCCTGTGGCATAACCTATGTAGCTAACTCTTCATAAACAGATAAAGTCATGTTATTAATATTAAATTTTGAGTTTCATTTGTTTTTAAATTGTTAACTTGGTTGGCAACCCTCGCAAGAATCTATTCTTAGACCTAGCTAGGCCTTGTTTTAGTAAGACCCATTATTAACTAAGGCACTGTACTTTTTTTTTTTTTAAGTTTTGACATCTTCGGTCGCAGAAGATGTCAAAATTTTTAGAAAAGGAGTACAGCACCCCAGTTACTGGGTCTATTATTTAAAAGTATTAGACTCTACTTAGGCCTACTGTACCAACAAAAGTATAAAACCTTCCCCTATCTGCGTACCCAGCCACTCCTCCCCTCTGGCAGTGGGGCGCTGTACTCCTTTAAAGAAAAAATGATGGCTTTGACAGTCGTTGAAGTCAAATTTTAAAAAGGAGAACGGTGCCCCAACACTGGGTTTAGCCATCATGGAGGAAGGTCTAGCCACCTCCAAAGTGTGGTCAACATGGTCAAGAACTGTAGGCCCTACACTTTCTTGAATGGGCAAGATTGTTTAAATACAAAACTCAGCTCCCCACCCTGACCTTACTCTACATGAATGGTTACGTTTTATGATTTGTTATAACTTCAATTATGTTGTAAAGACGTGGCAGCTGGGTGGAAGGAATCAAATTCAAAGGTGCTGAATCTGACCACTACCACTTTTCCTTTTTCAATCATTAATTCGTATGACCCAATAATGTCAATAAACTGTCTCTGAGCCTTTTGCGTTGATAATTGATAGTAGGCCTAAGATATTATTTGTTTCACTAAACATTAATTTGTGAACAAGGGTGGTTGGAATATGTTTCACTTGCAGCATTTTCCCCAAAAATATTGTATGGAAATGTTATTATTGATGCAGAGAGGAGCTGAGTCACATATAATTTTTTAGTGCCAGTGGTAAATATTAAATGTAGGCCTAGATTATACATTTGTATGTAAGTTTTTGAAGGGATGTATCTGTGATATTCGTTGCACAAAATCAGACACTCAGTTTGAGAGCATTAGCAATAGCAGTTAATTAGCAGATACACACATCACTGTACACACACATGCTACTCTATGAGCTATACATTATACCTAGTCTAGTAGTACAGTATTAAAGGACTTGTCTTTTGTAATACAGTTTAAAGAAAATGTGATAGACGGAGTCTAAGTATGAGGTTACCATGGTTACAACCACATAGGCAACCGCTTTATTCGCGTCAGCAATGGATGGTCTAGGACTAGGAGTTGTAGTTGGCACTCATGATTGTGTACACTGTTACCAAGGAGACAGCATGTCAACTGGTTTCATCAATGGGTCAGCTGCAGGTCCATGTCCAAAATAGTATGTTTGTCCCAGGTCATATTTACTTTAGATCCCGCACGTCGGGGAGTGTCAAGTGTTTGTATGAAGATTTATTGACACTGTAGTTTTTGTTCAATAGGCCTAGATATTTTGTACTCGCAGTAAAAATTGGCAAATTTACGCGCTATGAACATTCACATACATTTGTATGCATTGTCCAAGAGGTTATTGATACACAGTTTGCCATAGCATTAGACAGGTATTTAGTTCAAGGAAGTAAGTACTTTTTCGCTGTAAATTTTATTGTAATACCTTGTTAACTTTACATAATCAGTTGAATGTATGAAGTAGGCTTCATGTTAAATATTTAGGCAACACTAAAGAAGAATGAAGGTAGGCCTAAATAAGTTGAATGTAAACATGTTCTAAGGTAGATGGTATTTGAGAGTAACCTCTGTGTTTACCATAAGACATTTCTCTCAGAAAATAAAGAAATCTGAGGAAGTCACGAACACCCTATAAGGCCTATTCTATTAAGACACATTTTTTAAAAAAGTTTTTGTAGAGGTGCGTTGGGACACCACTGGCATTAAATATTAGGGCCTTATTCAATGCGAAGAAATATTCAGATGTGTAAAGACTCAAAATGTTGATTAGCTTTTTTTTTCTTTTTCCAGTTCTTACATGACATGCCTGTTGTCACCATGCCTCGCCAACAAGCACCGATGGATCTCACCCATTTCATTCCTGATAAGATGAAAGAATGTGATCGCAAATTACGGGTGAGAACTCAAAGGGAAGGGGGAGATTCAGAGGGTCATCAGTGGGTTAGTGTCTGGCTAAGAAGTTTTGATCAAAGGTTTCTTCCTAAACAGTTATTCGACGGAAGGGCTTCATTATTGGTGCATTTAGAAGAGTGAATGCCCCAGAGTACCAATGCTTGCGTAAACCAGTTCACTTCACAATGCAACGTGTTTGTAGCAGGGTGTCTAGAAAACTCCTGGTGGTGTTTAGGGTTAAAGCTGAACATGGAAAAATCCAGTGGCTCTTTGTATAAGAAGAACATCTGAAGTCGACTCCGGTGATAGATAGTCACATTATATTACCTGTAATCTGTGATATTAATCCCCCACCTTGCCACCCAAGCCTTTATAAGGCATCTACGCATGTTACTTGTAGTCAAACTCTAAACTCTAAACTCTGTTTTTGTGACCTTGCAGCAAAAAGATGAAAGAATCGTTGCTCTGGAAACAGAAAATGCAATGCTGTATCTTAAACTGGCACAGGTAGGTGTGGTATGGGTAAAACAGGAACACATTCTATTTTAACCACTAGGGAAATTGTTTAATCAAAATATTAGTGAACTGGAAAACAACATACTTTTTTAAAGGGGAATGTATACAATGTTGAACTTGTAAGTGTGAGCAACTTTGATCAAGGACAATAGTTAACCATAGTTTATCACATTTAAAAAGTTGCCATTTTTAATTCCTGGGAAAAACCCCAATAAAACAATACACGAGTATCAAAGTTTTCAAAGAATCATATATAAAACAAATCGACAAGTGCTTTGTGTTTTTATCATTCTTGGGATGTCTTTACTCAATCTATGTTCCTATCTTTCTCTGTGCTTGTTCCGTGAGACAGCTTCAAGGTGAAGTGATCAGCAGCCGCGAGGCCATGGGTCATCTGAAACGAGTCATGGATGTTGAGGATGATACACAGCTGCGTGTGGGGCGTGCCTGCTCGCAAATCTATCAGAAAGTGCAGGTACAATTACAGCTCTAAAGCCTCTTTATCTGTCTCTCAGGATTCACCCTGTTGAATTCAGCTGTGTGCCTATCGACCTGTTACTAGGGTTGTGCATCTACATTTATTTCCAAAACGATTAATTGGAACTTGTGACTTCCAGTTAATCATTTAATCATTTCTCTTGATTCTAATCGCAACTATAAGTCAATATGTAAAACTGTCAACAAACTTTCCAGGATTTTTCAGGATTAAAAATAGAACAGAACAGCCAGTCTTCATGCAGTTACAAAACCACAAACTACATGTGTGGGGCGTACGCAAAGCAAAATGTACAACAAATGGAAGGGGATTGAAAATTAAATTTTACCACCAACTTGTGTACTACTACATCCATCAGGCTAATTTTCTTCCTACTTTTGTCTAATTTCCGTTTTTTTGCCCTCTGGAAAAATCTGAAAAACCGTGATTAAATAGCCTGAAAAGTCTATTAAGCCTATACCACATGTACATGTAATGCAGCCCTTGTAATTTCTTACTTTTTGCCAAGCACCAAATATCACGCCTGGTAAATTTTTCTTCCAGCAGTGCGACTTTCATACTGTAGTTCATAATGAGACAAACACCCACCTCCAAGTTAAGGTTACTATTTTTACCTATCCTTCTATTAGGACACTAAACGTGACCTCCTGCAGCTCCGTGACCTTGTGAGGTCAATACCCAGTAAGATGACCTTTGACCTGACTTCACTCCAAGACAAAGCAGCCACTCTGAGTCAGTCGCTCATTACAGATAACTTGGATATGAAAGGTACGGATGAACAAAACGTTGAAACTTGGTATTATTTTGATATCAATTCTCAACAACTTGAGATTTCTAGACAGTTTTGCAGTTTATTCTTCATCATCATCATCATTATTGATCGATTGCCTACGACTTGCATTTGCATCAGGCTCGATGATCAATGTCTTGAGTTCGTCAGCTTGCAACAATTGCATGATGTAAAACGCATATTATACTTCAAAACTACCACTATCAATATCGTTATGATGTTATTTCTTGGGACACTAGAGCTGAAGGAGAGGTTGGATGAGCTGGAGGAAGGAATCAAGACTGCTGAAGAGAGATACACTAAGGAGAAAAAGAGAAGAAAACAGCTCCACAACACACTGGTGGTAAGTTAGGTTGATTGTTGCTAAAGAAGTTATTCTCGCAATGAAAGGCAAACACAATAAAAATATTGCATCAAACAAAATTCTAAAAAGTGACTCATTGAATAAACTTGACTGGTACAGAGTTCATGCGATACTCTCATGTGACTAAACTTGATCATTCAACATGAATTATTTTGTGTTTGGATTCTTGTAGGAACTACGAGGTAACATCAGAGTGCACTGTAGATCCAGACCAATCATGGCCCGAGACTCTAGGCAGGGCTCACAACTGGAGCAGGTGGTTCATGTAATTGACGATGTGAGTACAAATCTATAATTTGAAATAGCTGCTAAGTAGACAGAGTAAAAGACTTCAGGCATCCTGTCACCATGGTCAAGTGGTTAGACTGCAGGACTTGTGGGTAACAAGGTTGTGGGTTCGAATCTGGCCTAAGCTAAGCACTGATTTCACAATGGAATAAGTGTCGTTTAGTTACTGAATCACAATTTAATGATGTGTGGAATTTTTAATGATAGACGTTAAACCAATGTTTGTTTGGACAGTTGTCAGCTTGGCGTCTATATCCCCTTGAGGGAGCTTTGCCAAGTTTCCTGGTGGGGAAGATCATCTAAACAAACCCTGTTTATTTTAAATAGCAAAATTATTTGTCCTTTGGACACCTTTAATCGCCCAAAAATGATTTGGAAAATATTTGGGTTTTACCCTTGTACCCATGTATGATTAACCACTGTATACTCAGTCCTTTCTGAGTCCTGCGGACAAAAAATCCAAAGGCTTCTTGGGTGGGGGCTCGAACCCATGCCCACCCACATTCTAAAGCAGATGCCTGAACCACCTAGCAAGCCCACTGACAAGAGGCTGTAGTTTTAATCCTATGTTTTATTTTTAGTCGTGCAGTCATAATATTAAAACAAGACCAATTGGACCTTGTACAAGATCCGATGAGCCTTATAGGCCTTGCACTAACCAAGATTTCAGGGACAAGGTTTGCATTGTTATTGTTTTTTATATGTACAGTTTATGTATATTATCTTATCAACATTTTATTGTGGCAGGAAAACCTATCCGTCAAGTACAACAAACCAGGGTCTGGAGCCACCAACAAAATGTTTGAGTTTGAACAGTGAGTACAAACAAACAAAGCAAATTACACGCCAAACGCTTACCTGATTTTGTTATGTATTTTATTCAAGGTAAATGAAGAATCAATATCAGATCTGAATAAACATAAGGTGACAGCATTTCACACAATAGCATCAGTACCAGTTGTATACTGACTTACATGTACATTAACCCTTACAGTCTAGATTCCTCCTATCAATTACTCAAGTAAAGGATTTAGAAGAACTTGGCCGGCAGGCTCATATTACCATTGCTTATTACAGGGTTAGGCATTCCAATCCAAGTCCTAACAATGGCCAAGTACTAACAATTTGGTATGGAGTTACATAGGAGATGAGAAAATGGAAGGAATTGGGCCGCACTCTAGCCACACACACTGCCTTGTTTATAAGGGTACAATAATTATGAATATTTTGATTCAAATTTTTCCCTGCATCTTTATTTTCGTCTTTCTCAGTGTTTACTCGCCACAAGATGTGCAATCTGAAGTATTTGAGGAAGTACAACCTTTGCTGACATCACTTCTCGATGGGTGAGTTTATTGCTTTTGTAATGTCGTCCCTTCAAGGTCGTTACTTTCAACTTTTTTATCAACAAAAATACTCTTTTTAAGTTTTCATTTCATAATGCCCCACATTGTTTTCATCTAAACGCATTCTTAGAACCCAGTTGTTGTTACTAGCTTTCATTTATGCGGCGGAGTTATTTCTCTATTGTTTTCAGTTATAACGTGTGTATCATGGCCTACGGACAGACAGGCAGTGGGAAGACATACACCATGCTCGGAGATAACTATACTGACCTGCACAGAGATATCGGTGAGGAGTTAGATGTGCATCCATCAGATGGAGTCATACCAAGAGCTGCAGTGGAAATGTTCAAGTATGTACATAAGGGTGACCCCAAGGTTCAATGTTTGGTCCCTATTATTATATACATGTAGGAGTAATTGCTCATGCAAAAGAGGTATCACGGGGTTCCATAGTTTGCCCGTAGACTATGAAACCAAACAGGTTTTTGAATACGAGTGTTGTCAAACTAAAACAGTAGTGATATGAGAAATACTCTTCAAGGGATAGCAAGAGCAACAAAACCAAGCTGACTTGATTGTTTATGGAGTTGTTCTAAGTAAACTATGTTTCAAGAGAAATTAGGACAAAATTACTTTGTCTTTTGTAGAACTTTTAATGATCCCAGTTAGTTTCCTGACCGAAGTGCAAGTTTCAGTTTAGCTACAACAATAAATTAATGGTAGAATTAACTTCACATATGCATTTTGTGCCATCTCTTTGCAGATTGATAGAAGACAAGCCAGCCAACAGTCACAGCCTTGAAGTGTCCGTCGTTGAGGTTTATAACAACGATATCCGGGACCTGTTGGAGCCTGATGCTGGTGTAGTCAAACTCAATCTTCGCACCGGAGATGACGGCTCAATGGAAATACCGTCACTTACACAAAGGTAAGGCAATCAGTAATTTCACCTAAAAGGTATAAGACGGTGAGAAAGCATTGAAGTTATCTGTGGTAAAAGAAATCATTATGTCCTAGTTTTTGTTATTAGTTGTTATTTTGTATTGTGCACTTGCAAAGTGAGTTTCAAAACAAATTTGATTAACCTTATGCATTGATATCATCACACTGCCATCAGAGCAGTAAAACGATGATGAGACAGCGGAAATGCAAATCTATTTATGGGCAGCGCACAACCTCCTTTTTACCTCTAGCAGAGGGCGCAGTTCTCAAATGACATCATAGGCATAAGGTCTATTCTAGATGAGGTTTCCATTGAAACCATGCTCCAGAGATTTCCATAACAAAGTACTTTTTTCCCATTCAATTTTATAAGGACCTTAGTAAAAATACTACAATTTAGCTCATGAGTAACTTAAAACAGGTATTTCAAGTACTAAAGAAGAAATATTTGAACAGCAAAAAGTGTGGATAAACAAACACCCGCTGTAACACATCTGAAATAATATCATTTTTCTGTCCTCATTTCAGACAAGTGGAAAGTGCAGCTGAAGTGGTGGGGATTGTACAGCACGGGATGCTGCACAGACATGAAGACGCCACGTTTGTACACGCTCACTCCAGCCGCTCCCATCTCATTGTAACGCTCACCGTCACTACGTACCCTAGAGGGGCACCAACCACAACACCGAATGTATCTAGGAGTGCTTCACCGGTAGCTGAACTCCCATCACCAGGTAAAAAAATCCAGCACCATCATATTTGTTAGTCTCTGCTGATCAGTCCTCTAATTCATCATCATCATCATCAAGGCTTTAGTTCCTCCACCTGTAGGACAAAGCCCCTCCTCATAAAAACTTAAATTTACCTCTCTCTCTAGCCACTCTGGTCCATGTAGCCGTGCCCATGTGTGCTGTTATTTCATCTCTCCATCTTCTCTTTTGCCGTCATCTCTTTCTCTTGCCTGTTCTAGGTTGCCATTCTGTCAATCGTCTACTCCACCTGTTGTCTTGGACCCTAGACACATTGCCTACCCATCTCCTTTTGATCTCCTCTAATTACCTGTTTATATACAACAAAAAGCAGAAAGTATTAATGGTTGCAAACTGTTTACCAAAACAAATTGTCCTGTGGATAAAATGGAAAGATAGTTAATGGCCCTACCTTAAGTCTTTAGACTTAGACATTTCAAAACTTGTATAAAAAAATACCTTGTAATTTTGTTTACTGCAGGAAGTTTCCCATCCAAGAGCGTGAGGCGTAACATGTCGATACCTGCCATCTCATTCCAAGCAATCTCCTCTCTGAGTGGAACGCAATCACCGATCCAATCGGCGAGTGGTACACCTGTTTTCTTCCCTCAAAGCCAGCCAGGCGTCGTTAAGACCAAGCTGCAGCTGGTGGACCTGGCAGGAAGCGAATGCGTTGGTGAGTATCAACTTTCAGATTAGCTGAGATGAGCGGTCTAGTCCGTCGAACTCGACGTGCAGGGTTCTACTCCCTGCAGAGGTCCTCTTATTTAAGATTTTTTTCCTCAAAGGACCCCAAAATACCAAGTATGAGGTGCTATTATTATAATTGTGTGAATTTGCTACAGGTATGTCTGGGGTGACAGGTGCTGCCTTACGAGAGACCTCCCACATCAATCGGAGTTTGTCCGCTCTGTCTGATGTACTAGCTGCCTTGGCCGAGGGCAGGTCTCATGTACCGTACCGTAACAGCCGTCTCACACATCTCTTGCAAGATTCTATCGGTGAGTCAGGAATATTTGGGCTCAATTGAAAACACCTGCCAAATTATATGAGCTGAAAACCAGTCAGGATCATGGTGCCTTTGGACCAAATTTGTCAAACCACCAATTTTTTTTTAGATTCACCACAGCTCATTGAGATATTTTTGAAAATGCTGTCACAGCAAACCTCACTAGATCACGATTACACTTTTATCTTATTTTGACTATAAAAATAGAATGCATTATTACTACATACATACATGTACTTGTACAGACCAGCTGCTTTAACTTGAAAGGCATGCAACTACTGTAATTCGAAGGAATGTGCAAAGCACAGCAAGTCTATGTACCGTCTTTTTCAGTTTTCAATGGCACGGCTGATGAGAAAAAGGAAAAAAAAAGAGGAATCGACAACATGAAATATTGCATCCCTGCATAAAGCAATGCCCATCAGACATGTGCCAGATGTGTGGGCTTAGCAGCCCTGAAATAGTCTTGCCAGGTATTAACCCGCAACCTTGCAATTCCCTTAACATGCAGGCGGTGATGCTAAGCTCCTGGTACTCTGCTGCGTGTCACCGACACAGGCTTTTGCAACAGAGACGCTACAGTGTCTTGGATTTGGAACCAGGGCAAGACAGGTGCAGCGAGGGCCAACTAAAAAACGCAGTGCATCTGGTAACAGTAGCATAACCGGTAGTGGTAACAGTCACCCAAGTAAGTGCGCTACATGTATGTTGTATGTAGCCTAATGGCACAGCCATGTACATGTATTATCTGCTCAATTTATTTTAAAATGATGTCAAATTATTTGATTAAACTAAAATAATATTTGTTATTATATTTCAGTAAGTAGTTAATTGTAGGAATACTTAGGATCAAAAACTTTATGCTTTGTCTCTAAATGGTTGTGTGTTGACTCCTTACATTGAATGCACGTCCACCGTTTCCGCCATTTTGGAGTCAATTTCTTTGTGAACATTTTGACTCAAAAATGGCGGACAGGATATAGGTGTGTGTAAGTGCGCTGGGTGTCGTGAAATGGGTCAATACCTTATACTATTGCATCTCATTGTGTTCTTCTTGGCCCTTCAATACAGAAGGGATAAATGTATTTTTAACATGTGACTTTCAACTTGTTCATCTTAGGTCAAGGAGGTGATATGTCGCCCATAGCTATAGCCAGAAACAGGGGCCATAGAGCGAGTATTGCAGTCAGTAAGTATGACTCTTTCAGGCTTTCCAAACACATCTTGGGAATAAAGTCTTATTTCCATATTCTTGAAATGGATTTTTTTCAAATTGTTCCGAATCCTGCCCTTGTTCTTCTTTGAGACCGAAGGATGTTTTACTCTTTTTTTTTAGTGTTTAGCTCAACAGACATGAAGATTTTTATGGATATTTAAGATGGTGCTATACCAAGATACCTATAAATGAGATTGAGCTTAATTCAGTTATGAACTTACAAAATGAAAACCTAAAAAAAAATTCGGTTTTCAGTAGACTACGGTTGGACTTAAGTGACAAACATTAATTATTACTTTTCCAACGAATAGTCTCGTAAACAATACTGATTCTATCAATTATATATGTATGGCTTCTGACTTGCATCCCCGAACAAACATATGGACAAAATAGGGAGACTGCCAACATGAGGGCTAGATAGCTCAATTGGTAGAGCACTGACGAAGGTCACAGTGTATGTCCCACTGTAGTCAGTTTTTCTTTGCTCAACCTAAAATTTACCGAGTCAATTTCCCTTATGCTTTTATTACTTGCAAAATATTACAAATGTCAAAGCTATATCCACAACTTTCAAATGTAAATGTTTCCTGGAGGCAAGATTGAAGTCTGCAGTTGCTTCAGAACTCCTGAACTGTGATTGGTTATAAAAGTTAACATGGTTAATGATAGTTATTCATGAATTTTAACAACTGTTGTTGATCAGGAAAGTTAATGATGCAGGGTCAGAGGTCACAATTGACTAATGAGTGTTTATCCCGCAGCCTCTTCTGGATCCTTACTACCTGTCCCTCGACTCCTCAAGGAATCCCATATGAGACACAGAGGTGAAGATATCTGCAACCGAGTATAACACACCTGCATTTGCACTAACAAGCAGTTATACTCACCGCACCCGCCACTAATAGTTTGTCTCTTATAAGATCCCCATGCGAATTAAATTGTTAAAAGTAACTTGAGCGTTTACAGATCTCGTAGTTGTTAAAGGTCATTGTTGCAGAGTACTGCCAGCATTTGCACTAACAAGAATTTTCTCATCATACATGTCATAGCACCCGTCACTAATAGTTCCAGTCGTCGTTGAACCTCATGGAAAATGAAGTCGTCTTTTTAAAGGGAAAAAAAATCAAAATTGATTTTGCTTTTGAAGAACTATTGACTTCTTTTTATTAAAGAAGTTATCCCGGGGTGTTCCTTCTGGCTACTGCTCATGGTCATTCATTATTGCCCTCCAGAGGGCCAC
Organism: Pisaster brevispinus; assembly: GCA_023634235.1. Lineage (NCBI taxonomy): Eukaryota > Metazoa > Echinodermata > Asteroidea > Forcipulatida > Asteriidae > Pisaster > Pisaster brevispinus. Next base: position 14,965,434 of record JAMKCF010000007.1, on the reverse strand, counting down.
ATGTCAGGTGACCAGAAGGACACTTAAAGTATGCGCTGTAGTTTGCCATTTTTTAGAACATTGCTTTGCAAGCTTTTTTTGGTGCAAGGAGCTCATAACCATTCCAAATTTCGGCAGCACTTGCACCAGAAAAAAAACTTTCAAGATCCAGTTGTGTTTTAATATAGCATCTGCTGCTGAGGGTACGGCCAACATTTTTAACTAAAAGAACTTTTACTCACACTACATTACTAATAGCTTAAGTCATGATGTATCCCCTTGCCAATTTATGCAAATTTATGCCATGTTTATAGTTAAATACCATTATTTTGGGATGGCATAGGGTTCAAGCGTTGGTTAATGCATTGCCTAATAACCGCCAGCAATTGCTCTAAACAAGAAGTTTAGTTTATAGATCCATCCAGCACTAACAGTTTCATTCTAGCTAAAGATCTCTTACTAGTTTATGATGCCATCTGAACATTTTTATTGGTAAGGAAGGAGGAGGTAACGTCGCAAAGTTTGAATGAAATGTCTGCAGCTGTGTAAAACGCCAGCACTTGCACATCACAAAATTGTTTTATTCACAAGCCATCCAGCATTCACAGGAATACTGATCACCCAAACACCAAAGTTTACACAAACATTTTCATGATATGAATTTTACCCATATTTAAACTTGCACTTATAATAAGTGTATGAAATCCTGTTTAACAATTGGGTAAACAAAGACGAGACATGCATGAAAAAAAAAAATCCAGAACTTTTTGTGAGGAAGTGGGGGCGGGTTGACCCCCACTCGTTGACTAAGCTCATTACCATACCACATGCTCAAACAAGTTGCACTAAATGTAGAATAACAATCCAATAAGCTGCACTATAAACACAAGGAATGCATGTAAACTAAAACAATTTCTGCTATCTCTGCTATCATAGCACTCGATGACGATTCTTTTGTTTTGTTTCTACCCAAGGGAGTGTGCCAAATTTGGAGACACAACTTGCTCAATTTAATGCTGGTCGTCGATCACCGAGACCTGCACGCCCTGCTGTCAACAGGAGTGACAGCTATCATAAGTAATGAGCCTAACTACAGATCAAAGCTACTTCCAATCGAAAGCTCTGTCGAGACCAAGCACCAAGGGAACTCATGGTCAATTGTGTGTCAACCAAGGCTGCAAAGTAGTGGCCAAAAATTATAGCTGTTATAAATGGACCCAACATGGCCAACACCAAGATGATGATGATGATGTCAATCTCTTAATAAAGTTAAGACTTTGCAGGTCCAAGTAAAAATAAAATTGTGTTAAACCGAACCTGCATTTTATCAAATGTCTCTAAAACAATTTGTTTGTCATGATACGTAGTTGAGCTGCTGGCATATTACACATACATGTACATTGTAGTTTCACATTTTGTTAGCAGAACAAGTAGATGTGTGTACTGGATAGTAAGGAATGATAATGTGCTAACCTGTTTAAAAGAGTTTTTTTTGTGTATTATAAATTTGTGGAACTTTTAACTTTTACAATGACTTTTTTTTAATATTGAGTGACAGTACTAAAGTATGTAAATACTCAAGATGTACATTAGATGTACAGTGTATGTAAATACAATTAAGGAGTTTGATTAAAACAGTCAAATAAAACAACAACACTTAAATGTTTGTTTGTTTCTTCATTTAAAATGTAGCAAGCTAGCTGTCAACATGTAGCAGTTGTTTAAAAGAGGAACACCCCCCCCCCTTTGTGCACATGCACACGTTGGTTCCCTGGACCCAAAACTCACTTAAATGAGAACACAAACGTCTTGAGTTTACCTTGGAATCAAAACCGACATTTATTGCTGGATAAACTTGCATATTCTTGGGCAGTTTTTCATCTATGTATTTATCAAACAAAACCACCACCACAAGTACACATTGCCAAACACAAAAGGCACAGATTTGTCACTGACAACAAAGTACGTATTTCACAATTTAAATCTGTACAAACCCGAGACAATCAAAAGGAAATGTACAGCACTGATAAGGATTGTCTTAAAAAAAGCTACCTTGGGCACCTGTCTAACATTCTTCTAATTGGGCTGTGTACAAATCAAACCAGCAGGACGTCCAGGCTCTGTGGCTCTTTTGTAAACATGTGATGTCACAGGTCACATGATCAGTTTAATGTAGCTCTCTTTGTCCTCAAAACAGCATCTTTCAAATTGTAGGCCCGATGTGTCTTGCTTACAGTAAAATCTCTTGACTAACTACCCGATTATTTTACCATTACAAAATTTTATTCCACAATTTCAAGTAAACACGCAAAAAAGCAAAACTTAAATAATGGCATGCGATAACTATTACATCACAAAATGTACAATCAAAATTCATTGAGTAAAATATTTAAGGACAGAATGTCACAATAATTTTTAAAAAGTACACATTGTAGGGCTAAAACGAATGTTTAAAAGAAACTTAACTATTTATTACACAAATGTTCAGCATGAATAGGAAACAAGAAGAAATGTTCAGTTTTAGATGCGGAAAGAAAACCCACACATTAAGTTAAGGACTGAAAACCCAATCCACATGCAAGGCTCTGAGTCCACAGAGGTGAAAGAAACCACTCAGCAAACTTGATGACATTTTCTTTTCAGTTTCACGGCAAACAGATCCATAAAAAATGTCCTTCCTCAACAGTTACTGTATTTTGAAAAACTTAGAAACAATCTGTCAAGTGTGTTATTCTAAATCTTATATTTAGCTAAAGAATAAGTAGAAGTCTACCATCTACACAGAAAGTGGATGTTTGGTATTTCATTAATCCAATAAAATAATCATACGATTGTTCGACATGTAGATCAATGGGAGACTTTTGGGGACACTAGGTGGCAGCAGACTTACCAGGTACTATAAATTCATTGTTCTCAGGAAATGTGAGCATGCTCAGTATTACGTGAACAATGGAAATTTACCTGGCAAGTCTGCTGCCACCTAGAGTTCTGAAGTCACCCATTCGGGATAAAGATTTCTTACAAAGCATCTTCCTTTCTTCTCTACAAGTCAATTTGTTTAATTTAAAATACTTACTAAAATGTGGGTTCAATTTAATAACATTCATTGCACAAGGGAAAAATATTCCTTACCAAATATTTCATCATAATTTGTCTGGCAGAAGGATGTAAAACAGAAGGATGTCAAACAGAAGGATGTCAAACAGAAGGATGTAAAACAGAAGGATGTAAAACAGAAGGATGTAAAACAGAAGGATGTAAAACATCGGCAAAATGTTGTCAGCAAATTGATAACCCTAACCCTCCCAAATCCTCTCTTCAGGAAAATGTCCGATTGTGGTTGATTGAGGACTATACACATGTAGGCCCAAATAACAATTGTTGCTTATCACTAAACCAGCCATAACAATCTTGTACATGTACTAGCGCACACATTTTGGTGTTTGAGCAGACTGTGTTTGAGTGACCATAGAGTAGAGGATTGAGGTCGACTGTGGGCAAGTGGGCCTCGGGAGTAAGGTTTTTTTGTCATTGTTTTTAGGTGCATCAATTATTTTGCAAGAAAACTGGTCAGGAAATTTTGTCCATGTTTCCGCCAGTCATTGGTCAAAAACATGACTTACACATGTATGTATTAACCATTTTCTTAAATGTGAGGCAATTTCATTGCATACAGCATTCTGCTGGGGCTGGGACAGAATGTTGTAGCTGGCAGAAGGCCACGATTGCAACAGCTTTACATCCCGCTGTCATTGTTTGTGGGATAAACTATGATGAATATTTACCTGATTTCAATATAATTATTTCAATTTTACTGATTCACAACTTGTATCGAAGATATTGTCAGTTTCTTTAGACAGGATAAATTTTTAAGTCAATGCATTTGAAAGATTGCATTTAAGGAGCATTTTATACAAGCTTTTTTTTTGCAAACAATGTATTTCAAATAAAAATTAAGTTGATTTTCATTAAAGGGAGTGTCATAGATTGGTTAAATACTCCAAAAATGAATCCATAAAAACCTAATGGGGGACTTTAGGAATGCTAGGTGGCAGCAGACTTACCAGGTAAATTCATTGTTCTCCGTAATGTGCGCATGCTCAGAACTGCGTAAACAATGGAAATTACCTGGCAAGTGCTGCCAACTAGCGTTCCAAAGTCTCCCATTGGTAAGAAGTACTGCAGCTGCTGATAGTGATGGCACAAACTTTTTTATTTGAGAAAAGATTCGCTTCAAAATCAAAGTGATATGGTTTGGAAAAGTTTTCACCCTAAAACACTTGTATCGTTTCTTAGTCTGAGGTATGGTGTCCGCAAATGCTGCGGCCAGAGATATGGTTGGTACCTGCTGTCACCTCTCTATTAAGCATGTCAGATGGATTTGACATTCTTATGAAAATACCGTGAACATTTTTTTTGCTTTTTTCTTAGCAAGTAGACATTGAACTCGGCTAAAACTTTCACCTGTGACTTTTATTGTGCAAATGTATCTTTCTTTATAATTGTGCCTATAAATCAGCATTACTTTGACAAAAACCAATCTAGGACCCTACCTTTAAACTTGATAAATTATAATCTGGCAGAGGTAGATTTGACTGCAAGTGATTGGTCTTGCAGTGCAGCCGACAGTTAAAAATTAAAAGCTCATTTTGAAACCCCCCCCCAAAAAAAGTCAAAAAGATCTTTGTCTTCCAAAGCCAATCGGGCTGAGGAAAAAAGATTCAAATGAACGAAATAAAACCGACAATTAAAAGATTCTGTAATTGACCATATTATTAGGAATTTCTAGTAAAAATGAATCAGTTATCTTTCTTTGCTTTCTTTTTCTGTTTCTTAGTCTTTGGTTTTTCTTGCACGTTCTTGGCCTGATCACTCTTCTCAACCAACACTTCCTTCTTGGTGGGACCCTCCTTCTCCGCATCATCTGTTCCCGCAGAACTTTTCTTTGTTGGTTTCTCCTCTCCCTGCGTGTCCTTATCGATGAACTTTGTGAAAAACATCTGAACGACGACCATCAACGACGTGGCGATGAGTGTTGCTGCCCTCGGAAATGGATCACCGAGGATGACATGGGTGTGTATCATAAAGGCGGACGCTAGGAGGACAATGAGTTGAGATGCTTGCAAGGAGAACCGCCCAGAAAGGAGGACCATTCCTGCTCCTCCGGCCATCTCCATCCCTCCCACGAAGTTGCGGTAATCCGAGGCCTTGAATTTCTTGTCCAAGTACGTGCGCAGCGGAGCGACCCTTGCATAATTGACAAAATGCTTTTTCTATAAAAAAAGTTAAATGAACAAAATAAAATGACACATTTTACAAAATTTATAAGCTGGTGTTACTATGAAACCACTACATTTTGCAACTTCACAAATTCTCAAATTCAAACATGTACTCTAAGTCTAATACTGCCCGCAAACTTACATCAGACAATCTGACAATTTTGTTTGCAGTAGGTACATGTGATGTACAATCGAAGAATAACAACGGAAATTCATTTAAACCGATTTACACTATGGTCATGATGGATGCCCTATGTGGTTGGTTACCATGGCCTGATGGGTTTAGTGCTCTTGCACAGTCGCAGTCTCAGCCCTTTCCCTTCCCTAGTTGCGATAATCTGAACTGTAATTGTGATAATCGAACCCACAAACCCGGCATTCTCTATAAACATGATAAATGAGCAGATTTCTAAGCTAATTTAGTAATTAGAGATGAGTAGGCTGGTTCAAATCATGTTATTATAAATATTAATATTATTAGCAGGGGATACAGCATTATAATTGTAATATTGCATCTGGAACTTTAAAACAATCTGGACATCTTTGGTCGTACTTGCGAAGATGCCAACAACGCAAAATTAGACGAGTACAGAGCCCCAATTGCTGGGTCTACTTCCATGTACTAGTCTAGATAGAAGAAGTTAACGATGAAGAAATACCCATAAAAAAGTAACACTGTTTTTCAAATAAGTTTCCATATGTTTAAAATTTGTTATGATCAACGAATATATACTTATTAATAAAGAGTAAGACAAGGACAAGGGAGATAATCGATATTAATTAACTTGTTTTATGGAGAAGACTCATTAGTCATTTTAATTTTTTAAATTTCAGTAAATATTGTATACCATATCATTATAATAACAAACAACAGAGAGGAAGGAAATACCAGGCACACATTAACACAGTATTACATTTATAACAATTTAAACAATAACATGTTTTACCATATTCAGATGTAAATCTGCATTCAACTTTGGATTGATCTTTCCGAAGCCGTTGTAGACAAAGAACAGTCCGAGAACTGTGGCAATAAACTTCATCGTATGCCTCGCCATTTTCTCTCTTTGTTGTGCCGTGAATTATGCCAGCAAAAATGCCGAATCCAAGTGAACAAAAAACGGACGAAATGTACGCCTTGTTTTGCCGGCAGCTTCGTCTGGGTTCGTGTAGCTCTGCTCTGCAAAACCTCACAATTAAAGGACAAGGGAAGTGTAAATAATAAATTTGTGAACTTTGACCCGCGGAACCATGTGCGTAAAGCTCGTTATCCTCGCTCTCAGGGTTACACAAAAATGTACGTAAAACATCTATAGGGACTCGATGAGTCGATGCACTTTTGAGTACAAGGATCTCATTGCTCATCAGCCGCGGCGTGTGTGTGTAGAGACAGTCAAATAAATCCCCTCAATATTCCAATAAAAGAGAGCGTAATTTTGGAGTATTCTTTGCAAGGCAGTATTTGTAAGTGATTTTCCTTCGGTATCGAAGTATATAGAACAATGTTATAATTTAATGATGATTATAATCGAGATTCAAGTATGGTGACCAGTTTCCGGACTAACGTTATATAATATAGTTAGCGATAGGCCATCGGCAACAGAAAGGACCTATCGATCCATTGGGTTGGGGGGGGGGGGGGGACTGGGTGATCGAGGAGGGGGAGCAGTGCATTGAATCACAACAGTGCAGCTAGTTGAGTAGGGAGAGAACTTTACAGTTCCCAGTTTATTTCTCTAGTTCTAATGTAGTGGTGTTCTGCAGTTAAAAGCAGAACAAACCCTGACAAATTATCATAACTAAACTTATATAACTTAAGTTATATTTTTGTTAAGTTAAAAAAATCTGATTATTTTTGTTTAGGGGTAGGGTGGATTTCAAATGCGAAGCATATCCATTAATAAATAATCTATTTCCCCTGCCTTTCGCCTCTGTCATGTCTGTAAAAGTCTGAGGACCCCCTTTAAATCCCATCTCATCCTCGGGTATCTCAGACTGGAGCCTTGAGCATGTTGAGAGTCCTTGATAATGATGAGGAATGGGTTTTCAGTCCCTACCTGATTGTGTGGGTTTTCCCTATTTCAATTGGGATCTTCCTTCAAACATCTAAAACTGAATTTGTTTCATATGGCTTAATATTCATCCTCTTACCTTATTGCTCTTCCACTGTTGGATGTGTAGTAAAATGAATAAATAAATAATTATCCCCAAAATATTCTCAAAACAAACAAATTATATTTCCACAAAATCAGCCATCCTTAATTATCAACTCTATTAATATTAATAAGCTGGTTGCCAAAGTTGTGTAGTACCACTCCATCATCAGCAAGTCTTAAGAATAGGTAAGCAGCCAGGATTTAAGTTAAGTCTGTCTAGATGATCGGGGGGGGGGGGTGTGAGGTCAAGGATACAGTACAGAGGAAGTTCAATGGGCTTCCTAATTATGCGGCAGCTACACTATTAACACTTCTCAATTTTTTGTTTTTTGCAGGAAGGCACAATCTGTGCCTGGAGTCTTGGCTACAGTGAACCCAGTTACTCAATCTTCCAAACCCACTTTGTGGATGTTAAAAAATCCCAACCATGGGGTTAACGAAGCAGTACCTGCGCTACGCATCCAGCGCTACCTTTGGCGTGGTAGGCACTCAGAAAGCTAATGTGTTGTTCGTGGAGCTCCGTGGAGTCAAGGGGAAGTATGTTGCTGCTGCAGCATGTGAACATGTCTTCATTTGGGATCTACGTAAATCTGAAAAGGTGAGGTTAAAGAAGATCAGTTTGGTCGGATGGGTCAGATTTTAAATGTGTTTTGCAATGTTAAAACTAGAATTATGTGCTTTGTGTACTATGTATTCATTGTGGTTAGAAATCGGTTGCCTTGTTGAGCCCCTTCCCATTCAGTAAAACATAAAACTTTAACCTAGTTTTTAATGAAAAGCCGGGCTCAATCTAGTTGCAAAAGAACCCTTGTGGGCACAAGTCTGCAAATTTTTTTTAACAGGCTTTGGGAAAGTGCTGAGTATACAGTGCTTGATAAGGTCAGTGTTTGGGCAAAAACCAAATAATAAACTTTGTTATCCCCTACCCGCCAAGAAAAGATGTGCCAAAGCTGTCAATCATTGATGTATTAATCTTGTAGATGATGGTCCTCCATGGAGACAAGTCGGAAGTGTCAATCCTGGCCAAGAGTACGCAAGGCCAGACCTTGGCTGTAGGCTACGCAGATGGAACGGTCAAGCTCTTCAGCCTTGCCACGGGTGAAATGACCGTCACGTTCAGTGGTCACAAATCGGCCGTAACTGCACTAGGTTTCGACAAGGAGGGGTTGAGACTAGCATCTGGCTCCAAAGTGAGTGCCCCTTTTTAATTCTTCTTCTGATCAACAAATGTTTTGCTCAGTAGTCTGGTGTTTCAATTATCAAAGGTTTTGAGCTCTTTTACTCACACATGTTCCTGAAGATGATTTTTGAATTTAAGTTATACTAACCACGCCCAACCACTCAAATTCAAACTGCCATTTTGTTTAACTCTTTGGTTAAATGGGGCAGAACGGTCATTTGCCCGAAATTTTACAAATTTAAAAGCATATTATGTACCTATTTCTTATACTGGGTGAAAAAGTATAGTTTGCTTTCTCTGTCCTTTTTTTCTTGCTTTGCCAGAATTTTCCCCACTGTTTTGGGGGGCAATTCTCTGGGTCATAGACCTGGGTCAATTTCCCTGGGTCATAGACCTATGGTTTTGTTTGATTCTGTTAGATTGAGGACTGCAATAGTAAACTCATGATTTACATCTAGGATCAAGCAAACCACCAGAATCTAAAAACAATACTTTATGGTGTTGGATTTTGTTACATTTTTTGGGTTGTAGGTTTGAGGACAATTGCCAGTATGTCACTCAAGGGAGTTAGCGTTGATTGTGGATCTTTAATGTAGATATAAGATTATATTCACACATTCCATTGAAACAGATTCTAGACGCAGAGTTCTGGGCGATTTTCCATGAAGCCAAACATCCGATCTCGTACTTTTTCTTGTCAATGAATTTCAGGACACTGATGTTATCGTGTGGGACGTGGTGAATGAGAGCGGCCTGTACCGACTCAAAGGCCACAAAGGTGTCGTCACTCAGTGTCACTTCATGCAGAAACACAACATCCTCATAACAAGGTTGGTTACATTTCAGTGGCGTGTCGTGGCCAAGCGGTTAAGAGACTCGAAAGCTCTGCCGTTTCTGATCAGCAGAGTGCGGGCTTGAGTCCCGTTCGTGGCGTTTGTGTCGGCGAGCAAGATGCTTTACCATAATTGCTTTTTTTCTTTGGATGGGACATTAAGCTGTAGGTCCCGTTTACCAGGATTGGTAGTGCACAGAAGAGAACCCAGAACACTTTAAACGTGGAAGTGTAGAAGTTAACCCTGGTGTTTCTGGTTCACATAGCAAGCACCCTTGTTTACAGGTTTCCTCAGGCTTTGCGAGTTACAGTGATTAAGTTCACTTATGAGGCATCCTTGGTTTCATTACCAGAAACAGAAAAATACTAGTCGCATTCCCTTAAAGTGATCCCTCTTCTGCCGCTTCCTATATTGTATCTAAAACTTGGGTGTGATCCCTGGCTTTTTGGCAGTTACAGGTTGAATGACTTCTGACTGGCACCCCCGAACAAAGATATTGACAAAATTGGAAGACCACCAACATTAGGGCTAGATTAGCTCAGTTGGTAGAGCGCTGGCACGTTAATCCAGAGGTTGCAGGTCTAAGTCCTACTCTAGTAAATTTTTCTTTGTTCAACCCCAAATTAATTAAAATTTACCCTGTCGGTTTCCCTTTTGGTTTATTACTTGATTTTTTATAGATTTGTGAATTGCTTTATTTCAGCTCTAAGGATACGTTCGTCAAATTCTGGGATATCGACACACAGCACTGCTTCAAGACCCTCATTGGACACAGGACAGAAGTAAGTCTGTAATTCCTTTCTACACAGTAGCTCAAATGCTAGAAATAATCTAGTTGACAAGGTTTAAGTATTAGAAGAACATTACCATGATCTGTATTTGACATCAGGTTTGTATAAAATTGATGTTACCGTTTTGCAGGTGTGGGATTTTGTGATAATTGAAGATGACCACCGACTGGTGACAGGTGCAGGAGACAGTGAACTGAGAGTCTGGGACATCACCTTTCAAGATGAGGTAATATAGTAATGAAGTATTAGCTGCCGAAATTTGTGGTCACATCGCACCTACATGTTTTTGCCCCTTTCCATGGTCAGCCGTTTGCTTGTAGAGCCTCAAAGTTAGGACAGCATTGACTAGAAGCATTAAATGACTCTGTATTGTCACAGTAATGTAATGACTTTCATACAAACATGATTTCATACAAACACGGATTCAATTCAATTCAATTCAATTGTGGTTTATTTTTAAAAAATACATCACCAAATGGAAAGTCAAAGACTAAAGAAATTTGGTTTACAATATTACAATTTAAAAAATGTCTTATATTAAATACAATATTAAAAAGATTACTGGGTAAAAAGACAATTGATAAACTGATTAAGCATCTGAATTAAGCATCTGAAACATTGATGGAACTGGCGAGTTTCTGTATCTTTTGGTTCTTATTTGTAGGTAGCATGTATGCAAGTAGCAAATACTTATTAAGAGTTAAGAAGGGATGAGAAGTTTCAGGCTTTTATCTGAGTTCAGACTTTTGATGACTGCCTGAAGAACAAAAATGGTTTAGGTTAAGGTTAAGATGAGATACGGCGCTCTGCCCATTTCTGATTTACGTTTATATCATAGTCAATGAAGCTTTAAACATTAAAAAGCATGTGATTTTACATGTTGGGATTAGAACACGTGTCAGTTGCCCATACATGTATGTAGGCAACTTTTGTAGGCAACTTGCAGGCAACTAACTTGAGCGAGCGCCATGATGAGCGCCATTTTGGCGGATACCCGCGCTTTACAAGGCTTTACAAGACATTATTATGATTATTGTTATTATAAACTGCAGTGCATGCATGCAGAAGGAACATTTAAGTAACACAGGTAATTTTTCTTACTTGGCCCCCCCCCCCAAACAAAAAATGTGTAATTCAATATGATTTACTTTTCTTCTTGGAGATTGCTTGGAACTGGTAGCCTATCAATTGCCTGGTGTGACATAAAGTGCTGTAATATTTTTTTAACCATCATTATTGATTTCTTACTATTAGATTGAAGAGGGGGCTGAGGTACCGGCAAAGAGGCCGCGACTGTCGACCATTATTGGCGATGAGGAGGAGGAAGACATAGAAGACGATGATGAAACGGTACGTAGGCTATGCCCAAGATGTGGGTATCTTTTTCCTGGTAGGATAATCAGTTACAAGACCTTTCCATGATCTGATAAACAAATTTGAAAAAAAAACTCCCTGATTGTGGAAACTTTGTTCCTATGTTGTTGAATTATGTCTTCTTGATTGTTCCACCATAACCTCTCTGATTGCAAGAATGTTGACTGCCCTGTTATGACCTTGTTCATTTATTTCTGATTAGAGTATACTGAGTTGCCAGTGTGTGGGATCCATCATGCGTAAAGGGAGTCAAAGAGTGGTGTCTCTCTCCACTGACTGCACAGGAAGGGTGCTATCTTGTCACGTAAGTTACCTTTAAAAAGGAGGATTGTCTTCATCATTTTCAACTTGAATGAAGGCTAGATTTTCTAATGAAACCAAATGTTCTTTTTAAGTTGAAGCAAAAATACATATAGCAATCTGTTTATAAATACAGTTTCCCCTTTTTATATTATACAAATAATTGTTGAAATAAATATTAAAAAGCATTCTAAAATTTGGACGAGGTTGTTTGTTTTTTGGAAACCCAATTTGTGGATCACGCCATCATTTTTGGGACCGTTGCATAGGTTTAATGATAACATGAATGTCAGTTGGGCAAATCTTAATTGTTTATAAGAAACCGGAAATAGAGGTCAAGTCTTATTCTCAGGTTTTCTTCGCTGATTTGTGAAATTTATTTTAGTTTTATATATTTCATGGCTAAATATTATTTTCTCAACAATATAATATAAGTTGTATAGCCATGAACCACGTTAAACTCAAGTATTTGAAGAATTAAACTGAATCAAGCACACGTAAAATTAAACATGGTTGGGACCAACGTGGTCCCTTAAATTTGAATATGCACGAGACTTGCACAGTGCATCAGGCTGTAAAAAGGACTTTTAAATGTATTTGCAACATACCAATGTAGTGTAACTCCTTCGTACTGATGGTACCATTGTTATTGAGTTGCACCTTTTAGTTTTCCGCTTGACTTTCCAACAGGGGGCAGATCGTAGGTTAGAGGTTTTCCTGGTACTTACTGAAGAGGAGCGTACAAAGTTACTCAACAAGAAACAAAGGAAAGCCAGAAAGAAAATCAGGTAAGTAAACTAATACTGCAAACAAGTGGGAAGCACTTTATGAAGGAACCAAGCCCTCATCATCAGGACCCAATTTCATGAGCTGCTTAGACACTAAAAGTAGCTAAGCCTAAACAGAATTATGCTCACCAAAATGAGGTTACCAGCCAAACTAGCATACCACAAGTACAATTTATGACTGGTATCCTGCTCATTTCTGCTGAGCAGAACATTTTTAAGCCATACTTTCTGCTTAAGCAGCTCTAAGAAATTGGGCCCTGGCCACTTCGGTAGTTGTTGTCTGGCTACTTTTACAAAATTAATGTTGGTTGGATCAGACTGATAACTCAAAGGGAATTTATAGAATGTTTGATTTTTAAACGAGCACATTGATGCCAAATTACACTTTCTAATATTGATAATAATAATAATGAAAACTTATAAAGCACAAAAATCCACAAAGGTGCTCATGGCGCTAACATAAACAATAACATATACATGTACAATAATCAAAATGAAACATAGCCCTATAAAGCTTAGAAGAAATCCAGAATACAATACATGTAGTTAAGAAATGCCAATTAAAATACAAGTAAAAAAAACCTAACAAATCATTTACTCAAATAGGCCTACTTGATTGAAAAGATGAGTCTTTAGGTTTTTTTTAAAATAGGGTTAATCCTACCGCTTACTAGCACCCTCTCTTAATTATATGCAGGGGAAAAAAAAAGCTTGTGTGAAGACTTTTAATCCCAACGGTTTATACTAAGTCTTAACGAACACATCTCATATCTTCCTGATTTAAGGGAGAAGGAAACTCAAGGAGAAGAAGAGGAGAAGATTCTTGAATCTTTGGCTGTGAAAGATGAGATCCAAATCTGCTGCATCTTGGAGGCTTCCAGTAAGATAAGGTAAGGTAATGGCTGGATTGACACTGACTGAATGCACATGCTATGGCGGGTGCATAGCCTGTTTGTGTCTGCAGTTCTTGTACAGCTCTTTATCACACATGTTAGGTATCACAAAGCACTCGGTATTTTTACAACAGGTATGCAGAGCTATGTTTGAATTACGAGACCCATATTAGTAGCACCCTGTGAGGGTTTACAAGGTGATACGGTGCAATCCACAGACAACTGTGTCGGAAACACTGGGGCAAACCTCTTCATCTTGAGCTGTACTGGGTTCTTTTTATTGTATTAACGTCCCACCTGAAAGAAGCAATTATGGTAAAGTGTCTTGCTGAAGGACACAAGTGCCATGACCAGGTTAGGGTAAGGCTTAGGGTTAGTATTCTTGCCCATCTGAGAACACAAAATTGTGGTTTGTAATAGTTCATCGATTCCCAACTGAACAAAAAGTTTATGTATTGTGATGTAAAAGTAGCTCAGTGAAATTTGTACCAATGTCTTTCCTTGTATGTAAACAATGTGCAGGTCATTCGCTACCCTCTTGGAGAGCAACGGTACATCAGTGAAGATGGTACTGCAGCTGCACAATAACTCCCTGGAGACCCACGCCATTCACTCCACAGAGGGGAAGAGATGGGTCGGCGAGAAGCAAGGTGCGGTCAGCCTCCCGGGTCATAGGTCGGATGTCAGGACGGTGACCTTCAGCGCGGATAACACCACTGTGCTGACTGGTTCAGGAGAGTCCATCAAAGTCTGGAACAGGTTTGTTGTCTATTGTCACAAAAATATGTTTAGTGTTTTAAATCCAGTGAAGTAAATAAAAAAAATCAATCAATCAATAATGATTTTAATGAATGGTAGAAACAGTGTGCAAAGTGGTGCATGCAACCATTTTGGAAGTCGCGGAAAACGATCACAATGGAAATTATGTGAAGTACAATATTTTGTTTTGGCAGGGCAACCCAGCAGTGTATTCGCTCCATGAAGTCTGGTTATGCTTTGTGCTCTGCATTTGTGACCGGGGAACGGCACTGCCTGATCGGCACCAAGGTATGTCAGTTCAATTCAATACTACTGTTTTGACATTAGCCAAAACACTGCATTAAAAAAACTCTGACACGTTGTGTGACACATTGTGACATATTATGACACATTGTGACACATTGTGATACATTGTGACACATTGTCTGACACATTGTCTGACACATTGTCTGACACATTGTCAGGGCTTACCCTTCACTTTTTCATTGACTAGCCATCAGGACCAATTGGCTTGTCATTTCACTGGTCCACCAGCTTTTTCACTGGTCCACATTTCAAATGAAATAGGGATGCTTTTCAACACTGAACTAGCCAGCTGGACTACTTGGAGTGAAATTTTGACTGGTCCTCAGGTGATTTCACTGGCCTCTGGCCACAGACCTCTGTTATGGGAGAACGCTGATTGTGTGACACATTTTCTGACGCTTTTTTTTTTTTTTTTACATCCCTGTGGAGACATCTTTTGTTCTTTCCTACAATGTATGTCCTCGTAGCTAACAATCTCCCATAGACTTTGTACACAAGTTTCCTTGTAGAACACCCTGGTCTTTAGAATTTTCATGTCGAGACCTTTTGTTTTCCCTTTTCTGCATTGTTCTCAGTCTCCATAAGGTAGCGAATATTAAAACGCATTGTCTGACACATTGTGACACACTGTCTGACACATTGTGTGACTCTCCGTGTAACATTTTCTGACACATTGTTTAACACCAATGTTTAAATCCAAATCCTTCCCAAAGGGACAGAGGTCTAAAAAGGTTTTCAACAATGTTTCTTTTCATTTATTTCCGTGTATCATTCAGACGGGCCATCTGGAGCTTTTTGATATCGCCGCGGGGGTCATGCTTGAGAACGTTGAAGCACATGAGGGCGCTCTTTGGGCTATTGCTGTAGCTCCTGATAAGGTAAATCATGTAGAGTAACTTGTATGGACACATTACAGTTTGCCTCTGTAGGTGTTGTGTGGAGGCATGCCTTGAAACTGTTGATTTTGGCTCACTTATCCTAAGATATCTTGTGATTTATATTTTCTCCTGTATTACATTCGCCAATTAATATTTTCCCATCCGACACATTTCATGTTTACAACAGAGAGGTTTTGTGACTGGCAGCGCAGACAAAACTCTGAAGTTCTGGGATTTTGAGCTCATTCCCGACCCTGACTCCAAACAGTCTGGCAAACGTCTCACTGTGGTGCACAAACGCACCCTGCAGATGTCCGATGACGTCTTATGTGTGAAATACTCCCCCGACCAAAGGCTTCTTGCCGTAGCGCTGCTGGATTCCACTGTCAAAGTCTTCTTTGCTGATACTCTCAAGGTTAGTTTCAGATAACCTTTTAGATTTTGGTGTTTTTCTAAAAAAGGACATTTAATGTGACTCGGGCTTCACCATGTGAATTGTGAGAATCAAGCAAATGTTGTTGTGTCACAGTTGCATCCAAAAAATTTACTTCGCATTTGCTTTTAGGTAAAAAATTTAACATGGCTTTATTCAAATCATTCTAGTTTCAAGGAAATCGGTCTCTTAATGCGGAATAATTTTATACAGGTGTTTGGAAATGCTCAGTTTTACTTTATGGATTTGACCATTTGGTTATACGGCTTCTGACTGGCACCCCCGAAGAAAGGTTTTGACAAAATAGGGAGACCGCAAACATTAGTGCTAGATGTCTCAGTTGGTGGAGGTTGGCACGTTAAACCGAGTTCTCAAGTTCGAATCCCGCTGTGGTCAATTCTTCTTTGTTCAACCCAAGATAAATTCAAGTTTACCCTGTCAATTTCCCTTGTGGTTCATTACTTTATACCATATTTTTGAGTAAAAACAATTCTGACGACTTCCAATTTGGACTTCTCCTGCAGTTTTTCCTGGCCTTGTATGGACACAAGCTTCCTGTTCTAACCATGGATATCTCTTCAGTAAGTATTTTTTTTAATTTTCCGTAGTAGCAAAATCTTGAAAAGTAAATATTTGAATACTATTTAAAGCTATTTGACTGAATGAACACTGTTTTATTTATATATTTGATTGTTGTATTTATTTTGTCTTTGCAAATATAAATTGATTATTATATAAGAATTTGTACTGATGTGCAGTTTCATCAGCATATCTCTCCCTGTTTTGGAATATTTATTGATAATTTTGTTTGCAGCGTACTATATTTGTATATTGCATTCTTTGTTGTACTATATTTTTTGTATTGCATATACTGTCTTTTTTGCAGTGTACTATATTTTTGTATTGCATTCTTTGCTGTACTATATTTATTGTATTGTACCGTAATTTTCGGATTATAAACCGCGGTTTATACGTTGATTTTGACATTTTTTTGTACTCCTGCGGTTTATGCGCCGGGCGGCTTATACGCCGACGTATAAATATTGAAGAGTAAAAACAGCATTTTTTTAAAGAAAGATCGTTTGTAAAATATTCTAAAATAATGCTATCCTAATAGATCCTTTCAATTACGTTCAATATTGTCAACTTCAATTCATTTCGACTTTAATTACAACGCAACTCGCACTGTGGCAACTACAATGACTGACTGATGTGCCGCCCGCCTGTCACTGCACATCGCCACAAAGAGGACCGCAAACGCGCACGGCCCCTCTGTGTGTGTACACATACACATGCTGTGATTGGCCGTTGATGATTGTCCGTTGATGATTGGCCGTTGATAGTTCCATTCATAAGATCTTGGCAAGACTTCTGACGGCTCGAGTAGATAGCGCCTGCTGCACATTGTACAACACATAGCCTGAACATCTGACACCACACTTCGAGGCTCGGGGCCCAGTCTAAGTCTAATCAAACGTTAACAGATTTTGTCAATAGAGGGCGATGCGATGCAGGGCAAAGTTCAACTATTTCTCGGTGTGCGTTGTCGACCGATCGTTGATTCACGAAGTTCAAAACATGGTCAACACAACCGATCATCAAATCACGAATTCTTGAAAACGTGTGTTGATGGAAAAAGTATAATTCAGGACTGATAGTATGAGATAAAAAATCACCTAAATAGTAAAACGCAGTTTTGCGAACTTCGCTTCCGTGTTTTGAGGTTAGTTTTTTGTAACATTTTGGCCGCGGTTTATACGCCGCGCGGTTTATACGCTGACACTAAATATTTTTTTCCATATTTTGGAGCATTGCGGTTTATACGCCGGGCGGTTTATAATCCGAAAATTACGGTATATATTGAATTGTTTGCAGCGTACTATATTTGTGTATTGCATTCTTTATTGTATGACATTTATTGTGTTGTATTCATGCTCATTCGTCATTTCTCTGAAAATGTGTGATCATGATGTGTATTCCATATGGATATATTTATGCATCATTTTGCTTGCATTCATATGTAATATTTTTATCTTGCATTCGATGAATACAGAAAAACATTGAATTGAGTTGAATATTTATGCAATCGTATCATGTGATTAATCTAAGCATGATATGATCCCTACTTAAGTCTGACTTCTGTTTTTTTTTTTTTTTTGCCCTCATAAAGTTCAACAAAATGGTCATTAAATAGCATGAAAATGTGTATACCATATGAACATGTAGGCCAGCCCTTGTCTTATTTTGTCCTACCTTTTTCCAAGAGACAAAATATCATGCCTGTAAAAATGAGAATATATGTTTTTGCCTGAAATGTTTTCTGTGATTACCATAAGCATTTGGAAAAGTGCTTTCACGCTAAAAGGTTGTGTTTATATCCGGTGTCAAATCATGGCAAGCTCATTTGTTTGTTTATTGCCAAAGGTGAGTTACAGTCTTTACAACAGGTGAGTAAATCATAAGGGCAATTCCAAGGTTGCACGTGTTGAACACAGTTCTCAGAAATCTGGTTGTCTAACTGTCTAACTTTATGATTTCCCTGAAATGACATCATGAAGTTTGTTATTATCAGTGCTAAATGACAACTTCCCCTTCAAAATTTCCCATAGACTTTTAAGATTTCTCAATGGAAGTTCCCTTTGCAAAATGAAACTGGCCTTGCCCTCTCAAAGAAGAAAGTCCAGGGCCCAATTTCATAGAGCTGCTTAAGCAGAAAGTATTGCTTAACAATTGTCTGCTTAGCAGAAAGGAGCAGGATACCAGTCACAAATTGTACATGTGACACGGTAGTTTGGCTGGTAACTGTATTCTGGTAAGCATAATTTGGTTGTGCTTAGCTTCTTTTTGTGCTTGAACAGCTCTATGAAATTGGGCCCAGGCCTGGTACTGTAACCAGTTTGATTGTTTCTGCAACCGCAGGACAGTACCCTCATTGTGACCGGATCAGCGGACCGTAACGTCAAGATCTGGGGTCTTGATTTCGGTGATTGTCACCGGTCGATGTTCGCCCACGATGACAGCATCATGAGCCTTCAGTTCGTGCCCAAGACGCATCTCTTCTTCAGCGCCGGTAAAGACAAGAAGATCAAGCAGTGGGATGCGGATCACTTTGAGCTGATCACAACGTTAGAGGTGAAGATTATGTATAAGGGGGCACAATGAATCCACTTAGGGGTCTTGTCAAAATTAATCCTGGACGGACCATCGGACAAGGTTCATCCCATGTCAAATTTTTGTTGGACGGGCCATCGGATGGGAGTTCTAATGAGATGATGTTCCACACGCTGAACAGTATCCTCCCATCCGATGCACAGTACCCAAGGCACCCCACAGAGTGCTCTGCGGTTTCACTGGCTGATTAAACACTCATATAAACAAACTTGTGGTTTGCAGTTTGGAGTGAGTCTGGTCTGACCGTTTGGAGGTCACTGTAGTGTGGTGGAGTTTTTAACCCATTGTTTTTTGCAATAGACAAAATTACCAGCCAAGTTCCTGTAAACCGTTGCTTGTGTTCCCTTCGTCCATTCTTAAAATGTTTAGGTTAACAGTTAATAATTAAACAAATGGAATGTAAGCATCAAATGATCATCTATGATACGACCATTTTGTCTTTAATAAATACTCAGGGTCATTGAGGCCTGACCATGAAACCGAAAATCTACCCTTAAGAGACCCCCTGCTGGTTTTCCAGTAGATAGCGATCTAAAGACCCTGCGGTTTCTAAACAAACCATCTCTGGTAAAGGCTAGTCACTGTGAACTCATCCCATGGCCCATCCGATGAAGTAATCACTACAAGGGAATTCAACATGGGACGAGAAACGTGGTCCTGGACCGGTGCCGTCCGATGGCTGTCCGGGATTAGTTTTGACAAGGTCCCTTACTTTGTATTAAGCACCAGTAATCTTATATTTAGCTTCTGTATTAAATTGTGCACTTGATCAGAGCCTGTTATGGAGCATACTGGTTGAGACGTTGATATGTCACATCCCAAGCCCCTTTGAATCACTACTCCCAATGTGTTTCTGTACTAAGTGATGTTTTGTCAATAATATCTCTTTCTGTTTTGTTAAAGGGCCATCATGCTGAAGTATGGTGCATTGCTGTTAGCCCGAATGGCAATTTCCTGGTAAGAATTTTTAAAGAATTACAGGTTTTAAAAATGTTGTTTCCGTTTTCGTTATGTTTGTCAAAAATATTGACTGCAATTTGAAGAGAAGGTTCAGGGATCCCATACAGGGCCCCTGTGTTTACTTTAAACTAGTATCATAATGCACTAACCCAGAACCCAGGCATTAATGTGGGAGTAAGTTTAGCCATCAGTGAATGATATAATGATTGTGATATGCATACCGGGTACTTTGGCGCCATTTTTGTCAAAAGTTAATTTTTCCTAGAATTACGAAGTAATACCTTGGCCATGCTATCATGGGCAGCGCGCTGTATCGATTCCTCTTGTCACTACCCCTGGTAGTTGTCACTACCCCTGGTAGTGATGTCCTGAAAAGCAATGCTGATTGGCTCCCAAAAGTGACTACTTTGCGCACTCGCTTGTTATAAACTTTCAAGCTCTTGTAAGGCACTTGTAGGACGCTGTGTATCAAAATGCAAGTATTTTGATGCGGTTCCATAAAAAATGAATCATGTTTTTACACGGTCAACCTAAACTGCATACAGTTGCACATGTCACATGATCAAAGAAGAAAGAGAGAGGACCAGTTGCTCTGTGACTTGATGCCCCTTTTGCGGCTAGCACATAAAGAATGGATTGGCTACTGGCCTATTTTAAACGTAGCAGTATATGGCATATTTTAATTAACCCATACTAGGGGTTATGATCGAGCAGCGCATGCTGGAAAGAAAAGGCTGTGGCGATTTTGGTACCTCTGGGAACAAGGTTGGTAATATGAGCTTTTGTTTTGGACACTCCAGGTGTCTGGGTCGCATGATAAGTCACTGCGTCTCTGGGAGAGGACTCAAGAGCCTCTGGTTCTAGAGGAGGAGAGGGAGATGGAGAGAGAGAAGGCTGCAGAGGACGCCATAGCGCACGAAGAGCAACAAGTGGTAAGAATCCACTCTGTTATTATTCTTATGGCTTGTGCCAACTGCAGGGTGGGCTTTGCCCAGCTGGATCTTGGATTGACACAACCACACCACTTTATCCTTCTTTTCATTCAATTTAAAATTACATCATTGAGGACTCTTATTGAGTTTGACCAGGAAGTCCTTGACCAGCATCAAAGACTTGCTTACTTTGAGACCAAGTCATCAACACTTTTCAAGACAAAACAAATAACAACTTTTGCAGTTTTATGTCAATGATAATAAATCTAGCAGCAGGAACTAGAGTGATTAATTCTTTTTGTTATTTATTGGGTGTAGCTTCCAGGTCAGGTCTCAACAAGTGAGGTAGGCACGGCCGGGAGGAAGACTGTGGAGACGGTTAAAGCAGCCGAGAGAATCATGGAGGCTCTAGAGCTGTACAAAGAAGAGACTGCCAAGGAGAAAGAGCATAGAGAGATTCAACAGGCTCATAAGAAAGCGGTAAGAGTCATCCATCAAAGCAAATTCTATAGACCTTATGCACATGACATCATTTGTGTAGGGCGCCCTCGATTAAAGGTCAACTGAAGATAGCTCATTGGCTGCTCCTGGGTGCCGCGCGTACGTACTGCATGTTTTCCCATGTTTCATCATCATTACCTCTTAAGATGGCGGCGTGATGGCATCAATGCATAAAGTTCATAGACCCCTTGCATAGGAGGCCATTGCTGGGGTCAAAGAGTGGAAATGTGCAGGCATGTGCGCCACGCACAACTCTCAGCCAATGATAGTCATCCCTAATAAATGGGGGACAATTATACATGTAGAAGTGATTTTTATCTTCTGGTGCACTCCCAAACCACTGTTTCATTTTGGAATTGAATTCTAAAATTGTAATTTGCTCATTGAAGGTTTTATGTACATGAGGTACCAACTGCGTCTTTCCTTAATTACAGATCCCACCCATGAAGATGCATCCCATTCTTCAGGCGTACGGAAACATATCGGTAAGTATAATAAATGGTACTGTATCATGAAAAAAATCAAAAGCTCATCCTGACCTAGGGTCTTCACTTCAAAAACGACATCTGTGTAATATACCTGTGTTGTTTTTTTTCCCCTTTATCTCGGGCAGCACTCATATACAGTGCTCATTGCACATCGGTGTAGGTCGATTGGACCAACATTTTAAAAGTGATCTTCATGAATTGCTGTATACTGTTGTCTCTTGTTGCCGGGATTTGCCAAATTACCTCATTATAACAGTAAAATTGCTATAATAGGACAGTAAAACAAAGAAACACAAAGCAGAAGTTCGATCGGGGACTTCAGAATGTACTCTTTATAAGCAGAACCTTTTTTATAACGGTGCTCTTTGTAACGAGGGTTGACTGTAGATTAGATGGGAACGGTACTTAGATTTTTTGAATAGCATCTGAAGAATGTTTTAAACGGTGGCTGTAAACAATGGAAAGATTATAAGGGATTTCATCATGCAATTTTACCAATTAATATGAAGTAAAACAGATAATTTAAGACACCTTTTGCCTTTTGCAGCCCACAAGATATGCCCTTGATGTCATCAGGAAAGTCAAATCAAGGTACGTTGATTCGATCGTGACCGGCAGCTGAAGGAAAAGTCGGTCGTGTTGCTGGGATAGACCCTATTCAGATGATGTCACAATTTGTTTGCTCCCCATGCTGGAGTACTTTAATACAAGCGCATGTCGTGTCACACGTGACGAGAACTTCACAAACATGTGCTCCAAAATACAGTAATATCGCACATGTGCAAATTGGCAGCTACAGCCATGACAGCTATGGCTAGATCAAGATGTCAATGTGCATTGGAGCATAGGCTTCTCTTGACCAGCAGCCATAGCCCTAGCCGCCAATTCGGACACGGCCTGATATTTCATGCACCAAAAAGAAGAAACATCACGAGACAGTTGTGGGATTGATATTCTTATTCCTGTCTGGTTTTCAGTGAGCTAGAGGAGTCGTTATTGGTTATACCCTTCAGCTATGTCCTAGACCTTCTACCTCTTCTAGAGACCTTCATTAATTCAGGCTGGCAGGTGGAGTTGGCTTGCAGGTGTCTCCTCTTCCTACTCAGGTAAACACTTTTGAAAACAATGAGTTTGTAGGAGGTCATTACTACTAGTAAACTTGCGGGTACCGGTGTAATTCTCTTTTTGTGGCGTGTCGTGGCCAAGCAGTGTAGTTCACTGGACCCAAGCTTTGGTGTTGTCAGCAGCAGAGTGTGGGTTTGAATCCCGGTCATGACACTTGAGCAAGGCACTTAACCATGATTGCTTTGTAAAAAGTTGGCATGGTAGTGCATTATGCTCTACCAGCCAGGCTCCTAGTGGATGATACTCATGCCTCCATCCTTAGGGACTGTGTGAAGGGGGTAACCCTGTTTCAGCCCCAGGAGTTAAGGTGGCAAGGTGCCCCTGGTGGCAACGTGCCCCTGGTGGCTGTTGATTTGGGTCGATAGCCCAAATCAGTTAAGTGTAGCCCTTACCTTGTAGTGGCTGTCCGGCCTTGTGATGTTAGGCGATCTCGCATAAAAACAATGTTAAAAAAGGAGTATTGACTCAATCAAGAGCTGGTGGTGTTGTTTTGAAGTTTTAAACGGCTGACTCTGCTTGTCTTCCGGAGAGATTGTAATCTAGCAAGAATAATGTTGAGCTTATTTCCATTGTGTACTTGTTTTATATTTCCATTGATATTATTGATATTAAGTTATTTTGCTTATTTGATTTGTAAATAATCATAATTTTGTATTAGCCGTGCTTTATACTGGATTATTGTGAATGCCTTTGATCATCTTCTGACAGAATTAATAACATTTTAAATTATTATTGTTAAAAGTAAAATTACTCAAAATAACGATTATGTCTATCCAATTATATATTTTGTCATTCTTTCATCCGTCTTGATAAAAATTTAAATAGTACTAAATCAATAATAATGGTTATCATACATGCTCACGTCTAATATTTCACACAATTTTTTTATCATGGTAATGAATTAAATTGTGACTTTATGGGGCTTTATTTGCACACATTTTTCGTCCCATTTGTGGAAGTCCAGGCTCTCTGGCTCTCATGTAAACGTGAGAGGTCACATGTTCTTTACATCGTCTATATACAAAATATTTACAAGACTTATTTTGAAATTTGTGCTGTTAGGGTGCATCATGGTCAGATCACATCCAGTCAAGCTTTGTTACCAATCATCGATAAGGTACGCAGCAGCTCCATGAGGCGGGTACATCATCTCAGGGTAAGTCCAGAGCACCAAATCATACTGTGCCGATTTCAGTGAAAAATTTCTTGTGGCAAGCTTCATTTAATTTTTCCTACTTTAATCTGATTTCCGATGTATTTAGCCCTCAGAAAAATCAGCAAAATCTGTTATTAAATAGCCAGAAAAATCTATAAAAGTCTTTATCATGTGTGCACGTAGGTCAGCCCGTGTTCTCAATAAAATGTTCCTACTGTTTTCCAATGATCAAGTGCCATGCCTGTTTGAACCAGATACTGTTATTAGTTGGATTTGAAACTGCATGGTGGGAATGTTACTTTTTGGAATCTACAGTACATGTACACACTGTATCTTGTTTCAAAACTAAACAAAACAGGTTGAGCACAAAAAAATGTTTTATTGTTATCAAACTAATTTTAAAGAGAGCCTGTATCACCAAAAACTTGGGTTTATGTTAAAACCATTTGAATTAATGCCTCCAATCAGGACCCAATTTCATAGAGCTGCTTAAACAAGAAATATTGCTTAAAAATTCTCTGCTTGGCAAAAAATATGCAGGATACCAGTCAAATATTATACTTGCGGTAGGGTATTTGGCTGGTATCATTATTCTTGTATAAAGCATAATTTTGTGTTGTGCTTAGCTGCTTTAGCATAGAGCTGCTTAAGCAGCTCTATGAAATTGGGCCCAGTTGCATTGGTTCTAGAAGTGATGTTGGGATGTTGTGATCCCTGGGTACACAGCAGTTACTGGTTAAAGTGGCTTCAGACTGGCACCCGGAACAAAGATACTGACAAAATAGGGAGACCAACAACATAGGGGCTATACTAGATAGCTCAGTTGGGAGTGTTTTTGACTCTGATGCTTCATTTGTGTTTCAGGACCAAATAGGTTTCAATCTTGCCGGTCTGCAATTCCTCCATCGTGAAGTGGAGTCAAGAAGTGACGTTCAGCTTTTTGGAGATGCCACCGTCAAGATGAAAGAGAAGAAGAAGAAGAAGAAGAGGAAGCTGATGCTCACCATGGGGACCAGCTAAAATAAAGGCAACCAATTTGAGTTGTTCCTGTTTATTTTTGTGTGTAACGCATTTTGTTACACGCTTTTTCTGTTTTACTTTTGCCTTGATTGTGTGTTGTTAAGTCACCACATCAAGTACATATCAATCACCACATAATTATAGAAAACAAACAGATGATGTGGAAGACTAATCTTTGAATAAGTTGCCTTGCTAAAGAAGAGAATTAGTTTGGTATTTTTATAACAGCTGTATTTCATAGCTGTTATTTTTTAATATGATTGGCAAGTAATAACGAGAAACACCAACTTTGTATCAATCACGCTTTTTTTTAGAATCACCAAAATACAACTGTGCGTTCTAGTAGATCCAAAGTGGACATTGTTTCAATTGAACCTATGGTTACAAGGAAATAGGTTGCCGTGTGGCGCGTCGTGGCCGAGCGGTGAAGCGCACTGGACTCAAGCTCTGGCGTTTCTTATTTGCAGACTGTGGGTTCGAGACATGTGTGTCGTTAAGCAAGACCCGTAACCGTTAGTGCATCCGCCTTCGGATGGGATGTAAAGTCATAGGTTCCATGTGTCGTGTAATGCGCGTTAAAGTACCCAGTACACTTATCGCTATAAGGTTTTCACCCTGGTGTTTTTTTTCGGTATGGCTGGCTGCAGATTGCGCACTAGCACCTCGTAAACCGTGGGGCTTTGTCAATAAATGGGTCTTGTGTTGCAAACAAGCTCCGCAAACCTCGTAGAAAAATTAATGAGCACTTTAAGATGCACTCGGGTGTGATAAAGTGCTTTATAAGAACTGCCTATTATTATTATTATATTATCAAACTATGTAACTATGTAGTACTGGTGTAGTATCATTTTGACTATGCAATGCATTGCAATGGAAGTCTACACCCAGTGTACTTCAGGAGACTTTATTCAAATGGTGAATGGAACTAGACAATTTATTGTATATATACATTTGCATGTACGTGTGCTCATGTACATTTATTTTGGTGTAACTACGTTAATCAGTCTCTAAAAAAAATATTACTTACTGGCTTTAGGGTTGTCTTTTTCAAATAAAACTGACAAAATAATTGTTCTCTGATTTAAAAATAAAAGTGAACACTTCTTGTACTGTGACATTCCATTTATACTAATGTAACAAACCATTATTTTAGCAAATAGTCCACTTACAACCATGCGTTTCACCCATATTATTATGCTGCTGCATTTGTCTTTGGCGAGTGCACTCGAGTGACTCGAAAATTTTGCTCTTCAATATTTTCTCCTTATAGTGTAAGGTAAGATAAGTTTTATAAGTCCAATGAAGGTGTCACTTTCCGATCACCTTTTTTTGTTGCCAATTATTCTTGGTCCTCAAGTCTGTCATTATTGTCGACTTTTGCATTTCATAGTCATACAGTCATTCCTGGTCAGTTTCAGGTGGTTCTGTAACATTCTGTGGTGTAGGCAAGATCAAGAAGTTGGAGAGCAGAACTGAGACCAAGACCTGCGGGTCCAAGTAGGAGACTGACGTGGAGATTTACATTAATACTGGAAATGTTCCTTGAAGGGCACTGTTTTGCCTTTCTACCATTTATTGAGCCAAAGGCAGCTCACGTCTATTACATATTGAGTAAAGCATTTTGTAAACCAGTCATGTGATTTCTCAGGATTTTTTTCTGATTTCAAGATTTTCTCAAAATCTCCTTGAGCCTTCAAGTTCTTGTGATAGAGTAAAGCAGTCACCAAAGGGAGAAGAAATAGTCCACATTGTGTCCAAACCTGCATTTTCGGTGATGCACAAAGTCTGTAAAGCTCCTGAATTGTCCTGTAATTGTGGGAGATTCCAGGTCGAGAGTATTAAGAGAAAACCCAGACCACCAAGCATTTTTCAGGAATGTTCACATACATCAAATCTCATCTCTGGTAAACTATGGAAGGCAGCACATTTATTGCATACTGAGTAAAGCGTTTGTGAACGATGACCTTCAAACCTCACTCTCCCTCTGAGGCTGTTGGCTCTGATGTGCAACCATCCTCTCTTTATTGTGGTTGGCCTTGTAGAGTGGCATACCATCATCCGCCCTCTCCACATCCAACAGATTCATAGGAAAGCTGGGCTTCTTCCCGTCTTTGTCCAACAGCGGCGATGCCAGGTCTCTGACCTCCGCATACCGGTGATGTGTCTGGAACCTGTTCAGAGAGTCTGATTGTTCAGCTTGGTGGAGTGGTTGGTGAAAGTGGTTGAAGAAAGCTTTGCAACGTCCGAAGAACAGAATGAAGAATACCTCCACAATAATGAGATAGTTGTACAGCACTGGAGAGGAACAAGCAAATAAACACGTCTCTTAAAGTGTAATGCATAAACTTCCCCCTTCATCTTTTTTTTTTCTCAAATAGCAAGATTCGTTTATGACTCTTATATTAATATTACACATCAGTCCATCATTCTTGCTATGTCCCTTTTATAAGACCTTGTGCCCAAGAAGGCAGGAAATGTGGCCATAGTCCAAGATCCCTTTTCAGGAATAAGAGAGGTTGATATCTCTATTGTAATAATATTTATTTTAAAAAAACAACATTAACTTGTATGCAGGGGCGAATGGGAGATCAGTGGATTCCAACGAATTTGGCCGCCCAGTTTAAATTAAAAGTAAATATATGAATGAAAGAATTGCCTGAACTTAACTTGACCTTGTGGGAGAAAAAAACTTGACCATATGGGAGCCAGTCTTAAGAGTTTTCGAAGTTGTGAAAATGTATTTAATGTGTATGATAGGTATAGTCGACTCATGTTGTAACAAGAAAGCTGGAACTGGCTAAATTACCTCTTTATAACAGGAATGTTGTTATAAGAGGACAGCAAAGCAACGAAACACAAATCAGAAATGAGATTCGGGACTCCAGAATGTACTCTTTATAAGCAGAACCTTTTTATAAAGAGGGGTTGACTGAATGTGGTCAAGTGGATGTTAGTGATGGTACAGGGCATCCTGACTTGTTGGGATCCTAATGTGGAAAACGTGACCCCAATGCAATGCATGCTGTCCATGCTAATATGGCCCTCCCTTGCTATCAGGAACTGTACTTACAACTCGCTCTTATACTCGGTGACAATATCCCCTTGCAAGACAGGGAGATCGACTGGGAAACGATACTGATCACAAGGCCCTGGATGCTCGGTAAGATCATGAAAACCTTCAGCAGCGAGAACTTGAGCCTGAAGTTACCGTACATCGCTGCCAGGCTGGCGTCAGCTGCCACGTTGATTATCGTCAATGCGTACATCGCTGTCAGCGTCGAGACGATGACAAAGGCAGTGAGGTAGATGTAGGCAGACTGGGCATCAACCTGTGTGGAGACATAACGAAGTTGTTGATCATCTGATCTGTACATGCATCTTGGGGGGAAGGGTCGGATGTAAGTTTGTCTAAAGTATGTTCCCCTTTTCAGGTACTGATCATTTTGTATTTCTAATTTGATGACGTGTGTTTAAGCGTTACATACGAAGTGTGAACCTAAGAACAAAAGAGGTCCACACTGTGTAGGGACTTGAAACACTATGTGGACTTGCACACTTTGTTACTGTGTTGAAGAGTATGATTTTTCTTAAGTGTTAAGAACAAAAGAATGTCTACAGAGTGTATGAAATACAGCTGTGTTTTTTTTTATCAAATGTGTGTATAATTTGGGGTCTGTTGAAATATAGTTTAGGTGAACAGTCATCACCTTCATGTCCCCACATGCCATTTATGTTTACACTTCTTGATGACATACCTGAGTGGGGTTATAAAGCCCATCTGCCCAGAGGATAGCGGTTACAAAGAGAGTCATTGGCTGGACAACTGCTAACTGAAGCACCGCCGCTCTCAATCGATGTAAATTGGACCTGTAGATTAGATATTGATTGAATGATTTATCAAAATGATCAACTGGGCTACTGATTGCTGAATCAGATTGGTCTCCTGATGAATTGATTGATGGATCACCGTCCAATTCACCCCCCCCCTGTACTTTAATTATAGGGTGCTTTGAATAAATTCTGGCATTGTTTTTTATCACAGGTGTTTCCGTGCATGTAAAACTAGCCTTCCATCCAGAGGTGTACCTGCTTGGGGTCAATATTTGGGTCATACTCAGATTCTGTTACTGGGTCGATACTAGAATTGAAACTGTTAATAATACCTTTGTCAGGACTTCACAACCATCTGGTTTTATTTAGAACCCGAGTCAAAGTCCTGTTTGAGACATGGAATCCAGGCTGTGTTGACCCCACGATAGGTGAGGCCATAACTGGTAACCGAGAATATACAACTTACATCGTTAGTCTGATCTTCAGACAGCAGCAAGGGAAGCAGCATGCCAGCGGGGGCTGTGCCAGGGAGATCTTTGTGGTGGCTAACTTAACAACCATCTCGTCAGGTCCGCCAAAGTAGTTGAAAATTAGCATCAGAAAAATATAAAGAGACACTGCCATGTACCTAGAGCAGAAAATCAATGTCTGTTGTAAGTTCACACGTTTTCGTTTACCAACTCGACAATTTAAGTTGGCTCAATCGGCCTAACATTTCTGAGCACTAAATAATTGGAAGAATATTCCTTAACTGTTCCTGTTGCATTCTTCTGTTTTAGGAGTTCACTGTTTTCTGTTTTTAAGTGTTAGGAGATTAGGCTTCTTTCGGGTTGACTTTTTGGGAGTTCATCAATTCTAAGTTGTTACCTTATACTTTGTTCTGTGTCTTAATCAATATTGACTGCTCTTCAAAACGTAGCTGTCCTTGTTAACTGTTAACTGGGAAGACCACACCCCCACCCCACCTCACCCCACCCTGGTCAAGCAACTTTCTCTAGAATCAAGTAAGATGTAGAATGTATAAACAGAACTAAAGATCGATGCACTACATTCTAATCACTTCAACTTACAAACTGGCCGCCCATGATCCCAGGATTGCTGCTTTAGGAATGAAGATACTTGCCAGTGATGTCAAGCTGTGCACCTGTTCAACAAAGAAGATACAATTATTATTCCAGGTATAAAATAAAATATCAGGTCCCTGAATATCACTAGGCAAAAATAGCTTAAATGTGTCTCATTACAACAAGGGGTGTCAGAGGCTTTTTCCTTCCAGCCTCAGTTTGGGCACAATGGTTTGTATGGAAGAGAAACAATTAGAATGCGGCACCATGGTAAAGGTCTGTGGCATTGGCTGTATACTACCGCCGGTAATGCTTTTGGGCACAAAGATAGACGTTATGTGGACAGGTTTTTTAAATATTTCTGGGCATTACAAAGTTTGTGGCACTGCCCTTGTTGGTAAGAAAAAAATGATTATCAATATAACACTTGACATTTTCTCTGACAAAGATTCGAGTCCTATACCCAATATGAACCCCCCCCCCCCCAGGACTCGAAAAAGGACTGTACATTTGCAGTGCTTAACATAAATGCATAGGTGGGCAAAATTATCAGTTCTCTGTTTTCTCAATTGATAAACAACCCTTCCCCAAACAAAAGTACAATAATTGAACATATACGTTATGTTTGTGCATGAATATAATGTTGTGTAGTTATGTAAAATACCAAGTATCAAATACTTGAGGGTTCAAGATTTTGTGACTTTACGCAACCCACAAGTGTGTCTCAAGTAATGTTTGCTCACGTACCGGTACGAGTCCCAAGATGAAGATGGTGTAGCCTCTCCGTGTGCCGTACTGCATGGCTCTCATGATGCTGACGGCCGTCTCCACGTACATGAGGCAGCTCAGGACACTGATGATGGTCATCGTGATCATCAAACCTTGTGACCATGGATGGGACATGTACACTGTGATGAAAAGATCAACACAAGTTTACATTATAACATAGTATAAAACAGTCTCATGAATCGTGCGCTGTGTTGATTTATTTGTTTGAGGTTTTTATAATCCTGATGTCGTAGGGTCAAGTCCCGCTCTAGTCAGTTTGTCATTGTTCAACCCGAAGTTGCTTAAAGTTTACCCAGTCAGCTTCCCTTGTGGTTTATTACTTGAGGTTTGATACAGAATGAAGAACGTCCGTGTGGTTGTGTTATCAAATAGTGTCCAACATATTTAATGGGTGTATATTCAAAGTGATAAACTTCAACATCCATTATCCTTGAACCCTGGTACCAACTCTGATTCAGCATCGAACAAAAGACTACTTCTATTCTCGTTGGCAAAAGTTACTCAAACACGCTTATTGCTTCTCGAAGGTTGTACTTTACCAATGATATCATCGGTAAATCGGCAGTGGAATCAATTACCCAAAGGACCGCGGAAATTCTAAGGGATACCCCCCCCCCCCCAATCGAGCCCCCATCCCATATACCTAACCGAGCGGCCACGAGAAAAATTCCAAGAGGTGCAAATCAAAATGAGACGTAGGCTGCTACTTGTAGACATGTAGACCATGTGACCTGTGACATCACATGATCACAAAAGATCAACAGAGCCTGTCACATGTCCTGCAGGCATGATTTGTACCCAACCCAGTAGAAAAACGTTGACCAAAGTAGTATTTCGACTAATTGGAATGTACAAGGCCAATCTTTTCGTTAACAAGGCTAACGTGGTATATACAGCACCTGTTTGGTTGTTTTAGAGTTGTGGGCCCAATGTTGTTTATTGTGTCTGCTTGCAAACTTGAAGATTACACGTACACATGCAGGCTTAAAGGAACGGTTTGTTGCGGTTTTAGGTGCTGAAGTTGTTTTTTATCGGGACGTAAATTTCAAAAGAATATAGTATTATTATGGCCATGTGTTTTATTTATTTATGTATTTATTTTATTTTGCTATCTGGACTCAAGACTCGGTGATTACGTTATCACGATCACTTCATGTGGTCTGGAATTTGGCAGAAACATTTAGTATTTGAATGTTCCTTTCTCAGATCGAATTATATAGTATTTAAAAGAACGTTGTATTGTATATATGCCTATGCACCAAAGACACGGCAAACGTGTTTGTAAAGCCGTTGGCAATGTTTATTTTTATTAATTTGTTATTTTTAAATTGATTTTATTTGTTTGTAAAGTCAATGTTGGTTGAACATATAATTATTTTGTTCTGTACACCGCCCTTGATGCCAAAATGTTTTGTAAAATGCCGTCATAAAGTAAGTGCTTGATTCAATTTCCCATGGCGTGCAAGGAATAAATCTTGACCCATACCAATGGGAAGGCATACGTTAACCGTTATTTTCTTGCGTGTTCGAAATTTCAATTGGAATTCCACAGGT
Source organism: Pisaster brevispinus (assembly GCA_023634235.1). Taxonomy (NCBI): domain Eukaryota; kingdom Metazoa; phylum Echinodermata; class Asteroidea; order Forcipulatida; family Asteriidae; genus Pisaster; species Pisaster brevispinus. The sequence goes on along the minus strand of JAMKCF010000007.1, from coordinate 14,932,894 downwards.
TATTATAAAAGATAAAATACAAAACTCAGCAGACAGTTTGCATTTAACAATTGGTGCTTTGCCTGAAACGGGTTCCTAAGTCAAATATTGTCTGATCATTCTTTCACTATTTGTCAACACGTAGTTTTCGAGACTGTTGACACGCGGGCTGAATTCGTGGGTCAGAACAATATGATGTACCATTCTGGAGTGAGTTTTTCTTGAGTGTTAATTGTATTGGTGTTGAACAACCAGGGGAGTAGAAAAATATTGTTGGAAGAACTTGAACTAAGCACAGCGTGTCCTGTTAAGGAACGTTCCCCCATATTTACTCTACGTGTACTACCGTCTCCAAAATAATGGGCGGTTTGAAAGACGTCAATCGGGTGTGATAAAGCGCTATATTAGAACTGCGTATTGTTATTTAGCATATATTTTTACAAGTTTGTGAAGTATTAAATATGATTTTAAAAGCAACAACTCGACCATCTGAAGTTGGCCAAGTAAGTGCTAGGCTGATGGTTTCAAGCAAACGGATGCTACACGTTTGCATAGCAGTTTTTCCTCATCATTGTTTTTACTGTAAATCACAATGTGTGCAACTAACCAAAATGTTCCTTACTTTACTAAACTCAGTCGTAAGATAAACACTCTGAAAACTCCCAGGTCAAAATTGACCCGGATTTCCTGTACTGTAGGGCCTGATCCATGTCTGGGTCAGTGTGAAACGAAATATGTGTCAAAATGACACAGGAATGGGTCCCCGACTGACGCAGAATCCGAGGCTAAATCCCATTTTTGACCAGTTTCCGCGCCAGGCTCACCCGACAACGGGTCCGGCTCCCTTGGACCTGGAATCCGGGACAGTTCTGACCCGGCAGTTTTTAGAGTGTACAACAATTCTAAATTAAATAGCAGATTTAGGGATAATAAAAATAGCTCTGCAAGATACGTTTCAATTTATAAATTTTTTAGTATAGCTCCATGGTCTGTACTTGTTCCAAAGTGTAGTTTTGACGGGATTTTATTTCGTGAATGGTCTATGTATGGATTTGCCTTCACTATAACTTACGTAAAACCATCTCCTTCGAGCTGGGAATCCCTCGAGTGCAGTTCACGGCATCTTGCACCCCTCCACCTGTTCTATTTTCCATCTCGCTTCCTCTGTTCGTGGAGCTATAAAAGCTCAATTGTCCCGCTGAGAAAGAATTCGAATGTAGTTCCAAATGCTAACTCGGGACTGCTTACTCCAAATCGAACAGTTGATGACTACTTAAAAGTGTGCCAAGGTCCAACGGTTGAGTCGGTGTTGGTGTCACGGTCCAACCCTGCTCTTCTGATCAACTCCAAACAACCTGTTAACGTAGCACTTGTTCCTCCTCTATTTACATGCAGGTGAAGTACCATGGATGTGTACTTTTAACAGCGCGTCTGTATAAACTACAGGCTTCAGAAAAAACAGTATTAAAGTGAAAGGCACACCTTTTGTTCCTCATAACAAAAGCCAGCTTTATCACCAAGTGTGTTGTGTACCATGGATAATGTATTTCAGACACTAGATGCAGCTTGAAAAGGGTAGGTGTGCAACAATTGGTTCATATAGCCACTACTTGTCGAGTGACTTCTGAAGATGCCGATTCGCTGTTGTACCTTTTAGCTGTCGTACGGTAGCTAGGTCTCTTTAAATTTAATGCTTGGTCTTTTCAACTTTGTGGCATCAATTACGAGAGCGGTTTTATTGAGGTGCTCTTAACACGGGAACTAACCTGTTGTTGATGGCCTGGTGTGTGTGGCCTGCCAACTTCTCGTTCCAGCCATAAAAGTGCCAGCAATTGCTCCTGTAAATCTCACATTACTCATGGACCTAAAACATTCCCACGTTCACGAACTCTGAACTACCAGCAGGTGTCTGTGCGTATGATACACACCCCGGCGTGCTGAGATGACGAAGGGTCAAGGTTCAAACATGTCAGCTATATATTCCAAAGTTATGCAGATTGCAAAAACGGAAACAACACATACCCCAGGTTGTGTCTCATTATTGTTAAAATAATTATGCTGTCAGTCTTTACTTGGAATACTGATGTTTTATCTACGTTGGATTAATTTCCCATAATTTAGCCCTTTGTAATTGTGAAGGTTTAAACATTCGACTACGAAGAGGGTCCTGTTATGTTGTTTGTTGAATGAGTCTCGTGAATGACTCATTAAATAACAAACAACACGTGTATACCCGTATTTATTTGTTTCCTTTTTTTTCGACTGACGTTATATTCTAGTGTTGTCCAATCATGTTATAATATAACGATTTAATTGCAAAGCTGTATAAAAAAATAAAAAAAACTTTGGGGTTAAACAAAGAAAACTTGACTTGAGCGGGATTTGAACTTGCGACCTGCCAACTTAGCCATTTAACCCTTGGTGGGCTCCCTTTGTTGTCAATAACTTTTTTCAAGGGTGTTAGTCAGAAGCCACACAATCACTGCCGTATAGCCAGGGATCACATCCAAGTTTATGATACAACCTGGGAAGCGGCAGCAGAAGGGATCACCTATAAGGGGATGCGACTTTTGATCTCAAATAACAAGTAATAATATCAGTTTCCCTTGTGGTTTATTTACACAAAATTCATGAGCAATTAAAACATCCCTTATTGAGGTGTTTAAGCGTGCGGACGTTAACCACTGGCTTCGTTTAACAACTTGGAACCCGTTGTGAAGTTTTGCACGTGTTAGAGTGCAATGTACGCTATCTGCTCTACCACCATGTTCCTATACAATACTCCCCGAACCTCCACCGTGTTAACCATCTATAGCAATGGTTTGTTCATTAACTTGCGAATGGACATGTTTCGTTTGCAACTTCCTTCCCACAATACTTGTGTCAACAGTTTAGTTACAAACATGATACAAAATTGCTAAGACGATAATCCTTAAAACAATTATTTCATAATCAAGTGACGTCTATAGCAATGGAGAGGGGGGAGGGGCGGGGGTGTTCAGTGGATAATTGAGGTATATAATTTTGAACCTTAATTGCAAATGCTAGAGGACGCAAACGTTAACTGTTGTTGATGAAACACCACTAAATGTTTTCAGATGGTTTACATTTCGTTAATATGATTGGTTCAAGTTGTATCAAGCATTTGTCAAACAAACTGTGCTGTCTGCTCACAAACACACGTCGTCGTCAATAGGTGCCGTGCCATGTCGCCCATCCCTCCCACCTTTTCCATACCAGGTGGTACTCTGCCTCACCCCCACCTTTCTCTCTTAAGTATGTTCGTTTGCCTCGATTCTGGTTCTCTTACATTCCTTCTTTACACTGTATCACTAAATGTCAAGTAGATTGGTGATGATTGCCTCTTCAATGTGTTTCACTATTCTGTACTATTTGAACATCCAAAATATTCTCTATATGAATGTTTAATTCTCTATATGAATGTTTAATTCTCTATATGAATGTTTACTACTTTTGTTTCATTAATTAGCTTTGTGTATTTGTTTATGGTTTATAACTCACTGTTGTACATCAGGCCAATTGGATTCGAGTCAAACACTCCTGTTATAAAATTATTATACATCTGGAAACATGTTAACTAAGAAAATGACGTAACGTGAAACTGCTTCCCAACCCTCATCGAGGGAGCGCCTTTTAATGAAGGAAGGCATTGTGCCACGTCTATCTCGCTAAATATATAGACAATAGTCGAAGGTTCGAAATGCGTGTTTTGAGCCTGAAGTGGCACCGTTGTTTGCCCAACTCCGTATACCAATGTCATAGTAGTATCACCCCGTAAGATAATATCTCTTGTGCAAACTCGGTGCTAAAGGTCGACGCTGATCTTCTTTAGACAATGTGGCAGAACAACATAATTACACCATGTCTGCTTTACAACCGAGGATCGAAACATGGCCCTGGTGAAGTTGACTTAGATAGCTAGCTTGTACCCGGGCTGTTTCCTAATTGTGGGGAGTCTTTTGTATAGGTTTTTGTATTCACCGGAATGTTTTCCAGGCTACATTTTATTATTGTTTTTTTTTTTACAACGGTCGTATTCTCACAGTTACATGTTTTTCAAGTATCTTGGATGGACTGTGAAGATGTGTTTTGGTTTACATGTGTTATTCCCTTCCTGATTTCGTTGCGAACTGTGCGACTCAGTTTGACATCCATGGGAATCTACTGATTGATAGGGAAAGATGTCTCTACCTGCGGGTTGCAGCAACATGTTTAATGCACAGAGAGGATTAAGGGCGAGTTATTTGTACTGTTGAAGTGGTCGTGCTCAATGTAAATGTGTACGTAGGAAGCATCGCACATCGTGTCCTCTCTTGAAGAAGTCATCAAAGATGACACTCTTGAACCATTAGGAGCAAAAAGGAGGAATACTCAAAATTGACTGTTTCCCCACGGAGACACGAATTCCAACAGTTGAACACCGACAACAGGGGCAGAGGACTTTGTTTTTGTTGGACTCGCCATAAAGGTGTCACAGGAACACGGAGAAAACTATCACTCAAAGAAAACAACCATGATGTGGAAGTATTGTGTTCAAATGAATGTGCGGACATGTTGAGTCGGTGGTTCTCATCCTTGATGTGCAAATTAATCTTGAACATTAAGGCGTGAGAAAAAGAAGACAGTGGATTTCAAGTGTTTGAAAATTGTAACGAATTGTTTTTGAACTATTGTCAGTAAATTCCTAAAAAGCCATGGCGTCATCCTTAATCTCCATCTTACTGCTATCTGTCGTCATCCATCACGGACACTCCATCCATACATTTACCGCAGCCATTGCAACTAGTAACTCATCAACCACGCCCTCCGACGTGTACTTCCAAGACGGCAACATCATCCTCGGTGGCTTCTTCCCACTCCACACCTACGACGAGATCTCCAGAGAATGCACGGCAATCCGCGAGAGTAAAGCCCTCAAGCTGGTTGAGGCTATGGTCTATGCCGTGAGCTACGTCAACAAGAACACAACCTTGCTCCCAGGTCTGCAGCTCGGGTTCGAGATATACGACTCGTGCTACAGTGATATATGGACGCTGAAGAAAGGTCTGAACTTCCTTCCCCCGGAAATGAAACTAGCTTGCTGGGAGAAAGATTTGACATCGAAGAGCAGGAGCCACGATATCAGTTGTCTTCACCGTAAGAGGGTTGCTGGTGTCGTTGGATCACAGAAGAGTGCAAGCAGCTCGGAGCTGACCATACTCCTTGGCTTGTATCAGATACCACAGGTGGGTAACAATAACTTACTCCTAAGCAAGAATTCATAAAATAATGCTTTCGAATTGGGTTGCCATGTATATAGCTTTTGCTTTCATAAATTACCAATTATTTAAGATTTTTAAATAAAGAGCATGTAGACTCGATGGAGGCACCCAAAGCTTAGCAGTTGACCCTACTTTTCAATTTGGGCAGAAGCGTTTTTAAAGCACAGATAAGTTTACTTATCAGAACAGTTTTGGCCTCACCAGCGTAATATTCTTGATTATGTACAGTTTTAGGATTGTTTTTGGTTATTAAGGTTATCAAACCATATTTAGTGAATCAAGATTATCTAACTCTAGGGGACGATGTTGCAGGGGAAAAGTAATGCCAGCGGAGGGAGGAAGAAAACGTCCACAACATTGTGCAACATACATTTAGATTGATAAGTTTCATTTGAAACTAATATACTTCTGTAATGTCATTTATGCCTATCCTCTACCAAAATGTTTTTACTTTACGCCCTGTCAAGTAAAATAAGTTTCAAATTGTGGTTATTCAGTGTTACTCGCAAAGTACATCCTCATAAGCCTTTTTCTTATTCCATGTTGTAGGTGAGCTACTTGTCAACAATTGATAGCCTCAGTAAAGTGGCATACCCTTACTTCTTTCGTGTCGTGCCGTCTGACCGTCACCAGGTAAGAAGGATTGCAATTTAATATTAAACTTGCTATCCAGTTGAATTCTTCTGTTGTAGCCTTTTGTCAAGGCGCAGTATAGGCGTTGCAAGTGTTGTAGTCCATCCTGGTAGCCGTGAGCGCCTTGACTAAAGGCTACTGTCATTGGGACAAATGATCCTAATCAAGAAAGCATGTATACCGTACCCTCATTAAGCTCTTATATTAAGACAAAGTCCAGGACTGGTTAATGCTGTCAAGGCAAGGAAGTAGCATTTATTGACCACAAATCATGTTCTGTATTTCGAATGCCGTTTACGCGTAATCGAAATAAGCGTAACATAAACGCGGACAGAGTCACTGATAAAAAAAATACCTGTTTTTGTATTCACTAGAAAGTAAATGAATTTGATGACCTTTTCAGATTAAGTATAAATAATGGTGTTTTATTAAAAACCAAGGAATGGGAATTGATTACTCTTCCAAAGTACTGCTATTTCCTTCTATACGCCCATAATGTCAGCTCAGAGCAGAAAGGACATAAGAAGTAGACATTAGGCACAGTCGGCTCAAAGCTCAAAAGACTTGCAGGCTTAAGACGTACATGTGCCTAGGGGTATAAGTCCTTTCTGCTTTGAGCCGACTGGGTCTTCCTAGGTCTCAGAAGACTTTGTGAAGTCAGGACTTGACTAAGATATAACTTACATGATGACCTCCGTGTTCTTGTTCTCCTATAGGTGAATGCCATAATGGACATTGTGCAGTACTATGGGTGGACCTACGTGTCGTTGCTCTTCTCTGATGATGAGTATGGGGAGAGTGGCTATTATGAGTTCTCCAAACAGGCCTCCACCAATAACAACGTATGCCTGGCCTACACTAAGGAGATATCTACAAGTTTCTCAGAAGAGTAAGAACTTAAGTTTCTCTGTCATTAGAAAGTACAATTTATGTTGAAGGTTTTAACTTTTACTTTCTTATTGCTATGTGCGGTTCTTATAAACAGCAAACATATACATACATCAAAGCGCTTCACAGCATTGTTATCTCTGTTTATGGGTACACTTAGAACATTTAAAAACTTTCTCAACTCACTGGGGATCTAAAAAGTCCAAGCTGCTTATATTAGTGCTAAGGGATAAATCCAACAATGCAATCTCGGTTCTTGCAGCTTCCCATATATGCACCTGGTTAAGAGAAGCAATTATGGTTATGTGCCTTGCTCGTGTCGTAACCGGGAATCGAGCCAACACTCCGAAGATCCAGCCATCAGAATTTGAGTCCCATTCACTAGACCGCTTGGCCACGACACGACGCCAAATGGCGGGCCTTAAATTACTGTGGTGCAACCTGTTGGCTGTATCATTTGATACATGCAGATGTCTTAAGTTAGATCACATTCGTGTACACTTTTTGAGACTTTGCCTAACTCCCCCTAAATATTTTTGTTCACAGATATTATGACGACATTGTCGCAAGCCTCCGGACTGATCCGTACAATCGGGCCGTCGCTGTGGTCCTTTTTGCCCATCTGGAAGAGGCCGTCATGCTGCTGAATGCAGTGGAGAGGAACAAGGCAGTGGGGGAGTTCACCTTCATCGCCAGCGATGGAGTTGGAAACTTCGGCCGGCAGGGACTGGAGGGGGTGGAAAATGCTGCTATGGGTGAGTGACATTTTCATAGCATTTGAATAATATTCAAATAAAATATATTTTTTTCACAAGGGTTCGAATAAGGGTCATTGAGGTAGCAACATCACTAGGAAATGTGTTTAGTCACAAAATACATTACATACATTGACAAAATGGACTGCTAAACCGAAAATTCAAATGGATTGTTTTCGAGATGTACTATACCAGAGATAAGTAAAGGTCAGTTGGAGCAATAATGATTGGCCAAGAGAAAGTAGATCGTGTATTGTGTGCTTGTCAATTAATGTCGATGTTTAAAACTCTTGTTTTTGAAGGCATGATTACCGTGGTCCCTTTCTCAGAGAGACTCCAAGATTTTGACACCTTCTTCTACGATTCCCTGAATGCGAACAATCCGAGCCCCTGGACCAAAGAATACCTCCAGGTGTACAGCGAGAAGTGCGACTTCTACGGAGTCTGTGGGAACGAGACCGATCTCCCATCTCCGCACGAGACTCTTGTGATCGACAGCGTGATGGCGTTTGCGCACGCCCTGAGCGGTATGCTCCTGACAGAGTGCGATGCTGCGGAGAACCTGATCGACTGCTCTCTCGTGCAGAATGTTGATGGGAAGCTATTGCGGTCTTACCTAATGGAAACCTCCTTTACTAGCTTATCCAACGGGCAAGTGGCATTCGATGGAAACGGCGACGGGATCGTCCGGTACAAGATTCGGAACCTCAACAACGCCTGGGGCTTGACGAGTTTCAAAGATGTGGGGTCGTGGGAAGAGCTTACCGTGCTGGATATTAAGGATTCCAGCATTAGGTTTTATACGAATGATACGGACGGCCTGCCCTTCTTGGTGCCTATGTCCGTATGCAGCTCACCCTGTCCGCTGGGTTACAGGAAAGAGTTTTTCGACGAGGAGAGGAAGTGCTGCTGGCACTGTATTAAGTGCGTGGACAATGCCACGGTCCACAACCAAACGCAGTGTCACGAGTGCACACCCCCGGAGTGGCCGGACGCCAACCGGACAGACTGTAGGCCAGTGGATGAATTCTACATGTCTTGGGGTACCATCGAAGGAACGGTGGTCACCATCACCAGTGGCGTGGCATTTTTGGAAGCCACACTGGTACTCCTGTTCTACTTCACACAGTATAAACAGCGTATCATGAGGAGGTCCGACCCCGTGCTTTGCGGCTTTATTTACGGAGGTATCATTCTCGCCATTGTCGCGGCCTTGTCGTCCACGTTCGAGCCCTCCCCGGGAGTTTGTGTGGTCACCCGTATGTGTCCGTCCTTTGCATACTCGCTGATGTTTGCCCCATTCGCGATGAAAAGCACCAGGTTGTATCGAGTATTCATCCAAGCTGTGCAGACTGACTCCGAAGAAGAAGCAAAACTTTGGAGTTTGAAACGGCAGTTAGTTATCTTGGGATTCGTCTGGGCCACAGAGGTGGGTCTATGTAATTGTCGTTTAGATTCACAAGTAATTGAAACATGCCATGCACTCTAAAAAAAAACACCTCCTGGGTCAGAATTGACCCGGCGTCCGGGTCCCAGGAAGCCTGACCAAATTCTGGGATACGCAAAAAAATGGGATTTAAGCTCGGAATCTGCGTCAGGTTGACCCATTTCTGTGTTATTGTGGCACTCCGGGTCAGCCTGACGCAGAAATGAGTCATGGTCCCCTGAACTGGATCAATTCTGACCCGTTTTTTAAATTTTTTTATAGTGCATTAAATCCCATCTAAACAAAACTTATTCTTAGGATGGATTTAGTCCTGTGTGGATGGATCAAACTTAGTACCACCTCTGACTAATGGGGTTTGCATAAAGCAATTCGTGTACTCTTGAACTTTACCTTCTTTGACGCGGTACAACTGGTTCAATTATAAAATAATACAAAAAGTGCAACTTGCTAAATCAAAAAGCATGAAACCCGGTCGAATCGGCCAAGTATCAATTAGATGCATTTCTTCAAGTAACACGAAGTATTTATCAGATTCATGTTCAAAGCCTCGTCATGGCATTTCTTTTTTACTTTTCAGATATGCATAAGCATTGCATGGATCATCGTTTTCCCGCCTGAGGTGAGCTATCAGTTCACGTTCCAAGACGATCCAACAGACGGCGAGCAGATAGCCGTGAAGCTCCTCGTCGCTTGCAATATCCAGCTCCATGAAAGTGTGACCGAGATCTGCTTCAGCCTGATTCTTCTGTTGGTGACCCTGGCTTTCAGCGTGCTCGCCCGGCAGCTCCCGGACAACTACCACGAGGTCCAGTTCTGCGCGTTTGCGTCGGCGGGGTCCGCGCTCGTCATCGTGGGTGCCTACGCGGCGGGGTTCGGAACCGCCACTTCGGCCGTTTCGTCCGTGTCGATCATGTACCGTTCACTTGGAATGATCGCCAATTCCATCCTGATGATGTCCTGTATCTTTATACCAAAGATGTACGTTATGTTCTTCGTGAGGGGTGACATCAACGACGTCATGCTGCGCAAAAGGCAGAGCATTGCCATGTCTGGCTACCGGGTGAGATCTTCCACGGGGAGCAGCGTGGCGACACTGAAAGCGAAGAACGGGGCTGGGGGAGCGGGGAAACGGCGCAGCTTTCGTAGAAGCAAAAGCGCCTGCAGTGAGTTGAACTTAAATCCGGATCAGGCTGTGGAACTGAAGGCAATCTCTACCACTCTCAATGAGTAACACTGATAACCAGACATTTAACACCAGCGCTGTGCAATCGTCAGTGCAAGAGACAACGAAGTTAGGAGGATACTAAACCATAATACAACCTTAATTAAACCAGTACAATTTGGACTGCACTGGCCATGATCTTATAGGAGCCTATAAATTTGCCTTAGCAATGTAAAACGGGTAGATGAGAAGGCTGTTCCAGAATAGCAGGGTTTCTTACATTGCCTATTATTCAACGCTGTGTACGATTTTCGCCTGTGGCTTGTCAAAGTGGATAAAATAACTATTAACACGGTGGATTAGTGGTTAACAAGAACTAGTTTATTTTGACACACTGAAAAACGAAATTGAACCGCTACATCCACATAAAACAATAACACGAAGTGAAACGACCGTGGTAACATAAACGTTTGTAGTAGAAGGCCTAGTCATCACAAACATTCACTCAGTGACGACCAATTGTGGCATGCTCCTATTTGGAACGTTGTTCTCTTTATTTGGAAAAGATTAACAAACTCTAGATTTGGTGATGTGTTACAGGTTTGATGAGTGTTGCACACCCTCCGTCCAGTTTTGTGTGCAAAAACCAAACGTGTGCAAGAAATTGTTCAAAAGTAGATGAGAGTGCACTAGTTAAGCATATCAACCCTCTCTTTTCAGAGCCCTTCCATAGAGATTACTACAAAGTGTACATATAAAGAACGTACAACTACAAGTAAATTAAACCTACAAACTTTTAAATCAACAGCAGCGAATCTATAATCTTTGTCGTGAAATTATGCCAATTACATTCACGCATGCGTACAGACACTAATGGTGGGCAAACGCCAGCCAGTTTGGCATTAGGAAGACGCGCAAAAGCGTATGTGTCTCGCCACCGTCAGCCCCATACAAAAATACGCGATTTTCCCTCATTTTGCTCACCAGTAGTTGTAGTGCGCACGCACAACTTGCTTTTTACATATTTCCTGTTGAAAAAAAAGCCAAGGGTAATGCGGATTTTTCGGACGCTAGGTGCAGCACTTAACCAGGTAAATTCTCAGTAATGTGCGCATGCTCAGATATACGTAAATAATTGAAACTTAGTGGCAAGTCTGCTGCCACCTAGCGTTCCAAAGTCTCCCATTGAGATCAAGCCTTAGGACCACAATGGCTGATTTATAATTCAGAGATCGAAGTTCTATCCTATAGTGATATTAAAAACAGTTAGCTTGTTTTGGAATACTGTGATATTTAAATTGACCTATTCAAAACGAAAAGGTGGTCGTGTCGTGTTGGACAATGTGTGTACCTAATGTCTTGTTCGACGCCATCGGTATGGAGCAGTAAACTAAAGCACTGTGATTTCAGAAAGCAAAAGTTCATTCACCAAAAGGATAATTAAACATAGAACCCGTCAAACTTATGTGTCATGAAACAGTTCCAGACTTTGTTTCTCTAATGCATCATGACACACGTTTCCCCCAAATATCCCATGTAGAAACAACGTTGACTTTTAAACCCTTTCTACTAGATCATTCAAAAAACAAACATCCACCGGCACAATTAGCACTAATAATAACAGGCTGAGTCGGTGGGAAACGAGAAGATAATCAATAGAATCTCCTTCTACTTATTTGGGTTGAACAAGCTTTTCTGAATATTTATTTTCCTTGTGCTCGTCCCCGAGGTTAGGCAGTCTGGCGTCGTTCCCGAGGAGCCAGTGCTTGGAGAGGTCCGGAGTGTATCGAGATGCCGGCGGCTTACGGCCCAGGCTCTCTGCCAGGCTGCGGGTGTAGTGGGCGGAGTTACCGCAGCAAAGACCCACGTACTTGATGCCCAGTTCCTGTACGCGCTTCCCGAAGTTGTAGACATCCGTACGGTTGCACTGGACGCAGTCCAGATCTAGCGGGAAGATCGGCTTGTCTACGGGCGAGAACGCAAACGGTAAAGCATAAGGATGGGACAGTGTTTTGCCAGAGTTGATGCACATACAGGCTGTGGTTGCCCCAGTAGTAATTTACCGGTCCTTTTTTTTTTTTTAATGTATACATTATACCACTGAAACGTAAAAAGCCCTGGTTTGTTGTGGTTACTACTATGTCAAAAGTGAGGGTTATTTGAGCCGGTGTCATAGGGAAATCTGTCACCCGGAGGTTCTGCCCCCCCCCCCATGGGAAAGTAGCATGGGCCGAAGTTCGCTCGACCCCAGCGGCCTATCCAGGACCGCTGGGATGGGCTAATCGGCTTGCACAGATTCTTGTTCAGGAAGTACGTCATGCGTGCAGTGCTTGCAGAGTGAGTGTGATGCATGATGGGACTGAGCATTAACAAATGAGCGTGCTTGATACGTTTGCCCATCCCAGCGCCTTTGGTTTTAAGGCAAGGCGCTGGGGACGAGCGAAGGGCCGAAGGAGGTTGATTCAAAAGAGGGAGCTATCAAAAGAAGTTTGTAAACAGTTCGCCGTATGGGGGGGGGCACAGAATCTCCTGCCACACCGGAATGTATGCCGTCGGTTCGAGTGGAAAATATTTCGCTTTTATTTCACTTCTCATGAAAGTTGTTACCTGTTTTCGGATCTCTTAAAGATATAAAGTTCGGATACTCCTCAGTGGTTCGATACAACACAGGTACTGCTGCAAGAGGTGACTGCATGGCAATGGAATAAAAGTATTATATTGTTAGTTGTAAAACCTTTATGTAAGAAATGGTCACACTAAATTCATGGAACATTATTATCACTAAGTTATGGCTCAAAATGTACTTTACTGTTTTCTTCAAAGTGCAATGCCCTGCGGAGTCAAATAAGTTCAAGTGTGTAATAATGTCCTTTATTTACGGTAGGTAGGTATGCCCAGTTGGTTTACTCAGTCATTGGTCTATAATAACGTAATCTTCCCCTCTGGTTTTAGCCTCTGATTGACGGTTTCCTTTGTGAACTCTGAAAAGTTCCGGGTCACAAATTTGCACCCAGATTCCGGATCCCAGGCAGGAGGTTTGACCCAAATTCCAGCTCAGGCTGACCCGAAAACTGGTTTAAAAACAAAAAGGATTTAAGCTTGGATTCTGAGTCAGTTCGACCCATTTCTCGGTCGTTTTGACAAATATTTTGGTTTTCAAGAAAACAAATAACCAATATTGTACAAACACTTGACAAATCAAAACTAAAAGCAAAACAAAAAGCACAATTAAAAATCAAATGCAGGTAAAAATATATCCCAAAAGATAATCATGAAAGATAGTAAGCTGTTGCAAACTGCTTACCAACCAAAGAGACCTATGGTATAAATGTAAAACAATAGTTAGTGGCCTGGCGGTTCGACCCTAGAGCGAGTCTTTCTCGAAGGCTAGATGACAACTCTACAAACATAAATAGGTATACTGCTTTTGTTACATCAGTATACCAGTTTATGTTTGTAGAGTTGTCATTTAGCTTACGAGAAAGACTCTTCTAGGGTCGAAACGTCAGGCCACTAGCTATTTTTTGAAAAGATAATAAAAAACATAATACTGCTCCCGGTAACAGCATGCAGACGTGGAATTTGTTTTGATAATGAAAATAATGAGGAAATGGGAAGACAGAAAGCAAAACTTTACGTTGAGTCTTTTTTCTATGAGCTATACCACAACCCACCTTGCATTCCTTAACTGCCCGTTCGAGAAGTGACAGCATAGTCTGGGGGCCCATTGCGCAGTTCAGCCCCACCACGTCAGCCCCTGCCTCTGCCAGGCGGTTCAACGCATCACAGATGTCCACGCCGTCTATTGTTGCGCGTTTACCATCGATTACATTTTTCTGGCACGCGATGGTCACTACGCAGGGGAGACCTAAAACCATTTGGTGAACACCAACAAAATGATCGTGCGTCAAAAACTTAAGAGATTGACAGGTACCACGCTAAGTATTTTGATCAGTGTGCGTGTGATGATGATAAGGAATTTCACACAAAATAACTCAAACATATTAAAAAGAATCAGGGCGTGGCTGAGCTAGTCTTTGTTTGTACTGTGACAAGACCACTCGGGAAGTTGTGCGGATAAAAAAAATAAATAAATAAAAAATGCTGAACTCCAATCTGTAACAGACTTTACTACATTATCATCCTTCGGGTTGTTGAAGTCAAGTTAAAACAGTAGAAAGTTGTTGTTTCGTTCACTGTCTTGCGTGAGATTTGTGATTTTAAAGATAAAGTGAATAGTGTACATTTTGCGTTTTATTTATATTATTAATGTTTTAGTTACCCTTTTTGTAGCATTTAAATTTTTTTTCAACAAATTCCAGTTTTACTTTGTATGATCTGAACGGTTCTTAAACAAAATCAAGGATTCTTTGAGTTCTAAAACTGCTCGTCTGACTTTTGGTGTTTTGTCCAGCATTTGAAAAGCACCTTGAGTTTATTCGAGAGTTTTGGCGCCCTATAAATGTTTGCGCTATCGTTGGCTAAATCTGTCGGCCCCAGGACAGCTACAAACTAACCTTTACCGAACTTCTTGCATGCTTCAACAGCCAGTAAAGCTTCACCAAAAGTGTCGAATGTTTCTGCTACAATGAAGTCAGCACCGCACTCTACTGCCCATTCGATCTGCTCCTGTAAGCGTTAAACGACAAAACACAATGTCACGAACCTGATGATGGAATTGCCAGAAGAAGAAAAAAAATCACCAACAATAGCCTTGAACTTTGATTTGGTTGTGTAAATATTCCCATTGTTGTTAGGTTTGTGTGTGTTTTTTTCTCTCTGTTTTTTTTTTTTTTTTTTTTATAAGTATGTAGATTTGGGTTTCTTTTATAGATCTCGACATTCCGCTATTCAATAGTGCTCACTCACATCGTACTCAAGGGCAAGGTCTCGGATCGGAAACTCGGTATACTGATTTTTGGACTCAAGGCAATGATAAATCGGAACTTGAACCCACGCCATGAAAGAATGGACTTGTTAACCTCAGGAATTGTTTACCTTAAACATGTTCATTATTTTCTCACGATAGTTTGGCACTGTGTCCACGAAGATGTTGGAGTTGCTGATGTTTCCAGCCATTAGTGTGCCAGTCTCGTCTGCTACCTCACGTGCCATGCGCAGAGCCTTTTTGTTGATCGCCTCCAGTTCGTGCTCACGGCCAACCAGTGCCATCTTTTCCCTGTGTGCATAGTACTGAAAAGTATATAACTACTTAATTTTTGGTTGGAAAAAAATTACGAGGGCAGGACTTGAACCTGCCACAAACGGATGATCAAGCCTGCACCCTACCAACTGAGCTATTTAGCCCTATATGTTGACAGTCTCCCCATTTTGTCCAATCTTTGTCAGTCAGAAGCTATACAACCTGTAACATGCCGTAATTGATTATTTATCACCAAAAGTGAAATCTATGAATATTAACGTGAGAGTATAAGTTATTAGCTTTTGTAATACACGCTAAACATTGATACGCATCTCGAGGGTCTTCATCATTATGTAAATTACTGTGGTGCCTATTTTTGATCTTCCGGCCATGTGTGATTATCACGGGTATAAAACTCGATGAAGACACTAACTTGTTTAAAAAAAACTTGCCTGAGAAAAACAAAAATACTCAGTTTATAACATGTTAGCTTTTGCATTATTATATTATTATTATTTATTTTGTCGAGTCTTAACATAGGCGTGCAACGCACCTTCAATTTTTATTAACAGACACGAGTGTGTCTTTACAGATAACAGATTTAATTTTAAAGAAAAAAAACATTTAAACTATAACAAAAATAATGTGAAACGCTTCTCCTTAATAATTTGTTCACTTTTAAAGAAAACTTAGTTAGCTTCGATCTGCATTTTGACTTCTGTGCTTACAGTAAACGCCAGCACTACATCACTTCCGGCGTGAACGAATTCCTGATACTGTTGCCTGACCAACTCCGGATGTTCGATGACTACTTCCGGAACGAAGGACCCGGCCGTCAAGTAACCGCGACGCTCAAACACGAAGAGGTAGCCCTCCGCGCAGATCACAGTCTCACCGTCACGCAAACGCTCTAGGAGACCTAGACAAAAATGTCAAATGTCAGGACAATGAACTGGGGGATGGGGGAAATAATAACAAAATAGTTCGTCGCCTGAGTTTCTGACCATAGAAGAGTCTTTCTCGAAGGCTATGGCCTGACGTTGACCCTAAGAGTCTTTCTCGAAGGCTACGGCCTGACGTTTTGACCCTAGCAGCGTCTTTCTCGAAGGTTATGGCCTGACGTTGACCCTAAGAGTCTTTCTCGAAGGCTACGGCCTGACGTTTCGATCCTAGAAGAGTCTTTCTAGAACGGATGACCTGACGTTTCGACCCTCCCTATAGCAGAGTCATTCTCGAAGGCTGCTAAAGACTCTGCTTGGAGGTCAAAACGTCATGCTTCTAACTATTTATTTTTTTGCTTGCATTTATACCATATTGGTCCTTTTGGTTTTGGTGAAGCGGTTTGCAACGGCTAATTCTATTTTTCTCTTTTGACAGTAATTTTTTTCAAAAGAGAAAATAGATAAAGTTTGCTCACACTGCGCACTGGCTGTTCAGTGCTATTGTTATAGCATTACATTGAGCACGATTATAGAGGGTGTCTTTATCGGGCGAATGCAATTTCAATCAAAAGAAAAACAAGTAGGCCTATATTATAAAGGGTTTGTCCTTGCTATACGCAAACAAAGTTATCGCAAATGGTCCCTACATGTTTGGGACGGTGGAGGGAGTACTGTCGGCATACGAATGGGTTTTATGCATGACTGCCCTACCCTGTGTAGTGGAAATAATAACTGATTCACTTTGGGGTGGTTTTTATGGCGAATGATTTGGAGAAGGATGAATGGAGATCTGTTTTCTTTCTCTATGGTACCGTACTGCAATCAGACAAGTACAGTGTTAAAAATTAACAGCATCGTTGTGTGCTTGCAGCAACTTATCAATCGTTGCTGATAACGTGTGTGTGTGTGTAACAGATCGAGACCCGTTCAATCTTTTACCTAAATTTGTCCTAAATTTGCCATGTCTTAAAATAAATGCAAGACAAGTCATGCGAGACCAGTCGGGGTGTCTGTCTGTCTTTTGGAGAATCTGAAAAATAGCACTCTTACCTTTGCAATGTTTTTTAGTCCCCTCCATCCTCGATCAGGATTTATATGTGGATCTGCCACTCCCCCTTAGACGACTTTGGCGAGGACTGTTGGGTTTTTGTTGACACGAACTACCACGATGTCAGCTTAAAGTTTGCGTTGGG
Organism: Pisaster brevispinus; assembly: GCA_023634235.1. NCBI lineage: Eukaryota > Metazoa > Echinodermata > Asteroidea > Forcipulatida > Asteriidae > Pisaster > Pisaster brevispinus. Next base: position 14,915,471 of record JAMKCF010000007.1, on the reverse strand, counting down.
TGTAATTATAGGCCCGACTTTGACTCAGTTTGACCTCTCTGGCCAGCGAAGCGGTTGCAATTGTGTGTGATTTTTTATTTTTGTCAAATCACCACCACCCCCTTTCTAAAGCTTAAAATTGAATGCAGTGATCCGGCCCTAACTTTATGACGGGGAGCAGGATTTGGAACGGTTGAGTATAACAGGACAAGTACACCAAAATCTACTAATTAATGCACAGTGTGACGTCTCAAAAACATAGCAGATAAATGTTATTTCTTAGTATACGTGTCACATAGGCCTACTATAACGTTGCCTATAGCACTTTAATTCCGGGTGTCTAAAAGTAGCACTAAGCGCCTATCAAGATGGGTTTTTGAAGTAAAAAAAAAAGGTATGAGGCCCATAATATTATTATTTAGCAGCTCGATCAGGGTTTACAAGGTAGGTGCTGCAGCCGGCATTCAGCAGCCACTGCCAGAAACAGCACACCGAGCAAAGTACATTAGAAATAAAACGTGAAGGCAATTAGAGGTAAAAACTACAAACCAATTAATTGGTATTAAACTCAATGGTACTTCGATGTGTAGCGTCCGAGTATGTAAGTTATTGTAGCCCACAGACATATAATATTATATGTCTGTGTTGTAGCCCAACCAATGACGCCCTCTTGCGACAGGAAAGAGTTGAGAGTAGCCACCAGTTCAACAAAATGGCAGCCTCCATGGTTGTAGTTTTCCTGTTCATTTCGCTTCTGCACCTGTCGAAATATTGCATTCCTTACATCGTGAAACAAGTAAGTAAGCTTTCTCGAATCATAAGAGTGGTTATGGAACTTATACTGAACTGGGGCACAGAATTGGGGTCAACATGGTCAGCATTAATAGTTTATAATACTAAAACGTTTTTAACACCACATAATGAATGAAACGTGCCAAATTTTGAATTAAGCCAAGTTGGCCCTAGCCCCACTTGTGTGGCCATTGAAGGGACAGGAAACCTGAATCCTTGGCCACATGTCGTCAACCATATTTTCGTCAGCCCACCAATTAAAAAATAGAGGCGCATTCCCTAAGAGCGGGTCGGCGGTTTAAACCACCTCAATGTGTTCACCTACTAAGACTAAGAGTCTTAGTCTTAGCTTGACCTGGGTGTTTTGGGTGAGTACATAAATAACGATTTCAAAAGATATTTCAATTCAAAATTTTCAACTTCATCCGAATTAGATTTTCGCGACATGTACTGAGCGCGGCCATTTTGGATTGATTCTAATCGCGCCAATCAATTCATGACATCACCGGCCGGCCGGGCTGTGGGCGGAGCGGATACATAAAGCAACCATTGCAATGTGCGCGTCTTCGCTCTGCCCACAACCTGGCCGGCCGGTGACGTCATGAATTGATTGGCGCGATTAGAATCAATCCAAAATGGCCGCGCTCAGTACATGTCGCGAAAATCTAATTCGGATGAAGTTGAAAATTTTGAATTGAAATATCTTTTGAAATTGTTATTTATGTACTCACCCAAAACACCACGCCTCTATTTTTTAATCGGTGGGCTGACGAAAATATGGGTGACGACGTGTGGCCAAGGATTCAGGTTTCCTGTCCCTTGGCCACACAAGTGGGGCTAAGTTGGCCCCATCCCATTGAATGACAATGATTCATAGAATCATACTCAATAGTCATACGGTGCCAATCCAGAAACTAAGGCTTCCTCAGGGCCCATTGTGATCTACTATTTCTCTGTCAATATTTTTACTTTTGGAAAGGTAATAGGTATATATTTTTATTAATTAATAAATTAGGGTATTGATTTTGTTTAACTACGTTACGTACCGTAGTCACAGTAGTCACTAGTCAGGGCAAATTTTCCGCTGCTCGCCACCAATTTATCGCGCTAAGTTACAGGAACGCACAGTTTACTAGCACGGTGGGCTACTTTACAGAAAAACTGAAGCGTAAGTTCTGAGTAGGCTATTCCAACAACAGGGAACTTTGTTCTTCAAAGACTTTACATTACGTGTATGTACATTGTACATGTATGCAGGTTTTTTATGTGACTGGAATAGTCAGAACCCTCTTGTTAGGGATTGGGGTTTGCATATCTTAACCCTTGTCGGGCAATGGAGTTGTTTCGATCAAATCAATAGCAACTGAAACTGTTTGAGCATCTTTTGATTGCACACTGCCAGCATTCTCCCTTTGTTCAGTGGTCAGCTGGCCAGTTACTAGATAACACCCAACCTGTCACAATTATCTTCAAGTGTTCCAGCTGGCTAGCTCAGTGTAGAATAAGCTCTATTTAATGTCAACCATGGACAAGTGAAAAAGCTGGCGGACTAGTGAAATGACAAGCTAACTGGTCATGCTGGCTAGACACTGAAAAAGTTAAGGGTAAACCCTGCATGCCTTGATAAGAGTAATTTTTTTAGTGGTCTCATCTTCACTAATCCAGCACGTTGCAATTATTAAAGTTTTTTGTATTACCTTTGTATTCTATGACAATCAGGTAATAAGATATGTATTTGGAGAGAAACAGATGGAGGGAAGAAAGAGAGACGAACTGACGCAATTACAAGAGGAGCTATCACAACTGAACGTCAAGGAGGAATTCCCCAAGTATGCCAGGATCGAGAGAAAAATCAACAAGATAAAAGACGATATGAAAAAACTCAGTGAGTTTCTGATATTATTGAAATGTGCCATGTTTCCTTTATGTAGGCCCTAATATAGTCATTGTGCGCAAGTGTGCTAATGTTAGCCTACATTACCTGCTGGAGATTTGAGGCATTGCATGGTGGAGTATCGATGTTTTCAGTTTACTGTTTAGTACCAGGTAGTAATATCTACTTTGCTGTGTAGAATTGTTATTATCGAAACTTACCCTGAAATTATAAAATATCTAGATTGGGAATCAGGAGGCGTCCCAGTTCTGATAAAAAACCTGTCGTGCTGTTTATCTACTGCCACAGAGTAGGTTGGGAAAACTGGGAGACTTTCAATTTCTGTTAAAAAGATGTCCTGCTATTTATCTACTGCCAAGGAGTAGATTGGGAAAACCGGGAAACTTTCAAGTTCTGATAAGAACTTGTCCTGCTGTTTATCCACTGCCACAGAGAGTAGATTGGGAAAACCGGAAACTTTGAAGTTCTGTTAAAAACTTGTCCTGCTGTTTATCTACTGCCAAGGAGTAGATTGGGAAAACCGGGAAACTTTCAAGTTCTGATAAGAACTTGTCCTGCTGTTTACCCACTGCCACAGAGAGTAGATTGGGAAAACCGGAAACTTTGAAGTTCTGTTAAAAACTTGTCCTGCTATTTATCTACTGCCAAGGAGTAGATTGGGAAAACCGGGAAACTTTCAATTTCTGCTAAGAACTTGTCCTGCTGTTTACCCACTGCCACAGAGAGTAGATTGGGAAAACCGGAAACATTGCAGTTCTGTTAAAAACTTTCCTGCTATAATTTATCTACTGCCAAGGAGTAGATTGGGAAAACCGGGAAACTTTCAAGTTCTGATAAGAACTTGTCCTGATGTTTATCTACTGCTAAAGATAAAATTGGGAAAACTTGAAGACTTCCCAGTTCTGATAAAAACTTGTCCTACTGTATTATTATTATCTAGTAAATCAGAGATGCTCATAGTAGATACAGAAACCTGTGGATTTCTACTTTCATTTTGTGGACTTCTTGTAATTATTTATAATTTAGCATCCAAACCTACTCATGTTTGCCTCTCGCTAACCATTTGCCCTTTTAAAATTGTCTTAATGTTTTTTCTTGACAATCTTTAATTCCAGGGCAAGGCAAAACTGCCAAGACGTTCACTTTCAGTTGGGGTCTTACTCTAGCTCTCAATTCACTGCAGGTAAGGTTGCTCGATTTGTCATCGAAAATGTGAACATGTCCACTCAGGATTAGGGCAACTACTGAACAGTGAGGTTCTTTGTTTCGTCAATCCACTGATGATTCATTTTGATTTGTTTTTTGATCATTAACCCCAACCTCGTTCCCAGTGGTGTACGATCTCGACGCGCCATTTTGTTTTCTTTCCCAGAATGCCTTGCTCGATTGTAACCCCTGGAAGTGTGACTTCAAAATATCCAAATATATTGGATATTTTAATTAGTCCTGTGGTTGATCCATTCTGTGTTAGAGACTACGCAGAGCGCGCTGTTAAAGGACGCATCAAGTCATGGAGCAACTGGCCCCTCTCATTCTTTTTCGATCTTGTGATGCGTCTAACTGTATGCAGTTTAGGATGACCATGTAAAAACATGATTCATTTGAAACGATTGCGTCGAAATACGTGCATTTTTACACGCGCGTACTAAGCGACCGGGGGATCTGACAAGCGCCCTACAAGCGTTCGAATGTTTTTAACAAGCGTGCACGCAAAGCAGTACATTTTGGTTAGCCAATCAGCATTGATTTTCAGTGTTTCCCTCCCAGGGGTTTAGTGACGAGAGGTATCGATACGGCGCGCTGCCCATGGTAGCGAGGCTGCATTAACCCTGACAGACTGTGCAGATTGGCTAGCGTTGTGGAGTAAATCTGCCAATGTCCTCTTCTCCTATGTCACTCCACACCATTGTTTGGGCTAGGATAAGAATGGGACGCCTGACCCTGTGATAAGCAGCTGTTGTTTGGGCCTACCGGCCCCAGTCACTCTGAATCCTTCTCTTTGGCAATTAGATACAGAAGGAATTGGGACTGTGAGGGTTAGGGTTAGGAAACTTAACTCTATGATCATCATTTGGTGCTGTATTTTACATGTCCTCTAGCCCCTAATCTGCTTTAAGCAAACAGCCATTGTTGTTGTTTACTTTACACTGTTTTGTTTGTGTTCGGTAAATTTCAGAAATGAGTACACCACAAAGTGCATTCAGGTAAAGAACCTGTCACTACATGCGGTTAAACTTACACTAAACCAATACAACACACAAGTAATAAAAGAATAAGCAAGCATCTAAGTAAAACTATAAATAAGAATAATGATTTAGACGCATTTATAAATACAGCAACATAATACTAATCACCACCAAACAAAAAGGAGGGAACCCCCCCCCCCCCCGCACCAACCACCCCAGATCTCAGATCACCAGGATCTTTTGGTCGCAGCCTAAATTGCAGCAAGATCATTACAGTCATTGGCCAAAACTGCTAACGTGACGGATGCAAAGTGTTACCTTTTACTGTGTTTGCTGTACGATTGTATTTGTATGGAGTTGTACTCGGTGGCTCTGACTTCATTTGAGTTACTATTTTTCACTTTTGTGTGTGCTGTAGACTTGCTGTCTAATCTCAGTGATCTGGAGGTACCGTTATGAGCCCATGATAATCCTCAAGGAAGAATGGCTGTGGCCTCTAGCTGGGGTCGTCTCCTTCCCAAGTGGGATACCCGGGGCTCTTGGCATCTCCATCTGGCTCCTCATCTGCAACAACATCTTGAAGAGAGGAGAGAAGATCGTCGGCCTGATGCACGCAAAGACAGAAACGTGACAGTAGGTGTTCGTTCGGTTGATGGAAAAGCGTGAATGCCCATACGTTATGAACGAAAGGGATGAGGGTGAACAGTTCCAAGATTCAAACCTGCAACCTCTGTGCAAGTGCTCTACCATTCTTGTACCGATCCGGTAATAGTTCAGTGCAGGAAACCATTCAAAGTAAGCTTTAAACATGTGGTAATATAGACCATGTGACCTGTGACATCACATGCTTACATAAGAGCCACAGAGCCTGGACTTCCTGCAGGCATCATTTGTACACAGCTCAATGGAAGAAAGCATTTAACTTTATATTCTATGGAGATTGCACTGTCTGATTTTTATCGATTTTTGATGGATAAAGGGGCACATCTCAAAAATGTTGTTTTTATAATTATAATTACATGTATGTGGAAGTTATGACACAAAATGTAAAATTTCCCCTATGACCAGTGTAGTATCTTGCCTGCCAGGAAATGGCTTGGAATGTACAAGGTCACTCATTTTGTAGACAAAATCCATACCGCTAAAGACCAGCATCTCTGTCATGTTCCCTGCTTGTGGAAGCAGTCTTGTAAACTGACTCTAATTATATATGACAGGTGCCAGGCTATATTTCCTTTCCACTCTTGTTTGGGTTACTGATAGTTGAATGGACACTTCGTTCATTTGCTAATACTTGGTTATCATTGGGGTTTTTTTTCTCTGTATACATTCATCGTTGCCTCAAGTTTGTTAGGGACACGGTTTAAAAATTTTTCGGTGGAGATCAATAGTGTACACTGTGTTATAGTTTTTATTTATTACATTACATGGTATTCGTCCTACTTTAGACTGATTTCCGATTGTTTTGCCTCAGAAAGGCCAGCAAAATTGGTTATTAAATAGCATGCAAAATATATAAAAGCCATCTGCATGTAGGCCATCCCTTGTCCCATTTTGTCCTGTGTTTCCCCAAAGGGTCAAGTGTCATACCTGTTGTTATTGTTTGAGTTTTTTTAAAATCAGTTTCCTTTAACATCAGTTTTCTCTAACATCCCCAACACCCAGACAAAGTCATATTATTCAGTGTTTTCTCAAAATGTATTTTATGGATTTGAAACAGGTTGATTTTTTTTTAATGGTGAGTTTGTTAACAAACTTCTAAGAGTTGAAGGAACTCGTTCCAAAAACCAATAAAGTGGAATGTATTATGCTATGATCATCACCCCCAATGCATACAATTCTTCTGTTTTTGACCCACTCCAGAAGTAGCTGCATGAATAATGAAAACACCAATCGGTGGTTTGCACATTTTGTCGCCCTTGACTTCAGTTCTTTTGAGCGCAAGATGGTCCAAGGTGAGAACTTGATACATCATAAAAAAAGTTCAACATAATGTAACCTTTGAAAATATTGCATACGTTTAAGGCAGTTGGGAGGTGGTTTTTAACAATGTTTGATGCAGTGAAATTTTTGGGCCGGTTGCAAGTGAACGCGCAATGTTGAAGCCCACGACGTTGTGGTTTGGGGCAAACTTTTGCAAAGCAACCCTCAGAGCAGCAGTGCCTCATGTGGTCAAACCAGCCCCTTCCCCCGAACCCCCTTCTTTTGTTACCCTCCTCTCGGCTCTGTTCATCCTCCTGCTTTCTCTGTGGGCTTTCATCTCTATCATCTATTTCCAATTGACTGGGTTTGTTACACCAGTATACCTGTCTATGTTTGTAGTCTTGTCATTTAGCCTTCGAGAAAGACTCTACAAGGGTCGAAACGTCAGGCCACTAACTTTTGTTGTTGCAAACCTAAAGTTTCCAACAAACCAATTTTAAAATTAAACACTTGTGCTTTGTTTGTGACGCCTGGCTCCCACTGGTGTGAAACACAATGTGTGTACTTGTATTAAGCATGGACATGATAGTGTTCAAGGTATTAAATTAGGGTGTAGTGGCAAATGTACCCATACCTATGTGGGGTACTTCTATGTGAGTGGGAGATGTTTTCTTGCTAGTGTAAGTGTGGTGGGCACAAGCCTTTATCCCTCCCACAAAACTTTTCATGATGTTGTCTGATTGCTTATTATTGAAGACTGCAGGCCCAAATAGCAATTGCTTACCACTGGGCCAACCATACTTACTTATCTAAGTCCAAACATGTTTTAATAGATGTTATTTTTTCCCATCGGGGATAAATAGTCTGCTTTAACCCTTACACCGATGTGTATTAAGCACTTTTTACTCAGTACTTTCCCGAGTTCTGTGAGAAAAAAAAAATCCGCGGGCAAATCACTCGGGTGGGATTCGAACCCTCGACCTTTGCATTGCTAGATTGAAATGTCTTACCACTAGACAACCGAGCTAGCCCGATGGCTAGAGGCAGGTTCGAATCCTTAGCAGCGGGTACCGCAACGATATAATCGATGTTTAAACATGTTGGGGGTGAAGTGATGTAAAAGTGGAGGATAATGGAGGATTGAGGTCTCCTGTTGGCAAGTTGGCCTGGAGAGTAAGGGATAAAGCAAGGCGTTAAGAGGAGACTAGTCAGACCTAAATATAATGAAAGATTGATCATTGGATGGTGATTCAAAACAAATACAAATAAGTCGTGAGGTGATGTCCAAGAGTTGTAAATTTAATACCAGTTTTCTTTTAATAATTTCGCCCGAGTAGACTTTTATTAAAGCAGACTTCTGAAAGAGTGACTTTGCAGAGTCTTGTCCAAATCGCATTTTCCCCACCCCCCAAAAAAACAAAACAAAGCATAACCGAAATGACCTTGGACGAAAAGGCATGGGGCGAGCAATAATGTTCCAATTCAAGTCCCTTCCTCGTAAACAGCGGACTAAATCAGTCAAATCTAGGCCAGGCAAATGTAAATTGTTTTTTTCTTGATGAACCCGATTTGATAGCCCTGATGAATCAGGAATCGGGCATTCGCTCTGCGCATCAAGAAATCCATTTCAACCATCCGGGACAGTTTTTGCCTCATTTGTCGAGTATCTTTGAGAACGGACATTTGCAACAACAACAAACAAAAAAACGTAAGGGGAAGGTTTCTTACATTTTTTTTTCAGCAACGTGACCCGTATTTGTTTTTCGAGAAACAATCATGGCGTTATATTTGATGGTAGTTGATGTAGTTACCGGTGGAGGTATATCTGGGTGGACAGAGATCAGCTGGTTGAGGGAGATAATAGTCTGAAATTTCTGCCATGGAGCTTGTCAGTTTCAATTACCGTGCGGCGTGTTCAGGAGTGTGTCTATATCCGTTGGAACCGAAGATTTTAACAGATACATCGACGTTGTGATTTTTTTTCTCTCTTGTTATGTTCCTATACCCCCTTTCTCCTGCATTTTTCCTTGTAGACCTGGCTTTTTAGGGATCGTCTGTGGTCTTCACTCTAAAAAGCTCCCGGGTCAGAACTGACCCGGGTCACGGGGGCCGAAACCATTGTAGGGTGAGGCTGACCCGGAAAGTGGTAATCTGGGTTTTAACTCAGATTCTGTGTCAGTTGGGGGTCATTTTAACACAAATTTTGGGTCATACTGACGCAGAACTGGGTCAGGCCCCACGTGACACAGATCCTGGTCAATTCTGTCCCCGACGTTTTGGTGGGGGAATCCGTACAATTATAGTTCGTCCACGATTTGATTTTATGTACAAAACCAACGATATTGTCACTAAAAGAGCGAGACAGTATAAGGGGGTGGGGAGCCCTATCCAAGAATTTCACCCTTTTGTGCCCTTTTACCGTCTCGTTTGGGCTGGCACCCACTGATTTACGTCATTTAGACGGGTCTGAAACCCAGACTACTGAATGTGTAACCTGTAAAGTGTATGGGTGTTGCGGGAGGGATTCGCACATTGTGTACCGTAGTGATATTGACTTACTTACAAAACTGATGTGTGTGTGGCCCACTTTAGAAGTTGTTGGAGTATCGTTAAGTTGTTTATAAAACTGTTTAAACATTAAATATGAAACGGTGGCGACGGCCAGTGGGTCATTGCCTCATGTCTTTTAATCAATTTAGATTTGATGTTCACTTCTTATCAGCCTTAACGTATCCATTTTGTGTAACGTTTATTGAGCTATTTATTCAACGTACCTTAGTAACAAGAATGGGAAATGTCAAAAAGTATGTAATTAAATAAGTTAATAAATAAATAGGGCTTAAAATTAAAATGGTGCAATATAGATCCAATCAAGCTTCACTCTAAAAACTTCCGGGTCAGATTTTACCCGTATTATGGGTCCCATCAGGGGGCTTGACCTATTTCCGGGGTTTTAATTCGGATTCTGCGTCAGTGGTGACCCATTTCTGGGTCATTTTGACACAGATTCCGGGTCATGCTGACCCAGAAATGCGTCAGGCCCTGTCGAGACCCGGAATTCGGGTTAATTCCGACCTGGCAATGTGTGGGGTTTTTTTTTAGAAGGGACTGTATGCCCTACGTCCTCAAACCGTTGTTGAATGTGAGGATTACTAGTGAAAGTTGCCCTGCTCTAGTGTTTAAATATCAAAATCCAAACAATAAATGTTAACCGCCTTGACTCGCTCTGCAACGTGTCAATGTAGTCCCCTGCGCTTTGCTCTTTAATGCTGGTGTGGGGTTTCATTCAACATCTTCAGGGGACTCTTGAAAAAAAGTCAATACTTATTCAAAATTCTTTCCGAGTCACGTGTGATTTGCCGGCTGTCAAGTCCACCTCGATGGGCCTTTACGGCATTGCCGATGCGGACCCCGTGCCGATCACAGCCAAATCGATGCAGGGGGGACATCCGTTCCGAAGAGAGTCAACAATGACACCGGATGGTCTGAGGTAGCCCGTGCGGGGCAACGGAGCGCTCTCCCCGGGCAAACCGGGGCCAATTAACTCGCCTCGCATCGGAAGCTCTCAAGTTCTCCATTGGAAACTGAATATTAAGCACACTTCCGCGCCGGTCTGGTATTTGCAAGTTGAATATATCTTCTTCTTTTTTTTCGTCGCGTGTGTTTGTAGAGGCTGAACTCTGCTCGCTTACCGCTCCTTTCTGCTGACACATGACGGACTATCAAGCTACGGAAGTAACGAACAATACGAAACTATATTTTATAACATTTATAATAATAACAAAATGTGTCTATATTGGGATTGGTGAAACCAGCTTCACCAGATGATGTTGGGGATTCCCAGTCCTAGGGGGCCTGACCCATTTTGGGGGTTAGGCTGACCCGAAAACTGGTCAATAATGGGATTTTGAACCGGATTCTGCGTCAGTTTGACCCATGTCAATTGGTCATTTTTACACAGATTCAGAGGCATTCTGACCTGGGAGTTTTCAATGTTTAACAGGTTTTTAACAATATTTTATAATATTTCCCCTTTTTTTCTATAACCAAACAAGCAGCTTTCACTGTGGCTGTACCTTCATCGAATAGCCGGGGCATAACCCCTCTTTTCATGGTCGTTTAATAAGTACCAGTATGTCACCCCTGGCTGTCATCGCCACAAGCTGTTATTGAACCAGCAATGAAACAATACCGATCGAAAAATGTCCATGTATGTGAACGAGGTTGTCTTTACCAGTTGTTGCTGAGCCTTCACTCCCGAGCTAGAAGTCTTGGACAGTTCAAAGAAACTTAAAACGTACCACTATTTTTATTTTATTTGTAATACACGAAATGACCGTCCGATCATGATATTGATTCTCAGTCTCTTACTTGGAATCAGTCTGTATTTCAGGAATGCTTCGTACATTTTAATCACTACAATAAATTATAACCATTGATTTGCGAAAATGGAGTTCAATTGATGCAGTTTTCGTGAAACTATATTTCCGTGCGAGTGACAGCTTGAAGTGGGTAGAATAACACTGAGCGACTCGGATATCCGGAACAGGTTCCGTTGTGGTAGAAGTCTGAGACGTTTGTGTTTATTTAATATCATCAAATATGACATTTCCGGTCCGCACAGAAATAAAATATTGTTTTTTTCGGGGGGGGGGTCTTTTTTGAAGAAGGCTTTTGTTTTTAAAAGGTGACACGTTTGTGAGCCGGGATTTAAAACGTTATACTTGTCCCACTTTGGACAGGGTGTTCCGTATTTCAGCAATGGTACATGAAGTTTATATACATTTAATGAGCATGAGGGCACAAACAGAGCTAAGTAAACATATATGGGACTTAAAGGACGAGGAGAAAGACTATAAATTAAATGGGACATTGTTCACAAAGCACTGCCATACTCTAACGTAAACAAGAGATGTAATTTGTGTATAGCAGAGAAGTACATAATCATTTGTAGGCCAGACCTAGGTACACTGAATAGACCTTGTGCACATGACGTCATTTCACTAGGGCGCCCTCACCTAGAGGTCAAAAGGAGGTTGTTCATTGGCCAATCCTGTGCGCCGCGCGTACAAATCTGTGCGATTTGATTGTTTCGTCACCGTTTTACCTCTAAGATGGCGGTTGGATGACGTCAATGCATAAGGTCTATAAGAAAAGCGAAATCGTCTCAAAGTGCCGGCATCGAGACAGATGTGTTCTTAATTCAGTGACGTAAACGCGTACTAACTTCAATGACGTAGCACGCGTCACGCTTGCGCGCGCTTAATTCGAAATAAGGTAAGATGCTACTTGTATTCTATTTTCGTCATTCTGCTGATGAGTGCCTTATGGTACGAAACAGTCTGTCCAGAAGAGAGATATGCCAGAGTTTGTTTAACTCATATTCTGAATTTAGTACATATATTTTTTTAAACTGTCTATCAAGGTGCAATTTTAAATATTGTTTCCTCTATTCATCTCTTCTTGCTTGCCCAGAATTGGTTTTTTTTATAAATCGTCCTTTTTAAAATATTCTCTGTTTACATCTTTGGAAATGTATTGTCTTGTACAACTTTCTATTATTATATTAATAAATGCAGAGCACCTTTAAAAAGGCCAATTGTTTCACCAATAGATGACAAAGAATTAAGTAAATAAAGATTTTTATTATAATTTTTTTTTTTTTAACACAGCTACCGGTAGTTTCCCCAAAATTACATTTCCTACTGCACGGTTAGGACTGATACACCAGTTCAACTTTCAGCACGAGGGACTATTTTATTTTCTGTGCCAAGTTCCAGACATCATAATGCACGTGATCAAAGTTTGTTGAACTGTCCTTTGTTCATTTTTACGTACGACAGGGTCCCTTTTCGTAACACCCTGGTTAAATCAGCAGCGTTCGTTAACAGCGCCGCCAACGGCCTTTTAACCGCCATCGTTCCATCACTGCTTGAATGGCATTATCATCTGCAAGCCCGGCTGCATAAGGCCATTTCCCAGTAAAGTATGTTAGTGTTGTGAACGCAATTTTCACCGGGTAAACAAGGCTTTTCCCTAGCGGCCTGTGATTTTTATATTTGTTTCCTCTGGTCTGCCGCCATCCCCTGGTGTACTCGTGGGCGATCGAATCAGCACACTGCGCCCCGGTACAGGTTCTAGTCATCGCTCACGGTGGATGCCTTCACAGCTCTGTATTGTAGTTTGGCAGTGGGGGTAGCGGGTCTGACATGCATTGAAATAAATCACCATGAATGCGCCCAGATTCAGCCAGCGATTTTCTTTCTAAAGGCGTGTATACTCACTCACACAGGCCGTGTTTTGATAACGTATGTACCCGCGCTGGTTTAAACGCTTGCGGGGAGTCTGTTTGAATTTAATCTAGCTTTTTTTTTTTTTTTTTTTTTTTTTGCTGCTTTGATTTTGATTTGTCGTTTATGAGGAGATTTGCTCACACGCACCCACGGAGCCGGTTGTTTCCATTTTTATACTTTGAAATGCAGACTGCCACTCAGTTGGTTTCTCAATGCATCCACGGTGCTTGGTTTTCAATCGCTACGCTACACGACGAATGATCTGACAATTCAAATGTGTTGATTTAGATTGTAATGCCGCCACGCATGAACTTTCTCACACTCTGATCAGCATGGTGCCTCCTGTGACTGTCCAACCACGGTCCAACCACTGCTTCACTCTCATTGGACAATGACCCGGCATAGCCTGTGACCTTTGACCCAAGTGGATGTACCGTTAACTTACTGGCATACTTATAACCATCACAAGTTGGAAGATTTCTACGAGGACTTCGAGATGGTATCTCCGTTTTGACCCATTCAGTTTGGCCTTGGACCTGCGTGTGTGTGTGTGTGTACTCTGCCTAGGCAGGTGGGAGTCGAGGTGTGTCGTTTGGGTTAGCCCTCTCGACGGGCCGTCAGTTATAACGGTACTCTGAGGAGTTAACCCGGCTCACTGAGACTGCTGAGCATTTCATCTTCGGCCTTGCAGCCCTTGGTTTAGAGTTGGATTCAAGGAACTCGGTCCTCCCTTGCTGCCAAAATGTCGCTCTTTTCTCATTATTGAGTACTTTATTTTGTAGAGAGGCCAATCACCTTTGAAGTGTTCACCAAGTCCAGATGATTCTTCGCCCTTGCAAGAGTTGGCAAGCTTTTCATTTTCAAGCTAACCCGCCTTCCCACCAACAGTTGATTGCACCGTTTTAAACAAAAAAATCCCCCCCCCCCTCGGTTGCATCCGAAGGCTGGACAAGGCGAGCGCTCTAATGCCATGTCATCGCTAATTCTCCACGTGGTGCATTTGGCGTGTTGAAACCTTTAGAGCGGTGACTACTGTTAATCACTCTGCGCTGCTGTGTTGCTCCTCGCGCGCCGGGGTAACACGACTTCAACTGACAGCTTGTTAGTGCATTGACATCACTCCCACCTTTGCGCAACGGCACGTGGACTAATCCCCCCAATGCATGTGCAGCATGCTACCTCTACAATTCTAAATTGGCGTGTCTCACCGAAATTTGTTTGGGGTTCTGCCTTTTTTTTTCTTTTTCTTTTTTTTACTTCGACAGAGACCTGGAGGGATACTTCATGCAAACATTCCTTGATGATTGTTTTCATACTATCAGTTTGAAATGGAGGTTTGTGAGAGCCGCTGAGCTGAACCGAATTTTTTGAATCGTGATTTATTTGATTTTGACTCGGACTGTGGATATTATGGTTGTACCCTGTCTGTCTTACTCTCGAGTTATTTCCCAGCGACTTGGAAGTCATCAGTGCGCGCAGGATGGTCCATTCTTCAATTCATAGTGCATTGCGCCAGGGATAGGTGTACTCGCATCACTTCGGCGCTCTGAGACTGCATTCACTGACAGAGATAACATCAGATGTAATCTACAAAAACATATTGATTGTTATCACTCTCTATATACCTCTAGAGAGGTGAACAGCCGTAGATCCTCTCCTTTGTACCTCAACCTCATACCACAATGCCACCCCAGAAAGACAGATTTGTCAACTTCATCGTAGGACCCACAAAGGGGGGCGAAAACCACCATGACCAAGACGGCGAGATACACATGGCAGGGGTGAGGATGTACACCGCCAAGTCAACGCCGTGTAACCGATTAGCCGTCGCCATCGCCGTCATCGCCGTGTGCCTTGTCTTAATCTTAACTGCATGTCTACTTGTTACCCTTTTGGCGAGGCAGAACAATCAGTGCTCAAACGTTAAATCAGGAATGGATGGCAACTCCGCTGGCGGTACGGATGGAGTGGCGATTCGGGGCACCCCTGAGCCCGAACTCAGCACCTCTGGCGACCGCCCCGTCGCCACCTCGGCCAGCAACGGCTCCGCGGGCAACCCACGCCCTCGGAGTTTCCGCCTCCCGATAACCCTGAAGCCCTTGCATTACGAGCTGGAGTTGCGTCCTGACATTTCCAGTAACTCTTTTGCGGGGGCGGTCGTGATAAGGTTCCAGTGTTACAGCCCAACTCGATTCATTTTGCTTCACAGCTCTGACCTGGACATTGCTAATTCGATCGAGCTCACCGAAGTTGGGCAAGCGGACGGAGCGAGCGAGGCACCCGGGCTGACCGGCGAACCCGAATTCTTTACCCCGTTTGCGTTCATGAAACTAAAACTCGACGGCCCTCTGAAGAAAGGTCATGTTTACTCGCTTAAACTCAGATACCATGCTCAGTTCAGCAGCACGCTTATCGGGCTATACGTCAGCAAGTACGAGGCTAACCACGGAAAAACAAAGTGAGTAGGAAACTCCATTGTTGTTTATATGTTTTTAGAACCTAAATTTATTTACACCTGACGACAGTACTCCGTCGATGATAAAATGCTGACACAAAACAGTACTGCGACTACTGTTGGTATAAGTTCTAGCTTTTCCAAAACCGAACTATCGAAAGTTAACCAAGAGAAAATGGCCAAATGTTTTACCGTGCTGCAAAACCATCAAAGTAGCGAATTGCAAAGGGAAAATGTCTTTGACAAATCCTTGACCATGTATAACAGTGGTCAGGGGCCACAAAAACCCAACAGATCGCAATGGTTGTTTTACATGCCAGTCTTTCAAAAGTTACAACTTATGTCTTAAAAAGTTGCTGGTGCGTCAATTTGTTGTCACCCTTTTTAAAAACTCGCATTTCAAAACGAAAGAGTACACATAGGTCTTTTTTGTTACCAAAACGTAGTTATTTTATTTGGAAAGGTGTCATATTATTGTTAGGTCGTGTCAAATCAAAGACAACAAAAATATGGATGAACATTGTTTATTTTGTAGATATGTCTGCGGAATTGGTTTAGCGGTTGTGAAAGTGAAACAACTCTTGTTGTTTTCACGTGGAATTTCGTGTTTTTACAGCATCTGCTTTGCCAATGCGACAAAAGTTCAGGGTTGATTGCGTTTCTTGGGCATTTTATAAATCTTCAAGGCATAAAACTAAAACTAAATTTAAGCCATACTCATGCGCAGATGACTGTACTTGCCTTTTACTATATTCGGATTAAGTATCGAATGTTACCTGCGTAAACCTAACCAATTGTTAACCAATAAACCCAACCCGATCCTTAGAAAGTGCAATCCCTTTGATGCATTCGTTTATCCTTTTAGCGGTTGTGAAAGTGAAACAACTCTTGTTGTTTTCACGTGGAATTTCGTGTTTTTACAGCATCGGCTTTGCCATTGCAACAAATTTGACTTGTTCCTGGAAACCACCACCGAGTGGTGACTTAACCCGCGCTTGCTTTATATCGATTCCATAAAAGCGCCTAAAAATACAACACTGAAATCACTGAATACTGTGCTCCCAAGAAGGGGAAATGTTAATATTCGTGTCTCTGATGTTAAGTGCCGTCTTGGAAGACGTATAAGGGTTCCAGGCCCCTGCTATACCTGAGAATGTCAACAGCGTGTGTAATCCCAACCGTGCCTCTAATGCAGGTTTGTTGTCTCTGCACATGTATAGAAAGCGGCTGACCATGGCTAGTGCTTTCAATGCTATTTTCATTTTATAAAATCGTTTTCCTGTCCACAAATTTACATCCTGTAGTCGTGGAGTTCGATTTCTCAGTCTTTCTTTTTTTTAAGGGGATTTTTGTTTTATTGGATCGAGAGGATATGGACCGTCTTGTACAGGCTTATCATTGATTGACTGAGATAGTGATTGGTGTAGCCAGCGTAATTGTCATGCTTATACCTGTACAGCAGCAACAACAGATATTGATACACAGCGTTATGGATGGGGTCAGAATGCACTCTAAAAACTTCCGGGTCAAAATTGATCCGGGTCCCGTGGGGCTTGACCCATCTCCGGGTCCGAGTCTGTGTCTAAATGACCCAGAAATGGATCCAAATGACGAACATTCCGAGTTGATCCCTTTTTCTTAAAACCACTTTCCGGGTCAGCCTGACCCGGAAATGGGTCAGGACTGCTGAAACCTGGAATCTGGGTCAATTCTGAATCCGGGTTAATTCTGACCCGGAAGTTTTTAGGGTGTATTTTCCCCTGCAAGCCTCAGATGGGACACGTATTGGTGTTTTTGTTTTGTTTTGCAGTAAATGCTTTACAGTGCCCCTGACTACAAAGTCTGCTTAGTTTATGGCGATAATTGCCCAGCAGTAAAATGTTGTATACTGCTCTTCGGTTTCACGGTGTGGAAAATGATTGAAACTGCACCTAACAAACCATCACAATAATGACTTACTTTCAAAACTTCAAACGGGTTCTTTATGCTCCACCAAAGTTGCCCGGAACTCTGAGCATGGAAATCTGATAATTCCTTCGGTTCTCTTGGAGCACTTTCCAAGCTGGTGACATTTTTGTCGTTACCCCCTAAAAAGTTCGAGCATTGTCGTTTGCTCCTAAACGTTTACGTTTTTGAACTGTCACCCTGGAACATTGACGGTTGGCAAAATTGCCTCCATGCATCCCAAAGAAAATATTCAGTTACGGTAAGAATGGCTTCAATACACACCAAAGAAATTGCCCACAGTGACGCCCCTAACACCCCTTGCACTTTTCCATGAGGATGAAGGCTCGGCTATCGGCTAAATCTACATGAAGTATTGTATATGAAGTTTTCTTTTCATCGTGTGTTTCATTGAGCATGAAATGCAGGTAGATTTTTATCACCCGGACATGCTAAACAAAACTACCATGCGCTTTCAAATCGAAACCGTAAAAATAACATTCCGGATACGCAAAATACCTGCATGATCTACACCAAAATGACCCCATCCATTGTAGCTTTCTGTAATAAATGTTGGGTTATGGGAAACAGGCTGCATATTCCTGTATGATGACACAAGCATTGAAATTGGCACATAAAAATAATAATAATAAAAAGCATTGAAATTGGCACATAAAAATATAAAATAAAAATATCATGAAAAAAGACATTCGGCTACAATCGCAGATTTCTCCTTTAAATAACAAGTAATAGCAGTCATTTTGACAATTTAGAAAATTATGGTTGCCCTATAGCAAAATATTTTTCTCATAAACTCCTCTGACTGTGTTTTCAATTCCGTGCTTGAGTCATAAAAGGCACAACTCCCTCAAATGTCCCCTATCTGCCCCAGGTTCGATCATAGTTCTTAAAATGGCTGCCTTTGCTTGTTACAGGACACGTTTGCGATGGTCCTGTAGCCAAATGTCTTTTTCATTACATACTCTAACTGTGTGCCAATTTCCATGCTTATAACCTATCGTACTATTGTTTACAGGCTACATGGGACCTAAGATAGCTGCAGTCACTGACGTGTTATATGGTGGCGTAGAAACAGTTATAGGCTGGCCCGATTTTGTATAACGAACACAAGCCATGTGAATGAACCTAGAATACAGGGAACCAAACTATAAAAATGGCCGCAATGATGAATTTTTCAGCCATCTGAAGACGTAACAATCAACATTTCTGTGGGTATACCGTTGCCATTCATGTGTTTGTTTAGGTGAACTAACTGCACGGTGTACTTGTTGGGCTGAACTGGTTTAATCTGGTATGCTTTGACCGTCGTTTGGCGTACGTGAACAGAACTCAAACATGTTTCTTCATGCATATTGGCCCCCGGTGGAAACGTTCACTTGATTTGTGCAATTTATGGCTAAATGTTTAGCGCCTGCACTTCTGTTAACGCGTTAGGCCTAATCATTATTTACAGACTCGTACTACTTCCAATCAGAGTCGGGCCAGTAGTTTCACGCAACGTGCATTATTTGTGTTCGAGCGTTACATACCAGTACGAAGTGCGTGTCTGAGAACAAAAAGGAAGTCCACATAATGTAGGGACTTGAAACACTATGTGGACTTACTCCTGTCCACACAGTGTTTTAGTTTACAGAGATGAAGAATAATGTTTGTTTCTGAAGTGCAAAGAACAAAGGAATGTCCACAGAGTGTATACAACACAGAGCTGGGTGTGTTTGAAGTGCGGGATACATAACTCTTATCTTACCGGTACCGATATAGACCATGCAAGTCTCATGGTCCTTCATACCTTGCCGTTACGCCTGAAGGATACAAGCTCACGCGCATTAGCGGGTTCGAACACGTGCGAGACGTGCACATTCTTTTTCTTTAATGACCATACTTGTAGTTAGACATCTCTCGTAAAGTCATGTCTGACCGAGCCAAAAACTCATATCCCAAAATGAAGTTTACAACTTTCTCGAACAAATATTTGTTTAATAAGTCCCATCTTCTCAGTACATTGGTACAAGTCTCACCTGCATAATTTCAGGCAGTAGGGGGCCTACATCTTTGAAGGATGATGCCACACGTATTTTGTAATAACTTCGTATGTATGTTTATTTCTGTTTGGCAGCGGTGAACACGAAATAGATCCGAACGTTTTGTGTTCTGGAAACTTTCACTGAAACTGTTTTTAAAAGGATGAGTGATAGTTTTGAAAGTATAAAAAAGTTGTGAGAAGGTGTAATTGAAATACTTGTAAGGGCTGTTGAGGTGTAAACACTATACTTCCCGTGCACGGCCATGTAAACCACTTACCGCACTATGAAACGAAAAGTGAAATGCGTTGCTGTAGACCACTTATCACACTATGAAACGAAAGAAAGAAAGAAGATGAGCATGAGCAGCCTCCTTGGCGCTTGCTTGTTAACTGAAGTATCGTCTGGCACTGGAAATGGATGAAGATTGGGGAGAAGCCCCAGAGGAGAAGACAGAAGGGGTCTGAAAGAGATTCCAGGGGATTAAGTGCATGAGAGGATACCCGGGGAACGCTTGAGACTCGGAGAAATTGCAAGAATACTTGGGTGGAATGCTCCAATGTTAGTTGAGATGGACGTGGATGATCTGATTTGCGAATTGCGTGAGACTCCGACCGTCTCCGGCGGGGGCTCGTTGCGAACAATTCAGTTTTCGGATTGAGGGAGTCTGTGGATTCGGGTCTGTGGCGTTGATAAAAGAATTTTCTTTGTAGTGAGGGAGAGTTGAGTTTTAATTCATGAAGTATAAAGTGCGGAGTGTTATTTTGTAAGAGGAAGTGAAGTCGCAATCCTTGACCGGGGCTTCAGATCTCCTAGAAGTTGTCAAGATGTTTAAGTGGAAATGGCTAATAATATAGACGTCTAAGTATTTTTGTCACACTCATGGGAAGGATATTCTCTTTTTAAAAACTAAAGTACTTTAATTTGACAATAAATGCGTTATTGGCAAATGGTATTGAAATAACCATCCTCTATTGTAGCTGTTCTAAATCCGCCTGAAGCCATCTCATAAAATGTAATTTAAGCTGGACGAGCGCTGTCCCCTCCGGCAATTCATTGTCTTCGATTAGTGCAGCGGAAGAGATAAATCAATCAGAACAAAATAAGTTTCCAAATGAAATGTATCGCAAACTCTTCTGCTTATAGTGAAATTATTATATTGTAGATAGTAGGCCTATACTATCTACTAATAGATTACTATCTACTATCTACTATATATTATATTAGATATCTACATAACATTCTATCTACCTCACCTATTGATGATGTTACTTTACACTTGCGTTTCCTTTTTGCACGTTGTCCGTGCGACTTCTTTATAGGGGTGTTTTGGGCGTAACCTTAGAACTTGATTAATAATTAGTTAGAGTCACCATGCCCGAGGGCAGTGGTCAATCAAACGAGAGTTGATGTACAGCTTGCCACAGCCTAAAAGGCACACAGAGTGTCCATTTTAGTCTGGGAAAATGAAGGCTCGGTTTTGTTTCATTCGTACTCGATCAACTCGAGGTCTGCGACTAGACTGGGTTCAACGACATTGAGCACGTTGTTTTAGGGATGAATTCAAGTTAGAGGGATGATACAGCACATTGTGTTAATTGACAGACCCAATGTATATGGCGTAATTTGAGTATAACGCCCTCACATAGAGGTCAACAGGAGATTGCTCATTGGCCCATCCTGTGCGCCGCGCGTACAAATCTGTACGTTTTCATTGGATCGTTATATTTTTACCTTAAAGATGGCGATTGGATGCGTCAATGCGTAAGGTCCAAATTCAAAAGTCTCTTGACCAGGTTCATACCGCTTCTTAAGCACAAACATTTTATACTTCACTTTGTTGCGAAGCTTACCGGGTAACCAGCCAAACAGCCATGCGATGTAGGGCCTACACCGTTTTTGTACGGGTTCCCTGCTAATTTATGCTAAGCGAGTAAATGTTTTAGGCAACACTTTGTGCACACAGCTTCATTGACACTGTCCAGGTGCCACAAGAAACGCATCTCTGACGAAGGCGTGCAAATTGCCGCGGCAGTTGGTTTTCCTATTTTGGTATGCTGTTTTATCACATGGTAAAACGCTTAATTAAAATTGCCTTTCCATGAAATTTAAATAAAAAAGAACTCAATCGCAATTTTCTGTAAAGTTACCTTCTTTTGGTCAGTATGATCGGTACATATCTACCAGCTTACGTTTTCAGATTAAAATTTCACCAACGATTTTCTGTGCTAATTTATTACAGAAAGTATAGATCTAGGTAGGTAAGGCCGCGTCCGAAATGGTGGCTACGGCTACGTCTGGTTGTCATTATGCGTTCAAGTATAGGACGTCCTTGGCAACATCCTTAGCAACAGTCGTAGCCGTAGCTGTAAACGTGGCCTAATAAAAAGAACTACACTGGTACCGCTTTGATGTATTTGACAATAAACTGTAAAGTTAGACTGACTGGTGTAAATCGAATATTAACTCATGCATTTATTTTTATAGACAAAAAATTTGACTTAATTAATTAACACAATTTGACAGTTTTTCTTGTATAGCTTTGATTCCATTGGCATTTTTGATTTGCATTTTATGCCGCGTAGTGAAATAGCAACTCTACACGTCAAAAATAGATCAATCATTAATCATAAATCTCTATTATTTTCAAATACTTTTCTACCATTTTTTAAAAGTTCTTATCGAAAAATTACATTTTATTTTGTGTGTGTGATACTCCCTTTACATTCTGATGCATTTTTAAATGCTTCACGTTTATTAAAATGATATGTTAACACTGATATGAATGTACAATAATCACTCACAATCGTATGAAGTGTCTACCGGTGATGTTTAATTTTCACTTTAAAAAAACCACACACACAACTGTCTTTCCATTAACCAGTCACTTGAAATTATCTTTGACATGGGTGTATTCTTTGAAAACTGACAGCGCAATCCTTAATTTTCGACAAAGCACGACTCGCCACGGACTTTCAACCCACGCAGTGCATGATTTGAACACGGACCCCATTTGCACGCACCCGTCGGGATTTCTCGATTCCCGCTGTTGCCCCCGGCAACCAATCCTGAACACAAAAAAACCCACCACACACACACCTGGGGAACCCGGCCCCCTATTGTCATGGTAATAAGGTAATCTTTCAGGGCTCGAGCCCCGCTGCTGCGACGCTGTGTGTTGTTCAGCGAGGGAAGAAGAAGCAGAAGAAGAAGAAAACAAGAAACTCCGTCAATTTGAGTGATACAACGTCATGTTTCCAGTAAATGGAAAAATGATTCTTGGACGCGCATCAACTTCCGCCATTGCGATACCCAAACGTGAAATGCAATACTCCACGCGAGTGTCGGAGTTCCTGCGGGCCTTTGTTCGTGTAACGCCGCTGCCTTTTCAGCGCCACTATCGTCCTGCCCGGCTTTGTCTCGTGAATGGCAAGTATCGGTGTCCCAACATCTCTCCTCTTTTTGTGTCCTTTGTCAGAAGAAAAGAGATGCCCTTTTCTTGGCTGACAAGAAGGTAAATTCCTCCTGCGATATTCCATGTATAGGAAGAGGGAGAGAGAATTGAAACCGGCCTTATGTCACATGAAAACATGCATTTATCGACCCGTAAAATACATGGAAAAAACTTGTACAAAATTGTACACGCTATTTTTGAGGGATTTATTTCAATCTGAGGATGACATGGCTGCGTTGAAAGATCACTGTGAAATGGTTGAACTCTACAATGAAAGAAAACAAAACATATCACTTGAGATATCAAATATGAAAATATATAATTTGATCAACTAATTGATGCTCGACTGATTGTAAAAAAAAGAGTTCTGTTTAGAAATGACTTTAAACTGCAAAAACTGGGATGTTAAAATTGACACCATGGGTGTTGACAGATCTACCCAAGAGAGAATCAAAATTATCACCATCAGGGTGTTAATAACACCAACGTAACCGTGTGGGCAGAAATTAGTGTTATTTTAACACCCTATGTTTTAAATTTAAACTCTTGTTATTCTGTATCTATATGTGACAACACCCATAATGTTAATTTTAACAGTGTATAGGATTGTAATAACACTAACATTAATAAAAACCCAGTTACCCTGAAAAACAATTTAATCAGTGTATCAAAACCGAGATTCGTCCCTTTAAGTTTCTGTAATCATTTACGGACACCATTTTTAAAGACACTTCCGAATTGAAAAATAATCGAAATAAATGAATAAACGAGTGCAGAAAATACCCAAACACTTAACTTCAAACCAATCCATTGCAAAGTTTATTTTTAACTACAAATCAGTGATGTGATTTCGTTCATCGGAACTGATCGAGAGTTACAGAAGAAGAAGAAAAAAAAGAGCAAATGTGTGCACTTCTGAAAACTGTTTGATGTTCATAAAAACTGCAATTAAGACCTGCCCAACAACCACCG
The DNA here is from genome assembly GCA_023634235.1 of Pisaster brevispinus. NCBI lineage: Eukaryota > Metazoa > Echinodermata > Asteroidea > Forcipulatida > Asteriidae > Pisaster > Pisaster brevispinus. Next base: position 14,891,537 of record JAMKCF010000007.1, on the reverse strand, counting down.
AGACTCCCAACTTATCTGATGGGCTGTTTTTGGACGTTTGCCCGATGACAAATGTGACCCTAATTGGCGCTTAATTGTAACGGAGTGGTTTTTAAATGGGCAAATTTACATGAGTTTGTAAACCCTATAATCTATCATCCATGCGTAAGAGCCCGCTGAAATCTAACATCCGCTGTTATTTCGTTCAAGATCTTTGAGAACCGTGTATCGAGAACGAGCGAAGTGTTTTCCGTTCCATGCATTATTTAACTGCAAACCGGTTGATTAAAGGAGTTGTATGACACGGCTAAAATGACCAGAAATTGTTTTACTGAAAGTACCATCCTAACCTGTACTTTATGAAAGGTAACTGCTCACTTTTAAAAAATAACTCATGGATTTTGGTCCCGTGGGGCTTGATGGGTCAGTATGACCCGGTATCTGTTTCAAAATGACCCAGAAATGGGTCATACTGACGCAGAGTCCCATTTTTAACCAGTTTCTGAGTCAGTCTGACCCACAAGTGGGTCCGGCCCCTTGGGACTCGGGATTCAGGTCGTTTCTGGCCCGGGATTTTTATAGTGAAATATACAAAACGTGGGGAGAAAACACCCTTTTTTGAAAGGGGGAGGAAGAAGTTTAAAACATTAAAATGAATGATGGTCGATAATTAATTTCAACATCATACACACACGAACAAATTCAAACTGCACGTTTTATTTCCACGGTTTTGCAAAAAAACAAAATAAAAAACAAAACATGAAGATTTATTTGATTTGGAACTTGTTACTGGTAACAATAATAATAATAATAATATCGAAGTCTTATATAGCGCACGTATCTACCAAACAAGGTACTCAAGGCGCTGAGTATATACAAACTTTCAGAAAGATTATTGGTTATTGCAGTGGTGGATTCTGAGACCCATTTATTTAGCACCATATAAGAGTTTACAAGGTGCTACGGCGCATTAAGCAGCCACAACCAGGAACACCGGGGCGAACCCCTTCTCTTTTCGATAAGTGCACTGGGTTCTTTTACATGCGTTACACAACACATGGGACCAACAGCTTTACGTCCCATCCGAAGGACGAAGCAATGGTAAAGTGTCTTGCTCAAGGACACAAGTGTCACGGCAGGGAAAATTGGTTGAAATTGTTTGCGATGCATAACACCCAGAGTATTATTATTATATTCTTACTTCGTCAATCTTCTCTGGTGGTATTTTTTACTCTAATAGACTCTCTCAACGATCCCTCCGGTTTAACATCTTCATACAATTTGGGTTTGCTTTTATCTGAGAGTAACGTTCCTTATAATATACATTTTTCCAGCTTGTTTTCGTTACTCCATTCCTTACGTGTCGTCGTCGTCGTCGTCGTCATCGTCGTTGTTGTTGTTGTCGTCATCGTCGTCGTCGTCGTTGTTGTTGCCGCTGCTGCTGCTGCTGCTGTTGTTGTTGTTGCTGCTGCTGTTGTTGTTGTTGCTGCTGCTGTTGTTGTTGTTGTTGCTGCTGCTGTTGTTGTTGTTGTTGCTGTTGTTGTTGTTGTTGTTGTTGTTGTTGTTGTTTGTGTTGTTGTTGTTGTTGTTGTTGTTTGTGTTGTTATTGCTGTTGTTGCTGTTGTTGTTTAATTTTTTCCAACAATTAACAGTTTGACATTGATTCTGACATTATTCTTACAACCGAAATAGTCAATTCAGTAAATCCAAAAACGTATTTTGATACTCACATCTGACACTGGTCACGTATCAATTAACATAATTACTCTTCATCCATCCAAACAAGCATTATCATAAGACCCAAAGTCCGTAGATTATTGCAAATGCTTTGTCCTCCTCAATTTACGTTCAGTTTTTTTTCCAGCTCACCGAGGTAAATTAGAATCAAGTCTTGATTGTTGAGTCCACTGAGACGTAGTTTCAAAAAAATACCTCAATCCCTTCTACTCCCTTGGTATTTTATGATTGGAATATTTTCTTGCAGCGATGGTTTCTATATCACTTGCCATCCTTACTGTAAAAAAACTAGATGGAAGGCTTGTTCACTTGGTTAGCCTATTTTGGTCCAAATAGACAATACGGTATCCCGAAGGAGACATTTCCCTTTTGGCTATAGCATATAATATTATGTCTATCTTTTTTCCGTCTCAGGGAACTCCGTAGAAATCTTTTGATATTATACAAAATATTGGATGCATTTGGGTGCAATGTCGCAGAGTATAGTCACGAGGTGAAATCTTTTTCACGAGGCGAAGCCAAGTGAAATTTAAAAGCCAGATTTCTTCGAGTGAGTATAATTGGCGACAATGCACGAACGCAACAACAAAATAACAATTTTCTAAACAACGAGGACGACTCCATCTTAACACTAACACTGTCTGCTGTGCCACGCTGGGGAACGATTATTTTGGAAACGACGCTGCGAAGCGTCCAATATTTACCCATATTGAACTCCAATATTGACTTTTGGAGCGTTGCGGCAGTAATGTCATAATAAAAGATGGCACGTGACGCGTGTTCCACCAATCAAATTGCAAGGATCTTTTATGTGTATAACATTATCTATATCAACTTGCAGTCGTTTTATTGCAAACTTATATTACTTTGCATAGCATGTCTTTCTGTGGTGATCTGATTGGGACGATTGGTTGATAGTTTGGTTTGATGATTGGTTAGTTTGTTGGTTAGAATTGGTTGATTGGTTGGTTGGTTGGTCTGGTGGTTTGGTGTTTCTCTGATAGACTTGGCGGATGTCATCATGTGACTGGTTGACTGGCTGGTTACTGGTCGATCGGTTTGTTGGGTGAGTGTCTTATTGGTTGGTGGGTTGTTTGGCTGACCGGTTGACAGATTGATGCGTTGGTTGGTGGTAGGTAGATACCGTTTTGGGTAGTTTGGCTAATGTCTGGTTACTTTAGTGTCTGTTGGCTGGTTGATTTGACGACTGGTTTATTTGTTTCAAAATTAAAGTTAAATTGAGCCAATTAAAAATCAATTAAAACATTTCAAAATTACATTGTACGATTGCAAAGCAATTTAAGTTATTAAAAAACAATTCTGAAAGCTTACTGATTAGAAAGTTAATACTGGAAAAAAAGTTTCATGTGCAATTTTGCCCTCTGAATTAAACCCATATTCGAGAAAACCGTATCTGACCCCCCCCCCCAATTAAAAAACAACAAAAAAAAACACCACCCTGCTACAGCTGATGTCGGTTGTGTTGCAACCAAAATTAAGGACAATGTGTTTACGTGCCCGAAAATTGTCCACGGTTTTTCACTATTTTCCCTTGACTCGCACAACCGATTAAGCTCAAATTGTCGCAGGTTTGTTATTGCATGTATGGTTGATCACACAAAGCATGAACACTCTCTGCGACTGTTTTGTCACCAATACAAATCCTGTATAATACCTTTCAGGACAATATTCTGTAGAGAAAAGTCACGGTAGACAAAATACACTTTCTCCCATTAAGGGAAATAAAGGTCATGGGGTGTGACTGAAGGGTTGGACAATTCAAGAAGGGGGAATTCAAAAGATGATATTAAATTTAATTAGATATTTTTCCCCGTTCGTAATTGATTGAATGTTGGGCGTTGGTTGGATCCAAGGCCGGCAGATTGATGATTTGATGAGCTGTTGATGGGGAGTGTCACGGTGATCGTTCGATTGGTTGTCGGTTTGGTGTTCGACATTTTGTGTGATTGTTTGTTTAACTTAATCTTTTTATATATATTATTTTGGTAGATTGTTTATATTTTTAAAGCTGTACTCTTTACTTTTAGAACAGTTTTAGGCCCTTAGCTTAAACATCCATACAATACATTTGTTTGATTTAATCTCTGTGGATTAAATGGTGTCATTACAAACCTTTATGTTTATTCATAGCACTAGGTTCTTCCTTTAAATTGCTGTAGTGTGACACGACCCTTGAAGGCAGTTTCACAGTCAATGCAAACATCAATGCAAAGCATGACGTCAAATTGGAGAATGTAGTTTGTTTTTATCTTCAAAAGTAACTTTAAAAGACAGTTCTGTAACTGATGCAGATTGACTCCGTAACCTAGTCATCCAGGGTGTTTGGATAACGGTGTCTGATCATAATCAAACTCTCTCTCTCTCTCTCTGAAAATAACAGTTGTTGTTAGAGACAGCAACAAATCCACGAAAACAAAACACCGAAAGCCTGGAATCTCAGTGAAGGCTTTCAGTTCCTTTCAAGCGATAAACGTATCTTGAATTGCCCCCAAACTTCGATTTTGTCTCTCTATAGGCCACTGTGGCAATATTAAATTATCTTTGTACTGCAAAAAAATAAATAAATTGTACGTTAAAGGCCAGTGGACGGCATTTTCTGTTCACCTGAAAAAAAGATGACTGATTAGGAACGTTACCTTATATGCATATAGCTTAATCAAATTACTTCTTTATTTGGCTGAAATATGTTGGCTGAAATAATGTGATGTTAATGGCAACTTACCCACAAGTTTTCGTTTCAAATTAGGTAATTTGTAATGTTGCTAACGATGTACATTTTTGTGATTCAAGGAGAGTTTAGGCATATTCCATTAGTAGTTTTGTGCAAGCATTTCCCTCGTCGTACTTTATATATTGATTTAGTGAAAGAAAGCACAAGCACAGCCGTACACACTCTGTTAACTTTCATGTCAGAATTGACCTGGTTCTGTGCTCAAGGTGGCCCGACCCATTCATGGGTCGGTGGGACCCGGAATCTGTGTCCAAATGACCCGGAAACGGGTCAAACTGACGCGGAACCCGAGCTAAAAGCCCATTCTCTTTAACTAGTTTCCGGGTCATACTGACCCAGAAATGGGTTAACCCCCCATGACCCGAGATCCGGGTCAGTTCTGACCCAGAAGTGTTTAAAATGTACGTTTTGCTAATGTATACCCTTTATCTGGAGGGAAAGAGAAGCTCTATGGCTTATCAAATTGCAGAAATGCCATGTGCCTAAACCTTTAAAACGAAATGTGTCTCATTACAAACCAAAAAATCAATGACACTTGCCAACGATCCATGATTTAATGCCCGTGTTCTACGATAAACTCCTTGATTGTGGTAATCGGTCAGTCCTCGGGCTCTATTAAAGTTACCGTGTCACCGATGGCTTGTCTGACGGTGACGATGGGTCGATGGAGCCCCGACTCAGGAGGCCGTTCATCAAGAGAATAGAATCACAATTAAAAGACCTGAACTACTAGCCCCACCCCCCTCCCCCCACTTCAGTTTCAGAGAAAAACATTTAAATCCTTAAAGGGAAGGTAATGGTTTTGTTTCTTGGCCAATTGCTAATTGTTTTTGGTGGTTTTCTCTTGACGATGATAATTTTTTTTTCAATCAGTAAGTATATTATGTAGCCAATGGCTTTAGGAAATGAGAGACCTTTCGGGACACTAGGTGGCAGCAGACTTACCAGGTAAAATCCATTGTTCTGAGACGGTGTGGGCGTGCTCAGAACTACGAGGTACGTAATGGACATTTACATGGTGTTTCTGCCGCCACCTAGCAATCCAAATTATAATTGGCTCATTTTCCCCCCTTCTTTTATTTTAAAATTTTACGGTAATGAATGAAACCTCAGTTGCTTTTAAGATGCAGGAGGAAAAACACTAATTGGGGAAACCCACGAAGTCAGGTCACTAGAATTAAATCCACACGCGCGACTCTGTCCTATGTGGGATTCAAACCGGGGTCCGCAGAGGTGGAAAGGCAGAGCAATATGTTAACCCCGACGTTTCTGGTTGCTCACATTATCAAGGAACCCTTGTTGACAGGTTTCCCAGTCAGGCCTGCGAGCTACAGTGGATACATTTCATTTATGAGACATCCTTGGTTTCATTACCAGAAATATATAATAAGCCAGTGTAACGCTTCCTTGATTAGTGACTGATCACTATCAGCCGTTGTCAGTTCCCTTCTAGCGCGATCAAGGTCACTTCTTTGTGTGCGTGGGTTAGTACATACAACCTTGTGGAGTAACACCCCCCCCCCTTCCCCTTGCGGTTTTACAGACTATTAGGTCTAAATAATTTAGCTATCGGAGAAATCAATAACTATAGAAACACGGTTTTAACCCGTGCCTTGTGGTTCCGTGACGCCATCGAAGTCATTGACAAGTGCTTTTTCCATCAACGCGGTGAATAGACTAATATTGGTTTATCCCGAAGCACAGATTAACTTATGATTCTGCCCGGGAAGCATAACAATGTTATTACAGGTGACTGGAATGCATAGGATACCCTTGCAGCTACAATAAAGCTTGGCCGTGGGATGTTTTCACTGGAGGAACTTATAGGGGGGGGGGGGAGAGATTCACAATATTGGGTTTTGCATTTCATAGGAACACAGTCTCTCTATTCATGTCAAAATATTCTCACGTTCCACGGGGCGAAATCCAAACACACAAATAGTATAGGCTACACTATCTATCAGTATCATTATACCCGCTCTGTTTTGAAGTATTCTAGAAGGTTTAGGTGTCCGTTGTTTACAAATATGGTTTTCTTATAGTATGGTGAAATTGTGATATGAAAGTTATTTTACCTCTCAAGTTTGTTGAGAAACCGTTTCAGATTTTCCTATAGTCTATGACAATTGCTATATTAGTTTAATCCATATAGCCCGTCAAATGGACCAAGAATCCGATTTGATGACGCGTTTAGGATTTAGAGAATCGGGAAATTTTGCCCATGAAAAACAGTTATTGCTGGTTCCGGTGTCATTTCTGAATCTTTACTTTTATTGCAGCGTAGTAATTTATGACGTCAGTTGGGTAATTCTTTCGATATGCACTACTTTCCTTTACACACACATTCCACTGTTTCGTAACGACTGCCCGCGATGACAAACCGAGTTCAAACACCGCCTTTAGGTACAGTGGACAGCGTCCCAGATTTATGTAAAGTGTTTTTCAAAACGAGGAGGAAAGTTATGGTCCTCCGCGGTCGTCGATGAAAAAACCCAAACAAACCCAAAACACGTCAACAACAGAATTGTAATGAATGGTATTGGGTTTACCTGTACACACGAAAACATTTTCGGGGTGTTTGGGAAAACTCAAAACGTCTTCAGGCAAGAGATTAAACTGACCTGGTTAACAGAATCGACTTGTTAGAATTTTTCATTTTTGACTTTTGGTGAAAGTAGGGAACAAACAAGGTCATCCAGGAAGATTGAACAGAAATCCATGAATTGATGATAGCTGTCGACTCCACTTTTATTGATTGAGTTTTCTTTGTATTGGTTATTGTGCCAGTCCGGTCGTTTTGTGTTCATGTTGTAGATTTTGTTTGGATTAAATAAGCCTACAACTTTGAAATCGGTACCCCCTCTCCCTTTTTCAGTATTTTTCTTCATTATACTTTATGTGGCAGCAGCCTTTTCAAAATGAGTTTATACACTAAACATTTCCAGGTCAGACTTGACCCGGATCTGGGACCTGCGGGGCTTGACCCAGTTCTTGGTCACTATAAACCCGGAATCTGTGTCAAAATTACCCAGACATTTGTGAAAATAAGGCAGAATCTGAGTTAAACTCACATTTTAATTTCAACCATCGGGTCACTCTGACCCGGATCTGGGTCATGACCTCTGTGACCCGGAATCCGGGTCAGTTCTGACCCCGGAACATTTACAGTGTGGGCAGACCATCCACGCGCCTATATTGTAAACGAAATACAATATTTAAGCCATAAAAGTATCAAGTTTTGAAGTAGACAGATAACAATTCAAACTAACTTATAGTTGTATGGAATATTTACACGGTGGAAAAAGTACGTCTTTTCACTGCGTTAAGCAGTAGAGGGTGAACGTGGGGCTGTATGCAAATTTTCAAGGCCGGGTGAATATCGATGGGGCTTTCAACTTGACAGGAAAATCACATTGTATAATTTTACACGTTCTATTTTGAACTTTTCCCCTTGCAGTGCTGGGTGTTTAAGTATGCAAAGTCGGGTGGGGAAAAACAAAAAACGTCAGGTAAAAAAAGAATGCGCATTCCGCAGGGTCCTGAAACGGAAGGACACTTCTTTTTCTATAAATAGTTTCCGAATAGTTAACTGTTTCTCCGACCACCCCCTACCGAGATGATGCTAGGCATGTCTCGGACCAGTTTTACTGATATACAAAACAGATCTGACACTCATAATATAAAAAAAAAGAAGCCTGAAATGCCCAGGGAATCATCCGTACTACCAACTGGAAGAATAAATACTGTACACGGCCAAGGTTTCCTAAATCAGATTACGGAAATAAAAATGATCAGAATGTTGTTGGTAAAATTTATATTGTATAACCGCTGACCTCTCAGCTGAATATGTCACAGTCAAAATTTGTTTTTATTATATTTTGTGTAATTCGTTTCATTTGATGTAGATCTAGACTTCACAATTCCGTCATTCCTGATACACAGATGCGAGAAAATATCATAACATGAACGTGTAGAACTGTTTATATTTGGCTTTGAACTTGAAGGTGCAAACTTTTTTTAGGTACAAACTATTAATAATGTGAAATAATCCACCTGTGATGTTTTGACAACACGACTGTCCCTTTAAACAGCGGCGTAGCCAAGAGGGGGGGGGGGGGGCTGGGGCGCGTGCCCCCCCCCCGGTGCCCAACGAACAAAAAAAATGCGATAGTGCTCGTAAAAATAAAAGGAAAAAGAAAAGGGGGAAAAAAAGACGAAATAGCATGTTTGTATAATCTAATGTAGTCAACGGTCGCGCTGGGGATCGCTACCGCGGCCACAAAATGCAAAGCACTTAAGACTAGGATGGTGGCCCCCTGCAGCGTCCCCCTTTCTAAATAAAAGCATGGCCCCCACCACTGACAAACCTATTCTCCCATGCCCCCCCCCCACTTAAAAGCAATGCCCCCCCCCCACCGAAAAAAAAGTCCTGGCAACGCCTCTGCCTTTAAGATATTTCGTGACATTCATATAACATCTTTAATGAATGAACTCATCTGGCTCCCCGAACCATAACCCTTTAATATTTTTGTCTGTGTAGGTTGTACCGATTGTCCAGTCTCTTAGTGGATTCCTGGACCGTAGATCGCTTCGCTCCGGTAGCATACAACGATCGGATGAGCATTGATTTTTCACAGTAGATTTCGCCGCAGACTGTACTCGCGAGGACCCCGTGATTCGCCAATTACTGTGCCATTTGCCGCCAGTCACAGATATCAAAGGGGGGGATGCAACCGGCTAAATAACCCTGATTTATACGGAAGAGAAATCAATGGGAGTTTTTAATAACGAGGACATGCATTGGTTACTGATGGGGATAGTTTGGTAGCTAAGGTTGTAAGGTTGTCATTTGTTTGACGAATGTGATTCACCAATTTAATGATAAATTGCATTTTTTATGGAAAATAACAAATGAATATATCTATATGCATTAATTATGTATGTCTTTTTCTTCTTTCCTATTTGACAAAAGTAGTAGGACCTTTATAATATTTCTTAATACCTTATGTGTTGAACATGATTATGTTGTACCTTTAAAGACAGTTTATCTAAACAATCATTGTTATTGTGAGAGGGAAGACCTTGTTTGCGAAACTCAGTCCGAAAGTACTTTGGCAATGACATTTTAAACACTTCCTACAGTTTTACAGATTCCATGTCAATCTGAAACGACTTAAAACTACACTGCCAAAACAAGTGTTCAGGTTCTAAACACTATTTGAACACTTTTCTGTGACAGATTTCGAACGCGTCACAGGGTTAAGGTTAAACGCTTAACAGTGTTTAGTTTTAAAGAAGGTGTTTACCGAGCCTAAACGCTATATTTACTGCCCTAAACATAAGGAAACGTTTAGATGTTGAACACTTTCAAACGTTTAAAGAATGTAACGTATTTCGAACACCGAATGGCGTTTATTGTAAGCACTTAACGTTTATTCTAAACATGCTGTTATTGGTCTCTTTTACAATGTAGAATCAGTCGGGTTCCTTGCTGTGAGTCGTAATCGTTGTTGTGTTCAGGGAGCTAGATAAAACGACTGCCATGATACTGTACGTAATTCCCTTCAGCGGGCCAAGGTTGGCTAAACGGCAGCCCATGGTCAAACCAAATAACTCACGTCTATCTATCTATATCAGTTCATCGTTTGTTGGCGCAAATTGTTGTGTTTTCTTTCCCGAAACTATAATGTCACTTTCAATATCCATCAATCGGACTTCAATCACTGCGTCCCAGAAACGTTGCAAAGTATTGAGGTTTAAAAAAGAAAGAAAGATTTAAGTCAATACGGTTGCAAGATAGGTCAATGCTATATTAGGCCTGGGGATAAAGAGGTTGGAGGGATTTAAGTCATAAAAGTTGACCTAGATTTAATATTAGGACAGCTAATGTACAAACACGTGTAATCCGCCCGATTCGAAATACTTGGAACTCGCTTATCGATCTTAATCAGCACGTGATTTTGAACGGCACGTGATTAGTGAGCCAACAACGCCACCAGCGATTGGTCAAGCTTCTTTTAAAGGTAACGTCAGTAGAAAGCTAGTTTTACTCTAACTAAAAAAATCGGTGCTCTTTTTAAAAATAACAATATGACGTGATCAATGTTTGCATCTAGTTCCCTTTTTGGGGCCTTGCGTCACTGCTTAGATTGCTACGGTGGTCAGCCCTAATATACGCACCAGATCAATTTCACACATTGACTTGTTTGAAACCATGTTATTGTTTTCTTAAATTCAGTTTATTTAATTTTTTAGTTTTGTCTCTTAGTTTGAAGCTATGTAGCTTCATTTATTCAATTACAACAAAAACCAGACATTAATACATCAATTTCACATTAATAAAAGTCCATACTGCTATTACATGTAGAAATCGATGTGAAACAAAATAGTAAAATAAATACAGAGACAAGTAAATACAATTAGTGTGACACTATACAAAGACTCGACAGGAGTCCTGCATGTACACAACACTCTAAAACCTTCCTGATCAGAATATTGACCAGGATTCAAGTCCCGTCTCCAGGGTCAAAAGCTGACGTAGGATCCAAGTTAAAATTCCATTTTTTTAAAACCAGTCTCGGGGTCAGTCTTATCCAGAAATGAGTCGGGGGCCTTGGGACCCGGAGTCCGGATTTTTCAACTGTAGGAATCTTCGCCATGTGCTCACACTGTGACAAACTATATAATCGGGATTAATATTTACCTCACTGACAAAACTTCCCAAAACAAAATTTGGCCACGTAGGCCCTAGGTGTTTGGCAGATACAACAATGCAGTGTCACACCCAGGCTCAATGATATTTCAAAGGATCCGATGGTAAACAGCTACCCATAAACATTTCAAATATTTGTTTCCCCCGTCAGCACTTTATGCGATTTACTTCATTATTGGCACTAGCTGAGAATGAAATGCTAACACGTCCATTTCGCGGTATGCGGTGATTAATTTTCGACACCTTAACGTCTCGAATACGTCGGTTCGATTTATTAAATTGGTTTCGGTACATTCCATACCTAATCTTCCTGGAATTGTATGATATTGCTCATTTTTTCTTGTACAAGAATGTGGGAGAAAAAAAAAAGGATCGATCATTGGGGTGTTCACACTTTTGCTTTTACGTAGGTCCTCATAATAGGGACGTATACAGCAATATAATGTATGATCAGAGTGTAACTCTGGAAGAGTCACACTCTAAAAATTAACCTGCATCCGGGTCTCGTGGGGCCTGACCCACGCAAAGTCAGTGCGACCCGGAATATGTGTCCAAATGACCCCAAAACGGGTTTAGTTGACGCCGAATCCGGGTCAAAAAGTCCACCGGAACTTTCCAAAGAAGGTCTGAAATTTCATCTTTGGCCAATCGATTTGCAAAGGGCATTTCTTTTCCATTGCAAAATCAGCCTATAATGGGAAACTTTTGAAGGGGCAACAAGGCTTGGACCAGGGCAACAGAACGCTTAATCCCAGGCCTGTCAACGTTGTATTTAGTTTCCACTTCTTCCACGTCTGTGAAAACATGTTTCAAAATCTCAATTTCTTTCTCCTTCAGGTACATCGTTGCGTCCTTCTTGTCCCCCAACGGGGCCCGGTGGGTGTTCCCCTGCTTCGATGAGCCCGCTTTCAAGGCTAACTACACCATCACCATCGTCCACCAGGAGGGTTACACCGCCCTCTCTAACATGCCCGAGGAGAGGAGCGTGGCCATTGAAGACGGATTGATATCCACCCGCTTCCTGACCACGCCCAAAATGTCCACGTACCTTGTTGCTTTTATAGTGTGCGACTTCTGGCAGAAGAGCCGCACGGTTGACAGCACGAAGGTATGAAAAAAGTCTTGTTTATTCCTGTTTTGTGTAAATCTTAAAAAATAGCAGCTTGTAATACTGAAAGGCATTTTGCGCTTGTTTAGAACACATTATATAAATGGAGGGTTAATTTTTTGAAAAATAGGTATGCAGGAGTAAGATCTGCCTTTCTAGATGGGAGTGGGATTACGACTCTGGAGCGGTTGAGGTTACTATAAGGCCGTATATGAATTGGCGAATCACAAGCCCAAACAGCGCCCTCACTTAGGTCAGTGCAGACCTATCATTGGCTGAGAGTTGTGCGCGGCGCGTACCATCGTTTTGACCTCAGCGATGGCGGCCAATACATGGGTGTCTATTGACCTTTCTACTGCAACGTCGCAGCCCGAATGTTTCCGAGGTATGGAAAGCCATAAATACAAAACAAAAAAAGCAGATAGCCACAGTTTGTAACAATGTTACATAGACTTTAAAATAGTGTTGAATTTGTTGGCAACAAAGCCACCAATCATGAGAGGTATTTTATTTAAGTTTGCAGAAAATGTAGATTTTTTTTCAAAAAACATCTGTTAACACGATTGAATGTTTTACGAACATTCGGCCTTCCATGCCAACAAGAGCGGTTTCGTTATCAACAATAAACAAAAAAGGTCTATTCAAACTGTGAGACACATCCAAAACAATGTTCACCCCTGGTTCCCGCTTACTCTGCAGTTCAGCGTGTGGGCAAGGGAGGAGGTATTCAACGACACGCTCTTTGCTCTGGAGTACGGCACCAGGGCTTTCACGTTCCTGGAGGATTACAGTGGATTGGAATACCCTCTGCCAAAAATAGGTCAGTCCATTGAGGGGGGGTTTTCAACGAAGGCTCTATGCTCTGATCTTACGAGATTACGAAGGGTCTTGGGAGAAAGTGTGAAGGTGGTTCATGGCTGCAAAGTATAGCGACTTCATCAAACTGACTTCGCATGGAAGCAAAAACAAAACGTGTGAAAGTTTCAACTTAAATTCCATTGTATTGTATGTTCCCGGCTTGATACAATTGTTATTGTATATTATTTGTTTTAAAATATTGATTAGTTTGGATTCTCCAATCAATCTATGAATGTATAAATGGAAATAAAACAAACAAACAAACAAACAATTGAGAACATGCCATACGAGAAGCTATAACTGTGACACTCCATAATCCACACCTGTTTTGGTGCAAAGGCGTTTTTGTGTTTACATTTATTTTGTTTTGTTCGCCTGGTAATTAAAAACTCTTGCCCTCAACCTGCTCGTGTTTGTGAGGAGTACCTTCGTCTGATGTTGGTGCACCCCCTTCGATTCTGTCTCCCCGTCGCTGGTCATTTTAAGGCTGCACTCTTCTGAAATCTTCCGGGGTCAGAGTTGACCCAGATTCAGGCCCCCTTGGGGCTTGAACCATTTCTGGGTCAATATGACATGGAATCTGTGTCTAAATGACCATAAATGTGACAAAAAACGACACTGAATCCGAGTTAGAATCCCATTTAAACCACTTGAACCCACTGAGAGCTTGATTTTTGGTCAATCCCGCCTGGAAGTGTTTAAAGTTCTAATGTCAGGAGTGTTAGCACAATCGGGAGAATAATGGTGGCTAAAAACCTGTCTTTGCTTGTTTATTGAAGATCTGATAGCGTTGCCCCAAAGTATCGTCGGTGGGATGGAGAATTGGGGGTTACTGACCTTCAAGGAGTCTCACATGCTGCTGGACCCCAAGGAGGCTTCAAGCCACACCAGTCAAAAAGTCGCCACGGTCATAGGTCATGAAATCGCCCACCAGGTAAGTGTTAGCGGCTTAGGCTCTGCTTCTTGTTTAGGCTTTGGCTTAGGCTCTGACCGCGTCTTGCATAGGGCTCTGTTGTACTTTTGACACCACCCAGAGCCAAGTGGACGGATGGGGCTTAACCCGGGCTGAATTTGCAGCAAAAGCCAAATCAAAACTCAATGCCGTTGCTTGAAAAACAAATCTCGTTGTTTTATCTGTAGCACAGCTGAAATTAAATAATATGTTTTTCAATGTTCATTGCAAGTTTGTTTTATTCAAGTTCGCAAATACTGGGATTCCGAATGCGTGGATGAGGTGCTTACTCAACAAATTTATCTCATTCCAGGGCTGACGCATGCGCACTGAGTGTTTGCGAGTAGTCTATCTGTTGTTTCTTTAACTGTATGTACTACCACAGGCATGGAGTATTCAAATATTGAAGTTTCTTGTTCACCTAAAAATGATGACTACCTTGTGGATGAAGACCGCCCTCTATTGACTCTATTTATTATTATTATTATTATTTTTGTTTACATTGCAGTGGTACAGCAACTTAGTCACGCAGGAGTACTGGGGGGAACTGTGGTTGAAGGAATGCTTCGCTAATCTTCTGGCTTACCTGGCTCTCGATCACATCTATCCTGAACGCAATATGGTACGATTTAAAGAGATTTACGAAAGCGGTGTTCACAACATGAATATGAAATTGCACACACACGAATGCGTTTCAGTAGACCGTCTATTGACGTCATCTAGCCGACATCTTTAGAGGTAAACCGATTATTAAACAATGGAAACGCACAGATTTGACCTCTATGCGAAGGTGCCCTACTTAATTGACGTCAAAAAGGTCTACAAAAGGTCTACAGGCCCTTCCCATGGAATATTTCAATTGCACATCGCGCGTGCGCACTCGCTCATACTGGTTGGCAAAAAGGGCTGATGGTGGTGTGACGCAATTCTACTGTCATCTAATAAAGTAAAGCATCTTCAGTTTGAAATACGGTTGATATTATATTATACTCGTTCTGTCTCGGGGAAGTTTCATTAGTTTTATTTGTTTATGTTTTTATTTGTTATTAGATGGATGAGCTGAGTTTGGCCACGGAGGAATTCCTGCGAGTGATGTTACTCGATGCGTTGCCAACTTCTCATGCCATACAGGGTACCATCAATGACATCAGCGATATCCTCAATAACTTTGACCTCACTAGTTATTATAAGGTAACCTTGGGATGAGCCTGGGTAACCGCAAAAGGGCATCACAATTACCTTTGTTTTTACTTTGTAAAATTTGTAAAGGCCACATTAGCACGCCGGAAAAATACCAAACTGAAAAAGAGGACTTTGGAAATCCACATAAAACCACGGTAGTTTCTCTGACGAAGAAGGGATATGACCTGGTCCACACGGTGAACTTGTATAGCCGTATTTTCCAATGACATCACTTTGCAATCAGATTTTCTTGAAAGAGGCAAATTCGCAATCACAGAGTCTACAAACCTCTGATATATTCTAACTGATTAATTCGGAAGCTACATTTCCAGACCGAGAGGTTGGGCTAACCACCCTTTTTCAGGATCATTCATTTTCGTACAATTTCGCCCCTGGAACTTTACAGTTTTAAAGTCATATTAAATCATGCTTTTCTTTTCTTTGTCATTGACATCTTGACCACAAATCATCGCTTTCATGGTTACAGTTTTTGAACTCTTAACATCTTCTTTCTATCTTCTCTCGATCCTAATTTTTTGACACCTGTCTGTTTCAATATCAGAGCGAAGCGGTGGTGCGAATGTTACGATATTTAGTTGGATCCGACGTCTTCCAGAGTGGAATGACGGTACGTAATCAGTCAAAACACATTTTTTTTTAATATGG
Source organism: Pisaster brevispinus (assembly GCA_023634235.1). Taxonomy (NCBI): domain Eukaryota; kingdom Metazoa; phylum Echinodermata; class Asteroidea; order Forcipulatida; family Asteriidae; genus Pisaster; species Pisaster brevispinus. Next base: position 14,875,591 of record JAMKCF010000007.1, on the reverse strand, counting down.
TGATTTCTAAAGGTTAATTTCGTTACAAAAATCTTGGCCCTGATGTTATTTTCATAATTGTGACTTTTATTTATAATGAGTTCTTTTTGAACGTTTGACTTTATTAAGTTCGTTGAACTTTGGTACTAACATAGTGTATGTCATGTTTTTATTACATGTTAAATGTAATAATTAACTTTATCTCATCAGCATTTGTGACTTTGTTGACCAATTAATGTTAGTTTATGTCCCTTCAATTGCTTTGTCATTTTAATGGATGTTTTTTTGGTACTTTCCAGAAATTCCTACAGAGTCGTGCTTACAGTAACGCCAAGGCAACCGACTTTTGGGAAGCGCTATCAGAGGTAATTATAGATGAAAGGTCACGATTAAAGGTCAAAGGTTATAGGATCTGCATCTAATGTGTTGTTAGTTTGTTCTTGTCGCTATTTCTGTGTTTTTTTAATTTTTTTTTTAATTTCACTATAATTGTATTACTTAATGAGCGACGATCATCTGTGCTATTTAAAAAGCTGTAGTTTTATTTTAAATACATTAATTTTGTCTGTTCTGTCGGAATAAATAAAATCGGAAAAAATATATAGATAGCCTACGTTGGCCTAATGTAATTAGGTGAGATGAAAGTGATGTAGATGTTCACACTTATTCCACCCCAAAAATAAAAAGGTAAATCAAACAGAACATACACGAGCAAGTATGTAAAATAATATTATCAACAAGATGCAAGAAGCGAAAATAATATTGGTATGGAAGCATCTTCTAGAAATTTAGGCTTGTGGTACGTGAGATAACTTGGGTGGACTAATAATGAACTTAAACAACAACAAGAACACACGGACAGTTGGATCAAGGGGAACCTAAGCATGACAACTTACAGACAAGCTAGAAAAGTATAATGCAAGAGAAAACATTTTGCTGAATACTAAAAACAAATGAGAAGCAAACTATGTCGCATATTGGAAAAAACGAGAGCTCGTTTTTGGCAAGTTTACACTCCAGAAACTTCTGGGTCAGATTTGACCCGGTTCTGAGTCCCATGGGGGCCCAATCAATTTCTGGGTCAGTGTGACCCGGAATCTGTGTCAAAACGACAAAGAAACGGGTCAACCCAAACCGACGCAGAATCCGAGCTGAAGTCCCATTAAAAAAAAGTTTTAGGGTCAGCCTATCCCAGAAATTGGTCAGGCCCCTGGGAGCCGGTAGCCGGGTAAACTCTTAACTCTCTGACCCGGCACTTTTTTAGAGTGTATTTTACTAATTACTAGGGGCATTTTAAGTGATACCGTACCCGATAGCTTAACGGATCCGTATTTGTTTTGCAAAGGCCCTACGTACTAACCGAGGTACCAGGATCAACGTCACCGACTTCATGGATCCGTGGACGCTACAAATGGGATACCCCGTGGTCACGCTGACGCGAGATTACCAAACGAGAATTGTCGAGATGTCGCAAGAGCCATTCCTGCTCCATCCCGATGCTATCAATCGTCTACCGTCTTCTCCGTACGGGTAAGAAAACGATTGTGGCCCACAAAAACAGTTTGTTTGTTTGTTTTTTAATTTAAAAACAAAGTTTTCAAAGCAAAAATGAGTAGAATTAAAATATCACTGTTCTTCAGATATTTTCTAGTTTTATGCTTCTTGAGAACTAGATGACAAAACAGAAATGTTTTATTTGTTTGTTTGTTTGTTTGGGTGTTTTGTCAATAACCTTCGTTGTCCAATCATTTATGAGGACAATGGCTGTAGTGTAAAATTCAAACTTACCGGCATTGAGTATTGAACTACACAAAAAGTGTATCTAATAAATTTAACCGTTGAAATGAATATTTAAGTAATCTTTTCCCCCCACAGGTACCAATGGAGAATCCCAATACTGTATTCATACGCAGACCAGCTGGCCCAACCACCGATCCACTTGCTTCGTGGTAGCTCAGGTTAGCTTTTAAGTCAGAAATCCATCATTACACCATATAGCGTTTTAAGAGCTTTTCCCCCCAAAACACTCTACAACAAAATTCCTAGGTTAGAATAGTCCGGGATTCTGGGTTCCTTTGGGTCAAACTGACGCAGAGTCCGAGTTAAAATCCCATTTTTTGTACAGGGGTCAGGTTCCTTGGGGTCAAGAAGTTTTTAGAGTGTAGGAACAGTCCTTGACTCGATTTCACAAAGCACTCAGTCTCATCTCGAGATAAGTTGTCAGCATTACCATGACACATCACACTTTGCTGAGTGATTATTAAGATTGGTACATAATTAAAATCAATCTGACCTCTTTGTAAAAATGATCCCGTGTTCCATTAAGGAAACGCTCCCAACATTGAACAACAACATCCAAAGATTTTAAATGATTTTCCTTTTAATTGGTGCCTCACTTTATTTCCTCAATACTACTACTTGATTCCTCATTGTGTAGGATCGCTGTCAGTGCAGGAGATGGGAACTGAACAATGGATCTTGGCTAATATGAAACGCACTGGTTTCTACCGAACCAATTACGATGAAGCAAACTGGAACTTACTCATAAAACAGCTGAGGGAAGATCACACGGTTTGTTTGCCTGCCTCATTGAGGTGTTTTTGGTTATCATTAGTAATACCAACAAGTGCCCATAAGACTTTCATTTGCTGAAGGTCGATAAATGTCTACCTCAGCGACCGCATTTTGAGCAAAAGCTCAGTAACCTAAAAGAACAAAACTAACCCCATTTCAGACAGGCGCAAAAGCTTCAATCTTGCAAAATCTTCACTTGAGAAAATTATACTTTGTGCAAACTCTTTGCTTAAGTATGACCAAGATTCACGCAAATTGTACGTTATACTAAAAACCTTAGCTTATAGCAAAAAGTGATAATAAAAGCACAAATGCTCAACTCGCCATGACATGTGATACCTAGCGTATACAAAGATTAGTTTTTATAAAACAGGCGTTTACATTAGCACATATGCCTACATGATGGCATAAAAAAAAAATAAGCAAAATCTGCGTTTATTCGGAATGAAATAGTTCGGCAGGTAGGTGATGGGATTTTTTCCTTCGATACTACAAGCATGTAATTTGGCACACGGATTGGAAAAACAAAATTGTGGGCAAAGCAAAGGGCCGTTGCAGATTTGTCCTTTGCAAAAATGTAAGTATAGACTATCAAGAAATGTCAGCCATTTTGTTAATTTTGAAAATTGCTTGTTCTATCCTTTACTTTTTCTAAAGACGAATCTGCAATGGCCCTATAATCAAATATCTTTCTCATGACACACACTGTATGCCAGATTCCATAATTGTATCATAAAAGGCACAATGCCACCAAATATTAACCCTATTTGCACAACTATATAAAGTAACATTGTTTGGGCTTTTTCTTGTTAGGTTATCAGCGCGTCAAACCGGGCCATGTTGATCGATGACGCGTTCCACCTTGCCACCGCGGGTCGACTGAGTATCACCGTGGCTCTCAACCTCACCACGTACCTCCACAAAGAACGGGAATACGTCCCCTGGAAAGTGACGCTGCAACTCCTGGGTTATGTTTCCCGGATGTTGAGCTTCACCTCTTCCTATGGAAACCTGAAGGTATAAAGGAAAGGCCCATCTTTTCAAATTATCTTCAAAACATGATGTGCATCAATAATACACCCGGATTCCGGGTACACCGGAATCTGACCCATTTCTGGGTGGGGCTGACCCGGAAAGTGTTTAAAGTAATGCGATTTAACTCTGATTCTGCGTTAGTTTGAACCATTTCTTGGTCATGTTGACAAAGATTCCGGGTCACCCTGACCCAGAAAGGGGTCAAGCCCTACGTGATCTGGATCCGGCTCAATTCTGACCTGGAAGTTGTTAGAGTGCTGGTGCAGTCAACACTATAGGGGCATAAATATATATTATATTTTTAAGTGATGTTATCAGTTTCAAAGAAGGTAAACGAATTTATACTCTGGAATGAAACTTAGATCTCCCATAGTACCTAATACAGTCCTTTTTTGTGTACTCACCTTTTCACAGCCCTGCCTAAACCCCCTCCCGTCTATACACGTGTTTGTCAACCCCGTAAATTGAGGACTTCCCTCTTTGCTATCCCATTGTTTGGTATTCGTTTTTTAGCGACCTCTTTGTTTTATACCCGAAGTCAAACCGATGACGTCCTCGATCTGTCAAAACAACAGGATCCATTGTGTTAAAATCCTTGGTGTCACACCTTACACCTAACCCTAGCTTTAGGCTCACCTCGATCCTCAGTGAACAACTTTTGTCCCAAAGTCCATAGTTTGTGAGTTAACATCACTGTATCTTTAATTTCTAACAAATCAAATGTCTTGTTCTTAGAAATACATTGAGCAACAATTACTGCCTGTGTATAAAGATATCGGCTGGAACCACACCGATTCGCATGGTGAACGGTAAGACCAAACATTTGAAGTTATTGTGTTTATTATTGACTTTTATTTTTACACATTCTTGAAAAACTACGGAAGCGTATTGCCGCCACATGAATAAAAAATATATCTGTCTTATCTTGTACGTACACGATAAGTTTGGATTTATCGTGTACGTACACGATAAGTTATTGTGTACGTACAAGATAATAGTTTTTTTTCATGTGGCGGCAATTCGCTTCCGTAAAAAACAATATTCTACTGGTTTTTTTCTTTGTCTCTGTCTTTAAATCGAATATTTTTTGTAATTAAAGTTGGGTTTATTTTTGTTTGTCTTTTCTCAGCTTATTGCAGGGAGAAATTTTGGAGGCTCTCTGTAATTATGGAAACGAAGACTGCATCTCTAAGGCCAATAGTCTCTTCATGAAGCACATAGAACATGGACAAAGGTTAATATTTTTTAAAAAATGCAAAAAATTAAAAATTGCCACCACATTCTTTGGTAATGTCCCAAAAAGAAATTGTGCTTTTTGTACCCGAAAGCCCACTTGTTATAAAAATGGTAATGGTGACTTTTATTGCATTTAGAGTTTGCCTATAAATCAGAAGAAACGAAACGATGACCCTACTTTTAACTAATAAGCATCGTCTGATGTACTTTTATATACAACCAAAGCCCAATTTCAGAGAGCTGCTTAAGTACAAAGTGTAGCCGTGCACAAAGCAATCTTGCCGACTGGAATCAGGTTACCAGCCAAAAATACCATATTTTCACATAAAAGCCTTTGACTGGTTCCCTGCTTAGTTCTGCTCTGCACAAGTATTTAGCAAAACTTCTACTTGAGCAGCCCTATGATTTGGATTATATTCTAACTAACCACAATTTTACGATCTGTAGCCTCAAAGCATCGATTGCTGAGCAGATTACCAGCGAAAGTGCCATTTAGTCCAAATCGTTTTGAAATTTTCTGGAAAATGAATGGACAAAGTGATTTGTGAAGCCATATTATTTTTTCCAAAGAAGTGAAAGTCTAGCACTAAAACAAAGCTTTATTCACCTTCAATATATTTATCATGTGCGTAGAATCCCACCCGATTTCAAGCCGTTTGTGTACTTGGTCGGTGTGGCAAAGGGCAACAGTTCGACCAGAGAGTACGCCTGGGAACAATACCACTCAGGCACGAACGGTGAGAATCTGCTCTGGCTCGCTTCACTGGCCGGGACCACAGAACCGTGGCTGCTCTGCAGGTATGTTACACAATCACCCTAATACTTGGCCCAGATTTCATGGCTCTGCTTAGCTGGGAGTTAAGCACTTAGGACGCAAGTATACGTGTGTGATTCTGCGGGTCTGAGGGTAGAATTCCGCGGTGAGCAACGCCATGACATTCGGCCCTGACTTATACAAACAAACAAAATACAAACACATTTGAAAGCATTTTCTTTTGATTTCAGGCTTTTATTAATTCATAATTGCATGCATAGTTGAACCCTAGCCAAACTTAGAAACAAGGTCTGACAGAGGTCCTTGGCTGGATTTCACTAAGCACTAAGACAGTTTTGCCACAGTGTTTTGTATTGCAACATCACACTTCGCTTAGCAATTAAAATTGATTCGCAGTTAAGATCAATCTTAGCTCTGTGTGAAATCGAGCCCAGAGTATTTTTAATGAGTAGCCAAAGCTAGAGCCAAAGATGGCGTTTGGAATCTTTGAAAAAGTTCAGGTTACTTTGGGAGTAGCCGCAGCTAAAACCAAAGTCGGCGTTTCGTTTCTGTGAAGAAGATCAGGGTATGGGAGTAGCCATAAGCCAGAACCAAAGTTGTTTCTCCATATTCTTTGGTACATTTTTTTTCTCGATTGCCGTTGTTATTAATTGATGACATATTTCCCAAACAATAAACACTTTGATAGCTTAAAGTATTTTCATGATTCTTTTTTTTATTATGACGCTTTCAAAATCCTTGTTACACTTTATGCCCTAACTTGCCGAAAGTAATTAATTTCATCAGCTTGAAATCTTTTTACAGACCATTGCAGAGCGATTCGGACAAATTCAAGATTTATGGAAAATTCACTTTATATAATAATGATTTGTTAGGAGAAATCTTCTGCGGATGCTAAGTCTGTCACCCATTGAATTTATAGCAGTAGATTGGGAGAGATGCGACATAGAGGGACCCGTTTTCTTTGGTCACGTGGTTCCTTGACGTCATTTTCGGTCCAAATGGAGCACAACTCAATGAGCAGACTAGTCTAGCACCCTGTATTCGCCCATGCGTTGTTTTTGAAACAAAATTGCTTCTAATCGCAAGTTGTCGCAACTCTTCCAAAATACGGTTCTGATTTAATTATTGTTTCAATTGCGCCCTCAGTGACGTTTCTTTTGTAAATGATGAATTGTGAAGGAGTGCACTTTACCTCACGATTAATTTAACTCGTGATTTTATTTTTCATTTTTCGATGAGCTGCAAACAATTTTCCGGGTCCTAAAATACAATTACCTTCAACTTGATTGTTTTAGAGTTGTTTTTAGACGTACATGCACTTTAAATGTTCTACAAATGTAATTCGTTCATGATTTTTTCTCCAATTCTGTTGTCACCTGCGCATAGCTCCCTCTAACGTCTGTTTACTGGTAAATTATTGTTATTACTCAACATTATTTTCCAATTATTTCTTTCAGTCAATGCTTTTTTGTTCAAATACCTTAGAGTCCGCATTGCATTGTTTATAATTGTTGCATAATATTATGGTATCGAATGAACATTTCTTTTGCAGCAAGTTTCTAAACTGAAGTTTAATTTCACTTTAATTCATTATAACAAACTGTACCCGATCGCGTTGGTTTGTTTTTAAAACCCCCTTTTTTCTTTGACAGACTCTACTTTTTTTGGTTTCCATTTCCTTGTAGTCATTAAAGTATCGTGTCTAAAATCCTCAGGTTCTAATCTGAGCTTCGTAATGACCCACGGCTATGAGGACTACATCTATTTCGTAAAACAAAACCCCTCCCACTGCCGTCTGTTTGCAAATATGTAGACTGCTTTGGTGTGTCTGTTTGCCCGTTGCTGACATTGAGTCCCTGCGGTACACCCCCATGTGGCTGTCTCCCTTATTATCCCCGAATCCCTCCTGCCACCTCCTACATCAGAAACCTGGATCCAATGAACACGACGGCGACGAGTACCAGCACAAGGGCTGACAGGACAGACATGATCTTCCTATAGAGGACGCACTCCTCATGGGCCATCTTCAGTTCGTCTCTGGGCACCACGCCGTTCATGGTGTCTTTAAACTGGTACTCCTGGGTCACCTTAATCTTCAAAAATGAATTTTTTTCAGGGAAATAATATGAATATCACTGAATAAAAAATAACTGCATGTTTCATGACCTTAACATCCTTGCTGTGCTGTAATTTTGGTATCGTGAAGCATTGCAGAAAGCACCAGACTGTCTCCACCTTCCCCATAAAATATAAAATCGCTGAAAAATTGATAATTGACACACATTTTCTAATCACTGTTACGTGCGAAACAACTGTACTTTTAAGCAAACAATGGTTGTTTGGAGCTACTTGGACCATGATCCTTTTGTTAATTGGTAGGACATGAAAAGAAAAGGATGGTAATTGGCCATGAGTGCCTTAAAAGCAGTCGTTTTTATTGTCTATATTTTGAAGCTACATCTGTAATCACCTGTCTAGACTTCCGCAGAGCAATCTCAGTGGTCTGAAGCCTGTTGCTCAACGCCTCCTTCTCCTTCCCAAGCAGCTCCATTTTACGCCTCTCTACTTGCAGCATCTTGTTGAATGCCACCTTCTGTTTGTTGTACTTAAGGTCCATCATAGCCTCCAGGTTTTGGTACTTCGTGTCGAAAGCCGCTTGCTGCTCAGCACACTTTGTGTTGTAGGTTTCTTCCTGCGCCTTGTACTCGGCATCGAACATCGCCAGTTGTGCCGTCAGTTTGTCGCTCATAGCAGCCAGTTGCTCCTGGCTCTTGGCGGTGAATGTTGCCTCCTGCTCGGTTAGCTTGCTAATGTATGAAGCCTCCTGTTCTTGGAACTTTGCCTTAAATGTGGCCTGTTGTTTATTGTACTTGTTGGTGAGCATAGCCTCTTGCTCAGCCTGACACTTGGGCTTGGCTTCTAGTTCGGCCAACCTCTTGCTGAACAAAGCTTCTTGCTGTTTGTTCTGTGACTGAAAGGTGGCTTCCAGTTGGTCATACTTTGCGTTAAACATTGCTTGCTGTTCGGCTCGCTTTGCGTCGTATTCTTTCCTGAGGGTGGTCTCCTTCTGCAGAGACTTTTTGAACTTTTCGGTCATCGTGACGTTGAGATGTATCTGCTGTTTCTCGCTATCCTCTGCGCTCTTCAACTGTTTGGAGGTCTGCTCTGCCTTCTCGTATAGAGCTTTGAAGGTCCTTTGGAGGCTCTCCAGATTCTTCTCCAGCAAGGATTTCTCCTCGGCCAGGGTCTTCAGCTGGGCCTTGTGCTCGGCGGACATCGCGCTCAACTTCGCCGCGTGTGTTTGATGCGTCTTCGTTGCGCCCTCGGCAGCTGACTGGGCCTCTTCCTTGAGTGCTTGGCAGTGACTGGTCAGCGTCACGATGTGCTGTTTGGCTAAGTGTAGCTCGCTGCGGCTGTTTGACAGCAGATTGCCCGGTCTGAAGGCGGCAAGTTTGTCCAGGACGAACGCATGGACGCGGCTAACTTCTTTAGGAGACTTTGTCTTCGCGGGTGCGGTGTCAAAAACAAGTTGAGGTTTGCTACATAAATAATAAAAAAATTAAGAAAGAACCAGCCTGTAAATCCACTTAATACTGCCAAATACCTGTCAATTTGTAAAAAAAATAGTGACATCTGAGCAAATTTAAACTCCCCTGCCCCATTCAATATTTATGCCACCTGACACTCTCATTTGTGGGGATGGTCGCCCCTCCCCCTCTCTCCCTACACGTTACGCCACTGCCAAGTCTTTAACAATTAATAGGTTACGTTACACAGTTTACTGGCTTGGGTAAACGCCAAGACAGCAAAACATTACCTTCTGACATAAATAATTGGTGGTATAATTTCTCTCTAAATGGGAATAGAAATACAGACTAACAGTAACAGAGCACCATATGCGTCGCTGCTGTAAATGTCAGATACTGTGCGCTCTATAAGTGCTGTATATTATTTATTTATTATTACGTATACGTTGGTTCACTAGTCGGGATCTATAAGTGTGGATTTAACACCAAGTCTAAAGTAGGTTTAATATTGGTATTATTTAACTGCCCAACATACTTTCGCAATAACATGCGCCATCTTGCTCAAGGGGCAATGTTATTTGGAACATCTTTGCAGTATGCAACTCGGCACTCGAACTATCACTCACTTTCCAGATGAGTGCTTGAAACAAGATGGCGCATTATTATTCTCACGAAAGTTTATTATTGAATGCCGAAGAGCTTACCCTTGATCTTGTTTCTTTTGCTTGGATGCCATTTCGTCTACTTCTTTCTCAAGCTCAAAATTGGACGTAAAGTATCCAATTGCTACCATCAACGACACAATCATACTCTTTGCTTTGTTTAGTGTGTTTAGAGAGTTGACTAATTATGACGATGAATTCTAACTGGAGTAAAACCAGACTTTCCCTAAACCCTAAAGTCCGATAATTCGGACATTCGTTGACACGTCCGTCTTGACGAAAAACGCTCGCTTTATTTGATACATGCGTGATTTTTGTTGTTGTGTGAATTCTGTGTGTGGATCTTTTGCGCGGGATTTTTACGCGCGCGTTTAGAAACGCGCTCACGATAACACTCGAAATAATTGAAATATCTTTAAAACTCACTCTACATTTTGACGTTATCATAAAGTCGTGGCGTCCCATACGCGTGCGCATCTGCTGCACGCCCAAAGTTTTATCTACTTCCGGTGTCGTAGGGAAATCTGTCCCCCGGAGATTTTGTCCCCCATTAGCCCGAACATCTGACGTCACACTTCGAGGCTCGTGAATAACGCCATATACCAGCCAGACCGGATGTTGCCAAACGTACCTTTGACCTAACATTCATTTCACACGGACACTCGCAGAACAAAACAACGCTACGTGATGTATCCAATGAAATCATTGGGTTTTAAGACCAGTACCTGTCTTTATAGACCTTTCCATTGTTGATAAACAACTAGCGCTGGTTGGCATGGCCCGCCGAATGTTAGTAAAACGTTCAATCGTGTTAACATATGTTTCAACCAAATGCAACATTTTCGGCAAACTTCTAATTTAATAAAATACCTCCTATGATCGGTTGCTTTGTTTCCAATAAATTCAACACTATTTTTTAATATTTGTGTAACATTGTTACAAACTATAGCTATCTGTTTTTGTTTTGCATCTATGGCTTTCCATAGTTTTCCAGCCAGGGTTGGCAAAATCTTGGGCTGTGACGTTGCAAAAGAAAGGTCTATCCTTGCGGATAAAGACAGGGGACCAGTCTATCCCCCCATGGGAAATAAACATGGGCTGGAGGACGTTGATTCAAAAGAGGGCGCTATCAGAAGAAGTTTGTACACCGAATGAGGGACAGAATCTCCGGGGGAGTGGAACGCACCTCTCCGCAAAATTATAAGTCTACAATTTCCACAAATTTTTGGATCAATTTCTTTGTGTAAATGTTTCTCCCAAAATGGTGGACAGGATGGCACTTGTAAGTTTGCTGCACGTTGTGCAAGGGGTCAATTACGAACATTATTGTGTTTGTCAAAATGTTAACCAAAAAACATTCATTTAATCGTTTAAAAGCATTTCTTTTGACACCCTGACATGAGGAACCAGGTCGGACACACTGTGGTGGCGCACTTACCATGGTAATATCTGTAGAAAAGACAGAGCTGGTTACTGACCTACGTCGGGAAAGAGGTTGTCTTGTTGATACCAACCCTTAACCAACACTCTCTGCACTCTATCTAACAAAAAGTGAGAGGCGGCAGCCTCGGCCAAAAATCTGTTTAAGAAAGACATTTTGTTTTTGAACAACTTAAAATCCAACACTTTATATACTTTCCCCAGATTCATGGAGCGATCCCTGGACCCTAGTCTGGTATCCGTGGACGAAACTGTGGAAGTCTTCAAGTACGTCGTCAATAACCCAATCGGGGGATACCTCGCCTGGAACTTCTTCCGTCAACATTGGGACATCCTGGTAGAGAGGTATGAAACAGACCAATTAGATGATACGGATGCTCTCTTTTTGATGCTAACTACATTTACTATGAGGTGTTTGAGTTTACGTATCCACAGCAGAAGTTGTTGGGTGAACTCTGAAGTGACAACGCACTCTAAACACTTCCGGGTCAGAATTGAACTGGTTCCGGTTCCGGGTCTCAAGAGGGGGCTGATCTATTTCTGACCTTGGATCTGTGGTGTTGGAGTTTACACATCCACACCCGAAGCTGTTGGGTGAATCTTCTTCTTTTTTTCTTTTCTTTTTTACAATACACTCCCTGGTCAGCAAACAGCCTCTCCAATCAGAATTGACCCTGTTCCAGGTACCATAGCTGACCCATTACTGGCTCAGTGTGACCCTGAGTCTGTATCAAAGTGATCTACATTATGGATGGGTCAAACTGACGCAAAGTGTGAGCCAAAATTAAATTTTTAAAACTATTTTCCAGGTCAACCTGACCCAGAAACGGGTCAAGCCCCTGGGACCCGGACTCAGTTCTGACCCAGAAGTTTTTAGAGTGTTTTTAGGCCCTGTCTAACCTCCTTGTGAGTACCGTGTCGAAGTTTCACGTCTTGACAGTTACTGACCGATCCCTTTTAGCATGCAGGGCCCAGGCCTATAGCTTGACAAAATATTGACGTTATAGTTTGATGTGTCAAAACCTTGTTGTGGTTTGTCCTGCTGTAGGTACGGCAGCGGAATCTTCATGATGAACGACATCATCGACACTGTCACCAAGTGGTTCAACACAGACTTTCATCTGAAAGAGGTCAGACACTCTCCAGACATGCTCATAATATTCCATAGAGCTTAAAGCTACGTTGCTTAGAAGAAAAAGGTTACCAGCCCAAAATATGATGTGATGCATATTGTTTGTAACTGATTTTAAAAAAAAGTGAATAAGTCCAAAGAAACATGCGTATGCGTACAGACAATATTGGTTTGCAAACGCCATTGTAATGTGCATTAAGCAGACGCACAAACGCGTGTGCGTCACGCCATTATCAGCCCCATACAAAAAGGGCACGATGTTTTCTGCCTCATTACATGGGCAGCGCGCCGTATCATCACCTCTCGTCAAGGCATGCAAAGATGGCGCGGCGAGATCGACCCCCCACCCAGAAACGAGGTTGCGATGTTTCCTCATCGTTAGTGATGGGCATGCGCTATGTGCATTTTACGTAATAATTTCATAGGAAAGGTCTAATCTTGTTCACTTTAAAACTTCTTGGTTGGTTACCTTGATTTGTAACCCTTTACCTTATCGTTACACAGTTGCGAGAGTTTATTGCCAGCAAGGAGCTGTCCTTGATCGGCAAATCAGGCATGAAGAACTTCCGTCAAGCCGAGGAGACTACAGCAGTCAACGTCCACTGGATGGAGACCAACTACGAAGAGATCAAACAGTGGTTAGAAGAAGCTGTATCCGGCGACTGATGCATTATGGGTAAAACAGCAGAGCCCGCCAACGCATCGTGGGCGCTTACAAATATATATTTTATAGATTTACGTTGTTTTTACGGAATCAATATCATGGGTAAGGAACAGTTTTACTTTGTTTACTGATTTCGGTTTTTATGTGTCGACAAGATAAAGTGATTGTAATGGTGCACATCGATTTGCGATGTCTGTTGTACAGAACAAGTATATGAATCGAGAATGATGCGAACAGATCAATGTAAGTTCTTCAACTAACCAGACTGACTTGTAGTTCATGGTTTAAACAAAATTGATGTATCCTCGAAGCGCGAGGTTGTGGAATAGCTGATGAAGGAGCGAGGTTGTAGAACAGCTTGACGATTCAAGTTTAGCTTGCCTGATGATCGAATTAAGGATTTTTTTTTTAATGTTGATACCTCTAAGACCCATGGTCTTGAAACAAAATGATTGTTTTCACATAACCGACCATTGTGTGAGAATGATAATAAAGTTCAGAAAAATGTATAACTTTAATGACACTCTCGTCCAACAATACCGCAGTTTTCCTTTGTGATTATAGTTACTGCTTTTGATTTGTTTTTAAATGATCGCAAAAATTCAAGATTACACACACAACAAGCAAATACTTGTTGAGTATTTCCACCTCTCAAATGTTACGGAGATGCGCGTCGTTGTGTTAGTATGGACCGTCATGCGTTGACGTCATGACGCTGCCATCTTGGAGGTAAAACGATCATAAAACAGTGGTAACGCACATTCATGCTCGCGCGGCACACATGGGCCACTAAACAACTTTCTTTTGACCTCTCGACGAGGGCGCCCTACTCAAATGACGTCATTTGACGTCCATTCAATTAATTGTCACAAACTGGAGACAGGAGTGCGTCATGCTTGATATGGGGCAGAGAGTTTCTCCCCAATGTTACCATTCTTTTTCTCACACTATTTTCCTCTTGTACAGAAGTAGGGCGTACCCTCTGAAGTCCCCTTGAAGAAATCCTGAAAATACAAGCACACAAAAAGACACAAGGGGGTGCACGATGCCCCATATCAAGCACCAAATGTACTAGACATTGAGGGGAAAATAGTCGGGTTCCCCTGTGACGACTGGAGTGAATTCCGAAATTTGCATATTGTAAGATATACTGAAATGAGGCAAGTATGGACGCACGGTTTTTTAACGAACGGCTACCAATCTTGGGTTCCCTGCACCTACACGTGTTTTACACTGATCTGACCTGACCATCGCATTTTTATTTATTGAGTATTAATCGTGCATATCTATTATAAAGGAACATGTTCCCAGATTGGTTTATAAGTTTGAGACTGTAAGTACATGTAGTATACGATTTTTACACTTGCCAGTTTGTGAAAATGTTAATATTAAAATGGTCAATTTTATATTTAAGTAATGAAATGAATAATTGTTACTGTAACCGTACTTATAAATTATAACATTCAACGATGTGTAAGCCTAATTAGGCGTTTTCTTTGTAACATTTTGACGGTTGTGGGTGTAGGTAAACGTGTATCACTTTTGCGAAATTGTTGACGAAATGTTTCTGAACGAAAAACGAAATGTTTATTATTAGCGTTACTTTATGTGTAGCAGTTTTATATGCTACTTTTATTGTTGGTTTTACATCATACGTACCAGGTGTGGTACATTTTCGGGTTTTGGAACGAAAACTTCACCCCGCGTTATATACGTTTTCAACAGTCACGGCATAAAACCATTCTTACAAAATGTCATCAAGTTAAGTGACCACATTTTGTAGGACAACAATTGTAAATGTTTTGTCAGATTGTCGTGACCATCTTTGAGATTTTCCAACTATATGGTGGCTTTCCTAATGGCCTGACTAAGTCGTAGAATCTTTTAAAAAGATTCATCAGTATTTCAATAGAGTCAAATATATCGTGGTAATGTTTAAATCAATTTTAAAAAATGTGTATAAACGTTGAATAGTAACCATGTATTATAGAATAGTTTTTCTAATATAATAATTATCATTATGTATTGTTAAGATGGGAAAAGGAATAGACAATCGGAACGAGCTTATAAAAAGTAGTACTTGTAACGATATGGGGCGCTCTTTAGTAGCGTGTTCGGATCTTTTTGATGGTGGAGGTATGTATTTGGAATGGATTTCGACGAATGGCAATGCATGACCATGGATGTAGAATATGACATTTATGTCAGGTAGGTAATGGGGGTTCTTTGGAACGCTAGGTGGCAACAGACCTAGGTGGCAGCATAGTTCTGAGCATACGTGTAATTCTGAGAACAATGGACTCACCTGGCAAGTCTGCTGCCACCTAGTGTCCTCAAAAGTCTCCCATTATTGGGGCTAAATCTACTCAAATCTAAGTAATAAAGAAGGACGTGTAGCTTATTTTTTAAACAAGTGGTTGTACGACTTGAGAAAAATTATTGATCTCGCTTTGAAATGAATTTTGGTTCTCAGTGACCCATCACTCCAAAAACTCCCGGGTCGGAATTGACATGGATTCCAGGTCCTAGGGTGCTTGACCCGTTTCTGGGTACGCCTGACCCGGAAAGTGGTTAGAACAGAACTCGGGCTCTACGTCATTATTACTCTTTTCTGGGTCGCATTGACTCAGAAATGGGTCAGGCCCCCACGGGACCCGGACCAGGGTCAATCCTTCGCTCGGTCCCAGCGGCCTATCCAGGACCGCTGGGATGGGCTAATCAGCTTGCACAGATTCTTGTTCAGGAAGTACGTCATGCGTGCAGTGCTTGCAGTGTGAGTGTGATGCATGATGGGACTGAGCATTAACCAATGAGCGTGCTTAGTACGTTTGCCCATCCCAGCGCCTTTGGTTTTAAGGCAAGGCGCTGGGGACGAGCGAAGGTCAATCCAGAGAGTGTTCCCTGCTGCATCCAGCCTAAAGTTGTTGTAAATAAATGTTGATATTTAATTGATAGTGTTTGTTATTGAATGGACCAAAATTTTGGAGTATTCACTTTTATTTGGTTTTACTTTATTCGATGAGCTGAGGATCAATCTTAGGCTGATAGGTAGGATCTGATTGTTTGACTGCACGGTACCAACTGTTGTCAAGGATTTAAACCCGAGTTATAAAGGATGGAAGGTATGACGAGTTCCTCAGTTGCTCTAAATAATCTCTGAGTTAGAAGACAAAAGTTGTGTGGTTTATCAATGCATTTTTTATTTTTGTGGTGTTTTGTAACTGTAATTGTCCGAGGTGGGAAGTAGATGATGCAATTTTAATTGAACTTTGATCGATTTCTAAACAAATAGACCCGTTTTGTGTGCGTGTGTGGGGTGTGGTGGGCGGGCGGGGGGGGGGGCAGAATTCATGGGCATTTTCCTTTTTCTTAAATGTAGGCCTCATAAGAATCAAGCTTCCAACTTGGGTAGCACTATGACTGTTGGCTACAGCGGCAGTTGTAAAGAATAGGTCTAGGGCATTTAGACCATTGCCTCTTCCGGAGTCATTATTTCGGGCACGGGCCCTGCGTCTGCAGAAAGTTATTCTTTCTGTCAGTCGTCTGACACCCAGGTGTAATCGGTGTTAGGAGAGACATATTAAAAATGCACCATTCTATCATGACACAAACCTTGTTAAACCTCTCGTAACTTAATCCATTATAGGCCTATTACGTCATTTGTTTCTCTATCTCTTGTTGTTTTCACCGATGATACACCACATGTGCACTAACTTATAAAACCCACAACGCACTTTGTAAAAATGACAACTTTACGCATAATGTGAACACAAAAGTAGCGATATAAATGAAACTGTTGAACCGTTAAAGTCAGGTTCCTCTTTTAAAACAAACCTCCCACAATCACTTTAGACGATGACTTCTTGAGTTGTTTTTACAGGATTTGTTTGCCAATTATTTCTAACCAATGGCACACACCGTCCGTGCACTAGTAATTTCAAAGAACCACAGCACACTTTGTAATTTGATATCTTTAAATATAATGTGTACACAAGTAAATAGAAATAAAAGTGTTGAACAGTCTTTTGGGGTCATGTTTCCCTTTAAACAATATCTGACCCCTCTTTGATTTCGGAAGGAAATGTTAATTATTTTTTCTAATTTATTTGTAAAGGTAACCAGCGAACGTTTCGTGAAACCAGCGATCAACTCTTGAGGCTGTCATTATTAGGGTTTTAAAAGTAACACTCGGTGATTTTAAGATCAAAGGTGGCAGATTGTGGTGGTTTTTGCATTAATTTCATGGCAACTTGAGTTTGGCTTTGGAGCTGCGGCCAAACGTAGCCCGATCATCTGACGTCACACTTCGAGGCTCGTGACGTCAGATACCAGCCTTGAAGCACCTGGCGGGGTCCTGTCAGATGTACCTTCGACCTCGCATCCCATCCACACGTGAACACCCACTACACTTGATTTACATACAAACATTATGCATTCGCAGAAGCAGAAGATCGAAAGCACAGTTAACTGCTGCTGTATGTTGGTGACAAACTACGTCACTTTGGAGCAGACCAATCATAACGCAGAAATTAACAGCTTACGGCGCTGCAAGTTTATCCACTGATATCATTGGTTCTGTATAAGACCATTGCTTTGCTCGTCCCCAGCGCCTTGCCTTAAAACCAAAGGCGCTGGGATGGGCAAACGTATCAAGCACGCTCATTGGTTAATGCTCAGTCCCATCATGCATCACACTCACACTGCAAGCACTGCACGCATGAAATACTTCCTGAACAAGAATCTGTGCAAGCTGATTAGCCCATCCCAGCGGTCCTGGATAGGCCGCTGGGGCCGAGCGAAGACCATTGCCTGCGGATAAAGACAGGGGACCAGTCTACGTCAACCTTTTATATTTTCCTTCTCAGCCAATTGGTTTACCAACCTCGTTTCCACTCCCATTTGTGTACGATCTCGCCGCGCCACCCCCCCCCCCCCCCGAATGCCTTGCTCGATTGAGGTACGGCACGCTGTCTAGGGTACATCAAGGCCGGTGGTTTACCGACCAATTGGAATGAGTTGATAAAACTCCTGAGTGCCGCTCGCGGTATTTACACAGTAGGGGTGTGTTTTCGCGGCTGTAACCAATAACTGTTTCGTTCATTGGCGAGCGATTAACCAATCAACCAAAACAGATATTAGTTACGACCGCGATTAAAAAATAAATATATAAAAACATTGCACGTTTTACAGATGGCCGACTTTACACTGTGTGACGCCAAGGAATCAATCAGGGGCGGATCCAGGATTTTCCAAACGGGGGGGGGGGGGGGGCGTGAAAATTTACCAAGCAACAAAATTGTGAAAAAAAGTGTACGAGGTATGGAATATTAGTAGCTTTAAAAAAAAACCAGGTAAGGCCTATGTCTTTAATTTTGTCTCTCCCTTATTTTTCCCCTCGAGTTTTTTTTTTCCCGTTTTTTTTTTTTTTTCGTTTTTTTTTTTTTTTCAAGCAAAAGGGGGGGGGGGCGTGCGCCCCCACGCCCCCCTGTATCCGCCGCTGTCAATCTAAACCTTGGAATCTTTATATCACAACCCATGACTTGGTTCTCATTAAGATCAGTCGGGAGAGGGGGGGGGGTACGTCAACTGTTAACTCTAGACCCCTCGAAGTTAAACTAGATGTTTGTTTCCACGGCCAAAGAGTAAACAGCTTCAATTTCCGGCTTTGTAAACAAGTTCATAAACTCCCACTTGAAATTTATTAGGATAACATTTGGGTTTTTTAAAAGTAAAATGCCCGAAACTTTTGTTATAATATTATAAGATGTCTGACTGAGGAGTTGAATAAAACATGCTGTACACGAATGCAACAAACTATTATATCATATGATCTTAAGATGATTTGCGAAATTCTCACTGGCTGCTTCAGGTTTCTGTTCATGGTGTACATTCCCTTTGAAGATGTATCGCTCGACGTTTTGCCAAAATGGGGGTAAACATAAACGTAATTGATAATGAGGTAGATTTGATAATCTTTAATCGAGAAATGCTTACATTTTCATTTGAGACATGAAGCGACGTAAATCGTCAATGTTTTGAACTATTCACTTGGTGGACACAAGTTGGCTATTGTGGGGAACCGATCCATGTTACCACATTCTAAATAATCCTGGGTCAAAAGTGACCCGGTTCCGGGGGCCTGACCTGATTCTGGGTCAGTGTGACTCGAAATCTGAGACAAAATTACCACAAAATCAGTTCAAGCTGACACAGAATCCAACAGCTCAAATTGAATTTAAAGAAAAGAAGAAGAAAAAAACCCAATGTTGCCGGGTCAGCCTTACCCAGAGAAGGGTCAGGCCCTCTGAGGACTGGGATTCGTGTCAGTTCTGAACTGCGAGTTTGTAGATTGTCAGTCATTCAAGGGTTTTGCACCTGATACGAGTATTCCGTACGTTGTGAGTGTGCATAATATAAAAAACAAAAACAACAAAACGCCAATGTATTATGAATGTACTATATTCCTTTCCGGTGGTTGTGTTTTTTATGTATACATTTTTAGTCCTTAGCCACCCCAATGTTTGTTAATTTATAACTCTGATTGGCTATATTTTCCCGCTTTTTTTCTGGATACTCTCCCTTAATCCTTTGCTACTCTTTTTGCTATAAATGGATATGTTTGGGTTTGTTCTTGTTTATGCCTCTGACGAAGGTCCGGTTTGGATCGAAAGCTAAGGCCCTCTCCCCTACTAATTTTATATATGTATTATATATATATCAATTTTTTTTTACGACGTCAGCTGTCACAGTTTATTGGGGATTTCTTTAAATAATCTGTTCGTCTTCCAAGGAAAAGACAGGCTCTGTAACTTTAAGCTAAAATAGGAAGAGAGATCCTAAATCTCTGGGGTACCGTACAGGTGCAAGGAAATGCTGTTTTGAATACGAGATGGAACAGGTGCGGGGCACAAGGCCAAAGACAATTTGCAAACAGGAGGGGCATCCATACAATTTGGGGTAGGTTTAAGTGAAATGTAGTAACCTAAACCTTCATAGTTGTTGAGGTATGTTTTTTTTTAATAACCATAAATATCAACAACAGTTTTCACCAATTTGCCTCGATCAGTTGGGGCTCAAAGTGATGTGCACATTATTGGATACGTTCCATAGTGATTGGTAAGGACAGTGTACACAGCACTTGGAAAAATTGGAATTACACTCTAAAAACTTCCGGGTCAGAAATGACCCGGTTTCGGGTCCCGTTGGGCCTGACCCATTACGACACTCTACCGGGTCAGTATGACCCCGAGTCTGTGTCAAAGTGACCCAGAAATGGACCAAAATGACCCAGAATCCGTCCTTATATCCCATCGTTCAACCAGTTTCCGGATCAGGCTGACCCTACATTGGGTCAGGCCCCCTGACACTCGGAATCCGGGTCAAATTCTGACCTGGGAATATTACTTAGAATGTACATGTTCGCTGAATTAGAATAGCTGAGCACTCCATTTTGATCCACTTACCAGACTTACGACAACATGGATTCGTACGAGGATTCAATCTCGAGGTTTGACGACTGAAATGTAAGCCTGGTTGGAAGAAAAAAAATGTGATTATCGACTGCATATCAATTAACCAGAGGATCAATACAAGAAAAATCTATGCTCATGCATTCCTGGTATACAATTCGATGTGTAACTGCTTACTCCAAATGAAATCCAATTAAAATCTTTCGTGGGTTTAAATTTGGTTATAAAAGACTAGATCTTGATCCGCAGATAAGAACACATAAACGGACTATCTTAACACTCTCTATTGACAAGACTTGAATGTCGTTTAAAACATCTCTTTGGAAACAAAAATGTCAGTTATTTGAAGCACAGTGCACGAGAACCCCCCCCCCCCCCACTTGCGAGTTGAGAAACAACAGTTTTAGTCTGAAGACACCCACTGTTATTTATCGTGCACTGCAACTATCGATCGTGTGCGAGCTTAGATGATTGTGCTGCGGAAAACCTCTCAATGCCATGAATCTTGACAGGAGTAAACTACGTATGGAAGTCTGTTTTTCTATACGCTCAACTCCGTTTTACTCGCCCCTGGAGGGTTAAAGAGCTGTCATAGGAATTTACAGCCTACGGTGACCGAGTAAAGCCCCATGAGTTATGGGCCAGACAGCTTCACGGCACCCACGTTTACAGCGGCATTATTGCATGTGACACCTCACAGCGGTGCCCCCAAAGACCCACCGCCGTAGATCTCGCCGTTCGTTCGGACTCCACCAGCCGGGTTAAAAAGGGCCTTGAGTACGGGGATTGATGCTCTAGGTTTTGCTGGTTCCGAGGCTTGTTGGTCGTACTCCAAGTCTCAACGGTGAGTACAGTAGGCTTGATTAGAGAGCTATTGTGTCAATATAATTACAACACGTGTAGGATTACATGGGTTGATTATGGTTCAGTAATTTTATTATTTGTACATCTACTCGAATGGGCTATGACAGGAAAATTGCAGAAATTGTGGGCGGGCGAGAAGTTGAAGTTCTATTCGACGGTGCATTTTCTGGCAAGTAGAATAACACCATTCTGGTACGAACATGTTCTATGGTGAACAATAATAACTTTCCAAAGTAGAATCAATGACCGATACGCTTCAGACTTTACTTCAAAATGAGTTAATTAATAAATTAATTAGTTCAGTCGCTGGGGTAGCCTGCTCGTTACCTCTGGTAAAATTTTGCTCTAACAATTCTTTCATTGAAATACGATTTGAAAGATCCAAGTTTCGCAGGATGCACAAATACTGGTGACCTAATTCCCTCATATTCGTAAAATAGAGTTTTTGGCAATTATGGATATAAGTTGTGTACAGTTTGTCCTCATGAATACAAAGAGTTAAAGAACGATAAAAGTAACGGTTTACACTTCAAAAGAAATTATACGCCATAACAGATCAAGAAACTATAGAAAGTTAACTTGTGTGAAACCATTTCGGTCGAAGGAACCTTTAAGTTTAGCCGTGCGTGTCCCATACTGCGAGCACAGATTTCACGTCACGCTGGTCTAATTTCTGATAAGGCGTCCCGTGGGTGGTTATAGCCATTTAACCGTGAGAGACTGTGTGGCTATGACTCATGGCTTTGCCTCACAGCCGTAGCCAAATGTACCGTTTCAGTCACGGCCTTGTTCGAACACTATCTTTTGATCCAGCATTTGGTTTGATTCCGGGACCTGGTCAACATGGGAAACTGCGTGGTGGGCAAACGATCCGCAGTCGTCTTGGCTATTGCGATATTGGTTGTCATATCCGTGATTGGGCTACTACTTGGGCTGCTCCCACAACATGACAGGTGAGTTTGGTACCCTGTCTATGGTTAGGTGATTCTCTTTGCTGAAAAAAACATCAACCTATTTTCCATTCTAACCTCGGTTTTGAAACAGTAATTTGCTGTAAAACATCAATTGCTCAATCTAACCTAAGTCCGCCATTAACACTATTTTGGTTTATTTTTGGATTGAACAAAGAAACATTTACCAGAACGGGATGTGAACCATGAGCGACCCCAGATTAACCTGCTGGTGCTCTACAAACTAAGCTATAATCTGGCCCGATTGTTGGAGGTCTCTCTATTTTGGCAAAGTTGGTAGAGCGCCGGCACGTTAATCAGGAGGTCGCAGGCTCAAATCCCGTTATGGTTTAATTTTCTTAATTTTCTTAATTTGACAAAAGTTTTCCCACTCCATTTTTCCTTGTGAGTTGTTACCAGATTGGATTATTATTATTTCCCTTAAAAAAAAAAATTATATATTGTTTTACTAAGAATGTTGTAATCATTGGTTTTCAAACAATTATATTCTTCAGAAATACAGTCAAAGCAAGATCGGAGGTCTTGAAACCCTGGGAGACCACCCGGCTTCCACAGACTCTCTCCCCGGTCTCTTACAACCTCATGGTACGCACTGACTTGACGAATTTCGTCTTCAGCGGTTCCGTGACGATCCTAATTGAATGTCTGGAACCAACGGATCTCATTCTGATCCACGCTAAGAACCTGACCATCGGTAAAGAACGAACCACACTGAAGCGAGTTGGAGGCGGAACGGCACCGGAACTATTGAAGGAACCCTGGATTTACGAGGATAATCAGTTCGTAGTGATTGAGCTGGACGGAACTCTACAGAAAGGGGAAAAGTATAAACTGTCTGTCGCGTTCCAGGGCCCTCTGCTGGATGACATTCAAGGGTATTACAGGATGTCTTACACAACGGCAGCTGGCGAGAAAAGGTGAGATATTATGTGAAGTTGTGAAAGTTAGATTCCAATTCAGGTGTTTTTCTCCAAACAACATTTTTGGTAGCATAGTTTTTTGGGGCTGACACGTCTATGATAACAGGTTTTTTTTAAACTTTTGTCTTGACCTGGACAATTTTAAATGTGTATATGTACTTATGTCCGAAGATTTAAAAAAAATATATAAAACAAATCTGTTATCAATTATTATGGTCCAGTTTTTGTTTAATTGTTTGTTTGTTTTTTGTAAAAGTAACTTTCCGTTTGTTTGGGAATAGGTTCCTAGCCAGCACATTCTTTGACCCGGTCGGTGCCCGTAAAGCCTTCCCGTGTTTCGACGAGCCGGCCATGAAAGCGACATTCACCATCACCCTGGAGCACCAAGCCGAGTACCACGCCCTCGCCAACTCGCCGAAGAAAGCAAAAGTTAAGAATCTCCGTGACGGGTGGATCAGGGCCAAGTTTAGTGCAACCGTCAAAATGTCGACATACCTCGTGTGTTACGTCATCAGTGATTTCGAGGCCAAGTTCAAAACCACAGCAAACGGTGTCACGGTAAGATTGCTCAAATTGGGTCTTATTCATTATTTTCATATTTTATTTTCATATTATAATATTTTCACATTTTCAGATTATTTCATAATCTGCATGTGATATTGGTTGTCTTTAGGCTATCTCGAATATTCCAGTTTAGTTTTGAATGCCGTAGGGTTTTAAATTAATTTGTTTGTCTTCCTGCCGCCTTGCTACTTCTTGTGTCTTTTCCCCGTTATAATAGGCGAATAAACGCGTCGTTTTTACAGAGTAAACGAATTTTCCATAAAATCATCCATTAAATACATATTACCTCCCAAAGAGAAATATGTAAAACAATATTTTAGCTTAGCTTATAGATAGGGTCATACTTTAGTAATGACCTGGAAAAAGTTGTGTATAAGTTCTATCCGAAAGCCTTTCTATCAAAAATATGGTAATTTTTGTAAAAAAAAAAATAATAATAATAATTTTGTCTGAAATGGCCCCGTTGATTACAAATCAATAAAATTGTGTCGCAAAATTTGAATCAATAAAACTCACTTCAAGGCGAGTTTTTGGTGATTACATTTTGGGTGGTGTTCGCTTTTGAATGCTGCAGCCAAGGATGCTGTTGGTACCCGCTCACGTGTGTGGATTGGACGCTCCTGTTGCAAAATACGTTGACAGTTTTTGATGTTTTCTCATCAGATAAAAAGACTTTCACAGGTGACTTTTATTGTATCCTTCTTGATAATTTTGCCTATAAATCAGCATTACGTGGGCAAAAACCAATCTTTGACCCTACCTCCAACTTAACTAAACTTTAACTGAACTAACTAACTAAACTAGACAAATCATTGCAGTGTATACAAATCGATATTCTTAATAGACTGGAACTGCTACTTTCCTACGACGAATGTCACTGTCTCGTTGCACATGGACACATCTCGTAGTCCCCCTAAAATAATGAATTTCAGTTATTGAAATGTAACCTTTTTGGTATTACATGCTTTATTACTTTGGATGTTTCTTTTGATTCCGGATTTTTCCCAAAGGAGCAATTAGTTCCCGAAGACAACATTTTGGCCACATGTTGTGAACCAGAGCGTGGGAGTAAACAAATTTGTCGAGCAATGGTTCGGAAGAGTTGGTTCGAGTAATTAACGGTCTTGAGAATGTCTTGACATTGAATGAACTCCTCTTGTGCCACGAAGTGAAACGGTTGTTGTGGGGTTTTTTTTCTCTCTTGGTTCTTCAGCTCGGTGTGTGGGCCCAGAAGGATTTCATCAACCAAACGAACTACGCACTGGAGAAGGGAGTCGCCGTACTGGATTACTTTGATAATTTGTACGGGGAAGACGTCAGGTACCCAATGCCTAAAATGGGTAAATACAACAATTTTTTCTTCTGACAATACCGATTACCAAATAAAGTATATTAATTTTCATAAAAAAGTAACAATTACACTTGAAAGGAACATGTGCAAATGATGATTTTATCTGCCTCTGCAGGGTGCTCCTTCTCTGTACAAGTTTGTTTTTTAAAGTTACGTTCGTGTTCCCTCTGGAGTTCCGTCTTGCTATTAGCAACCCCCCCCCCCCGAGCAGTTCAATTCACCTCAGTTTTTAGAATAATCAATACAACCGTTTTTGAATGTTTCATTTTGTGTGTTTGTGTCCGAAGATATGATAGCCCTGCCGGACTTCACCGCGGGTGCCATGGAAAACTGGGGTCTGATCACATACCGGGATACCGACATCTTGTACGAGGAAGGAGTCACGTCCGAGACTCAGAAGCAGCGAGTCTGCACCCTTGTGGCTCATGAGTTATCCCACCAGGTGAGTCCACTACATAAAAACCTCCGGATCAGTGTTCCCCATGGGGCCTGACCCTTTTCTGGGTCAGCATGACCCGGAATCTGTTTCAAAACTGGCCCAGAAATGGGTCACCACTGACGCATAATCTGAGTTAATGTCCCACTTTTTTAACACATTCCATGGTCAGTGTGGATTGGAAATGGATCAGGCTTACTGGGACCCAGATTCCGCGTCAATTCTGACCCAGAAGTTTTAGATTGTACTGTTAACATCGATAATTAATGTGAGACTTTGGTAACACTACGTTGCAGTAGACTTAACAGGTAAATCTTGGAATTGTGCGTGGGCAATGGTTTACCTTGTAAGTCTGCTGCCACCTAGCGTTCCAAAGTCTCCCACTCGTTCTGACTTAAACAATGGAATAAATTTCTGGAAGTTCTTAATCCTTTATAAAACAGTTAACCTGATTTGTTGTTTTCGGATTTATTTTTCACACAGTGGTTCGGTAATCTTGTTACAATGGAATGGTGGGACTACCTTTGGTTGAATGAAGGATTTGCGAGCTACGTCGAGTACGTTGGCACGGCTGAAGTGGAACCAGACTGGGGAATGGTAAGGAGTAATGGCACGCGTTAATGACAATGTGCAATAAATCCCATTATTTCACAGCCAATAGAAGTGGATGTGGTATAAGGCACACCTTACCTCATGTCTTTTAGCCCCTTTTCTTTGTTGCAATATAAAGTTCTGCGTGCATTGTTCTCTCTTTGAAAATAGTCACGACTGGAAAAACTCTTGGTGGCGCGCCATATTGCGAATCCCCATAGAGTTATACAATAGACTAAGTGGACAAAACCATGTGACCCGGCCCGACAAGAAGCATCTTTTGGCATTGAGAAAATGGTGCTGACTCATCGTTTATTAACATGGTTCATGCACCAGTTCACACAGTCAACATTTTGTAAGGGGAAATGTGTATTTAATTTACCCATAGGGATTCGAACCCATGGTGGGCCAGCGCGGTTACTTTAAATAGCTCTATGTGAACCTCCCCCAACCCCAACTGATTTATGCTTGTCTGGTTGTCTGGGAAGTTTGAATATGATTTTTTCTTTCATCGAAACTGTATTCCTTTTAATTTTCAGTGGGATAAGTTCATTTTGTACGATCTCCATAGAGCTATGGCAAAGGATGCCCGAGTCACCTCTCGACCAATCATCAACGAGGTGGAAACACCGGCAGAAATCAACTCAATGTTTGACAGAATTTCATATCAAAAGGTCAGCTATGAAACTGGTGTCAAATGTTAGAGACCACAAGTGGTACCTACCTTATTAATTGCTAGTTACACTTCTGGCAATTGATACTGTTGTTGTAATTTGCATTTTTCTTGAACCAGCCCCCTTTCAGCGCTCTCTTTATGTAATATCAATATTTCTTATATAGTAATCTGACGTGGAGGTGATAACAAATGCATAGCTTGCGTCTTAAATAGAAAAATTGGTTTAAAAACATTGAAATTACTACAGAAAAGCTTATATCTTTGGAAATTTATTATCGCAAACGTTCCGATTTCAAATGGGGGCATCTGCGGGAGGGGGACGGGCACCAATTGGGGGAATTTGCCCCCAGTGCCCTCTTAGATACGCCACTGCAACGGGTTTTCACTTTTGAGCAACATGAAGCTGAAAGTTCGCATTAAGATAAATACTGGTGGAGTTGTTCAATAAGAAAGATATACCAAAGACATTGCTACACAATTTTTTTCCAATCATGATCATTGTCAACTGATTATGTTGAATGTGTTTTTCATTACACTAACATTTATAATTTTCTTTACTTTTATTATTTCGGACTTCTAAGTTTTAGTTTTTCTCCCGGTAGGGTTCATCTGTTCTTCGAATGTTGAGTCACTTCGTGGGACATGAAACCTTTCTGAAGGGTCTGAAGGTAGGCTTTATAAACAACACAAAACAGTCCAGAAAAACACTCTGAAAACTCCCCCAGTCCAGATCCCGTGGGGTTTGACCCATTTCTGGGTCAGCGTGATCCGGAATCTTTGGCAAAATAACCCAGAAATGGGTCTTAACCATTTGGGGGGTCAGCCTGACCAAGGTGGGTCAGGGCCCCCGGGGACCTGGGATCCTGGTTATTTCTGAACCGGCAATTTTTATAGTGTAGTTTGATGATCCAGCCGGTAGTTTTTTGTTTCTTTTACAGTACTATCTGAGTGCCCTCACGTACAGTGAAGCTGTGAACAGTGACCTGTGGTTCCATCTTGACAAGGTATTTAGAAAATGTTTTGTTCAACAACTAACATGTTAAGATGTGTATAGTGAGATCTAGGTCGCAGCCATTACTCTCTTCTTAGAAGAAGCACTGGTTATTAAAAGAACCAAAGATGGGGGTAAAATCATGTCTCAGCTCTAGATAGGTTCGAGATCACAGTGGAAAAACTGTTGAGCATCGTAAGATTACAGTAGAGCTCACAATAAAATGGATTCTTTAAAAAATGATTTGCAGGCAGTGACGGAAGACAACGTCTTCTTAGGAGATGGGATGGACATAGCGACCGTCATGAGAACATGGATGCATCAGATGGGTTTTCCCGTCATCAATGTGGAGCGAGACTATACCGGCAATGGTCAGATTACGGCCAGGGTGATGCAGAAACGCTTCCTGTCTGACCCCACTTCTAACACCACCACGAAGTATGCAGACTTTGGGTGAGCTGTAGCCCCTGTTAGGACCTTTTCCTCTGTGCTGTATAATTTAGATGAAAGTTCTTCAGGGTTTGGGTGTGGTCTAAAATTGTCAAACCAGTTTTCCTTGTTACCTGCCAAACACAATGGATGTTAGATATTTATTAGTAGACCTTATACATTGACGTCATACACCCGCCATTTTAGAGGTAAATCGATGATGAAACAATGGAAAAGCACATATTTGTACGCGCAGCGTACAGGACTGGCCAATGAACGACGTCCTTTTGACCTCTAGGTGAGTGCGCCCTTCTCAAATGACGTCAAATGCCTAAGGTCTATATACTTGTATTTTTACTCAGTTATGTCTGGTATGTGCCTCTGACTTACACAACCAGCAGCAGTCCTGACTTTGAGACGCCAGGCACCAAATGGATCAGACCAGAAGATGAATACGGTAAGTCTGAGAACAGAAGACCCACCTCGTGAGAAAAATGGGCACTAAAAGAGAACTTGCTCACTTATAATCAACAAGGACCTAGAAGTGACAGCCTCTTAGATAGTGGAACTAGTTCCATGCTGAGATTGAATGATGACTCATTGAGTGAACAACTCAGTGGTGGCACGTGGTGTTCTAAACGAGACCTTAACTTTTATGTCACTATCTGTACAGAAAGGAATACTAGAAATACACTCTAAACAACTTCTGCGTCGGAATTGACCCGGATCCAGGTCGCGTGGGGCCTGACCCATTTTTGGGTCAGTATGGCCTGCAATCTGTGTCAAAATTATCCAGAAATGGGTCAAACTGACGCAAATTTTGAGTTAAATCCCTAAAACTAAACCCACTTTCCGAGGCAGCTTGACCCTGGGACCC
This sequence comes from Pisaster brevispinus, assembly GCA_023634235.1. Taxonomy (NCBI): domain Eukaryota; kingdom Metazoa; phylum Echinodermata; class Asteroidea; order Forcipulatida; family Asteriidae; genus Pisaster; species Pisaster brevispinus. Next base: position 14,846,425 of record JAMKCF010000007.1, on the reverse strand, counting down.
AGAAATTGGTTCAGCTATGGAGTATGGGATCTGCTCGTGCCCGAGGAAGTGTTCTTGGTTAAATCTCAGCAAGTCATTCGTTTTGTTTTCGAGGCATCTATAGTTTCCAGTCTAAGATTTTTTTTTCATACATAACAGTCACCCTGGAGACACCTGGGAGCAGCTCTGATTGGTTGCTTCTGAACATCGATCAGAGAGGATTCTACAGAGTCAACTACGATGATCGGAATTGGGAGTTGATCAAAGTTCAGCTGGAATCCAATCACAAGGTGAGATTCCAAAACTAACCCCTTCAACTCATCACAACAAGACGAACTTTGTCTGTGGTATATTTTGTTCCGTTTGTACTCAGGTTGTCTTAGATAATGTTGTGTTATCTTAGCAGGTGTCATAAGCATACGACCCAGGAGGTCAGGGGTCAGGGGGAACTGCCCTCCCGAATTCGGGGTAACAGAGTGGATACAATTCGGGCACTGCAGGAAGAAGGACAAATTACCACAGAAATCTTTAGAAATAAATGCAAAATTATGCAGTAACAGAAATTTGTATACTTATACTTTTATCTGAGGAAACTTTTTGGCAAATCAACCCCTCTGCTCCCATAACAATAGAGTCCCAAAACCCCAACGGTAGGTGTTAATTCAACTTGAAGAGGGTGGGTTTGATAACTTGATTTAAGTAATTACACCTACATAGGGGTCAGAGGTAAGCTTCCTGTGATCTAACCTTTAAACTCTGACTATTCTCACCAATGAAACACTAATGATAACCTTCCTATATTATTACTGAATTGTACATTGTGTTTCTCCATTGAAGGCAATATCCACAGCTAGTCGAGCAGCCCTGATCAGTGATGCCTTCAGCTTGGCCGAAGCCTCTGAGATCAGTCAAAGTAGAGCCTTTGACATGACCACTTACCTAAAGGAGGAGAGAGACTTCGTGCCGTGGCAAGCCGTAAAAGGTTCACTGAGTAGCATCGAGAAAAACCTAGAGCGGAAAAGGGCATTTGGAAACTTCCAGGTACTAAAATTTGATAACACATTATGACAAGAGGAATGAATACCAGAAACAAATCTAAAATGTGTTTTGTGTAAGGTTAAAAACAGATTCCTTTACGGGTATTCATAAACTCCAAAATACCCGGTTCAGAAATTTCCAGGTTTCGGGATTTCATGGAACCTGACCCTTTCCAGGTCAGGCTAATCCCAAAAAGAGGTTTAAAATGAGATTTTAATGGGCATTCTGCGTCACTCTGCGTCATTTTGACCCATTTCTGGTCAGACTGACCAGCTGACCAGAAATGGGTCATTTCTGACGTTTTTAGAGTGTGTTATACAGCAATCCAGTTTATATAACAATTCAGTGTAATTGACGTCTAATAAAGGTTGCTTTCGAGAAACTGTTTTTCAGTGAATTTTCAAAATTTCCAAGTTCAGTAGAAACCATTCAATGATTTTCAAGAAACAAGCGGGAATCAAACCTAAAGGACATTGCTCACTTTATCCATCACTTCAAGGCGGCTCTACACCCCAGAAAGATGTTGGTCAGTTTGGTGTTCTGTGAAGATTTAAAAACCATCATTGTTGATAATCTGTGATTCACATACACTCTAAACACTCACAGGGGGCCTGGACCCATTTCCGGGTCAGTATGACCCATAATCTATGTCAAAATGACCCAGAAATTGGTCAAACTCATGCAGAATATAATGTTAAAATCTGACTTTGTAACCTTTCTCCGGGTCAGCCTAACCCATAATTTTTTGATGACTATATGTTACTAGGAATATATACTTTTGGATTATTTATTTGTATGCTCTTCCTTTTATTTTAGAAATACATGAATGAACAAGTTACGCCATTCTACAAGTTCGTTGGATGGGACAACACAGGGGACCATCTGACACGGTTTGTGTCCAAACCACACAGATTGGATGGAAAACGAATCAATCTCGTTTGGTTTTTCCCATTTTATGAAATCACAATTATTTGTCCGCAATAGAGTACCTTACTAGTGGTAACTTCCTTTCGCAATGAATCCACCGTGTAATTACACTCCAATTTGTATTATGACTACACCACCATTACACCTTGTTAACACCTCCGTTTCACGTCCGGTACACCTCTGTCACTCTTCAGTAGATACCTCATTACACCTTCATAACACGTCCGTTACACATCCACCACACCCCAGTTCCATCTCCTTATTCTACCATAGACAGTGGTTACAACTTGATCCCAATACTTTTTTTCCAGGATGAGTCGAGCAGCTGCAATAAGCATGGCGTGCAAATATGGAAATGGCGATTGTATTGAGACATCAGTGAAATACTACGCTCAGTGGAGATTGACCCCCGAACGCGTAGTGTAAGTATTAAAAGTAAACATGCTATTGACATTACTGACCGAACCATAATGGTAAAACAAAGAGCTATTTAACACGTCAATTCCTTAAATGCACTTTCGCCTAATAATCCAGGGAAGTTGAAAGGTCATGAGTCTTATAAGGGTTTGTGTTGATCAGACCTCTGCGACAAGTTTGACTTAACTGGGAGGAAAATAAACCTGAACTGAACTGCAGAACTGAAATGAAAGGTCGGAGCTCTCAACCTCGATTATAACGTCGCTCAGTTTGGAAGCTGAAAACACTGACTTTCCCCACTTTCGTGTCTAATTCTCCACCTCAGTGTGCATCCAGACATGCAAGCTACAGTGTACTGCTCAGCCATCGCAGCAGGTGGACAGGACGAGTGGGACTTTGCGTTTGACGTCTACAGACACCCCAACACACCAGCATCTACCAAGGCCAGACTGCTGGCGGCCATGGCGTGCAGCCAGAAACCATGGATACTTAACACGTAAGGGTCAAAGTTCAAGTAAGGGTGAAAGTTTATGCCTTGTTCATGGGTCAATTTGTTGTAATTTGAATGCGTTAGATGAACACCAGTGCCCTATTTCATAGAGCTTCTTAAGCTGCAAAATATCTTAACAATTTTCTGCTAACCAGAAATGAGCAGAGTACCATTCACAAATCACTCACTCACTCTGCTGCATAGACAGCTTGGGTCCGTCGCGCTGGTCTCTTATGTCCGCGGTTGGTAGCTATAGGTTCCAGAGTCCGTCAACCTAACTTGGTGGACCCAGTGGCTCGTAACATGATAGTTTGGCTGGTAACCTTTCTGGTCAGTTTAGTTGTGTTGTACTTTGCATCTTTTTGTGCTTAAGCAGCTCTATGAAATTGGGCCCAGGGCAAAATACCTCCCATGATCCCAGCAAATGTGCCTCTTGCAGCTTCTTGGATCAAATTCCGATACTCCTGTGAAGTTTGGTGACGCAAATTGGAGATCACATCCTAAAATCTCATCTGAAACTGAGATCAAAAAGGGTTGGTTGAAGAGGGTAACAAGACAGAAACCAGGGACCGACAGGAGAGACAGACCACCTACACTCTAAAAACTCCCGCGTCAGAATTGATCTGGATCTAGGTCACGTAAGGCCTGACCTACCTCTGGGGTCAAAATGACCGGGAATCCTAGTCAAAATGGTGCAGAAAAATGGCCAAAACTGATGCAGAATCTTAGTCCAATTCCCATTTTGACCAGTTATTATTCTGACCCAGAAATAGGTCAGGTCTCCTGAAACCAGGAATCCGGTGTCATAGGGAAATCTGTCCCCCGGACATTCTGTTCCCCAGATGGGAAATTAACATGGGCTGACGGAGGATTATTCAAAAGAGGGCGCTATCAGAAGAAGTTTGTACAGAGTTCGCCGTATGGGGGGGGGGGGGCACAGAATCTCCGGGGAGACAGAATCTCCTGCCAAACCGGGTCAATTCTGAACCAGGAGTCTTTAGATTGTAAACAGGTCACATTGACCAATATCGAGACTCGCATGACACACTTATGTGTCACCTCAATCATGGATGTTCAATACAGGGTAGAATTCAACCAATGACACCCGTATTTGTGTCTTTTCACGTGTAGGTTCTTGTACTACATCCTCGATCACAGCATCATTCGACCCCAGGACGGGGCAGATGTCATCATTGCCGTCGCTGGTAACCCCGTGGGTCTTCCACTAGCTTGGGACTTCTTCAGGGCCAATTGGGAATTCTTCAGAACAGTGTAAGTTAAAAACAATTTTTAAAATTTATTTTACCTCTTAAATTGGGAAAAACGTTCATTAAGTTATAGGTTTTTGTTAAAGAATGATACAATGAATACATTGTGATGGGCATTTAATTTAGTAGGAAACTTATGAATATCATATCATATATCATTTCATATACTTATCATAACATACTTGGTGTAGCTTACTTGGTGTAGCTTCCGGGTCAATTTTGACCTCGATTACTGGTTTCAGGGGACCTGACTCTATAATGTCGGTCAGGCTGACCTAGTAAATGGTCAAAAGTGGGTTTCTGATCCGGATTTTGTTTCACTTTGACCCATTTCTGTGTCAATCATTACAGATTCCGGGTCATACTGAACCAAACATGAGCCAAGCCTCGAGTTATCCAGATCCGGGTGAACTCTGACCCGGAAGTTCTTAGAATGTAATTAATTAAGTCAAAAATCGTTTAAAAACAATAATCCTAGAAGACAGCCCGTCATGTTACCCATTTTGTTTAATACAGATATGGCGATACTTTTTTCCTACTGGAAAATATAATCAGCGGAATAACATCCCACCTCAACACTCCATTTGAGCTGCATTCGGTAAGACACGGTTTGATATTAAATATAAAAACAGGTTGATTTATCATTATTTAAATCACTGCATAGGAACTTGATCAAGTCTGAATTTGTTATACAACGAGGTGAAAAAATATTCACCACACTTTAAATACTCCTGAAACAGGTCAGAACTAACCAGCAAGGCTCGATTTAACTACACACTATAGATTCATCTTAAGATGAGTTGTCAGTATCACCATGATAATGAATTGTATTGTGAGGTCAATTTTTTGCTCTTTGTGAAATCGAGATCAGGTAACAGGGAGCTTTGACCTTAAAATTTTATTTTAATTTAATTTTATTTTATTTATTTATTTATTTATTTATTTATTTTTTTTTTGGGGGGGGGTGGGCATTGTGACCCGGAATCTGCGTCAAAATGACCCAGAATACAAAATCAGAGCTAAAATCCCATTGTTTAACCAGTTTCCGTGTCACATGGGTCAGGCCCCACTGGGACCAGAGATCTTTGTTAGTTCTTACCCGGGAGTTGTTCGAGTGCAGATTACAAAAAAGGGCGACGACGAGAAAATAAACAAAGCTAAGGACGGAGGTATTACTCATTTTAAATAAAAAGGGGAACAACCCTTTTTTCGTTTTCATTCTCATTAAATGCTGTTCAAATTTTGGGTGGCTTTTGGTCAAGGTAATGGTTGAAAATGGATAAACACAGCCTATTTGACAACGACCGTTCACCTTCTGGTGCGCCCAGGCTTCTGTTAACTGTGAATATACAGTAGAATGTGGTGTCTCTAATCTGATGAAAAAAACATTATTTAACAGTTGGAGAGGTTCATAGCCGACCACCCGGATCAAGGGACTGGAAGGAGTGCTCTTACTGAAGCTGTTGCGGTGGTCAAAGGCAACATCCGCTGGATTGAACGTAACTATGAGGAAGTTGCTCAGTGGCTTCGGGCTGCTGTGTAAGTATTGTCTTTGTCTTATTGAATTAGTCTTATTCAAAAAAACTTCCGTTTAAAACCCTTATAAGTCATCATGTCACAAATTATTTATTTCACTGTTTCCTCCAAAGTGCTATGCCCTGGAGGAGTAATTGATATTCTAGACTGGGACCATTCCACATATCGGAGAGGGGGATCTGGTCCCAGAAAAATGTACGGAAAAACAGATCCAGCTAGATCTAACCCTCTGATAAGTGGAGCAATCTGTCTTTTGTAACAGGCTTGCAGATGTCTTGCTGACAGCTTGAGCCTGCATGTGCTAGGTTCTGCCAATAAACCCTTCCCTTCCAGTCAAACCTGTTGGCTCACTCGTCGGGTGCCGATTAACTAGTGGAGCCTTCACCCATCTTTGTAATTCCGGGGGGGGGGGGTGGACTACCTCCACTATTTTGGATTTCAGTATTTTTCGCTGATCTCAGAATCTAGTAAACTGTACACGGCCGAAATTCCATAAAGCACAACAACTTACTTATCAAAGAAAAATCTTGCTCAGCAGAACATTTGTTACCAGACAATTTGACGTACACTGTTCACGAAAATTGCTAGCCATTATTTGTCATGCTTAACAGATTTCTGAAACTGGGCCCTGGTTGCTAAACCTAAACCCTGCCAGTTACACACAAAAACTGGAACATGTAGTGGTCGAACATTATTATACTTCTTAAAAAATTTATTACAGGGATGAGTCCGGTCCTTGGTTCAACTTCCGTCTCCCCAAAAACGTGACCCCCGTGAACTATGACCTCAAGGTTAGAACTGACCTGACCAAGTTTGTCTTCAACGGATCTGTCAACATCCTCATCGAATGCCAGCTTAGGACTAACGTCATCCTGCTTCACACTAGGGGACTGAACATCACCGACGGCATCGTGTTGACCCACGCGAGCGGCGGCCACGCCCCCACCATATCGAAGGAATGGCTGTACCTCGGGAACGAGTACCTCGTGGTGGAATTGAACTCATACTTGACTGCTGGTGAGAGGTACAACCTGAATCTGGAGTTTAATGGCCGGTGCTATAGCGATCAACAAGGTCTCTATTGGTTGAGATACGAAGGCATAGACTACGGGGAGCAAAGGTATTGATTATGAACTATTGAGAATGGGCTGCCTTTGAAGTAATATGGTTTGGGTAATTTCTCACCCCAAAACATGTATGCATGAATCGTTTTCAGATTTCTTAAGGTTGGTGTCGCGAATGCTACGGCTACAGATGCGGTTAGTACCCGCTGTCCCCTTGCTAAATGTGGATGGATTCGACGTTCGTATGAAGACAACGTGAAAGTTGTTTTGTTTTCTTACAAACAGACACTGTATTCAGCTGAAAATTTCCATGCGACTTTTTGAATCTTTCTCTATAATGTTGAATGCCTATATTGAGCATTACCCTTACAAGAACCAATCTATGAACCTACTTTTAATCAAACATAAGCCTACTGCTGTGTAATAGATAAAATTCAATATATCTTATCGGAAAGTTTCAGTGATTGATTTAGTATTGATATTTTAATTTCAGACTCATGGCAACCACCCTATTTGCACCATACCACGCCCGTAAAGCCTTCCCGTGTTTCGATGAGCCGGCCATGAAAGCAACATTCACCATCACCCTGGAGCACCAACCCGAGTACCACGCCCTCGCCAACTCGGCCAAGAGTGGAGACGACGAAGAGCTCAGTGACGGGTGGATCAGAGCAACGTTTGAAAAAACCGTCAAAATGTCGACGTATCTCGTGTGTTTCATCATCAGTGATTATAAAGCCAAGTTCACGACCACAGCAAACGGTGTGAAAGTAAGTACATCTTCGAAGACAGGAGACAGTATGTATGATGTGCCACTTTCTAAACTGGTTGCCGAAAATGATATATTTTTTTAAATGCACAGAGCCCAAACAAGGCTACACGCCACTCTTGGTAAGGGGCTTCAAGATGAATATATTTAAGATAAAATAATAACTTAGGGGAGTTGAAGGCAGGAATTGATATTCCTCTTTACAGTCTAGATTGTAGGATGGAGAGAAACATGCACCGGGCGAGGAGTTCCAAAGAGATTCAGTTATACGCGGGGGAAAAACTGTTGGAATGGCCCTCTGGTCGACTCTCTCTTTGTTCGAGTGTTCGCTTGTAAATATACCTCAGTCTCCCAACTGCTAATAGTTGAGATGTCAAGTCCAAGCAGACGACAATCTGATACCTCAGGCAGAGCCGATTGGCTCATAATGAATGGGCGGGAACGTATCGTCTCTAGAGCGAGACGGAGAGAGAGTGGTTTAGATTCTTTGCGTTAAGGTTTCACCAGGCAATCATTCCCTGACTTCAGCATGCTCTATTATTAAATCATTATTCAGTGAGATACCAACCTCACAGCGAGGAGTTTTGGAAGAGGTGGGGGAAACGCAGTAGAGGGTTGAACCATCAGCATACAAGAGAGATGAGACAAAACATGTTCATAGAAATAGAAACATTCCATTTTATGAATGGATTGTTTGAAACATTGAAGGATGGATCGATTTCCTGTTGCCTGTTGGTGGCCGTGACCGGAATTGTGTTTGTTCTAAATTTCAGTTCGGTGTCTGGGCTCCAGAGGAACTGATCAACCAAACTGACTACGCACTTGAGAAGGGAGCGGCCATACTCGATTTCTTTGATGACTATTTTGGGACGGATGTCAAATATCCAATGGCGAAACTGGGTGAGACTGATCTGATATAGAAGTAGGAGAAAGTTTTGTTTTTGCTCTATGAATACAACTAATGGCTTCCATTGGCTTACGTGGTGGGAAGGGGATCGAACACATCCATATGCCAGTGACCTGGCCTTTTCACGTATTCAGACATTTTCATTTGGTTAGAGGGGTGGGGCAGTAACATAGACATGTATCAAACAATGCATTTTTGCATTTGTTCGATCTTTTATTAAGGGGCAAGAGGGGAGCAATGGCTCTTAGCGGAGGGCTTCTCCTTGCCCCTTGCCACCCCCCCCCCCTCTGGTTACACAACCACCCTGGCCGCGCGGGTGCCAATAATTTATAATCTTTCTTAATTTGAGGAAGGAGTCCTTTATAGACGGACCATGATAGTGTTGTTTATTTTTCGTCTGGCGTTTCATCTTGTCGTTGGTGTTCTTATTTTTTCGTAGACATGGTAGCATTGCCTCAGTTTCCGGCACTTGCAATGGAGCACTGGGGTTTGGTGTCGTACCGGAGCGGTGCTATGCTGGTCCAGGAAGGGGTGACGACTGCTTTTGTGAAACAAATTGTGTACACAACAATAGCCCACGAGTTGGCGCATCAGGCGAGTGGTATTTGACTTTAGGACGCTAGGTGGCAGCAGACTTACCTTGTATTTTTCCCTTGTTACGTAGTTCTGAGCATGCGCACATTTCCGAAAACAATGGAACCTGGTGGTGAGTCTGCTGCAATTTATGTCCCCAAAAGTCTCTCATTTCGGCGTTTTTCCTCTTTCAAATAATCTCACAACTTCTTCAAATGGTGGCAATTTGTTGCAACAATGAATAAAACCATCTTCGAGGGGCAGCCTCGCTACCATGGGCAGCTCGTTGTCTCTATACCTCTCGTCCTCGTTCAAGGCAATCTGGGGGCGAGATCGTACACCACTGGGAACGAGGTTGGGGGCACTGTTATTGTTCTGATATATTAAACAAGTTGAGTTTTTGTTCGTTCTCTTGATAGTGGTTCGGCAACCTCGTTACCATGGAATGGTGGGACGAGCTGTGGCTGAACGAAGGGATTAGTAGATACTTTGAGTATCCTGTCACAGCTGCACTTGAACCCAACTTTGTATTGGTAAGTAATACAGTCCGGTAAAGGATGTTGATGTACACGTTTCCGTCCACCCAAAGTTAAACAGCAAGTGATTTTGTCCCCCCCAAAATTGACTCTCTGGGTCCGCCCCTTAAAACGTGAGTACAATCCGCAGTTTTTATCTGTAAACCAGCAAGTGTTTTTTTTTAACACTTACATTACTTGTTTACATATTATTGTTCTCCGACTCTGTTTTTTATTGTAGATATATTCTTGATTCTTTTGAGTTATCCCACCTCTTTCTTTTTTGGTTTTCGTAATTTTATTATTTTTTTTGGTAATGTTTTTAACGATTGTAAATTATGTCGCAATTCAGCGGTTTGCTGCTATGACATTGTTAATATAAATAAACCATGCACCATAAGGTTTTGTCCCCCTAAGTATTAATAGTTTTAAGTCAAAGTTACGTTTAGGGGGTGTGAAAGCTGATGGAGGAGTAAACCTCAAACATAGTCTTAAGTTATTTAATGTTGAAGTAATAAACGACAAGGGAATATGACTGGGTAAATTTTTAATATTTGGGGTTGAACAAAAACAAAATGACTATTGGTTTGTAAATTTCAACAGAAGCATATTTGAATATTCCAGGCGCAAATTTTAGAGGCTGATAAATATCCTTCCGGTCATAAAAAGCAAAACACAATCCAAGCCCCCAAAACAACAAACAAACAAAAACAAATAAAAACGATTATCTACTCTTTTATAATCGAAGATGGACAAATTTGTGGCGTACGACGTGCGCAATTCAATGCTCATCGATGGAACTGTCGAATCAAGACCGGTCGTTGCACACATAGCAGGAGGGAGGGATATCATGTCCATGTTTGACACCATCACGTACAGCAAGGTAAGCCTGGAGAGTACAGCAGCGATTGTGTTTGCCATGATTTGTAAAATATTGTCTTACATTTGCTTCGATAAATAATTGAATTTTGGCGTTTCGTAGCTGAGCGGATAAGAGCACCGGACTGAAGCTCTGGTGTTTCTAATCAGCAGAGAGTGTGTGTTCGAGTCCTGGTGGAGTTACTGCGTCAGTGCGCTGGTGGCACTGCGCCGGTAGCCTCGTTTCTGATTACAATGATGACGTCATGCATACTTATTTAAGAAAGGTGGATTATACTAGTTATGCGCAAAAAGCACCTTACATCCATGACTCGATCTCAAAACGCTGTACATATTTATAAAACACCAATCAAAAGACTGATTAATGAGTAGTAGAAGATGACACTCCTTTTTTACACCTGACACGTAAAGCTTCAAATACGTTCGAGGCATCCACCGTCCATAACCTATTTATTTTACTTTTGTCCCATACAGGGTGCATCTCTTTTGCGTATGATAAAATATTTTCTAGGAGAAAGCACACTCATGAAGGGAATGAAGGTAAAGATCAGCAAAATAAGGGATTTTGTGAAGTTTAATACAATCCTCTTTTGTAGGTCCTCTCTCTCCTCTCTTTCTGGTGTCTTTTTATTTTCTGGCATAAATAAATAGGTAGATAGACGAAAAACAATTTTTCACGCTGACAGTAAGCAATATTAACAGTGCAATGCAGCAAATGACCACTTGCAAGACGCGGAACTTACTTCCACACAACGCGAGTCTGCATGCCATTTCCGCCATCTTGGCAGTCAATTCATTTCGTACCAACCTCGTTCCCACGGGTAATCGATGTCGCCGCGCCAAAATGGTGGACAGGATTGGGCATGAAAGAGCGCTGCGCGTCGTGAAACAAGTCAAACGGCCTAGACCATTGATGCCCATTATAATTAATGACCCAGCCCTTTCGTATCATGCTTGCTGGGGTGCTGGCAGCGTGAGTTTTGTACAAAGAGACATGACAAATTTTTTGTCTTTTTCACTTTTTTTGCTAAACGATTTACACAGTTTCCAAGTACCACAAAACCCAGCCAGTGAAAATTAGAAAGGTCCCAATGCACATATGCACATACTAATTTGCTGTCGTATTCTAGTTTATATTGATCACATTCTAAGTGTGTCTTTTATGTAGAGTTTATTGCGGGCGGCACAGTACGACTCGATAGGGAACAACGACCTGTGGATCCATTTGGAAAACGTAAGAAAAACCAGGAAGCTTTATATAAACAACCCAATTTTGTTAATGCAAAAAAATAGTTTTACTTATTATAAGTTCGGGCGACCTAACTAATCTACGGACCTCTGGAAGTGACATCTGGCTTCTCGAGATCCGAAGACAAATTATTTATGATAGTATGACCTTCGACATGCAAGTTAAAGGAGCGCTGTGTTGTCATGATCAAAGCAGGCTTGTGTCTAAACACGGAATTATGAACTCTCGCCCAGTTACTCTATGTACACCCCCTATCAGACCTACTGAGAGTGCGCTTGCGCGTGCTGTAACTGGGTGAGAAGTCATAACATGTGCAGCCATAGGCTTGCCTTGATCATGACGTCACTGTCCCTTTAAATAATCTCATGATGACGCATCTATATATTTTTCATGGCGTGGTGCTCAGAGCTAGAGCGTCACATGTTTCCGTACTTTAAAAAAAGTGTTTAAACACTTCGGTGGTATAAACTAAAATCTTTTTCAAGAACACATTCCAAAAAGGGGACAGACGCTGTTTTAGTATTATTCACAATCACTGACAAGTTTATGTATGGACACGAATCATTTCCACGTGACTTGCAGGCAGCCAAAGAAGACAACGTCGACCTTGGGTTTGGCGTTGGTACAGATCTAGGAACTGTCATGACATCGTGGTTGTCTCAAATTGGCTATCCAGTCATCACGATATCAAGAATCTACTCTGGTGACGACAAGATCACAGCCACGGCGTCACAGAAGAGATTTCTCATTGACCCAACCACCGATAACTCTGCCACACTTTACCCCGATTTGGGGTGAGTTTTCAATATCCATGTTATAGTTCCGTCTAGATTCTCGCTAAGGTTTTCGAGCTCGGTTGTGTTAAATTTGTCCGTATATAATTTGGACAATGGCAAGTCAAGTACTTATTTTTCTCTGTGTTTGAAGATGTTTGTGTCTTTCATAGTTCTTTTATACGTTGATTGGGTTTTGAGTTCCTACCTGACTTCGTGGGTTTTCCCTCGAATAATTCTCTGGGGTTTTCCTCCCCCATCTAAAACTGAAACTTCCTTCCTTGTCCTCTCTCAAGTGGGTTCTTGGATAGTGCATTATTGTTAAAGTCGCTTTTCTGAGAGTCCTTAGCTTCTAAACCAGAAGAAGTGAAATGAAATGAAATGAAAGGAAATTGACAAAGAACATAATAACACAAACTGTACTGTATTTTGCTGCTAGGTACCGATGGTATGTGCCACTGGTATACGTAACATCTGCCAACCCCAACTTCAGTGCCTCGGAATTAACTTGGATGTCACGTACAGCAAACGGTAAGTGATTTGTAAACAAATCTGCAGATCTTAACATATTATTATAAGAGAACTTTCTACAGATCTGCATACGCCCTAAACATTATGCGAAAGAATTGGGGTACGTTTCTTTACCCAGAAAAGCACAAACTCTAAAAACTGGAGTGAACTGGAGCCCTTTCTAGGTGTCAGTTTCATTTACTTTTATGCATCTATTTACGCCACTGAGAAGTTGACCAAAGTTTTTTAAACCATGCCGCAGGAGGGCGCACTATCACGATTAACCACGAACGCGTACCACTATCCATTATTGACCACTGGCGTCTTGAGGCAAGACTAGGCAGTAAGTAGCTCAGCCACAGTTGCGTGTGTTTTCCCTCCCTTTAAGGGGCGGAGTTTGGGCGCATCCGCCGGTTGAACCACCCCCTTTTACCCTTACCTGTAACTAGTAAAGTTTTAGATCAACAAACATTACTTTTTTTGATGAACATATTTTTAACTAATAAGCCAATTAAACGTATGAATATTTAACAAATAATTATAAAGGAAACGGCCAGTAACTTTTTGTCTTTGCCTTCTCTTTATTACCACAGATATGCCCCCTCTAGTCTGCCTCAGTCACTAATCAATTACTTTTATTTCCCTATTCCCATCATTGATTTCTGCTTTTATGTTCCTATCTCTTGTGGTTAAACCAGCCCCTTCCCCCACCCCATTTTTGTTACCCTCCTCTCTGTTCAAGCCCCCTCCCCCTGCTTTCTCTGTGTGCTTTCATCTCTATCATCTATTTCCACTTGACTACTTTTTTTACACCAGTATACCTGTTCATGTTTGTAGTGTTGTCATTTAGCCTTCCGGAAAGACTCTGCTAGGGTAGAGACGTCAGGCCTCTAACTATTTTTTTGCATTTGTACCATACGTCCTTTTGCAGTTTGCAACAGCTTATTATACTATTTTTCAAATAATTATCTGATTAAGAGCAGATTATTGCTATAGATTCACGATCGGTTCTGTCATGATCTGTTGCCACAGTAACGATAGAGAGAGACGACATTGGAGGAGACACCGACTGGCTCCTCATGAATATTGATCAGGGCGGGTTCTACCACGTGAACTACGACGAAACAAACTGGAAACTTCTCGCCAAGCAGCTCGCCGAAAATCATCAGGTGAGAATCAGGCCCTTTTCGAAGCTACGGCTTGGGCTTGGGCTCCGTCAGTTATTTTGGAAGGTGTGCGCTTTCCTTACGGGGCTTAAATCAGGTGAACCTAGCTCGAGCCGAAGCCCGAACTCTAACCCGGCGTTTCGAAAAGGGCTCTAATGTCATCTATTGGCCGGTATGGGTCAGCGGGTCTCCCCATGTTCTTTACTGTTTATCTTTGTGAACGGTTTGGGACTGTTGTTATACGACACACTCATTATTTAGTGTCCGCGAAAGTCTCCCATCGCATCTTCGTGTTTTCTTTTGTTTTTGTTTTGGTTGTATCAATATGTTTTTTTTTTCATTATTACCACATTGAACATTAGGTAATTTCTACGGACAGTCGCTCGTCTCTCATCAACGACGCCTTCCAGCTGGCCAAGGTGGGAGAGCTTAACACGGCCATCGTGCTGGAGTTGATATCTTACTACCGAAACGAAAGGGAATATGTACCGTGGCTCATGCTGAACGATAACGTCAATTTCATCAGAAACAAGTTGGTTCTGACAGACAGTTTCAACGATTTCGAGGTGAGAGATATCAAAGATAACTTTAGTATCGAATTGATGAGAATATTAAAGAGCTTTCAAATAAAGTCAATAGGATCTATAACGAAAGGATTTCTCATCGTACACTCTAAAAAAAAATATTGGATCCGGGTTCTGTTGGGACCGACCCAGTTGGGTCAGTATGACCTGGAATCTGTATGAAAATGACCCCAAAATGAGTCAAACTGACGCTGAATCCGGTTAAAAATCCCATTTTTGACCAGTTTTCGGGTGTACCTGACCCAGAAACAGGCCTCCCTTGGACCTGGGATCCTGGTCAATTCTCACCCAGGGATGTTTTTAAGATTATATTTTTATGTTGAGAAATACTTTCATTGTTTTAACTATTATTATTAAATAAACACAAAGCTACCAAGTTAACTTCTAAGTTACTGAAATTTTAATCTTTTACAGTCTTATTATACACATATATATTTATTTTTGAAGGCATACATACACGATTTGGTCACCCCGATGTATGAAGTCACCGGGTGGGAGATTGAAAAGGACGACAACCTTGGGGAGTAAGTTCATTTTATGTTCTCACTCCTTGCTTGTGGAACCGCCTGCAAGAAAACTCTTAACACTCAAAACATAAATCTTATTTGCAAAAATTCGAGTAGACGGAGAAGATCCCTCGAGGACATCCAAAAGAAAAACTAAATGAGGACAAACAAAGAAAATAATAATGAGTACAGGATTAATTTTTCTTTTGTGCGCCCTCTAGAGGCCTTCTCGTCTACTGACTCAATTGTGTATGAACTCAACCTCTCGATCGGCATAAAAATAATTGTCTCCTGAAGTCTGTTGCAGTGAACCGATTGAGGCAGCTGGTAATCATAGTCAAAAACCCAAACACACCATAGTTTTTCACCGCACCATAAAAACTCCGGGGTCAGAAAATTTACCCAGATCCCGGGTACCAGTGAGCCTTCCAGTCCCATTTCTGGGTCAGGCTGACCTGGAAACTATGTAAATGATCAGGATTTTGACTAGAATGGTCCCCTGTGTTTATCCGCAAGGATAAAGACAGGCACTGGTCTTAAGGCCCAATGATTTCATTGGATACATTACGTAGCGTTGTTTTGTTCTGCGAGTGTCCGTGTGAAATGAATGCTAGGTCAAAGGTACGTTTGCCAACATCCGGTCTGGCAGGTATCAGGCGTTATTCACGAGCCTTGAAGTGTGACGTCAGATGTTCGGGCTAGATTTTGACTTGAGTTCTTCGTCAGTTTGACATTGGGATAAATTGATACAAAATCTGGATCATACTGACATGGTCGGCCCACCCCCCCCGTGACCATGATTAAGGGTCAGAGTTGACATGTGAGTTTTTTGGAGTGGATTGCAAGCCATCCTGAATCGTTCTGTTTCTCACTAAAGATTGAAGTTGCACTTGACATTGTTGTCTTATAACTTTGTTATTTTTTCTCCAGGCAGATGCGAACATGTGTCACTGATATTGCTTGCATGTACCATGTTGAAAACTGCACATCGACTGCTGTCAGTATGTTCCGGGAATGGCTCGCGGATGACTCTTTTTAGTAAGCATGAAACCTTTCCTACAGAAGGGTTAACGGCCCATCGGGGTTGGGAAGTCATAATTCTGATTTATATCTCATAATTTTGAATTAGAACAACTCATATTTACGACATATATCAAATAAATATGACTTAGTGCAAGTCATGATGATGACTATCAGATGAATATGATATAAACCTCATACATAAAGCTAAATGTTATAAATATGACTTAATTGTCATAAGTTATAATTATGACTTATTCTAAGTCATATTTTTGACTTGTAATTATAATGTTTTTCTTTTCCCATTGTTTTCCGTACTTTCCTCCAAAAGTAGCAAAGAATGTTTTTCTAATACACAGATCAACAAACACACACTGCTCTTGGAAAAGCACCACTGTTGTCCACGTACTTCAAATTATAATAATGAATTCTGTAAATATATTTTTATATATTTGTTTTAATAATACTACAAATAAAACGAATGTGTTACTCTATTTCACAAAAGTTTCTGACATCAAATTAGACTCAGTCTTTATGCATTGAACAATTTCTTCGAAATGAAACGTGTCTGGCCCCCAGGGTCCGGGTCAATTTTGACCCAGGTCCGGGTCAACTTTGACCCAGGTCCGGGTCAATTTAGACCGGGGATTTTTTTTTTTAGAGTGTGACTCTTCCAGATTAACACTATTTGTCATTCACTCTGTTGCAGTATACATCCGTATATGAAGGCCAGCGTACTCTGCGCAGGCATTGCTGGTGGCAACCGGGCAGACTGGGATGCAGCCTTTGTGGTGTATTCAAACCAGAGCACCGATTCGACACGTGCTTATGAAATAATGGAAGCCTTGGCGTGTAGCAGGGACGAAGCCACCCTGAGCCTGTGGGTACATTTTCGTGTTTATAAGCATCCGAATTCCTTGGTTTTGAACCCTAACACCCATGTGTAGAAACACTGTATTACTCGATACCTTCCCTATAGTTCCAGCCGGGGGATCTAGGATTACGGGTGTGGGGTTCGAACCCACTTCCTCTTCCCACCATTCTAGAGAAGAGGTCTTGTCACTAGACCAAGTCTTCCAAGAGGCTACTTCGAATTCTGGAATAGGTTCCGCAACAATGTAATGGATCATGACGTAATCATTGCGTCATTGCATTTGGGGATAAAGACTATTGTGTTTTCCGATGCAATATTAGATCAATATTGAATTTTGTTTCATGGGATTGATAATAATGGTGAACAAGTCTTTGAATAAGGAGGTGGGCGTTAATATAAATCAGGCTCATAATAATGTTCTTTCTAAAGTAGGTACACTCTAGATGATGCGGTTCCGGGTCACGTGGGGCCTGACCCTTATCCGAGTAATTGTGGCCCGGACTCTGTGTCAAAAATAACAGCAACAAAAATGACGCAGAATCCGAGCTAAATTAAACATTGTTTTAAAACCATTTTTTTGTGTCAGGCTTACTTATAATTGGGTCAGTCTGACCCCAAAATGGGCCAGGCTCCCGTGGGACCGGAAGTCCGGGTCAAGTCTGTTCCGGTTATTTATAGAATGTAGTGAGAAGGGTTTTTTCTGGTAAAGGGTGTCATTTCTTTGTAACAGACTGAAACAAAGTTTTCGTAATTTCAGTTCCTCCTTTGTCTTACTTTGTCTAGGTATTATGCTTCATGGTGAAGTAGGCTCACCTTGAAAATCTCATAACAAATTCAAAATGTTGGGAGAACTGTGTAGACGTTGTGCAGTGCCGATGCTTTGTACTTTGTCAACCGCTTGTTAATGTGTATTATTTAAATTAAACCCACCCAATATTCAAACGTGTTATCAGCAATGTATTTCTTCCTGTTTGGTGTGAAGGTACCTGGACCTGATACTCAACAGCAGCTACACTGCACGAAAGTATGGAGGCACAGCCTTGACGGGAGTTGCCGCTAATCCGCTTGGCAAAGAAATGGCGTGGGACTTTTACAAGTCCAACTTTGGCTTCTTCCTGGAGGAGTAAGTTATGAACAAAGATGATAATGGTCAAAGTAAAAGAAAAAAAATCAATTGTCTTTTTGAAGTGGCACGTGTTTTGCTTCAAATGTCCATAGGCCCACATGCATGTTCTAATGCGCATGATCAGCACACAAGTGGTTCTGGATGAAGTTTGAGTCAAAGCAACACCGTCACGGCGTGCTGATTTTGAAGCAATGTGGCACACAACTATATTATCTGGCGTAATTACTTATAAACTACAGCGTCCATCTTGGCAACTGTACTCGGTTACCCAAGATGCAACGCGGTATTTTTTTATTTTTTTTAAGATGGCGCCTGTGCAATTATTATTGGCTAGTGATTGGAATGCTTTTTACTTTTTCTAAGGTTTGGTGGAAGCAGATACTCTTATTCGAACATTATTGGAAAAACCACATCTGGATTCGCCACACGGGAGAAACTGATGGAGGTAAGTTGAAAGGCGACAACTGACCGCAACGAAACATAAACAAATACTTTTTTTTTAACCAACACGAGCCCATAGTATTTGAAGTGAGAAATGAAGCATCTGACGTCACATCTCGTGGCATCTTGCGGAAAAGACAGGGGACCAGTCTAACCATAAGGGCGACTTTGGGAATCTTGGTGGCAGCAGACTAACGGGGTAGTTTCTGCTGGATCTCTTACTGGCTCCGGGCTCCGTTTGATGCTAGAAACGCAGTGCAGACTGTAAAATATTGCTCCAAAATTGATGAGCCAATGTGGCAGGAGATTCTGTTCCCCCGGAGTTTTCGTCCCCGTTACGGCAATTTGTGTAGAAATTTCGTCTGATAGCGCCCACTTTTGAATCCACTTCCTCCAGCCCATGTTTTTTTTTTTTTACCGCATGTCCCTGGGAGACACACAGATCGGGGACAAAATCCCCTATGACACCGCAGCTGCGTTATTCACAAGCCTCATAGCGTGACGCCATATTTTCCGGGCAGATTTATGCATAACTCCGCGGATCGTTTCAAAGTAATAAACAGCGCCCCTTCGGTAAAACCCCCTTTGTATGACAATACCGCTGAGGGCAGGAAATAGAAACGCACAAGTATACGCGCTACACGCAACTACTAGCCAATGAGATGTCTTCCTTTGTCCTCGGTGAGGGCGCTGTTTGATTACCTGATGACATCATATGCGAGGGGGTCTATGGTTTGTATGCACAACGCCAATAAGCGAGCTGGAGATCACTAGTGCACCTATTACTAATGTGTTGCACTTCACTTTTTGCGCTGCATGCTATCATTTTGACTGACGTCAAAACCTGGTAGAAGGATGAACCTGGTTTAAATCAACCAGATCATGGTAAATAAGCCACAAAATACATTTTGAGCAATGTCAATGGTCAGTTGTTGTTTGAATATTCAATAGGTGGAGCAGTTTTTTGAGGATCATCCAGATGCAGAGTTCTGGAAGACGCAGTTCGACAAGGCGGTTGCAGAAATAAAGTCTAACATCGAATGGATGGACCAACACCTAGAGGGAGTTGTGGAATGGCTAGAAAATGCTTGATAATTGTGCCACACTACAGTAATTTTGTTCCCTTCCTGCTGACAAATAACTAAGTGGTTACAAAAAATTGTGTAAACAATCACTTTGTTAGAAATACTACTGGTGTTTGTATGTATAGAAAAACAAAACAAAAAATGCAACTCAGTCTGTCTCTACTGTTATAACGATTCGAGATTATTATGGTTTTAATTTACAATTAAGAAAAATTGTATGATGACCATCGTACTTTTATTGACTGTATACCAAAATAAAGTGTTTAATTGTATTATAACGTTTTACGAAAAGATACTTGTGCAACTCTTAATTTTATCATGATAATTATTTTGATGAATTTGTATAACTCCGGCCTGTCACACAATATTTATGTGAGCCTCGAGTGGTGCCATGCAAAGACTCTTGATTTGGACTGTTTATTTTGTGCAGTTCCCTGACTCAAAGTTTTAGAGCTCAAAACAATGTTAGTTTTAAACTTAATTAACAGACGTTTGCGACTTTTAACAGACTTGTAAAACTTCCCCCCATTAACATTCCCTTTCTTTATAAACCATCCGAAGTGAATTTTTTTAGTGGATCTGTAAACAGAAATGTATTTTAGTCAAAGTGGGCGTGGCTCACACTAAAATTGCGTATTAAGATAGTGATCGTTAGCAGAGGATCAGAGTTTTAAAAAACATTGTGATTTTATTCGCAGTAGGATTTACACGAAAAATCATTCGTTCGAAAATAGGTCTCCTGTTTGATGAAACATCTACTTTTTCTTACAGATGGGAAACGGTAACTAACAAATAAAAATGCATGAAATTTAACACACCTGTTTTTGAACGTTCTTGAAGAAGTGTTTACAAAAATATGCCAGGTATGGTCCACCAAAAACCAAAAGCAATGTCAACGCAGTGTTGAGAACAAAAGTAATTAGAGTGCACCCCAGTCGTTTCGTCGTTCCTTCTATAACAACTTCCGGGTCAGAATTGACCCAGATCCAGGTTCCGTGGTCAGCCTGACCTATTTCCGGGTCAGGCTGACCCAGACAGTGGTTTTTAAAAAGGGATGTTAACTAAGACTCTGTGTGTTGATTTGACCCTTCTCTGGGTCATTATGACACAGAAACCGGACCTTACTGACCCGCAAATAGGTAAGGCCCCAAGTGACTCTGATCTGGTTCAGTTACCGGAAGTTTTTAAAGAGTGAGAGAGCAGTGCCCATTTTCACAACTCTTGCTCGGAAGAAACAGGTTACCAGCCAAAATACCGTGTAAATATATAATGTTCGTCATGGTTCCCTGGTCATTTCTAATTAGCAGAAAAAACATTGCTAAAAGACAACTCTGCTAAAAAGCAATTCTGCTAAACAGCTCGATGAATTTAGGCCAACAGTATTTATTTTATTGAGGTAATAATGCCACTTTTAGGCCATCCCTCCCAAATGTCCCCTTTTGGCACATGTCAACTTGTCATGGACGCTTTTAATTAACCACGGTACCAGAGCAATGATCTTTCAATCCAGTTATAAAACAATGCGACAGCTGTCGATGACATCCCGAAGCTTTTGGGCTAAAATCGCACTCTTGGACGATTAACGGCTTGAGTTAAAGTCTACGACGACAACTACAGCGCAAGAATGCACGCACGCACATAAGTCTCCCGAAGTCTACGACCAATTGGACCGCCCCTTTAAAGGAACACGTTGCCGTGATTTGGCGATTTGGGCTATAAAAAGTGTTTAAATGCGCTCTTTACGAAATGAAGATGGTTGAAAAAGTAAAATATAATGACCACACAAATGTCTCGGAATTGTGTAGTTTTCCTTTTACTTCGTGAACAGCCGTGGTCCGCCGTTTTGTAAAACAAACTTTTTGACTCCATAAAAAATGGCGGACCGTGTTTTAATAGTTCCACTTCTTTTAAAACATATTTCCAACCCAATTAATTTCAATTCATTTTGTAGTAAACACTTTTTTATAGCCCAAATTTACAACCAATTGGACCGTCCCTTTAATTCTTAGTATTTGCCCAATCACTGATAAGCCCTATAGTAGTATCGTACAACTATCGCATGACGTCAGGAGCTTCTGTGTCACTCCGTTCTGGGAGCGAAATCAGCCCTCTTGAGTTTTAATCTTTGTTTGTTGGTTCATGTGTGTGCTTCTGAAGATAACCTTAGTGGGTTTAAGGCAATATTAAAAAAAAGATAATCAGAAGATGGAGCCATTAAGATTGCAGGCAGTGATATATGATTACACTTGCTGACCAAGGGCTTCGATCCCTACTGAAAAGTACTAGGGGGGACGGGCGAGCAAGTCTTGAAAAAATACATCTTACATAATAGGCCCAAAATACCATTCTGCGCGTGGTCCATCAGAAAAAAAGATACAAATGAAAAAAACATTTCACCATTTGTTCGCTATTGTTTTATTTGAACAAAAATTGTAATTAAATATTAGATCAAGAAAATGTTGTATATTTTTATATTTTGTTGCATATTTCTAATGAGCAGTCAATCAAAAAGTGGGGGAGGGGGGGACATCTGGTATGCTGTCCCCTCCAGTCTAAAAAGTGAGGGGACATGTCCCCCCCCCCCCCGTCCCCCACCCATCGACGCCCTTGACACTGAAAGGGTCTCTTACCGTATGGCTCGAACTACGAAATACTGCGCTACCGTTTTGGAGTTCATCTTGGGGGGATTCATTTTATGTTTTTATTGCACTGTAAAAACTGTAGTGTTCAATATTGATTCGCTCAAATAGAAATAGGTACAAAGAGAATCAATTTAACGCCACAGTTTTGCAGCGTGTCTGTTTCGGTTGTTATCTTTATTTTCTTATCGCCTGCACCGTGAGTTGTAAATCGATTGAGGGTTATAGAGACAAACGGTGCATGTGCCTTATCATATATACAGCAAGAAAGATTTTAAAACTGCAATCATTTGCCTATACCCATCAAGAGTAATGTTGATAGATTCTCTTTAGAAGCAATTTAACTCCTCTGAGCAAGTTTTAAAAAGGCCAACTGGATTTTTAATTCTTCCAATCGGAGGGGTGTCTACAAAAGAGCTTCAAATGCCGTGTCAACATGCAGGCAGGTTGCCCCTATGATCTCTCACCAGACGAGAGTAAACGCACGCGTTTCTTTGCATATAGGCCGCGTGCAAATCCTGGGCGAATGTTTTTTGGGGAGGTTTTTTTTCCCACAAGAATAATAATGGTTGTGACTGGGGGAAAGAAAACTCCCGGTTCATAATTGACCTTGTTCCGAGACCCAGGGGGCACGACCCATTTCTGGGTCCGTGTGACCTTGAATCTGTGTCAAACATTACGCAGAAATGGGTTAAAATGACGTAAAGTCCGAGTTTTAAAAAAACCCATTTTTAACACCAGTTTCCGGGTCAGCCAGGCACAGGAATGGGTCCAGCCCCGCAGGGAGTATATGCAAAAGCAATGCAAGCCAGAACTTGTATACGAACTTGAAATGGGTACGAATATTTCTCCACCCTATTTACCAACAAACCTTGTACCACATGTTAAAAACCGTATACAAGTCATCGTGCTCCACAGTATAACCCCCATGTACTATTAGGTTAAGTGCAAAGGTCAATCAATTATTAGAAATGATCTTAAAGGGCAGGACGGGGTCTTACACTGCAAAAAAACAAATTGGGTGTTAAAGTTGACACCATGGGTGTTCTCACATAGGCTAGACTACCCAAGAGAAAATCAAATTAACATCATAGGGTGTTACACTGAAACCAATGAATTATGTTGGGAGAAATTAGTTTTGTTTTACCAACCTACGGTTTAAATTTGTATTCTTTTTTTTTGACATCTATATATGACAACAACTATGGTGTCAATTTTAACATCCCATTTATTTTAGTGTACTTTAAAGAAGCTTCTTAATCGGAAAGATATGCAAAGTAACTAATTTCTTCACTTCTAAACAATAGGAAAATTATTAAAAACAATGAACCATGAAGTGGTACTTCAGCTTTTATGAAGTTCTTTTAGTGTTCTGATTTGTCTACAAACGTCACTTAAAGGTTGGCTTTCTGAAGGTAAAAAACGACGTGTCAGATGATGCTGTTTTATATGCGACTCTTTTGCTATTAGAAACTTAAACTATGAATTCGCCATACACAATTTTACAAAGGAAATTCTAAATATAAATTCTATAAGAAATTGGTTCAAATGCTCGTCGGCAGATCGAAAGCTCAGATTGGAAACATAAGAAACCGCAATAGAAATTGAATTATACTAAGACACGAAACAATTAGGCCAGCTTTGTAAAGCTATGGTCCACGTGAAACTTACACAGCTGAATGATAAATTTGTCAGGCATCCATGAGCTGGCCAAGAAGAGCTTAAAAAACCAACAACTGACTTCTTGTCATGAATGTTTTCTCTGCAGTGCAATGTTTCTCATTCCTAAGCATTGTTTGTGTGACAATGGGCTGGGATCATCCAAATTCCAGAGTACACCGTACTCAAACAATAAACTGATCCATGACTGGGGTTTGTCGAGTTACAGTCCACTTCGTTGTTGACCGACATTTCCTGAACTTGAGAGTGCTGCGTTAATGGCAGATAACTCAGTGAGCTAATATTTGCCGTATGAATTTTTCCAACTTGTGTTGAGTGACGGCAAGCTACGGAGTCCCTAAAGGGACTGTAAGAAGACAGGAATTGGGCGTTGACTGTGCGCCCTCTACTGTCACAACACAAGAGGCCGTTGTAACTTGCATGCTAATGTTTGCAGTTAGCAGGGGAGAAGCTTTCGTTGCAACGGTTCCACGATGCTTGACGTGCGAATTTTACTGACCCCGTGCCTCCCTCAACATGAGTGCAAGGATCTCAAACCAGGTTCAGGCTCCCACCACCCATCTACCCACTCCCTTCTTCCTTGGCAAAGGGGTGAGGTTTGGGTTTGTACTGGTCCAGGTTGGTGCAGTGTTTTAATTTTTCTGCTGAAGCAAAAGGTGAAAATGGACGTGGCTGCTAGAGTTAATGCCATGGAACGTAGGGAGGTTGTCAAAACCATAGCCAGCAAGCATTTATATGTTTATTTACGTATATGTATACATTGCGTGTGGGCTGTTGTTTGTTTATAATTTTCAACCAGGTTCCTCGATGTCATCTTAGAGGCTCCGTAGATCCCCAAACAACCCATACAGTGCACTAAATGATTTAGTACGCCAGATCAGCGCACGGGACCCGCGGTAGCAGACGGAAGAGTGGAGCTATTTCCCCCTTCGTATCCCCCAGTGGTGGCCCGAACTACGTCCCTCGCGTTAGATCACCGCATTACTCAAGGGAAGGCTTGGACTTACATGCACTGTGTTAATAAGGAAAGTAAACGGCGATCCGAACCTCTGTGATCTGAAAGGGTAGAGAGAGTGTCACCATTTAGAGCCGGGATTAACTGCTGTGAAAGATTTCATGTGCTATTGTGAGTAATCTTACATTATATGCCTTTGGGTTTTTTTTGTCTCTGTGGGTTTTTTTTATTTCCTATTTTATCAGGTTGTCTGTATTGGAGATTGCTTTACCGTGCCACGCGTCTGTGAACAAGGTTAAAAGGTGTAATAACTGGGCCCCCGGGCATCAAGCGTCATCCTTGTATATGGCACCTGTGAATTTTACGAACTAAGGTTGAAACAAGGTTGGTCTATGGTTTGAGGGAAGTCCAGATTAAAGTCGAAGTCATTCCTGTTTCACTCCAGCTCCACGTTTATACCCTTGCATCTTTGCTTTCAGTTTTGCATTCGACCTAAGGCCTATAATCCCCTAGGTATGTGTAGTCGTAGAATGCCAATTTGTGTTACACAATACTAAAGGTGTACACCATTGGTGGATTGTTTTATACGGTTAAGTGAAGCATCGCTTAAATATTTACGGAACTAGGCCTATCCCCAAGCCTGAGCTTGGAGAGAACGGGACGGTAGGGGCATGGAGAGGGGCGATGTTTTCACACAGAATGTCCCCCGTCAGGTGCTCCCTCCCTCTGGGGCCAGTTTCATAGAGCTGCTCCATCCGGAGAACTTTCTGCTCAGTAAAAATAAGCAGGGCGCTGTAGATTGTACTTGTGACATTGCCATTTTTCTTGATGGCATAACCTTATTCTTGTCAGCATAGTTTTGTTGTCTTAGCTACATTTTGTGCTTAGGCAGCTGTATGAAACTGGGAACCCTGCTCCTCGTTTTTATTTGAGTTCTTACGTCTGTTGCACATCACGCAATACCAAACTTAAATGCATGGTTAATTATAGCGTTGTGATATTTACAGTCCTCTGACTATGAATAACCTTTGTTTACAAAAGGAGTGACCTTGTACACTCCAGGGCCTTTCTAGCAGGCAAGGCAAGATTCTACACGGGTCACATGGGAAACCTTACATTTTGTGTCGTCCCTTTTTTACACAAATTCAAGAGTTATAACAGTTAACAGCCAGTGAATAAATTTTGAGATGTACGCCCTTTCTTCGAGTCAAAAGTTGATACAAATCCGACAGTGCAATATACACTGAAATTATAAGATTTAATGTTTTCTTCCACGGAGGTGTGTATACAAATTGTGCCCGCGGGAAGTTCAGGGTCTGCGGCTCGTTTATAAACATGTGTTGCCACGGGTCACGTGGTCTATAGAAGTGATTTGAATTTGCTCCCAAGTGACCAACTCCGATCGTCGTAACGCTCGGAAGAAAGTCGAAAGCGTTGCTGTCAACAAAAATGCGCTCCAAAAACTGAGTCGTAGCAGCAGGAAATGGAAATAAAAAACTTGTATTGTGCATAATTCTATCAAGCAACATTATACAAAGGTTTGCCCTAAACTTATCAGAAGAGCATTCTTTCTTTTTTGGTTCTTCAGGTTTTTTTATATAAATATATATTTTTTATTTGCGTGTGACCTTCTGCCGGGGCAACGGAATTATAATTGTTATCTTTGGCCAGTCTTTCAAAGTACCTGCGTCATACTTTCGTAACGACCCCAAAAAGCAGAAATTGTGTAATTTGTATTCGAAAGCCAACTTGTTAGATGGCAACCGTAGCAAGCATCCTGCAAACATTGTTCCGTCTGATGTTGATTGAACATCAATTAAAGTCATGTCGCAAAAATTAAAATCTCCAAAGATTGCCTGCAGGCTAGGCAGCTCTTGGTAATGGCCGCGGTGTCCGTTTGAAAGCTGCCCCCACTATAACGACCACAGATACGGTTGGTACCCGACCTCTCTCAACGTGGATGGATACAACGGTCTTTATAAAAATTACCGTGGCAGTTTTATGCTGTTCTCACAGTAAGCAAGCAGGGCAGTCAAACGAAACTTTCAAATTAAAGGTGACTTTTATTGTATCTGTCTTTATTAGATACTTTTGCCTATAAATAAGCATGACTTTGACGACACCAAACGATGACCTTACCTTCTAACACACAAAATGTTCAAGGGAGACATATAAAGAGTAGGCATACGTGTTGACCTCACTTTCCAAACGACCAAACCAACCCCCCTACAACCGCGATCACGTCGCCACGCCACTGCTTTTACCATTAAAAGAATTGACTTTCCATGCCCCCGGATTTCAGAAGTTTACGTTTGATTGCAACGTAATAGTTTCACGCTACTTAACTGAACTATTAAGGGAAAAAAATTGCTAAATTATTCCATCATCACCTCTATGTGAGATGAATTTCTATGAAATCCATGTTTTATGGTTGTTGACCCCATTCCAATGTCGACATCCAGTGAAACGTGGAACCCAAGTTATTTCGAAACGATTACTTCATGATGTCAATAGTCACATTCGAATAACAGTCATTACTTGCTGACAATTTCCGGAAAAAAACCATGGAGACTGCTTTATACCTCTTTCCACGAGGTCCTGGCAATTACCCAACTTACAGTTAAAGATGTCATATGAACAAAAAACAAATACTACTTATTCTGAAACAAGATTCTTTGTAAAAGTTCCATACTTTAGCAAAAATTGGTTACATTGTCCCGCAAAATATATGTTCGTCTGAACTACTGCAGGATGCGACACTTGTCCCCCAAACATGCAGTCTTTATTTCGATCGCCAAGTCGAAATATGATATACAATGGTAGGCCCTACTGTCGACTCTCGTTTAACAAGATCTGTGTGACTGGCCAACTCACCGGTACCTCTTTATAACACGAACTTAGTTAGGCAAAACAAAGAAACACAGAAAAAACATCTTTATACCTTGCTGTTTATAACGAGGGTTGACCGTACTATACCATACACCGATGTGTGATATACCAGATCCGAACCAGCTTCCCCTCAGCGGGAACGCTCGGTGGATCTAGTGGTTCACAAGATTGTCCTCTCTTTAGCACTCTCAGCACTTTGTCAAGCGCGTTTTAGATAGAGGGCGTGCTTTATACAAAAACCTTATTAACTCATGACGAGTCGGCACACAACCCGACTTGAACCAAGTCTAGGTCCCCCCCACCCTCAATTTGAAAAGAAATTCCAGACTGTCACGGAAAAATTATTACCATTATTACCATGCAGAAACGTCTAAAAACCTTTAATGCTGAACCTCACCACCCAAGCTCCTGTTAAGTATCCAAGGTTTCATGTTCCTTGTATTTGTTAACCCTTTACCCTTTTGGCAATAAAATCATTCTTTCATTTCAGTTATTTCTGGTCACAATATGAACGCAGCGTGGAGTATTTACTCTGGCAGGATGCATGCACACTATACACGGCGGTTAAAGAGCAACTCAGTTCAATTCAATTTAGTTCCATACTTCTGTGAGAAATAACAGCAGTTTCATGTAGTTATAGGAAGTAAAGAAGACACAAATTTACTAACATTTTAAGCAAGATAAATTTAATTAGAAGAGATTGGGCCTGTTTTGATAAGCTGAAGCTTGTAAAAAAAATTAATACAAAAAACAGACAAAGAAACAAACAATGTCACAAAACGGTAGACAGACTGAATTAAAATAATAATTTAGATATTTTCATAACTTTTTGTAAAATGTATCCAAAATCTGAGTATAGTTTCTTTCGTCAAACTCTCGAGAGTAAAGCGTATAGTCTAGTGGTAAGACACCTGCTCTGGAATGGCAGTGGTCAAGGGTTCGAATCCCAACCCGCTTGTAGCATGTGAATTTTCCCTCCTCGGGATTATAGACAGCTGCACTGAACACATAATCCTTATCACACATTGGTGTTGGTATGAACTGACAATAACATAGAATTATTTGTCTTGTGATTACCCCTTACACAGATGTGTGTTAAGCACCGTAAGCACAGGACTTTCCCAGGTTATGTGACACCAAAATCCAAAGGCATTATATCACTCTGGTGGAATTGGTGGGGGTTTTTTCCCACAGAACTCTGGAGGTACTGAGTATTTATTGCTTAATACACATCGATGTAAAGTCAAAAAGACAACTATTATTTGTTGTATCCCCGATGTAATATTACAATCTATTAATAACAATGTTATCAGTGGTATTGGGCGCCCTAATCCAATACTCAGCCTAGAGCACGTGACTTTAAAAGTACAGACATTATATAAATATATTTCTAATTTAAAATATTTTTGCAGTCAAGCATTGTTAAGTCCCAAGGCATTCAGTCTGAAATCTTCTATTTATAAAAGTCAGTAACTTTGTTAATATTCTGCCCGGTTTTTTCCTAAACACTGGAATCACTTCACGCTGTGATTAGTTTTGTCTGACTGGGTGGGGAATGTCTTCGTTCTTAGTAGTGCATTCTATATAAAGAGCAATTTCATATGGGTTGCAATTGGCAACGTTTGCTAGGAATTTTCCTGCCAGCAAGACCGTCCCGGGTCGGACCCTTTCGCTAACATTACCATGTTAAACTCCTAAAATAAAACCCGCCTACATGTGTTATGGTGCGCCAAAGAATCGAGAGGTATTTTAAAAGAGGAGTGTGTAAAGTGTGCTGATTTTTATGATGGTATTGTACAAGATTGGTAGAGCCGACAAAATAGTCGCAGACAGTGTTCATGTTTTGTGTGATTAGCCATACACATAAAATAACAAAACCTGTGAAAACTTTGACCTCATCCGTTTTGTGAGTAGGAAGAAATAGCGAAAAAAACTGTGCACAATATTCAGCGTGTAAAGATATTGTTTTAGATTTTAGTCTGAACGCTAACTGATAATCAGCTGTTGTTGGTGGTGTTTTGGTGGGTTTTTTTACGTTTTCAGATACAGTTTTCTCGAATATGACTTTATTTCTGGCGGGAAATAGGCCTATTTCACAGGAAAAAAAGTTTTAGTATGAACGTTTTAATCAGTAAGCTTTCGGAATAAATAACCAATGTTTTTTTTTCTTACTAACCCTATACGTAATAACTTCAAGCCTAATATCTGTGTGTTATATGTGAGGGTGCTTCTGACAACAACAACTTTTTGTTTTTATGAGACTGCTTTACGCATCATAATATCAGAAGGACCCGTAATTCCATGGTGTATTTTCGTATGGAGTTGTCGATGAAAGATGCGTGGACCAGGTGATGTGTAGACAGGTGTCATGCCATTGATTAACCTTACCAAACACCACCGTGACCCATCTAGGAGTCCGTAACCAGACGTGATTGATGCAAGGGGACTTAAGACAATAAGGCACTGGTGTACTTAACCCATATATATCAAACCCTGGTGACAGATTTAACACAATTCCTTGAGCAAATACCGTAACTCCACAGGCGTTGTGAAGAAAAGGGGGGAAAAACACGAGTTTGAGCGAGAATTCCTGCGAGTGTCCCGTCCAAAGATTCTCAGGTGATTATAGGGGTTGATTTGATTTGTCTCTTTGTATTACATGTGTTTAACCGGCCAGGCAGCCGTGACTGATGATGTCAGTTGCGGAACGACGGGTGGTTCGGATGGTTCAGGTAGTTCATCGACCCATCCTGCCGTTGACCTGTCCGTCTTTTGCTTGTCTGTAAAATGGAAAAACAACTAAAAAGTAGTTTTTCATAAGGCAGAGATGCAAGGCCCTGGATCTGTGTGTCGAAATGACCAAGAAATGGGTTAAACAGACGCAGAATCCGATTGAAAATCCCATTCTTAACCAGTTTGCGGGTCAGCCTGACCAAGAAATTGGTCAGGTACCGGAATCCAAGTAAATTCTGACCCGGAAGTGTTTATAGTGCAAACACCGCGTTTTCAACACGCATGCTCGATCACGAAATCTCCATGCGATGACGTGTAGAGCAGACAGAGTTCAGGAACGGAATAGGGCCTAAAAAATTCGTGTGTTATCCAGGGAGCCAAAAATGTAGAGGACTCCAACAAGTCTAGTCACGTACGATAAGGTCTAAGGGTTTGTGCGTGTTGAGAAAATTTTGTTGGGATTAATTACTGACCCCAAAAGGTTTTCGAAATCACTGTAAGAATTTTAGACGACCTTGGGATTTAGCATTCTGTGACTTTTTAGGCACTGTACAAAAATTAATGCGGGTTTTCCTGCACTCACTAAAAAAGATCTTATAACGTTAGAAACCACGCCGTCTCCTCTCTACTTGTCAATTCAATGTTTAGTGAGTAGTCTGGTGGACCCTAGAACACCTGTTAACCTCATGCAATTGACATCATCACGTCGCCATCTCGGAGGTAGAACGATGATGCAACCATGGAAAACGCGCATCTATGTACGCGCAGCGCGCTGGATGGGCCTATGAGCAAGCTTCTTTTAGAGCTACAGCCGAGGGCGCCCTACTCAAGTGACGTCAGTAGTTAAGCGGGCGGATATACGGAAGTTGACCTTTGACCTAAATTATGTACATAATTAGCATAAATTAAGTTTAATGAGGCGCTTAAGCGTTACGAGATAGGAAAACAATATGCGGGAGGATGACCTGATTTGCATAAGGGGAGGAGTTGAGGCGGGTCACTGAGATAATGAGGGGGCTTAAGCGTTGGAGTAAGGGGGAAATTTATACGGCAAGATGTTTGCTTTTAATGAGATGCTAATGAGATGTTAATGAGTTGGAGATAATGAGGGGGCTTAAGCGTGGGGAGATAGGCTCGGAATATACGGAAATGTGGCCTGATCTGCATATGGGGCCAATGAGATGTTAATGAGTTGGAGATAATGAAGTGACTAAAGCGTGGGGGAGATAGGCTCGGAATGACGGAAGGATGACCTGATCTGTATAGGGGATAATGAGACGTAAATGAAGGACTAATGAGAGAGTGACGAGTGATGACGTAATTTGGACGTACGGGAAAAAAACAAACAAACAAGGAGGGCGTACTGGGAATGTTGAAGGGGGTGGTTCTGAAAAGAACCGTTGGTGGGGGGTGGTTCTGAAAAGAACCGTTGGTGTATAAAACAATAAACTTACCCCCAGTGTGGAGCGAATGGTGGGTATCGATCCGATGTTGGTCCGACCTATTGTTGGTCCGGTGTGACGTAGTAGTACCCTCATCTTTTGCATCGTGTTATAACACGTATACAATTATGAAACCAGCGATTGAAATATTAACGCGGGTATACCCGTATATTGGCTTTGGTCGTCTTAAACAGATGTACTACCATAATCTTTTGTATTTAATCAACGCTCCAGAGCCGATACTCTACCAGTGGACGAGATACTCGAGGGGATGCCAGAATACGCCGGTTCATACCCTAGGTTTAATGAACTATCGATCGATGCCTCCCCTTTCTGTGAGAGTTTTGACTAAAGAGTATGAGTGACCCCTTACAAATCACTCAGATAACACATTTGCAGGTTTTTGTATTTCTAAAAGTTGATGTACATCATGCACAATACACGTTAATGAAGAATAAAGGGTACGTTCATTTCGATTCTTTTGAATCGAATATTTAAGCGAAGTGAAATCTTTAATGTTTCATTCCAAGTTTGTTAAGATAAAAAACACTCACACTAACATCGTACTATACCATTCATTACATCAAACTGCTTTATTACGACATATCAATGGAAAAACAAGAACATACCCTCGTTCATTAGAACACGAATTTAACCCGTGCAATGTTTTAACAATTTAGATTGTTTGTTTTCCACAAGTTATCGCAAATAGTCTTAACTATGTACTCAGTCCATCTCAAGACTCGTCTAGTTTGTACATCATTACGATTAACATGAACATAAACTCACCGAAATCAGATGACGTGCATGAAAAGCACACATTTTTGTACTTAATGTTTATTGACGGTATCAAAGTAGGTTCCTTGATCTCTTTAAAGCCTCTTTCTCGATACTTCTTAACCAAGTTGTAACAATATTATGCTTGTTTTCGAAGCATTGAACCATCTCGTAACGCTTAAGCGCCTCATTAAACTTAGTTTATGCTAATTATGTACATAACTTAGGTCAAAGGTCAATTTCCGTATATCCGCCCGCTTAACTACTGACGTCATGTGCATAAGGTTCATTGTGCATGGTGTAGATTCCTTGCTGGTCGTAGGATGATGACTATCTGTAATATATAAATTTGTCACGGGAATGTTTTGGAGCAAGTGTTTCTGCTATAACTCGGAAGAATTGAAATTTACTTATTTGATTTTGTAATGATATTGAAAGCAGGTTTTTCTTTTAATCCAGCAGATGCACTGATAACTCTAGATCAACATGGCGAAGTACTTAGTGACGAAGCGCTCCGCAATAATCCTATTTATAGCGTTCCTGGTTGCTGCTGCTTTGGTCGGAGTCCTGTGTGCAGTGCTGCCAAGGTGTGAAATGTGAGTATTAAAAACAACCGTCTATACTTCCACCTTAGTCTGGTTTCCTGCACCAGATAACAGGAATTCTAAATTGGTCCTTTTACAAATCTATAAATAGGCTCGGGTTCCAAGTCCAGATTGGGCTCCGTCTGTCAACAGTTACGGAGCAGTGTGCATTTGGCATGGTGGTTCAACTTCAGCACTGGCCGGAAACAAAGACGGAACCTGGGCCGGAACCTAATCCAACGGTTGGGGGGAAAACCTGGTTTTCCGAGCAGCTGTAACCATTTCCCTAAAAAAAAAAAAACCCTCAAAACCAGGGACATGCAGTCGTGGCGGTCCATCGTTGCTTCACGCGTGACCCTGACCAAATGTCCAGACACAGACGCCATAGATGAACATCACACAGTCGGAGGTAGCATTAATACAGACGAGTTAATTGTAAAAAGTCCTTGATATTGAGTCTAGCGTTCTGAAGATCAAAATGTTAAAGATGTGATGCATCTTTGTTTGCCGTAAAGACTTCTGCTGAGATCTCAAATGCCCTGTTCACACTATACTGAGCCAATTCCCAGGAAATAAGACCACAGAGAATTCCCGGGGAATTTTTAACCCCTCCACCACCCCATGTTCGTTTCACACTATATGCGGTTTTCCGTTGGAAAATGAACACTCGATTTGCTTACCCCGGGGTTATCTGACTCAACGCAGGGGTAGCAGTTTCCCTGGAAATGTTGTTGTTTTCCCCAGGGAGTTTGCAAGGGTTAAACAACTCAAGTGTGAAAAGGACAAACCGACTGTCCGGGGAATCTCACGGGAAGTTCGTATATAGTGTGAAACGGGCCATAATACAACAAACTGTAAAAATGTCACCAAATCAAAGTGTTGCATTGTCGAAAAAATAGCAAATATTTATGCTACATCTTTGAACCGCCTCGCCCGAGGTCAACCTGACCCGAAAACATGGATTGTTCACTCGGATTCTGTGTCAGTTTGACATAGTTTTGGGACAGTTTGACACAGAATCCGGGTCAAACCGACCCACATAAAGGTCAGGCTCCCTGGGCACCGGAATCTGGGTTAATTCTGACAGGGGGGACTTTAAAGTGTACGGGCATTAGGTTATCTACCATGTACCTATTTGGCGCTGTATGACCAGTCGCTCCAACATTGAGGTAGCGAAAAGACAAGTCATTTTAACCAACGGATGCGTAAAATGAGGTTAAGTGTACTTTAATGTGACATAATTTGTTGTTGCAGAGAACCAGCCAAGCCGGAGCCTCAAAAGCAACCATGGGAGAACATCCGGCTCCCACAAACAGTCTCCCCCGTGTCCTATGACCTCCTGGTCAGGACAGACCTGACCAATTTCGTCTTCAGTGGTTCCGTGGAGATCCTAATTGAATGTCTGGAACCCACGGAACTCATTCTGATCCACGCTAAGAACCTGACCATCGGCAAAGAACGAACCACACTGAAGCGAGATGGAGGCGGAACGGCACCGGAACTATTGAAGGAACCCTGGATTTACGAGGATACTCAATTCATAGTGATTGAGCTGGACGGAACTCTACAGAAAGGAGACAAGTACAGATTGTACATTGAGTTCCAGGGACCTCTGCTGGACGACCTCTTGGGGTATTACAGGATGTCTTACACAACGGCAGCTGGCGAGAAAAGGTGAGATTAAGCGGGGTTATGCAAACTATTTCGTTTCATAAACCCTTTCATGAAACGGAGTCGTGCAACTACATATTTATTTTAAACATGAGCTAAGTAGATCAGTCAACACTCGAATCGCATTTTAATGGGGGCTAGTCATAAAGCCAAACGGCGCACAATTTTGTCGGTTGCTAATAGTTCAAAGTGCAGGTGATATCTTCGTAAAGAAGCAATGAGGATTCCAAAAGGCGCATTTTCTGTGATTGCTTAAATTGTGCGTTTATTCCAGTGTCATAAAGAGGGATTCTGTTCCCTGTGGAAGCGTGTACCCCCCCCCCCCCCACGGTATAGTGAAGCTGTATCCAAACTGACAGGTATACGGCTACGGCTTTTACTGTTGCTTAGGATGCTGCTGAGAACGTCCTATACCTCAACGGTGAGGCGGCGATGTAGCCGTACGGCCGTGTGGCTGCCAATTCGGACGCGGCCTAACAAAAGCTGAAGGAAGTTGAATCAAAAGAGGGCGCTATCAGATGAAATTTCTGCACACTTCGCCATAGTGATGCTGGTGTGGGGGGGGGGGGGTTCCGTTGAAAAGAATCTCCTTTCACATCGGCAATTTTTTATTTTTTTTTAACCCGTTAAGTAATGCCTCCGTCCGTTCTTTAGGCATTTACAAAACTGTGGCATCGCAACAATTGAAGAGTTGTGACTAAATACGCCCTGTATGTATGTGAACAAACAGCGACAATCATCCTAAAAACAACAAAAACATTCTCTCAAAAAGAAATGTTTCAAAACGAATTGTCCTTTACACAAATTTACTTAATGTCTTCTTCTTCTCTCTTCATTTCCAAAATGGACACCAAATCGTACATTTATGATAGTTTACTAACGCGTGTAGCAAAAATATTGTACCTTTTCCTTTTAGAAGACGCGCTAAAATAACGTAGCAATCTTTTTTTTTTTCCCATAGGGGCGCACCCCAATAAAAAAAGGAGAAAACGGAGCGTCGGCCTCATTACAATTTGGTAGACCCTCAAAATACTCTCTATTAGACAGATTTGAGAGCCCAATAAAAGGGACACAGTGTAAAAAGTTTGCCCAATTGTAACCTGGGGGTTGTTGACTTCCAGCTTGAGGTATTTTGGACGACATAGGCCCTGAAATAAATGGTCCCATTTGCCAAGAGGTGTAGGGACATATTATTTCAAGGTTGATGCTGGGACGTTTGGAAAATTGCACCGGTGTACGGTTGGGTTTTTTTATTTGGAGGGGGAATAATTAACTCAACGGGCCTTGGGACTCCCCACATTAAATCGAGCAGAGGATAAAAGTTCAAGAGTCAATGGATAATTTCCTTTTTACAGTAAAAAAAAGCTATAAGACTTTTAAATATAATTTTTGTGTATTTTTGAATATTTAGCATTTTGCACTGTATGCTATGGGAGTTTATTTAGGGGGGTGCACCGATAGTAATTTGGGTGGTGTGGCTGTTTGTTTAGTGCACCGATTGCCAAGCTGATTGGACTTCGACCGCTTGTTTAGGATTATTAAATACACATAGTACGATACCTTATCATGTATAACAGATGACCTTCTGTTTATATCCTGCTTACTGATAAATGTACGGGTGGTTAATTTAAAGAGGGGTACAATATTGCCTTCGGAAGCGTTCATTCTGATTGAGATTTTTTTTTTTTCATTTACAAAACTTGTGGGGGAAAAATTGTGAAGACCAAGGTAAATATTTTCTTGCTAAGAACCGAAATCGGGTAATGAAAATAACGAACGAGTAATTTATTTCAATTTTAACGTCGATGTCTGAACATGGTCTGACGAACAGTTGTATTTTAAATCTTCGGACATAGAAAGCATGGTTTGAAATTGTCCGGGTCAAGACACAAGTTGATAAAAAGCTGTGACCAAAGACCCAACATCCATCCTCATCGAAGGGAGTTAATTTCATGATATTCGACCTGCCATTCCACCGGGCCTAATTTCGTAGAGGTGTTCAGCAGAAAATGCTGCTCAGCAAATTTCTTTGCTAAGCAAAATAATGAGTGCGGCACCGGTCGCAACAGTGTTAAAGTTTATGTACTGTGGCTGGTAACCTGTTTCTGCTCAACAATTGTGTTTTGTGCTAAGCAAGGTTTTGTGCTTACCAGGTGTTTGTAAATGCAGCTAAACTGCGTCAAACATTAGCACAAAAAGTTGGTGAGACTTGTCATGCGGTCACCGGAAAAACCCAATGTCAGTAATTCCTGTTGGGACCTGTGACACCCCGACTTTTAAACATTTTGCAAGACTGCGGCATCGTGCGTTTTCTGTGCAGCAAATCTTAAGACGCCAGCAAAACACACTCAGGAGCCTGCGAGGGAGGGAAACAGGGCGTGGATTACAGAGGTATCCCCCCTAAAAAAACACACAAATTAATTTCCAGATAGTTATTGTATATCTATCAGATGTAAACAGAAGATTTAAACACACAACAATTTCCAAGAAAACCTTTCAGTCATCACGAGACCGATCGCAAAGCGTCACGGAATGACCAACTCTTCCAGGGAGCCTCCTTTTTAGGAGAACACACATTGGGTTCATCCCAGGTAGGGTTCATTGTGCCAGATATCCCAACCTTCTGACCCGCCCGTAACCTCAGGGGTATTTTTGTTTGGCTGTACAGTTAGAACTGAACAAACAGCTTCAAGAAAAATAATTTCTCCTTTGAAATCCCTCACCTAGCATGAGTTCTTCTGAACAACGCAGTCATAACAGACTCGCTTGGTGTTTCTTTGGCGACGTGGACATTTTCTGCTCTGGACAAAACGTCTTTTATGATCGATATGTCGATACAGATTTGCTTAAAACAAATCGGATATTTATGTGTAGATCATGTGAAACCTGTGACATCACATGTCTACAAAGGAGCCACAGAGCCTAGAGTTCCTGCAGGCACAAATTGTACCCAGCACAGTGAAAGAAAACGTAACATCTAACATTACTATGGAAAAAGTACTGTCATCAATAATACTTTATCAACTTTTGGTGTGAAGAGAGGCAGCATATCTCATTTAGCTGTTATTTTGTAACTCTTAAATTGATGTGGAAATTATGAAACATGATGTAAAATCTTCCATAAGTCGTGTAGCATCTTGCCTGCCAGAGATTGTCCTGGAATGTACAAGCTAGGTAACTCTCGATGCGTTGTTCCGGGGCCTATACTGTAACGCCAATAGGAAGCCTGTTTTGGGCAATGTGAATTTAAAAGCTGCGCTATTATTCCTTAACAAATCAAAAGTCAAGTGTATATCAACATTTTGAGGGCATGTACTGTTTGTGGGGGTCGTGCATTGTAAGGTCACTACATGGGTAGTGTTGTTTGTTGTCCAAACAAATTGCCTGTGCGAAGTAACTGTTTACTTCGTTTGCAAACAAACCCATAGATTATAAAATAGTACAATAATTCCGTATCCAACGGTGACTGCATTAATTTACAGTTATGATTTTTTTGCAAAGTCATGGAGCTGAGCAACGTGGATGCCACAGATTTAGCTCAGAGGTCCTACTGGCCTAATTCACATGACGTCACCATCACAATTTTTGGAGTCAGCTTCCATAGAATACTTCGCAAAATCCACCCAAGAACACCCATTTTTTACGCGTTTTTCAGCCGTAAATGAGGTGCATGACATCATCATCCAGCCCACCAGCACCCCCCCCCCTCGGCATTATACAAGGAGTCAATTGGTAAAAAGAATATTTAATGTATAAGACGGGTCTACACACCGAGCAACCCTGATTTGTTTTTTTGGGGGGTGGGGGGTTGGGGTTCAGTCTTCGGGCCTGGAATAAGCGTTTTATTCCATACCCTGCTGTAGTAATGTTTCGGCTGATTATATTTATAATCATTTTTGTGAAAAGGGCAATAATATGAACGACCTTCCAAAGTGACCGAGTGTTGACTTATTTTTAGTGTATGTCATTTTTAACCAGAAATGTAAATTATTTATTCCCATCGTCATCCACAGGTTCCTATCAAGCACATTTTTTGATCCGGTCGACGCCCGTAAAGCCTTCCCGTGTTTCGACGAGCCGGCCATGAAAGCAACATTCACCATCACCCTAGAGCACGAGCCCAAGTACCACGCCCTCGCCAACTCGGCCAAGAGTGGAGACGATGAAGTACTCAGTGACGGGTGGATCAGAGCAACGTTCAAGGAAACTGTCAAAATGTCTTCGTATCTCGTGTGCTACGTCGTCAGTGACTTCAAGGCGAAGTTTACAACCACAGAAAACGGTGTGAAAGTAAGAAATCCCAAGTCTCGTTGGTTGTCACTAGACCTAAATAGTAGGGTTTTTGGCTTTTTGGGGTTTTTTTGGTAACCGAACATTTTTCACTCTTTAGATATACCTTGATCTATGGTGTAATACAACTGGATTTGGCCACACCTTAGAATTAGTTTTTTACCAAGAAATTTGTTGGTAATGTTAACTCAGTAAGATTTGGTCTTTCTGTTAACCCCAAAGATGAAATATCCCATTTTGCCTACGCCATGAAAATTGATTCAG
Organism: Pisaster brevispinus; assembly: GCA_023634235.1. Lineage (NCBI taxonomy): Eukaryota > Metazoa > Echinodermata > Asteroidea > Forcipulatida > Asteriidae > Pisaster > Pisaster brevispinus. The sequence continues at coordinate 14,806,805 of JAMKCF010000007.1, read as the reverse complement.
CCAGTGCGCAATGTATAGATTTCAAAGATCCCTTCTACGGGATGTATATACATTGCTCTAGGGTAAAAATTCACGACAATTTCACCATTTTATTTGAACCATATCAACGGGTAAACATTACAATATTTCTTTTGGAATAGCGTAAAGTTGTATAGTTGTTCCGTCCCAACTTGACAATCGTCCGTATTATAGTTGGGACTGGTCCCAACTTGAGTGTTAAAGTTGGGGCGTCCCAACTATAGTTGGGATCTCAGTAAACACAAAGCACCCCATGAATAAACTAAAAACATGTAAGTATCATAGTATGAAGTTTTTAAGACCACTTTCCCTTGAGAATATTTTAGATTAATTAGAATTTTGGTTTTCCGAGAGAAGGGAAACTAAACACGTATGCCTCTTGAGACTGAAAGCGTCACCCGGCATGAGCACGAGGCCGCTGTCAGAACCCCCTAAAAACACTATTTACACCGAGTTTAGTTTTAGCGGTCCATTATGAGCGATATACTATCATTTCAAACCTCGTCCTGGGCAACGGCCCGCGACCGGCTCTAGCTCCATCATCAGTTTTGACATGAGTTTGTACAGAGCCGAGACCCGGGTTTGAAATAAAGACATTTTGTTAATCAGCTTGTGCGACTGCAGAAGTGTCACTCAGTAATCCATTGTCATGTTGAACTCTATGGGCGATCCCAACTATAGTTGGGACGTCCCAAAATTAACACTCAAGTTGGGACCAGTCCCAACTATAGTCGGAATTATAACACCCCTTACAAAAATTCTGCCTTTTCATTGGTTTAGAGCGCGTCACATGATATGTCCTTAGTTTTACTAGAAACCCGGCGGCCGTGTGATAGTCGTTTGCCATGGAATAGTCGACTATTCCATGGCGCGCGCAGTACCCAGACGTCTTTTTTACCAACCTCAAACTCAATCAGTTGTGCATCTGTGTATCTGAAATGCGCGTACGAACGTTACGTGTACGAGGATGATAAATAGTCTGTTGGGGTGTTATAAAACAAATATTGACTGCTTTTACTCGTGCTATGGTTAAAACTCCGACTCCCTCGGTGATCCCCGGACCGTTCCATTTTCCCTCGGCGGTGATCCCCGGACCGTTCCATTTTCCCTTGGCTGCGCCTCGGGAAAATAGAACGATCCGGTGATCCCCGGACCGTTCCATTTTCCCTTGGCTGCGCCTCGGGAAAATAGAACGATCCGGGGAGTCGTAGTTTTAACCATAGCACTCGAAGCAGTCAATATTTGTATACTATTGTCAAGTTGGGACGGAACATAGTCAATAGAGGGCGCTGTGCTCAAAACAGCTGTCATCTCGTTCACTACAGACTTATAATTTATAAAACCTGTCTGTGGTTCACACCCGCACGTTTTTAGAAACTTGTGAGTTGTGATGGTAACTTTTTAGCTGTTCTTGAGTTGAACTGTATTTTGTCTGTCCTTTGGAACATGCAACTGCTGTATGACAGGTTTGATTATTTGACTTATTGGATAAGACGTTGGTTCCTGTTTATTTGAAGACAACACCTTTTTGTTTACCTTTTTTTGTTTGTTTCCAATCTTTTCTAAGTTCGGTGTTTGGGCCCGTGAGGACTACATCAACCAGACAGACTATGCGCTTGAGAAGGGGGCTGCCGTTTTGGATTACTTCGATGGGTTGTACGGGGACGGTGTTACTTATCCCATGGAGAAAATGGGTAAGTTACAAGCATGTGGTACTGCATTCAATATTGAGTTTACCTTAAAAATACCGAAAACTGAAATGAAGCTAGTTTAGTATAATTATAAACAACAATTAGGTTTAATTTCACTACGAAAATAATTTCTGAATTGGCAAACACATCACACTCCATGGAGCCGGTTGTTGGCAGACGAGTTTCCTGAAACAAAGTCTTGTTATCCTACTCCAGGAGACATGAATGTGGTTTGTGAGAGGCTAGAGTGTGAGGGTTGGTTGGGTGCAGTGGGTTAAAGGCAGGGTATGGGAGGGTATCGTCTCCATCAATCGGAGACGATAGTGGAACGAACCTCGTAGTTCTAGGAGTATGTGTAAAGGGTTGGGGTGTATTATGAGCATGCTCCTTGCTCTATGGGTGAGGGTGGGTCGGGTGTGTGAGTGATGAAATGGTGGGGGAGTATGGTGTAAGGATTGACGTGAATGACGGTGAAGGGAATGACGGTGTGAAACTCGGAATGACGGTGTGAAAGTTGCTAACTTTCACACCGTCATTCCTTTCAGTGAAAGTGATGTGACTGTGACTGCAGCAAAGCAAGCCTCTGTAGTCCATGTCCTGTTGCATGACGCCTTCAAAAATGGCTTCTACTTGAGGCACTGGATCAGGACCTGGCATGGGTAGAAATATGCCGACATTCTATGATTCTGTCACTCACAGTCCTTTTTGTATTTACCTCAAGACATGATAGCGCTGCCGGACTTCACCGCTGGCGCCATGGAAAACTGGGGTCTGATCACCTACCGAGATACTGCCCTCCTTTACGAGGATGGTGTCTCATCAGAGAGTCAAAAACAACGAGTCTGTACTATAGTTGCCCACGAGTTAGCACATCAGGTGAGTTTACTTTTGAGCTGGTTTGAACAGATTGGAGTGCACCTATCACCACAAAGAGCAAGGGAATTTAGCACTTCAATTTTGTGATGTACTCATTTTTCATATAAATAGAGTCCTCATGTGAGTGGGGGACAAATTACAAGTCTCTCTTACCTCACGTTGAAAATGGTGTACATTGCCATTGAATTCGATACCCGTCCAGTGCAAAATTTGTCATCATCCAAAATATTCGATGACATCATTCTGAGAAGAATGGGTCTGTACATTTGTGTATGGGAAAGTTTTGGTGCATTCTTGACTTTCAATGATATTCAATCAAAACAGCCTTAAAGACATTTTGACTAACAGATATTCCTCCTTGGAATGTAGAGACCCATTAGTTGTCGAAATCCACTGACGTCGTGTTTCAAATTTCGCTCTGAAAAAGTCAGTAATGAACTCGTACAAAAAAGGTAAAGACCCATCCGACGTTTGGGATGTTGACAAATTTTGCACTGGGAGGTTATCGAATGCAATGGCTATTTACACCATTTATCAGGAGTTTAGAGACTTGTTATTTTTCCCTACTCACATGAGGACACTATCTATCAGAAAAAGGTAACTGTTATAATGTCAACTGTCATTTTTTTTACTGTCATTTCTTGAAAACAAGCAGCAAAGTTTTCACAGACTATGATGTTTTTCGCAAAAAGTTTGTGCACTCTTTTAAAATTAGAAAAGTATCCGACTTTGTTGTGTTGCGTTGTCGCTGTAGAGAAAGACTCCACTCGCTTGAAATGTGAGTCCATTGACAGTCTTTGACAAAACAAGAAAGTGACACATCCACATCCTAACACAGCTTTTGTTTGTCTCGTTGTTGTAGTGGTTTGGTAATCTTGTAACGATGCAGTGGTGGGATCATCTTTGGCTGAATGAAGGATTTGCAAGCTATGTTGAGTACGTGGGCACAGTGGAAGTAGAACCAGACTGGGGAATGGTAAGGAATTAATGATGATACGGTGCACTGGACGATTCCATCAATGTGTTTTTTCCTGATTTCAGGATTTTTCGTTGACCTCCTTTGGTCTGTCAGACTTTCTTGAAAGAGACAAACTCCCCACCACCGCGAAAAACAGGACTCCGTTCTTGTTATGATCAAACATTGTTTTTTATGGTAACGAGTCTGAAGTGTAAACCTCAGAAATGCTACATCTCCAGCCGAGCCTCATCTCCAGATCGAGAGGATAATTTCTTTTCAAATTTTCAAGATGTTCTTTTTCAAACATTCTCACACCTACCTACCCCACATCTTTGACCCTACCCGATTCAGGTACGTTTTGAAGTAATCAGACCATGTTTGTGCTGCTTTGACCTCTTTACACCTTTCTCTTTCCAGTATGTGTTAGACTAAATCATTTTATGACTATTGACCAACTTTTTCGATGCTTGGTTTTACTTCATCCAGTGGGACAAGTTCATTTTGTACGATCTCCATAGAGCCATGGCAACGGATGCTCGGGTCACCTCTCGACCAATCATCAACGAGGTGGAAACGCCGGCAGAAATCAACTCCATGTTTGACAGAATTTCATATCAGAAGGTGATAGTTGATTATTTAAAAAAATCTGAGGTTTACAAACAATTGAAATTAATTTATCTTAAAAGACAAAGTAATGGAGTGGTTCTCTTTGGTCTTCCGCCATGCAGGCTTGCGATTTTTTTCAGCTGCGGACCTCTTTGGTGGTAAAGGGCAAAGCAATTTGTCCTTGTCCTAGCTAAAGGGTGGAAGGGCAAGGCAGTTTCTCCTTGCCCTTGGTAAAGGGTGGAAGGGCAAGGCAGTTTCTCCTTGACCCTGCTAAAGGGTTGAAGGGCAAGGCAGTTTCTCCTTGCCCTTGGTAAAGGGTGGAAGGGCAAGGCATTTTCTCCTTGCCCTTGGTAAACGGTGCCAGAAGGGCAAGGCAGTTTCTCCTTGCCCTTGTTAAAGGGTGGAAGGGCAAGGCAGTTTCTCCTTGCCCTTGGTAAAGGGTGGAAGGGCAAGGCAGTTTCTCCTTGCCCTTGGTAAAGGGTGGAAGGGCAAGGCAGTTTCTCCTTGCCCTTGGTAAACGGTGCCAGAAGGGCAAGGCAGTTTCTCCTTGCCCTTGGTAAAGGGTGGAATGGCAAGGCAGTTTCTTCTTGCCCTTGGTAAAGGGTGGAAGGGCAAGGCAGTTTCTCCTTGCCCTTGGGAAAGGGTGGAAGGGCAAGGCAGTTTCTCCTTGCCCTTGGTAAAGGGTGGAAGGGCAAGGCAGTTTCTCCTTGCCCTTGGTAAAGGGTGGAAGGGCAAGGCAGTTTCTCCTTACCCTTCAGAAAGGGTGGAAGGGCAAGGCAGTTTCTCCTTACCCTTTGTAAAGGGTGGAAGAGCAAGGCAGTTTCTCCTTGCCCTTGCTAAAGGGTGGAAGGGCAAGGCAGTTTTTCCTTGCCCTTGCTAAAGGGTGGAAGGGCAAGGCAGTTTCTCCTTGCCCTTGCTAAAGGGTGGAAGGGCAAGGCAGTTTTTCCTTGCCCTTGCTAAAGGGTGGAAGGGCAAGGCAATTTTTCCTTGCCCTTGCTAAAGGGTGGAAGGGCAAGGCAGATTCTCCTTGCCCTTGCTAAATGGTGGAAGGGCAAGGCAGTTTCTCCTTTCCCTTGGTAATGGGTGGAAGGGCAAGGCAGTTTCTCCTTGCCCTTGGTAAAGGGTGGAATGGCAAGGCAGTTTCTTCTTGCCCTTGCTAAAGGGTGGAAGGGCAAGGTAGTTTCTCCTTGCCCTTGGTTAAGGGTGGAAGGGCAAGGCAGTTTCTCCTTGCCCTTGGTAAAGGGTGGAATGGCAAGGCAGTTTCTTCTTGCCCTTGCTAAAGGGTGGAAGGGCAAGGCAGTTTTTACTTGCCCTTGCTAAAGGGTGGAAGGGCAAGGCAGTTTCTCCTTGCCCTAGGTAAAGGGTGGAAGGGCAAGGCATTTTGTTCTTGCCCTTGGCAAAGGGCGTTGCTCACATGGCATTGACATATGCTTCAGAACAGAATACATTCAGAATGCATTTCCTTTGTTCTAGTGTGTCACATGTAAATACGTTTAATGTAAAGGAACAAAAACGATGATTTTTTTGGAAAAAAAACCTGTTTTCTTTTTTTTGATCATGTTATCTGACTTCTGTTCATTTCCTTTCTCCTGACAGGGTTCATCTGTTCTCCGCATGATGAGTCACTTCTTGGGAGATGAAACCTTTCTGAAGGGTCTGAAGGTATTATATGAGGATGTTATTTCTTCCCGATAAAAAATTATAACAGTGAGGAAAGAATGATTTATCTAAATGGGAGAGGAACATCTAGTTTCAGCATTTGGTGGGCGATTTGTGGCATGTTGTTACCCCCCCCCCCCCCTCCCTCCCTCAACACCTCCCATTGTAGCTTCACTGCATTCTGGGAAGCTAAGGAATTATTTAAAGGATTTTATTTATTTCTGTAAAAGAGGGTAAGATTTTGTGAAGGTTTGGGGGCGGGGGTAGGGTAAGATTGTGCGAAAGTTTGGGGCAGGGGGTAAGGTAAGATTGTGCGAAGGTTTGGGGCGGGGGTAGGGTAAGATTGTGCGAAGGTTTGGGGTGGGGGAAGGGTTAGATTGTGCGCTGGTTTGGAAGCGGGGGCGGGGGGCGACGACTCCCTCCTGCCAAATATGAGGCAAGGTATACTTAGTGGAAATGAGGTGCCGGTGACCATCTTGGAGGATTAAGGCGAGAAGTTGGTTTGAGGAGGGCAGGGCATAGAATGGAGGGCAGCGGGAAGGCTCTCAATCTGGTCTGGACTCTGCCTGCTCGGTAGAGGAGGCAACAATCTGCTTTATACTCCATGAAATACTTTCCTCTCTCCCCCTTCTCCCAACCACCCCTTCAGACATATTGGGATTTTTCTACCTCAAGTTGATAACCTCATACACTTTGTATATTTTCTTAATGCAGTACTATCTGGATGCCAAGCAGTACGGTAATGCTGTGAATAGCGACCTCTGGTTCCATATAGACAAGGTAGGTTTGGCCGTGTCTGAAATTGGCGATTACTGCTACGGCTACACTTGGATCGCCGCACCATCATGCGTTGAAGAATAGAACGACCTTAGTAATTACACCCTTAGCAAGAGTCGTAGCCGTAGCTGTAGCCGCCACTCCGGATACGGCCTCAAGTCAATTTATTGCCAGTGTCAAGATTGTCAGGTACCTTGTGTAAACATAATGCAGATTTTAAACTAATAATAGTGTCCATTTATAATGCACCATGTCTGTCATAAATGGCGCCGAATATATCGATTTGTTTGAGCTTGTTTAGAGTGATTTTATGAGACCATAATACAATACCTTGTAAGGTATACCTGGTGGCGCATATTGCTGCCAGACCAGCTAGAAACACCGGGGCAAACCCCTTCTCTTTTACGATAAGTGTAACTGGGTTCTTTTATGTGCATTACACAACACACGGGACCAACGGCTTTACGTCCCATCCGAAGGACAAAGCAATAATGTTTAAGTGTCTTGCTTAAGGACGCAAGTGTCAAGACCGAGACTTGAACCCACACTGTGCTGATCAGAAACACCAGAGCTTGACCGCTCTTGACCGTTTGTTAATTGAAAAATCGTTACTGAGGGTGTGTCTGTCTCTGGGTTTTTTCACAGGCAATGGAGGAAGACAACATAAGTCTTGGGGACGGGATGGACATAGCGACCGTCATGAAAACCTGGATGCATCAGATGGGTTTTCCCGTCATCAAGGTGGAGCGAGACTATACCGGCAATGGTCAGATTACGGCCAGGGTGGAGCAGAAGCGCTTCCTGTCTGATCCCACTTCTGACACCACCACAGACTATGATGATTTAGGGTGAGGAGACCAGGGTTATGCGACAGTTTGAGGAAGAATCGCACATTTGCACACTTTTGCTGATGAGACCACCACGTGCATGTGTTGGCTGGTCGGTCACGCAATGGTCGCATAATCATTAAAAGCAAAATTTATATTTATCGCTGAGGCATCAGTGTCTCTTGGCTGAAGACGCTGGTGCCCTTCAATTCTCATTGACAATTATCATCGCGCAACCGACTACATACCGAATTTTCACAGCTGCACAAAATTCCCACATAGTGGATGCCACAATACGACCTTGTACATTTTTTAGGTGGTTGTTTTTTTCCTCCAAATGACTAAGATCTACGCGGGTGTTATATGAAAGGTATAATGATCGTGCTTTGCATTTATGGGTAGGTTTTCACAGTAGTAACCAATAACTGTTTCGCTTGAATTGGTCATTGGTTAATCACTGGGCGAAACAGTCATTGGTTGCAGCCGCAAAAAAGCATCCCATGCAATGGTGAGAATATTTTCGTCTTATTGAATGGAACATTACATCTCTCAACTCATGAACTTATTCTCACCATTGCACTCATAAACATTCAATGTTTGTATAATATGCTTCTGTAGACACAAGAGTAAGATGGTCTGTTTTTATCTGTAGCTATGTCTGGTATGTGCCTCTGACTTACACAACCAGCAACAGTCCTGACTTTGAGATGCCAGGCACCAAGTGGATCAGACCAGAAGATGAATTCGGTAAGTCGGAAATCAGGGTATAGGACTAACCAAAGCTCCTTTGACCGTCTGTTTTGGTAAAAATGATATTGGAGTCTGATAGGTAGTTCCTGTATCTACCCAAAAACTTGCTCAAGGCGCTTGAACATTGAGAAACTCTTTTTGGCGACAGGTTTTGAAGTTTATGAATTATGAGACCCATTGATGTATGCTTGATCAACAGCCTTTCCTTATGTTTTGATAGTCACATGATATGATGTCATCTTATGTCGGGATCCTGACAAAAACTCACTTTCTATTTCTTAATTAAAGGCGAGTCGTCATGATCGAAGCAGGTCTGGGGCTGTATATGGAAGTACGAGCTCTTACTCAATTACTGCGCGCGGGGGCGCTCTCCATTGATATGAAATTGAGGGAGGGCGCAAGCGTTCAGTAACTTGGTGAGAGTTTGTATGTCCATGTATAGCCACAGGCCTGCTTTGTTCATGAGGATGCTGAAATTGTCCATGCATTTTCTCCAATGAAAGCTTACACATTTTAGCTCTCAAATCCAGATAAATAGCTACATTAAAATAAATACTTTTGGGTCAAAACGACCCGAAATTAAGGTAATGCACCTAAAAGCTTAATTATAGGATGATCAGAATTGATGTGGGTGTGCTTTAAAATTATTTTACAAATCTGCCTTAAAACTCTCCTTTCCAACAGTTACCCTGGAGACACCTGGGAGCAGCTCTGATTGGTTGCTTCTGAACATCGATCAGAGAGGAATCTACAGAGTCAACTACGACGATCAGAACTGGAAGTTGATCAAAGCTCAGCTGGAATCAAATCACAAGGTGAGATTCCAAAACAACACCCCCCCCCCACCTCAATTCCAGTTGTCTCTTTCTGACTGTTACCGGCAGTTTTCTTTTTCAGTTCCCACCTAATTCTGACTTGAATGTATCCCTGGCTGATTATTGCTGGAGGTCAAATCTTTCGTAAACAGAAAGTGACCGGGGCTTATTACATGTAGGTCATGGGAAATTGTCCAATCAGCATACATGTCACCCATCCCAGCGCCTCTGCGACTGAGCGCATTTCCCTTATGGTTGATATATATATTTTTTCTCCATTCTTTTGAAGGCAATATCCACAGCTAGTCGAGCAGCCCTGATCAGTGATGCCTTCAGCTTGGCCGAAGCCTCTGAGATCAGTCAAAGTAGAGCCTTTGACATGACCACTTACCTGAAGGAGGAGAGAGACTACGTGCCGTGGTATGCAGTAGACAGCGCCCTGAGTATCACCGAGAAGAACTTGCAACGGAAGGGGGCATTTGGCAACTTCCAGGTCAGACAAATTGCAACAATCCATCAACTCTTCGTTTTAATAATAATAATAATAATAATAATATAGGTATTTATAAAGCGCCTTTAACAAGGATCAAAGCACTGCACAACAACAGGGCACTGCAACATTCAGTATTTTCCTGCAAGGTATTTGGGGCAACGTTTCTGAAGTATGAGATCTACTCCTTTACATAGCACCAAGGTGCTGTGGCGCAATATGCAGCCAATCAAACCAGGAACACCGGGGCGAACCCCTTCTCTCTTCGATAAGTGTACTGGGTTATTTTACGTGTATTACACAACACACGGGGCCAACGGCTTTACGTCCCATCCGAAGGACGAAGCAATAATGGTAAAGTGTCTTGCTTAGGGACACAAGTGTCACGACCGGGACTCGAACCCACACTCTGCTGAGAAGGAAACACCAGAGCTTGAGTCCGGTGCTCTTATCCGCTCGGCCACGACACGAAAGAAAGTTTAATGTTAACTAATCTTCCCCAAGCTTGCGTAATCCTGAATCAGAGAGATTAAGTTTAAGTATTCTTTAGTAGAGGTTTAATTTGCCTCGGGGATTAAGATTATTATTGATGTTTTAACCCGTACATCGATGCGTGATAAAGTCCTTTGCTCTTCAAGGACACAAGTGTCGTGACTGACCAGGGTTCAGACTCACATTTTGTAAATTACAGAACTTGAGTCGATGACCATGAAACCGGTCAGCCACGACACCTCTGTAGTTCATTGAAACTAATCAGTATATCTCATTTCATTTCAATTCTGTTATTCATTTCAGAAATATATGAGGGGCCAGGTAACTCCAATGTACGAGTTCGTTGGATGGGAAAACACCGGGGATCATCTGACAAGGTTGGTAAGAGACTGTGCAAGTCTAGGCAGGTATCGGAAACGAGAAAAAACTAAAACGTAGACTATATTTTTGTCTTTGAAATCAAATCTTCTTTGAAAGTTCTATACTCAAAATTCTCAGAAATAAGAAGACTCTTACTTTGAACCATCCTCAGGATGAGTCGTGGAGGAGCGGTCAGTATGGCCTGTCGCTATGGGAACGAGGATTGCATCGAGACGTCTGTCAATTTCTACTCGCAGTGGATGACGAATCAAGACGAGATTCTGTAAGTATCACGTCATTAACACTTAAGGGTCCTGTCAATCAAAAGTCATCCAGGACAAGTAGTCGGATCTTGTTGGATTTCCATGGGACTGTATAGTCTTCTATGAGAGACATGGTTTTACTTTGCTGAAAGGGAGACAGTGCCCCGATGCACTAAAGACATGCCCTATGCCAATGCAACCTTGTACAAATGTGGCATACAAGAATGAACAGGCTGTTCTCTTTGTTAAGCATTGTATTCGGCTCAATGGGAGGTAAGTCGGAGCGTTCTGAGATTTCAGCATACCATTGCAGACCGGCCATGGCTCATGGCCGAGGTTCTGCGAATCCCGCTAAGAGCTTACTCGTATTTTTTCACACGGCAACATCAAAATTAATATCCCTGTACTAATTATGGGAACCTTTGTCAAGTCAGGGCTTCAATAATGCAACAATATTTTCAAAGGAAAACGCTTACTCAAGAAGCTCCAAAAATTTTCAGAATACTTTCATGGAGTGGTTAATGGACAATTTATATACTGGAACAGTTGTACTGAATTGCAAACCAGCCTACCATATATATAAAGCGGGTAGAATAAGAAACTCTAAACTAATCCTTTAAGGAAGTTATGATTTTTTTGGTTGTGCACTGATCTGTTTTTAACTGGTTTTCTTCTTCCACTCCAGTGTGCATCCAGACATGCAAGCTACAGCTTACTGCTCAGCCATCGCGGCAGGTGGACAGGACGAGTGGAACTTTGCGTTTGACGTCTTCAGAAACCCTAACACTCCATCGTCTGTCACATCCAGGCTGCTATCGGCCATGGCATGCAGTAAGAAACCATGGATACTTAACACGTAAGGATCAAAACTGTAACAAAATCTACACACAGAGAATGCGAGTCTTCAGACAGTAGATGTACTTCCCAGCTTTAGCAGTAGTCTGCTGGCCAAATGCCAGCTAAAACACCGAGGACCAGTCAAAATTCTCTCCAAGTGGTCCAGCTGGCTAGTTCAGAGTTGAAAATCATCCCTGTTTCATTTGAAATTATTGACTGGTAAAAAAAGGTGACGGACGTGTGAAATGGCAAGCTCACTGGTTTTGCTGGCTAGATGTTATTATGCTTAATAGCTACTTTTTGTGCTTAAGCACCTCTAAGAAGTTGGGCCCTTATTATTCCACCATAATTCTACTAAGCAAGATTTGTCTATGCTTAAAAAGCTTGCATACTCTCATGCAGCTCCATGAAACTCCGTTGTGACTCGGAAGTTTTTTTGTTTTTCAATCAGGTATCTGAGTTACATCCTTGACACAAGCATCATCCGAGCTCAGGATGCAGCGGACGTCATAACGGCGGTCGCTGGTAACCCCGTAGGGCTCCCTCTAGCTTGGGACTTTTTCAGGGCCAATTGGGATTTCTTCAGAGCAGGGTAGGTTTGCCGGTAGCGATGCTGCTTGATGTACACTGATGGAGAGAAATCTTTCACAAAGATCATCCAGAAGTTTATAATGCCAAGCCAACAACATTTTTTTTTTTTTCGATATAAGCTTTTAAAATCACGTCGTACTTTTAGTAAGTTACTTTGATTTTTTTTTTTTTACTTTATTTCTATCATTCTTCTCTGCAGGTATGGCGAGACTGTTTTCCTTCTTGATAGCATCATCAGCGGCATTACATCTTACTTTAATACACCCTTTGAGCTGGAGTCGGTAAGATTGTCCTGATGTGTGTATTGATGAAATTAATCGGACAGAAACTTTCTTGGAAGTCAACCCGAAATTTGAGTTTTTGGGTAGATTATGGAAGATTTAAAATGGGTATTGAAAATCAGCAGATTGAAATCTACATTCCATACAGACAAGTTAAATCATTGGAAAATAACCTATGCTCATGGCCCCAATGATTTCATAGAGCTGCTTTAACTAAGCTTAAAAAAGGAGCTAATCAAAATAAAGTTCTGTTTACCAGATTTGGGTTACCAGCCAAAATACCATTCCACATGTACCTCATGTGGCTGGTATCCTGCTCATTATTTGCTTAGCAGTGAAAAAGTTTTAAGCAGTACCCTTTGTCCCTCTTTGTCAGGGGAAGGGAAGTGTTGCACGGGAGGTGCATGTCTGATATGCAAACTACACGATTGATTGTCCACAACGAAAGAAAATGATGCTCCAAATTTGTTTTAGGCGTTTATAAACGTCCATGATAAGCTAGTTTGAAAAAATTTGGGAAAGTTCCATTAAAGGTTTTCCGAGTTTTGTCACAAAACTTGCAAACTATACACCCTTTTTACCAGTGGGTGTGTTAACATTGAATTACTTGGGTCATTCAACTTAATGGACAAGCGGTTAATCTACCTGGGGCAAGTCAGCAGCCCTACTGGTTTGTGCATGATCCAATTAGGTCCACTGTTTGGAAAAGGAATTTGGATATAACAGGTGTTAGTTGTCACATGAAAAGGATGTTTTATTCTAGCCTTTTTCTTTAAAGGAGCTTTCTCGTAATGCATATACATATCATCCATTATAGAGTGTTTAAATTCCATGGTAAAGCCACAAATATCTGTCTTCTGCGTTTGCAGTTGGAGAGGTTCATGGCGGATAATCCCGATCAAGGCACTGGGGCGAGAGCGTTTACTGAAGCCGTTGCGGTGGTCAAGGGCAACATCCGATGGATTGAACAGAACTATGACGATGTTGATCAATGGCTCCAGGCAGCTGTGTAAGTATGAAAATGTTCGGTATTTCACCTTTTGAACGCCTCTCATCTTTGTGAACTTCGGTCCAGTAGTGGCGTAGATGGAGATCGCCAACACATGGCTGGGTAGCTTAGTTTGTGGAGTGCCGGCACATTAATCCGGAGGCCGTTGGTTCAACTCCTGCTCTGGTCAATTTTTTTTTTTCAACCGCAAATTATTTAAAATTCACCCAGTCAGTTTCCTTTTTGGTTTATTACTTTGATATTTGATATAAAAAAGTTGTATCCCCTTAAGGTGATCCCCTGACTGCCGCTTCCCAGGTTGTATCGTAAACTTGAGTGTGATCCCTGGCTACACAACAGCTAATGGTTGCATGGACTCTCACTGGCACCCCGGAACAAAGATATTGACAAAATAGGGAGACCGCCAACCTTGGGCAAGATAGCTCAGTTGATTGACGAGCACCAGCACGTTAATCAGGAGGTCGTTTGGTTCGAATCCCACTCTAGTAAATTTTTCTTTGTTCAACCCAAAACAATATAAGTTATCACACAAGCCCGAGTGGAATACTGAAAAAAATAGCGCTTCTGCATCCCATATCCAGCAAGGCTGAAGGCCAAGTCGGATATGGGATGCAGACATTTGTCCCAACCCTTCACCATCAAGAATATCAATACGTTTCTGCACTCTGTCTAATAAAGATAAATGACAGGCAAAAGCTCCGACCCAAATGTGACAACAGTACTCCATTAGGGAACGTATATTTGTCCTTGAGCAAGATGCTTTACCATATTTGCTTCTCTTCACCCAGGAGTATAAATGGGTACCTGCGAGGGTAGAGGTTGATAATGTGTTTAAAAAAGCTTCAGAGCGCCACGGCAGCCCGAGGCTGTATACTCCCCAGGGAGCTGAGAAAGGAATTTTATTGGCCCAATGACCTGGGCACTAATGTAAAGCGCATTGACACGTTATAGTAAAATGCGCTATATAAGAGCTATATAGTTATTATTTGTTTCTACAGTTGTCTGATACAGGTAGAGAGTAGCATCAGGATATAAAAATTGCTAAAGGCAATTTAGAGCGAGACATAAATAGTTCATGAGGCATTGCATGGTGAGGTATCAATATATATAAATTCGGTTTGTAGTAACACAATGTGTATATCAACTTTTCTGTGTAGATTTGTTCTTTTGGAACTAGGTCTTGCTTGTTATTCTATTGCCGCGGAGTAGATATCGGAATTCGGGAGACCCATACTTCTCATTTTTAAATTGTTTTTTTTCCAGGACTGAGCCGAATGCCTGGATGGACATTCGTCTCCCACAAACCTTGTTCCCCGAGCACTACGACCTGATGGTCAGAACTGACCTGACCAACTTTGTCTTCAATGGCTCCATCAATATTCTCGTCCAGTGTGACATGAAGACTGACGTCATCTTGGTGCACTGTAAATCCCTTAACATCACCAAGGGTGCTACGACGTTGATGCACGCTAGCGGTGGCAAGGCCCCGACTATATCCAAAGAACCCTGGCTGTACATAGAGAATGACTTCCTCGTGGTGGAGCTGAATTCTTTCTTGACTCCTGGGGAGAAGTACAATTTGTATGTGGAGTTTGCCGGTCCACTAATTGAAGGCTTGTCTGGCTACTACCGAAGTTCGTACACCACAAAACTGGGGGAGGAAAGGTGAGAATTTTTACACAATTTATTCTTATATATATTTGTCTTTGCAAGATTCCGGCCGATTAAGATCTAGGGACACATACTGTCAATGAGATGGACACCAAGAAGCACACTACAACTGTAACTGGTTAACTATAAGTTGTAAGATTTGAGTGATTGCATTGTGTAGCATCGATATACATATATTTGGTTTGTGGTAACACCAATAGGTAATATGTACTGTGCTGTGTGGGATTTTTCTTATCGGAACTTTTGCTATTTTCCGTACATAGATTGGGAATCGGAAGGCTTGGAACAAGTTCAAAATAAGAACTGGTTCTAACGTTTAATCTACTGCCACGTAGTAGATTGGGACATGGTAGACTTAACCACTTTACGTCGGATGGCGTGAATATAGGCCAAAATTTTTCTGGATTGACTTTCGGCAGATGGTTTATTACGACCGGAATAACTTCGGAGCGCCCTTAATTCTCTGCTGGCAGCCAGACAGCTGGTGGAAATATCCACTTGGACTTCCAGTTGTGTAGCGTGCACAGGCATGTACCTACCGTGCTACACTTTGATTTCACCCGTTTCAAAGAGGGACACCGGGTACTGGAAAACATGCCTCATAATTTACCTTTTCAGAGGGGTTGTGTCACACCCGAGGGCGTCTCAATGCGCAAATTTTTCTTTCAACTGGTCCTGCTGGCTATGTCACTAAAAAAGTTAAGGGCAAACCCTGGACAAAATCTCAAAGAACAAATGTACACAGCAAAGTAGATACCTACACATGCAGGTGTAACCGCAAACTGAAAATACATTGATACCTCACCATGCGATGCCTTAAAACCCATAAATATGTTTATCATTGTTGTGACAAACAGATGGGTTGTTTTTTTTCAGACACTTGGCAAACACTTTCTTTGATCCCCTGTACGCCCGTCTTGCCTTCCCGTGTTTTGACGAACCCGACCTCAAAGCAACATTCACCATCACCCTTGAGCACCAGCCCGAGTACCACGCCCTCGCCAACACTCCCCAGAATGGAGACGATGAAGTACTCAGTGACGATTGGATCAGAGCATCGTTTGAAGAAACTGTCAAAATGTCAACATATCTCGTGTGTTACGTCATCAGTGATTTCAAGGCCAAGTTTACAACTACAAAAAATGGTGTTAAAGTGAGTAAAAGACCATTCCTGTAACTTCAACAAATGTTTAGTAAGGAATAAAAGAGTGGTGTCGAGGTCATTTTAACCGGCCGTTTAAAACCGGTAGGGTCATGAACATGCGATAAAGGGCTGAGTCGAAGGCGAGATCCTTTATCGTATGGCGACGACCCTGCAAGTCACTAAAAAAGCAAAACAATATTGGAAAATGTGTAAAACTTTTCAGTATGTTTTCAATTCCTGTCCATTTTGCGATGGGTCAAATTGCAGGCGATGCTCAACAATTGTGCATACACTCGCGTACTAACAGACTTTAGAGTAACAAACAGTAGGGCCTATGTATTGATTGCTTTATGGGTGCACTAGTGCCTGCGTAAGCTTGCGCGCGACGCCTTTGTTTAAAACACTTCTCACATAATGGCCGTTTGATCTCCTTTTACCAAGCAGAATGGAAAAATTCCTGGGTATTTACAAATATATATTCAAGATTAGTTCAATAAATTAACCTTGGTCATGTAAATTAGAGTGGTTTGTTTGTTTGTTTGTTTTTGGGGGTTTGGTTTTGTTGTAGCCGCGTCCTTCACAATTCAGCTTCTGAGCTGCGAGGAAGGATGGTTAGCCTCCCAAATTATCATTACCATTATTACTATTATAATTCCAGCTCGGCGTCTGGGCTCAGGAAGATTTCATCAACCAGACTGACTATGCAGTGGAGAAGGGAGCGGCCATCTTGGATTACTTTGATAACCTGTTCGGGTTGGACATCAAGTATCCATTGACTAAACTGGGTACGATTTCTATCCGATTTCAAAAGATATTCAATTGTAGTTGTCGCTGCTTCATTTTTCACAAACGTTTGTTGCATGGTCACTGTTGTCCCTGTTGCTGGCTTTGCATCGATTTTCACTTGTTGATTTCGGAAGGCATTTAGAGAAGTTAGTAGCTTTTTAATGCCCTCTGTGTTTACCATCAGAATCTACACACGTGCTTGCACCCTCATACTGTTTGCAACAGTCCATTATATACATTTATTTGGGTGGGTAAATATAATCTCTTTCAAATGATCTGAACCATCAGATAAGAGCTTTTAGACTAGAAAACAAAACAATTCTGACCCATCTAGCAATCTGGAAGCCATCTGGCACAGACATAAGTGATTTCAGTCAGGAGTGGCCAAGAGGCCCAAGGCCAAGAGATTTGTTTGCATTTGGGAATTACTGTGGAAAAATCTTCAATATCAGACAGCAATAACGTCGATGTCCTTTCCGTTGACCTGATGGGAATCACCATAAGCTCAATCAACAAGCCACCTCTTGAGCCTTTCGACCTGCCCGGCAGAGCTACTGACAGCAGGATGAATGTGGTCATCGGTGATTTCAACAGCCACATCACTACCTGGGGATATGGAGAAATTAACA
Organism: Pisaster brevispinus; assembly: GCA_023634235.1. NCBI lineage: Eukaryota > Metazoa > Echinodermata > Asteroidea > Forcipulatida > Asteriidae > Pisaster > Pisaster brevispinus. Next base: position 14,789,275 of record JAMKCF010000007.1, on the reverse strand, counting down.
AAAATGGTGAACTAGTTTGAGATGTGGGCAGATGCTTATCAGCTGTCCCTCATTCATGATGCTAAGCTTCCTCCCTCCTTCAACAGCACAAGGTGGAGACGTGGCTACAACCCTGACCTGATATTTTCATCTACAGGATTGCCAACCAGTGCGAGAAAGTCGTTTTAGACCCAATCCTTCACTCCCAGCACCGACCGATAGTGATGGGGCTTAAGGTTAATGCAGTCATTACACCACGAGCAGCACCTTTCCGACGTCGTTTTCAACCTGAGGAAGGCAAACTGGGAAAAGTTTGCTAAGGACCTTGACTCTTCCATCCAGGGCCTACCTGCCAGCCCCCAAAACTATGACACCTTTGTAGAGCTGACGAAGAAATCCTCAAGGAGTAACATCTCCAGAGGCTGCCGCACAAGCTACATTCAAGGCTTGACGGACCACTCCAAGGTATTGTATGAACACTACATCGAACACTTCCAGACGGACCCCTTTAGTGAGGAGACACTGGAATCTGGAGAAAATCTGACCAAGGAAATTGCTGAATCTAGAAGGAAGAAGTGGCAGGAATTCATTCAACCCACTGACATGACACATAGCAGCAGGAAGGCATGGAAAACGATCCGGATTCTGGGTAACAACTATACAAAGGCACAACCAAGATCTCAAGTCACTGCCAACCAAGTTGCCCACCAACTCCTAGTGAATAGCCGGGGAAACTCTGGCAATCACCCCAGAAGAGCCAAGCTTCCCAAGGTCCCAGATGCTCCAAGCTCTCAAGACGCCCCAGGCTTCACTAAACTGTTCACCATGAACGACCTGCTTGCTGCCATCAAAGCAATGAAAAACAACAAAGCTGCTGGACTTGATGACATCCTCTGCGAGCAGATAAAACACCAGGTGCCCTCAAGTGGCTCCTCAACATGTTCAACAAATGCTTGAGCGCCAATAACATCCCAAAGCTATGGAGGAAAGGCAAAGTTATTGCCCTGCTGAAGCCTGGCAAAGACCAAGCCAGTCCAAAGAGCTACAGACCTATCTCCCTACTGTGCCATACATAGTAAGCTATTCGAGCCGCTTATCCTCAACCGCATCGCCCCTTTCATGGATGAACATCTTATCCCGGAACAAGCAGGGTTTAGGCCAGGAAAGTCCTGCAACTCCTAAACCTCACCCAGTTCATTGAGGATGGCTATGAGGTATAAGCTAATCACCGGAGCCGCTTTTGTTGACCTCTCTGCTGCCTACGACACCGTGAACCACAGAATCCTCACCAAGAAGATCTTTGAGCTGACAAAGGAAGTAAGACCGACTGGACTCATCCAGACATTGCTGTCCAACCGGCAATTTGTTGTGGTCCTCAACGGCAATCGCAGCAGATGGCGCAGACAGAAAAGTGGCCTTCCACAAGGAAGTGTGCTTGCACCACTGCTCTTTAACGTGTACACGAACGACCAACCGATCCATCCAAATACCAGGAGCTTCCTCTACGCTGATGATCTCTGCATCGCCACCCAGAACCAGTCTTTCGTGAAGTTGGAGGAGTCCCTCAGTGGTGCCCTGGTCGGACTCATCCCATACTACGCGACCAACCACCTGAGAGCTAACCCTAAAAAAACTGAGATAAGTGCATTCCACCTCAAGAACAGGGATGCTAACCATCAACTAAGGATCAGCTGGTATGGGAAAAGGCTGAAGCACATTCACAACCCAGTCTACCTAGGCGTCACACTGGAACCACATTGCCAACACAAAGGCAAAAGTTGGAGCCCGCAATAGCATCCTCAAGAAGCTTGCCAACACCAACTGGGGGACAGATGCCAGAACAATCAGGACAACAGCCCTTGCGCTGTGCTTCTCTGCTGCGGAGTATGCATCACCAGTATGGACTAGATCGGCCCATGCGCCCAAGATTGACCCAGCTCTTAATTCATCCTGCAGGGCAATCACTGGTTGCCTTAGGCCAACTAAAGTTGAAGACCTCTACCTGCTTTGCGGTATTGCCCCACCACACGTCAGAAGGTTGGTCTTGTCACAGAAAGAAAAGGACAAACAAGAAAACAATCCACTCCACCCACTCTTCCAACAACAGCCAGTGGGCAAGCGGCTCAAGTCCAGACACAACTTCCTGAACGCTGTAGAGCCCTCACAACCAAAAGATGACCTTGTGGTCCAACCACCTCCAGACCACTCAACATAAACTCTCGCTCAGCCCGAAGGAATCCCCCGCATCCCTGCTCCAGTGAGACTTGGCCTTTTTGGCTAAGCCTCAATCGCCTAAGAACTGGTTACAGTCGATGCAGAGTCCAAATGCAGAGTGGGGGTTCGGAGATTAATAACAAACAGCAAGTGAATGCGGCCAGGAACAGACAATGGAACACCTGCTAGTCTGCCCACTCCTGCCAGAGCCATGCATCCAAAATGACCTTGAAGCCATGAACTGCCATGCCAGAGCCTGTGTGGAGCAATGGACAGGACTTGTGTAGTGACTCGATAAGAAGAAGAAGAATTGGGAATTCTTAAATGGGCTGTCATTGATGGAGTTTTGTTATTTAGACAAATGATCAATTCATGGTAATTTGATATTTCCCATGCTATTCGGCTAGATCTCAGTAGGGAACTTTGAATTTCAAAAAAGATTTTTCAAGCGTCAATTTTGTTGTGGCGTAAACAACATTTGTTTACACGTGGCCTTTTGAAACTTTTCTGATGGCTTCACCAAGTGTCTTTGAGCTTCTTGTTTATATATTGGGTCTTTTTAAATTAAATAACTGTTTGTGCTGATAAATAATAAAGACAAAAACATATCCTTAAGTCTCACCCGTAGGCAAGAACTAGTTCAGCTTCTTAAAGATTATTATTTTTATTTTATTTAATTTTCTCAAGACATGATTGCCTTGCCTGCTTTTTCCGCTGGAGCCATGGAAAACTGGGGTCTAATCACGTATCGGGAAAACACCCTCTTGTATGAAGAGGGCGTGTCAACTGCTAGTCGGCAACAGCGAGTCTGTACTATTATTGCTCACGAGCTAGCACATCAGGTGAGTGTCAAAGGACGTACAACATAATAAATGATAACAATGGCTTCTTATATAGCGCTCATATCCGTCACTCAGTGACGCTCAAGGCACTTCATTATTAAGTATTTTCCTGCAAGGTATGTGGGGCTTCATTTGAAGTAAGAGACCTGCTCCTTTACATAGCACCATGTATTGGTTTACAAAATGATGTGGCGCAATATGCAGCCAATCAAACCAGATAAGTGCACTGGCCTGGGTTCTTTTACGTGCATTACACAACACGTGGCCAACGGCTTTACGTCCCATCCGAAGGACGAAGCAATAATGGTTATGTGTCTTGCTTAAGGACACAAGTGTCACGACCGGGACTCGAGCCCACACTCTGCTGAGTCGGAAACACCAGAGCTTGAGTTCAGGTGCTCTTATCCGCTCGGCCACGACACGCCACAAACAACATCCCCTTTGGCTTGGGCTTCGTCTGCTTGCTTGAGGGCCTGTGCTGGAAACCCTCCCTATAACCAGAATCACCGGTAGGCATGTGGCTCTCGATCACTCAGGATATGGTTCTGTTTTTGTTTTGTTTTTTCCTCGTTAAATTGATCATGAACAATTTCCACTCTTTTCAGTGGTTTGGTAATCTTGTTACGATGAAGTGGTGGGACCAACTCTGGTTGAATGAAGGATTTGCAAGCTATTATGAGTACGTCGGCACGGTTGAAGTTGAACCTGACTGGGCAATGGTAAGACAAACAAACCAAGAATGTTTTCTCCTCACTTCTGGTTTCCTTAGACTTCAGTGGCAAGGCCGTACACGTACGATCTATTTTATGTATTCCAAAAGCGACATTATCGTACGATCTATTTTATTTACTCAAACAGTGCCATGAATCGTACATGTAAGACCCATAATGTACATGTTATCACAAGAGGACATTATCACTCAAGAAAAACTTTTGACTTTGGGATGTACCCGGGCAACACAAATCAGCAAGTTTTTTTTTTTATACAGAATTTCGAAAAAACCTCAAAAAGCTGGGCACTTAAGTTTCAAAATGCAAAAGAAAAATAGAGTACTGACAGAGTTGGATTAAAAAATATTTTTAAAACTAATACTTTTTATTTTGGTTTTCAAATTTCACGCCATGCGTTTTCTGTTTTTGTTCAATTGTTTTGGGGGTAATTGTGTTTAAAAAAAATAAATAAATTATATTCCTTCCCCCTGAAGCCTTTTTATTTCTTAATTTGTTAAAACTGTCGGACCCGCCACAACTCAAGAAGTACATGGTGGTAATGTAACTGCAACCCTTTCTAGTAAATTTAATTGATTTATTTTATTTTTTGCGTCGTCGTGAAGTGGGAGAAGTTTTTGGCCTATGATTTAGCCAGCGCAATGGACATTGATGACAAGGTAACATCCCGACCTATCGTTTCTCCGGCATCGACACCAGAGGAGATCGAAGCCATGTTTGACACCATCACATACCAAAAGGTAATTTTAAAACAAAAATAATAATAATTATGTAGGATTTGAAACTTTGCATGGGGGAAGTATAACTAAGTAAGGCTTGCGGTAACACCATGTAGTGTAGGTTCTTTTCAGAACCTACACTACTCAAAAGAGATTTCCACATGGTTTTACCGCAAGCCTTACTTAATAATAATAATGATGAATTTTGCACCAGGGGAATGTGGGCAGGTATAAGCAGTTCGTATGCCACCCAGTAACTTGCCCCTTGCTTTGTGTCAATTGTTTCTGTTGACCAAAGAAGTACAACCTGGCTGGAGGAGGGGGGGGGGTGTAGTCAGGCAGGGTTAAACTCCCCCTCTCCTCATATTCGAGCAAATCAGTGGGGAATATACGGGTGGGTCAATTCGGTTGATTGATCAAGTGATAGATTGATTGGGGTGTCGATGATTAGACACGCACCTCAGCTTTACATGCAAGTTAGGGACCCTGTCAAAATTAGTCCGGGACTAACCAACGGATAAGTACTGTCCAGGCAGGGTTTCTCCACCCACCGTTACTTCACCTTGTTTGATATTGGGTGTCGGAGAAAACATGGGAGAAGTTTACAGTGCCTGGGGATTTCATTTGTTTACAAACCGCAAAGACTTGGATCGCTATCTACTGGAAATACAAGCAGGGGGTCTCTATATGTCTCACTAAAAAAGTCACACTACACATCTTAGTTAAATACAGTGACCTCCAAACTTTGCAGATTGCTCCAAAACCGCTAGTTTATACTACACTTAATCAGCCAGTCAAACCGCAAAGCAGGGTGCATTGGCACAGGGCATGTCTTTAGTGCATCAGAGAACTGTGTGCCTTTCAGCACGCAAAACCATATCGCTGATAGAAATACAGTCCGATGGAAACCCAACAAGAAACTAACGTCGGAGATTTGTTATCCGACTACCTGCCCTGGATTAATTTTGGCAAGACCCTTTAGGCAGACAGCATCCCCATGTGCCATCTGTGCAAGGGGGGTCTATACACAACCTCGTTTCATAATTAACCCCTTGCCTCGAATCTCTTTCTTCTCAGGGTGCATCTGTTATTCGGATGATGAATAACTTCCTTGGTAATAGCACGTTTGCAAAAGGAATTAAGGTAAATGAAAAAAATTACAATAAACTGTGAAATATTTCAATGCATTTCTTTCATGCAAAATCTGGTTGTTCCGTTTCGACTCGGCTTTGTCTCGCGACAGGGAATAGTCCGCGTTTCACCGTGTGATTATTTTCTGCGATAATGCACTCAAATGCATCCAATATTTGTATAATATGCACAGGTGCCAATTACAAGGTTTTGAAACCAACCGTTGGGTTTGAAATTTATGTATATATATATTATCAACAGTATTATGTTTATTATTAATTTATACTGCTGCATTAATTAGAGAGGTAATTATCTTAACTATCAATTTATAAACCAACGGCAACATAGGGCAACATAGGGCTAGATAGCTCAGTTGGTAGAGCCGGCACGTTAAACCGGAAGGCGTTGCTTCAAATTCTGCTCTAAACAATATTTCTTTGTTTAACCTCAAATTGTATAAATATTTACCCAGTCAGTTTCCCTTGTGGTTTGTAACTTGATATTTTAGATTATAAAAGTCACATCCCCTTTTAGGTGACCTCTCTCCACTGCTACCTCCCAGGTTGTATCGTAAACTTGGGTGTGATCCCCGGCTACACGGCAGCTAAAAGTTGCATGACTTCCTCCGACTGGCCCCTCCGAACAAAGATATTGTCAAAACAGGGAGACTGCCAACATAGGGCTGGATAGCTCAGTTGGTAGAGCACTGGCGCGTTCAACCGGAGCTTGTAGGTTCAAGTTCCGCTCTAGTCAGTTTTTCTTTGTTCAACCCCAAATTAATAGATACTTATCTTAGTTCACATTTCCATTGATTTGTTTACACAATCCTTTAGACCTATTTAGAAGCCAGACAGTACGACTCGGCAGAGAACAGTGACCTATGGTTCCACTTACAAGCGGTAAGAATCCCCACCCTATGATTTCAATATTCCTCCCGTATCCCAGAGACTTGAGAAGTTGACCCTCAACTTTGGGCAAGTCACTCCTTAATAGTTCAAACAGGTTCCAGGACTGGCTCCCACCTACTAGATAGGAATAATGGCTAAAGAAATGCAAATCACTTAACCATTTTTTAAATGCAGAGCTAACAGGTAAAAGAACAGTTGTATTCCTAGGTTTAGCTAAAATGTTGAAACAGCAGCCATGATCATTTAGACTGGGGCTTATGTAAGGTTTTATCCTGCCCGGTATTGTCCTTTTTTCTGATCCCTTTTTTAATTGATTGAGATTTGTCACGTCATGTTTGTCTCCAAGAAGAAAAAAGAATTCACCTGTGAATTTTTCACGTAATTTTCTGTGGGATGGTGTTTGTCGAGCCAGTGCAAAATCGTCGTATCTCATAAACGACTGCAAGATCGGACCTACTTCCACTCAACCGAAAAAAAGGTCGAAGTAAAGGTCATGACCTGAGTTGACTTTTTCCCAATGTTTCTCTTGCTAACATAGTATCTGTGTTTCTGAAACAAAACAAAATTGATGTTTTATAGCATTTTTTATGACACTATTACAGGGGGGGGGGATGCTTCAAAGTATCAACAAAACATGGTTGGCATATGGTATGATTACACGGAAATGAACGATGTCTAAAGGGTTAAAATGACACGTTGCTTTCCGATTGGGCGATAAAAAAAGTGTTGTTGTGAAATGAATACGGCTGGAAAGATATTTTTAAAGTATAACATAATGATCCACAGAAATGTACCTTGAAATTGTGTGGTTTTCCATTTACTTTTTTTAAACTAGCACAGTCCGCCATTTTGTAGAACCATTTTTTTACTCCAGCAATAAGGAAAAAAACTGTTTAAAACCGCAATATGCTGTTCTTTTCCCATTTTCTCCATAGGCAGCAGATGATGATGGCATTGATTTTGGGGCTGGCCTTACCTTAGAAACCATCATGAAACCATGGGTGCGTCAGATGGGTTTCCCCGTCGTCACGGTGACAAGGCGCTACGCTGGTGATGACAAGATCACGGCCACTGCCTCCCAGAAGAGATTCCTCATAGACCCAGCCTTAGATACCTCCTCCTCAAAATATATTGATTTTGGGTGAGCTCAGTTGGTTTTGGGTTTATTTGATCTTTTTTTAAATTTTTTTTATGACAAGCTGTTGCAACCTATACTACTTACCAACCAAAATGACCCATTGTATTACCAAAACTTTTAGACCATAAGCTGCAGCTTATGATTTGACTTTTCAGGCCTTTAGCTTTTTATTTCGGTCGGCTTAAACACCAACATGTAAAGTCTTGGCAATTATGACCATAAAATCAGATGCTACAGATCTTCGACTCCAATGTGTTCATCAAATTTCTAGGTCACAAAGTTCATTTAATTTTGGGCTTGTCTGGGGTTTTTTTTTCTGATAAGTTGACGAGTGTGAACATTGTTTTTGCCCCACCCAGCGAACTACAGAGGGAAGGTTTTTCACTCACCCATTGCTAATTCAAAACCATGTCTTCAGTGCACATGATGTAAAAAATATGGCACATTCGGATGCACATCCCGGGTGCTTAATTATGGACTGACCTCTGAAAAAGTTTTCAGAGATTTTCCGGTGCTACGTCTTATATTTGGGAAATTACAGTATTGCGAGAAGTAGTAATGGACTGTGTAAGTCTCACGCGAATCTAAAAATTTGAAAAAAACTCAAACGAAGACTATAGTTTTCTATGAAATCAAATCTACTTTTAAAGATGTTTTTCTGTCAAATTCTTGTGAAAGTAATTATTATATTGATAATAAGATAGATACCTCGTTTAAACCTGAGTGCAAAATATATATATAGCGACAAAAATATCAATTTTTGTGTACATGTTATTGAAAACAGATACCAGTGGTACGTGCCTCTAACGTTCGTTACATCAGCAAGCGCTTCCCTCACCACACCGGACTATCGGTGGATGTTGCCCATGGAAGATGGTAAGATATTTGGATTGAATTCCTGTTGGCCAATGAAATCCTGTTTGAAAAGGCAGTTTATATCGTACACACTGACATTGGTTACATTCTCAAGCTTTTATGGCCCCAGAACTGTCAATATTTAAAGATGCTAGGTCCAACTTTTTGTCGATTTCACCCCAAAATTTTGATTTAAATTTTAAATGACTATTTTTAACAACTGAAAAAAAAATACCAGCTTTCATTTAAAGGCAAAGTATACCTTTGGTTTCTGGAACCGTTCTTCAAACCTGTGAAAATTTCATTTCAAAAGGTGGTAGCATTTTTGAGATATCTGCGAAAACTTGAGGGGTTTTGTCCATGCAGGAAGAATAATCCGTAATTGAAATACACACTCTTAGAAAATTATCCTGCATGAAACATTTTTCGGATTGAAATATTTTTTGAATCCCTGTCTCTAAAATCACATTCCTTGAAAGGGAATTGTTTCTCAAATTGCGATACATTATCAACAGCTGCAGTGCCTGGGTCATGGTCGTGACACATGTGTCCTTAAGCTCGTAAAAAAAACCAGTGCACTTATCGTTAAGAAAAGGGATTTGCCCTGGTGTTTATTAACCCTCCTTGACACCATTGCTCACTTATTGAGTAACAGTTTTTTATTAAAAAGTCATTAGTCCGCCTTTTTCTTTTTCAAAAAATCTAAAAAATTCCAAGTTCTACAACTGCACCTAGCCAAATAGCATGCCAAATGTCTTATCACTACCCGGGGTTTGTTTTTAAAAATACAATCCAACATTGACCCTGCTCTCCAGGAATTCCCATAGGAATTGTACAGCAATTACTCAGCCTTGCTAAGTTGTGAAAAAAAAGGGTGTTATTCAAAGAATTGGTTGATTGAGCAGAAAGAGACATGTGGGCTCATCTCAAAATACAATTTGCTTGAATTTATTTTATTTAGTAAAAAGGGTCTATATCTAATGCTTTGGCTGATTTAAAAGTGACTGGGTGATTTAAAAGTGACTTGGTTCTTCACAGAAATGTATTACACGCTAAAATCAAACTGTTACTCAACAAGTAAGACAGGGTGAAATGGTGTGATTTTTTTTTGATGGTGTCACGCAGAGTTAATGTCACAATAGCAACAGTAAGTTATGAAAAATGTGGAGTGCTTCTTATGCATGGCTCTGTTATGGTTTCTTGCTATAGTGACGATAGAGAGAGACGATATTGGTGGTGATACTGACTGGCTCCTCATGAATATTGATCAGCAAGGTGTGTACCGTGTGAACTACGACGACGCAAACTGGAAACTTCTCGCCAGGCAACTCGTCAATGACCACCAGGTATAAATGAGAAGGTTCTCATGCTCTTTTTTCCTAGCATACTTTTGACCACACAACAAACTGTCCTTTCCTCCTCAGTAAAAAAAAAAAGTCTGTCAAACTTGAGCGAGCATTGCCCAATCAATTTTAAGGGAACTCAAAGCCAGAGTTTGGTATCAAATGAAAACTTAGGATTCTACTTTGCAAAACTGAAATGCATGTGAAAGCAGGAAGTGTCTTCATTTCCCCACCACCCCCCCCCCACCCCAATAGAGGGTTTCAGTCTCAATTTTGTGTCGTGTCTTGAACGGGCGGTTTAGAGCACCGGACTGAAGCACCGGTGTTTGTGATCAGCAGCAGGGCTCAAATTTAAGGTAAAAATCCACAAGACCCAAGGGCTTGTAGCTACTCTTTTTTACCGGACGAGAATCTATTTCACAAGACCAAAATCTTAATGAGAAAGAATTATCTTCAAAGTTTAACATGAAAACTGTTTCTGTTTGAACAAGCACTACACGAAGGTTTGTCTCATTTTTCTTATGGGTAAGTAGGCCTTTATTTTTATACTAAACAGTTAACATTTGAACATCATTTCTTTTCGCCAAGGATGTAACCTTATGAGGTGTTATTATTTAATTGAAAAACACAAGACACTCGGACTTGTCTGGTCCTGAGTTTACTGGCCCAAAGCTAAAATCACTGGCCTCGGGCCTGTGGTCCAGTGTCAAATTCAAGCCCTGCAGCAGAGTGTGGGTTCCAGTCCCGGTGGTTGCTCTTGTTTCCTTGAGCAAGATACTTTACCATAAATGTTCTGTCCTTCGGATGGGACATTAAGCCATGTGTCCAGGGTACTAGGATGGGTAGTGCAAGTAAAAGAATCCAGAACACTTATCTTGGAAGAGTAGGGGTTTACCCCGGTGTTTCTGGTTCACATGTCAAGCACCCTTTTCTACAGGTTTCCTCAGGCTTGCGAGGTAGTGATTAAGCTCACTTATGAGGCATCCTTGGTTTCATTACTAGAAATTTATATTACTAATAATAAAAGAAAGTAATTATTTCAGGACTACCAGACACAGATACAAGTACAAAGTTTCTATCAGGTCTGGAGTTTCAGAGAAGCCTCTCTTGCCCTTGTCTTGGAAAAGTAATAAAGGGGGTTAACCCTGGTGTTTCTGTTTCACATAGCAAGCACCCAAGCTTACAGGTTTCCTTAGGCTTGCGAGCTACAGGGGTTAAGTTTCACCTATGAGGCATCCTTGATTTCATAACCGGAAATGTAATATTAACAATAATAATAATACTAATAATAATGTCCCCTTTTGGCAGGTGATTTCGACAGCCACTCGTGCGTCTCTTCTCGGTGATGCATTCAACCTGGCCAGGGCCGGTGAGCTGAACCATGCCATCGTTCTGAAACTGACGTCATACCTGAAAGAAGAGAGAGAGTACGTTCCCTGGTACATGGTGGACACCAATGTAGATTACAGCTATGAGAACCTGGCCCTAACTGAAGCTAATGGTACATTTGAGGTAAGTTGAATGGATGCCAATTGAATGGGTTTTTTTTTACCACATGAGGGCGCTTTTAACAGCAAATTTCCTTGCATCTCAAGTACACCTTGATGACTCTGTGTATATTGTTATCTTGTATCAATGACCAAATTAACTATAAGATTATTAAAAACAACAATGAAAGAAACCCAGCTATATATAATTTGACTTGTTTTGAATCACATAAATTTGGTTTGTACACACCCTCCAGGCGGTCAAAAGTACTGCAAATTTACCAAAGTCACCTGACGTCTTCATCACAAAGAGCTCAGTTGCGCCATTTTGTTTTAGTCAATGTCCCTGTGTGTTATAATCGACCATACAGTGGCAGCGTGGGACGTTGCTGTAAATATACCTTATTCTGAGCTGCACTGTACCTGTCCATGCGGTACTTGTTGTGTCGTGCTGATGCAAGCATTTTGTACAATGGATAGTTTAATAAAAATTACAGCCTTCAAGTTTCATATAAACGGCTTAAAGTGAAGCTGTCAGAAGTAGTTAACCCTTCAGAGACCATTATTTGAGCCAGGTCCTTAGTCCTATAGTTACTGTTTATTGTAATAGTTACTATTTATTGTAATAGCAAGGTCTTTAGTGTGTTTAACTTTTGCCCATTTCTTTATTTAATTATTTGGTTGCTCCTTTATTTAGAATATTATTTTTTACTAACTGTATATTTTCTTCACTCTTGAAATGGTTCTTCTTCTATTTTCCTCCTTCTTTGGATTCCTTTATATTTTTTGTAGTTCCATGTGTTTTCTTAGGGGTTCATGGAATTCCTGTTTATGTTTACCAGTTGTTTTATATCTTTGGGTATGTTTATTGGCTGCTTGTTTTACTTCTTTTAATCTATAAATGCTTTTTCACTATTATTTTATTTTTACAAGTAGTTCAAATCTTGTGGCTGTTTTGCAGCAGCTATAGTCATTTCGGTACAAGCCGCTTAATAATGGCTGCTATGGTGAGGGTTAAGTGCATTTATGTACAGCAACTTTTGACATAACCCAACCCAGGAGACATCATGTAAATATGTCATTAAAAGTGTTAAAATGCTAAAAGTGTTTTTGTTTTTTTCTCAAATAGTGGCATACCTTTTGCAGTAAATTTATTGCTCAGTTGAGAAGTTTTGCTGGTAAAGTCTTCGAAACAATTTCTTTGTTTGGTTTTTGTACCACTTCTTTTGATATAACGGGTTGGGAACATTTAATTTCAGGCATATATGAGAGATCAGATTGGTCCAATGTACGAGTACATCGGCTGGGAGGATGAAGGTGACAACCTCAAGAAGTAGGTAGCCATGATGACGTGGGAGTGAAAGTCTATTTTTACTTGAATACTTTCCTTGGAAATTCCTGGGAACGTTTCAGTTGGACTTAAACATCCCGGAAAAACCCCAGCGAGACTACCCGTAACAGCTCGCCCCCCTCAAGAATAGAGTCAGGCATTTGATATGTCAGGATTTTCTCAAACCTCCTTGAACCTTTTTGCAAGAAGCATTAAAGCAATCACCAAAGAGAGAAAGAAAAAGTCCAAATTGTGTCCTGGCATAGAGTTTTGCATTTCTCTGAGCTGCTCTTGAAAATAACAATCAAACTGCCTTTGCAAATATAATAAGTGCTGTTGAAAGTAAAAAGACAGTGTTTTTGAAAATAAATGAAAGTGCTTTTGAAAATAAAAGTTACTGCTTTTGAGAATAAAAATAACTGCTTTTGAAAATAAAAATAACTGCTTTTGAAAACAATTACTGCTTTTGAAAATAAGAATAACTGCTTTTGAAAACAGTAACTGCTTTTGAAAATAAAAATAACTGCTTTTGAAAACAATAACTGCTTTTGAAAATAAAAATAACTGCTTTTGAAAAGAAAAGTAACCGCCTTTGAGAAAAAAAAATTACTGCTTCAAATCAAAATAGATTCTCAAATGAGGCCATGTCAAGAACTCACCCCAAACGGGTAAGGGTTGCCTTGGGGCTCACTGATAATTGCTACCTGAGCTGCTTTTGAAAATAAAGTAGTGAGGGCACTAACATGCTTTCGTAAACCTGTCGTAATTCCTGTCTTTGGAGCACTTCGCTAAGGGACAAATTTCGTGCACTGCTCAATGGTTGAAAGTCACTTTCATTGAGTTTTCATTGAGTACCATTTATTTTGATTGCGTTACGTGTTATTAGCGTCTGTATTAGCTTGCGCGCTGACATGCGTATCTCTATGAATGCCGAATGCGCTTCAGCCGACCGGTTTACAGCTCCAGCTATGTCTTTATTAGCTTTTTAAACATGGTCTTGTGACCACCTTTCAACCAATAAGACTGTCTTGGGTATTTATGAGTGCTTGTTCTTATTGTGGCTTATCCTCCATTTTTCGTTTTGCGATAAGGTTGAGTCGAACCCGTATTGTCCGGATGGCATGCCAGTACCGCCTAGAGAACTGCACAATGACAGCTGTCAATCAGTATCAAGAATGGATGATGAATTCTTCATTTTAGTAAGTTCCTATACAGTATAAATCTTTCTGGGTTTGTTTTTTTCATTGAACAAGTGACGGTTTTCTAAATATTTACAGGTTTCTGTCAATCATTGACGTACATCGTTAAGGTGTGTACTGTTTCCGGTTGCGACACTAGTACTGATTCCCATCAGATCCAAAATACCATTGAACCTGGACGACTGCAGTGAAACATACCAGAGTTAACTGGTCTAGAATGTGCATTTTTTTTTTGTTCATTCTGTTGCTGTCCCGTCATTTTCCATCTGCAGTATACAGCCAGATCTGCAGTCTATCATATAGTTTTTGGAGTTATCATTACGTTTGTTCGTTCATTCTTTACTTAAAACATTTGACCATATTTCATATTATTATTTCGTATACAGTCTATCAAACTCTTTACAAGTCATCATTCTGGAATTTTTTGTTAATTCTGTTTCAATACTCGGTATGCAGCTCATTTATTCTGTTGCTGATTCCATCTCCTTCTCGCAGTATTCAGCCAGCCAGGCAGGTATATCTGCAGGTAACCAACCTAGCCAATGAAACATTTCACCCTTCTATTTTCTGCCGCAGTTTACTCCCAGATCTGCAGTCTACTGTACTCTGTACAGGTATCGCTGAAGGGGACCAGGGTAATTGGGATCACGCCTTTGAACTGTACACGAGTCCCATCACGGATTCTTCACTCAAGGTGGACCTCGAATCGGCTCTTGCCTGTAGTAGGGATAAAGCAACCCTGAGCAAGTATGTGCCCACTGTTTTTGTGTTTTTTTTATCCATTAGTAGTTTGCCTTTTTTTACATGTTGTGGCTGAGCCAGTCCTCATACACCCCAATGATTCAGCCATCAGAACTTGATTCTGATGCACTGGTTCACTCACTCACCCAAGCTCTTTATGGCCATATCCGAATTCATTGCAGGAAAGCTTCATTAAAGAATTCTGAGTTTTGGCCAAAAAAACTCATAAACTATTCATCCTTTTCACCCATAATAGGTGTGCTCACGTTGAATTACTTGGGTCATTAAACTTAATGAATGAGCAGTTAATCTGCCAGGGCCAGTCAGCAGCCCTACTGGCTGGTGCATGATCCAATTATGTCCACTGTTTGGAAAAGGAATTACATGGAGATAACAGGTGTGAGCTGTCAGACGAAAAGGATGTTTCATTTAAGCCTCTTTCTTTAATGGAGCTTTCCTGTAATGTTGGCGGCTATGGCTACGTTTGTTGCTAAGGATGTTTCTAAGGACATCCTATACTTCAACGCATGATGACGCGGAGATCCAGCCCTAGCTGCAGCGGTGGCGGCCATTTCGGACCTGGATAATGATTGCTAAAGATGCAACGCTAGAAAATCTGTTTAGACCTAAATAATAAGTATCATTAAATGAATGTTCATCAGTGTACCTGATGAGAATTTTCTGCTAATGTGAATGCTAGGTATTTGAACGAGATTCTGAACACCAGCGTCATCCATACAAATGACGGTGGGGATGTCCTTACTGCGGTGGCTGCCAAGCCTGCGGGGAGAGAACTGGCATGGGACTTCTACAGATCTAACTTTGAGTACTTCAGAACGGCGTAAGTTTGAAAGATGAAATGTGATTTTTTTTTGTTTTGCTCTGTTGACCCCTTGCATGAGGTGGAATGTACCTCTACCATTTCCGATATCTTGGGAGTTAGTTACTTTGTGTACAATTTTATTCCCCAAATGGCGGACAGGATAGGCGTGGTGTAAGTAATCAAGAAATGGGTCAATGGCCGGCGCAGACCTTTAACCCTTTCCTTACCATAGGCGACTTTAGTCGACTGCACTCATACCACCTCTTCCTTACCATTGGCGACTTTAGTCGACCAAGCTTGCACACAAAAAGGCACTCAAGCCTGAGTACAAAGGCCATTTGTAATAAAGTTGTAGTTTTGTCCATGTTCACCCTCCATACCCAAGCTTACCATCATTGGAAAGAGAGAGATCGGATCTTTCCAATGGTGGTAAAATAAAATAAGGTTGCTATTATGCAATCTCTTCAAATTGGAGTTGGAAGATCCGAAATGCCAAACACCTACGGAGCGCCATATGGTTGTTTACAAAAAAGTGTTTGGGATTACAGATTGCACTGAGAAAAGAAAGACCAAGAACTTTGACATTTATTAGACCAATCTCAATGAGTTTTATATTATATGAAAGGGAATTCAATAAGGAAGAACTTTTTTATTACTTGTTTTGCTGTAAAACAATATCTTCAAGAAGATAATGGAGTTTGTAAAAGTGACCTTTGAACGAAAGCTTTCTGTTGTGCAAGAATGTGTGCTTCACGCTTGAGTAGTCAAACAATGCGGTCACCAGCAGTTGTTTATGTCCAAACAATTCGGTAACGAAAGGGTTAAATCTGGGGGGCGGGGTATGCTTATATATTAAAGAGGGAAAATATTAATCTTTAATGTCATTTTGTACTACTGAAAGAGCATTGACTTTCACAATGACAGACTTACACCAGCGTTATTATTGAGCTGGTGCAAAGTGAACACAATGACATTAATATGAATGCAATGGTTAGGGATTAAATTCAATTTTGGCCATGGGAGGGGGGAGTGAGGTGGTAATGCTGGGGGGGGGGGACAAAGGAAAGTGAAGGGTAGGTGGTGTTTGCCATCACCGATAATCTGCCATGGTATGCTGTATTCTCGAAACTTGGCCCCCCATTGAGCCGAATGCAATGATAAACAATGGTGGCACCTGTCCATTCTTGCACTCCACTTTTATACAACAGCAGCACAAAGGTATTTAATCGGAAGTACACAATAATCTCTGGGGAAAAAAGGGAGATTACGAACATAAATTCCAGTACCTTCTGTCCCCTCTTTTTAACAAAGCATATACCACATTGGTGTAGGAGAAAAAAATGCCTGCCACTATCCAGTTTAGAAAAATGTGCTGGACATACACGTTCTAATGAAAATACCCTCCTCCTTTTAATTGTTAACTGAAATGTTTAAATAGCTTTGTAGAAGGTGGGGGGAAAGGAAGGGAAGGGATGGCGCAAACCCCCCTCCTAGCCCCATGTATTAAGCTTGTAATAATCATCCTTGGTTTCATTAATGTTTGTTTGTGCTTTAGATTTGGTGCCAGTGTGTACCGGTATTCGAACATCCTAAAGGGTGTCACGTCAGATTTTAACACCCAAGAAAAATTAGAAGAGGTAAGTTCAAGACACTTTCAAAGGCCTGGAATCGGCGGGTTGTGCATTAACCCCCAGAAAAAAAAAGGATGTTTTCTTTTACTTCTTGAACTAAAATAACACGGTCCTCCAATTTGTGTAGTCAATTAGTTTGTAAACAAAATAGTTAGTGGTCTGACGAAGGCTAAAGCGAGAAAGACTCTGCTAGGTTCAAAACATCAGGTCACCAACTATTTTTTTGCATTGATACCATAGGTCCTTTTGGTTGGCAAGTAATTTGCAACAGCTAATACTATTTTTCAATTAATTTGTGTAATAAGTACTTCCAGTTTGTTTGTTAATTTTCTGCCACAAAAATTCCTCCACATAGGGTTTTTGTTTTTGTTTTGTTTTTTTCATTTCTGTAATTTGTTGTTTCGGATAGTTCGTGATTGTCTTTAATTTAAATCTGTCTTCTGTGGCCAGTCAGAGCCGAGCAGTCACAAGCACACTGGACTGGAGCTCTGGTGTTTCTGATCAACTGAGTGTGGGTTCGAGTCCTGGTCTTGACAATTGTGTCCTTAGTTAAGACACTTAACCAATATATTATTTGTTTACTCTCTCTTTCTTACACCAATATATGTTGAATTGAATTTGTTATTATCTTGTAAATAATCAAATAGGTGGAGCAGTTTTTTGAGGACCACCCAGACCAAGACAGATGGAAAGAAGCATTTGAGGAGGCCCTAGCTACGATTAGGGCTAAAATCCGCTGGATGGACCAAAACCTTGACGAGGTCACGGAGTGGCTAGAATATGCTGGGTAACAACCCCGAGTGTGCTTAACCCTGTAGTCACTTGAGTCCCTAAAACCACCCAACCATGTACTCACTGAATCGCCCGAAAATTGCCCTTTCAGATCACAAAACTTCTTATCTCGGGTTTTACCTGAGCTAATTGTGCTTTTGAAACAAACTTAAGTGCTATTAGTTATTTTCTTTTTTGAAAGCTGTAATTCCTCTTTGATAGGGATGTTTATAAAGTTTGGCCAATGGTCATCTAGTGGTCCATAGTGGTCATTTCATGAATGTTAACATATGTTTCTTCCACTTTCTTTAGCCGACTCTATCACTTTCTTTAGATGACTCTCCCACCTTCTTTAATTAGCCGATTGCAGTCTACCAATTGGTCCATTGCTTCATTGGCTTGAGCAAAGATTTCGGCCAGTGGTCACCTATCGGTCAGCAGTGATCATTTTATGAATTTAAAAAAAGCGAATGTTGTTTTTTTGCATGTTAAATGAATTTCATTAAGCTAGGAATGTTCATAAAATTTGGCCAGTGGTCATTTGGCGTTCAGTAGTGGTCATTTCATGAATCTTTACGAAAATGCCCCTCCTTTTAATTGCTGATTGCAACCTAACTTGGTCCAATGCCCCATTTGGGGTCTGCACAGATTTTGGCCTGTGGGTGGTCACCTATCGGTCAGTAATGGTCATTTATAACAAAATGTCGTTTCCACATTGAAAATTTATTTTATATGGCTTTGTGAAGCACAGTTGCTCTAGTCGGAGTTCGTTTTGTCTTCATTCTCATCTGGGGGCTGGACGGTGATCAGTTCTGACCAGGCTTCACGACCCCCTCCCCCCGCCTTTCTCCTACACTACTCACTGCAATGGTACTGCCACTTTCAGCTCAGGGACATCGCACCCTGGCCGCTCTTTGATGTTATTCACTTAGCAAAATGTTACTTTCGAAAGTTTATCCATCTCTCTATATTTTTTACCAATGCAGCAATGATCCCTGGGAGAATATCCGCATTCCGAATACCGTCCTGCCCATCTCGTACGACCTGAAGGTCAGAACCGATCTGACAAACTTCAACTTCAACGGCTCCGTCCGCATCCTCGTCGAATGCTTTGAGAAGACCGATGTCATCATCCTGCACAGCAAGAAGTTGAACATCACCCAGGGGGCCACCACACTCATGCGAGAAGGCGGAGGGATGGTGCCCAGCTTTAAGAAAGAACCCTGGCTGTACGAGATGAATGAAGTGCTGGTGATTGAGCTGGACGCCATGCTAGACGTCGGGAGTAAATACTTCTTATACATTGAGTTTGCTGGACCGCTGCTCAACGACAGGCAGGGATATTACTGGAGTGTCTACACAGCTAAGTCTGGCGAGACAAGGTGATGGGGCAAAAACAGACCACACTTTTTTTTTTGTCTCACAAAGTAAGATATGCTACAATCCTGGCCAAAATGCTTGGGCCACGTGACAATAAACATACCCTCCTTGGTTCCTCGGCTCAATGTTGTTAACCCCAGCTGGAGTGCAGGGGGGCCTCAACGAGATATGGCCGGGATTGTAGATACAGGAACACATTCAGATTTCACTTGCTCATTTACCGTTGATAATTAAATTAACACGGAATTCTATCACAGTGGAACGTCCAATCATAATAATAATAATAATAGTGGCTTCTTTTATAGAGCTCAAATCTGTCACACAGTGACGCTCATCGCGCTTCAATGTAAACGGGATATTTACTTCTTTCCTTAAAGGGATGGTATACGTTCGGTAATGTGTCAATATTAAAGGCAATAAAAGTACAGCAGCTTGGCTAGTATAATGCATTTTGAGAAACTTTTCACTACGAAGTACTGCGGTTATGGAAAAATGTATCACTTTTTATCCCCAAAACTTTGAATCTGAGAAGCGTTACGGCCGTAACGCTTTCCAGATTGTGTATTCCTATAGGGAATATTCTTCCTGCGTGGAAATATTTGCTTCGGTTTTTCGGTGATATCTCAAAAATTGCGAGCACCGTTTGAAGTGAAATTTTCACAGGTTAGTTTTATTGTATTTACCTACCTTTTTAATAGGATTAAAACAATCAAACGGTTCCAAAAACCAAAGGTATACTTTGCCTTTAAACCATGTCAGCTCTCCTCAAATATGTACGCACCAAGGCTAAATCAGATGAACCATCTCTGCCCTCACAGGTATCCATTTTACCCATGGGTGATCTGAAGAGATACAATTATAGTTAAGTGTCTTGCTCGAGAACACAAAGGTCATGACCGGGATTCAAACCCACACCCTGGTGGCTTGGCCACCGTGACTTGAGTCCCATGCACCAAACCGCTCGGCCACGAAACGCCGCTGTGAACAATAAAGAGAAAACAAATTGCGGTGTATCAAGATTTTTGCAGAATCTATGATATTACCTCTGTTTTTTCAGTCTGCCCAATCAGGAATTGCTTAAAAGCAAAACTAGCACATTTTATTGTCAAACACCGAATTTGTGTGTGTCCCCTTGCATCGGAAGATGCTTGGTTTAAATATTCAAGAAGATATACCATTCAACTTTATTAATAAAGTAATAAACCACAAGGAAAACTGACTGGGTCAATTTATAAATATTTTTGGGTTGAGCAAAGAAAGAAAACTAGATTGAGACTCAAACCTGTCACAACTGGATTAATGTGCCGGCGCTCTACCAACTGAGCTATCTAGTCCTGAAGGCCCCTATTTGGTAAATTTTTCTTTTTTTCAACCCAAATTTATTCAACCTTTAAATGATATTTTTAATTGACATGGTTGGTCCCATCAATCTACTCGGTTCTTCCTACACCATGCATTGCTTCATATCTGATTTTTTTTATATCAATCATTGAAAATAGGTATTTGGCTAGCACATTCTTTGACCCACTGGATGCTCGTAAAGCCTTCCCGTGTTTCGACGAGCCGGCCATGAAAGCAACATTCAACATCACCCTGGAGCACGAGCCCAAGTTCCACGCCCTCGCCAACTCCCCCAAGACAGTAGAGGATGAAACACTCAGTGACGGGTGGATCAGAGCAATGTTTGAGGAAACCGTCAAAATGTCTTCGTATCTTGTGTGCTACGTCATCAGTGACTTCAAGGCCAAATACACTACCACTGAACATGGTGTTACAGTAAGTGACTCAAAGACAGCTTCCAACCGGTTCAGACAGGCGCTCTAGAGTTGTGCCAAACCAATTTATTGAATTAGGCACATGAAAAGTTTGACGTCTGAAATGGTTAGGAGCCACTGAACGTGCTGGAAATCGGAGTGTCTTTGGTTTCAGATGTCGATTTTGCCGAACCTAATGTAAATGTTATGTGAAGTTCGCCTATCTGAAACCAAACTTAGAGTCGCTCCTAATCTATTTATTTCGGGGTGACTCTGGAGCGCCTCTCTGAACTGGGTGTTAGCTTTATACCGTGCCTTGAATCAAGGCCTAGTTCATTGCCTTCAGGTTGGTTCAGTTGTGTCTTTTGATGTCTTGGACCTCAGTGACCCCTGGAATGGAGCCTACTAGAGCTTATTAACAAAAATAATAAAAAATAATGATAATAGTGATAATTGTAAAAGCTCTAACAGAAAACAAGCCATATTGTCATGTGCAACAGAAAAAGTTTGGACATGTGAACAAAAATTTAAACGCACATGTTTAGAACATAAGTTAAACATTGGCATACAAAGTCTACTGTTAAGTCTGTATGTCTCTCACCTTGCTTTTGACACTTATTTTTGCCATGAAGTTTAATCAGAAAAAACTGGGCCCAATTCTCAGTGACATATGCATAAGATTTTTTAAATTTGTATTCAAGTTACGCTGAAATCTTCACCTGACGTTTTTAAATCAATGAGGAGAACAACAAAGTAACCTTGTCCTTTCCTTTTTTATTCAAATATTTTTTTTTCAGTTTGGCGTCTGGGCTCAAGAAGATTTCATCAACCAAACTGACTATGCATTGGAGAAGGGAGCGGCCATGTTGGATTACTTTGATGATTTATATGGGCTGGACATCAAGTATCCAATGGCTAAAATGGGTAGGTTTCTTCTTTGTTTTTGTGAATAACAGATTTAAAAATACTTTGGTCCAAGGGTATAACACAAAAAGTAGAAAAGAACATCGAAAATAAGCGATTAGAAATTTTAGCAATGACTCTTACAGCCGACTGTCGTAACCTCAGTTGAATCGCGGACAAATTTTTCTTTTTCAAATCGCTCAGACATGATTGCTCTGCCGGACTTCACTGCGGGTGCCATGGAAAACTGGGGTCTTATCACGTACCGAGAAAGTGCCCTCTTGTATGAGGAAGGCGTGTCTTCTGAAAGTCAGAAACAGCGAGTCTGTACTATTGTCTCTCACGAGTTAGCACATCAGGTAAGTAAAGCATAAATAGCTACTTGAGCGAAACAAATGCTATTCAAACTTGTTTATAATGTGTTTGTTTACATTTAATTGTAATTTTGATATTTGTACACTTCAAAACTTTTCTTAACTTTTGATCAAAAGATTAGGCCCCAACCTCAAAGTTTTGAAAAACTTCTTACACTTCTGTCGTTGATGGCGTGTGCCAAAATGACATTACTTTGACTTCATGTGGGATGTTGATTTGTTATTGTATTAAAACCGCTATAGACGGCCCCCACAAATGGCGAAACATGAGTGATGACACTTTTTGTTTACAATTAGAATCTGTTTACTCTCATGTGAACTCGGTTTCCTTATGGATTGAACATATAATTAAATGATTTTTAACAAAGATCACTTGTTGCCATTTTTCGTTCGAGCTGATCTTTAAGTGCAACTCTATATTCCTTTGTTTCGTCATCTAATGCAGTGTTGTAGGTCTGGCATTGTGAAGTTATCCTCACATATGCAAAATTTTTAACATTTTTGCTGATTTTATAATATCCATTTCTGCTATTTTCTTGCTGTTACAAATGTTTTTTTAGAAACCAATTTTTTATATTCTAGAATTTACTGATTTACAATGTATTAAAATTAATGTTGTGTCCTGACATTGAAAGTAACTTACTGCATACTATGCTTTGTGTACAATTTGGTGTATCATATGCACATTATAATGTGCAGGCAAAATGTGTTTTTTTGCTGATTTTGTAGCCTTTCATTTCTGCTGTTTTCTTGCTGTTACAAATATTAAAAGATGCAGAAGTGATACCAGTGTATGCAGCAACAATTGCAAAAGTTGATCAATTCGTTAACTCTCTCCATGCAGTGGTTCGGTAATCTTGTGACCATGGAATGGTGGGACTACCTTTGGCTGAATGAAGGATTTGCGAGCTACGTCGAGTACGTCGGCACAGTTGAAGTGGAACCAGACTGGGGAATGGTAACACACAATCTCCTTTCAGTTATCTTTGATTTCAAATTAAACTTGTGTACTGTTAATCGTATAGTTTTTTAAACCTGAATTGTATATATATTTTTAATTATGTTATGTTCGCTATGTTCAGCCATTTGGAATAAACTCCTGCCACGATTCGTCAAACAACATCTTTGGAGAACTTCAAGAGGAAACTGAAATCTTGTTTGCTTCGCTAGTTGTTTCAATTGAAAAGCTGAACACTTGTTTTGTAGACGCACTTTGATCGGATTTCTGGATGAGAGTGCCATATTTGTCTTTAAAAAATATTATTTCAATTTTTGTATTTTTATAAATGAGACTTTACTTTTTTGACACTTTTTGTGGAATTTTTAAATACTATTCATTTGTTTTTAATAACTATATCGTGAATGCTCTTAAAAGGCCTGTGTCATCATGATCAAAGCAGGCCTCCTCTAGCTGTACATGGAATTATGAACTCTCAGCCAGTTACTGCACATGCACGCACTCTCCATAGATATGATACGGAGAGAGCGTGCGCTTGCAGTCACTGGATGAGAGTTCTTTACTCTATGTGACAGCCACAGGCCTGCTTTGATCATGACCAAACAGCCCATTTACTCCCAATGATGTCATTGCCTTCATTGCCAGTACATCCACTTCTTTACAAAAAGTTATACCTTCTTATTTAAATTTGGGGGTTTTGAACAAAGACAAATTGACTGGAGCGGGACTCGAACCAACAACCTCCGGATTAACGTACCAGCGCTCTACCAACTGAGCTATCCAGCCCTATGTTGGCCGTCTCCCTATTAGTCAATATCTTTGTTTGGGGGTATTGACTAATAGGGAGACCGCCAACATAGGGCTAGATAGCTCAGTTGGTAGAGCGCCGGTACGTTAATCTGGAGGCCTTTGGTTCAAGCCCCGCTCCATTCAATTTTTCTTTGTTCAAAACCCAAAAATGAAAAAAAAATTACCCAGTCAGTTTCCCTTGTGGTTTATTACTTTCTTATTTTAAAAACAGTGGGACAAATTCCTGGTTTATGATTTGCAACGAGCAATGACCTCAGACGCTCTCGTCACGTCCAGACCAGTCGTTGCCAAGTCGTTAACTGTCTCTGAAATCAACGCCATGTTTGATAGAATCACGTACAACAAGGGTTCATCCGTTCTACGTATGTTACAGCATTTCGTTGGTGAAGCAACATTCCTGAAAGGTCTTAAGGTAAGCATGAAAAGAAGTAAAGCTCTTTGAGCTCATTGATAATAGATATTTATAAATAGTCCAGACGGTTTAGGCAGTCCTATTGGTTGAAAGATGGTCACATGACCATGTACCTGGTATTAAACGGCGGATTAAGACATAGCAAGAGCAGATTAAAAAATAATACTAATACAAGGTTCTTATATAGCGCTTTATCACACCCTTAGGAGCATATCAAAGCACTCAGTATTTTATTCCTGCATTGTATGTGGAGCTACGTTTTGAAGTATGAGACCTTTCTTTATAGCACCATGTAATGGTATACAAGGGGCTGTGGCGCAATATATGAATCAGGCGGTAGGAGTACACAATAACCTCAGGAAAAGGGACATTACAGAAGGCATGTTTTCCATCACCTGGTATCCCTCTTGGTACAAGTGAAACGAAACGTAGCACTGTATGTAAATTTGGCGTGTATACATGCCATCTGACGTGAAGTGGTTAACGATTAGTGTACTGGGCATTAACATGCATTACACAACAGGACCAGCCAACAGTTCCATCCGGATGAAGTAATAATGGTTTAAGTGTCTAGCTCAAGGACATGCTTCAGGACACGGTTGTTGAGACCGCAGCACTATGAACCAACACTCTGCTGATCAGAAACACAAAATCTTGTGTCCAGTTCAATTGACCACTCGGCACGCCACAACACTACCGATGTCAAACTCTCTGATATTAATGTTTTTATTAAGTCATTTTTGTTGTGAAAAACATCAAATTCTAAGTAGCAGCTTTCAATGCAGAAGAGTCTGCAGGTTTATTGCCCAGCGGCGGCAATTTGTGCAGTATAGACATGATGGACAAGAAAAGATAAAAGAAAGTCAAGTTTTTTTTAATACACTCTTTTTTTGTGTCTCTCTTCTTTTTGCAGTACTATTTGACAGAGCAACAGTATGGCAATGCAGAAAATAGCGACCTTTGGTATAATCTTGATAAGGTGAGAGAATTTACTGTAATTAATTAACGTTTTATAATTGCTTTGGGTTTGAACAGGTAGTACTTAATAAGCAGACCAATTTGTAGTTCTAAAAAGAGCTATCCTATCCTAACCTGTTCAGAAAGTAGGCTCCCAAATTCCTAAATCTACAAGTTTTCAAGAACTAATCTACTCATTCTCAACAATGCATCCTTGTGGAGCATTCTTTTGTTCTTTCCTTTGTCCCTGCACTTCACAGTTTCCCGTAGACTTTGAAACACAAATTTTCTTGTGGAGCACCCCACAAGTCTTTAGAAATACCATGTGGGGATGGAGACTTTTTGTTTTTCTCCGTTTTTGTTTTGTCCTTGGTCTCCAAAGGTACCAAAAATGAGCACAGCAAAGTAGATACATACATATGGTGTTTACCACAAGCTGAATATACATTGATACCTCACCGTGCAATGCCTCAAAACCAATATGGGAACCATCTGTTTCATGAGTTCAGAGCAGAACTTTTGTCATTGTAAAGCCAAGCATTTTGTCACCTTGCTCGCAAACAAAAGTACCTAATTTATGGACTTTTCTTTCAGGCCATCAAAGAGGACGGTATTGATCTGGGCGAAGGTATCGGCATTGGGGACATCATGAGGACATGGACACGCCAAATGGGCTTCCCCGTAGTGACCGTGACCAGAAAGTATGGGGACGATGACACAATGACGATGACAGCCTCTCAAAAGAGGTTCCTCACTGACCCATCCTCAGATCCCTCATCTCCATTCCCAGACTTGGGGTGAGTTCAGTCTTCCAGCACACTAGTAACTATATTTCTGGTAATGAAACCAAGGATGCCTCCATATAAGTGAACTTAATCACTGTAGCTCACAAGCCTGAGGAAACCTGTAAAGAAGGGTGCTTGCTATGTGAACAAGAAACATCAGGGTTAACCCCTATCCTTCCATGATAAGTGTTCTGGGTTCTTCTGGTGCATTACCAACCCTAGTACACGGGACCTAGGGCTTAATGTCCCATCCAAAGGACAAAGCAATTCTGCTAAAGTATCTTGCCCAGTAAAGTGCCAAGACCGGGCCTCAAACCCAGACTCTGCTGATCAGAAACACCAGAGCTTGAGTCCGGTGCTCTTAACCACTCGGATATGACACACCATGCAGTTATTTTACTGATACTCGCCTTCTCCTTTTTCAGAGCCTTCGATCAGGTTCTTGAAAGGGATTTGTGTCTGGGAATATTATTTTGCCGCACCAGTCTCAAGCTCTGCTGTCGTTAAGAGTGTTATTTTTTGATATTTTTATCCCTGCACTTGCGTCCTTTTATAAGCAAGACACTTTTTTATAACTATAATTACTTCATCCTACATATTGGGCGTAAATCCTTAAGTCCTTTAGACTTTGCTAGTCTGGCACATTTGGACCCATTAAAGTGCGTTAGTTTCTTTCCTTCATGCATTAAAGAAATGTACTTGAAACCGAAGTGCTCCCAGAATGTTTTTTGTAATGTTTTTTGTAATTCACCTAATTATGATGTTTTTGGGGTTTTTTTTCTTCATTTTTTTCATATCTTTTCTAGATATGTGTGGCATGTACCACTTACTTACACAACTGAAGCCAATCCCGACTACGACACCCCTGCAATGAAATGGCTCCGTCCAGAGGACAAATCCAGTGAGTAAAACTTTTTTCAGACCTAGTCATTTGATGAAAGTAACTTTCAAAACGAGCAGACATTCACATTGATAATAATATTCTTTTAGCATGACATATGGTTCTCTCAATTTCATTAGTCTGTGGTTCTTAAAATTTATGTTACTATAATTATTGGGGGGCAGGAGGGGGTAAGGGGGGATAGGTAAACGTTGATGCATATTAAATGTAAATACAAAATATTGATAAACTTTGGACGTTTTGTAATCCTCATTCTTCTATCATTCTGTCAGTTACAATGACAGTAGCCGGTGCAGGTGGTGACAGCAGCTGGCTGCTGGCGAACGTTGATGCAAGAGGATTCTATCGAGTCAATTATGATGAGACAAACTGGGGATTGCTGGCCGCTCAGCTTGAAGCAAATCACAAGGTACGTATTTATTTTAGTTACTTTGTAACCCTTTCAGTCTAAACCGCGACTTCAGTCAAGTTGTGCACTATACCATGCTTGAGCCCCAATGGTGACTTTAGTCGACTGTGCACTATACCCTGCTTGAGCCCCATCCGTGTTGACTTTAGTCGATTGTGCACTATACCATGCTTGAGCCCCGATGGCGACTCTAGTCGACTGTGCACTATTCCCTGCTTGAGCCCCAATGGTGACTTTAGTCAACTGTGCATTATACCCTGCTTGAGCCCCAATGGCGACTTTAGTCAACTGTGCACTATACCCTGCTTGAGCCCCAATGGCGACTTTAGTCAACTGTGCACTATACCCTGCTTGAGCCCCAATGGGGACTTTAGTCAACTGTGCATTATACCCTACTTGAGCCCCAATGGTGACTTTAGTCAACTGTGCACTATACCCTGCTTGAGCCCCAATGGTGACTTTAGTTGATTGTGCACTATACCCTGCTTGAGCCCCGATGGCGACTCTAGTCGACTGTGCGCTAATGCATTTGAATATTTTTCACAACAAACACGACAAAAAAAACCATGAAAACTCTTCCACCCCACACTTTGAAAACTGTACCAAAAAAAAAATCTAAATAATGTGGATGACTTCATGGAGACACAAACCTAGTCCGTCGTGAGAAGACCTTACCTCGTTTGGTCGAGCGAGCAGAAATGATTGTTTCCCCTGAGACTCAAGCATCCAAAAGTCAATGTACACCATTTCCTATTCATCCTGTTACTGGGGGCGCTAATTGTGCTGTTGGGTGTGTCGTAAATAAATAGAATTAAATAAATAAAAATTACAATTTTGTTTTCCTCTCTCTCTATCTCTGCTGTAGTTGATTTCCACAGCTAGTCGTACAGCTCTTATCAGTGACGCCTTCAGCCTGGCCAGAGCCGGTGAGCTCAGCCAAGCTAGAGCTCTTGATCTGACAGCCTACCTGGTTGAGGAGAGAGAGTACGTCCCTTGGTATACAGTCGACAGTGTCTTGGGTTACATCAATGATAACTTGGCTCTTACCGATGCTAACAGCAACTTCCAGGTAGGAGGAATAAAAAAAACGGTCTATGTACAGGGGACTGTTAACAATATTCTGGATTGCTATTAAAGGATGTTTGAAAAATACATGCTGACAAAATTTTACTTGCGTAAAACTCACATCATCTGCCCCTTTATAAATTTCATGAGGATTAAATGAATAATTCATATAGGAGATCTAATAACATGCAGACAGGCAGACAGACAAACAGACCAATGACAAACAATTTGTAAATTATGTAGAAATTACTATTACAGCTCTGTGGTCTACCCTAGGTCTTACACATCCTCCAAACCTCTGTGCTTCTTTCCAATCATAGAGGAATTACGGTTCTAACTAACACAGTTCAGTGAGCACACACTTTCCCACCCACCTGTACTAGGACCTAGTTTCAACTTTTTCTGCCTCCGGACATCATAGAGCATTCCATTGTACCTAAATACAGGAGCAATTTTGTGCAAGGACCAATGGTTAACTAATGGTTACGTATACGCAGGCCATGCACACTGAAGTTGAAGTGCGAACGACTCTAGTCGTGTCATGTCAACACGACCATCAAATAATGTTGGATCAATATACATAATTTTTCTAATAACTGGTCCTCTCTGCACAGTGCTGTGAAAACGGCTATTGATAACCAGTGACGCGACCATGCACGGTAGGCTGGTTCCAAATAGTGGACTAGCGTATTCCAATTGTTGTCGACTAGACAGAGTTTGGACTAACTTAGTTAAACTATGGTCATTTTGCACGAATGTGACCCAGACAAAAGCAGCACTGTCCATACAGGTAGCCATATACTTCTTGGTGAAGAGATGCCATTTGTAGTGTAAATGTCTTGCTCACGGACACAACAAGTGTCTTGACCAGGATTGAAACCCACTCCCTGGTGACCAGAACCTGAGTCCACTGCAATAGACCTCTCGACCATTACATGCTAATATTGATAACTTGTTTGAAAATGTATGATTGGGTTTTTTTTTCTTCTGTAGAACTACATGAAGAAACAGGTCACCCCAATGTATGAATTCATTGGCTGGGAAAATGAAGGGGACCATCTGAAAAAGTAGGTAACCCAGTTATCAAAAGTAACATCAATATTTTGCTAGCTGTATAAAGCAATACTCCTACAGCCGTAGTGTAGGTTTTTTTAATGCTTTTTGTGGGAGGAGGGGGGGGTCAGTTATTACTGGAGTAAAGTGTATGATGCCAAAAACTTTGATTCTGCTTATAATACTTTTCTCGCTATTTCTCCTCTTCCTTCAATAAAAACTTCCCTTTCACTCTTAAGACTGTTGGTAAAGGTACCAAAAACCAGCCTTGGATCACTCAAATCATAATCAATTCTTGTCTTTATAAGAACAGACTACACCGACGCTTCTTTCCACATCATTTCTGCATCTTGAAAGTTTCTAATTGTACTTCCTCACAATCATTTAAACCTAAATCCCTGCAATCATTTGAAATTTGAGTCTAGGCACCAAGTCGCCAGTAGGAGACTTTGGTACCCTAGGTGGCAGCAGACTTACCAGGTGATTTTCCATTGTGTACTTTAGTTCTGAGCATGCGCACATTTCTGAGAACAATGGATATACCTAGTATATCTGCTGCTACCTGGCGTCCCAAAAGTCCCCCATTCAAATGATTGGTGTTGTTGTTGTTTTTGTGTAGATTGAGTCGTGCCAGTGCCATTAGTTTGGCTTGTCAGTATGGAAATGATGATTGTGTACAAACAGCTCTCCAGAAGTATGCTGAATGGATAACAATGGCTAATTCATCAACAATAAAGTAAGTCTCGTTTTATTCTTTGTGGGGAAAAAAATTACAATTTAACACTTTTATTAAGGTTTCAAAATATTTCTTCAAATCAAATGTATATATATTTTTTATATCATCAGTCTATTTGTGTTTGTTATTTCTCCTTCGAGGATACAAGTGTCCTTGTGAAATTCACAAAACCTTTATTCCTTTCTAAATATTTCAAAAGACGGGGGATATATAAAATTGCTTTATTACTTTCATTTTGTAATGGTAGTACTCCTGACCTGTTGTCTGCATTGATCTGGTCTGATCCGGAGTTTCCCCAATTATAACGCAGAACCTCTTGTTATTCTGTTGCAGTACAGCTTCTGCTAGTCTAGTGTCATGATCCGACTGACACCAATTTTAACACTGGAATCATCACTGTTGCCTTCTGTTGCATTGGTGGAGGAAGCTTTGACTGGAACATTGTGCATCGTACTTGACGTCAATTCTGACAATGAGCTTGTTTTCATTCTGTTATAGTATTGCTCTTGATCTGCAGTCTGTACTGGCATTGCTGAAGGAAGCTTTGACTGGAACATTATCTTTCAGACTTGCCACCAATTTTAACAGTGAACTTTTTTTCTTCATTTTGTTGCAGTAGAGCTCTTGATCTGCAGTCTGCTGATGGAAGCTTTGATTGGAACATTGTCTTCTTTACTTGACACCAATCTTAACAGTAAACGTTCTTTTATTCTGTTGCAGTTTTGCTCTTGATCGATAGTCTGTTCTGGCATTGCTGAAGGAAGCTTTGACTGGAACATTGGGTTTTGTACTTGAAACCATTCCTAAAAGTGAACTTCTCTTCATTCTGTTGCAGTATCATTACTGCCACATCTGCAGTCTCCAGTGTTCTGCCCTGGCATTGCAAAGGAGTCTGTGACTGGAACATTGTGCTTCGTACTTGTTACCAATCCTAACAGTGAACTTTCTTGTTCATTCTGTTGCAGTTTCGCTCCTGATCTGCAGTATACAGTGTTCTGTCCTGGCATTGCCCAAGAAAACTTTGACTGGAACACTGTGTTTTGTACTTGTTACCAATCCTAACAGTGAACTTTCTTGTCCATTCTGTTACAGTATCGTTCCTGATCTGCAGTCTACAGTGTTCTGCACTGGCATTGCTGAAGGAAGCAGAGCTGACTGGGACGTTGCCTTCCAGACTTACACCAATCCTAATGCAGACACATCGTTGAAGTCTGTACTTTTACCTGCCATGGCATGCAGTCGGAGTCAATCAACGCTTAGCTTGTAAGTTTTTCTTTGAGAAATCTCTGTAGGTTCTGATGATTTCCCGATAGAGTATCAGTGTGTGTCCGATCTACAAAATGTTCCAAGTTATCTCAGCGTTCTTTCCGTTCCATTCAATGAATTACATTGTCATGGAACTAGCAATAGCACTGTTGGCAATGTGGTCCTTCCACTCCCTAGTACAGAAAGGGGAAGAAGAACTTTTAACTTCAGGGATACCCGAGCTTGGAGCATCGTGCTGCAACATCTGAAAGCTCTGTAGCCAACAGGCATGGCAGGTTTTGATCAAAATAATACTGGGGTCTTATACAGCGCTTTATCACACCCCCAAGGGGGCTTAACAAAGCGCTCATTGTTTGTTTTACAACAGGATAAGCAGAGCTTCTAATTTATGAGACCCATTATGTAGCACTTTATAACGGTTTACAAGGTGGCGCATTCAGCAGCCACTGCCAGAAACACCTGGGCATACCTCCTTCTCTTCACGATAATTGTCACTGGGTTCTTTAATGCTTTACGTCCCTTCCGAAGGACGAAACAATCATTTTAAGTGTCTTGCTTAAGGACACAAGTGTCAAGACCAGCACTCAAACCCACACTCTGCTGATCAGAAACACCAGAGCTTGTGTCCAGTGCAATCACTTTGTCAAACAACTCAAAAGCCCTTTTCCACTTGAGTATTGTATCGTACTGTGTTGTTGTTTTTCTTCTGTATTTTTTATTTTGTTTTGTTTTGTCTATTAATGAATATTTACTATTTGATCTCTTGTAACCTATTATTCATAATAATTTATTATTAATAATTGCATATTTGTAGTTTTATTTGAGCTGGGATCCATGTGAGATCAGTGATTTTATTTTACTGAATGAATCACCCAGAAAAATTAAGAAATAAATAAATAATACTAAATACATGGCATGGGTATAACACTTGTCTGATCTTCGAGTGTGAAACCAGGTTTTCTGCCTGTTCTCACCCATGCACTCTAGCTTTGTTGACATGTTGAACTAAGAGCCATTCCAACAGCTTTATTCCACGTACAACATCTTTTTTGAACTCCTTGCCTGGTGCATGTTTCCCTCCATGCTACAATCTAAGAGGAATATCAATTCCTACCTTCAGCCTCCCCGAGTTATTTTCATCTTAAATATTTTCTTCTTGTAGCCCCTTACCAAGAGTGGCTTTTAGCCTTATTGGGGGGAACATTGAATAACGAAAGTTTAAATATTGTTAGACCAGACTGTTTTTCCTAGATGTCAACATGCGGATGTCTTATCCATTTTATTATCAACATTTTGTATTTAGTTATTTGAATAAAACGCTTGACACTTCGCTCATACGGACCCAAGATGGTAAAGACGTTGTGATTAAAGTGGCATCAAACCCGCTCGGTAGAACTCTCGCCTGGGACTTCTTTGATACCAACTGGGCCTTCTTCAGAGAAGAGTAAGTTCATTTTGTGAGACCCAGGGCCGATTTCATACAGCTGCTTAACAGCTGATTTTGCGTGAGTTTCCATTTCATGGCGCTGCTAAACCGTAAGCACACAAAAAAGGCATGCTATGTTAACCTTCCGGTGCTTACTGTATGAGAATGTATGATGTAACAAGGCAAATCCATGGGGCACATGCAAACTGGCCGCCTAATTTTCTTGTGACCTGTGAAATACGCTTACGCTTAAGAAAACTTACTTACTGCTAAGCAGCGCTATGAAATTGGGCCCCAGGGGCCGAGTTAACAAAGAGTTAAGATTGACCTTAACTCATGTATCAACCTCAATAGCTTGGAAAGCAATTGCTAACAAATCACTATGGCAGTATTGACAATACGTCTCAAGAGGAATGTAGTGCTTTGTGAAATTGAGCTCTACTTTTGAATATGCATCTGGTGTTCAAAACAATAATCGTTCAACCGCTTAATTATTCGCTCAACCAATCAAATTGTATAGTAGTCTTTTGGGGAACTTTTTGATTTTTTTTTTACATCACGCTTGAAGTAAGTCCAGTGTTAATTTGAATTTGTCCATCTTTCCAGGTATGGAAACGGTGTGTTCCTGCTGGAAGATGTCGTCCGTGGAGTGACTTCAAAGTTCAACACACCTGAAGAACTCGCTAAGGTAATTAATGTGGTTAGAATTTAATTTTTAAATAACCACAGGCAAATCACTCGGGTGGGATTCGAACCCATGGCCTTTGCCTTGCTAGAGCAGTTAGATTTTTTACAACTAGACCATCAAGCTAGCCCGGTGGCTAGACGCGATACAAATCCCATGTCTTAGCAGCAGGTGCCGCAACGATTTAATACATGTTATTTTAGCATGTGGTGTTCAGAAAAAAATGTTTAGTGAAAAATGTTTAAATGTGCAGAAGCAAAAATCCTTAGCTTAAAACTGTTGCTGTTGGGATGCACTAAAATGTGTTGGGGTTGTTTATAAAATTGGGATTTCCTTTTTGTTTTGGATAGTTTTTTTTTTAGCAATACTATGTAAACTCGGCTTAGGGTTTTATTCTGGACTTTAACTGCTTTTGAAAGTCTAGATTAGACCTGATATGTGTGCAAGAAGGAAAACAAATCGTGCTAATCGAACCTGCGATTCAGACAATGATTTGCTTTGACGTAAAACAAATCACATTGTGAATATACATCAAGTAATAAATAGAATTATAGACTTCAATTTCATCTTCCACCAACTCTCCAGGAGCTAATGAGCTCTTTGTTTGTCTCGATATCTCCATTGACAATTTTTATCCATTTTCTTGTATGCTTTTAAACCAGTTTGCGCGGCATGGGTGGCTAGTGCGTAAAGCGCTCGCCCCTCACCGCTGTGGCCCTGGTTCGATATCTGGTTAAGGCCATTATGTGAGTTAGAGTTGTGCGTTGGTTCTCTCCTGGTGCCACTTTTGATCTCTGGCTGTGCTCCGATCAAAGGTCCTGTGTCGATGTGGCTGGCAGCCAAAGCGCTTGCCTGTGGCTTGATCACATTGGCCGTTTTCTTTGTAATTCAGGCTCTCAGCTGCGCGTGAGGAAGGTTAGCCTCCCAAATATATATCTTTTTTTCAGGGTTCTGTTTGAATCGACCATATATGCACATGACGCCATTTGAGTAGGGCCCCCTCGCCTAAAGGCCAAAGGGAGGTTGTTCATCGGCCAATCCTTTGCGCCGCGCATACAAATCTGTGCGTTTCCATTGTTTCGTTATCATACTACCTCTAAGATGTCGTCTTGGTGACGTCAATGCATAAGGTCTATTGGCAAGAAGACATCACAAGTATTACAAGGGCAGGTATAAGACATTTCTTATTTTTTTCTGCACTGAATTGAACAGGTGGAGCAATTTATCAAAGATCATCCAGACCAGGGATCCGGGGAACGTGCTTTTATCCAATCAATAGCCGTGATAAAGGCAAACATAAGGTGGATGGACCAGTACTATAACGAGGTTGCTGATTGGCTGGAAGATGCAGCATAAGCAGATACCAACCAATTAAGATTAAGGTACTCAACTTGTACTACTAAACTCTTTTCTTCAGGGGGCCAGGGCATCATGTCCTTGGTAGCTGTGCATAAAAAATATAAGTTGTTTATTTAGTCGTAAGATATATGTTTTCTTCCTGCGTAAAACAAACTCCATTTTGTTTTTTACGTTTTATACTCCAATCAAAATTGTTCTTATAAAAGACAAAATGCATCTGAAAGGATGAAAGAGACCAGCATAGGCCTACTGTACAATAATGACATGTTTAAGGTTTGTGACTGGACAAGACAAGACGAACGGTCTGCTTCTCAAAGTAAACAAAGAAACATCGTTTGCATTAGGATTAAAACTAATTTCTCAATTTTAGTTTGATATACAGCTTTTTGTACTAAGATTGTACGAAGTGATAAGGTACTTAGTAATTACAAGGTAAATTAAAGGAAGGAAACAAAATTAAAGATGATACCTAGATAACCCAAAGCAAATTTTTAGAATAATAGTAGTAGAGACTTATAATATAGCGCACGTATCCACCAATAAGGTGCTCGAGGAGCTAGAAGAAAGAAAAGCACTCTTTAAGACAAGTTTATGAATTATGGGACTCATATCCGCACCTTGTAAGGGTCAACAAGGTGCTACGACACACTCGGCAGCCAACGCCAGAAACACTGGGGCAAACCTCCTCTGTTTAATTAGCTATAAGTGTAACTAGGTTCTTGTCCGTGCATTACACAACACTTGGGACTTATACGGCTTTACGTCCCATCCGAGGGACAAAACAATAATTGTGAAGTGTCTTGCTAGAGGAAACACTGTCAAGACCGCGACTTAAACAGAGTTTTTCAAAGTCACGCCCTGACAAAGTTAACGCTAACACTGCCTGCTATTTACTAGGAAAATAATTACCCGTTAGACATTCATCTGAGGGGGTTTTACTAGCTTAGAGATTTTATAGTTTTATAAATTTGTGAGACTTAATTATTAGTATTTTTATTGTTAATATATGGTGTTGAAACCAACAATGCCTCCAAAGCAAACTGAATCACTGTAACATGAAAGCCTGAGGAAACCTTTAGACAAGGGCGTGGCAATGAGCCAGAAACTCTGTGGTAACCAACTACATGTACACTCTTTCATGATGAGTCTTTTAGGTTCTTGTTCGTGCACTACCGAGACCGCTAGGGCTTTACGTCCCATCCTAAGGACAAGGCATTTATGGTGAAGTATCTTGCTCGAGGACACAAGCATCAAGACCAGCCAGGCCTGGATCCGAACCCACACTCTGTGTTCGACTGAACTTGAAATCAGAATATGGAAGTAGTTGTGGATTTTGATACTATAAATGTACTAAAAAAAATTATAATATATCTTGGACATTCTTTTAACAAAGTCTATGCAATTTGCCAAAGCCACATTCAGCTGTAGATTTGTACAAATTCAAGAGAAGTACCTGTACTAAAACCAATCCATCAACTCTAATGTGTAATAAAAATCGTATCATGTGATTTTTCTTCATAGTTGAGCTGACTTTCGTTCATTTATTTGGGTGTCAATGTTTGTTGGTTGCCAGACCCCGAGTGTATCAAATCACTAGCACGAACGACAACTCCAGAGGATGACTCATTCCAACCAAGTCTTGATTGGAATACTTACCCACGATGTATTGGTTTCCGCCGATGATACAACCTGGGAAGCGGCAGCAGAAGGCTCTTCTTAAGTGGATGCAATTTTTCATTTCAAAAAACAAGTAATGAACCACAATGGAAACTGACGTAACAAAATGTCCACGTCTGTTACAGAGAGGGGTCGTGTTTTTAATGGCAGCCATTTTGAATTGTTTGTTCCCCTCGGGATACCTATTGTTATTAATAATGTCTCCAAAATATTGCCACAAATTTCAAAGACAAAATGAGTGAAGGTGAACCAACCTCAAACCTTAACACGGGCGCCACAAACAGCTACGTTATAGCTACGTCACTATTATATCATACTTTACTTTATGGCAAACTTCGTATGCTTTCGGGTTTTGAGGTGTATGTTGTTGTTGTTGTTTTTTGTTTGTTTTTTTAAAGTTGTTTTTGTGGGTTTAACAAGACTTGCATTGTATAGGAACTCTCCTTCGTATTAAGTGTTCTTTTGGCATCGAGCCTTGCTTTAATCAGGTGCGTTTGTAATGTGCAGGAAATAACACTGCATCGAGTGGTAAAGGTCGCATCTGTAAGGGGTTAAACAGTTAATAGAATCTTGTGTGTTTCCTTTATTGTTCACAATGCGGTATTAATTACAAAATTCGAATCTGGAAACTACTTCACCTAAGACTACAAATCGTTAATACCTATAGACCCTTGAGAAAGGTCTCCTCTCTTGTGAAGTAGCTCATCATTCGAAGAACAGAAGCACCCTGGAAAATAGAAAAAACATTATACAAGAGAGTGAAATACCCTCACTTCAGTAACTTTAGGTCCTCAGTGAGACAAACTGAAGTAGGTTCTTCCCGAATGATTATTTTCAATTGAAAGAAAATGTCAATCAACATTTTGTCTGAGTTAACAAACTTTTCATTTGTTTCATGAACGGATTTGAGGTATAAATCAATAATTCATTCATTCATTCTTTGATGATTGTTTTAAAAAAAATTCAAATCGCGGCATCAACCGACTTACAAGTAAATTGACAATATTGAATACAAGTTTAAGAATTGGAGAAAGCACAATAAAAAAGCAACGGTTTTAAAACGAAAGGTTACCAAACCAGGAAGTACAAGGAGAATCGTTTCAGTAAACTTATGCAAGATAGGCCTACCGTATACAAGAAAACAAAACTTTACAAAAAATAAAAGAGAAATACGTACATAAAAAAGAAGCGTATAAAATCAACTACAATACAAACAAGGTATGATATCGAACTGTTTTTCATTCTTTTCATATTGTAGTAATTTTGCTCTTGACTGAATTTCATAAAGCTGTGATGTTCTGAATTTCATAAAGCTGTGATGTTATGTATTTACAATATGTAATTACAATATGTTCCAAATGTGTGCACATTTTTGATATTTTATCAGAACATTAGCCTGGAAATTGGCAGAGCATTGCATCTTTTTGATTGCACAACATCGCTGGATTCTAACATTTCTAAAGCTTTTTTATGCTGAAAATGTTTTTACATATTAACAGCGGTGAAGAAACGTCACCTTAGAATTACCTTTCCATATGAAATGGTGTCAAACATTGAGATGAATTTTTAGGATGTGTGAACCTCCTTGATGATTGGTCGGGAGGATGCTAAGGCATCTGTTTCCATAGCTGGACGTAGGGTGGATGTGATGAATTATTGCCCCCACTGTCAACAAACGAAAGGGTGCTCAAAAAAAGTGTACGCGTTGCTTTCATGGAAAATTGTAAGTATCGCGCAAATTTTGACGTAGTTGTTTAATGAGTGAGGGCTGGATACATATAGACATGGCACATTTTTAGTTATTTTACTGTTTTTCTCCAAAGTGCAATGCCCTGGGAGAGTCAAAGTCGTTGATGTCCTGGACTGGACCATTCCACATATCTATAATGGGGCTCAGGTCCCAGAGTTGAGTTTGGTTTTATTTATGCGTGTTTTGTTTGGGGGTTTTTTTACAAGTGAAAAATATTTTCACTCATATACTTTGTGCACAAAGTTGTGCACATACAGACCTACCCAGATCTAACCATCCTGAGTGGAGCCATTATTTTGTTCTTTGTAGAGGGCGTCCAGATATTTCGCTGACAGCCCTCCCCTTGCCAATCGAACTATCTGGCTTACTGGGGAGCCAGTAACTAGTGGGACATTCTTGCAATTATGTAATTCCGGGGTTACTCCCTCACTTAAAGATTTTAGTGTGGTTTATTAATTGACACAAAATAAGCTCTTAAAGATCGGAAGAGCTGCCTACCATTTCCCAGTCTGGTTCCACCTCGACCATTGCAGTGTACTTGAGGTAGGCTGCAGGCAGTAACCCTGGAATTACATAATTGCAAGAATGTCCCACTAGTTACTGGCAAGGGGAGGGCTGTCAGCAAAATATCTGGACGCCTGCTACAAAGAACAAAATAATGGCTCCACTCAGGATGGTTAGATCTGGGTAGGTCTGTATGTGCACAATTTTGTGCACAAAGTATATGAGTGAAAATATTTTTCACTTGTAAAAAAAACCCAAACAAAACACACATAAATAAAACCAAAACTCAAGCCTGCTTGTATCTTTTCAAATCAACAAAAACAAAGCGAGGCTGGAAGAGATAACGTCATTTTGATTATCACTAATTGTCATAATCATAGAGTTGGTTATATTTCTCTTACCATCCTCTCTTGATTTGACTAGTGTTTTGAAACAACTAAAACGCCCGTGAAGAAAATTCACTGCACACTATTTTTTGTTACGTTGATTTTATTATTTTTAGCGTAGCCTAAGCGTTAAAAAAAGGTAACAGAAAAAACTCAAGTTATTCCCAAAATGTTAAACAGGTTGAATGTATAACGAATCATTGTAGTAAAACATTTATGTCAGTAGATTGGCTCATCTTTTTGATTTTTATTTAATATGATTTAGGTGGTTGTAGAAGCCATATTCCCTGGCCGCTCACATCGCCTACAAAAACGCCACAACGAAACAAAACAAAGATGAAGTAAGAGCCCTTGAGATGGGCTTTAATATATTATAAATATACAGTTTGTGCAATTCCAGCATTATTCTGAGGATGATTTAACCGCCTTTGTTTTGTAAATTGTCTCTTTTTTACAGCTCTGTGTACAAAAATCAGATTGAAGGTGCTTTTGATGAGCATTCGGAGTATCCCCACTTGCTGGCAAGTTCCGGTCTGAAGATGGCGCAAAGTGGCCCTAAAGGTCTGATTTTCGGAAGGAGGAATATCTATAAAGAAGAGTCAGGTACAAATTGTTTCTCTCTAGCATGCTTAATTCAGGAGTTATTGTCCAACTTACCGCAAAACATATTTCAAACCATTTTGGGACTGAAATCTTTTGCTGGAATTGAACCAGGTCCCAGTGGGCCAGACCGATTTTGGGGTCAGCGTGACCCGGAATATGTTTCCAAATTACCCATAAATGGGTCGAATTAACTCACACAGAATCTGAACTAAAATCCTTCTTTTTTTTTTTTACCAGTTTCCGAGTCAGCCAATAAATGGATCAGGCTCCCTGGGATTGGGGGGGGGGGTCAAATATGCCGGGATTTTTCAGTGTATTGTGATGTTATGAGCAATGGGGACGTTTTGCTGTCGGGGGCCCGTGTACCTTGTGTGTTGTCTCAACAATTTAAGGTGGGGCTATACTT
This sequence comes from Pisaster brevispinus, assembly GCA_023634235.1. Lineage (NCBI taxonomy): Eukaryota > Metazoa > Echinodermata > Asteroidea > Forcipulatida > Asteriidae > Pisaster > Pisaster brevispinus. Next base: position 14,748,877 of record JAMKCF010000007.1, on the reverse strand, counting down.
GATACATTTGTAATATTCTTTGGTGCCCAGTATGCGGACACCACTGGGTAATACTGGTCTTTTCTAGATTACTAAGTGCAATAATAATAATAACAATAACATTATTGGTAATTTGCTAAATTTATTATAGTGTTACAAAACGTGCTCATGCTATTTGGACACGAAGGCTATTAATAAATTTAAAAAAACTTAACTTGAAGTATCAATAATTTGAACTGTTTAAATTCAACTTGAGTGAGATCACTTATTTATAGGCAAATTGAATTATTTGAACACAGTTTACAATAGACCTATATGAATAGTGTTTACTTCATGTTAACCTTAATAGCCTAGTGGCCATTTTTATTATGTGAACGTTTTGTAATGACTGAGATATCAAATATGCAAACTAGTTTCGAATAGCGCCCTCAATTATCCTAAATTTGTAAACAGTTGACACAATATTAAAGCCAACGGGCTTTTTTGCCACAATTACAATTATTTTCAGAAAAGGGAACCAAATGAATTGCCACACATGTGCACGAAAGAATCTAAAGAGTTGCCTTGTAATTAACAAATTCTTGTCGCCTCCAAGTCACAGTGTATGAGTATCTGTATTTAGTAGACAAGTTGCTGCTAGTAAATTATCACTGTGGCGCTCTCAACAACTTTACATAGTGACCATGAATGCTGCTCTTTATGGACTAGAATTATTGTTGACCACACAATTTAAATCCCATTTCTAAATGAAACCGGACGCCATATTGGAGTATAGCTCCTATAACGAAATCTTTAACATAAACGCCACTAGTTTTAATACACATAATTCAACGAACAGATGGTTTTTTATAATGTATGTTTCATAGTTCTAACTATATTTAAATACTGTGAAATTACTGGTATTATTTTTGAAGTTGTGAGCGAGAACCTCTTGACTGGTCACGTGTTAGGTTGTTTACTGGAATTCAAGTTAAGTTAATATAAACACGTTGTGTGTTATTTCCTTCGGTATTTACTAATTTGTAATTTACGGGACAACACGGCTTCGCGGGGGTAATGTTTGATAGCTAAGTATGACTGCAAAGGCTATGCATTTTCAAAGTTGACTGTTAGTTTAGCCACACATGAATTTAATGTGTACCGTTGCGATTTCTTTTCGGAATTAACACTGAAAATAAAAACTATGAAGTTTTGAAATTAGCTAGACATAGAACCCAGTTGAAAATGTCTCAAGAATCGAAAGAATGGCAGGAATGTTATTTTGAAAATATTGAGTTTCTGTCATTGGATTACGGTTTACGGTGATTGTTGCTGGGGGTGGAACTGGGTCGGTGGTCTTCTTTAGAGGAACTGTTGACCTTAATATGTTAGTGAGGTTGAAATGCTAGTCGCTTTTGATGTAACTGCACAGTAGTGGTAATATGATCAAAGTAATAGCTTTATACACATATTGGATGCATAATTAGAGGAGTGCATTGTTGCAGAATATGGCCAGGAGGTGAAATCTGGACACTTCCATTTCACGTGGCAAAACCTTGAAAAATGGAATAGCCGGTAGTTGTTCTCTGCGACAAGTATCGAAATGCAGTCAATGTTTTATTGTCTTTATTCCGACATTCCTATTTTCCGACATGTTTCGAAGACCTCCCCCCCCCCCCCTCGTGATTTACTTGCTGTGATAAGGGTTGGGGCGATAGGGGTACAGGTAGGGTTCGGAACAGGGGTGTTACCGTTTTACATAACTCACACACAAATCCTTGTTTTTTTTTCAGACTGCACGATTGACAATTTGTTTGTGTGTATTTGGGGGTTTATTGTGAAAAATGCTAATAATAAGGATCTGTATGTGACAATTAATGGTATATTAAACAGAATAGTGTTAAATGCATTTGGTTCTTTATTGGTCGCAGAATATAACCAATCGATGAAATAGGCATGGGTTTTCCATTTCACTTAGCTTTGCCTCGTGACAAGGATCGTCCAGATTTCATTTGATTATATTCCGAGACCAATCACTCAAATTCATCCAATATTCTAAAATCCTAAAGTTAGTGATCTCTGATTCAAAGGTTCATGTTAAAGAGTGTGCAGACGTCAGGACACGAACATGATTGCATTAAACGTTCCTGGTAGCTGTAAGTATTGTAAAATGATATAGAAATTTAAAATCCAAGTTGTGTTTGGATGTTTAATTTGTTTGTACCGTGGATTTGCCTGATATTTATAGTGTTTTGTTATTCGTCTTGACAACAATAAATTACATTTATCAGCATTGTGTAATGTTTAAATCCCCAATGGATAAAGTGTTTTTTCAATAAAGTGTTTTACACACAAAGATTATGGAGATATTCGTTTGAGTCCCCTAAGTAACTTTAATTATAATATTAATAAAAAGGGGAACAGAATATTCTTATTGCAGGAAGGAGTCTGAACCAATGTAGTCTGCTTGGAGCAGCATCCATGAAGACGCACGGTAGCAAAGAACCCATTGGGTGGGAGGGGGGGCTTTAAGAACCAAGGAAGGGTTGACGATGGCGGCGTTCAGAATGTTTAGACTGTGGATAAATGCAGTTGACTTAAAAACAATTAGGAATTTTGGAACAAAAATTGTATGGTTAGCTGTGAAGGAAATGGTAGTTTATAAGACACTCCATGATTTGGATACGGGGTGATTTTGATTGATGTTCAATGTTTGTTTGCTTGTTTTTTCAGGTGCTTTTTTACTGCGTGTAAATATGGTTAAATGTAGTATTTATGAAGGAAGGTGCAAGAACACTGCAGTGCTCGGTTTTGGTTCGGTGTAGTACGGCTGGCTGGTAATAAAACTATTCGGTTATTATGCAGTATTAGTTAAGTAAATAAGAGACACTCCGTGGTAGTTGATTATAAATGTTTTTTCTTCTTTTTCTTATTTGAGGAAAGTTGGTAACAAAAGTATGATGTTACACGCAGTGATTTTAGTGAAGGAAAGATTAATAAGGGTGAGTGATTGATTCGTGAACGGGTGTGTTTCTGTTGGGTTGGGGTTAGGGTTAGGGTTATTTTGGAAATACAACTCTGCGTTTACAAACAGCTAAATTCATGAGGGAAAAGTTATGACAGTAACTCCGTGATTCAGATGTTGTGTTTTCAGATGATGTTAAATTTAATTTTTTTTTTAGGAAGGTTGGAAAAAAATTATTCAGTTACAAACAGCAGTCCTAAAGGAAAGAGTTAGGTCACAGTTAATCCTTGATTAGGTGGGGGTGGGGGGGGCATTCGGCTATGAAACTCTGCCGTTACAGGTATTATTCATGAGGGAAAGATTAATATGCACGAGAAATTTCATAATACGGGATGTTTGTTTCTTAAAATGTAATGTTTCTTCCTGAGACTGAGGTATAACAAAAAATAGGGTTTGCAATGTAGTAGCAAAACAAAAAACCACCCCAAAACAAAGACAAACAAACACTGAATGATGTGGGGTGTGTACAAGTTTGTTTTATGTTGTTCGATGTTCTTATTAAGATTATTGGTAAAATAAAACTACAGTTAAATGCTCTTTCTTTCTGTTTCCTTTTGAGGACATTTGGTAAAAAAACAAAACTATGCTGAAATACAAGCAGTAGTCGGGAATGAAAGAATAATGTAAGTGAAACTCTTGCGTGGGGTGTGGGATGTGGGGTGTTTCCAATGGATGTTAAAATGGGGGTTTTAAGTTTACAAAAAAATATGAAACTCTGCCGTTACTAGTAGTATAATTCAAGAAAAAAAGAGCACTGTACGAGTATTACTATATGGTTCGGGATGCTTACATACTTGTGTCTTAATGTTGAATGTTTTTCTAAGATTATTATCAATAAAAGTAGTGTTATGAAGTAATGAGTAGCAATAAAATACCGAATGATTCGGGATGTGTGCAATTTTGATTCTTGATGTTCGCTGTATCTTTGTAAGATTGTTGTTATGACACAAATGTTTTTCTGGACGGTTGGAAATAAAACTCTGCAGTTGCAAACAGCAGTCAATGCGGAAAGAGTAAAGTAAAAGAAACTCCATGATAAGGATCGGGGTGTGTTCGGGTGGGTTTGCTGGGATTAAGGTTGGGTGAGGGTAAGGGTTTATGCACGGAACGGTTGGAAATAAAACTCTGCAATTACAAACAGCCGTCCAGGAGGAAAGAGTAATGTAAAAGAAACTTCATGATAAGGATACGGGTGTTTTCGGTTGGTTTGGTTGTGGTTAGGGTTAGGGTTTTTACGGGACGGTTGGAAATAAAACTCTGCAGTTACAAACAGCAGTACAGGAGGAAAGAGTAATGTAAAAGACACTCCATGATAGGGATTGATATGTTTTCGGTTGGGCTGGTTGAGGTTAGGTTTAGGGTAAGGGTTAGAGTTAGGGTTAGGGTTAGGGCTAGGGTTAGGGTTAATGTTAAGGTAAGAATTTTTCTCGGGACGGTTGGAAAGAAAACGCTGCAATTACAAACAGCAGTTCAGGAGGAAAAAATAATGTAAAAGTAGCTTCATGATAAGGTTACGGTTGTTTTCGGGTAGGTTTGTTGTGGTTAGGGTTAGGGTTAAGGTTAGGGTTTTTCACGGGACGGTTGGAAATAAAACTTTGCAGTTACAAACAGCAGTACAGGAGGAAAGAGTTATGTAAAAGACACTCCATGATAGGGATTGATATGTTTTCGGTTGGGTTGTTTGGGGTTAGGGTTAGGGTAAGGGTTGGGGTTAGGGTTAGGGTTAGGGTTAAGATAAGAATTTTTCACGGGACGGTTGGAAATAAAACTCTGCAGTTACAAACAGCCGTCCAGGAGGAAAGAGTAAAGTAAAAGAAACTCCATGATAGGGATTGGAGTGTTTTCGGGTGGGTTGGTTGGGGTTAGGGTTAGGGTTAGGGTTAGGGTTAGGGTTAGGGTTAGGGTTAGGGTTTTTACGGGACGGTTGGAAATAAAACTCTGCAGTTACAAACAGCAGTACATGATGAAAGAGTAATGTAAAAGAAACTCCATGATACATATTGATATGTTTTCGGTTGGGTTGGTTGGGGTTAGGGTTAAGGTTAGGGTTAGGGTTAGGGTTAGGGTTAGGTTTTTTGTGACGTTTAGAAAGAAAAGTAGGGTTACACACTCTATCCATGAATGAATGGGTAATAACAAAAGACTCAATGATTCGGGTGAGGTTAGTTGTTTCTTTCTTAATGTATTGGTCTAATAAACACAGGAGTTCCACACAATAGTCGTGAAGGAAGAGAGGCATTCCCGGGTTGTGGGATGTAGCACGGATGAATCTCCGAGTACGGAAAGCTGGGAATTGTTGAGTAGGGCCTATGGGTGTTTCCTTGTTAGAAGTTTGTTTCCTAGGCGGTTGGTTATAAAACTCCGCGATTAACAATTGGCTTAATCGTGGAGGGAAAGGATATTTTAAACGCCTCAAAAGCCCATTTGGGAATACTGTTGGATACGGCCTATACAAATTTGTGGATTTTGTGGATAGGGTTACAGGGGTAAGGTAATTTATTTTACAAACAAGTATTTGAGTGGACTACTATAATCCTAATGAACTGAAATTCATGATTGGATGTAAAATTTTCACCAAAAATTTAAACCACCCCCTTAAATTTTGAGTTTAAAACCTTAGTTTTGCTATAAAACTTTGACCAATCCGTGTGAGGGCGCTGAAAGTGTATGGACCCTGAAGTCATCATGTGGAAAATGCATAGAAAATACACATATCTTTGTAAAAACTGTGACAGGGAGCCAGTCTATATACAAACGAAGAGGGGCTTTTTATTTTTGGGTCAGCGGCAACCTAAACTTATCAATTTCTTCATGATTTCGTAGATGAGTGATATTTTAAACCCATGCAATGAATACATAATCAGGTAAGGACCACATTGGTGATCTCAAAATTAGTAAATTTGGACCCTTTGAATATCAACCCACGAATGTTCAGGCTGAGACTACAGCACTCCCACCACTAGCCCATGGCTGTCCCACCACGTGCACGTGCACATGTACATTCCACCGGTGCATTGCACGGTGCCCACTTAGTGTTCTGTTGCTTGTTGGTCTACACAATGCATACAAAGCATGCACCTCCATGTTTTACTCACACAAGTTGAGGGCACTTGGATTTTTTTGCACAGCACCCGAACAAATTTGTTATCAATAGTGATTTGGTCAGAAATTAAATTAAATGGATACAATTTTAATGCCATGATACATTTGATAATAATGTTTTTTGGGGTGGGATTGAGAGGAAAACTGTCTTACACATGAAACAAATCAATCAGCATTGGTTTAATTTTCATTAATTTATTTTCCAAAATGACAGATAAGAAAAACATACACTACTTGAACAAAGTCCTGGATCCCCTAAACACAAAGTACAGAAATGATACTCAAAATACAAATTTAAATAGATACAAATAATTGAACGAATAAGTCTCAATGTGATAAATCACTGATTACATTACATTCATACTGATATTAATTCAAAGGTGAAACAATTTTATCTTCAAAATTTTACAAACTTTTTGACATTTTAGTGTTTTTTATGATTGCGGCAAAAGTGAGATTGCACCAAAAAAAGGGAGATATCCTTCATTTAGACATGGTTGGAAAGTTACACAGAATTAAAAGTGCAAAAATAGTTTGTAAAAAAGATTTAAGAAAGAAAAATAATCTTAAATTTGTCATACATGTAAGAAAAACTCAACAATAGTAGTATAAATATTAATAATGTATAAAAAAAACCATTAATTTGTCATACATGACGGTTGTCACTAAATAAACTACCATAAAGTTAATCAGATTAAGAAAAAAACAAAAAAACAACCATAAATAAATAAACTGGAGCAGTGTGTTTGTGCCAACTAACGTAACACTGCACATTTAAGGTAACATCACATGACATTTGATGACGTCATTATAACAGGACCTCAAATTTTGGTTGTAACACATCCTGGCATGAACACATGCAATGGTTTCAGCTTGAATGTATAGATCTTGTAAAACTGCACCTTTAAGCAGTAACGTCACTAAGAGGGGGGGGGGAGCAGGGAGACACGCGCCCCCCCCCCCCAAATAATGTCAGTGACCCCCGGGTCCCCCCCCCCCCCAATTGGAACTCACCATTACGTAGATCAAGATCCAGTTTTTTTAAAAGTGCAAGTGGACTCTATGATTAGTTGCACCACTGCCTGGTGATGTCACGTAACACTTGATGATAGCATTAGTACAGGCCCTCACACTTTGGATGTTACACATTCCAATTTTTGAATACATGCAAAGTTTCAGTTTGAACCCCCTTTTTTCCCGGTAAATACAGAAATCTTTGAAAAGTGCACCTTTAAGGTGTTGTCACGTGATGCATGATGACGACATGATGACAACATTGCAATATGAACGAGGTCTCATCAAGGTTGTAACATGGTGTAATTCTGAAGTTGATCCATTTAACTAAAGTAACTTCATTGTGACATTATGACACTGCTGTCACACAATTCGTCGCTCGTACCACGAACTGACCTAACTGACTAAAATTACACATTTTTGCAAATTTTTTTTACCAAATTATTGACATACTCATTTCTGTTAACATTTTCAGCAAGTTTCAGTGCGTTATACATAATAGTTTCGTAATTGCACTATTTAGTAAAAATGACGTATCACTAGACTTGCCATTTTGTCTTTCCACAAAGTGACCTATCTAGATATGCCACTTTACCAATGGTATACTATGCGGTACAGCGCGCGCAGTATGGGTGCGCGTGAGAATTTGACCTAACTGGGGAAGCGTAGCATTTTCACAAAGTGACCTATCTCGATAGATCTCTACTACGCATTGGTTTGTACACAGCGCTCTGCGGGCAAAACTCAAATTTTCATTTTCACAAAGGAATTAATTACTTATTAAAATAGTTTTAGGGATGAAAACACTATGTTAGTTCTGTATGAATTAAGTATTCAGCTTTATTTTCGTCATAAAAAAATTAAATAGAAATAGTAAGCAGAATACGAAACAGCAGTTTGAAAAATAGTGCAACTTCAATCGTGATTTTCTCTGAACATGTTTTTTTATATACTGTGAACGAGTTAGGTCACTTCGTGGTACGAGCGACGAATTGGACACTCTGAAAAGTCCCTGGTCAGAACTAGTCCGGACTCCGGGCCCCCATTTAGTCCGGTGGCTTTATTGGAAAAATGGTGACACGCCGGATTAAAGCACCAAACTTTGCAGCTGGCTAATTGAACCCATAACTTTCACACTCATAGCTGCTGGCTGGGCCTTAGTTCTCACTACTATCTGTATGGTCAAATAAATAACTACATTGTTTTAGTAACTACATCATTATTAAGTACACATTCTAGGTGTAATGTACGCCTAGTCCCATTTTCAAACAGCTCTTTAGCAGAATGTTTTTAACAACTTTTGTTTTGCTCAGCAAATAAAGCATGGATTTAGTCAGAAACAATATTCTTTACATGGTGTTTGGGATGGTAAGAGGCTCCTGACAACTATGTATGTTCTTAGCAAATTTGAAATCTTAAATAGACAATAGTCTGCAAAAATGTACTCGGTTTGAATTATTATAACACACATGCACATGTAGATCAATGGCCAACTTCATGGTTCTGCTTAATTACTGGAAGCAACAAATCAGCGCTTAATGTCAGAAATAAATTCATGCTAAACGTAAACGTAGTTCTAAGCACAGAATCATTGCTTGCTCACATGCATACTTCACACTGCCAAACTTATCTCCTTACACAACAATCACAAACCTTGTAGGCCTAATCAAAGAATTGTTAAAACTGTAAGCAAAATTCTGCAGTTAGCAGTGCCATGAAGTTGGGTCCAGGGCCCCATTTCATAGAGTTACTTAACGGACGATTCTGTGCTTACTGCGCGATTGCTATTTCATAGCACTGCTAACCGTAAGCACACGAAAAGGCACGCTAACCTTCCGGTGCTTACTGTATGAAAATGAATGACGTAACAATGCAAATCCGTGGTGAACGTGCAAGATGGCTGCTTAATTTTCTTGCTAACCTGTGAAATACGCTTATGCTTAAGCAAATTTTTCTGCTATAGTTAGCACGAAAATTTGCTTACTGTTTAGCAGCTCTATGAAATTGGGCCCTGATGTTATGCCTACATTTAATCAAAGTTTTAGTATTTAAGATTTATTGCAAAAATCATTTAACCTGAGGACTAACTTTAAAATGTTGATTTTAAACAGAAGTGCTATAAAATGGCAAAAGATAGGTCCAGATGGATATTGAAAAAAATTAACCCAAGGCTTTGTTTACATTTGCAGTTTCTTATGGCCAACAAAATGGCTTCTATATTTGAGAAAATATGTTTAATTCTCAAACAAAATGACTTTTATATTTGAGAAAATTATGTTTGATTCTCATCAGCTTATGGCCAGACAATAACATAAACTGTTTCTTGAAAACAAGAGATCATCAATGAAAGATGCCTCTTAAATTTTTCTGTTGGTAAATGCACTTAAACTGCCCAATTCTGTTCTTTCAGTATGACCCAGAAATGGGTCAAACTTACGAAGTATCGGAGTAAAAATCAGGTCAGCATGACCCAGAAAAGGCTCCAAATCTGTCCCAGGAGTTTGTAGAGAGCATGCTGCCACCATGTTCCATGACTGCAATAGCAATCATACATGTAAATACTCATTCTAATTATCTCTAAAATGCACCAATCTGTTCTGCCTGCCAGCCTTGTTTTGATTACGTTGATTTGATGGCTTCCCAGGTTGTATCGTAAACTTGGGTGTGATCCCTGGCTACACAGCAGCTTACGGTTGAATGGCTTCTGACTGGCACCCTGAACAAAGATATTGACTAATAGGGAGACAGCCAACATAGGGCTGGATAGCTCAGTTGGTAGAGTGCCGGTACGTTAATCCGGAGGTCGTTGGTTCAAGTCCCGCTCCAGTCAATTTTTCTTTATTCAAACCCATATGATTTGAACGACAGACGAACAAGATAGCTGTTCCATGATACAAGTCTACTGGCCTGGCCAGCTATTTCATTACTTCCCAAAGCCTCAGTACATACATTGTAAACCACTCCTCACATAGATTTTTCATATCCATAGTTGACATCGTATTGTCGAGAACATTAGCTGTGCTTGGTTAGGCTTCTGTGTCTGAAGATGGCTGTAAATTAAAGGACAGGCAATAAACATCGTTAGCGATGAACAAATAGTAGAAAACCATAGTGCACTGTAAATTTATTGGTTGCATTATTTTATATAGCAATGTGAAAGTTGTTTGAAATTGCGAAAACATTTCCATACAAAGTATCCTTCCCAAATTAAGAATTTCTGTAATTTCTGTTGACTTTAAGTCTGAGAAATATATTTCAATTCTATTGAGTATTGAAGTATCCTTGATAACCAAAGAGAAGAAAGAGATAAATCTTCTTTTACTTGTCTTAGTGCAATTATTGGTCAAATAAAAACACTTTGATTCTGGTCTTGAACAATTTTTGTCAAGTAAACAACTTGATCTACAAGCTCTGTGTTCCTGTGGATTTTTATCTCCAATCCAAGCCCTGGCTTGTAATTTTGTCCCCATTCACATGAAGATCCTATCTAATGGAAAATGTGTACATTTCCCTTGCTCTTTAGTGGCAAAAACATTTTGAGGAGCTGCTGTTAATGGACTCCACTTTGGCTCAGTCCATTAACAGCGGTCAGCCGCCAACCTGGTCATTACCATGCAGTAAATCCCAGCTCCTCACACAGCTAAATAAGCTAAAATTCACAATTTCAACACAATGAAGGTTCAGTTTTTACCAGTAGCAAACTCCTTCTAAGTTTTGGGGTTACAAAACAAATAGCTTGTCCATTACTGTATCTGCTGTCTGAATTGTAACACTTTGTGTTCAGCTGCAACCATTTTGGGCATTGATTCAAACAATTTAATAACAGTTACTTTCTATATAATAGTTTCAAAGATTAGTTGTCAGTAGTAGATAATTTCAGCCAGCTCAATACTCAATGACTCAATATAATACAGAAAGATTGATTAAACAGTCAGTCCCTCTTAGAGGTTAAGTTCATGCAAAAACAATATCCTAAAATTAGAGTTGTAGTCAAGTCACCTGTGTCGAGTTTGAGTCCGAGTCCCTAGTCACAAGTCAGTTGGTTCCAGTCTGAGTCTCAAGTCACTTGGGTCAAGTTTAAGTCCCGAGTCACTTGGGTTTAGTCCGAGTTTGAGTCTCGAGCCACTTGGTTGGAATCCGATTCCCGAGTCACTTGGGTCAAGTCTGAGTCCGAGTCACTTGGGTTGAGTCCGAGTCCAGAGTCACTTTGGTTCGAGTGCAAGTCCAGAGTCACTTGGTTCGAGTCTGAGTCCCAAGTCACTTGGGTTGAGTCCGAGTCTGAGTCTTGAATCCAATTCCCGAGTCACTTGGGTTGAGTCCGAGTCTGAGTCTTGAATCCAATTCCCAAGTCACTTGGGAATTGAGTCCGAGTCTGAGTCTTAAATCCAATTCCCGAGTCACTTGGGGTCGAGTGAGAGTCCCGAGTCACTTGGTTAGAGTCTGAGTCCGAGTCTCGAGTCAATTGGGTAGAGTCCAAGTCCAAGTCATGAGTCACTTGTTTAAATCACTTAAAAGTAAGAACACTTTAACCATTTCACTTAGATGACTGGATTGCAAACCAAATGTTGTAAAATAGGAATTGAAAACAACAAAGTTTGCTACAACACATTTAGTCTCAACTAAGTTCTGTAATATGCAATTAAGATTTCATTTTAGGCTCAGTTCTGGTTTTTGTTTTACCAATACCCCTTGCCCCCTCTCCAGAATGTCCTTATGCGACTAATTGCCTAAGCTTTAACTTTAGAGCACATCTATCCCCCCTCCAGGGATTGTGAGTGACTAAAAGAGGGATCTATTTCCTGAGAATGCAGGCCAAAGATAATAGGTCCCTCACTTCAGGTGACTCAAGGTCCCAGAAATGTCAACAACTAATTCATTACCAATTAAATCATGAGCATTTCAACACTTAAAGGAATGTATTAGTTTCCCCAGATGTATTTTTAAAATTGTTGTTCACTGTTCACATCATGAGAGGGTGCTGTAACAAGTCAAAAAGTTGAAGTGTATTGCCTCGTTCGGGAACTATTTCCCGCAAATTATGCGCACCCGCATCTAGTTCACGGTGGCGCAAATCTCATGCACTAACCCAATGTGACCATGTAAACACAGAACTAGCAAGAGGTGTGTTAAAAAAAACATTTTGTTTTGTGGGGCATGACAATTTTAACTGTTTTTATTCCAATGTCTGATTGAAAAGAGTGAGCTTTTTGAAAAAGTGCAGAATACATGTTTTATTAGTTATAGGGTTTTGTTTTCGTTAGTAATTCTTTGTGCATAATCAAATCAAGCTACCAATTGCCTCTTAAACAAAGATTACAAACTTGCTACAAATATTTATTTCACCAACATCTACATAATGCCATTAAACATTTTATATGGGGTCTTGATTGAACATTTATAGTATTTCTTGTTAAAGTTTTAACCGATAAATACAGGCTTGAAACACAAAATCCAAGATGGTTGCCAGGTTTGGCGACCATGTTGAGTTCCCACAATGCATTGACCACCATCACATGACACGTCACCACTAAATTGGTCATAAATTTGATCAGTTGTAAACAAATTAGTTTTGTTTTCTCCATCAGTAAAATTTACTAGTTTGTCCATTTCTGAAACTGCTGTCAGAATTAGTTTTGCTTTGTTTTTTGCTGCATTTATTTTTGGCATTAGTTCTTATAATTTTACATTCTGAGAATTTCAGATAGTTTGGTCTGGATTTATTAATTTGTCAATAAAAGGTAATTTTAACCAGCTCATTACTCAATACTTTTTAGATTTTACACTCACTAAAAATATTTATCTAAATAACAAAAATCTTATAAAATAGTCAATAGTAATTTATTCAAATTGAAAACCATTGTTGCCTGTTTCTCTAAATGGCTTTTGTTATGTTGAGGGGGTGGGGGAGCTTAGATAGCCAAGCCAGAGCATTGCTGCAATGGTACTGGGCTTTTTGTTGGGCATGCTCATATGATCATTTAACCCACCATTGGCTAATAACAGTGAACTGTTTGAAAACCTGTAAATTCAGAGTACTGTTTATAATTATAAAGTGTTGTTGTTGTTAATAGTTAATTTTTGAGATAGTTTCAAAATGCCATTTTGTCTTTAAAACTTCTGTCAAGATTTTGACACCGTTATGTGAAGTTTTGATTCACAGCCTGACAATGTTATCAGTAGCAAAAAAACATTGCACATTTTAAGGTTCATGTTGTTTTATGTACTAGTAACAGGCATTATTCTTGGTCCTTGGAAAAAAGTGGGAAAATTCACAAGTACATGGGCTGACCAAGGCCTACATGTACATATCGTATAAGCTTTCATATACTTTTTAGGGTACTTGTTTTTCAGAATTTTCAAAGGGGGAAAAAAACCCACTTTTGTTAAAGTAAAAATTGGACATAAGACAGAAATAGGAGGAATATCAAACATGCAGTAACAAACTCTGTTGCAATAAGTGTTTTCAAAAAATCATTTATTTAATATTTGTTTGTTATTTATTTGTTGTTTTTAAATAGAGACAAACAGTCATTCTCTCTTTAAAATTAAGTTCCTTCAAAACCTTATCCTAAAATGGGAATTTTTTTCATTATTCTGAGGTAGCTCAGTTGACGCTAATTAGAAAAAAAACATTTGTAATTGCTGCCTGTTTCAACATTTTTCCCCTTCAAAAAGTTGGAAGGGTGGTTGGCTAAGTTACCTCAGCAAGTTTGTTGTTGCAATTGAATATTTTTGTTATTTGTTGTAGGTGGTGCATGAAAATTGTATCTATTATTATTCCATTATCCGATTTGAACCCCTGAAAAAGGGTTAACAATTCCTACCATATTAAAAAAAGGCATATTAAAAAAATTGATGTGCATTTCCTAAAATGTGTTACCTCTTTAAGTGACTTCTTTACATGTCCCGCTATTGCCTAGACTGATTTGAGCACTTACATTACCCAGTAATTTAATTTTCCCCTTTAATTAGCTAACTTAGTGGCAAGGAAACACCCCTGACTTTACCCTGATGAGCGAAAAGGCCAATTATTTTTACCAAACCATCCAAAATTAATGTAGTTTGAAAAAATCCTGATCAGCTGAAAAACATTTTTTTAATTGAACAAATAGAAACTTATTAATTTTGTTTTTACACCAGTAACAAATTCCGTAATTTAAAAACTACTAGTTTGTTCATTACTAAATTACATTACATTAGTCTTGCTTTGTTTTTAGCTGCTACTAAATGGCATTTATGGCATTTATTCTAAGAATTTAACATTCTTTGTCTTTCAAAGAGTTGTTGGTATTAATGACAAAAAAGTGATGATATATTAAATTGTCAATAAAGGCTAATTTTTTGCCAGCTCATTACTCAATGCTTTTAGATCTTACACTCATTAAAAACATTTATCGTCAGAAGAAAAATAGTCATTTTTAATTCATTAGATGAAAATATCAATTGAAAACATTGTCATTGCTGCCATTTAATTTTTTTTAACTATTTATATTCTTTTTTTTTCTTCTTTCTTTCTTTTTTGGAGGGGGGGGGGAGGGTGCGGGTGCTTGGGTAGGACAACAAGTTTATTGCTTCAATGGTACACATTTTGTTGTGGTACATGGTCACTAAAGCAACAGGATAATTGAAGTAGAAAAACATTTGAAAAAGTGTAAATTCTTTGCATTTTTTGGAAGTGTAGGGTTTGGATGTTTTTGTTACATAATTGCGTTGCCTTTTTAAAATTCTGTTTTTACTTTGCTCTATGAAGCTATAAACACCATTAAATGTTATTAGTTATAGCAAAAGCTAAACAATTTTAAGGTTCATGTTGTTTTATATACCAGTAACAGGCAGTATATTGGTCCTTGGAAATAAGTAGGAAACTTAACAAGTATCTGGGCTGACCAAGGCCTACATGTACATGTAATGTAGGCTTTTATTAACTTTTTAATGTCCCTTTATTAAAATTTTTAATGATTTTTCAATGGAAATTATACTAAAAAGTTAAAAATCCTCCCTGAAGTAAACATTTGATTGTTAAAAGTGAGTTCAAAATAACATGTATTTATAATTTTTTATTTTATATTTTGTAAGTATTTTAAAAAATTTTTACTGACCTATTAATTTTGTAATTATTTTTTATTTTTATTAATTATTTATTTTTTATGTTTCAAAATTACTTCTTTGGGGAAGTCAAAACCACCAGTTTGTAAAACCAGCTGAAACCATTTTTGACAAGAATTCAAATTGTTTACATTAAAATACTTTTAGTTAATTTGGTGGTTGAGCGGGGGGGGGGGGGGGGGGGGTTTCTGTGTTGGCCTGATCATTTTTTTACCATAATTTCAATAGCTTAAAACAATTTTTTTTTAAATTGGCTCATTATTTTTATTTAATTAAGGTAAAATTGTTTTGTTTTTCTTGCTTGTTGTTTGTTTGCTTTTTATGGAGCATTTAAGAAGTTTTAGGTCCAGATACACCAAAATACTCATGCAAAGGGCCAATTTATTTGAATTTAAAAAAAATCTCAAAAAAGTGAAAACTAGTACTACTTTCTAGTCTTAAAAAAAATTATAATTGAATTACTAAATTAGTAATTAATACAAATAATTAATATTCTACTTTCTCAAACAAATTGAGGCTTGCAAAATAAGTATTCCACTAAAGATTAAATAATAATTTTCAACAAATTATAACAAGTATTTACCCTGAATAACTGGGTTGTTGTTGAGCTCAGACGACTCACTTCCAGTCATAACAAATTAACATAAACCATGTGCTCCTTCCACCACTGCAATGTGTGGTATTGTTTACTAAAATAGGTACCCCGACTCACTAAGTATGTCATAGCATGCACAGCTTAAGATTGGAACCATGTTATTATGCTCTATTAAATATTTTTTAAATATAGCTTATTACAGTTTGGTTTTAAATTGTTATATAATATTGTTACCTAAAATTATTCAAAAGTATATCATTTTAGGGTTTTTAGAAATTTTAATTATTTTGAGGTTTTTAAGTTTTTAGAATGGACTTTTGAAAATAGCGCCACCTATTGATCATGGCTTCCTTAATTTAATTGTGCATGCAGCATAGGGGATTTTTGTGTACACGCGGTTTGTGAAACTTACTTTTGTAATTTGGAGATTGTAATACAATTTGGAAATACCCTGAAGTTTCTTATGAGGAAAAGTCATTTTGTGGAGTCGAAATTCAGGTAAAAATGCATTTTCTGGCCTATAGATTAAGGTCTACATTCTGCCTACATAATGTACAAATGATTGCAATTTTGTATCACATAAACAAATGTGCACATTTTCCTTAATCTAACTGGTGTACACTGTCCTGTTCCATTATCAGGATAATCATATTTTTAGTTTAAAAGATGACGGTTAGTATCAGGGGACAAGGAAGCTCCAGCTACATCCAAAGCCTAATCAATGTTCAGTACTTTCAGTATTAAAGCGAATTTTGTTAAAGTGACAATGTTCTTTTTGCGTAGATTGTCACTAAACTGTGTTGGCCCTTTGTTAACGTCAGTTCATCATTGGATATATGCCCCTATAAATCGTCAGCGTTTTCACGAAGTAGCACGCTACGTGCTTAAGGATGTTTTTTTTACATTTTAATTTTTATACATTTCTGTTGATAATGCATAAAGACCTACAATTCCATGAAGTTTCAAAGCTCAGTCAGCTTTACTTTTTTAATTAAGCTAATGAGTGTTTTCAACTTTTGCACAATTGTGGCATTTTTTGTTTTCACGAAGTAGCACCCAACTTCTGTTTACCATTGTAATGCACAGCACGCACTCAAGTCAAAGTGAGGTAAAAACGTTTTCACGAAGTAGCACGCAACTTGTGTGAGCGCGCGCGCGCTGACCTAGTTTCATGAAGTAACACAAAATGCTGTATTGTAGTATAGGCGCGTGCTACTTCGTGAAAATGCAAAAAGACATATTTCGCACTTTTTTGGTTTCACGAAGTAGCACGGAACTTCTCTCGTGTCTAGTTTCTTAATTAATTTTTCTCTGATTGTTATTTTTTTGCTGGTATAGCAGCGTGCTACTTCGTGAAAACGCTGACGAAATATGCAAACTGCACTATCATTTAAAAGTGCAGAAATAAAAAAATAAAATGTATTTGCAGCATACTTTTACTATCCAGGCTTTCGTTTAATTGCAAAAATGTAATGAAATGGAGAAACGTGAACTTGAAATTATAAATAAACAACACAAAACCATGAAGCCTTGGTACCGATGTAATTACCAATTATGATATCAATTGATTAATTGCCATACGTGGAAATGTGATAAAAAATGCAACAATGACATGATTCAAGAACAGGTCAATAACGTGGTTAATAATTCAACGTGAATTAAGTATTCAGCCAAATATGTCATTATTGGTTAATACAACAAATATAAGAACGGCCAAAAAGGTGATTATTAGGTGTGAAAAAATGGAGTCAAATACGGGTCAATAACGTGAATATTGGTATTGTGAAAAATGACATTTTTGTGTCAATAACATTTACTAAGTTTGCATCACTTGATTCAAATATGTCAATAACCTGATTATTAGGTGTGCAGAATACGCCATTAGGCCTACTGACGGGGCAGATAGTGTCATGTGATTATGTTAGTATGATTTTTTTGTGATTGAATGTATATGATTATGGGGTGAGATTGCATTACTGCCTATCGTTAGATTATCCTAGGACCTTTTTTAGGTGTTCGTGCAATATGTGCACGAACACCTTTTGTTGTTGCTGTGTTTTTTTTTGGTGTTTGGGCATTCCGCCTAAAAACCTATTGTTACTGTTCTGTTTTTTTTTTTTTTCCACTTTATCTGAGAACCTTCTCTCGCAATTTTCAAAAAAAGTGTAACTCCTAGAGACTTGAAACTTATCACGTACTTAGACCTTAGTGTATAGAGTGTATCGAGGCGATGACGTCATCGATGACGTCATAACATCAAAAATGAAAAATAACGAGAAAAACTCATATCTAAAGAACCATAAATGATACATACAAGTTCTTTGCTAAATATGAAAGTTCAAAATTTTGTATACAACTCTTACACAGAATGTGACCCCATGTGACCTTTACTTCCGGTCGAAACCGGACGTTGAAGGTTTTTTTCGGGGGAAACGTTATATCTTATAAATCAAAGATGCTACACCTTTAATCATTATATCATCTGAAGGCCCTTGAACAAGTCTACATATCTTTCATAAGGTACGACCCATCTGACCTTTACTTCTGCTCAAAACCGGAAGTTGAATTTTCTTACATAAGATAAATTGTCATATATCATGAACTATAAATGTTTGAGACTTAAAACTTACTAGGTATTTAGATGTTTGTGTTTAGATATAAATATGTGAAATTCGGCCGAATTATACAAATCATTTACAAAGGGTGACCCCATAAGATATTTACTTCCGGTTCAAACCGGAAGTTGATGTTTGTTATTCGAAAAAATTATAACTTCTGAACCAAACATTGCATTTTTACAATCCATAAATCATCGTAATTGTCTTCACAAACATAACAAACGCTACATCAAGTGTGACCCAATTTGACCTTGACTTCCAGAAACCAGAAGACGATAATTAAAATTTAAAAACAATCTAACTTCTGAACCAGACATTAGGTTGATATGGTAAAATGTCGTCACCAGTTCATTCAATCACAATGTGACATCACTCGTGAACACCTGTGTGTTTGTTGTTTACAAACACTGTATGTCTAGTTTTTGGTTTTTTTCTTCTCCATCTTCTTCCTTCCATTCAACTCATATCTACAGCACAACTCAAGATTGAAACTGAATTGAACCTTGAAACTCATCGGTCAATTGAACCTCAATATTAAGACGGTACAAATTTTATAACGTCATGATGACGTCATCAGGTGTCGATTTACAAGGTTTTCAAAGTTGAAAATTGACCATTTCTATTCGCTGTATCTTCGTGAGTTTCAAAAGTATGATGTTCAAAGTTTGGTATCTGATAGATCAATACTTGGGCAACTTTTAAAAAGTTAACGCCAAAATCGTATGACCTTTACTTCCGGGTCATCACCTTAGGTCGAAGTTTGCCTTCGATTGTTTTCCTTCAAAAAGTCATGTTTTTTGCTTTTCTACAGCATAAATCAATATTTAAATTGAACTGAAGGTTGAAACTCATCAGACATATGAACCTCAATATCAAGACGACACAAACTTGATGATGTCATGATGACATCATCGGGTATTGAATTACATTAAATCAAAGTTTAATAATTGTAAAAAATCATAACTCATGAACCACATGTTGGATTTTTACAATCTACACATCATCGGATAGGTCAATAAAAGGTCAACAAACGCTACTCACCACATGACCCCACTTGACCTTGACTTCCGGTTCAAACCGGAAGTTGAAAATTTCAAAAATTCATATCTCAAAAACTACCTCATGTTTTAACATGAATTTTGCATCAGGTTATAGATGAGTTTAATATCCTGCCGAAACTTTTGCACAGAAATAATATGGTCAAAACCGGGCATCGAAAGCGCACGTGTCTGTTGATTTTCATTGTATTACAACGCACGATAGTGTAGGCTAACACAAACATACGCCGACACTTTACACAGCCACGCACGTGTACAATGCACGTGTAGTTAAGTTGACATGTACTACATGTGCGAATACATGTACCGTCGCTCGCTTTTTCATTGTACGTGTACATTGCAAACCCAATTAATGATAGTCCGTGTAATATTTAAAAAATTTATATCTCTTTAACCACACATTAGATTTCAACAATCTATACGTCTTTTGAACGGTCTTGATAAATAAAACACGCGCTACACAAAATGTGACCCGTTTGACCTTAACTTCCGGTTCAAACCGGAAGTTAAAGTTTCATGTTTAAAAAAATCATAACTTCTGAACCACACATTGGATTTTTACAATCTATGCATCATTTGGAAGGTAGGTAACAAGTGAAGAAACATATGCAAAATGTTATGCCATTTGACTTTGACTTCCAGTTCAAACCGGAAGATGAATTTAATAATTTAAAAAATAAAAACTCCTCAAACACTCGTTGTATTTTTACCAAGTAAGCATCATCAGAAAGAGCTCCTAAGACTAAACAAACGATACACAGTTTGACCTCATTTAAAGCTGACTTCCGGTTAAACCGGAAGTTAAAAGTCAATGTTCCAAAAAATCATAACTTCTTAAGCACACTTTGTTGTTTTACAATCTTTACATCATTGGCAAAGTATGTATCAACTTAAGAATTGACACACAGAATGTGACCCAATTTGGCCTTGACTTCCGGTTCAAACCGGATGATCAAATTCAATACTTAAAACAATCATAACTCTCGAACCACACATTGGATTTTAATCAATTACACTGCATTATAAAGGGCTCCTAGGACTTACCTAGCGCTACACAGTATGACCTCATTTAACCTAAATTTTGGTTCAAACCGGAAGTTGAAGATTTAAATTGGAACAAACCCTTACTCCTGGACCACAAATCGAGTCGATAAAATTAAATATTATTAAATCATAATTTGATGACATCAATCACAAACACCTTATTTTTGTAGTAAACAAAAACTGAATGTCTAGTTTATTTTTGTTTGAGTGTTAAATGATTAGTACTAACTGGGTTTGACAATATTTTAGCTTTGTCTTAAGGCCAATATTGGGTAGAACAATGGGATTTACTAACAAGTCAGTAACATGACCATCAGTTTTTAACCACCAGATTGAAGAAGTGTTACGAAGGTTACAAAGTGTGTTAGCGTACATGTTGATTCCAACAGCGCGGAAAACGCACTAACGCAAATGGTTAATTAACAAAATTTGTTAACATGACTATGTGGTGAAAATGTAATAACCCTTATAGCTCATTTATCCCATATATGAAGAATGTGATTAAAACCAACTCAGTTTATTGTAGCAGGCTTTTCACAATCTACTGTTCAAATAAATAAAAGGCTGGGCCAGTCTATGAATCCTTTCCATCCTCAGACTACACTTATTACATCTACACAAGCTACAAATAGTGTGATTATAGACACGATAGAGATCATGAACGGTACACAAAATGCACAGCATGCGTATATGTGGGTACGTTCAGACGGGGAGTTAAACTAACCCTTAATCCGAGCACCCCGGGTGTCCACAAGATAAAAATGACTTAATCCAAACTGTGCTTGCATTCACACAATAAGTTTATTCTGTCCGGTGGACTAAACTGACCCACGAAGTTGATTACTAGGTCATAAGTCGTTGACCATTTCCGACTGCTGGTTCCGGTTCATCACATTTTAACTATGCTGCTGATGTGTCGTCGTGACAACAACAACGTAAAAAAAATGGCGCCTGTAAACAATAACATGCTCAAATGCCTTTCGTTTGACTTTTTTTTACTGTGGTCTGTTCGGAGCTTTTCCAGCGAAGGAGAATACCGGGGATGTGAAGCAAAGGCAGGGGAGAGGAAGAAATAAACTATGACGATTACTGAAAAAAAGCGACGAGCGAGCAATGTACATGTGTGTGTGTACATGTACCACCAAGGCTGAACCACTTGCATGTACAATGTAAAAAGGACACGAATGTACATGCATGCATGCGATCGATTGATTTACATAAAGATGACATCACCTTTTCTGGCGCGGTCACATGGAGTAAAATAGACCGGAAGTTGCTGGTCAGTTGCGTCCCATTGATGGTTTATTTGGCCTCGCAGCGGGGGGTTGGTTGTAAAACCTGGACTAGTCTGCGCTAGTCCACCTTTTTTTAAGGACTAGTTTAGCCAAATTCTGTGGGTCAAATTGACCCTTGCGGACCGGATTTTTGCGTTCCAACAGAGGGTTATTTTAGCACTTTTGGATTAAGGGTTAGTTTAACTCCTTGTCTGAACGTACCCTGTTTATGCCGTGACCTGCCCACAGCACAAAAAGGTTTCAAGAGTCATGAATATTCTTTAACTTGCTTATTCCTCTTATTCTGTTAAAAACAAAAGCGCATGCATCTAAAGCTCCCAATGTTGAAAGTTGTAACTCTTTCATATCTGTTACAAACATAAAATTTTTCAAGATCTTAAAAAAAAAATCCTTTCATCCAAACACCGGCCATGCCTCCAAGAGTATTCCAACCCCGTGGTCCATCAGCTAAAACTTAACTTGCTTTGCCAAAAATACACCTACATGTAGTTTCTGTAAGAAACATCCCGTTAACCAACAAGGCATAATTGTATTTGAATCTGAGGTAGGATTGTAGTGTGTGTACATAGATAATTAACTCCTTGATTTTGAAATTTCCTTTCTTTTAGATTGATTTGTCTACATTTTCCTTGACGTTTTGCAACATAAGATGTTGACACCAGCAAAACACAACATACAACAGCATAATAAAGACAAAAAGGCACCACAGAAAGACAACACACTTGGACATGTACTGCTATTTATACTCACTGATGGAAACCACAGATGACTACACTGAGTAGTAGATTGTAATGACAGCCAGAATGAACTGATCACAAAACAAACCCAGGAGGTAACCAAGGTACGTGCATTTTAAACTCTTATATTGAACTCATGTCCATCTCAGAGAGAGGTTTGCTGAATTTAATATCAGAGCAACGAATCAAAAGAACTTCACAACCTTTGGTAAGCACTTTCCCAGATAACATTCATACATTGGGCCAACATTGGCTTTTGGTCGACAATGTTGGCGTTGGTATTGTATTAGCTTTTTGCATTGGCCTCATGTTGCCATGAACAGTGTTGGCAATATGTTTGTTTCTGACATTGGGTCAAGGTCGTCAAAATCACATTGTCTTTCTGTCAGCAATAAATAGAGCAACGTTAGATTTAAGAAAAAAACAACAACAATTGGCAATGTGTTGGGGTATTGATTTTTTGCCAATATTGGTTGTAGGTCGACAATATAATAATGGTTTTACGTTGACGATCAATGTTGAGCCAACTTTGGTTATTAGTGGTAAAGCAGTATCGACATTGTGTTAGTTTGCAACGTAGGACCAATGTTGGCTTTAGGACAGCATTGTCACATTGGTTTTACGTCGGCTATCATTGTTGAGCCAGCATTGCCCAGTGGACACACAATGTTATTTCAAAGTTGAATTTTGGTTGATATGGCGTCACAACGTCGAAATACCATAAAACAAAGTTATTTCAACGTCACATTTGCGACGTTTGTTTTAAGTTGTAGTATGACGTTGTGTAAACGTTGGAAAAGTGTTGAAATGACGTCGCGATAATAACAACCACAAAACATTGTTAATCCAACGTCAATTTGGTAACGTAGTTTCAACGTATACTAATTAACGTTAATGCAATGTTGGATAAAGGTTGTTATTGCGTCGCGATATTAACAACCTAAAATCAATGTTGATCCAACGTCATTCTGTTAACGTTGTTTCAATGTAATGTTTTTGACGTATGTACAATGTTGGATAAAGGTTGTTATTGCGTCGCGATAATAACCTAAAATCAATGTTGATCCAACGTCATTCTGGTAACGTTTTTTCCACGTAACGTTTTTGACGTATGTGCAATGTTGGATAAAGGTTGTCATTGCGTCGCGATAATAACCTTAAATCAATTTTGATCCAATGTCAGTTGGGTAACGTTGTTTCAACGAATACTAATAAACGTTAATGCAACGCTGGATTAAGGTTATTATTGCGTCGCGATAATAACAACCTAAAATCAATGTTGATCCAACGTCATTCTGGTAACGTTGTTTCAAAGTAATGTTTTTGATGTATGTACAATGTTGGATAAAGGTTGTTATATCGTCGCGATAATAAAAATCTAAAATCAATGTTGATCCAACGTCAATTTGGTAACGTTTTTTCCACGTAGCATTTTTTACGTTTGTACGATGTTGGATAAAGGTTGTATTTGCATCGTGATAATAACAACCTAAAATCAATGTTGATCCAACATCATTCTGGTAACGTTGTTTCAATGGAATGTTTTTGATGTATGTACAATGTTGGATAAAGGTTGTTATTGCGTCGCGATAATAAAAATCTAAAATCAATGTTGATCCAACGTCAATTTGGTAACATTTTTTCCACGTAGCATTTTTGACGTTTCTACAATGTTGGATAAAGGTTGTAATTGCATCGCGATAATAACAACCTAAAATTAACGTTGATCCAACATTATTCTGGTAACGTTGTTTCAATGGAACGTTTTTGACGTATGTACAATGTTGGATAAAGGTTGCAGTTGCTTTTTTTATGTAGATTTGGGCTAAACCAAACAATAAACCACACTCTTACATTGAATTTTAGCGTACTTAATTATGGTGAACAGTTAAATTTATAGAACCATGTATTTCCTTCCTCTATGGTAAAATATTGAACAAAATATATGTTCCCGGTCAGAAATCGCAGTAACATACTAACATTATTATTACCAGCCATCTACCTCGTTTTAACCCTTTCGTTACCATAGGCGACTTTAGTCGACTGCACTCATACCCCCTCTTCCTTACCATTGGCGACTTTAGTCGACCAAGCTTGCACACAAAAAGGCACTCAAGCCTGAGCACAAAGGCCATTTGTAATAAAGTTGTAGTTTTGTCCATGTTCACCCTCCATACCCAAGCTTACCATCATTGGAAAGAGAGAGATCGGATCTTTCCAATGGTGGTAAAATAAAATAAGGTTGCTATTATGCAATCTCTTCAAATTGGAGTTGGAAGATCCGAAATGCCAAACACCTACGGAGCGCCATATGGTTGTGTACAAAAAAGTGTTTGGGATTACAGATTGCACTGAGGAAAGAAAGACCAAGAACTTTGACATTTATTGGACCAATCTCAATGAGTTTTAGATTATATGAAAGGGAATTCAATAAGGAAGAACTTTTTTATTACTTATTTTGCTGTAAAACAATATCTTCAAGGAGATAATGGAGTTTGTAAAAGTGGCCTTTGAACGAAAGCTTTCTGTTGTGCAAGAATGTGTGCTTCACGCTTGAGTGGTCAAACAATGCGGTCACCAGCGGTTGTTTATGTCCAAACAATTCGGTAACGAAAGGGTTAACCAAAGAAGATTACGAGAAAGAGATACATGAGGGGCAAGGATTCCAAGAAATAGCCCAGGTAACATTGATTAAAAACTGTTTTTCTACCATGTGATGTTGTTCACCGCAAAATGAAAGGCACCGTGGTCCAAATAATAATGTCATCTTTCCATTTAACCCTTTCCTTACCATAGGCGACTTTAGTCGACTGCACTCATACCCCCTCTTCCTTACCATTGGCGACTTTAGTCGACCAAGCACGACGCAAAAAAGCACTCAAGCCTGAGCATAAAGGCCATTTGTAATAAAGTTGTAGTTTTGTCCATGTTCACCCTCCATACCCAAGCTTACCATCATTGGAAAGAGAAAGATCGGATCTTTCCAATGGTGGTAAAATAAAGTAAGGTTGCTATTATGCAATCTCTTCAAATTGGAATAGGAAGATCCGAAATGCCAAACACCTATGGAGCGCCATATGGTTGTGTACAAAAAAGTGTTTGAGATTACAGATTGCACTGAGGAAAGAAAGACCAAGAACTTTGACATTTATTGGACCAATCTCAATGAGTTTTAGATTATATGAAAGGGAATTCAATAAGGAAGAACTTTTTCATTACTTATTTTGCTGTAAAACAATATCTTCAAGGAGATAATGGAGTTTGTAAAAATGGCCTTTGAACGAAAGCTTTCTGTTGTGTAAGAATGTGTGCTTCACGCTTGAGTGTTCAAACAATGCGGTCACCAGCGGTTGTTTATGTCCAAACAATTCGGTAACGAAAGGGTTAATAGTCGTACCACAGAGCATACAGAAATGCAAAGACGGTCAGATGTTGGAAAAACTAAGTACTCACATTCTACAATGGGATCGATATAGGCCTAAAGCCAGCCATAAAAAGGCGATCAAAGTTGGCTTCCTCTAGGCTTTCAGTTCACGACTGCACGAGTTGGCGCCCCAACCAATAAAAAATTAATATTTTTGTTGCTATTTGTTTTTTTAACAATTACAAAATATCAACAAAAAATTTCACTCAAGGTTCAGACAGGTGATTGAAACCTCAAACCAAATTTTGTACAATTGCTAAGTTGCCCTTCACAGCTTGGTTTTGAGCGCATGTTGTCAAGGTGTTTAAAATTTACACTGTTTGGTGGTAATTTTGTTCTAGTTTTATGTATGGAAAAAAACTTTTTACACTGAGTTTGAATCAGGTAAATGATGCGACATCTCAAACTAAATTGTGTGCAATTGTTGCATTAACATTTGGCAAGCAAAAAGCTATATACATTCATACTATAGGTTTTCGCGCACATGTTGACAAGAAATTAAAATTCAACATTTTGGGGGATAGTTATTTTTGCACTAAGTTCAGGTAATTGATGCGACATTTCAAACCTAATTTCATATAATTCCTATGTTGCATTAACATTTGGCAAGCAAAAAGCTATACATTCCTACTGGGTTTCGAGTGCCTTTTGACAGGATGCTAAATTGAGCCAGCGTTGGGACAACGTTGAAACTTATGTGTATGATTTTTCTTCGACAATATCAAAACAATTTGGTTGAACTTAGGAATTTTCGAGGCAAGTTTTTGTACTTTCTGTAAGAAAATATGTACATCAAAAGTACAAAGAAACATTTGTCATTCCAATATGTGAATTAAAAAGTAAACAGTTTTATTTTAAAAAGGTGTAACCATGACTGAAAAGTCTGTGGATCCTGGACTATATAAATACAAGACATGCAGTGGAGAAGGATGTATAGGCCTGTATATTAAGTTGTAGTGAGTGTAGAATGTATATAGTTATCGGTATCATATCGTACATGTATATAATATACCTTTTAAGTATAAATAAGCATACACTAATTACTTGAATTAATTCTAATGGGCATTAACTGCATAACAAGAAAGTTCAATTCTAAGACATTGTTTTTCAACATTATTTCAACATAGAAATTTGACGTTAAAACAACGTAAAAATGCCGACATTGAAACAATGTAGTGAGTTCAACGTTGTATCTACGTCAGCGTTTCGACGTTACTCCAACGTCGTCATATGACGTTGCTTCAACGTTATTTCAACGTATTATGCCCTCTGGGTGGCTATTATTGGGAAAGTAATATAAACATTGAGTTGGTTTCTGATGTAGGACCAATGTAATGTTGTTTCTAGGTCGGCATTAAGGGGCCGTTCACAATTATCAACATTTTCATGAGGGTACAAACCGTACGATTGTAAAAGTGTACTTTTTGTACACTTGTGAAAATGTTGATAATTGTGAACGGCCCCTAACACATTGGTGTCATGTTGGCACTATATGTTGAGCCCATTTAGGTCATTCGAGGTAAAGTCATATTGGCATTGTGTTGGTTTCCAACGTAGAACCAATGTTGGCTTTAGGTCGACATTAACACATTGGTGTCATGTCGGCACTCTAATTTTTAGAGGAGAGGCAATACCAGTATTGTTTTGGTTGCCAACCAAGAATAACCGTTGGCTTTTTGTTGGCATTACCACAATTGTTTTATGTTGGCAATCAATGTGGAGCTAACATTGGCTGGTTGTGGAAAAGTAATACTGGCAATGTGTTGGTTTCCGACGTAGGACCAATGTTGGCTTTAGGTCGACATTACCACATTGGTTTTATGTAGGTTGGCAATCATTATTGAGCCAACAATAGTTTTTAGAGGAAAGCAAAATCAGTATTGTTTTGGTTGCCAACCAAGAATAACTGTTGGCTTTTTGTTTGCATTACCATTTTTGAGTTGGCAATCAATGTGGAGCCAACATTGGTTTTAGTGAAAAAGCAACGTCAGAATTATGTTGGTTTCCGAAGGAGGATCAATGTTGGCTTCTTGGCATGGCATTATCACATCGGTTTTATGTTCAAAAAATGGCTTTGTGTTGATATTTGATATTGGCTCACGGTCGGCAACCATGTTGTACAAAACATTTATCGTAGTGGTTTTAAGCCAAAACACCTTTTTTTCAGGATTTTTAGATAATGTCAACCATTTATAACAAAAACCATACAATGACAAAATGTGACAGGGGCTATGACCAAATTGGGTTAAGTTAGCAATGAAACTGTTTTGATGACCCAATGCGGTCCTAAGTTATGATGCTATCTGGGTTACTACCAAAGTCTGATTTTATAATGACAATGAAGAACATGATATTGTGGTTGGTTAACCACCAGACCACCAAGCGTGCCTAATGGTGACAAGAGGCTGCCGGTACTACAAACAGTTTTAAAAAACTGCATTGGGGCTGGGTCGAGCACAATTATAGTACACGTCCGATCATCAAACTTTTTTTGTTTTTTCTACTTGTTGGATACTGTATAACCGTTTGTTGGCCTAAAATGCTGGACGACATCACCATGACGCCATTTATTGTGCATTTTGTATCTGTGTAAAAAAACCATGGCACTGAAAAGTGGAGTATTTAGTTGGTCAAAAACCATTACTTTCAAAATAAGTGGAATTTTAGTTATCCATAATTCACAAATCATTATTAGAACTCAAATGTTTTTACAAAGATTTATTTCAGGCCATTCAAACTAATCAAACAACATTGTATTCCCACAATAGTTAATGATTAAGTAGCAAATCGGACACCATGGCTAGTTTGCTGATCACGCCTTGATTTTGCAATCACTGCAAGGCATCGGAGATTACCTTGATATTCGAACCCTAACTGGTAGAAGACCAATTGCTTTGTGCACAGCCCATTTGATTTGTACATGAGCAACACATGTAATTCCTACGTACGTTTAGGGTTTTTGTTAAAATGCATAAGATGGGAATAAGCTTTATACCATTGTGTTCTTATGAAATTTATTATTATGAAAAACTTTTTTTTTTTTTCCTGTGACATCATCAGGTGTCAAATTACGGTAATTCAAAGCTTATTCCTTTAAAAATTCATATCTCCTGAGCCACATATCATAAAGTCGTAACATCTGTGTTGTGTTTTAGCTTGCAACACTTGCGTCATTTTATGTAAAATGATGACCTCACTTTGACTTTTACTTTCGGTCAAAACAGGAAGCTCAACATTTTATCAGATGATTTCTCCTGAACCACATCTAATAAAGTCATAATATGTCTGTTGTTTTGAAGCTTACAACAATTCAACATTTAAACAAAAACAATGACCCCACTTTGACCTCTTCTGGTCCAAACAGGAAGCTCAAAACTCTAAAAAACATCTCCTGAACAAAATGCCATACAGTCGTAATGTTTTTGTTGCATTGTAGCTTACAACAGTTGCAACATTTCATTTAAAAACATGGCCTCGATTTGATCTCTGTTGCAGTCCGAATGGGAAGTTCAAATAATAAAAAACAATTTTCCTGACCGACAAGTTGTTAAATCTTAATTTTTGTGCAGTATTGTAGCATAGTGCACATGTAAACATTTTGTTTAAAAACATGACCGCACTTACCGGTAAGCTTTATGGTTTGGGATTTTTGCACAGTTAGAGTCAAACTAGGGGTCTGTGTTAGGTTTAGAGATATTGTCTAACTGCCTAAATTTTAGGGTTCATTTCAGGGTCTGGATCATACAGTCATATCATAAAACCGGAACAGCTTTGTGTTTATTCCCAAACACCTAATTGGATATAAAAGAGTGTTAAAATAAATGGTGCAGGGTTGTTCAGCTACAGGTACATAAGCCTGGCCAAATTACATACTTTTCTTATTAGGTGTTTGCAAATAGAGTACCAGCAATGCATGTACTTGATTTGGTATGTCGAGTGTACAAGTTAAGGTTATTAAATCTTTGATCTTGTATTTGTCTTACTTCCAGATTGATTTGTCCTCATTTCCCATGGGCAACATATAACATATACACAAGTTACACGCAAGTTATGACAGCAAGTTGAATACATCACAGAAAGACAAGGCACTGCCAGGCACTGGACAGTCTTAACATCTGTTTGAACTGATCAAACCATGGAGGAGTACATCAAGTACTACAATGTAACGATGCCCAGAATGCGACGCTCGCAACAAGAATCCATAGAGAAAGGTGAAAACTGCACTTCACACTCATATGAACTCATGTACAACTCAGATAGAGGTGTGCAGCACTGTAAACTCACACTGCAAACAGTCAAGAAGACACATAGGGGGGCCTACAGATAAATGTTTGTGTCACAACGATGGAGAACCCCACACACTGGCTGAGTGCTTACCACATAAACCCAGAAAGTACATATTGCAACTCATGGTGCTCCTTCAACTCAAGAGAACATGTACATGTTGCAACAACAGAGCCCCTAGCACTGCCAAAAGCATTCAACAATACCATAAATAGTAACACTAATGCTAAAATCCAAGTTCACAGTGACAGCAGTTCTGATCAGTAGATTTGGGATGCACATGAACAGAAATCCTGACAAACTTAGTACAATACTCGCCACATGAACAAGAAGAGTACATAGATACAATGTGACAATCTAGCCCCATATTTAAACCAGTGCTCACCACAGGAACCAAGAGCAGGTTCAAACAGTGGCACTATGTTATATCAAGATTAGGGTAGATGCTGAAACAATTGATAACCCCAAAAACTGTGTTCACTACTCACCAAATACACCAACAGAGTACTCATGCTGCACCTAAACAATAGAGGTCCAAATAATACCTGATCATAGAATAATATCCTTCAGAGTTCTACAGCTTATGCTGATACTTTGTACTACATCAGCAGGAAGCCGTCTAAACTTATCCATACTCAATGCATGAACCCAGAGCATGTCACAAAGTATGCTGTACCAATACAAGGGATCAACTCACAGTGCTTGCATGACAGATTAGTGACATTTAGAGAGTTGTGTTCTAGTACTAGAAAAGCTCCACACTACTGCTCAGTGCTGTACCACTGGTATTAGTGAGGATTGAACCTGAAGAGAAGAATGTGAAGATGCAGTGACAATCAAGTCTAAGCTTGACGCAGTGTTGACTACAAGAACCAAGAGGAAAACCATGCTGCCGTATAAGCTGAATTAGTTGCAGTAATGAATAATTTGTTACGTTTTAGAACAATAGGTGGCCAAAAAATGGAAAGTATTGACCATAAAACTGCTCTTGGATAGTTAATATTGTTT
Organism: Pisaster brevispinus; assembly: GCA_023634235.1. Classification (NCBI taxonomy): domain Eukaryota; kingdom Metazoa; phylum Echinodermata; class Asteroidea; order Forcipulatida; family Asteriidae; genus Pisaster; species Pisaster brevispinus. The sequence goes on along the minus strand of JAMKCF010000007.1, from coordinate 14,717,609 downwards.
GTTTTTGACATTTTGCAAGCAATTTCTTCAAAAAAGCTGACATGGGCAAAAACATTGCAGAGGACTTGCTTCAGACAAATACTGACAGACTATGGCTAAAACTTAAAACTGCCTGATGCAACAAATGGAAGTCATTACTAACAAGTGTGTTTCTGTAACTTTTGGAATGAAATCACAGACTTATGAGGCTTGTGTTTTACCTTTGCCAACCTAGTCAACATGGGAATGACTGTTTGACAGCTTTCAACACATTCCAAAACCTTTACTCAACTTTGAATTAGTTACCTGTTCATACTGGTCCCTGACTGGGGAAATGGAGTACCAGGTTCCCTCCCGACTGTTCCCAAGTGAGATTTGCCTGAAAACCTTCTCGGAGGACTCCATTTGTTCAGCTCTCAAAATGTCCAGAAACATCTTCACAGCAGTGAATCAGTTGCATAACAGTGTGGAGTACCATGTTTACCTCTCATGGCCAACTACTGAAGGTTTCACCATTGAGGTATGCCTGAAAACTCTCATTGGATTCTGCTCAGCTTGCACAATGTACTCTGGACAGCTTGCACAATGTACTCTGGACAGCTTGCACAATGTACTCTGGACAGCTTGCACAATGTACTCTGGACAGCTTGCACAATGTACTCTGGACAGCTTGCACAATGTACTCTGGACAGCTTGCACAATGTACTCTGGACAGCTTTCATCTCCATCTACTGAAGTACAGACCTGCAGCCAACAAACTACAGGCATGGCGGGAACCTACACGACTGTATGATCTCAACTACTGTACAATGGATGTACCTGCAATACATTGCCAGCAGATTTCTGCAGCTTTCTCTCTACTGAGACCTGATGTGAGGATCATTCCAAAGGTGAGTTACTCTCTGATTAGACTGGACCAGAACCAATGTGATACCATTTTAATTTGTTTGTGATTCTTGTGAAGTCTTGAATGAAAATATAATTGGTTCCAATAAGACTGGTCATCTGTGGTCCTTTGTTATCGAGTAAGATGAGCTCCATCAAAGAATCAATGTCTCTGGGTCTAAAGATGGATGAGAGCCCAATCCGCATGCCGCTACTCTGCCACATGATTTGGGCAGCGAGACATTCCGTACCCCTCTTTCCCATTTTTCCATCTCTTGTATCAGTCATTGGGCCTCAAACTGAATTCATCTCTCATACATCTGACTCCACCATGCAGTTGTGCTGATTTTCCACTTGTTCATATTGGCCTTGAGGATATCTTATAGACACTTTCTCTGGCTTTCTCGGTTATGATTTTCTTAGATGAGTTGAGAGAAAAACACATGCATAGGGAGCCTGATTTAAACAATGTTTTAATCTTTTTACCATCCTTCATTAGACTTCCATTGAGGGACAACAGTCTGCACAACATTGGATGCACAACTCTCTTATGAGGCTCACTGTCGCGATGATGCCGTAACTTTCAGAATGGTAAGTGGAAAACAGAATCAGCTCTTACTAAATTAAAATTAAAGTGCATTAGAGTTTCTCAATTGTGTGGTTGATTTTTTCACTTCAACAAAAGTTAGGAGATAAACAAGTTCTTCTCTATACTTTGGTGGACAGCGGGACACCCTTCATTAAGCACATTTTTCCTACATTCATTGGTCTCAGAATGGTCAGTACATGAGTTCTTGGATTGTAGATAGCTCTGATTTCACTGAAGAAGTCATGTTTGGCATTAGTGTATGCAAGAGGTTCAACAGTTTCTTGTTTTTCCACTACTGATCCATCTGAATCATCAACATCACCTGTGTGATTCGATTTGTCTAAACTTAGTCCAAACATACTGCAGGCTTTCACATTGACATTAGGTACAAATAGAAAGGCGGCCATCATTAATTTCCTTGTCACCCTAAATTTTTTACTAAACCTTGTCTGTTTCTACCTTGAGGCTCTAAAAGGGCACATTGGCCATAAGTTTTCATTATGAGTTTGAAAACATTTGTAGTTTAAAGTAAAAGTTAACCCATTTGTTTTTATCGAAAAACTAGACCAAAAACAATGTTGACCCATGATTAATGCAAACAAATACTGAAACAAGTGACATCTGTTTAGCTAGTTTGTGGATTCAGCTATGAGTATTGATATAAAATCTTCCTCTGTTAAACATGCCAGATTCAAAGGCAAAGTAGAGAGTTGAAAATTATCATTATCGTTTATAATTACTTTCAATCTGAAAGCTCACTTCTTGAGACATTTAAAATAATCTCCAGATGCCGAAAAAGAAAACAAATGAACAAATGAATAAATACAAAGGCAAGGATACAAGTTAAAATTTAAGAATACTTGAGAATATATTGTTATTTTACCTTCTCTTTACCCCAGGTTATCTACAAGGTGTTTCCTCAGAAACAACCTCTTCAATGGATGCATCGAATCCTGGGCTTTGGATACAAACTCACCTACAGGAATACAGGTAGGAAAGGATTACATTGTCATATGAGTACTTTGAAACATTAGGGCAAATTCTGGCCTGCCTGTGTCGAAACATTAGGGGGAAACGGACTGACATTATAGTTAAATAACGAGGGATATATATGATGCATGGTATTTTATTTGAGTTTTTTTTTACCATGCACACTTGATCCCATTGTCAGTATGTGTATTTGTGTGAACCAGCATGTGTACGAAGTTGTACACTAAGAGTAACAATTGGCACACAGCTTTGTACCATTGCATGTCACACAAATATGTCCCTATGTTTACAAAGCTTAGACAAAATCTCTCTCTTTAAAAAAAAAACTAAACTATTTTAATGACAATTCTGAACTCTTAAATGTGAACAGCGTAAATGTAAAAGATGATTTTGTAAAAAAATGTATGACCATTTTGTCATTGTCACCTGAATTATGTTGCACACATTTGCAGGCTTAAAAACAAAAGCTGCATTCAACTATGGCTTCCCTGACCTTTGCAATCGCTACACAACACATGATTTTAAACCAAACAAACATTTTTAACATAGGAGCAGTAACCACCCTCCCTAAATACATTCTTATTTATTTAGAGTGATAGTATTATGCAAACATGCTTTACTTTTTTGCAAACCAAAATGTTCTTTGCTGCCACTGTCCTTGGTTTTCCATAGAACATATTCTGATCTTCCTGAAAGAAAAGGTCCCTTTCCTCACACAGAGTCACCTTTCCCCTTTACTAAATAAACTTAAGACTTCAAGTAATAAACCACAAGGGAACTGACTGGATTTAGACTGGCACTCAAACAAAAATATATACACAACAGGGAGACCGTCAACATTTGGGCTAGATAGCTTAGTCAGTAGACCTTCGGCACAGTAATCCAGAGGTCCAAGGCCCAAATCCCGCTTTAGTAATTAAATTTTTGTTCAACCAAAACAAAATTAGTCTATCATTTGATGGAACTCTTTTGTCAATAATTATGTCCAACTTTTCACGGATAAATAACAGGTACATCATATGTTTGATTCAATTGTAACTCTGTTAGTTAATGGGTTTGCTTGTGTATCATTTGCAGAATCAAATATTCAAGTGGACAGGAAGATTTTCATTATAGAATACTTGAGCAGGAGACTACTCTCTTCAAAGACCTTGAGAATGTAGGAAACGTCCATCAACCCATGCTGCAAGCTGCAAGATGCAATGTGTGAGGAGACATCATTTTTGCAAGGATTCTCTAAGCACTGAATCATCACCAACTGATCCTACAAACTTCAATCCATCAAAGACTCTGTGAACAATTTGGACATGTTGGCTTTGAGATGCAGCTCTAGAGTTATCTAATCCTACATCTCAAAGCCTGGATTGGAGACAGAATTCCTAAAGACTCTTTGAACACTTGAGATACAAATGAGATGAGAAGGATACATCAGTTCTGTACAGACACAGTGCATGCAAGGCTAGAGACATTTCTGAACCCACATTGACATTGAACTCTTTGGAACCTCAATGTGATCAACATACAAGGACCAGATCGTTTGTATAGTATCTAAAAAGCAATGAAGCAATGTCAATGTCTGTAAAAAAATACTTAAGACATTCGGAGGAACATGTCTGTCAATCAGTTTAAATATCACCACCGTTTTCAAGAACAGACAAATTTGCAACATTTTGTAAAAACTGCAAAGTGTTTGATAATTCATTTACCTTTTTCTAGGTTTTAAGTCATAAAAGTGCAGTCTTTCAATGACACAAATTAGCACAATGATAACATCACCAGATTTTAAAAGTTTTTAATGAACAGGCAATCTTCAATTTGACTTCTTCTTATTTTGAAGCACAATTGCTTGCACAGTGCCCCAAAATGGGTGCTCTGGCTTTTGAGTTTTTAAAGTGTGACCTTAACGATTTCACAAGTTTGTCAAACTGCCAACTTTTTTTATGCAGTGGTTTAAAAGTGATGCTCTACACAATAGACCATGTTTGTTCCAAAATGTGTACAATTGAAAATTTCCACCTTCACGGTTTCTAAAATGTCACAGCTGAAGTGGCTAACAATTTTGTAAGCAATGGTTTCAAAAGTTCAATTTCTCCTAACATGCAAGTTTGGCTTCAGGGGCTAATTGTCTCTTCGAGAAAACGGCGACGATATATTTTCCAAATAAGAACAAAAGTAATGAAGAATAAAGGTATAGTCATCTGTTCATGCATGAAAATTTATAGAGGTAGTGAAATAAATAGGATTGAACTAGGGGAAATGGTATTTTTAAATAGCTTTTCAACGGCCTGAATCTAAAACAAACACTAAAAAGGATAGGATTCAAATGAAAATTGTTTTTTTAAATAGTTTGTCAATAAATGTAGAATCTCCTTAAAAACCACCAAGTATACTAAAATGAATACAGGAATGACTACAGCAGCAAGATATTTCTAAATAGGTTGTCATCAACTTCTCCTTTAAACCATAAAGAGTTACCTAATTAATTGGATAGGACTAAAACCGAATATTTTCTAAAGAATTGTCAACACCTGTATATAGCCTCTCATTAAAAACCATCTAGTGAACTAAACAAGTTGGATTAGGATAAATAGGTTTCTAAACATTTTGTCAACACTCTCTAACACCAAAAGTGTTTTTAAAGGCATCCAAAGGCATCAAGTGAGGTTAAGTCTGTGTTTAATTACATGTAAAATGTTAAATTCTTTAGATTCCTTGATGAACAATGAGACAAATTTGAGCATAGCAGTTTTGTTTTTAGAATTGTCAATATATATATTATCAGAACCAACACTGACCTGAAAGAGATTGAATGCATAAGACTTATGTACTTGCTTCATGCACCTTGCAAATACTTTAATCTTATCTAACTGAAAAGAAATGTTAGGACCTAAGTAAAATATTTAAAGTTCAGTGTAGTACTTCAAAGGAAATGAAGACATGTAAGTGTTTGTAACTTGGAAGATCTATGATAGGATAGTGCAGTAGTTGTTTCAATACTCTTGTTAGATTTGACTTTAAAGGAAGTGCATCCAAGTCAAGAGAGCACATAGGAATTCATGCATGAACAGAGGGTAATTAGTATTGTTAGCAGTAATTGTAACTCTAAATAATTGCTAGGAACAGCCTCTCACAGCAGGCCTGCACAACAAAAATATATACATCTAAACAAAGAAGTCAAAATTCAATTCCCACTATTTTAACTTTCATGGCGTTGGCACAAGTTGCCATGTATGCAACCAAAGACTCAGAACCTCCTGGTAAAAATTTGTTCTTGCAAACCTGCCTCAAAGAAATCGTAACTTTCAAAATCCAAGTTACTGAAAACAGCGTTGGAGTGTTCATATGCTCTGTCTAAAAATGAAAAAGCAAGAAAGATTAGAAGTTCATTGGATTTAGCCTGTTTAGCATCATGATTTAAACTAACTTATACTTCTAAGCTTATTCAAAATACATTTAAACTTAAACTTTTTTCATGGCTTAATTTTGAGAGGCTGGTCTAGCTTACAAATAATATTAATTAGTTAGTAAGAGTGGAGGGTGAATCTACAATATCTGTTGGTACTTGGGTACAAGATTGGTCTTAATGTACTTCACAACTCAAAACTTGGACTCAAAATGTCAAACATTTACCAGGCAAACTGTCCAAAGAAACTTGCACATACAATGCATTGGCTGGACTAGCTGATGTCATTTTTGCCCCCACGTTATTGAACTTTAGAATGTTTTACAGAATTAAAGTATCATAAAACATCTATTTGGGAAAAACACCATTGATGTTTTTTTAGCAGCATGGACAAATTGTCTTCAAAAGCTGACATCTACATTCTGGATCTTCCTTTCACAGTCCATGGCAAATGCTGCATGTTTATTTTTATCAGTCTTTTTCAGTGAACAATTCAGCTCTTAACAAATGGTAATTTTTCAAATTGTATCGCTAGCATTCCATAAATGTACACCTACCCCTCTCACAGCACCTTTTGCTTGTAAGCCATTTTCCAAGGAAACATACCTCACATTTTTTTTATCTAGTATTAGTCTAAGAGTGTGTGTTATTAGAATAGATCTTTTTGTTTTTACTAGACTGATTTGCTTTTGAGAAAAAATCTCAAATGACACTCTCAAGTTGCATTTTGTTTAGTTGTAAGTTTTGATTTTTTTTTAAACTCTTCTGAAGTACATTAGCCATCTTGTACCCAGATTTTTACTTTTAGCAGCATGGACAAATCGTCTTAAAAAGCTGAAATCAAAATGTTGGATCTTCCTTTTCTTAATCAAAAATGACACAATTGTTTTGCCAATCTTTTCCAGTATACAATTCTGTTACTAATGAAAAGTTACTTTGTATTTTACCAACAGAAAAAGGAAATGTACCCCCTCCCCTCTTATGGCACCCCGGTGCATGCAAGCCATCCTGGTGCTCGCACAAGTGTTCCCCGCCCGCAGGTGTCGGCAGGCTGGTCGGTGTGTTGTCCTCTGAATGCACTTGCAGGTGTTTGGCTGTTTGTGGTGTGTCAACCTTCCCAAGACTTGGCGGTCTGGATGAATCAGAGACCCACAGTTGGCTGCAACATGGTAAGGATCCTTTGAACTATAATAACCAGTTTTCTTTCCACAGAGGAAGATGTATCCATCTTCCACTTCGGGCATTGCACATGGAAGAAATGCCCTCAAGTCTAATCTGAACTGTACATTTCAAATGTTGCATCGTGGTGTTTTGATCCATGAGAATGGAATATCATTAAATGTACGTTATTTTTGCCAAGTAATTCTGAGATGTTTGTCATACAAAAGGATTTTGGTCACAATGTTAAAGCTAGCCAATCATTAATTTGTTGAACGATCACGAAGTCACTAAATCACTCTCTGCCTCATGTTAAAAAAAATCAAGTTTTGTAATCTTAAGGGTAAGACAATCCATTAAAAAGAGCGATAGTCAATCTTTGAGTAAACAAATATAAACACCCAGTCAATCAAATTAGAAAAATTAATTCATCAGCACAAACAGTGAACAGCGCTTTTTCAAATCAATGAAGTAAAATTAAGTAAAATAAAATTAGTAATAAAAAACCAGATACAAATCTTTAAATCAGTGCATTACAATTTAAAACTTAATCTGAAATTCCACAGAGCAAAAACCAACCTTGTGTGCTCTTACAAATGAATAAGATATTAGTTAATGAAGTAAACTGAATGAGCTATTTTCAAATATTGTTAGGTGCCAAAAAAAAAAAAAAAAAATCTTCCTAGCAAAATATTTACAAAGGAACAAAAAAGTATTAAGCAAACAAGTTTACAAAGTAATCTCAAATTAGGATTGAAAAGGTTGCCATTTCACCATTATCACCAAGAAGATGCTACTTCTAGTTCAAAAATAAATCACCCCTACTGTTATAGTTCATACTTTTAAATGGAAAATAAACAATCTGCTGAAATACAGTTTGTTAAAAACTAAATCCTACTAAAAGAGGCAAAACCGTACTCAATCAAAATGAGTAACATCTAATTTGATGTATAAACATTTTGCAACAAACTCAATTTTGTTCAAATGATCTCCTACTGAAGAGACAAACCTAGGTTCTGTGAAAAAAAAAGTCCAAATGATATTTTAAAATAATAAGAAAACCCACTTGGGTACTCCTTAATAATTGATATGAAATCAACAAATTGCGTTCAACAGACAAAACTGTTGACACATTTTGTTTTAAAGAATGCAACGAAAACCGAACTGAACTGCAGGAAGTTCTCAAATCTATTTCACGATTTCAAGCAAGGCAAATAAAAAAGAGTCAAAACAACAACAACAATGATGGAGAACTTAAAATGAGTTCAGTTCTATCCTGCATGTCATTGCACTGCAGCAGAAAATACCCAAACTGTTGTGTTAATAATCACCATGACAATAATCACAGATTGAGAAAGGCAGACTTAAGCCTCAGTGTGATTCTAATAGGCTTGATTGTTTAAAAAACCACAGTGGCTTGCCTTGGATAAGGATCCATTTCCAATGGCATAGTAAACTAGTTTAACTTGTAACTTCCAAGATGTCAGTATTTGAGCTGAAATGTAACAAGTCAGGAAAATACTGAAGTACTCTCCAATAATGGAGAAGTTTATATCAGATCTACATGTATAACCATGATAGTTCCTGGCCAAACTGTAAAATCATGAGAGTTTTGGGCTAAACTGTAAAATCATGGTAGTTCCTGGCCAAACTGAAAATCATGATAGTTCCTGGCCAAACTGAAAAACATGGTAGTTCCCGGCCAAACTGTAAAATCATGGTAGTTCTAGGCCAGACAGTGGAACTGATCCCAACACTGGGAAAAACATGGGGTGCCAAACTCTTTCAACTCCTGTAGAGGGATGGCCTGCTGTGCAAAAGTAGAGCACCATACTATAAACTAGGGCTGCACATGGGACGATGTGGTGGGTCCCTCAGTATTGACGGAAACTGTGGTGTTAGACACAGGGGTCCCAGTCCTGTTAGATAGGTCCATGGTAATTTTAATTGAAGTTAGAATTCATGTACTGTAACTATACATCCTCAGCCATGCACCGATAGTCTTCAATCAAAGGCAATACCAAGCATGTTAGGGTTGAATATCAATCAAGGCATTGACCAAAGTTTTAGGAGTTTCCATAGAAATAAGAAGCACTGTGATATTTACTCTGTGCCTGCAATGGATATCTTAAATTGATTCAGTTCCAAACACTGATCTTTACTTTGAATGGGAAAGTTTTCTTTAAGAAGAAACATGACAATTGCTGTCAAATTCCCTGAACTCGGTCATTGCAGTGACCTCTCGTCAAACCAAGATGGTCACAGGTCATTTGATTAAGATAGCGATAGTTGCAGAATTTGGACATGCAGCATGGTCAATATATTCAGGCCAATCCTTTGCTAATGATACATGATGTGTTATCTCTGAAATAACCCTAATGGTAAAGTGAAGCTATCCACAGGCCGGCAAAGCCCAACTGGATGTACTCTAAAGTAAAAAGAAATAATGCAGGCACAGTCCACCCAGGTTCCCCTTACTGGGTAGAGATACATTACAGTAGCATAATTTAGTCATACAGACACTACCCTCAATGATACCCATACCCTGGGTAGAGAGGGACTTAATCTAGACAAGTAGCTACTGTCTGACCTATCAAGAGATCTATGACACAAACTTCACCAAATGAAGGAAGCAATGCATCATGAGGCTTTATGTTCAAAGCATTAAGTTAAGTGTCAACATTTTAACATCCAGTTAACCTGTACATTCATGTACAAGTGACGACAATTTGATGTTGTTAAAGTGCAACAGGAAATCCTCATATAGAGGTTTCTTTGAATGGTCAATGCCTTGATTGATAATTTTGCTAGTTTTAGGCAACCTTAAACTTTTATCTCAGGCTTGGGGTACTTAGTTGATTCATGTGTATTACCGCTTTCAAGTCAGAACCAAAAATACAACCAGTGGTTAGCTTGGAATCGCTGCTATCAATCAACCAGTGAAGGTTTTGAAGAAACCAATAACCTTAAGACACACGTTTATTTAGCAATTCACATAATGGGTTGGAAATTTATAACCCTTGGTCTAAAACTACAAAAGTATACACTCGTTATGTGATTGAAAAAAGCAACTACATGTAATGCAGTCATCCACTCATTTTAGAAACGGTGTTTATTACCAACCTTGTTGGTAATATTTATCTTTCTTACATAACCCCAAGCCTGGTTTGTCCTAAACTGAGAGTAGGGTTGCACCTTGTATAATTATAGTCCTGAAAGTTCTCCACATTTGAATGAGATTTAGCCGGCCTTTCCATGTGTACATAATGAGATAGGATAATGCAGTAATCTGTTAAGCTAAACCTTTGAGTATGAAGGGAAATAAGTGGAGTCTCACAAATCCACCTACACCCATCATAATGTGATGCTCAAGGTGACTTCACTCCTAGCTCTAGAGCTGGTGAAAATTTCTCCCAACTGTCTCAGTAGCAATCGCATGTAAGTTGCTGCCTTCCAGTGGGCACTTACAATGTAGAAGCAATTGGCAATATGATTTCCTGAATATCCAAAAACCCTGGATAAGCTGATCACAACCAGTCTATATGGGAACCAAGTCCTTTGGATATTAATCAACATCAGACAGCATTGTGCTCATTAGTTAGATCACGATTGTCAGCAAAGCACAACGTATTTGACTTTGTATTTTTTGCACTTTAGATAATGTGAAGAACTTTCAGGACAATGTTTTACTCAACCTTGCTTGGTATTGCCCAGCCTCGTTCCCAGCAACTAGTCCCATATAGACAATTGAGGTACATACTACAGATAAAAGTGGCTACTAAGCCCATTAGGCAGTGTGTTTTTAGTTTGCCCTCTATGAACCCACCAAAAGCCCCAATTGAGCAAAAATCAGTCGGTTTACACACTACTATCACGAGTAGCTGCTATAGGCAAAGTGATATATAGTTAGTGCTTAACACCAGCCCCTATTGTTTCCCTTCTGCATTCACCTACAACTTACCCCCCCCCCCCCCCCCCCCCTTTGGGCAAACTGAAGTACACAGTGACAAAGTTGCCCTCGATGTCCCTTGTTGGGCGAACCGATATACATGTACCAACAACATCCACCAACCCTACTGGGCAAATTGATTTGTATACAGTGGTATACACCAGCCCCTATTGATCCACACACTATACATCCACCAGACCCAATTGGCAAATGGATGTAAAAGTGACAAAGTGGCCACTACAAAAGTACTTCTAATTTCCCTCCTCCACCCGCCATCAGCCCCTGTTGGGCAACCAACAACCTTACTAGCCCCTGTTGGGCAAAACCAACAACCTACAACTAGCCTCTATTGGGCATCCACAAATATTGGGCAACCAACAGCCTACCACTAGCCTCTATTGGGCATCCACAAATATTGGGCAACCAACAGCCTACCACTAGCCTCTATTGGGCATCCTACAAATATTGGGCAACCAACAGCCTACCACTAGCAGCCCCCCCCCCCCCCCCCCCCCGGCAACCAAAAGCCTACAATTAGCCCCTGTTGTACAACCTACAACTAGCCCCTGTTGGGCAAACAACTACCTGCAATTACTAGCCCCTGTTGTGTTACCAACAACCTACTATTGCTAGCGCGTGTTGTGTAACCTACAACCTACAATTACTAGCCCCTGTTGGGCAACCTACAACCAGCCCCTGTTGGTCAACCAACAACCTACAATTACTAGCCCCTGTTGGGCAACTGCCGATCTACATTTACTAGCCCCTGTTGGGCAACCAACAGCCTACAATTACTAGCCCCTGTTGAGCAACCTACAACTCTTCTTGGGCATTCAACTACCTGTTTGGGTTTTATAGCCAGTCATTAACACTAGCTCCCCACTTTTAGACACTATACTAGTACACGTTACTAGTGAACCATCTGGTTTTTCCCTTTAAAACACACCATCAGTTGGGTTAAGTGATTGATCAGCAAACGCAACCACTACTCCCAATGTCCTAGAACATTGAATTAGTTCCATGCCATAGTGAGATACTATGGGATGGATTATCAAGGGAACGAGGTAATTAACATTGATCTATCGCCATTCACAACTCGGCCATATCTCTGATGACAAATATAAGTGATAGCAAGCACTCTCAGGAAGTAGATGCAAGTTACTATTGGATGCACAGATGACTTTTAATGTACTTGTCAAGAGAGAATGTAGGCCAAATGTACACGAATAAAGAAACAAATATTGGATATGTATGAGTTTCATCATGTATTGTCTACATGTACTGCTAGGAAAGTAGTCAGAAGAGAAAAATGGCTCGTTAGTTTTGGATGAACATACAATGAAAATTATTAGCACATACTGCATATGAAAGAGCATCATGTATGGTCTACATGTAGAACAAGTACATCTCACTGTCCATGTGTGCTAAATGAGGTAATTGTACGTCAAGTATGTACATGAATAAATACATACATCCTGTATGTATGAGATGGGTTATCACTTTCCAGTATTGTAGATCAGGTTGATCATACAATGTGCTTAGTGCACTGTTAGTGGCTATCATAATATGAATGGCGATAGGTCAATAGTGTTTGATTGAAGACTATCAATAAGCTCCATGTATGTTAGGGCTGTATACACCACTGGTTTTTGGTAAAGTAGTGAACCTAAAATAGGAAACCATATCATCAAATCTTGAAAGATAGTAAAATGGTACATTTTTGTTACACAGAAAAAAAAACCATTTTAGCTGTGAAACATCGTTGGAAACTGTATGCATTCTTATAAATTAGAACAGGTGTACATCTTTTGTTGAATCTCAAGGAATGTATTCAACCTTAATAAGAACCAAATCATTGTAGACACCAATCTGTCAGTGTAAATTAGTCTAATAGCCAAAAACAATGAACAAATAGGATTAAATTACAAGTCAGTTTTTAACATTGAACTTGATCACTGGATCCAGAGCTCCACTTCAAATTGTGGGTGATACTTTGAATGGTTAGTCTTACAGACATAAACAAATGTTGAAGGATGATTTGAATCAGTTCATTAGAAAGATGAAATTACATCAAGTTAAAACAATTTATAGACGAGCTGGAATATTTCTGGAGTTGAAAAGAAACTTTAAGGAAATTTTAACTGGCACTCTATTGCGAGTGTAAGCTCACAGGTGGTAATTTAAGCCAAATGCTTGGATGTAATTACCCGTAGGATTCCAGCTCTTTTACTACGTATTGTTTTATACCAGTGGTGTATACAGTCTGTCCAATGTCCATGCATACAACCAGCTCTAGGACTAAGGCCTTGCTCCTTTTGATTTTGAATAACAGAGATGTAGACCCAGACAGTTGTAGTCACAGGTCTGTTTTAGATTGCCTAATAAACCAAGTAGGTATGTTTACCTTGTGATGAAGGTGCAAAGAATGATCCATGAGCCGTACATATCAGTCATATGAGTGTAGATACCATGCTGGATGATAATTAATATCACTCATTAGTTCATCAGTGACACTCATTATTGGCTCCTTGATACTAATATGTAGAGGATCCATCTTGTATGAGGTTTTGTAGTATAGGGATATCAGTAGCTGCAGCAGGGATTTCATATGACCTGATGTATGTAGCACAGAAATATATGTTTTTAGTTCCAGTCCTGGATAGATGGAAAGAAATGTTTCTACATTATTGACCTTTGGGTTACACCTTGGGGTAAAAACTTCTCAGTACAAACAGTGTGAACTATCAGTTTGTGGTTTCTATTTTTTTAGTAGACAAAATATATGTGAAGAGATGTAGGGCCTATGTGTATTTTTGATCAAAACTTGCGATAGTAACTAATGATCAGTTTCAGCAACAAATCAGAGCCTTGTAACATTTGATGACGAGTGCGATAAATATTTCAACAGTAATCTATAAAATAAATTGGGCAGCTGCAACCAGAGACATGAAAATTGTTATAAAAACTAATATCAGTTATTATAGGTACCTTATTATAGCAGGCATAGTTATCCTGGCATCAGACAGTATCGATACTAACATCAGGCAAGTTAAGCTACACTAAGAGCAGGCCATGGTTGTTGAGTTTGTACAAGAGGTACAAATGTAATTTAAAAGGAACAGTTGTATGCATGTGAGACTCTAGCAGGCCCTGGGAAAGCCTACAATGTTGTTTAGGATTCACTTCATCAAATCTGAAGTGAAGAAACATGATCATCTTAGCCAACTGTACTCTAGTTCAAATCAGTGTGCTCAGCAGAAACAAATTTAGCGCCAAACATTTGCTTGTAACAAGCTTTGTTAGTTTTAACTAAGTAATTTGAAGAGGTTTAGGAAAAATGGACTAAAGAAGGCATAAAACATTGAGCTGTATACTTTAAGAAAGACCTCTTCACTTCTTAAACTTCAAATAAAACTGAAATACCAATCAGGAATAGTTACAAAATAGTCCAAGTTAAATTGTTGTTATGAAGGACAATTAACATCTTAGCCATCTGTATTTTAGTTAAAATCTGCCTCTTCAGCAGAGACACATTTAGTTCTATCGACCCGCATGTAATTTTGAATGCTTTTTGAATGACCTCTTCAATTCTTTAAATTAAAGTAAAGATGAAATAGCAATCAGGAGCAGTTGATTTTCAAGATGGAACTCTCTCTTTAAGTGTAGAGGAATTACATTTTTGATTGATTAGAAAGCACAGTAGATTGTGATACAAACTAACTGAACAAACTGAAGATAGAGTCCTTTAACAACTCAAGGGCCAATTTAGTTAGACAGGAGAATGGAGTTAGAAAAGAGCTAGGTTGTCATTCAGAGCAAATTGACTGGTAGAGACGGCAGTAAAAACCATTTCTTAATATTTCCCAGGGCCTGCTTATTATATGTTTACATGTGAGCTGTAAAAGGTGCATGGTATTTGTTATACATGAGGATGTATAGTAAAGTGTACAGTGCATGAATTTGTAAAAACTTCAATTAATCTTACCATGGACAAAAAGAGGTAGGACTGGCAAACCCTGTGTCGAAAAAAGGCACCATAGTTTCCCTTGATACTGAGGGGCAGATTGGAAAGGGGCGGATCCAGAATCTGAAAAATAGAGAAGGTGAAATTGGCCGGAGGTCCTGTCATGAAGTAGGGGGGGGGGGGGGTAGGGGAAATAGGGTTGGTCACACGTGGAATGGTGTCTTAAATGCACTTCGCATTTAGACCGGTGATATCAAAATGCAAAGATGGACAAATTAAGAGTAGTAGCAATGAACTTCAGTAAATCGCAAAACCTCACAGATGTATCACCAAATGAGACTGAAATGACTAACTTCTGTAGTCATTGTGATGCTTCAGCAACATTTAGATGCACAGTTTAGCAAGACACCTGTTTTGTAGCATGTGTCTCAAATGTCACAGATTGTTTAGTTCTGCTTGGTAACATAACGCTGTAAAAGCATTGAGATGAGCCAAACAGCATCTCCAAATTTTACACAAGACCAATGAAATCATTGGTTTACTGTAGCCCGATCAATCAGGATAGCATTGTGCATGTTGCGGAAAATAATGTTCAAAGAGCTCCAGGTTGGGGCTCCTCTGAACAATCTTAAAAGCTTGTAAGGGATCAACTGTAAGATTGTGTGATCTGTATAACATGCCCCCCCAAAAAAAAAAAAAAAAAAAAAAAAAAAAGGAGAGAAATGTACCTGAGTACAATTGTACTATAGGAAAAGGAGAATTTGACATGACAGGGCTTTCCGGCAAAATGTAGGGAGAAAAAAGAAGGGAGATCAAATTCAAAAAGAAGGATCTCCCATGGATCCGCCAGTAAATTGCCACCACATCGTCAAAAATTGAGCCACAAACTGAGTATGGTGCTAACAAACAAACACCCCAGGACCATAGTACAGAGAAAATAGGCTACTCAAAACAGTGTAAGGAAACCAAAGAAAAAACTAAAAACAAATAAAACACATCTTTTTAAGGAATGAGTCATTACATCAGAGGATCAAGAATGAAAAGGATGAGACCAAATTTAGTCTACACTTAGATCAAGCACAAATGCAACAAAAAAGTATTTAAAGAGTACCAGACTTCAAATTATTGCTTGAAAAAATGAATAAGAAGGAAAACTCTTCGTTAAAATAAGTCTATGCAGTTGGAACTTAGCTAAAATAATTTTTAACTCAATTGCAAACCTAAGCAAATGGACTCTTGTTGGTCAGTTTGAAGTGTAGTAGTACTAGTGAAGTTATGGATGATTACACTTACCAAAAATGATCATTTGTGAAACATGTCAGTTTATGGACTTGACTTATTTAATGAACTACTTTGGACTCATAAACACATGAGAACCTTGCATTGTTTTGAGTAGCAGGAGAGTTTGGCACCCTAGAAACTGGGAGAAAGAAAGTTTTAGGAAAGTTACAAGTTAAAAATAAATGCCACTTAAGTCTAAATGGTGAACAAAATCTAAAAAACAACTTGCTTGAAACCAGCGAAATAGGATAAAATGGGCATCAATAATTACATCAAATAAATCAATTCAATATGGACTTCGGAACCTTGTATAATACAAAATGCCTCAAAGTTAGGATGCAGGAATTGCTAGGGGTTAAATATTTATACTCAACCAAACTTCTAGTAGAAATGGCAACCAATTCAATTAGAAATTCTGCTTCCAAATATTTGAAAAGCATTAAAAACTACTTGTCATTCAGCTAGAGTTCTCAAAAGCGATACAAAAATATCTACTTTTAACCTTTGAAATAAATATTTGAGTTAAAAGTGTGCTAGATTTCGGCATCCTTGAAGATATTTGGTCAGATCCATTACACCTTGATATCCGACCTTAATATCAGACTTCTCTACTCGATCAATGGTTAGATAATGGGACCATTGCACTCAAATATCTTCCTCCAGTTTCTTTAATTAAGAAACATGAAAAAGCTCATTCAACCAAGGCTAAATGCATTAGTAAGTTAACAAATTACTCAATTATAAATTCCTCGAGTAGGAAATCCTACACCAACAACCAACAATTATAATCTTTGGTACAACAGCCTAGACTTCTTGTCTTTAAAAAAAGGATGTAGAAATTTCATTAAAACAGGCTAAGAAACACACTAAAATTGCAGAGATTTATTTAGTTCTTCTTTGTGACGTCAGCAAACATGATCAGTGCGGTAGAAGCGAAAAGTGACGTTAAATCTAAATATGGCAAACTATTAAAGAAAATTGGCAAAAATCTGTACATTTGTTTGATATTTCATTTGATAGGATCAAAAACCAGGATGCAACTAAGCAAATTTAATTTGCCTAAAATTAAGTTCAGAGTAGACTTTGAAGGTGCTATTTCCATAAGCAATGTCCTGAGTGGTAGAAAGATACATCTAACTCTGTGTCTAAGTCAACTGATTATTAGAGTTCATTTGATCCTTCCCTTGTTATGGTCAACAGAGGGCTCTTTGGCCACACAGACTTAGAAATATTGGGGACAATTGAACACACTGCAGTAAGTCTCTCACTGAATGGTGTTGATAGAGGGCGCTCATCGACAGGTCTGTTGACACCTGTGGGCGGGGAACACTTGTGAGAGCACCAGGGGGGGCTTGCATTCGCCGGGGTGCTTCTCTTTTTTTATTTTTTTTTTAAGTTCAAGGTCAAATTTAAATATGAATAGATATGAACAGATACGAATAAATAACAACAGATATGAACACTTGTGTATACTTAGTCTTTATTTCAGACTCTGCTGCCCTCTATCTATGTACTTACCTTCCCCATATACAAAGTCCCCATACCCCATAATGCATCTGCTTTCTATTTCAATACAAGTTGCAGCACTATTTTATATGTGGACTTAAAGCGAAGGTACATTTTTTTTCAAGGAGCTTAAGTTGGTTGGTACTAATAGGTAAAAAAAACGTCAGTTTTTCTCATGTATAAATTTTTCGGGAAAAATCATTAAGTTTTTGTTTGGATAAATAGATAGAAACGCAAGTTTTTGCTGCGTTACTACCTATTTAAAATGCTCAAACAGTTTGATTTTTGGTAGAAATATCTGGGAATACAAGGTTTTTTTTGTACAAATAGATTTTAAAAACGTAAGTTTTTCTCATGTTAAAATGCGCACACTGTTTGAGTTGGTAGAAATTTCTGGGGAAAAATCAAGTTTTTGTTTGTTTAAATAGATAGAAACGCAAGTTTTTCTTACGTTTTTTCAAACAGTTTGATCAACCAGTTTTTGGTAGAAGTATTTTGGGGGAAACTGTTTGTACAAATGTTGCTTTTTAAGCAAGTTTTTGTATTGTTTCTATTAAACAAATTAACACTCCTTGAAATCGGAAGTTTCAAAACGGTGTAACTTTTGGCAGAAAAAACGCCCTAAAATTTTGTAAGTGCAAAAAGATAATGTCCAGTTGTGTCCAGTTGAACTTTTTCCTGGCACAAAAATGTTTCCATTAAAATTTCAACGAATGAACGTTGGGACCTTTTTGGTCATAGTTTGATTAATTGTTTGTAACATTGTACCTTCTCTTCAACTCACCATCCACATTACCAGAAGTGTTTTAGACCTTTATCACGCCATCTTTTAAAAATCCATCTGGGCAAAGTAACTTATTTTGATATTAACAAAAAATGATAATGACATTCTAAATTTTAGCTGTCCACTGCTCATATTCAGGTGATCTGAATTGGCATTATTTCAGCGTCTGTGTACAAACAGATTACACGTTGATGTATTGCTAACTGAAACAACACATTGTTTAATGACGCTACTTTGCCCTTGAAAAACTGTCCGTTTACTGGTGATCTAGTGTTCAACTTTTTGTTCATTGCTGAGGTGATCTGATTTGGCATTGTTTGAGCATGTGTGTAGACACACGTATTGAGCTGTATTTCAAACAATAATATTGGCCTCAGATAGAGTGACTGTTTTAAAAGCAAGAACACTTTGTTAATGCCTATGGCAATACTACTCTGTCAACATACCACATTTGGAAGTGCTTAGTATTTAATGTTCGGGTGATCTGATTTGGCATTTGTTTCAGCATTTCTGTACACTCTTATTGAACTGTACAATTTTTGCCATGTATATGAAACAACAGATTAGCCTCAGATAGAGTGTTTTTGCAGCAACAGCAGTATGTAAATGCCTTGGCAATACTGTTGAGTCAACACGTGTCATTAATAATGACTGAAAATTTTGATTGGCTGCATGAAACAGCAAAAGCATTAATTCAAGTATCAAATTTTCATGGTTCTTCCAAGATAGATAAAAACTATCAGCTAGATTTGTTCCAGCTTAACCTTGTTCGATATTTGACTTGGAAAAATAGAAATAAAAAGATGGGTTTTGCGTGATAGGTCTGTGCTGCAACAAGATGGAAATAGAAAGCAGATGCTTCCCAACACACAACAAACAACAAAATAAAACACAACAGACTCTTTTTTATTACGTTATAAACACTATGTACACTGGCACATCATATTAAACATTGGTACACACACTGTTTCTCCAAGCTTTCCGTTCATGACAAGGTAAAATAACCATCAAATGATCAAATCTTGAAACTAGACTGATCTCAAAGTCTGTTTTGAGAATGGATTTTCTCATGCATTGTTTTGCAAAATTATTTATTGTTAAACAAAATCACAATCGTTTTCTTCAAACAATCATCTTTGGACAGTGTGTGTACATTGAAATCGTATAAACTCATATCTTTTGGGAAACAAAATTGGCGGTTCATTCATGGTTTTCAAAGCGACAGCAAATAATAACTATTGTGAAGGTTTTGAAGCATTGCATTTGGTGGAGGTTGACATTGAGGTTGACAGTAGTTTGAGTTTCTTTTTAATTCTTTACCCTCTTTACATTCCAATCAGATGCATCTTTTGATGAGTGCTTTTGATCGTTAGGATGTAGTAATCAATAAGAGGGATGATACAGAACAGTTTATGTTCAAGCTACGCACATGTCAATACACGGCATTGCTCCTGGTGTTGAGGCTTGATTCAGGTTCAGTGTTTTCTCTCCCATACTACATCATGATCTTTGGTCATGCACTTTGCACAGCTATTGTACTCGTCATTGTTCATTGGCAATGCATAACTTTAGTGTTTGAGACTCATACAAAGTTCTCTTGCTTAGGAGTTGTTCACAACTGCTGCTGTGTTCTGCTTGGGATTCATGTTCATCCATGGCCACCCTCATGCAAGACCGAATTACTTGGAAAGCCATACTCAAGCCCGCCTGTGGGCAACCGACCTAACCTGACCTGACCTACCAGATAAGATGTCACTATACCAGACTGCATCTACACAGCTTATCAGTTACGTTGTAGTACAACAACATTTAAGAAAAAATAATATGATGTGCCAGTGTACATTTCGATATTGAACATTATTACTTCTAACGTAAAATTCAATCAAATTCTACACTCGACTATGAAAACTTAAATTAGTCTAACATGACAATTCAAAATCAATCTCACAACTTCCTTTATACAATTTTTGTGTAAAGCCAAAGTGCAGCATCGTTACATTGGAGTAAAGGGGCATAAGTAATCAACATTGCCAGCATTAGGTATTTCAACTAAGGGCATTAGACTCATATTCTTGTAGTGTCAATAAGCTGTTCTTGAATGGTATCGAAACTTAGAGCAGAAAGTACTGCTATCGCAAGAGAACAAGATAGTTTTATTCCTTTGGTTGGAATAGTTCACCAACATGATGAATGTCAGTTGTTGTTCATTCTTTATGATTGCTTTGCAACAGTTACAGGATTATTTCTACCTTTTGATGTTGAAACATGAACATCTTCACACTCCTGTGTGTATCTGTCAAGTAAGTCCACAATGATTCAATAAAAAACCTTCTAGAAAGCGGAGATACTGGTTTTACTAAGGGACTTTGAATAACATGTGTAAGAACCAACTGATGCTGCACTTTGGCTTTACAACCAGGCACATGGAGAAGAACTTGTTAAACCTTTCATCAACAAGTTTCTCAAATTAGTTTCTCGTTCACATTTGAGAATTCCAAAAAGGGGTAAATGGTAAGATTTCGTTTTGCTTCGCAATATCACAGAGGACAATTTTTCTTTACATAACTTGTGTTTGACCAGAACAAAAATTACAACAGAGTTGTTGCATTAGTCATTGGAGACTGTTGTAGTTTGTTTGATAGTGGACGAAATCCAACTTGGTTGAAGTGAACTTCTATAAAGGATCAATTGCTGTAAAACGTCTTTGTTTTCCAGACAGTGAATACTCATACATGTAAATGCTTACTAAACTGTGTCTGGGTTTAGGCTGAATATATAACCAAAAGCCTTTTCTACCATGTGCCTGGCATTATGAATTTTTCCCAATTTCTGAGGATAAATCAGAACCAATTAACAGCAAATCCATGTCAATGAGAGTATAATAATGAGAGTAAATCTGACTTATTCAGTATAGTGACTTTCAAATTGTTAAGGTATCCCATTTTCATCACTTGAAAAACTCTGCTCAGCCCTGTTTGAAGGCTGAATGACTCTGGATTCAAACATTTCCCTTTTTTGGAAAATCCTTCCTTGCCTACAGTGTAAAATCACTGTTTCAAACTAAGATGTGTGACTCCGATCTGGAGTATCCCCCATTGCCATGGATTTGCTCTTTTCAACTACTGTTCTGTACCGCTTAGTTCTCATTGCCTTGTTGTTTAGTGTAGACTAGAGGAAGCTGTTTCCCAGAACTCACTGAAGATCCAGACAAGTGCAGTGAGACATCAAGAATTGTTCCATCCACATCCATCTCCTCTACACCACAGGCTCACTGCAAACAAAATGAAGTAAATGATTTAGACTTTCATGTTGATCAAAGTTTTGAAAGGCAGGGTACAGGATGAAGACGCGAAAGTTCTCTTTATTATTGTCAGTTTGCTTTTTTTGTAACAATGAACCTTTTAAAAAGTTAACATCCACTTAACTTGAGAGCAGTGTATACAATTCTTATGCAACACTTATAAACAGCCATTGCTGTTACGTAGATCACTAGCAGTAAATGCTAATCTTGAGGAAATGGTCTGTTGTGACACAAATATTTCATTTACATCAACACGTGACGTCTTAGACGATACATTTATCATTGATTATGAGTTGTTCTTCCAGCAATCAGATGATGTTGATAGAATGAAGTGATTTAAATCTGATTGACTGTCAAATTTCCTGTACCCTGCCTTGGCCGATTCGAATCAATAACGTTAATCAATAACATATCAGCTAAATTTCTAAGCCTATATTCTAACATCATAAAAAGCATACATTGTCCAGAATATTATCATCCTTGACCAAGTTGAGGCAGTTCATTATGGTTTGGAACTTCTACAAAAAATGCATCTGAGGGAGCTGAGTAATTGGGCTGGAATCAAGGATGGAAGGATCTAAACATTAAGTTTGCTCAATTTATGTTGATTTCAAATGAGTTTTCAAAAGATCAAATCTTCTTTTATTTCAAGAAGAACAAATAAATGCATATCTTCTTCTGCATGCTTCTATATTCTCAAATGACCCCAATTAGCATCCACTCATGATCAAAGGTCAATTACTTAAAAAGTGGCATCCACACATGATCAAAGGTCAATGATTTGAGAAGTGGCATCCACACAAGATCAAAGGTCAGTGATTTGAGAAGTGGCATCCACACATGATCAAAGGTCAGTGATTTGAGAAGTGGCATTCACACAAGATCAAAGGTCAGTGATTTGAGAAGTGGCATCCACACAAGATCAAAGGTCAGTGATTTGAAAAGTAGCATCCACACATGATCAAAGGTCAGTGATTTGAGAAGTGGCATCCACACGAGATCAAAGGTCAGTGATTTGAAAAGTGGCATCCACACATGATCAAAGGGCAGTGATTTGAAAAGTGGCATCCACACATGATCAAAGGTCAATGATTTGAGAAGGGGCATCCACGAATGATCAAAAGTCAGTGATTTGAGAAGGGGCATCACATGATCAAAGGTCAGTGACTTGAAAAACAAAAACCTTTAATTTGGGAGAGAAGAAAAAAACCAATACATTTAAAAAGGGATTAGAAAATCAAATCCATGTAAATTTTCAAGAAAATAAAAGTGAGATATCAGCCTCGAGGTATAGAGATGAAAGGCAAGGAATATACCACCACAGGAAATTAACAACAGAAGTAATTATTCAAAAATAACAGTGGATGAATGCATTGTTTGTTATGATCTTATTTCTTATTATTAGGCACTGTCAATTTGAAAGAAGAAATTAGGCATGGGTTTTCCTAAATGCATCTTTATGGAGATGAATAGTTGAAAAACATTTCTTATTAATTTGAATTCAATTAAATTTGATTTCCTTTTGAAATCAAATGTTTCTTAATGTGAGTAAATTATGGACAAACGGAACCAATCCAAATGAACCACTTTACTGTGACTAATAAAAATGTCCTTGAAAAACATCAGAAGTTGGAAAAGCTACACCTTGTCTGTCACCATTATTATTCAGTCTACCTGTAAATCCATTATAAGGGTCTAATGAAATGTCTAGTTATTTCACTTTTCTTTAAAGGGGAACGTAATGACTTTCATTGACATTTTTTGTTGTTGAAACTTTCATTTGGAAGCCTGAAGCATTAATAAAAAAAACAAATAAATCTTATGGTGATTGTAGAAACTATTAATTTTTTTGAAATGATGGCTGGATTTTATCAATTTTTCTTTTGCTTTAAGCACCTTACGGTGGATATGTGCTTTACAGCACTCCATTACTGTCATTATGATTAATTTTTGGAATTTCAAATTAGGTTGTGTGTTTACGTACCTCCCCTTTAGAAGAAAAAAATTTCTAAAGATTTGTAACTAATTTCAAACAATTCAAGTTATAGGGAATTAATAACAAACTTGAACGGCCACCCAGTCACATGCATTATAAAAAAAATTACAATATTATTTTCGATATGGAATGCAGTCTTTGATGTAAAGTGGAGCAATCCTTCATTTACATTCCATTCTGGTTATTGATAACAGTTCTGTTGATAAAGTTTGTTCAGATTCCATCCATTAGCAATCTCAGGAGCCTCCTCCATTCTTTAAAGACAGTTTTGATGATGTTAGTTTCTGTGACTCCGTTCCTGGATATCATCAGGTTGCAGTCTTACATGGTCTCCTGTTGAAGTTGATAACAGTTCTGTTGACGAAGCTAAATGTGAATCCCTTCGTCGATATCATGAAATTGCAGTGTTAGATTTTAAACGTCTCCTTTGGTTGCTGGTATCAGTTCTGTTGTTACTGCTGAATGTGAATGCACTCCTTAATATCATCAAGTTGTAGTTTAACATTCTTGAAACTCTCCTCTGGTTTAGGTTTCTTTTGGTAACAGTTCTTGGATTGAGTGCAGGACAGGACTGATGAATAGGTTGTTACAATCTTGATGTCATCAATCCGCTGTTAGCAATGGATGCATAAGTCCTCCATTGGTTTATATCTTTATCTGCACCGGACCTTGGTTGGAACACTTCTTCACTTTGACAAACTGGACAAATTCTTATCAGAATCTTACTGTTTTGGCGGCAGTGTCAGATTTCTCATTTGAAATTGATCCATGGCTAATCTTAGAAGCAGATAGTGGCTAAATGCTGATCCATCTTCTCCAAGCTCTGTGTGTTCCTTTTTTTGTAAATGTTTATCAGCCATTCAAGTAAAGCAATGAAGTCTTTACTGCTTAGTCATGAGTTTCTCAATATACCCTTAACCCCGGGTAGGGCCCAACCAGGTGGAACCACTGAGGGAAAGTGGACCTGTAACATCACGTGGGCAGGAGTGTCAGATCCTGAAGTAGCTCCTGCTACCCGCTACCCTTACAAAGTCCCTAAAGCAGCATGTGACCAGGATAGCACTAAAAACATATTTAAGAATCAGCTTTGGGTTAAGCTCTACAGTCCACACAGTTAACTTAATTTAAGTATTTTTCAGCGGAATCTTTTTCAATTTTATGTATTTTACAATTAAAACAGGACACGTAAAATATTAACAACAAAGCTGCTAGGTTAAACATTATATGCCAAACAATTTGAATCTTATATATGTTTTTTATTTAAAAAACTGAAAAAACTAAATTGTTTTATTGTTCATGGCATGTACAGTACAGTGGAAAAAGTTAGTTGAGACAACAAAAATAATTTCTTGATTTTACAATCCCCCCCTCCCCCGGGAAATTTCTCCAAACAAAGAGACATATTGTGTACATTGTACCCTCATGTGCCCCTCCCTTTCTTCAATAAAACTCTATTTCTATAATCAAGTCTGTTCAGAACTTCTGTAGTGAGCCTTGTTAGAAAGCATTAGTTGTACATACGTGAAAGGCAATAGTTATCAAACAGTTAGGCAAAGGCTGTATAAATGCTGTGCATGTGGGTCTTAGACGTACAGTGAAGCAAGTCAGACCAATTGTTGAGATGACCATCGCCAAAGAATCCAAGTCCAGTTATTTTCCAGACCTTATTAATGTATCTCCAATTTCACGGAGACCTTTCAAAGCCAGATGTAGGACCCATTACTCTTGTGACCTTCGACACAAGAATTCAAGCCCAGTTACTGACCATTCCCTATTTCTCAATTTTTATGGACTATATGCTGCCAGGGGTAAGATTAATCATTCTGATGACCATCGCCAAAAGAATCTTAACCCAGTTACTGACCACACATAATATGTCTTCTTCATAACGTCAACAGCTTTCATCCAGGAGTCTTGATGTACTGTATGGTACTCTTTATATCTCCTCATTTATTTTGACTTTTTGCAGTCAGGGGTTGGACCCGTTTTTCTGAAGGCCATCGCCAAAAGAACACAAATCCAGTTACTGACCACTCCTTATATCTCTTGTATCATGTTAACTACTTTCATCAGGTAGTGTAGCTACTGAACTCTCCTTTTTGCATCTCTGTTTTTATTTTGCAGTCAGGGATTGGACCCATTATTCTGATGGTCATCACCACACGAATCCAAGTCCAGTTACTGACCACTCATAATATCTCCTTCATGTTAACCATCTGATAACTATTGCCAGAAAGAATCTAAGTCTATGTTTTGTTGCACTCTTACAATTCCATGTGTTAATAAAATATCACATGTTCAATCACATGAAAAGTTCAGTTGTAGCAATCAACTTTTGCATTGAATGATTTGTGTTCAAACAAACTACCTCATGGGTTTATGTTTCTGGTTTTTTTTTCTTGTAATGAATGGTTGATAACAGTTTGTTTACACTGTACTTAACATGCCATGAAAGAAGAATCTCTAACAGAAACCTTACACTTTGGGTAAACTATCGTTTTGATGATGACAAGATCTGTTTTATCCTAAACATTGAAGTTAATAGGCCTAC
The DNA here is from genome assembly GCA_023634235.1 of Pisaster brevispinus. Lineage (NCBI taxonomy): Eukaryota > Metazoa > Echinodermata > Asteroidea > Forcipulatida > Asteriidae > Pisaster > Pisaster brevispinus. Next base: position 14,691,273 of record JAMKCF010000007.1, on the reverse strand, counting down.
TAACAACAACTTTTAGAATAGTTTGCTTGTCTCCTATGACCAGATAATACTCAAACATGGTTTTCAATTCTTAAAAAGTCATACTTTTCCCCAGCAGAATTTCCAACTATCTAATAAACTGCTAGGGTTGTGTATTGTCTCACAAGCGCACAGATAACTGTATCTATTGTGTAGACACATTGTTGCAGACTGGCATAGTTTATCTATCATTCCAAACCAGTGGATGGTACTGAAAAGTCGAACAGTAATAGGGTTTTGGTAAGCATTGAACAAAGAAACAGTGACATTTCTATGAACTGTTTCTTCACTTGTTTAAATTGTGAAAACAGACATTTCCCAAAGTGTAGGTCTTAGAGACTATAAGTAGAATGCCATCACTTAAACAAACCAAATTGTGTTATGAAGAACACAACGTAATGGAATATTTTTTTATTTTAAATACAACTAGTGCTTGTCTGCAGTCTAAACACTGCAACAACATGATGCACTAAAACTGTTATTTGAGTAAGTCATTTCAAATGTTCATTGAGTGATACAATATTGACAACAGGGCTTCTGCAGACTGTTTCATTTCTGGCTAACAATAAGATTGTTGTTTGTTTATGTGTTGAATTTCACAAATTATTTATGTCTAATATAAAGTCTGAGTTTACTGATTCAGTTTCAGCACTGACAGAATATTATTTCCCATGTGGAAGTTCATTGAATTAGATTTAATTTGTAATTGGAATATTTCCCTGACAAGGGCATTAATATCAATTATAACACACCTCTGGCTAGTTCTGTAATCTGGTTGGCTGAAACACGGTCACGTGGGATGAACTACATGTATTACAGGCTAGTGCATGAGATTTGCACAACCATGAACTAGACATCGCATGCGCGTAGTTTGCGGGAAATAGTTCCCGAAGCGGGCAATAGTCTTTCAATTTTTGACTGGTTACAGCGCCCTCAAGAGGTTTGCCAGGCTCATCTTCACATGAAAAATCATCTTCACATTTTTTACTAGTATTTCATAATTTGGACCGAGGTGTGTTATAAAACACATATGGACTGTCATGATTCGGTCACTAGAGCACATCTATCCCCCCTCGGGCCTGTGAGTGACCAGAAGAGGGACCTATAGCCCCTTGGCCTTCTAGTCACTCACAGTCCCTCGGGGGAATAGACATGCTCTAGTGACCTCATTGCCAGTCCATATGTGTATAGTATCAGACATGCTGAGAGTATCAATGCCCCCCCCCCCCCATAAGCCCTTAGCCCCTCAAATGAAAATGTCTGGTTGCATAATTTTTTAATTCCGAGTTTAATTATTAAAAAACAAATAGACAAAACCACGCTTTTTGTTCTTAAACTGCTCGGAATACAGTTTCGACACGCTAGCATTCTTGTTAATACTCAGGTAGTATTCATGAATGATCATATGGAATTTACAGTAAGATCAGTCCTTTTTATAACATTTCAGTAGCTTTTTGCCCAAGAAATGAACTTGAAAGAGATTCTGAAAATTCCTTAGCTTTGTGGCTGCTGAGTTTTTTAAATGGTAATGAAACCATATGAAACTGTATGAACTAATAATAACATTGGACAAATATGCTAAAGACATGGTATGTCAATGGCTTTGGGAAGAAACTATTCCTTCTAATCCTCTAGCTTTCAAGAAATGTAAATTAAATGTAATTTACTAATTCCATGTATGTTCCTTTTGTACATGTTAGGCCTGTTTCAAAACAGGCTAACAAAACTAAAATGAATACCGTCCTTTTTCAGCCTTCTCAGGTATCTTTCAATCTTAAATCAGTTTGGATAAGAATCATTATTAGTTTTATACCAACTAGGCTTTTAGTTGAAGATACCAAACGCTTTTTTGAAAAGCACTCTAACTACCATGTCTTGAACATAATTCCTAATAAACATTACAGGAGTACAGTTAGACTGAATGGTTTGATGATTAGACACATAAAATCAATGTCAAAATTGAGGTATACATGAAAAGACATTTATAAATGAACATGTAATATTACGGATTGGTTCAGTTTGTGATACCAGAAGTTACTCTGAGTGCTAAATGGAATAAGTCATTGACCAAAGTCTTAACGTGAAGGAATAACAGAAGCTGAATTGAAACTGCATAAAGCTGTTGAAAACTTCTGAATAAAAAAAAGGTGTTTGAAGTAGTCCTGAAAAATTTTGTCAACACTGCCCATGTATTTCTTTGACAATTGTTGAAGATCAAATTCAAGGATAAGATCAGCCTGACAGATTTACAAATGTTCATTGCATCCACTATTATTTTCAAAGCTAGACTTTTCAAAGGAAGAAGTTTCCTTAAAACAAAACAGATTTTATAGTTTTTTGGTTGTTGGGGGTTTATTAAGTGCTAAAACGGTTTCATGACTTTACAAAAATTAGTCATACAGAGCAAGTTTTATTTTGACCCTATTCCATCTGCATGAATTGAATTGTTAAAGCTATAGAGAGTCTACATGTACCTGTACAGTCCTAATTGGTAAACGTTTTTAAAAAATCATATCAGGTACAATCACGTGACAAAAGTGACATAATCCTCAGGATATTAGGTTGGGCATTATGGGTATAAAGGCAGAGGTGAAAGTTGAAGGCAAAGCATTGCCTCAACAATAAATAGATATATAAGGAAGATGGACTGGTAGTGGTGAAGGTTGAAGGCAAAGTAGAGCCTCAACATTCTTTAAGAACAAGAAGGAAGATGTACAGATGGTGGTGATTGTTGAAGGCAAAGTAGCGCCTCTCTTTGTGGAGGAAGTGGGACAGGACAGTTTCAGAGATTCTGGTGAAAGTGCATGCCTTCATTTTATTGAATAGTCACATATAATTCATGTACAAAGTTCTTAAATCTTTGTCTTCAAATCTTTCACTGACTTTTTGATCACTTTGATAATTAAATTAAAAATGATGCCAATACTTCTGTTCGCTGTTCTGCATCACATGACCCTCGGATCAAATGGATCAACACTGCAGCTGTTTCAAATGGTTTCAACTGTGTGAAATGGATCATCAGCTTGATCAAATGGAACACAACTGTGTCAAATGGATTGCAACTGTGTCAAATGGATCAACAGCTGTGTCAAATGGATCAACAGCTTGATCAAATGGATCCCAACTGTGTAAAATGGATCCCAACTGTGTCAAGGATCAACAGCTGTGTCATTTTAAGGTCATGATATTTAAATTTTTAGGTTGGAAAGAACATGTTGTTCCCATAAAATAAAATAATATCATTTCAAAAGTCTTTGAATTAAGGACAAGAAGGGGCTTGAGTTGAGTTCTAGCCAGATCATTATGAGAAAGAAGATCCAGAGAGAACATAGGTCAGTGGCTTGAGTAAAATAGAAGGGACAGCATCAGGTTATTTGTATCACTGACCCCAAAATAATAAACTCAGTTAAACAAGTGGTACGAGAAATGCCACAGATGCGTTTATAACTACAGAGGGTCAAGAAGGTGATAGAAGAGATGGTGTGGTGTCAAGATCGGGACCTAACCAACCACTGAATCAAAGCATTGTTTTTTTGAAGAGGAGAACCCTTTCCTCAATAGTTTTTAATTAATACATATGAACATTTTGTAAATTTAGTTTTTCACACTTTAGTGGGGAAAAAAAAACAAAAAAAAGTGAATCTCTCTTTGCATTTATAGCAGGCTTATTTTATTCGCTGAAATCAAAATAAGCAACATTGGTTTGTCGGTTGCAGCAAGTGCTATTCTCTTAATGAAAACTTTACTCTTTGCGTCGATTGGTACTGGCTTAAATAATTTTCATGGTCAATTGTTCCCCTAAATGTATACAAGTCCTGCAATTTCTCTTCACTTATCACTTCTACAGAAAAAAAAACTATGTCAACTGTTGTTGACACAGCATATAAAATTCTCTTGAGTACATTGTGAGGAGCACAAGATGTTAAATCCATCCTCAGTTCCAATAAAACGAAACCCACACCAAACTTAAAATACCTGGACTTCCCAGTGGGCTCAGGTTGTCACATAAACCGGATGCATGTGGCAAAGAAATTATTTCTTACTTAGTTGAATTTAGGAAATCAAAATAGCAATGATTAATCTTATTTTTTATTGCATAACTTCAACTAGTCTGCCTCAACATTGATCCTTAATAACAAGACTTTCCCATTGAATGAGTTCATGTACAACATACTTCAGCTTTACGGCATGCTTTCCCAAGTAGTGCTACGACTGATGTCACTTAGTAGCAGACTCAAAACTAATTGTAGACCATTTTTCAAATCAGTCAAAGACACATTATTCTGCCTATCAACCATTATTATAAAGGGTTGTGTTATCACGGTGATATTTTCAGAATAGATACTGCTTTTGATTGAACTGAACGTACAATATTGCATCTGCTATAATATTTTTCAACTCTACTGGACAATGTATGCTCTTCGAAACTCACCCATAACAAGCATAGTACAACACTGGCTGCAATAATAATCAAGTTATTTGACATAAAATGGAAGATATTTTGATCATCTCATTCAGAGATGTAATAATAATAGTTAAAATTAAAGCTGTATGATTATCTTCTACCATCACAAATGAGCAAAATGCATAAATTTATTGTAATACCAAAAAGTATGTCAATTACCACATGCTCAAGAGTTAATGCTTTGTAGCATTATTTAGTTTGTATGGATTGTAATACTTAGAACCTTCAAGAGATTCTCTTAAATGTTATTGTAAATTTCCAGGTTGTCAGTGACTAATTAAGGATTGAACCTTTGTTTCATTTCCTAAAATGCAATCATATGGTTGGGTGTAGACAGTAATACTTTATTCTACTGAGCACCATGTTTTATATTATCTTGTATTATGATGATCTGAACTTAAACTTTGCATTAAATGGATATCTTCAACTTGTAAATCCTGTGTGATACCAATGAATGGAGTATCTCATTTCAAACTGTACACTTATCCGACTTGTTCAGATCTTTGTAAGATGTTTGCACTTCTAGATCCTTATTTTCTTATCACTGAGGAGAAAACTAAACCATGTAAACTCACCTATTGAGATTTAGGCTGAAGAGGTATTTAATGACATCGTACAGGGCCTACAGTGTGGTGCTGAAATTGATCACTGTCCTGGTTTGCTGTTCATTTCAAATCAATCCTCTTTCATAAGAACTGCACAATCATTGTCCGAGGCTGTTGCAGAATATCCAGGCTACTGTGACATCAATGAGTAGTGAAGAGATTCCCTTCTAATGGCTCATCAGGCTCACTGCAAAAAATAAAAAGAGGTTCATATTAAAAAATTATATGAAATATAAATGCTGTGATAAAAAAAAAAAAAAACAAACAATCAAATACCCTGGATAAGAAAGTTAGACTCACAACAAAACAAATACCACAAAAAAGACAGTTAGACTCACTTCAATGTATTTAAAAGTTGTGTATTGCTGCATTTAGTTTAGGGCCATAATTGTCTGGGTAGCACTTTTAGTTGATGTAGGTAAGTTTAATCATTGCAACCGAAGAAGAAATACAAAAACCAAGAGCTTGTCTCAGAATTGAGTATGGGATGAGAGTATCAACAGTTTGAATCAAAATAAACACGGATGAGATGACAAGCACTAGGCTAGATAGTCTCTAATTTTATTATAGAGTGAAAGAGTTGACACATGGAATCCAACAGGGCAAAACCAAGAGAGAGGGAAAGTGCCAAACACTGTTTTGAAATGAGTAACACCAGGTTCAGACAGGCGCTCTAGAGTCATGCAAAACCAAATACAGTGATGCGCTTAGCGTGGGGATACGCCATCTTTTTTCAGACCAGCTGTGACCACCTTGAGCAAGACTGTGTTGTGACAGCTCAAGTGGTGACAGCCATTTTTTCTCAATGATTGGCTTAGCCAAGCACATGACTGAAAACTTGTCCAGTTCACAAGTTTCTAGTAATGTGCAAATAATTATCTTGGAATGACAGAGGACTGGAACATTAACCTTATGCTGGGTGGTTATGCTCAAGTAAAACACAACACAAAAGCAAAAAATGGATACGGGTGGAAGGGCAACCCTAATGTCCATCCCCCCAAACCCCCCCCCCAAAAAAAACAAAAAACAACAACAACAACAGCAGCAACAGCAACAACAACAACAGTTTGCATTATTAATTAGCGTAGTAGGAAAACAATCATTTGGCAATGACGTTAACGGGGTTAAGGAGCTTAACAAAATGACTCCGACACCCACATGTAGCACTCAACCGCGGACTTTGCTAGCTATTAATAATTAATACTAATATAGGCCTATACTTACTAACCACGTTATCCCGCAAGTGCCATTTTATTCCACCATGCTTCGGGAAAGCTACTCACAATGTGGACATTTTCAGGTTTTAATATCCAACTTTTACGGGGAAAACTGGGCTCATTCAAAGCTTGAATACGACATGTTCAGTTTCTTTGTGTTGTCACTTTTCATGGGCTGTTAAAATACGACTTTTGAATCAAAATTATTCTTACCTTTCCGGTCGAAATACAGAGACGCCATCTTTTTTTTGTGCTGAATGTCTCGTGACGTCATGTTCACTCGTGACTCTTGACGACATTGGCACGCATTTTCACTATTTGCATACTGTGAGACAAAATAACTCACTGCAATTATTGATTTGTATGTAAAAATTAATGATTCTTTCTTTCCTTATTCCCCGAACCAATATAACCAGCTCTCATATTTTAGCGTTGGCTTTCAATCAGTTTTTTTGCCAGAGACCTAGAATGTTACTTTTGCTGGATTAAGGGATTTTTTTATAAAATCGTTGGATGCTCGAAAATATTTTAGATTTTGAGTATCTAAACTCTGCAGCTCCTTAGGTGTTAAGTTAGGTCCCCATGGTAACAATTTAGCCCTGTAGCTACTCAAGTTATAAATTGAGCTAGCTCCATAGCTCCACTAGTCTAGCTCAATAGATTTAAAGTGTTTGGCTCCCCAAGTCCAATGTCTAGCTCCACAACTTCTTAAATGACATATCCCAAATTAAAGAAAGATGTGGAAAATCCAAACAAAGCAGTGATAAATTTACGCTTATGAATGCGCGTTCCAGAAACAACTTCCCACAATATTATTCAATTAATATCTCAATACCTCAATGTCATTCTGAAAACTATGACGGCAATCTGTCTCACTGAGCATAAGTTTGGATGTCAGCAACAGACAACACAACTTGAACTCAGTGATCTTTCAACGTCAGCAACAACACAACTTCATCTGTCAATTACAGGGTGACCTGCGCAAGTTCTAATGTGTAAAAATCAGGCCACGCCCCTAAATTCCGACATTGCTGAATTTATTTACGGGTTCAAGTCGAAAACCAGCTCAGAATCTCATTTCAAACAGATTCACAATGCTTATATGAGTTTACTTACTCTTCAATATTTACTTTTGTTAGAAGTAACCATTCGTTACCTGAAAGTTTTTTCCTGAAATTTGTACAGAAAGTAATTTTAGTTCCGAACGTAAACAAAACCATTTTCAATGATAAAGGTGTATGACGTCGGCTAATTCAGGACTCGGTCGATTAGCAAACGATAATTTATCATTTTTCTACTTGTTTTTTCGACTCGAAATGGTTCACTCCTATAAGCATAACAAATTACAAGTCAATACCTTATAAAATAATGTAAATTTACATCAACTAGAAATACATTTATTAAGATACGACCAGTCATAATGAAAAACGGAAGACGCCATCTTGTTTTCTAATAATAGACTCGTGCTTGCGGTTTTAACCCGGATGCACACGTGTGTTGGTTCACAACAATCACACGTGTACAGTGTATGCATCGGAATGAGTGACTATTTCACATTGAAAGCCCTGGAAAAATTTGCTGCAAAAATTACTCATCTTAAAGAGGGCATTATAAAGGTAAGATTGACGGAAATGGGAGGATTAAATGGTGGCATTTTCGTTGCACAGTATTGGAAATGAACAAGTTGGTAACCCTGTTTAAAAATAAATTTCTAGCAGCCAGGGCCCAGTCAGAAAGAGCTGCGTAAGTGAGAAGTACTGCTTAATAAGTTTATGCTAAGCATAAATGAACACAATACCAGTCTTAGATGGTACATGAGAAAAGGTATTTTAGCTGGTAATGTTATTCTGGAATTAAAACAGATTTTGTTGTGATTTGCTACTTGTTTTTGTTCACACGCAGTTTTATGAAATTGGTCCCCGGATAACTATACCATGACCGATATCATGGAGAGGGCACCTCCCAATGTTCCCATACTGAACACACTAATTTTTTCTCGTACAGATGTCCCCCCCCCCCCAACTAATAAAACAACTTCCTAAGAATTCCGGAGATTCCAAGCTCACAATGAGGACACAACGGCTGACCACGCCCCATGTCGAACACCAATTGTAGCTAACAGTCTAAGTCCTTACTCACAGTTATGAGAAACGATGGACTGATAAACATACCACAATTTAATATCACAGAACAGTATACTTGTCCACTGGGTTCAACGGTAATTGTAGTCTCCCGAAAAGGCGACAGGGTACTACCTGTGAGATATTCCAAAATTTCGACCCGTCCTAACATGCCGATTTTCGGCGATCACTTTTTGCGGACACCTCCCCCGATGGTGTTGGTTCTAATATGAACTCCGCAGCGATTTTATTCTATGAAATATTAAGGTTTTTAGGCAACACAGATGGCGTCACTTTTTGCTAAAAAAACTCACAATTCCCCAGGTTTGGGGATTTGGCCATGTCCCCACACAGAAAAGGTCTTCAGGACAACCTACTCTATCATTCTGCACCGACAAATCGCATTTTTTTTATTTGACCCCAAAACTCAAAATGGCGACAGGGTTCTACCTGTCAGATATTCCAAAATTTCGACCCCTGCTAACATGCCGATTTTCGGCGATCACTTTTTACGGACACCTCCCCAATGGTGCTGGTTTGGATTCGAACACCGCAACGACTTTATTCTATGAAATATTGAGGTTTCGCCACGAATTCATTTCTGGCCATTTCCCCGGCCGGCAAGACGCTTGCTGGTCTTTTCCGGTGTGAAGCCTAGATCGGGAGTTAGTCCCAAACTCACCTCGAATTTATTTCGGCCATTACCCCGGCCGGCAAGACCTTGCTTCGCAGCCGGCCCCTGGGTTTTTTCAATTTCTGTTAGGGGTAGGCCTAACATCCAGGCCGCTCACCTCGCCTACAGAATCGTCAGCAACCCCAAACTTACGGGAGAGAGAGCCTTTGGGACGGGCTTTACAGTGGTATTAAATTTGTGCAGATCCGATTTTGCCTTGAGGGTGATTTGACCATCCTTACTTGGTTTTTGTCTCTTTGACAGCAAAAACGCGTTGAAGATGTTTTGCGGGGGTTTGTAGCGTCCCCGCTTGTTGGTCTTTTCCGGTGTGAAGCCTGCCGGCAGCGGCCGTAAAAGTCTAATTTTCGGATGCAGGGATAGCTAAGGCAGAGTCAGGTAAAAAAATCATCCCTCTAACCCTCCTAGATCGGAAGTTATTCCCAAACTCACCTCGAATTTATTTCGGGCCATTACCCGGCCGGCAAGATCTTTCTTCGCAGCCGGCCCCTGAGTTTTGTCAATTTCTGTTAGGGGTAGGCCTAACATCCAGGCCGCTCGCCTCGCCTACAGAATCGTCAGCAAGCCCAAACTCACGGGAGAGAGAGCCCTGAGATGGGCTTTACAGTGGTATTAAAATTGTGCAGATCCGATATTGTCTTGAGGGTGTTTTGACCGTCCTTATTTGGTTGTTGTCTCTTTGACAGCAAAAACGCGTTAAAGATGTTTTGCGGGGGGTTGTAGTGTCCCCGCTTGCTGGTCTTTTTCGGTGTGAAGCCTGCCCGCAGCGGCCGTAAAAGTATAATTTTCGGATGCAGGGATACCTAAGGCAGAGTCAGGTCAAATTAATCATCTCTCTAGCCCTCCCTTTCATTGTTAACCATTGCTCTGTTGCATCTCACGCACAAATAGTTTAGACGTTGTTTTGACTATACTTACGAAATGGCCGCCACTGCCCTTGTGGCCGGCGCACCACACTAAATAAACTCCCATAGGAACCAATGCTACACTGTTAAAAGTACTGGGTAATTATTTACTGGGTAGATTCCTTTTTGCATTTGTTGGTCCTTTGTTTACCCAGGTATTTGGCACATTTTGCAGTTTGGTAAATAACAAAAAGTACCCAGCATTGGATGTACTTGTGGTCATAGGCGTTGGGCAACCGATACCCAACAAATGCGCACAAATGTTGTATTGTTTCAACTACCCTTTCTTTGGGTAGAAATTTGACAATCCCCCATTAGTTGGAGGAATTTTATTATTTTGTATTTTATTTTACACAAGTGAGGTGTACAACAAAAATGGTCGTTTTACCCAAAATCGATCAAAAGTTACACAACATTTTTAGCCAGCAGTTTTACACAGCAACATTTTACACTTTTTTTTTTAGAGTGTTAGTTCAGAAGACGTATAGGGGAGTCGACAACGATTCGTTGTTACAACGTTATATTAATAACTTACTTACACCAAAGTCTGACTTCATTACAACATTGTTATCTGGGTCATCATAGAACTTCTTGACAATATTGGGGTCTAGAGGAACTTAAAGACACATTCATCGGTAAGAAATTTTGCCTGTACTAATAAAATAAGAACCTATGTAGGGATTGTAGGCCTAGATGTAGACCATAAAGCTGTCTATTATGGAAACCCGTCAAAGCGGTTTTGTAGTTACATTTCTGCTTAGCTATGCTCAAACAATACTCAAACACAGTCATACGTTACAACAGTAGTACTATACAGTGTATTGTATAACATATCCAGGTGACGATCACAGACAGGAGTTGTATAGCTGCGGCGTTACTGTGGTATTATTATTAATGAATAACAGTTTGTTCACTGGTCAACATGCAATAGATTGAGCCATTTTCAAGATGAGACAGACGCTTGCCTTTATAAATTTACTAGTGTAGCTAAGTTAGACTGTATGGGTGGTTTTATTTACGATGCAATAGATATTAAATAACTTGAGTATTGACAGGCATTGCCTGTCCACCTTGACTTTGGAGCTATAACTTATCAGTCACTATATTATCACTATCAGTCACTATTCAGTATCACAAAGGCCTGTCTGGATTGACCTTATTTTATTGGGCCTGCAAAAGTAGAATTTAAAGACTAGCTGTGTTTGTTTTTCTTATTTTAAGAAAGCTTTTATTTTTACACAGCATTAATTGTGCATTTTAGAAGCAATTAAAAATCACATTCAATATCATCACAAAAGTTGGATAGTAATTCACTCTAGAAAAAGACAAGTGAGAGAGTGTTTCCCTCAAACTTGGTTAACTTCTTTTATCAGTTTTTCTCAGAAGTTGGCTAAAGTTACTTCAAATAGTTGTGTTAATTTTGTATTTGTTCCATAAGTTGGTAAAAATTGCCTTCAAATAACTGAGTGAAGTTTTCTTTTAGCCTTAAGTTGGTTGATGGACAAAATGTCTTCAATTACATGGGTAAGTGTAGTGTGGCGCATGGTAGGCAAAATGCCTGCCTCCTCTTGGCCTGATTATTTCTTTACCAGTTGATTATTTTAGTGTCTAGACTCCGAAGTTTAATGTAATGCATAAATTTTATCAGAATAAAGAATTTCAAGCAGTCATGCGACAATTCATGGCTGTTAACTTTAATTACACATTTTGTCAATGTATCTGTGAAACTTTCAAATGTACAATTTTTTTTACTGGTTAAATGTACACAATAGTGTCTAGACTACGAAGTTTAGTAGTGCATAAATTTTTGTATCAGAATAACGAATTTCAAGCAGCCATGCGACAATTCATGACTGTTAACTTTCATTACACATTTTGTCGATGTAACTGTAAAACTTTCAAATGTACAATTTTTTTTACTGGTTAAATGTACACAATAGTGTCTAGACTACGAAGTTTAGTAGTGCATAAATTGTATCAGAATAAAGAATTTCAAGCAGCCATGCGACAATTCACGACTGTTAACTTTCATTACACATTTTGTCAATGTAACTGTGAAACTTTCAAATGTACAAATTTATGAACTGGTTAAAACTTTGGTGTCTATCACTTTTTAGAGACATGGGTCGTTTTGTCCCCTACTATCAACTTGCTCAAAAACCACAATTTGCTCCGTAATGTTTCAAAGACACCTTCAAAAATGTCAATGACACTTTCAAATTACTTTCAGGTACTACTATGTGTTTTGGCCCTAAAGTTTTAAACTGTTGAGTAAATGTATGGGTCGTGATGCCCAAGTGTTGGTGACATGCAATCAGATTTCCAACATTTGGTCAAAATGTTCTGTCCAATGTTTGGGTAATTTTTTTCGCCAACTGTTGGTTATTTGTTATGATCTAGTAGATGGGCAATGTAAAGAACCCAACTGTTTTTTTAAAATACTTTTTGTTATGGTCCAACTGTTGAGTAAAATGTTTACTTAATAGTTGGGGATGGGGATTACCCAACGACCGTTGGGTAGAATTGCCCAATAGACGTACATGTTGACTATCGTACCAACGTACGTTTTTTACAGTGTAAATTATAAATATTCAAAAATTCTCAACAAATTGTGTAAGTCTCTCAGCCTCTTGAAAACCAATCAGACATCGGACAACTAAACTTCAGAATTCTTTTCAATTTTTGGCAGGTCAGCCGTTTAGAATTTTTGCTAGCGACCCCAGAATAAAACACCCCCAAAATTAACTTTTTCCTAAACCGACTTGCTGCCACTTTTCGTGAAGCACTCCCCACTGTAACTGTGGGTCCAGTGCACCCATTGATCTGAGATCAATGGGTGCACTCAATGGGTGCCAGCGCACCCATTGATCTGAGACCAGATTTAGAGATCAGTGGTTGCACCCTATATCTAGCGAGCGAGTTGTCTGACGAAAAGTCGACTTGTCTAACAGTTGAGCAAACTAGCCGTCGAGTTGTCTGACCGGACGAGTTGTCTGACCCAATCGAGTTGTCAGACTGCCGAGTTGTGAAACTGACGAGTTGATTGACATCCGAGCGTAGAGAGGGCCAGCCACTGGTCATGGTATTGTTTTAAATAGTATTAATAGTATACTGGCATGGGGTCGTATTCCGTTGTTGTTGTTGTATTTTGGCTTCACTGCATGAAGTTCAACGGTTTCGCGTTCCATGGCGGAGGAGGCCTGTGTGTCGGCCATCTCAAGTGTGTGCCCGATGTCGATGATTTGTGTGAGGGTCTTGTCCGGTTCCCGAAGAGCTCTACGGCGAAGTCTGTTGGAGGTGCAGTGCTGTATGAGTTGTGTAAGGATTTATTGACATCGGTAGTTTAGATGGGGTGTGTTTAAGATGCATAGAGCAAAGACAGTCCTTGACCTTGCTCTATGGTAAGGGCCGGAATTGCCTGATTTGCCAGAATGGTCGGAACTCTAAATAGAATACACTATTTTTAAAGAATGGGCAACAGAGGCAGCCGGAACTATATTTAAATACAGTCATTTGACCAGTTCGGGATCACTTTTTGAATTCACATTGTTTTTGGTTGCAATCTCTTTGACATTTTAAACAAAAAAGTTTATCAGTTTACCTAAACATGTTATAAAACTCACCAAGTATCCACTGACAAAAAAAGATTAGTACTTTTGAAGAGGCTTTGAGAAAAGTATTGTCACCTGTTTGACCAGTTCAGGATCAGTTGATTCTATTCTGAATCAGTAGCTTGCCCTCTATTGCAAACCAATACTGCCATTCATAAAACTGTCTCTCAAGGACACAAACTTCACAAGTGTGTTGGCATGGACATGGACTTCCTTTCTCCAGAGAATTTCATGCAAGTGTATTCAACAGCAGCGCAAAAATCCAGCAACAAAAACACAAAACAACAGCAAAGGCAAATGAAAAGGTGAAGCATGCCTAAAAGCAACATTGACCCAAATATCTATTCTTACAGTCGCATCTTACAGTCGCCTCCTCCAAGTTTCATTTTCTCACAAAAAAACAATATTCCTACAAGAATTTGTTAAAGAAATGTATCTTAAAAGCAACAAATAAACTTTCGACTGCAGCAGTAAGATTTTACCTCACTGAGCATGCTGAGTGCGGCACCATTTGACGCAATGAGAGATGCTGAGTAGTGAGTGATCCCGAACTGGTCAAGGGTACGATGCCCCCCAAAAGACGATTTCGGTAATTTCGTCTCCTCAAAAAAACAAGACGACTGCTCAGTATTTACCTGAAATATTTTTTACACATTCTAAGCATTTAACATAAATTTTATTAGCCCTGGCGTTCAAATTTTAAAGGTGAGAAGTTTTAACAGCGTTTTTCAACCAACATTTTTTTTTTAAATAATGATCAAAATCGCAGAAAAACTTCAAGAAAATGGCCATAATTTATTTGTTGATGAAATTTGGAACCTTATTTTGGGTTTGTTGGTTTATTGCATGTTATTCTTCACATGTATCAACAGAAATTGGTAATGTGAGAAGTAACTTAATTATGGGGTTGTTGCAAAGTTGAAGTGATCCCGAACTGGTCAATGATCCCGAACTGGTCAAATGACTGTAGTCAAAGATATATTTAGTTGTTGTCATAAATGCCCAAATTTGACCTACTTTGTTGATTGCCTAAAAAATGGACAAAACAGAAAGCTGTCTGTTTTGTCCGTCAGGTGATTAACAATTAACAAAGTCGGTCAATTTTTATGTTTTCTAGTTCCGGGGATATCTTTTTTCTAATGTAAGTGGGTAAAATGACAACAACCAATGATACCATTTCAATTGAGTACTGACTTTCCTTGCACTGCAGCAATATCTAAAAAAGAATTGATAAATTTTTTTTTTACAGTTCCGGCAATGTAAGCATTGGGAGTGACCGTGTGAAAGTTAGGAACTCGTCTAGAAACATTTTCAGCCGAGTTCCTAACTTTCACTCCGTCATTCCTTTCGGTGAAAGTGATGTGACTGTGACTGGACAGCAAAGCAAGCCTCTGTAGTCTACATCCTGATGCATGATGCCTTCAAAAATGGCTTCTACTTGAGACACTGGATCAGGACCTGGCATGGGTAGAAATATGCCGACATTCTATGATTCTGTCGCTCACACAGTCCTTTTTTTTTTTTACCTCACAGACATGATAGCCCTGCCGGACTTCACCGCTGGCGCCATGGAAATCTGGGGTCTGGTCATGTACCGAGATACTGCCCTCCTTTACGAGGATGGTGTCTCATCAGAGAGTCAAAAACAACGAGTCTGTACTATAGTTGCCCATGAGTTAGCACATCAGGTGAGTTTTCTTTTGAGTTTTCTATCTGTCTATAACACGTGGGTTTGAACCGATTGGGAGTGCACTTTTTACCTTAAAGAACAAGGGAAATGTCAAATTCAATTTTGCGATGTACTCATTTTCTAATAGATGGAGTCCTCACGTGACGTGTGAGTAGGGGAAAAATTACAAGTCTCTCTTACCTCACGTTGAAAATGGTGTACATTGCCATCGTATTCGATACCCTTCCAGTGCAAAATTTGTCGTCATCCAAAACATCCGATGACATCATTCTGAGAAGAAAGGGTCTGTACATTTTTGTACGGGGATGTTTTAATGCATTCCTGACTTTCAATGATGTTCAATCAAAACAGCCTTAAATTTGACATTTTGACTTACAGATACTCCTCCTTGGAATGTAGAGACCCATTAGTTGTTGAAATCCATTGACGCCATGTTTCAAATTTCGCTCTGAAAAAGTCAGTAATGAACCCGTACCAAAAAAAGGTAGAGACCCATTTTTCTCAGAATGATGTCATCCCATGTTTTGGATCTTGACAAATTTTGCACTGGGAGGTTGTCGAATGCAATGGGTATTTACACCATTTTAACAGGAGTATAGAGACTTTTAATTATTCCCCACTTACATGAGGACTCTATCTTTGGAAAGTGGTACTGGTTATAATGTCAACTGTCAACTGTTGTAGTGTTCATTTCTTGAAAAACCAGCAGCAAATTTTTCACAGACTCTGATGTTTTTCCTCAAAAAGTCTGTGCACTCTTTTAAAATTGGGAAAGTACCCTATTTTGTTGTCTTGCGTTGTCGCTTTAGCCGTTTAGAAAGACTTCGCTCGCTTGAAATGTGAGTCCATTAACAGTCTTTGACAAAATAAGACAGTGACACATCCACATCCTAACACAGCTTTTGTTTGTCTTGTTGTAGTCGTTTGGTAATCTTGCAACGATGAAATGGTGGGATCATCTTTGGCTGAATGAAGGATTTGCAAGCTATGTTGAGTACGTCGGCACAGTGGAAGTAGAACCAGACGGGGGAATGGTAAGGATTTAATGATGATACGGTGCACTGGACGATCCCATCAATGTGTTTTTTTCCTGATTTCAGAATTTTTCGTTGACCTCCTTTGATCTGTCAGATTTTCTTCGTGGAGACAAACCCCCCCCCCCCCCACTACCGCATAAAAAAGGACCTCAATCTTGTAATGATCAATCATGTTGTTAATTATGGTAAAAAGTATTTAGTGTAAACCTCAGAAATGCAATATCTCCAGCCGAACCTCATCCCCCAGACCGAGAGGATAATTTCTTTTCTAACATTCTCACACCTACCTACCCAACATCTTTGACCCTACCCGATTCAGGTCTGTTTTCAAAATAATCAGACCATGTTTGTGCTGCTTTGACCTTTTTACACCTTTCTGTTTCCAGTATGTGTTTGACTAAATAATTATTTGACTATTGACCAACTTTTGTAATGTTTGGTTTTATTTCATCCAGTGGGACAAGTTCATTTTGTACGATCTCCATAGAGCCATGGCAACGGATGCTCGGGTCACCTCTCGACCAATCATCAACGAGGTGGAAACACCAGAGGAAATCAACTCCATGTTTGACAGAATTTCATATCAGAAGGTGATGGTTAATTATTAAAAAAATCTGAGGTTTACAACTATTGAAATTAATTTATCTTAGACAAAGTAATGGAGTGGTTCCCTTTGGTCTTCCGCCATGCAGGCTTGCAATATTTTAGCTGCAAACCTCTTAAGTGGTAAAGGGCAAGGCAGGTTTTCCTTGCCCTTGGTAAAGGATTTCCTTGCCCTTGGTAAAGGGTGGAAGGGCAAGGCAGTTTCTCCTTGCCCTTGCTAAAGGTTGGAAGGGCAAGGCAGTTTCTCCTTGCCCTTGGTAAAGGGTGAAAGGGCAAGGCAGTTTATTCTTGCCTTTGCTAAAGATTTCCTTGCCCTTGGTAAAGAGTGGAAGTGCAAGGCAGTTTTTCCTTGCCCTTGCTAAAGGGTGGAAGGGCAAGGCAGTTTTTCCTTGCTCTTGCTAAAGGGTGGAAGGGCAAGGCAGTTTTTACTTGCCCTTGCTAAAGCGTGGAAGGGCAAGGCAGTTTTTCCTTGCCCTTGCTAAAGGGTGGAAGGGCAAGGCAGTTTTTCCTTGCCCTTGCTAAAGGGTGGAGGGGCAAGGAATTTTCTTTTTGCTCTTGCTAAAGGGTGGAAGGGCAAGGCAGTTTTTACTTGCCCTTGCTTAAGGGTGGAAGGGCAAGGCAGTTTTTACTTGCCCTTGCTAAAGGGTGGAAGGGCAAGGCAGTTTCTCCTTGCCCTTGCTAAAGGGTGGAAGGGCAAGGCAGTTTTTACTTGCCCTTGCTAAAGGTTGGAAGGGCAGGGCAGTTTTTACTTGCCCTTGGTAAAGGGTGGAAGGGCAAGGCAGTTTTTACTTGCCCTTGCTAAAGGGTGGAAGGGCAAGGCAGTTTCTTCTTGCCCTTGGTAAAGGATGGAAGGGCAAGGCAGTTTTTCCTTGCCCTTGCTAAAGGGTGGAAGGGCAAGGCAGTTCTTCCTTGCCCTTGCTAAAGGGTGGAAGGGCAAGGCAGTTTCTCTTTGCCCTTGCTAAAGGGTGGAAGGGCAAGGCAGTTTTTACTTGCCCTTGCTAAAGGTTGGAAGGGCAGGGCAGTTTTTACTTGCCCTTGGTAAAGGGTGGAAGGGCAAGGCAGTTTTTACTTGCCCTTGCTAAAGGGTGGAAGGGCAAGGCAGTTTCTTCTTGCCCTTGGTAAAGGATGGAAGGGCAAGGCAGTTTTTCCTTGCCCTTGCTAAAGGGTGGAAGGGCAAGGCAGTTCTTCCTTGCCCTTGCTAAAGGGTGGAAGGGCAAGGCAGTTTCTCTTTGCTCTTGCTAAAGGGTGGAAGGGCAGGGCAGTTTCTCCTTGCTCTTGCTAAAGGGTGGAAGGGAAGGGCAGTTTCTCCTTGCTCTTGCTAAAGGGTGGAAGGGTAAGGCCGTTTCTTCTTGCCCTTGCTAAAGGGTGGAAGGGCAAGGCAGTTTCTTCTTGCCCTTGCTAAAGGGTGGAAGGGCAAGCGAGTTTCTTCTTGCCCTTGCCTAAGGGTGGAAGGGCAAGAAAGTTTCTTCTTGCCCTTGCTAAAGAGTGGAAGGGCAAGGCAGTTTTTCCCTGCCCTTGGTAAAGGGTGGAAGGGCAATTCAGTTTTTTCTTGCCCTTGATCATGGCTGGAAGGGCAAGGCAGTTTTTCCTTGCCCTTGCTATGTTTAAAATGAAAAAAAAAACCTGTTTTCTTTTTTTTGATCATGTTATCTGACTTCTGTTCATTTCCTTTCTCCTGACAGGGTTCATCTGTTTTTCGCATGATGAGTCACTTTTTGGGAGATGAAACCTTTCTGAAGGGTCTGAAGGTATTATATGAGGATGTTATTTTCTTCTTGATAAAAATTACAACTGTGGAAAGAATGATTGATCTTACGGGGAGAGGAATGACTAGTTTTAGCATTTGATGGGGGATATATGACATAGTGTCCCCCCCCCCCTCACTGCCAACACCTCCCATTGTAGCTTCATTGTATTCTGGAAGTCTGAGAAAATGTTTAGAGGATTTTTTTTGGGAGGGGTGTACCTCTGTATAAAAGGGTAAGATTGTGTGAAGGTTACGAGGCCGGGGGTGGGGGAGGGACGACTCCCTCCTGCCAAATATGAGGCAAGGTATACCTAGTGGAAATGAGGTGTCGGTGACCATGTGGGAGGATTAAGGCGAGAAGTTGGTTTGAGGAGGGCAGAGCATAGAATGGAGGGCAGCGGGAAGGCTCTCAATCTGGTCTGGACTCTGCCTACTCGGTAGAGGAGGCAACAATCTGCGTTATACTCCATGAAATACTTTCCTCTCTCCCCCTCCTCCCAACCACCCCTCCCTCATTCCCCACCCCTTCAGACATAAGCGCATGTTTCTACCTCAAGTTGATAACCACTATACACTTTGTATATTTTCTTAATGCAGTACTATCTGGATGCCAAGCAGTACGGTAATGCTGTGAATAGCGACCTCTGGTACTATATAGACAAGGTATGTTCAGCCTTGTCCAGAATGGCGGCTAATGCTACGGCTCTGGCTACGGCTGGATCGATCGCTGCGCCATCATGCTTTGAAGTATAGAACACCCTTAGTACTAAGCCCTTCCCAGGACATATGCTATTTACATTCACGCATGCGTACTGACACTATTGGTTGGCAAACACCCTAGAGATGTGCACTAAATAAGCAGACGCACTAGCCATTACATGTATGCTCTGTGCCACCATCAGCCCCGTACAAAAAGGCGCAATGATCCATCATTTTGCATTAGTAGCGCTAGTACGCACGCACGATTTGCAATTCACGTATTTCAACATTGTCGGGCACCCTGTGTACATATAATGCAGATTTTTAACTAGTAATTGTGTCTATTTACAATGCGCCATGTCTGTCATAAATGACACTCCTGGTGCCGAATTATTGATTTGTTTGAGCTTGTTTAGAGTGACTTTATGAGACCATAATGCAATACCTCGTAAGGTATATGAGGTGGCGCATATTGCTGCCGGACCAGCTAGAAACACCAGGGCAGCCCCCTTCTCTTTTAAGATAAGTGTAATTGGGTTCTTTTACGTGTGTTACACAACACACGGGACCAACGGCATTACGTTCCATCGGAAGGATGAAGCAATAATGTTTGCTTAAAGTGTCTTGCTTAAAGACACAAGTGTCAAGACCGAGACTCGAACTCACACTCTGCTGATCAGAACCACCAGAGCTTGAGTCTGGTCTGCTTGACCGCTCAGCCGTTTGTTAAGCGAAAGATCGATACTGAGGGTCTGTCTCTGTTTTTTTTCACAGGCAATGGAGGAAGACAACATAAGTCTTGGGGACGGGATGGACATAGCGACCGTCATGAAAACCTGGATGAATCAGATGGGTTTTCCCGTCATCAAGGTGGAGCGAGACTATACTGGCAATGGTCAGATTACGGCCAGAGTGATGCAGAAACCCTTTCTGTCTGATCTCACCTCTGACACCACCAGATACTATGATGATTTAGGGTGAGGAGACCATCACACTTTTTATGCCCCGCGGTTGGCGAAGCCACCGAAGGGGCATACTGTTTCCGACATGTCCTTCCGAGTGTGTGTGTGTGTGTGGGTGTGTGTTTGAGTTTGTTTTCACATTCAAACCGGGGACCTATAACAAAAGAGGACAATAGGGTCCCCGGTTGGGTAAAGGTCCCCAGTTAGAAATTGTGTACAAAACCAATGGGAGCTGTTGCCAAAAAGTTAGAGTCCAAACAAAGGAGGGACAATAGGAGGTCCCCGATTGGAGGTGTTTACACACTTGTGTGTGTGCGTGTGTGCGTGTTCGTGTATGCGTGAATATGTGTTATGGTGTTGTATGGCTGTGTGTGTGTGTTTGCGTGTGTGTGTGAGTTTGTTTTCACATTCAAACCGGGGACCTATAACAAAAGAGGACAATAGGGTCCCCGGTTGGGTAAAGGTCCCCAGTTAGAAATTGTGTACAAAACCAATGGGAGCTGTTGCCAAAAAGTTAGAGTCCAAACAAAAGAGGGACAATAGGAGGTCCCCGATTGGAGGTGTTTACACACTTGTGTGTGTGTGTGTGTGCTTGCATGCAAATTGTAACTCAAGGAGGACTCAAATGTCAACTCAAAACTTGGTGTTTGGATTGGTCATGGGATTCCCCCCAGAAGCCTGTTGTTATTGATACCCCTTAGGTCAAATGTCGGGGTCATTATGGCTAAAACACTTGATAACTTGAGATGAACTTTGCATATTAACTGCAAACTTGGTTTGTGGATTGGTCTTTGGGTCCCTCAAAAGTCTATTGTTTGTGGACCCCCCCCCCCCAGTCAAATGTCAAGGTCATTATGGCTAAAACAAAAGAAATGCTGTCTGAGCAATACCTCGACTAGGACTTGTCATATCAACTCCAAACTTTGTTTGAAGGACGTGGCATATTATCTCCAAACTTAGTGTGTTGCCACTTTCATGTATGGGGACCCCTGCCGTCCCCACCCCTCCTCCCCACCCAGCATCTTCTCCTCCTGTTCCAACCCAACCCAACCCTCCCCTCCCCTTCCCCTAATTGCAACTTTCTTTCATGGTTTTCTTTTCTGGCAGGTTTAAATTTAAATGTTCCATCTGCACCACTAGTTCATCCAAACCAGTAACAATCTAACATGCAACTATTCTTGTGCAACTTACTACAGCATTGCATTCTTTTCTATGTTTCATTTCACATGTAAATTGTTTCAAATCCCTTAGAAGTATATTGTTCCCCCCCCCCTGCCTCCGCCTCCGCCTCCCAAGGTCAATTGTATGTTCAAGGATTATGGCAAAAATTAAATTATTTTATGCCTACAAAAAAAATGTGGTCCAGTGATAATTTTAAAAGGACTTGGCATATGAACTGGTGTGTGGCTTGGTCTCGAGATACAGACACCTCCTATTTTTAGACCACATAGGTCAAATGTTGTGAAACGAACTGGCTTGCGGGGCATTTGTGTTTAACAAACACGACTTTTCTTGTTTATTATAGAGTTATGTACCACAAGCGAAGGTGGGAAAATTTTACTCCAATTTCGGGGTGACCAAAAGCAACTTTGACTAGAACAGGGTTCGAATATGTGACCTCCGGATTGATCTGGTAAATCTTTTTCTTTGTTCAGTCCAAAATGGAATGAAAAGTTAACTAGTCAGTTTCCCTTGTGGTTCATTATCTCATATCTGAACAAAATGTTGCATCCCAATACAAGACTTCCGCTTCCCAGGTTGTATCAAAGACCAGGGTTATGCGGCAGTTTTAAGGACGAATTGCACATTTGCACACTTTTGGTGACGAGACCACCACGTGCATGTGTTGGCTGGTTGGTCACACGATGAAAACTCAACGCACAATCATTAAAAGCAAAATTTATAGTTATTGCTGAGGCATCAGTTTCTCTTGGCTGAAGACGCTGGTGCCCGTCAGCGTTTGACAATTATCATCACGCAACGGACTACAAACCAACCTTTCACAGCTGTACAAAACTCCCACATAGTGGATGCCTGAATACAATCTTGTAAATTTTTGGTGATTGTTTTTTCCTCCAAATGACAAAGACCTACGGGGGTGTTATATATGTTTTTTTTTCCCTCCAATTGACAAAGACCTACGCGGGTGTTATATAAAATATATAATGATTGTGCTTTGCATTCATGGATACGTTTTCGCAGTCGTAACCAATAACTGTTTCGCTTGAATTGGTCATTGGTTAATCACTGGCCAGTGGCCGAAACAGTCATTGGTTACAGCCGCAAAAAATGCATCCCATGCAATGGGGAGAATATTTTCATCTCATTGAATGGAACATTCCATCTCTCAACTCATGAAAATATTCTCACCACTGCACTCATAAACATTCAATGTTTGTATAATATGCTTCTGTAGACACAAGAGTAAGTTGGTCCGATTTTGTCTGTAGCTATTTGTGGTATGTGCCCTTGACTTACACAACCAGCAGCAGTCCTGACTTTGAGACCCCAGGCACCATGTGGATCAGACCAGAAGATGAATATGGTAAGTCGGAAATAAGGGTATAGGACTAACCAAAGCTCCTTTGACCTTCTGTTTTGGTAAAAATAATATTGGAGTCTGATAGGAAGTGCCTGTATCTACCCAAACACTTGCTTGAACAAAGAGAAGCACTTTTTGAGGCATGTGTGGCGGATTTCCCGCGAGTCTCATTCAAATTCGGAAATTGGAGAGAGGTTCACCATCTGTAGCGAAAGTCTCCCAAACCCCGAATCCAAATGCTTCCTCGGACCTAGGAAATACTTCGAGCAATCTCAGGCCCAGGGATGTGAGCTCGTTTGGAGGAGATTTACCGCCGATTGATAACTGGTTGTCTGGGTACTCTTGGGCAGGGCAGGATAACTCACTGGGGGAGGACTCACAAATAAAATGACTCTGGCACAGTTCTGTGTCAATTCTCTCGTATTGCCTCCTAGGCAATCCTGTTTATTGCCTCTGTGCAATTCTCTCTTACGGGATTTGGAAGTAGGTCAGAGGCAGCAATGTGCATCCGGCTGAACAGCAACGGCAACCACACTCACTCGTTGTTCGTACTATCTTAGCTGCACCACCAAAGCTTTACGTCTTTCGCAGGGACCTCTTAAAACACGTCTGTCTTCTTCGCTTGCTAAAATCACTCTGCCAACCGGGCAGGCAAGCCCGGGCAAGCCACGCTGCAGCACTCGGCTTGGACACACCCAGGCATCATCCAACCACCAATGATCGAACAACGCCTGCCTGTATCCATGCCAGTAGCCGCTCTCGGCAGCTGCTCGCGCCGGATTGGTCGCTGAGACCTGCCACTTACACTGCAATCTCCTCCACCCTACTTCCGGACTACAAGTTCAAGAACCTGCAAGACTAAGGGCAGATTAGACTTGTGCCGGTCCACCCAATCTCATCACATAGGCCCAAGCTTAGCTTGGACTGTCCCCAGTCCAAACCAGCTAAAAACCCAACACAAAAACAAGATGTGTGACCGGCAGTTGAGGTACTCAACGGGGCCATGTACTCTTCTGATGTGATCCCAGAGGGCATCACCCTGACCGAACTCTTCCTGACACTCTCGGCACTTATAACTTCTCTTCATCTTCCGCTTTCTCTCTGCCATCTCTCTTATCTGTAAATCAACAAAACAAAACAACTTATTGTTCTGGTTGACTTTCTTTCAAAACAGTTTTCTTTGTACACGCCTATCGGTACCTCACTGGTAACCGATGACTTCTTCTGGGGTATCTCCGATTCTCTGGTTTGATTAGACCCCATTCTCTTCACTGTTCATCTTCGGCATCTCACTCTCAGACACCGCTTCCTCTTCAGGCTCAACCTGAGGGTTTTCTTCTACACCCTCTTCTGGAGAGAACTTCCAGGGTACCAATTTCTCTCCCCGGTATGGTTTAAGCCTATCGGCATGCACCACCTTCAACTTTCCATTCCGCCGTAACTGTATACGGAAAGTTACATCCGATAGCTTCTTCACTACGAGCCACGGTCCCTCCCATCTTAACTGTAACTTGGGGGACATCTGTTTCTTCCTTGCCGGGTTATGCAACCAAGCGAAATTGCCCTCTTTGAGACCTTTCTCGGTTGCTCTTCGGTCGTAGTTCCTCTTTTGTCTCAGGGCGCTCTTCCCGAGACATTCTCTAGCCCTCTGATGGGTACTCTGCATGTTACTGCGCAGTTCTTCTGCAAGACTCAACCTCGGTCTCAGGACAACCTGTTGTCAAGTCCACCGGTATACTAACTTCTCTTCCCAACATCATTATGTTGGGTGACTCTCCTGTAGAGTCTTGTGGAGTGCACCTACAGGCAAAGGTCCCATAAGGGAGGAATTTATCCCAATCTTTCTGCTTCTCTTGCGGATTAATGAGCACTGCCACCATGTTCACTAGTGTCTTGTTAAACCGCTCCACCATTCCGTCTGACTTCGGATTATAGACAGTTGTTCTGGTTTTGGACACACCAAGTGTTTGACACATCTCTCTGAACACTTCCGACTCAAAATTTGTGCCTTAATCGGAATGGAGTTCTTGTGGTACTCCGAACCGACACACAAATTCCTGTACCAACTTGCGGGCTACTGTACTTGCCGTTGCATCTGGCAACGGATAAGCTTCCATCCACTTTGTACAATAGTCGCCTACTACTATGATCCACTGGTTCCCACTCTCTGTCTTGGGCAGTGGCCCAAGCAAATCTATTGCCGCTCTTTCCATGGGAACTCCTACACGGTACTGCTGCAAGGGAGCGACACCTTTCTTTGCAGGTGACTTTCTTGCACACAGGTCACAACTCCTTATGAAGGAGCGTACGTCTGCGGACATACCCGGCCAGAAATATCAAAATTTCATCTTCGCCAAGGTTTTCTTTATGCCCAAGTGACCACTGAGCAATCCACCGTGCACTTCTCTGAGTATCTCTTTCCTCATACTCTGAGGCACAACTAGTAGCCATCTTACTACTTTGCCATTGTCTGACTCCCATCTCTTATGAAGCGACTCATCTCTGACACATAGCTGGTCCCAATAAGACCAATATGTCTTATGAGCAGCCTTCAAGTGGGAAATCTCTTTCCACTCTGGACGGTCCTTGCCCTCCTCTTTGGCCTTTAAGACCCAACTTATGGTCTCATCCTCTACTTGGGCTTTTCTGAAAGCCTCCACGGGGATACTTGGTTGGGCTGCTATGCCCCTAACCAACAACTTTTCCTCCCGTGCATTATTTCTCTCTAACGTCTCCTCAGACGTTCCGTTTGTCTTTTCCTTTTCTACCAGTTCTTCCCGGCCACACTGCTTGCAGGGTCGTCTTGACAACCCATCAGCGTTGCCATGCTTCCTTCCAGCTCTGTGCTGAATCTCTATATCGTACTCGGAAATTACTTTGAGCCAACGTGCCATCTGCCCTTCCCGGTTCTTAAAATTAAGAATCCATCTTAAGGCGCTGTGGTCAGTTCTGACTGTGACCTTAGATGTACTGTTTGAAATACTTCAAGTACACTACAACGGCCAGCAACTCCTTGCGGGTTACGCAGTAATTTCTCTCTGGCTTGCTTAGCTTGCGGCTAGCATAAGCCAGAACTCTCTCTTCACCCTCCTGAACTTGACTCAACACGGCCCCAATGCCATCTCCACTAGCAGCTGTGTCGAGGATGAAGTCTCCCTCCGGCATGGGGTACGACAAGATTGGGGATGTTTGGAGTCTACTCTTGAGTTCTTCAAATGCACTCTGGCATAACTTACTCCACTCAAACTCTCTTAACTTCTCTGTCAGAGCATGCGAAGGGCTAGCTATCTCAGCAAAACCCTGTATGAACTTTCCGTAATAGGACGCAAGGCCAAGAAAGCTTCTTACATCCTTCACATATTTAGGGATAGGCCAATCTCTGATGGTCTGTATCTTCTTCGGATCTGTGGCTACGCCTTCTGTCGTCACTGTGTCCCAAGTAGGTCACTGACTCTTTAAACAAGTGGCACTTGCTTGGCTTTAACTTAAGCCCTGCTTGCCTGAGTCTGCTTATTACCACTCTTAGCCTCTCTATCATCTCTGGAACTGTCTTACCAAAGACAAATATGTCATCTAGATAGATCAGCAGGATTTCCCACTGTAATCCTGACATGACCCTCTCCATAAGTCTCTCGAAGGTAACTGGGGCGTTACAGAGCCCAAATGGCATACATTTCCATCTGTAAAGTCCATTTCTCACAACAAATGTTGACTTCTGACTGGCATCATCATCTAAGTCAACCTGCCAGTATCCCGATGCCAAATCAAGCATTGAGAACCACTTCGCACCACTCGAAAGTCTCATCAATGCGAGGCACCGGGTTCGCATCTTTTATGGTGACCGCGTTTAACTTTCTGTAGTCTACACAGAAACGCTTGGTCCCATCTTTCTTGCCTACCAGTACGACATTGGCTGCCCACGGACTATCCGAAGGTTCTATCACTCCTCGTTTCTCTAGGTCAACGACCTGTCTCTGTATCTCTCTTTGCACACAGTCAGGGTGCCTTCGTGGTCTCTCTTTGACCGGTCTAGCCTCTCCAGTGGATATGTGATGCTTCACAACATCCGTTCTACCAATATCATTATCACCACTCGAGAAAACATCTTGGAATTCTACCAAGCATTCTCTGACTGGACCATGGTGCTCGCCTTTTACATTATCTGTACTTCTTGCATACAAGTCTAGTAAATGCTTCGGCAAACCCTGTGTCGCCTCACTAGACCCATTTGCCTCCTCTCTGATCGCCTCAGGTTCCACCGTGGAAATTGATCCAACAGTGACCCCTTACGAGCTACTCTTTTCTCTTTGCCTGGGTTGAACACCCGCAACGGAACAATCTTGTTCCCTGACTCTACCAGTGACCTGGCCAAGACTAAGCCTTTCTGGGCTAAGTCTCCGCCTCCTTCCATAGGCTCAACTATGGCCGGCCCGGCAAACTCTTCTTCTCTTCTAGCAATAATGCCTGGCATTACTGCCTCATGCCCGGAAGGAATTATGGTTGTCTCTGCAACCACAATTCTCCCAATAAATGGCTCTCCAGCACTACTTGTGTACTTGATCCTCTCGCCATTTATTCTCCACTCTTTGGTCTTAAAATCCAAATTACCCCCTGTGGGCAAAATGAAATCCATCCCCAAAATTCCGGAGTACTTCATCACAGTGAAGATCGCTCTCACTGGGTGTGTTGCTCGCCCAACCTGAACATCGACCAATGCGACTTCCAGTACTGACAGGGGACTTCCATCCACCTGCCTAACTCTTACACTGTCTGTCTCTAAGACAGGTCTCTGTTCTCTAGGGATCTCGTAATACACTCTGCTACTGATAAGCGTATCGGTCGCACCAGTGTCAATCAAAAAACGTCACTTTGTTTTTCTTATCATGCCATCTACGAACAAGCCATAGCGGGGACTAAGGTTTGGATTGGGTAGTGTAACTACCTTTTCCATCTCAGATTTCTGCCGCTTCTCTACCATGACTTTTCCGTAACCTCTATGGTGTCACTTTGGCCCCCTCACATCTCTTGCCTGCCCGCGGGCCCTTCGAGCGGCTGGCTCTAGTTTCCCTGCTGTCCATTTTATCTTTTAGGTTCCCCACACTCTTTAGCGAAATGGCCGTGCTTTCCGCACTTAAAGCACTTCCAGCCCTCACCCTTTGGGTTAACCCTCTTTGGTTTCTTACACTCTCTCGCAAAGTGTCCTTGCTCATCACAATTAAAGCATCTCTTAACACTTTGCTTACATTGTGATGGTATCTGTCTGTTCCCAGTAGTTCTCTCTACTGAGGCACTCTTGTCTTGCACTTGTTTTGTTAGCTCTGTTAACAATCCAAGAACACTCTTCATTTCTTTCTCGATGTCATGATACCTCTGTTCCATTCCTGTATCTAACACTCTAGCCAATTATACTGGCTTTCCGTCCAGATTTCTCTGTTGTTCTACTTTTTCAAAGTTCTCAGTCTCCAATGCAGCTCGAATGGCCTCATCTAAATTTTTCGGTCGGGCTCTGTTTATGCCCTCCCGTACAGACCGACTTTCGACCGCATCTAGGAAATGATTCTTTGCCAAACGATCGCGTGACTCTTCCTGTATGTCAGGGTACGCCTTGACCGTTAACTCTTGTATGGCTTGACCCAACTCTTGCAACGTCTCTTTTGGTCCTTGCCGGCGATGCCTCAGCTCGACCAAATAGTTTTCACTCTGGCGACCGGAACCAAATCGCCTCTCTAGTAACTTTACTAGTCCACTATATGCCTGTGTCTGACCAGTAGGAACATCCCCTAACAACCTGAGGGTGTTTCCTTGCAAACTTGCCGATAAATAACTCACGGCTTGCTCTTCGTTCCACTGGTTTACTATCCAACATGACTCAAAGTGCCGGAAATACTCTTTCCACAGCACTTTTCCACTGTATCTATTGGGAGTAATATTTGGGTGTCGATTAGACTGCACCAAATCCTTCCCTTCCTTCTCTTTCTCTACAATTACTCTTGGTTCTCTTTTCAGCGGCCTGGGCCCTGCTGAACTCGTTTTACTCTCTGTTGAACTGTCGGCGTGAGTGTCCACTCCACTAGTGGCAAAGATCAACAGTTCACTGTGCACTCTTTTAGGAGAGACTGTCTCCATCCCAACTCTATCACTAATCTCTCCAGTGCAACTCTTGCTCGACAGAAAAGACTGGAGCTCTTCTATTGCACTGTACTCTTTCAAATCCTCTGAATGGGAAATCCCTGTACTACCACTCTTAATGGGAGTACTTTCCCCAAACCTCACTCTTTTCTCAACCTTGGGGTCAAGCTCGGGTGACTGTGCGGACACCAAAGAACTTGGTTCCCCTTGGGAGAAATAACCTGAACTCTCGAAAGGCAAACGGAACTCGATTTCTGAATCGGCCCGTACTGGCTCTTCCGCTCTCACACTGTCTCCACCATCTCTTTGGGGAGATTTCTCATAACTCTCTTTCATGGCTGCCTCTAATTTCTTAGCCATGAGTTCTCTGCCCCACTGCAGAAATTGAACCTCTAATTTCAGCCTCTTTGGTTGTGCTCTTCAACCACAGAAAAGCCCGCTCTCTAGTTGCACTCTCAACTACAGAAATTTCTTACTCTTTTTATCCTACTCTGAACTCTTCCGCACCAACTGACTTAACCAGTACCAGTCATCCCACTTCTGACACCATTTGTGGCGGATTTCCCGCGAGTCTCACACAAATTCGGAAGTAGGAGAGAGGTTCACCATCTGTAGCGAAAGTCTCCCAAACCCCGAATCCAAATGCTTCCTCGGACCTAGGAAATACTTCGAGCAATCTCAGGCCCAGGGATGTGAGCTCGTTTGGAGGAGATTTACCGCTGATTGATAACTGGTTGTCTGGGCACTCTTGGGCAGGGCAGGATAACTC
This sequence comes from Pisaster brevispinus, assembly GCA_023634235.1. Lineage (NCBI taxonomy): Eukaryota > Metazoa > Echinodermata > Asteroidea > Forcipulatida > Asteriidae > Pisaster > Pisaster brevispinus. The sequence goes on along the minus strand of JAMKCF010000007.1, from coordinate 14,661,463 downwards.
ACTGGGGGAGGACACACAAATAAAATGACTCTGGCACAGTTCTGTGTCAATTCTCTCGTATTGCCTCCTGTTTATTGCCTCTGTGCAATTCTCTCTTTGTTGCCTCTGGGCAACAATCTCTTGTGGAAATTAGATTTCCTTTCTCTACCCTTTAACAAGCCTTTAACAAACCTTTAACAAACCTTTAACAAACCTTTAACAAACCTTGGCTTCCCGAGTGCACCCTTGCGCAAACGATCCAGTACTACCAAGCAGTTTTAGCGACCAAACGCACGCACTAGCACGCCGATTGTTTTACAGTGCCTCTATCTGAGTTTCCCTCCAGTTGGACTACTCGACTAATAATGAACAGCCACACCAAGACAATCTCTATGATCGCCCCTGTGCCATCCAAGTTCTCTGTGAACTCGACTATAAGCCGCCACTTCGTCACAACTATCCTACAAGGTAGCTCAAATCACTGCACACAATCGCAAAGCAACAATTTACGCACTGACCGTATACATTGACACTGTCCACACTGGATCGCTGTACGGAACGCTACACTCAGCAAGTTACACAGTCTACGGGATTTGGAAGTAGGTCGGAGGCAGCAATGTGCATCCGGCTGAACAGCAACGGCAACCACACTCACCCGGTGTTCGTACTATCTTATCTGCACCCACCAAAGCTTTACGTCTTTCGCAGGGACCTCTTAAAACACGTCTGTCTTCTTGGCTTGCTAAAATCACTCTGCCAGGCCGGGCGGGCACGCCCGGACAAACCACGCTGCAGCACTCGGCTTGGACATACCCAGGCATCATCCAGCCACCAATGATCGGACAATGCCTGCCTGTATCCATGCCAGGAGCACGCTCTCGGCAGCTGCTCGCGCCGGATTGGTCACTGAGACCTGCCACTTACACTGCAATCTCCTCCACCCTACTTCTGGACTACAAGTTCAAGAACCTGCAAGACTAAGGGCAGATTAGACTTGTGACGGTCCACCCAATTTTGTCACACAAGTCTTGAAGTTTATGAATTATGAGACCCATTGATGTATACTTGATCAACAGCCTTTCCTTATGAATAATGCATGTTTTGATGGTCACATGATATGATGGCATCTAATGTTGGGATCCTAACAAAAACTCATTTTCTATTTCTTAATTAAAGGCGAGTCGAATGGTCAAAGCAGGTCTGGGGTTGTATATGGAAGTATGAACTCTCACGCAATTACTGCGCTCGGGGGCGCTCTCCATTGGTATGAAACGAAGTGAGGGCGCAAGCGTTCAGTAACTTGGTGAGAGTTCGTATGTCCATGTATAGCCACAGGCCTGCCTTGTTCATGACGGCACAGCACCTTCAACTACCACTTAATTTTTCCATGCAATATCTCAAATGAAAGCTTACATATTGTAACTCTCCAATCCAGATAAATAGCTACATCAAAATCAATATTTTTGGGTCAAATCTATCAAAACTAGGCAACGCACCTTGTAGCTTAACTTGATGAACAATCAGAATTTATGTGTGTATGCTTTGAAATTATTTTACAAAACTGCCTTAAAACCCTTTCGAACAGTTACCCTGGAGACACCTGGGAGCAGCTCTGATTGGTTGCTTCTGAACATCGATCAGAGAGGAATCTACAGAGTCAACTACGATGATCGGAATTGGGGGTTGATCAAAGTTCAGCTGGAATCAAATCACAAGGTGAGAGTCCAAAACAACTCCCCCACCTCAATTCTAGTTGTCTCTTTGTGACTGTTGCCAGCAGTTTTTTCTTCATTTCCCACCTCATTCTCACTTGAATGTGATCCCTGGCTATATGGCAGTTACAGGCTGAATTGTTTCAGACTGGCACCCCCAAAACAAAGATATCCACAAAATAGGGATACTGCCAACATTTGGGCTAGATATAGCTCAGTTGGTAGAGGTCCGGCACATATGTGACCCGCTCTGCAAAAAAGGCCCGTAAGTCGCGCTATGCCTTTTCACGTAATGGGCTCGTCAATGTTGAAAGGGTGATAAATTTTTCGTTGGTGTGATTTTTTTATTATCCCTTTTTTGACATCGTTGATATCCACACTTTCATAATTTGTAAGATTGAATGTTTATTTTGACCAATAAAGATGAAAAAAAAAGTGTTTTGTGTACGTTTTGTTGGTGGTTTGCGCGATCGGTGTCCGCGGTTTTGGTGGAAAGTTGCGTCATTTTACACATCTGGCAGCACATTATTTGGAACCCCCCTATTATAATTTTGGTATCATCTGAAAGCTGAGGACGTTGCCTTTCTGTATGTGGACATATAAAAGGTTAAAGGTCAAATGCAAAACCAAGGCAGGTTAATTTCTGACACGTATACAAAGGGCGCTTGTTACTAGGAGCGTGGATCTGTCCGTCGATTTGAAAGTGTAACTTTCGGATGCAGAACTTTAAACGGTCCAATTTCATAAACCTACTTTAGTAGAGAATATTGCTGAACAACTTTCTGCTACAAAGCAAAAAGTAGCATGACACCAGTCAAAAATGTTACATATGAAGCGGCATTTTGGATGGTAACCTTTGTCTGGTAAGCACAATTGCCCTTTTAAAAAAGTTGTAAGAAGAATTAGTCTGGTAAGTTGTTAACGTTGCGGCGATCGTACTCTAGTTTTAGTACAATTGCTCGAGATAAAGAATAAACATTTCCAATGGATTTACACCACAGAGCTGCATGATTATTGCTGGAGGTCGAACCTTTCATTAACAGGAAGAGGTGACCAGGGCTTATGAGGTCATGGGAAATTGTCCAATCAGCCTGCATACATGTCACCCCATCCCAGCGCCTCTGCGACCGAGTGAACTTCCCTTGTGGTTAATATATATATTTTTTCTCCATTCTTTTGAAGGCAATATCCACAGCTAGTCGAGCAGCCCTGATCAGTGATGCCTTCAGCTTGGCCGAAGCCTCTGAGATCAGTCACAGTAGAGCCTTTGACATGACCACTTACCTGAAGGAGGAGAGAGACTACGTGCCCTGGCATGCAGCAGACAGCGCCCTGAGTTACACCGAGAAGAACTTGCAACGGAAGGGGGCATTTAGCAACTTCCAGGTCAGACAAATTGCAACAATCCGTCAACTCTTCGCTTTTAACTCTTCAAGAAAGTCTAATGTTAAATAAACTTCCCCAAGCTTGCCTAATCCTAATTCAGAGAGATGAAGTTTTAGTATGTTTTAGTAGAGGTTTAATTTGCATTGAGGTTTAGGATCATGGTTTTAACCCGTACATCGATGCGTGATCAAGTCCCTTGCTCAAAGACACAAGTGTCGTGACTGACCAGGGTTCGGACTCACATTTTGTAAATTACTAAACTGGAGTCGACGACCCTAAGACCAGTCAGCCACCACACCTCTGTAGTTCTGCATTGAAACTGATCAGTATATCTCATTTCATTCCAATTCTGTTATTCATTTCAGAAATATATGAGGGGCCAGGTTACTCCAATGTATGAGTATGTTGGATGGGAAAACACCGGGGATCATCTGACAAGGTTGGTAAGAGACTGTGCAAGTCTAGGCAGGTATCGGAAACGAGAAAAAAAAACTCAAACGTAGACTATATTTTTGTCTAAGAAATCAAATTCAAATCTTCTTTTAAAGTTCTATACACAAAAATCTCAGAACTAAAAAGACTTAATTTGAACCGTCCTCAGGATGAGTCGTGGAGGTGTGGTCAGTATGGCCTGTCGCTATGGGAACAAGGATTGCATCGAGATGTCTGTCATTTTCTACTCACTGTGGATGATGAATCAAGACGAGATTCTGTAAGTATCACGTCATTAACACATTAACAAAATTCACCATTGACAAGCAGTTGGATAGCGATTCTCTTGTTTCCATCGGACTGTATTTCTATGAGAGACATGGTTTTACTTTTCTGAAAGGGCAAATTGTTCCTCGATGCACTAAAGACATGCCCTATGCCAATGCAATCTTGTTCAAATGTGGCATACAAGAATGAACAGGCTGTTCCCTTTGTGTAGCATTGTATTCGGCTCAATGGGAGGTAAGTCTGAGCATTCTGAGATTCTAGCATACCATTGCAGACCGGCCGAGGTTCTGCGAATCACGCTAAGTGCTCACTCGTATTTTTTCACACGGCAACATCAAATACCCCTGTGCTAATTATGGGAACCTTTATTGTCTTTCCTTTATCAGGTCAGGGGGTCATTAATGCAACAATATTTTTAAAGGAAAATGATTACTCAAGAAGCCCCAAGGTTTTTGTAGAGTATTGACGTGAAGTGGTTAATGGAAAATTTATGTACTAAATTGCAAACCAGCCTACCATATTTAAAGCAGAAATTAAACAAATCCTTTAAGGAAGTTATGATTTTTTTGGTTGTTCACCGATCTGTTTTTAATTATTTGTTCTTGTTCTTCCACTCTAGTGTGCATCCAGACATGCAAGCTATAGTGTACTGCTCAGCCATCGCGGCAGGTGGACAGGACGAGTGGAACTTTGCGTTTGACGTCTTCAGAAACCCTAACACTCCATCGTCTGTCACATCCAGGCTGCTATCGGCCATGGCATGCAGTAAGAAACCATGGATACTTAACACGTAAGGATCAAAACGGTAACAAAATCTACAACCAGAGAATGCGAGTCTTCAGTCTGTAGACGTACCTCCCAGCGTTAAGTTAAACATGCGAGGACCAGTCAAAATTTTCTCCAAGTGGTCCAGCTGGCGAGTTCAGGGTTGAAAAGCATCCCTATTTCATTTTAAATTATTGACTGGTAAAAAAATATGACGGACGTGTGAAATGGCAAGCTCACTGGTTTTGCTGGCTAGATGTTATTTGACTTTTTGTGCTTAAGCAGCTCTATGAAGTTGGGCCCATATTCCACCATAATTCTACTAAGCTAGATTTGAAACTCCGTTGTGACTCGGAAGTTGTTTTTGTTTTTCAATCAGGTATCTGAGTTACATCCTTGACACAAGCATCATCCGAGCTCAGGATGCAGCGGACGTCATAACGGCCGTCGCTGGTAACCCCGTAGGGCTCCCTCTAGCTTGGGACTTCTTCAGGGCCAATTGGGATTTCTTCAGAGCAGGGTAGGTTTGCTGGTAGCGACGCTGCTTGATATACACTGATGGAGAGAAATCTTTCACAAAGATCATCCAGAAGTTTATAATGCCAAGCCAACAAAGTTTTTTTTTGGATTTCTAGATTGAACGTCGATATAAGCTTTTAAAATCACGCCGAACTTTTAGTAAATTACTCTGAATTTTTAAAACTTCTGTCATTCTTCTCTGCAGGTATGGCGAGACTGTTTTCCCTCTTGATAACATCATCAGAGGAATAACATCTTACTTTAATACACCCTTTGAGCTGGAGTCGGTAAGATTGTCCTGATGTGTGTATTGTTAAAATTAATCGGACATAAACTTTCTCGGAAGTCAACCCAAAATATGAGTTTTTTGGTAGATTATCGAAGATTTAGAATGTGTATTTAAAATCAGCCTATTGTAATGTACATTCCATACAGAAAAGTTAAATCATTTGAAAATAACCTGTGCTCATGGCCTAATGTTTTCATAGAGCTGCTTAAGCTCAAAAAGGAGCTAAGCACAATAAAGTTTTGTCTACCAGAATTGGGTTAACAGCCAAAATACCATTCCACATGTACCTCAAGTGGCTGGTATCCTGCTCGTTGTTTGTTTAGCAGAAAAGTTTTAAGCAGTATCTGGTCACTCTCTTTTTGTTCTCTTTCGAGAAAGTAACTGTGCATCGCAAAACCTCGGTTGTAATACAGCTGCGGCCAATAGTCTGCCATTGTATGTTGGACTTCAGCCCATTGAGCCGAATACAACGACAAACAATGGTGGCAGCCTTTCCATTCTTGGAATCCTCCTTTGTATGTGTATAACAAATGGACAAAGGTCTGCAATCAGGTATTACACAATAACCTCCCCCCCCCCAAAGGGAGATGTTGAGCATGTATTCCAGTGCCCTTTGTTCCTCTTTGTCAGTGGGAAGGGAAGTGTTGCACGGGAGGTGTATGTCTGATAAGCACACTACACGATGGATTGTCCACAACGAAAGAAAAATGATGCTCCAAATTTGTTTTAGGCGTTTATAAACGTTCACCGTAAGCTAGTTTGGAAAAGTTTGGCGTCATTACGGGAAAGCTCCATTAAAAATTTTTCCAAGTTTTGTCACAGAAACTTGCAAACTAAACACCCTTTTCACCAGTGTGTGTGTTTACATTGAATTATTTGGGTCATTAAACTTAATAGATGAGCAGCTAATCTACCTGGGGCATGATTTAATTAAGTCCACTGTTTGGAAAAGGAATTACGTGGATGTAACAGGTGTTAGATGTCAGATGAAAAGGATGTTTTATTCTAGCCTCTTTCTTTAAAGGAGCTTTCTCGTAATGCTTATACACATCATTCATTATAGAGTGGTTAAGTTCCATGGTATAGCCACAAATATCTGTCTTCTGCTTTTGCAGTTGGAGAGGTTCATGGCGGATAATCCCGATCAAGGCACTGGGGCGAGAGCGTTTACTGAAGCCGTTGCAGTGGTCAAGGGCAACATCCGATGGATTGAACAGAACTATGACAATGTTGATCAATGGCTCCAGGCAGCTGTGTAAGTATCAAACTTTTCGGTATTTCACCTTTTGAACGATTCATCCTTGTGAACTTGGGTCCAGTAGTGGCGTAGATATGGAGATCGCCAACATAGGGCTAGATAGCTTAGTTTGTGGAGTGCCGGCATGCTACTCCGTAGGCCTTTGGTTCAACTCCTGCTCTAGCAATTTATTTATGTTTTTTCAACCGCAAATTATTTAAAATTTACCCAGTCAGTTTCCCTTGTGGCTTATTACTTTGATATTTGATATAAAAAGTTGTATCCCCTTAAGGTGAGCCCCGGACTGCCGCTTCCCAGGTTGTACCGATCCCTGGCTACAAGGCAATTAACGGTTGAATGGCTTCTGACTGGCACCCCTGAACAAAAAAATTGACAAAATAGGGAGGCCGCCAACATAGGGCTGGATAGCTCAGTTGATTGAGCACCATTATGTTAATCAGGAGGTTGTTTGGTTTGAATCTGACTCTTGTCAACTTTTCTTCATTCAACCCAAAACAATATAGTTATCACATAAGCATGAGTGGAATACTGAAAAAATAGCGCTTCTGCATCCCATATCCAGTAAGGCTGAAGGCCGAGTCGGATATGGGATGCAGATATTTGTCCCAACCCCTCACTATCAAGAATATCAATATGTTTCTGCACTCTATCTAACAAAGACAAATGACTGGCAGAAGCTCCGACCCAAACGTGACAACAGTACTCCAACCAGAGTAGCTCTAGTTGGAGTTCGTTTTGTCTTCATTCTCATCTTGGGGGCTGGGCGACGAATAGTTCTGACCAGGCTTCACGACCCTCCCCCCCCCTTCCTCCCACACTAACCCACTTTACTGGTACTGCCACTTTCAGCTCAGGGACATTGCACCCTGGCCATTCTTTGATGCTATTCACTTAGCAAAATATAACTTTAGACAGTTTATCCATCTCTCTATATTTGTTACCAATGCAGCAGTGATCCCTGGGAGAATATCCGCATTCCGAATACCGTCCTGCCCATCTCGTACGACCTGAAGGTCAGAACCGATCTGACAAACTTCAACTTCAACGGCTCCGTCCGCATCCTCGTCGAGTGTTTTGAGAAGACCGACGTCATCATCCTGCACAGCAAGAAGTTGAACATCACCCATGGGGCCACCACACTCATGCGAGAAGGCGGAGGGATGGTGCCCAGCTTTAAGAAAGAACCCTGGCTGTACAAGATGAATGAAGTGCTGGTGATTGAGCTGGACGCCATGCTAGACGTCGGGAGTAAATACTACTTATACATTGAGTTTGCTGGACCGCTGCTCAACGACAGGCAGGGATATTACTGGAGTGTCTACACAGCTAAGTCTGGCGAGACAAGGTGATGGGGCAAAAACAGACCACACTTTTGACACTTTTTTTTTTTACAAAGGAAGAAGCTACAATCCTGGCCAAAATGCGTGGGCCACGGGACAAAATACATACCCTCCTTGGTTCCCCGGCTCAATGTTGTTAACCCCAGCTGGAGCGCAGACTGTACAATGAGAGCCAACATTGAGCAAGGGGGGTCGGGGGCCCAACGAGATATGGTCAGGATTGTAGGTACAGGAACACATTTAGTTTTCATTTGCTTGTTTAGCATTGATGAATTAACATGGAATTCTATCACATTTGAAAGTCCAGTTATAATAATAATAGTGGCTTCTTAATAGAGCTCAAATCTGTCACACAGTGACGCTCATCGCGCTTAAATGTAACCGGGCTATTTATTTCATTCCTTAAACCATGTCAGCTCCCTTGCGAGTAAACAGCCTTCAAACATACACGCACCAAGCTAAACCAGATGAACAATCTCTGCCCTCACAGGTACCCATTTTACCCATGGGTGAAGAGATACAATAGTTGTTAAGTGTCTTGCTCGAGAACACAAAGGTCATGACCGGGATTCAAACCCACACCCTGGTGACATTTAACCACCATGACTTGAGTCCCATGCACCAAACCGCTCAGCCACGAAACGCCGCTGTGAACAATAAAAAGGAAACAAATTGCGGTGTATCAAGATTTTATGACTCTTTCATCAGAATCTACTGTATAATATACCACTGCTTTTCAGTCTGCCCAATCAGGAATTACTTAAAAGCAAAACTAGTACATTTTATACGTCACACACCAATTTTTGTGTGTCCCCTTGCATTATTATTATTAATGTTTTATTGTCACATGTAAAATATAATTATACAGTGAAATGCGTTTATACTAAATTACACACTAAAAAGTTACCATAATATACAAAAATACATCGAAATCTATAAACATTTATGAAAAATTACAATATACAGGCGAAATACAAAAGATAAAAGCAGCACGTTATGAATTAAGATCAGAAAGTAGACATTTGATTAAAATCTGTCATTAAGAATACGAACAGCTGTGGGATAAAAACTTTGCAACGTACGATTAGAGCCAAATTTGATTGAACGATATCGGTTCTTTGACCGCATGGGCTGAAAGAGATCATGTGCCGGGTGAAACTTGTCATCTACAATAGAGAGGGCTCGTTTTTTTACTCGAGAGAGATAAAGTTCATCAAGTGATGGGAGTTGGCATCCAATGATTTTACTTGCAGTGCGAACGATCTGGCTGATACGCTTCCGATCATTGGCTGTTGCATTGCCCCACCAAGCGATCATTGACTGTGTCAAAACACTCTCAATCACCGCTCGGTAGAACCTCAACAGAAGTGTCTGACTGACATGGAAGCTTCTCAGCCGTCTCAAGAAAAATAATCTTTGCTGACCTTTTTTAACAATGGAATCGGCATTACATCCCCATCAGAAAATGCTTGGTTTAAATATTAAAGAAGATATACCATTCAACTTGTTATGTCAGGGTTAAGCACAAGGGAAACTGACAGGGTAAATTCCGAAATATTTTTGGGTTGAACAAAGAAAGAATAACTAGATCGAGGCTCGAACCTGTGGCCACCGGATTAATGTCCTGGCGCTCTACCAACTGAGCTATCTATAGTTTTAATGTTGATGGTCCCCAGTTGTTGTTTTTTTTCTTTTTTCTTTCAACCCAAATTTATTCAACCTTTAAATTATATTTTTAATTGACATGGTTGGTCCTATCAATCTACTCGGTTCTTCCTACACCATGCATTGCTTCAAATCTCACTTTTTTTAAAATATCAATCATTGAAAATAGGTATTTAGCTAACACAATGTTTGGCCCCCTGGATGCTCGTAAAGCCTTCCCGTGTTTCGACGAGCCGGCCATGAAAGCAACATTCACCATCACCCTGGAGCACGAGCCCAAGTACCACGCCCTCGCCAACTCGGCCAAGAGTGGAGACGATGAAGAGCTCAGTGACGGGTGGATCAGAGCAACGTTTAAAGAAACCTTCAAAATGTCTACGTATCTCGTCTGCTATGTCGTCAGTGATTTCAAGGCCAAATTCACTTCCACCGAACATGGTGTTACAGTAAGTGATTCAAAGACACCTTACAACTGGTTCAGACACGCTCTAGAGTCGCGCAGAATTAAAATTATTGAATTAGGTACATGAAAAGTTTGACGTCTGAATTGGTTAGGAGCCACTGGACGCGCTGGAAGTCGGAGTGTCGTAGTTTCAGATGTCGATCTTGTCGTGAGCCGAACCTAATGTAAATGTTATGTGAAGTTTGCTTGTCTGAAACCAAAATTTATTTGGGTCGACCTAGAGTCGCTCGTATTCTATTTAGTGCAGGGCGACTCTGATGCGCCTCTCTGAACTGGGTGTTAGCCTTATACCTTGAATCAAGGCCTAGATCATTGCCTTCAGGTCGGCTCAGCTGTGTCTTTTGACGCTTTTACCTCGGTGACCCCCGGAATGGAGCCTACTAGAGCCTATTAACAAAAATAATAAAAAATCATGAAAAATAATGATAATAGTGATAATTTTAAAAGCTCTCACAGAAAATAAGCCAAATTGTCATGTGCAGCAGAAAAAGTTTGGTAATCCCGAAGCATATTTCATGTACATGTAAACAAAAATTAAAATGCACATGTTTAACACATAAGTTACATTGTCATGCAAAATCTACTGGCAAGTCTGTATGTCTCTCACCTTGCTTTTGACACTTAATTTTGCCTTGAGTTTAATCAGAAGAAACTGGGCCCAAATCTCAGTGACATATGCATAAAAGTTCTTGAATAAGTGTTCAAATTACACTTAATTCACTGAGGAGAACGACAAAGTAACTTTGTACTTTCCTTTTTCATTTAAATATTTTTACTTCAGTTTGGCGTCTGGGCTCAGGAAGATTTCATCAACCAGACTGACTATGCATTGGAGAAGGGAGCGGCCATCTTGGATTACTTTGATGAGTTATATGGGCTGGACATCAAATATCCAATGGCTAAAATGGGTAGGTTTCTTCTTTGTTTTTGTGAATTACAAATTTAAAAATACTTTGGTCCAAGGGTATAACACAAAAAGACAGGTTAAAAAGTAGAAAGAAAATCGAAAATAAGCGATTTAAAATTTTAGCAATGACTCTCACAGCCAACTGTCGTAAACTAAGCTGAATCGCAGACAAAATTGTTCTTTTTCATAATACTCAGACTTTATTGCTCTGCCGGACTCTACTGTGGGTGGCATGGAAAACTGGGGTCTTATCACGTACCGAGAAAACGCCCTCTTTTATAAGGAAGGCGTGTCATCTGAGAGTCAGAAACAGCGAGTGTGTACTCTTGTTACTCACGAGGTATCACATCAGGTGAGTACAGCTTAAATAGCTACTTGAGTGAAACAAATGCTATTCAAACTTGTTTATAATGTGTTTGTTTACACTTAATTGTAATTTTGATATTTGTACACTTCTTAACTTTTCGTAACGGTTGATCAAAAAAATTAGGCTCCAACCTAAAGGTTTTGAAAAACTAGCTACACTTCTACCGTTGATGGAGTGCGTCAAAATGACAATACTTTGACTTCAGAAGATGTGGGATTTTGCTTTGTTATTGTATTGAATGAGCAATTGGCGAAACATGAGTGATGACACTTTTTTTTACAATTAGAATCTGTTTACTCTCATGTGAACTCGGTTTCTTTATGGATTGACCATATTTCAAATGATTGTTAACACAGATTATTTTTTTCCGTTTTTCTTTCAAGCTGATCTTTAAGTGGAACCCTTATTCCTTGGTTTTGTCATCTAATGCAGTGATGTAGGTCTGGCATTGTGAAGTTATCCTCAAATATGCAATTTTTGTAATATTTGTGCTGATATTATACCATCCATTTCTGCTATTTTCTTGCAGTTACAAAACCCAGCTTTTTATATTCTAGAATTAACAGACTTGCAATGTATTGACGTTGAATTTAACAACTGCATGTTATGCTTTTTGCACAATCTGTTGTACCACATTATGCACATTATATGCGCATGCAAAATGTTTTCTTCGCTGATTTTGTAACCTTTTGATATCTGTTATTTTCTTGCTGTTACAAATGTTTTTTTATACTCTGGAAATAATTGTTTTACAAGATTTTAAATTAATGTTGTGTTGACCATGAATGTAACTAAATGCATGTTATATTTCATACATTACCTGTTTTGTTATGTTTCACCGGTTTTACCAGAACTGAAGCCAATGTTGTTTTGAAGTGAATGTCAATGATCTGTGATTGTATTTTTTTGGTGCTATTATATCATTTATATCAGTCCAATTACTACTTGCCATTTTTCTCAAATGCCTCTTATTAAAAAGCAATGCATTCGGTTTGGGCTGAACCCTGTTGTAGCTTGTGTGTGGATATGCTATTAGAAGTAGAAGTGATGCCATCGCTGCAGCAATAATTGCAAAAGTTGATCAATTCGTTAACTCTCTCCATGCAGTGGTTCGGTAATCTTGTCACCATGGAATGGTGGGACTACCTTTGGTTGAATGAAGGAATTGGAACCTACTTCGAGTACGCCGGCGCGGCTGAAGTGGAACCAGACTGGGGAATGGTAACAGAGAATCTCCTTTCAATTATTTTTGATTTCAAATTAAACTTGTGTACTGTTAATCATATAGTTTTTAAACCTGAATTGTATATGTATTTTAAATTATGTTATGTTCATTATGTCCAGCGCGCTTTTGTCAAGGCAGCACCTGCCATTTGGAATAAACTCCCTGCCTCGATCCATCAAACAACATCTTTCAAGAGGAAACTGAAATCTCTTTTGTTTCGCTAGTTGTTTCCATTGAAAAGTTGAACACTTAAACCATGACTTTTGTTTTTTCGCACCACTTCTTTTGTATAGGCACTTTGATCGGATTTCCGGATGAGTGTGCCATATTTAGGTGTTCGGGCAATCCGCCCAGAACACCTCTTGTTTTTGTTCCGTTAAATTTATTTTTTTTTTTTAATGCTTCTTCTTTTTAGGTGTTCGGCCTACAGCCGAACAACTATGTTATTGCTCTGTTTTGGTTTTTTTTTTTTCTGCACTTTCTTCTCCTCGAACCTTGTCCGTCAATTTTCTCAAAAAGTAAAGCTTGTATGAACTTGAAACTTACCATGTACAAAGATCTTAGTGAGTAGATGAAACCACAACTTTTTTGAAATGATGATGTCATTGATGACGTCATTACGTTAAATAAATGTTAAATAATTTGAAAAACTCATATCTTGAGAACCATAGATTCTACATACAAGATCTTTAATGCATATGAATGGTCTTGTAATGTTGTACAAATTGTATGCAAATCGTGACCTCATGTGACCTTTACCGGTCAAAATCTGAAGTTAAAGTAACAATTATGTTATTTGGGGCTCTGGAGCCTAAGTGAATAAAAATATGAACAAACTTTCAATGCATAATATTTTGTTTAGCTCACGAGCATTCTAGAAGTAATGATATATGAAGTCATAGCTACGTCACAACGAAGATCGTAAACGAGGTCGAAAAAAACAAGCTTGTACAGACTTGAAACTTACTCTATACCTAGACCACTGTGTGTACATGACAAAATACAACTTTTGGAGTGTTGACATCATCGATGACGTCATTACATTAAATTGAAGTTTTATATTTAAATAATCATATCTCAAGAACCATATATTATGCTACATACATGATATTAGCACCATATGAAAGCTCTTGAAGTATTAAACAAATCTTACACACAGTGTGCATGGTGTGACAGTTGAATTTTTGTAAATAACAATTCATATCTCAATTACTTAAATTTGTATATAAATATAATTACGTGATTTTAAAACCCTTAGATGATTCTACAAATTTTTACAATGTGTGACCCCATTTGACCTTCACTTCCGGTCCAAACCGGAAGTATAAGTTTGCACATACAAAAATGTGTATCTTATAAATGAAACGTGGTACATTAATAATCATTAAATCAATTTAAAGCTTTTGGGCAATTCTAGATATGTTGTACAAAGTGTGACCCCAGTTGACCTTTAGTTCCTGTCAAAACCGGAATTTTAAGTTTCATATGACAAACCTTCATGCTATGATCTTGCATAAAGATCAACAAAAGGTACAAGTAAATATTTTGCCCGTCAGCACAGCACAAGGAGACAAAAACCTGCACACAAAGTTGACCTTATTTTCATTTACGTAGTCACTTTATTTTGTTCAAGCCGAACACCGTGAGTTTGTACACAAACTCTAAATGTCTAGTTCTTCTTTTCTTCTTCTTATCTCCCGCAATTGTCCGCTAACAAAGACGCACTTCCCAAACGTACACAACCTTTAAACTTCACACACTGTTAGATATGTATTAGTAGAAGACACCGCTCCAAAACTACACAATGGATCTATACATCATCGAAAAGGGCATCAAACACACAACAAACCATACACTAAATGTGACCCATTTGACCCCGACTTACGGTTCAAACCGGAAGATGAATGTTTAAAAAATTCATATCTCAATAACTATTTATCATTTCATCACAATTTTTACATCAGATTGTAGGTCTGTAAGCCAGGTCAAACTTTTGCGCAGACATGATACCATTTTGACCTAAATTTCTGGTCGAAATCGGATGTTAAAAGCACCCTATGTATTGACCCGCATTTACTGTGTGTATGGTATTGCAAAAAGCACTGTGGCTGGCTGTTCCGCTCCATTGATCAGACGGTTCATTGATCATAATGTCCACGAGGCCTGATTTGGCATGAGGCTTTGTTAGTCTATTCCACGCAAAACTGCTTAATTGTCAGCACATTTGTCTGCCAACAAAGACACACTGGCTCGGTGGTCTGGTGGTAAGACATCTGCTACCTGAATCCTACCTGAGTAGTTTGCCTTTTATTGTTCTTTTTTTATGAAACTTGATCGAAAAAGTACCGAATAAGTTTTGAAATCATAATGACGTCATCAGTTTTCAAATTTATAAATGTTTCTTATTTCAAATTTGCAAATCTTTAGAGCCACCATTCACTTTACGTATATCAATATTTATATTATATTTTGAAAGTTCTTAAAGGGCCTGTGTCATCATGATCGAAGCAGGCCTCCTAGCTGTACATGGAATTATGAACTCTCAGCCAGTTACTGCACATGCACGCACTCTCCATAGATATGATACGGAGAGAGCGTGCGCTTGCAGTCACTGGATGGATGAGAGTTCTTTACTCTATGTGACAGCCACAGGCCTGCCTTGATCATGACCACACAGCCCCTTTACTCCCAATGATTTCCTTGCCTTCAATCAAAGATTTGTTTTAAGATGGCCAGTACAGTTATACTTTCTTATTTTAAAAACAGTGGGACATATTCCTGGTTAATGATTTGCAACGAGCAATGATCTTAGACGCTCTCGTCACGTCCAGACCAGTCGTTGCCAAGTCATTAACTGTCTCTGAGATCTACGCCATGGCTGATAGAATTACGTACAACAAGGGTTCATCCGTTCTACGTATGTTACAGCATTTCGTTGGTGAAGCAACATTCCTGAAAGGTCTTAAGGTAAGCATGAAAAGAGCTCTGAGCTCATTGATAATAGATATTTATAAATAGTCCAGACGGTTGAGGCAGTCCTATTGGTTGAAAGATGGTCACATGACCATGTAACTGGTATTAAACGGCGGATTAAGACATGACAAGAGCAGAATAATAATAATACTGTTTTCTTATATAGCGCTTTATCACACCCCTGCATGCCCTAGGGGCGTATCAAAGTTCTCAGTATTTTTTCCTGCAAGGCATGTGGAGCTACGTTTTGAAGTATGAGACCTATTCCTTTATAGCACCGTGTAATGGTTTACAAAGCGCTGTGGTGCAATTTGAATCAGGGGGGGGGGGGGTACACAACAACCCCAGGAAAAGGGATATTACAAGGCATGTTTTCCATCACCTGGTATCCCTCTTGGTACAAGTGAAACAAAGCGTAGCACTGTATGTAAATGCCTGTGCATGCTACCTAATGGAAAGTCTGGGTTGATAATTTCCGTCAGTCGTCCGGCTGCCAGCGAAAAATTTAGGTTTTACTAAAGATGTTCCAGTCATAATTAAAAAGTTCGCCGTAAGTCGGTCGTGAATTGGTTAACGATAAGTGTACTGGGTTATTTAACATGCGTTACACAACATGACCAACAGTTCCATCCCGATGAAGTAATAATGGTTTAAGTGTCTAGCTCAAGGACATGCTTCAGGACACAAGTGTCGAGACCGCAGCACTATGAACCAACACTCTGCTAATCAGAAACACCAAATCTTGTGTCCAAGCTCTCTCCCACCGCCAATCAGCCGCTGATAATAATGTTTTTATTAAGTAGTTGTTTTTTTTTAAACATCAAATTCTAAGTAGCAGGTTTATTGCCCAGTGGCGGCAATCTGTGCAGTGTGGACATGATGGACAAGAAAAGATGAAAGAAAGTCAAGCTGTCTTTAGAAAAGTTTTGTTTTTTGTCTCTCTTCTTTCTGCAGTACTATTTGACAGAGCAACAGTATGGCAATGCAGAAAATAGCGACCTTTGGTATAATTTTGATAAGGTGAGAGAATTTACTGTAATTGCTTAGCGTTTTATAATTGATCCACTAAGCAAAAGGAGTAGTCCCGGCCAATTTCCTACCTCCCCTTAGTAAGCAGACTACTTTGTGGTCCTGAAAAGAACTATCCTAACCATTCTATTCAGAACTAAGTAGTCTCCTGAATTCCCAAATCTACTCCGTGGCTGTAGAAGAAATAGCAAACAAGTTCTTAAGAACAAATCTACACATTCTCAACAATGCATCCTTGTGGAGCATTCTTTTGTTCTTTCCTTTGTCCCTGCACTTAACATTTTCCCGTAGACTTTGTACACAAATTTCCTTGTGGAGTACCCCTCAATTCTTTAGAATTTCCATGTGGAGTCCTTTTGTTTTTCCGTTTTTGTTTTGCCCTTGGTCTCCATAAGGTACCGAAAATGAAAATACATTGAAACATCACTGTGCAATGCCTCCAAACCAATATGGGAACCTGTTTCATGAGTTCAGAGCAAAATTTTTGTCATTGTAAAGCAGAGCTTTTTGTCACCTTGCTAGTAAACAAAAGTACCCAATTTATGGACTTTTCTTTCAGGCTATCAAAGAGGACGGTATTGATCTGGGCGCAGATATCGGCATTGGGGACATCATGGGGACATGGACATGCCAAATGGGCTTCCCCGTAGTGACCGTGACCAGAAAGTATGGGGACGATGACACAATGACGATGACAGCCTCTCAAAAGAGGTTCCTCACTGACCCATCCTCAGATCCCTCATCTCCATTCCCAGACTTGGGGTGAGTTCAGTCTTCCAGCACACTAGTAACTATTATATATTTCTGGTGTAAATAAAACCAAGGATGCCTCCATAAGTTAACATAAACGAAGTAGCTCGCAAGCCAGAGGGAACCTGTAAACAAGGGTGCGTGTTAAGAGTGTGGTTTTATTTTTGTATCCATGCACTTACATCCTTTTATAAGCAAGAAACTTTTGTATAACTATAATTACTTTATCCTACAGATTGGACATAAATCGGTAGGTCCCTATAGACTCTGCCAGTCTCGCACATTGGGACCCATGAAAGTGCATTAGTTTCTTTCCTTCATGCATTAAAGCAATGTACTTGAGGCCAAAGTGGTCCCAAAATTGTTTAAGAACGCGTGAGACTTGCACAGTCGATTCACCCAATTACGATGTTTTGGTTTTTTTGTTTTTTTTTCTTTTCCAGATATGTGTGGCATATACCACTTACTTACACAACTGAAGCCAATCCCGACTACGACACCCCTGCAATGAAATGGCTCCACCCAGAGGACAAATCCAGTGAGTAAAACTTTTTTCAGACCTAGTCATTTCGAAAGTAAATTTCGAAACCAGCAGACGTACACACTTATAGCATTATTCTTAAGTGTGACATGGTTCACTCGATTTCATTCATTAGTCTGTGGTTCTTTACATTTAAGTTACTGTTGTTATTATTATTACTATTTTTTTTTTTTGGGGGGGGCTCAGGATGGGGTAAGGGGGGATAGGCAAACGTTGATGCACATTAATTGTAGATACAAAATATCGATAAACACCACATTTTTGGAGGATAGTAATCACTGCATGACCTTAAAATTTTTTGTAAACTTTGGACGTTTCGTAATCCTCATTCTTCTATCATTCTGTCAGTTACAATGACGGTAGCCGGTGCAGGCGGTGACAGCAGCTGGCTGCTGGCGAACGTTGATGCAAGAGGATTCTATCGAGTCAATTATGATGAGACAAACTGGGGATTGCTGGCCGCTCAGCTTGAAGCAAATCACAAGGTACGTATTTATTTTAGTTTGTAACCCTTTCAGTCCCAATGGTGACTTAATAGTCGACTATGCACTATACCCTACTTGAGCCCCAATGGAAACTTTAGTTGACTGTGCATTATACCCTGCTTGAGCCCCAATGGTGACTTTAGTTCACTGTGCACTATACCCTGCTTGAGCCCCATCAATGGTGGCTTTAGTTGACTGTTCATTATACCCTGCTTGAGCCCCAGTGGTGACTTTAGTCGACTGTTCATTATACCCTGCTTGAGCCCCAATGGTGACTTTAGTCAACTGTGCATTATACCCTGCTTGAGCCCCAATGGTGACTTTAGTCAACTGTGCATTATACCCTGCTTGAGCCCCAATGGTGACTTTAGTCAACTGTGCACTATACCCTGCTTGAGTCCCAATGGTGACTTTAGTCGACTGTGCACTATACCCTGCTTGAGCCCCAATGGTGACTTTAGTCGACTGTGCACTATACCCTGCTTGAGCCTCAATGGTGACTTTAGTCGACTGTGCACTATACCCTGCTTGAGCCCCATCAATGGTGACTTTAGTCGACTGTGCACTATCCATGTTCACCCTCCATACCCAAGCTTACCATCATTGGAAAGAGAAAGATCGGTTCTTTCCAACAATGGTAAAATAAATATAGCTTGCTATGATGAAATCCCTTCAAATTGGAATGAAATGGTTTGAAATGCCCAATACCTACGTAGCGCCCTATGGTTGTGTACAAAAAAGTGTTTGGGCTCACAGAACACGTTGAGGAAGCAAAGACCAAAAGCTTGAACATTAATATTCCAATTTCACAAGGCAAAAATAAAAAAGCCAAGTTTCATCGAAGGAGTATAGTCAGTGGCGATGCACGATTGAAATGCATTTCAAAACTGTTTTAATATAACTCTCACATAGACAGACCCCTGGCTGCATATTGTGCCATAGCACCTTGTAAACATTAACATGGTGCTACTTGTATGTAAAGGAGTAGGTCTCATACTAATTCAAAACATCACTCTGCATACCTTGCAGGAAAAAAATGCTGAGCGCTTTGAGATCGGTTGTGATAAAGCGCTATATAAGAACTCAGTATTATTATTACTGTCCTTGCAATGACATTTGAATATTTTTTTCACAATAAACACACATAAAAAAAACTTGTAAACTCTTCCACCCCACACTTTGAAAACTGTACAAAAATACTTGTAAATAATGTGGATGACTTCATGGAGACACAAACCTAGTCCACTGTGAGAAGACCTTATGTCGTTTGGTCGAACGAGCGGAAACGATTGTTTCCTGTGAGACTTAACAGGGCTCGAATTTGACACTGGACCGCAGGCCCGAGGCCAGTGATCTTAGTGTCGGGCCAGTAAACTTATGACCGTACAAGTCCGGCGGTCTTGTGTTTTTTAGTAATAACATGTCACTGTATTTTTTTATTAAACTGATCTATTGAGTATTGAAGTATTACCCGAAAGAAAAACTTGATAAATCTTCTCTTAGTGCTTGGTACAAAAACAGCTCAAATGTGAAACTGTGTAGAGTGCTCTTTTCATTTTGATTCCGGTCTTGTAACAAATTTTCTGGTCCAGTAAAAGTTTTGAGCTACAAGCCCTGCAGTCTTGTGGATTTTTTCCCCAAACTCGAGCCCTGCTTAAGCATCCAAAAATCAATGTACACCATTTCCTACTACCTTTTATTTGGGGCGCTAATTGTGCTGTTTGGTGTGTCATAATAAAATAAATAAAAAATACAATCTTGTTTTTCTCTCTCTCTCTGTGCTGTAGTTGATTTCCACAGCTAGTCGTACAGCTCTTATCAGTGACGCCTTCAGCCTGGCCAGAGCCGGTGAGCTCAGCCAAGCTAGAGCTCTTGATCTGACAGCCTACCTGGTTGAGGAGAGAGAGTACGTCCCTTGGTATACAGTCGACAGTGTCTTGGGTTACATCAATGATAACTTGGCTCTTACCGATGCTAAAAGCAACTTCCAGGTAGGAGGAATCTAAAAAACGGTCTATGTACAGGGGACTGTTAACAAAATTATTCTTGATTGCTAAGAATGTTTCAAAAAAATACATGCTGACAAAATTTACTTTCTTAAAACTCACATCATCTGCCCCTTTATAAATTTTGTGAGGATTAAATGAATAATTCATAGAAGAGATCTAATAACATGCAGACAGGCAGACAGACAAACGGACCAACGACAACAAATTACTATTACAGCTCTGTGGTCTACCCTAGGTCTTACACATCCTCCAAACCTCTTCTTTCCAATCATAGAGGTTTACGGTTCTAACTAACACAGTTCAGTGAGCACACACTTTCCCACCCACCCACCTGTACTAAGACCTAGTTTCAGCTTTTTCTGCCTCCAGACATCATAGAGCATTCCATTGTACTTAAATACAGGAGCAAGCTCGCACAAGGACCAATGGTTAACTAGACAAATACGTAGGCCATGCACACTGAAGTTGAAGTGCGAACGACTCTAGTCGTGTCATGTCAACACGACCATAAAACAATGTCAGATCAATATTCATTATCATTTTTCTGATAACTGGTCCTCTCTGCACTGTGCTATGAAATTGGCAATTGATAACCAGTGAGGCGATCATGCCCGGTAGGCTGGTTCCAAATAATCGACTAGCGAAGTCCAACCATCATCGACTAGACAGAGTTTGGGTTAACTTAGTCCAACTGTAGTCATCTTGCATGAACGTGACCCAGACAACAGCTTCAGTGCCCTTACAGGTACCCATGTACTCCTTGGTGAAGAGTCGCCATTTGTAGTGTAAATGTCTTGCTCACGGACACAAGTGCATGACTGGGATTGGAACCCACTCCCTGATGACTTATCAGCCAGAACCTGAGTCCACTGCAATAGACCTCTCGACCAGTACATGCTAATATTGATAACATTTTTAAAAATGTATGATTGGGTGTTTTTTTTCTGCAGAACTACATGAAGAAACAGGTCACCCCAATGTATCAATTCATTGGCTGGGAAAATGAAGGGGACCACCTGAAAAAGTAGGTAACCCAAATATCAAAAGTAACATCAATATTTTGCTAGCTATTAAAAGCAATACTCCTACAGCCGTAGTTTAGTTTTTAAAAGTTTTTTGTTGTTGTTGTTGTTGTTGTTTTTTGTTTTGGGGGGGGTCAGTTATGAAGTGAGCAATGTAATTATTTGTTTATGCTTTTTTAATGCTTTGGGACTTATTTCACAGTGATAGTTGGTTTGTTTTATCTGTCCAAAAGGGAAGAATCCAAATACCTTTTGGCTTCTCTAATTTACCTAAGTTTTATGCAATTTGCTATCAATGTAGCCTATGTATATACTGACTGACATTTTGCTTCAATTTGCATTTAAGCTTTATTTTGATGTCCAACATACTTTAAAACTCAAAATATCTTTACTTGATTCTTATTTGTTTATGCTTAATTTTGCATTCATATAAAGTTGGTCTTAAGGCAGGTTTGTAGTCGTTCCCACTATGGTCATTACGGGAAAGCTCCATTAAAGAAAGAGGCTCAAATGAAACATCATTTTCGTCTGACAGCTAACACCTGTTATCTCCATGTAATTCCTTTTCCAAACAGTGGACATAATTGGATCATGCACAAACCAGTAGGGCTGCTGTCTGCCCCAGGCAGATTAACTGCTCATCCATTAAGTCTAATGACCCAAGTAATTCAATGTAAACCACACCCACTGGTGAAAAGGGCACAAAACTCAGAAACTACTTAATGGAGCTTTCTCGTAATGTCACGTGACTGAAGCACTTATTGTTATCGCTGAGGCATCAGTGAGCTGTCGCTAAAGATGCTGGCCATTATCAATGCTTTGGCAAATGTCATTGCGCAGCTGTCTACAAGCCAACCTTCAGGCAATGCAATACTGTATAGCCTAAACTCGGGTACACTTACGTTTAAATAAAAAAGTGGCCTACTGCCGACAAGTTTCAGTAATTAAGTTTTCTTTGGCTTTGTCTTTGCACGGCTATGCCACTCTTAGAGCATTGAAGGTTGATTTTTATGTGAACTGTAGCCGGACCTCACTTCAAAACAACACTCTTAAGATAATGTGGAATTGCATATTGGAACTTTTCATAACATGAACTTAAAGCTAACTGTCTTACTGCATACATTTAAATAAAAACTGAAGCATCATCTGTTTGATCTTTTATTTGTAATGAGTTTGTCATATCAACCTTCATTTTATATAATCCAGTCTCAGCTGTCATCCTGTACTCTGTTTATTTGCTGTTGTTGTATTTTGTACTCTCGTTTTGTTGATCTCCTAAAATATTAAGGTCATTATTGCAGTTTGTATGGATTTCATAAAATTGCTTGTGCATATTTTTGAGCTCCTGGTAAATGGGGTTTATATCTTCAAAGCAATTGTTTGGCAAAAAGTAGCATTTGTTTACTAAGTGAAACTTTTTGTTGTTGTTGTTTTTGTTTTTTTTAATTGATACTCATTTTTCGTTAAATGGCCTTTTGATCATTATGAGTATGAAATTGCAATCAAGGATAAAAAACACTGAGCCGACAAATTGTACAGTGATCTTATAAACCTTCTTTCCGCTTTATTTCTGCATCTTGAAAGTTTCTAATTGTACTCCCCCGCAATCATTTAAGCGTAAATCCCGCAATCATTTAAAATGGGAGTCTAGGCACCAAGTCACCAGTAGGAGACTTTGGTACCCTAGGTGGCAGCAGACTTACCAGGTGATTTTCCACTGTGTACTTAGTTCTGAGCATGCGCACATTTCTGAGAACAATGGACATACCTAGTATATCTGCTGCTACCTAGCATCCCAATAGTCCCCCATTCAAATGATTGTTGTTGTTGTTGTTTTTGTGTAGATTGAGTCGTGCCAGTGCCATTAAATTGGCTTGTCAGTATGGAAATGATGATTGTGTACAAACGGCTCTCCAGAAGTATGCCGAATGGATAACAATGGCTAATTCATCAACAATAAAGTAAGTCTCGTTTTATTCTTTGTGGAAACAAATTTAACACAAATTTAACACTTTTATGAAGGTTTCAAAATACTTCTTCAAATCAAATACATCCTTTTTTTTTATATCATCAGTCTATTGTGTTTATTATTTCTCCTTCGAGGATACAAGTGTCCTTGTGAAACTCACCAAACCGTATTCCTTTCTAAATATTTCAAAAGACAGGGAAGAGAAAGTTGCTTCGTTACTTTCATTCTGTAACGGTAGTACTCCTGATCTGTTGTCTGCAATGATCTGGTCTGATCTGGAGTTTCCCCAATTTTAACGCAGACCCTCTTGTTATTCTGTTGCAGTACGGCTCCTGCTAGTCTACTGCCATAATTCGACTGACACCATTTTTAACACTGGAATCATCCCTGTTGCCTTCTGTTGCAGTATTGCCGTTGTTCTGCAGTCTGTACTGGCATTGCTGAAGGAAGCTTTGACTGGAACATTGGGTTTTGTACTTGACACCAATCCTAACAGTGAACTTTCTTTCATTCTGTTGCAGTATTGCTTTTGATCTGTAGAGTGTCCTGGCATTGCTGAAGGAAGCTTTGACTGCAACATTGGGTTTTGTACTTGGACACCAATCCTAAAAGTGAACTTCTCTCTATTCTCTTGCAGTATCATTTCTGCCGCATCTGTAGTCTCCAGTGTTCTGCCCTGGCATTGCTAAAGGAAGCTTCTTTGACTGGAACATTGTGTTTCGTACTTGTTACCATTGTTACCATTGTTAACATTGAATGCTCTTGTCCATTCTGTTGCAGTTTCGCTCCTGATCTACAGTATACTGTATACTGTCCTGGCATTGCTGAAGAAAACTTTGACTGGAACACTGTGTTTTGTACTTGTTACCAATCCTAACAGTGAACTTTCTTGTCCATTCTGTTGCAGTATCGTTCCTGATCTGCAGTATGCAGTATTCTGCACTGGCATTGCTGAAGGAAGCAGAGCTGACTGGGACGTTGCCTTCCAGACTTACACCAATCCTAATGCAGACACATCGTTGAAGTCTGTACTTTTACCTGCCATGGCATGCAGTCGGAATCAATCAACACTCAGCTTGTAAGTTTTTCTTTGAGAAATCTCTGTAGGTTCTGATGATTTCCCGACAGAGTATCAGTGTGTGTCCGATCTACAAAATGTTCCAAGTTATCTCAGCGTTTTTTCCGTTCCATTCAGTGATTTACACTGTCATGGAACTAGCAATAGCACTGTTGGCATTGTGGTCCTTCCACTCCCTAGTACAGAAAGGGGAAGAAGAACTTTTAACCAGGCTCCTAGTGGATGATACCCATGCCATATATCCTTATGGACTCTTTTTTTGAACTCCTTGCCTGGTGCATGTTTCCCTCCATCCTACAATCTAGACTGTTTTTCAGAGGAATAACAATTCCTACCTTCAGCCTCCCCCAAGTTATTTTCATCTGAAATATTTTCTTCTTGTAGCCCTTTACCAAGAGTGGCTTCTAGCCTTATTGGGGGGAACATTGAATAAAGAAAGGTTTGAATATTGTTAGACCAGATTGTTTTTTTCCTAGATGTCAACATGCGGAAGTCTTATCCATTTTATTATCAACATTTTGTATTTAGTTATTTGAATAAAGTGCTTGACACTTCGCTCATACGGTCCCAAGATGGTAAAGACGTTGTGATTAACGTGGCATCAAACCCGCTCGGTAGAACTCTCACCTGGGACTTCTTTGATACCAACTGGGCCTTCTTCAGAGAAGAGTAAGTTCATTTTGTGAGACCCAGGGCCGATTTCATAGAGCTGCTTAACGGCTGATTTGGTGTTTACTCTGCGAGTTTCCATTTCATAGCGCTGCTAAACTGTAAGCACATGAAAAAGGCATACTATGTTAATCTTCTGGTGCTTACGGTATGAAAATGTATGACGTAACAATTGAAATCCATGGTAAACGCGCAAACTGGCTGCCTAATTTTCTTGTGACCTGTGGAATGGGCTTACGCTTTAGCAAATATTTTCATCTATAGTTAGCCCGGAAAACTTACTGCTAAGCAGCGCTATGAACTTGGGCCCCAGGGGCCGATTTCACAAAGAATTAAGATTGATCTCTCTCCTGCCATCTCTTACCATGGTATAACAAAACACTTGTTGCAAGCTTTGTGATGGGTCCATGGGTTTTGTACACCCTGAGGGGGGAGCAAAAGGCACCCTCTGCTTTGCCTCGTGTGCCATTGGCCCCTGCGGGTGTCCAGAAAACAACGGATCCCGTCACTGCATGCAACAATTGTATAGTGGTCTTTTGAGGAACTTTTGGAGGTTTTTTTTTAACGTTACGCTTGAAGTAAGTCCAGTGTTAATTTGAATTTGTCCATCTTTCCAGGTATGGAAACGGTATATTCCTGCTGGAAGATGTCGTCCTTGGAGTGACTTCAAAGTTCAACACACCTGAGGAACTCGCTAAGGTAATGTGTTTAGAATTTCATGTTTAAAAACCACAGGCAAATCACTCAGGTGGGATTTGAACCCACGACTTTTGCCTTGCTAGAGCAGTTAGATTTCTTACCACTAGACCACTGAGCTAGCCCAGTGGCTCGAGGCGGTTCAAATCCTATGTATTTAGCAGCAGTTGCCGCAATGATTTAAATACATGTTAATTTTGCATGTGGCGTTCAGAAAAAAATGTTCAGTTAAAAATAATAAAATGTGCAGAAGCAAAAATCCTTAGCTTAAAACTGTTGTTGTTGGGATGCACTGAAATGTGTTGGGGTTGTTTATAAAATTGGGATTTCCTTTTTGTTTTGGAGTTGTTGTTTTTTTCAGCAATGTTATGTAAACTCGGCTTAAGGTTTTATTCTGGATTTTGACTGCTTTTGGAAGGCTAAATTAGACCTGATATATGTGCAAGAAGGAAAACAAATCCATCGCACTGATTTTGCGTTTCACTGAAGTCATCGCAGTTGCAATGACATAACAAGGAAAAAAACGTTTTGTACGAGGCTAAAAGTAGTGAACTTCGACATAAACCTCTAGAAAACTGTCGGTCTTTTCATGTGGACGTCGTACATGTCAAAATGTTGTTGCGATTCGATTAAAAACGAATGGCATAAGTTGCAGTTTAAATGTAAATCGTTTTCATGCTGGTGCATCAAAAGTAACAACAAGAGGACCATATGAATGCTTAAATTTTAGGCATTCACTTAAAAAAGGGTTCACATGAAATCAAATACAACATGTTTCATTTGTATTTGAATAGTATAATTACTTTTATTAAATCGTGTAAATAATTGTGACGTTGAGGTTGATGAAAGTTTGCGGAACTGGTTACATTTATGCATATGAAAATGACGGTTTTTGTTTCTGACATCTGTTAATTAATGTTTGAAACTCTTTATATAAGCTTCAGCACACATACGAACGTCAAAAGGGGAAAACAGTTTTTTAATTATAATTTCCCGAAGGCATAATTATTTTTAGGCTTAATTGGCAAGAATAATTCATTTCTAAATGCCTGAAATTTTCGTCAAAGTGTTGTCACAGAAAATTTGTACATGATGTTAAAATCGGAAAGGACAAATGTGGATGCAATGAGGCCTACATAAACTAAGGCCAAATTGCTGGTTAAAATAACTGAACCCAAAGATCTCCCTTTTCACCGATTTTAAGCTCTCTTGGCAGCAATCACGTTGCTGAAAGGTGTCATCGGCCAACTGCGTTGTGGGTATCCCGAGTCTCCCAGTAAAAGACCACGAAGAGTGAATGTAACGCCATTTTACTCTTTAATTCACAGACAAACTATACTACGTTGAGACGTACATCGCTAATAAAATCTAAGCACAAAATTGGCGCATTCTATCATAAACTTGCGATGAACTTACACTTTGCAGCCCTTACGAGTCATCGCAAGATTGTCATCGCTAATAATTGTTTTGCGATGAGTCAGTTCGTCGAAAAAGATTTATTGAAAATCGTTTTCAGAAATCCAACGCTAAGTTGCGATGGATCTTGGATTTTGCGATCGGTTTCGGCATTTGCGATGATCAAAAAGCGTTAATTAAATTGGCCCCTGGGCTTGAACACATTGGTCTTTTCCTTTGTAATTCAGGCTCTCAGCTGCCCGTGAGGAAGGAATTAGCCTCCCCAAAATATATCTTTTTTCAGGGTTCTGTTTAAATCGACCTTATGCACATGATGTCATTTGAGTAGGGCCCCCTCGCCTAGGGGCCAAAGGGCCAAAGGGAGGTTGTTCACTGGCCAGTCCTCTGCGCCCCGCGTACAAATCGGTGCGTTTCCATTGTTTCATTATCATATTACCTCTAAGATGAAGACATCACAAGTATAACAAGGGCAGGTAATAAGGCTTTTTTTTTTTTTCTGCACTGAATTGAACAGGTGGAGCAATTTATCAAAGATCATCCAGACCAGGGATCCGGGGAACGTGCTTTTATCCAATCAATAGCCGTAATAAATGCAAACATAAGATGGATGGACCAGTACTATAACGAGGTTGCTGAGTGGCTGGAAGATGCAGCATAAGCAGATACAAACCAATCAAGATTAATAAATCCCTTAAATGAGGGAAAGGTCCAATTGATCAAACTACACAATGATTAAGCCATATCTCCAAAGTTTAATGACCTAGGGGAGTCCAATTCATTGATATCCTAGAATGGACCATTACACATATCTTAGTTTGGGGGGGGGGGGGCAGACCCCAAAGTATATATTTATTTTTTTACAGGAATTTTTAAAAATATATGTTGGATGGTGTGGTAGTAAATATTGGCGCGTCGGGGTAAAGTCGGGGGGCATTGCTTAGATATTAAGAGAAATATGTAAATTACTGGCTAGCTTAAATATTCAAATAATCCTAGACAATAGCTGGGCATGTAAAGAGGTCGCTTAGATGTAAAGTTTTTTGGGAAATGCACATATTTTGTGACAAATATATAATTGGATGGTGTGGTAGTGGCATTGCTTAGATAGTTAAAGCTTAGCTAATTAGGGGGAAAATTCAATTTACTGGGTGATTAAGGGACTCAAACAATAATGGTGAAGTGTCTTGCTAGAAGACACACTGTCAAGACCAGGACTTGAATTCACACTCTGCTGATCAGAAACACCAGAGCTCCAGTCTGGCACACTTCACCGCTTGGCCAGGGGACACAACACACCATGTTTACTCAAAAGCATATTTTTATGGAAAAGAATCGCACTGTTTGGGTAAACCATTTCTTAGAAACTGAGACTCTCTCCATATTACTAAATAATCTAAGCACACCATAAAAATATTGATCCAGAAAGGAGAGCATATTAAAAGGTTTTCTGCGTGGTATTAATATAAACAGATTTTTTTAAAGTCCTGACAAAATTAACACTTAACCTGACTGCTTTTTACTAGGAAATTATTTACCCGTGATGCATTTATCTCAGGGGATTTACTAACGTAGAGGTTTTATAGTTTTATATTTTTTTAAGAAAAAAAAAATGGCAAACTGAATCACTGTAACGTGGAAGCCTGAGGAAACCTTTAAATGAACCAGAAACTCTGTGGTAACCAACTACACTCTTTTATGATGAGTCTTCTAGGTTCTTTTAGGTTGTCGTGCACTACCGAGACCGCTAGGGCTTTACGTCCCATCCTAAGGACAGGGCATTTATGGTGCAGTATCTTACTCAAGGACACAAGCATCGTGACCAGCCAGGCCTGGATCCGAACCCACACTCTGTGTTCGACAGAACTTGAAATCGGGATACTGAAGTAGTCATGGATTCTGATATGATAAATGTACTTTAAAAATGTCTAATATATCTTGGACATTATTTTAACTCTAATGTGTAATAAAAATTGTATCATGTGATTTGTCTCCATAGTTGAGCTGACTTTCGTTCATTTATTTTGGTGTCAATGTTTGTTGGTTGCCAGACCCTGAGTGTATCAATTCACTAGCACGAACGACAACTCTAGAGGATGACTCATTCCAATGATTGGAATACTTACCCACGATGTATTGATTTTCGTCGATGATACAACCTGGGAAGCGGCAGCAGAAGGCTCTTCTTAAGTGGATGCAATTTTTTCATTTCAAACAACAAGTAATGAACCACAATGGAAACTGATGCAATAATTGTTCACGTCTGTTACAGAGAGGGGTCGTGTTTTTAATAGCAGCCTCACTTTCAAACCACTCGTAAAGGCGTCCAGGAACATCCACGTTACACAGCTGCCTGGAGCCATTGATCAACGTCCTCGTAGTTCTGTTCAATCCATCGGATGTTGCCCTTGACCACCGCAACGGCTTCAGTAAAGGCTCTGGCCCCAGTCCCTTGATCAGGATGGTCTGCCAAAAACCTCTCCAACTGTCCCAAAAAACAAACATACTTCAATCTTCAAGATTTCACTTCTCCTTTTTGTATAAATGGTAATAAACAGTAACAATTTATGTCAACAACCATGTGTTCATTATCAGAAATATCACTCTTTTTTCCATCTTTTCTTCTTGTATTTGTATTAATTATCAATTTTTTTACTAACTTGTTTTATTTGTTTATTTATTTTTACGCCCCGCTGGTGAAGCCAAAGGGGCATATACGTTTAGTGGATATACGTTTTGTTGTGTGGATTGGTCTTGGGATCCCTTAGAAGATGTTTTTGGACCCCCCCCCAGGTCAAATGTCAAGGGAATTTCTGGCTAATACGATAGAAATGTTGCATGGTAACTCTAGAAGGAAGACATTAATCTCAGCAGGGCATTTTTGTTTCTGAACACACACTTCTTGTTTATTCTTGTGTCTGTTTGTTGGGTGAGGGGGGTGGGGGTTGTTTTCTGAGCAGACTTACAGATTCCAGTTCAAATGGAGTATTCAGATTGGATAATATTCCTCTGATCATGCCTTTCAGTAGAAACACACTGTCACCATATCTGGGGAGTACAGTAAAATACAAAAATAATGATAATTGATTAATCTGTGAATTTAATTTGTGTGGAAACTGATGCTGCCGTGTGACCGCAGTTTGCAAAGAAAGTGGATATGACAGTCAATGTTCTGCCAATGTGGAAAAGGAAATTGTGGCACTTTCCACAAGTGTTTGAAAGCACCCATGCCACATTTGTACTGCAGACATATCTGGGCCGGTGCTGCAGCAAGTCACATATCCCTTTCTGGACAGAATCCAGCAGCGAGCTATTAATCTGGTCTCCATGACAAGACCTGGCTTCATCTCTTGAACCTCTTTCTATCAGATGCTCTGTCTCCTCCCTAAGCCTTTTCTACAGATACTCTCATGATACGTATTCAGACAGTCTTTCAACCGTTGTCCTTTCTGTACGCAGATTCACTCAGAGTGCACGCTTTGCCACAAGTGTTCATCCCTTCACTGTATATGTTCCAATGGCCAGTTCTGTTAGAAGTTCTGATCGCTTTTTCCCTCGTACAACTGCATTTTGGAACTCCCTACCTGTATCTTGCTTTCCAAGAGAAATGTGAACAGGACCCATTTTCATAAAGTCTGTAAGCAGACGTTTACTGCCTAAGAAGCTGCCATTAGCAATTCTATTTCATAATAAGCAAAGCAAAAAGCACGCCATGGGTTTCTGTAAGCAGTTGAGTGACGGAACAGTGCAAATTCATTTTGAATATGCACATGTGCTTTAAAATCTTCTTGATCGCTTATGAAATACATTTTTTCCTTGCGCATGTTTTTGATTTTTCACACACAAAAATTAAATGACAACTGAAATCTTCAACACGGGGTTGCATATAAGGTGCTGTGGTGCAGTTTACAGCCATGTGATGTCAGGAATTTGGTTTTATGACAAAGCGGGTTGTACTTACTGAGTCCTGAAGAAGTCCCAGTTAGCCCTGAAGAAGTCCCAAGCTATAGGAAGTCCCACAGCATTATTAGCTACAGCAATGATGGCAGCCACTTCATCTTTTGCTTTATTAATAGCGTCACCAAGGATATATTTCAGATACCTGTAAGTTATCAAGATATGCTGTAAATAGACTAGTCTGTCTTTGAAATAATGTTCATGGAAATGTTTCATTGTGGGTGAGGAACGGTTATTGATTGTTACATCCCAGGGCAGTGGTGTAGTACTCGGTACTCGTATACTCAAGTTCTACTTGAGTACCATTTTGATGGTACTCACACTCATACTCAAACTTGTACTCCCCTCAACTCGTGGTTCTTACTTGATACTCGATTGAAAAGTAATCTGTACTCAAAGTTATGTACTCGACACTTGACTCAAAATGTACTTGGACTGCGATTTTAAGTACTCCATAGTCAAAACAACACTTTCCTCTCCGCTTTCCTGCACATGAGTAAATGCAAAGAATAGAGGACTAAAAAGTAAAATTTAAGTTGTTTATGATGTGTTAATGTACAAAAATGTATTTCTGGTGATGCACAGAGTCTGTAAACCTCCTGAACTGTAGCATATGTGAGGTCTGGGTCTAGAATAAGTGGAAACTCGGGCCTGCAAGCCATTTGGGAGTAATTTCCGACCTTTTCTAATCTCCTCCTTGCTGCAGCGATGGTAACCCATGGTTAGCCACAGAGACCTTGATGGGGAAAACCTGTGTCAGGCTGAAGGTGCAAGTGACTTATTAGTCATAAGGTTTATAGTAAGGTTTTTAGTATCATAAGGTCTTTTGAACAACATGAGTGGAAGGCCATCAGAAGAGTTGTCACTCAAGCTTGTTTATCAATGACTGCTTTATATTCCAATAACCCTATGTTCCCGACAACCCTATGTTCTGACAGCACTATGTTCCAAGAGCCTCCTTGTGAATTACACGCGATAGGGTTATGGGTACTAGGGGTGTCGAAACATAGGTGTTTAACTTGTTTTCTAACACTTACATGCTCAATATCCAGGGCTGCTGGCTGCATCCCATTGCCTGCACCAGTCTTTCTTTAACAGGCAGTGAAGTGTTAGGGTTTTTGTAGACGTCAAAAGCAAAGTCCCACTCATCTTGTCCACCTGCTGCGATGGCTGAGCAGTACACTGTAGGCTGAATGTCTGGATGAACTCTAAGGTAATATGGACGTTGGAAAAGTCAGTGCTTCCAACCATTGAAATTTAGAGGAATACAATAACTACTTATAGAGGGGCTTCAAGGTCAAATTAAGTTTTGTGAACCACTCATTTTCCCAATAGGTAGAGTCCTTATGAAAGTGGGCGAAACAACATTACAACTCGCTAACCTCAGGTTAAAATGGTGTAAAGTGCACTTTGATAAAATCTGTGACACCATACGATCAACTTACACATTTTCAGTTGGAGATGCCATCCACTGTGAGTAGAGCTCTAAAGATGCTTGGATGCATTCTTCATTTTTATACCGACATGCCATACTTAAGGCGAGACCTTGGTGTAACCTAAAGGAAAGAAGGTTAATAATAATACAAAGTTCTTAAATATGTAGCGCTTTTCACACCTGAAGGGTGTCCCAAAATGCTCATTCTTTTTACCGGTATGCTGAGCTATGTTGGAAATTATCAGACCCATTCAACATGTCTATATGCAGCAACTTGTAATGGTTTGCAAAATGCTGTGGTGCGAACTTAATGCATGCCTACCATGCCAGAAACACCGGAGTGAACCTCTTCTCTTAACAATAATTGAACTGGGTTCTTTTGTGTGCATTACACAACACTGGGACCTACACTTTTACGTCCCATTATCATAATAATAATGTAGATTTATAATGCGCACAGCTCCACCTGCAGGTGCTCGAGGCGCGATACAAAAGAAACAACAAAAATACATTAAATAATCAATTAATTGATAAACGAAATTAACAGCAAAAAGTAAGGAGAACAACAATTATGAGAACGCTTGTGACATGAGATGAGTCTTAAGAGCAACTTTAAATTGAGATAGTGATGAACATAATTTGACCTGCAAAGGTAGTGTATTCCAGAGACGTGGAGCTGCAACTGAAAAGGCCCTATCCCCCATGTGTGTTTGGATCTAGGTTCACAGAGAAGAGACATATTGCCATCCAAAGAATGAAGCAATAATGGTCAAATGTCTTGCCTAAGGATACAGGTGTCATAAAGGCCTGATCAGAAACCCCAGGACCCAATTCCATGGCTCTGCTTACCATAAGCAAAGAATCTGCATTTCTGGAAGCAGGGAATTCTATTAGAGACAAAACTTATATCAGAGCTTGTGCAGGATGTCACTCTAGTTATTTGTAGTCTTCAGAAGGTCCAGTTGGTTGTAAAATTAGTCAGGAAAAGTTGCTCATATGTTTTAAAATTTGTGTTATTGAGTAATTTTGTAGTCATATCATTTATTGTTTTTTTTTTTAATGACTGATTTAACCAGACAATGATAAAATTGTTTGTATTCAATACTGTGTTAAAGGCCTTTCAGAGGGTTGTTAGTTTACCAACCTTGTTTGATGGTCCCCTGTGTTGTTCCATTTCACAAACTCATACGTTGGAGTTACCTGTGCCCTCATATATTTCTGTAGTTAAATAAAAGTGTTTACTTTTAAACTTCAACGATGAAAAAAAAAACCCAGATTATTCTCTTTAATTTTCCAATTACACATCTCAAACCATACAAACAATCCACATGTTTTGGTGCAGTTTTTCATTTATATGCACTAGGCCTGGTATGTATTTGCCATTTTATTGCTGTCTACTTGACGTCTGAACGGTCATCATCATCATCATCATCACGGTGACGTCCATGCATGTGTAGCTCACGGGCGTTGCTCAGTGACTTCAATGTTCATCGCCATTGTTCTTTATTTTGAGCGGCTCTGTAAAGCTAATCCAAGCCAATACCAACCATTTTCAGGTCATCCTGAAAGTTGCTGTTAGTAGGTTCACATAAGTGCGCAACCTCTACAGTACAGTTCTGTTCAGATTGGTTGCTTGTGTCCAAGAGTAATTTGAGTGGAATGTCACGCCTAGTTGCATGTCCAATCAGTTGTACAAGTAGGTGCTGCTTGTGGAGTGTTGATACTGGTTGGACATTCTGTACGGTGACTGTTCTATGTTCCACCACCCTTATGTTCCAACAACCCCTTTATGATGGGCATGCTTTGGTTAGGGTTTTAGGCTTAGGCTTAGGGATAAGAATCTAAGATTAGGAAATCACATTAGGAGTGTCAGAACGTAGCATGTAGGAAGACCTGTTTATAACCCTTTTGTACAGGTTGGTACATGTACATGTAAGTCAGTTTTTAGGCACACTTTGTGGCAGCTTAGGACTTGTGACTCAGTTTGTGGTTTCCTGCAGTCTTAGCTGGTGTCTTTGCCTTTAGATATCCCCATTTTTTTTACTGACACTTAGGTTCGGCCATATCGGGTTTGAAAACCTGTTTGGGAGGTTGAAGTCTCTTCTCTGGTGACACCTCCATCCTTCTATCTTGTGTTACGTCACAGAATCTTTCATTCCATCGTTGTAGGTGTGCCTTTTCAGTTGAGCCTTCCAGTTAAATTAGGCACACTAGAGAGGACACTCTGGACTTCAGTCTGGTTGGTATCAACTGATGGCTGTATATCATGTGCCTCTCATCTCTACTAGGCCTATGTAGGTTTGTCATTCGGGCAATTACTCCCTTTCAGCACAATTGGCTTTTTGTGATAAATAGCATTTTGACCACCACTCTTACCTTAAAGTTACCAAAGGCACCTGTTCTTTGTAGGTTTCTTTCTATGTTAATCAGGGTGCGGTCTACTGCATACCAGGGCACATAGTCCCTCTCTTCCTTCAGGTAAGTGGTCATGTCAAGGGCTCTACTTTGACTGATCTCAGAGGCTTCGGCCAAGCTGAAGGCATCAATGATGAGGGCTGCTCGACTAGCTATGGATATTGCCTTCAATATAGAAGAGGAGAGAACTATTGACACACTTCTATTGAGATGAAAGAGTCTGAAGAGGTTGCATTTGAGGCTTCAAGCTCTTGGCATACTGTAGCTGTCTTCAAAAAGATCAAAATTAACTGACAACATCAATAAGTAGAGATAAGTAGCAGGAAATTGCAAACAATGTATCACAGAAAGGTCTGCATTTGAGTATCTGGTCTTACTAAGTGGAAACTTGTGAAATTCTTTGATATTTGGAGTGCCTTCTAACGTACCCAATTCTGTTCCCAGTAACACCAAGAAGTAGGAAAAGAGAAGTTTCATTTTCTATTCCCTTAGATGGATTAATTATTAAGGGTTGACAAAGTTTTGTTTGAGTAGCAAAGAAGATTGAAACAAGCTGTTTGAAAAGATTGCAGGGATCAGACCAGACATTTTGATATAAAAACAATTGTGCTCTTTGATATACTTCTTAACTGCTGCGGCTACTGCTCCCAAAGGCTCCTTGAAAAGTGGACATGGCATCATTTCAGCATACAATCAAATTGTTTTGATACTTACTAGGTTCGTACCTTTTTGTTGGCAATGGCTTTGATCCCTGAGAATGACTGAAGGATATATTGTACATGATGCATTTTACCATTAGCAGTGAGAGGGACTCATTTTGATAGATGGAAGAGTTGTGGATACTCACCTTGTGATTTGATTCCAGCTGAGCTTTGATCAACTCCCAATTCTGATCATCGTAGTTGACTCTGTAGAATCCTCTCTGATCGACGTTCAGAAGCAACCAATCAGTGCTGCTCCCAGGTGTCTCCAAGGTAACTAGCAATGACAACATAGATGCAGTCTATGAAAGTCTAGGTTTTAAGAATCAAGTAGAAGATGTCAAATACTAGAGGTGATTAATTGAAAAACAGACACACCGTCAAAACAGTTACTTAATCCCCTATTGCTCTGAGACGTCCTGAGTCACTTGCAAATGTTGGTCATTAGAGTTGAAGAGATATATATTTTATGATAAGTTTGGTTTTCCCAAAATGCTTAGTGACTCAAAGTTTTGACAGCCAGAAAGCGTTTTTGCTGCCCAGTTTGGTTTTCAGTGATTTTAATATAGTGTGCTGTGGCCATTGCTATTAGAGAGTTCGTGCAGTCTTCCTTGGCATGGCTTTCCCTTGCTTCGAGCAGCTCAGTATTCAGACTAAACTGTGTCGGCCAGCCATCTCACCCCATCCCTCATTTCCAGCTGTCCCCGCCCCCAGTCAGCCATGAGTTTTCTTGTTCAGTTTGTTCCAACCTATACTTACCATATTCATCTTCTGGTCTAAGCCACTTGGTGCCTGGAGACTCAAAGTCAGGACTGCTGCTTGTTGTGTAGGTCAACGGCACATACCACACATAGCTACAGATTAAAAAAAAAAAAA
Organism: Pisaster brevispinus; assembly: GCA_023634235.1. NCBI lineage: Eukaryota > Metazoa > Echinodermata > Asteroidea > Forcipulatida > Asteriidae > Pisaster > Pisaster brevispinus. Next base: position 14,624,850 of record JAMKCF010000007.1, on the reverse strand, counting down.
AGACTGTAACAATTATTTCTGTATAATAATGGTTTCCAGTGTTAGTAATGGGGTCATCTGGGGGTGTCATAATAGATCTCACCCCAAGTTAGGATAGTCTGTGGTAGTGTCAGAGGTGGGATCAGACAGGAAGCGCTTCTGCATCACCCTGGCCGTAATCTGACCATTGCCGGTATAGTCTCGCTCCACCTTGATGACGGGAAAACCCATCTGATGCATCCAGGTTTCCATGATGGTCGCTATGTCCATCCCGTCCCCAAGAGAGACGCTATGTTCATCAAGTGCCTGTGTGGAAGAGTGAAGAATAAAGAAGTCAGCAGTTAACTTCCATTTTGTATGCATACTTTACCACTAATGCAAGTCAACTCTAATTGGAATGTGCAGTTCAGAGTGTTGAAATTACTAGTAAAAACTGTTCTTTTTTGCCTTCTTTTCGTTCATTCCTCTTTCCTTTCCTTCTAATCCTTTAATTTTCTTGAAATTTACAAAACTAGCTGCTTCACAAACATATGGGCAAACTATACAGAAGTCAGGTTCAGATAACTATTTAGGCTTGATCAAAATAACACGGAACAATAAGTAATAAACACAGGTTAAATAAACTCAACATTTTAATTTATACACGACAAAAATTAACAAGCCGATGTTTGGAAGTAAATTATAAAATTGTATTGACAGCTTCATATTTTTGAAAGATAAATTGAATCGGATCATGCCCTTGTTAAAGACTGCTGTAGTTCTAGAAGTATACAAAATTATTTCATAACGACCTAACAAACACCATATGTAGTTACAATCTGTCAACATTTTGAATGTTTGTCAGATCATAAGCCTGGAAATTGGCAGACTGTTGCATCTGTTTTATCGCACAAACTAACTTACCGCACTCAGATGAAGCCATAAATCCTTATTATCGACATTGCTATACTTGTTGGCTTCAAGGTAATACTGTTAAAGTAAAATAAACAGATGAAAGCGAAAACGGTGAGAAGTACTGCAGTGTATGGATAGAAAAATATTCAACACCTTATTTTTCGGTATTTCAAACGAAAATACCCTTTAAAACAATTGTTCATGGTTGTTAAGATTAAGCTTTTAGAAAAAGAAGTATTTATAAATCATCCCATGTTTGAAGTTGTTTGGTCATTAACAACCATTTTTTATCTATTGACGTAGCTTGGGATGGGGGTACAGGTAGCACGAACATCTGACGTCACACTTCGAGGCTCGTGAATAACGCCAGATACCTGCCAGACCGGATGTTGGCAGATGTACCTTTGACCTAGCATTCATTTCACACGGAGACTCACAGTCAATTCACACGTACACAATCATGTACATGTTCACATTACATCGTAAATAAAACAACACCACATGACGCTAGTTGCATGCAGCAGACGATCGAAAGTGCAATCTGACAAACTACATCACCTCGTAACCTCGACCAATCATAACACAGATATTGGAAAGCTTACGTCACAGCACGTTTGTCCAATGAAATCGTTGTATCCAATCAAATCATTGGGTCTGTAAAACCAGTGCCTGTCTTTATCCTTACAGGAGACCAGTCTAGGGTACAGGGTGCACGTGCTCGGGCGCCGCCTTAAGGAGGGCGCCAAATCAACCAAAATCAAACCACGAGCACGAGCAATTTGAATGGTTGGTTCTCTTCGGGAATGCCTTATTTTATTAATAATATCTCAAAAATAATGCCTCAAATTTCAAATACAAAAATGAGTGAAGGTAAACCAATCTCTAACCTTAACCCGGGCGCCACAAAAAAGAACTACGTTTTATAGCTACGTCACTATTATATCTTTACTTAATGGCAAAACTTCGTATGCTTTCAGGATTTGAGGTGTATGTTGTTGTTGTTTGTTTTTTGTATTTTAAAGTAGTTTTTGTGGGTTTAACAAGACTTGCATTTTATAGGAAATTTCCTTCGTGTTAAGTGTTCTTTTGACATCGAGCCTTACTTTGATCAGGTGCGTTTGTAATGTGCAGGAAATAACACTGCATCGAGTGGTAAAGGTCGCATCTGTAAGGGGTTAAACAGTTAATAGAATCTTGTGTGTTTCCTTTATTGTTCACAATGCGGTATTAATTACGAAATTCGAATCTGGAAACTATTTCACCTAAGACTACAAATTGTTAATACCTTTAGACCCTTGAGAAAGGTCTCCTCTCCCGTGAAGTAGCTCATCATTCGAAGAACAGAAGCACCCTGGTAAATCAAAAACATACAAGAGAGTGAAATACCCTCACTTCAGTAGTCTTGAGGTCATCACTGAAACAAACTGAAGTAGGTTCACCCCGAAGGATTTTTCAATTGAAAGAAAATGTCAGTCAACATCTTGTTTGACTCACCGTGAACAAACTTTTCATTTGTTTTCATGAATTTTTATGCTGAAAATGTTTCTACATATTAACAGCGGTGAAGAAATGTCACCTTAGAATTACCTTTTCATATGAAATGGTGTCAAACAGTGAGATGAATTCTTGAGACGTGTGAACCTCCTTGATGATTGGTCGGGAGGATGCTAAGGCATCTGTTTCCATAGCTGGACGTAGGCTGGATGTGATGAATTGCCCCCACTGTCAACAAACGAGAGGGTGCTCAAAAAGTGTACACATTGCTTTAATTGAAAATTGCAAGTATCGGGCAAATTTGACGTAGTTGTTTAATGAGTGAGGGCTGGTTACAATTACACATGGCACATTTGATTTATTTTACTGTTTTCTCCAAAGTGCAATGCCCTGGGAGAGTCAAAGTGTTTGATGTCCTACACTGGACCATTCCACATAATATGTAAAAGGGGGCTCTGGTCCCAGAGTTGAGTTTGGTTGTATTTACAGTATGTGGGGGTTTTTATGAGTGAAAAACATTTTCACTCATATACTTTGTGCACAAAATTGTGCACATACAGACCTACCCAGATCTAACCATCCAGATAAAGTAGAGCCATTTGTTCTTTCTAGCAGGCTTCAAGATATTTTGCTGACAGCCTGTGCTACGAGCTGAGGTTTCCAACAACCCCTCCCCTTGCCAATCAAACTAACATGCTTACTGGGAAGCCAGTAACTAGTGGGACATTCTCGCAATTATGTAATTCCGGGTTCACTCCCTCACTTAAAGATTTTAGTGTGGTTTATTAATTGACACCAAAAAAGCTCTTAAAGTTTGAAAGAGCTGTCCTACCATTTCCCAGTCTGGTTCCACCTCGACCATTGCAGTGTACTTGAGGTAGGTTGCAAAACCCTCATTCAGCCAGATGTAAGCCCACCACGTTGGCGTGACCAGATTTCCAAACCACTGAGATAAGAGACAATGTGACTGTTTCATTATAAGAATAACATTCAGGCAAATTTATATTTGAAATATATGTTAGTGGCTAATGTTTTCCTCTGTCAGAGGCGGCTTAATACGGGCAGCCTAAATGACTTTCATGCATTCGTAGTAAAGCGATATTGCCTCTTCAATTGGAAAGCGTCGAAAACCAGTTGAAACTGAATGCTGTTTGAGCAGATTGTTAAATTGAATTGTTATTTTTCAAAACCGCCAAAACAAAATTTGCTTTTGCGAACTGCTTACAAACCAAAAGGACTTATGGTAACAATGGGGCGGGGGGGGGGGGGATAACAAATAACTGGCCTGACGTTTCGACGAAGAAGTACTGCATTTTAACCATTGTACCTGATGCACAAGCTCATGGGCCACGGTGCTGCACACGTGCTGCTTCTGGGTTTCAGACGACACACCTTCCTCGAACAGGAGGGCCGTATCTTGATACGTTATGAGACCCCAGTTCTCCATGGCACCAGAAGGAAAGTTTGTCAAAGCGATCATATCTGGGAGTCGTAGAAAAAGCAGTAAGGGATGTTTGCATGTAATTCGTGGCATTCTTTCTTCAATGTTAAAAGAACGGCAGGCGCAGACCCATAGAATTTTTAACGTTTTTCCTTCTTTTTTGTTTTACTGCAAGTTTGCCCCAAACAAAGTTAAAACTCACTCTTGGTAAACGGCTACAAGAGGAAAAATATCGAAGATGAAAATAATTTGGAGCTGAAGGTAGGAACTGATATTCCTCTTAAAACAGTCTAGATTGTAGGATGGAGGGAAACCCTAGCTCACTCCACAATTGCTCTCTTATTCGTTACGTTATTCAACTCTTTATTACGGTATGAAAACGACTTTTAGGTAGGCTAGCACCGCTAAAGAATATGGCAAAATATTTCTTTGAGATTATCTTCTGTTTATTTTACTATCTTCTGATGATATCTCTTTTTATCAGGTTTTAAACCACAAGAGAAACTGACTGGCAATTTTGAAATAATTTGGGGATTAAACAAAGACAAAATGACTATATACCTTTTATTTCTGTTTGTATGCCCCTCCTACAGTTTAAAAGAAACCTGGGTCAGTTTTGACGCATGTTGACACAGATTCCAGATCGTACTGACCCAAAAATGTGCCAGGCCCAAAGGGATTCGGAATCCGGGTCGATTCTGATCCTGGAGTTTTTAGAGTTTAAATTCATGTAAAGGATTTTGTATGTACAAGAGTTTTTACACGATATTAGTTTCTACCATTGGAACACAGTACGATTGCATCGGTTATTTGGAACTGTTTGTACTAATACTAAGTAGATTTGGCTGAAAATTGAATGTCTAACATTTTGTACTTTACAGTTTTTCTCTGCCATGCTTATCATTAAGTTCCTTCATATTCTTTCAGATAGTTTAATGTTTGTAAAGCACCTCGGGGTTGGTTTAGCATGAGGCACTCAGTAAACCTAGTTATTATTATTGGGGTGAACCTAATGCTTTAGTAAACGAATCGATAGCAACACGTTCCAAGTTACGCTATTCAAATTTACCCGCCACAAAGCGCACACTACTGGAACTAACGGTCATTTGCCGTTTGCCACGGTGGAGCCCAGCGAATGACAGCCCCCTCTGGAATGACTCAATCGGAACTCAGTTACTATACAGTTTGTGGCAGATAACGTCTTTCTTTTTACTAATACATTATAGACCTTATACTCATTGATGACATCGCGCCGCCATCTTTACGATGATGAAACAATGGAGAACGCACAGCTATTTACGCGTGTTGCACAAAATGGGTCAAAGAGCAAACTTCTTTTGACCTTTAGCCCGAGGGTGCCCTACTCGAATGACGTCATATGCATAAGTTCTATTGACAATACTTTACATTGTACAGGAACCATGGTGCTTTACTTACCTATTTTACCCATCGGGTACTTCACGTCCATCCCGAATAAATTGTCGAAGAAATCCAATATGGCCGCCCCCTTCTCAAGCGCATATTCAGTTTGGTTGATGAAATCTTCCTGGGCCCAAACACCGACCTGAAACAATGTCAACGAAATGATCAGACACGTTTGATGACTTAAAAACTTGCATATAGTTATTATTTAAAAAAAAATACATGATCAAGTCCACAAAGGTTCGTTTATATGACTTTGCTCTACATTGGGGTATCTCATGAAGTTTGTAGGTTTAATTTTGGTCTTATATCATCGTCTTCTTATATTTTACATCAGATGTTTTGCTGGAAGAAATACTTTCCGTTAATTGTACTTTTGAAATCAGATATTCGATTGTCCCCAGACCATTTCTTTGCTCCACCCCCTTCCCATTTTCAGAGTTTTGTGCCGTAGCTGATTGTTTTTTTAAGGCGTGTCCCTGTATGGCACTTTTTGAATTCTTGAACTTTTTATGATTAACACACTACTTGGATATTTCAGAAATGACCAGTGAGCCTTTATACAACACGCCATCAACGTGTGTGGTTTAGTTTTTGTTGCATTACTTTGTAATTGTGTGTGGTGCTATTTATTAATTATTAAGTAAATCCTTGTACATTATTGTCGCTTGTAACTTGGCCATTTGGCCACGAAGTGAGTTTTTGTTTTCTTTGTGTGTATTTATTTATTTATGTATTTATTTATGTATTTATTTGTAATCATCGTCTGATTATACGCCTATAGACTTACTTTGACACCATTTGCTGTGGTTTTGAACTTGGCCTTAAAATCACTGATGACGTAACACACGAGATACGTCGGCATTTTGACACTTTCTTCAAACGTTGCTCTGATCCACCCGTCACTGAGCTCTTCGTCGTCTCCACTCTTGGCCGAGTTGGCGAGGGCGTGGTACTTGGGCTCGTGCTCCAGGGTGATGGTGAATGTTGCTTTCATGGCCGGCTCGTCGAAACACGGGAAAGCTTTACGGGCGTCGGTTGGCTCGAATACCGTGCTCGCTAAGAATCTGTATCATATACAACAGTTACACCGAGCCAAAAGTTGATGTCGTGGAACGGTTATGTGGATCACTAAAAAACAAAAACAACAACAAACAAACATACAAACAACTCCCAGGTAAGAACTGACCCGGATCCCGGGTCGCATGGGCCTTGACCCATTTCTGGGTTAGGCTGACCCGGAACTAGCTCGGATTCTGTATTAGTATGACCCATGTCTGGGTCGTTTTGACACACTATTTCAGATCATACCGACCCAGAGTGTTGTTTTTCGTCCTCTCTGTGGGACCCTAATAGGCCTGCATCCGTAAGAAGTCTCAGGTTTATCTAAGGTTTACTACTACGATTTCACTCATTTTGTAAAGGTCCGCTATTGGGCTGATTTGACCAGAAATTTTAGATATACATTTTGAAAAGCTATTTGTTATATATCCTGTGACGTTAGAAACTTTCATTTATGGTGTTGCACTAAATAAAATTCCGCTATTGAAAAGTGGTAGTGTAGAATTCGTAGACTTGCCCAGTCCCTCCAATCCAGTCAATGTTAAACTCTACCGGAGACTAATACACAAACTAGCGTCGCAAATTAAGACTATATTGAATGTCTGATGGAAGATCATTACATAATAATTATTATTCCATTATTTTCAAGAGGATAGAGCTGATTTTTGGAAGATGGTTAAAACTACTACATCAGTTCAAGGCTGTCCAGAAGCTTCGTCAGAGTGATCAGAGCATTGATAAAACATCTACAAACTCGCGGTTTATCTCACCTTTTCTCACCAGCTGCCGTGATGTAAGACATCCTGTAGTATCCAGCGAGGTCCTCCAGAATAGCTCCCTGGAACTCAATGTATAATCTGTACTTGTCTCCTTTCTGAAGAGTTCCGTCCAGCTCAATCACTACGAACTGATTATCCTCGTAAATCCAGGGTTCCTTCAATAGTTCCGGTGCCGTTCCGCCTCCATCTCGCTTCAGTGTGGTTCGTCCTTCACCGATGGTCAGGTTCCTAGCGTGGATCAGAATGAGATCCGTGGGTTCCAGACACTCAATTAGGACCGTCACGGAACCACTGAAGACGAATTTGGTCAAGTCTGTCCTGACCAGGAGGTCATAGGAGACGGGCGAGAGGGTGTGCGGGAGGCGGGATGTCTTCCAGGGTCCACCTTGAGGCTTTGGAGTGGCCGCAGGTTCTCTGCAAATAAAGACATTGAATTTAGCTTTTTCGTCAAGAGAATGGAAATGATCTGTTAGGAAGCACACACACAAGTGTGTAATGGCCTCCAATCTTTGAACCTCCTTTTATTCAACTATTTGTCCTGACAAACGTGGACGCCATTCTTGAGGCCTATGGCGCAACCAAGATTCATCGTGAGCGATGACGTTAGCTGAATTGGATCCATAGATATATCAAGCGAAAAGGCACCCACGTCTCAAATTATTATTAAACTTGATTGAAACTACGAAATGTGCTCTTCTATCAATCAGTGTTATTACTTTCCCGATGCAACTTTGTACTTACGATTCTCGACGAATCAGCAATCCGCACATTAGCCCGACCAAAGCAACCACAACCAGGAACAATACGAACAGGATTACGGCACAGCGTCTGGTAACAATGTACTTGCCCATGGTAGTCCGAAGTTGATATCAGTCCAACTTGACATAGTCAGGGGGAATAGAAATTTAAAAGAAAGCAATGGTCAAAGCTCTCCAATTATCACCCAAAAGAAGACAGATTTCTGACTAGGGCTTGGCCCTCAAAATCTCGTCAAAATATAAAATGAACTACACTCATGAAAACACATTAGCGGGCCTAATTATGAATAAATTTGAGTTATTTATAAAACAGAACCATTGATTAAGCATCGGATCGCATGGACATACCCAAATCCATCCCCGCATACCGAACGAAATTCGGGAAGGATTTTTCGATGTAATACCCTCAAAGGGAGGAGATTAGGTTTCCAATCGGGGTAAATATACATGGATGGGGATAGTTTTAGTCGACACGCGGTCCTCGTGTCGTGCGTATATAATAAAGCTAACGATCATGACAGGTGAACGACATTGCTCGCAAATTTGATTTGGGGAAATCCCGCAGTGTTGCGGCTGTCATTCCAGGCTCTGGAATCTTGTAAAGGGATGTACATTTTACCTAATATTTTGTCATTAGCTGTAAATAATTTGCATACTATTTAATTGGTATTATTAGAGACTGACAATGTCGACACAACTGGAACTGGTTATTGAAACCTTTACCAAAATGAATCTGATTTCAAAAGATGAGCAGTAACTATCAGCGTGCATTCCCCCAACCATACAGGCCTGGTTTGTCATATATAAGAGGGCAAGGCCTAGTTTGACTTTGCAGATGGCACTTCCATTGGAAAATTTTAAAGTCTGGTGTATAAGAAACTTGTGAAGACGGCATGTACCGACCGGGCCAGGACCAGGTCAACAGAGGCCATGACCTACATGACCTCTGCGTGTAAATTCCAGACTCCTTCTGCACCACTTGGGTAGCTTTACACAATGCTTGTGCGTATATATTGTTTTACTTTCTAGAGTATGTCATCGGAAGGTGCACAGACATGTCTTCAAGCTTATAGTTTCTAAAATTACTCATGACTTCGCGACATCGTTTTGACGGTGCAATTGCTTAAGTATAGCTTGGTTTACAGGGGAAACATACAAAATTGAGCAAGATTGTTCTACCTGCATCGTATGACCTTGAAAAGGCCATGAACTGTTAATAAATAAATAAGTCAATGGTAATCTAGCTAGTTAAATGCACAGTACATGTGTGCTGTTTGTATTTGTTTTCGATGTATATTCGGTTTGCGGTAGCACCATGTGTATATCTATTAGCTATGTAGATTTGTTCTTAGAGAACCAGGTCTTGCTAGTAGATATACACATGGTGTTACCGCAAACCGAATATACATTGATACCTCACCATGCAAAGCCTCAAAAAGTATATATTTGTATTCGCATAAGGAATTTGTTATTGCCCCGCTACGGGGGACGAGGTTGAAGGCGTTTCCAGATTTCTAGCTTATATGGAATGACTATAGTTCACTCCGACCTGAAATCCTTAGAGAGTGCTACCTTTATGATGTTTGACTGTTGGTCAGTTTTATCGTGGTTATTTTTTCTTAAACTTCCTTACCTGTGAAATTATTCAATGAAATAAAATTAATTTCAGTTTTGTTTAAATCTATAGTTGCAAAATCTATATGCTGCAAAACCTCAGTTGGACTAAGATGCACACCTCAAATCTATTGCTGTGCGGAATAGAGTTCAGCGTTGACCTTAACTGGGATTGCATGCATAATTGGGCCTTCGGGCTCGACTCCGCGATCTCGATCTATAGCCTCATATGCACTCAGTTAAAGCGACCTTGACTGTGATTGCCTGCATATCTAGTTTAGTGCTCCATGGCATGCCGCTTTCAGGCTATAGAGTAAAGGGATCGACAGAATATTTAATCTCACAGAGTGAGTTAGGGCAGAGAAAAAAAACATGGGAAGTGGCTTAAACTGAGACTGCGTGCATATACTGCCGCTTTCGGGCTCCAAGAACTGAAACAATCTCAACTTTATGCACTGGGTTAAAATGGGTAAACATTCTCAAGGAGTTCAAACTGTATGTAAGGATCTACTCATTGTTAATGTCTGTGTTCGTTTCACATATAGTTGACTATTCCGTTGGTACAGTGGCGGCGCAACGGGGGGGGGGGGGGGTCCACACAGTAACTTTCTTTGCTACCCCCCCCCCTCAAATTTCCACCTCAGCTTTTTACCAACGGGCGAGATTCAATTTAACCCCACACCATTGCAGCTACGTCCATTAATGCAATTATGTTCGCATTGCCCCCAGCAGGAAAAGGTCGAGTGCTGATGTAAAGTCTGCCATTCTGTTAAAAGTCAATACTTTTTAAAATCACTTTAAGAATTGATGCCCCTCTTAAAACGTAATGCTCGCCCCCCCCCCCCCAACCCTCGACAAAATTAACAGGTCAGGCGCCGGCGCTTCTGCGTTTGCGTCGGTCTCAACTTGGTTCAAGGGTTGAATCATTTTGCTCTATAGGGGCAATGATGCAAAGGGCGGGGGGTGCGTATCGTCAACATGGCTTTAAAAAATACCTTTTAAAATCCCAGGTTGATTTTTCTTTAATTGGACATATATGTGCACAGAATTCTATAGTCGTCGACTGAAATAGAGCATGCATGAAGTCCCATAATGCTCAGACGTGTTGAGCCTGATGTCTATCCCCATTCAAATCAATTCAAAGTTGGAGAAGCAGTTTAGACATGACAAACAAATAATGCATGCACGGCCTTCGTTGTAAACGGTTCACCCGTGAATTTCGTTTAAGTGCCTGTACATGTAATTTTACCCCCCCCTTCCTCTATGGACTATATGGTCCAACCATGGAGCTATAGAAAACGATTGTACCTTTAAAAAAAATTGTATAGCTCCATGGTTAAAGTCATGGTTTCGATAACGGCCGATATCACGTGCAGTGGACTACAAAACACAGCACTCTTTAGTGAAGACGTTTATTCACGTCTATTATCAGGTAATTGCGCATTTTTTAATGACATCAGGAATTAAACGAAAACTGATGGACTTTTAATGCTAGAATTGGAATTTTTTAAAAGGTGAAGGTTTACTACGGGAATTACCAACCCGCACAAAGCGATGTGCTGTCATTAAAAATTAATTATTATACGCGAGGGTTGTTTTTCGCATAGTGCATGCTTGCAATAATTTAGTTAAAGGTTATGGGATCATCGTTTGTTTTTTTTTCAACGTAATGCTGAATTATGGAGAAAATTATAAAGAAAGATACTATAAAAGTCACCCGTGGAAGTTTCAGTTGAATACAATGTCTACTTGTTGAAAAAAAAAGAGCAGAAACATTGTCTCGGTGCTTTCACACGTCGAATCCGTCCACATTTAGCGAGGTGACCATGGGTACTAACCGAATCTCTGGCCGTATTGAGGAGGGGGCGGGGGCGTCCAAACAGACGCGACGGGAATTCCCCAAAGTCGCCTGCAGGCGATATGTGGAGATGCTTTTATTGATTTCTAACCAACAGGGGCATTCCAGACGAAATAATTTTGCAGGATGCCTACTATTATTCTCCATAACAAGTAGGCTTTCGAATAAAAATCACTTTTTTTAAAAAATATTTCTTCTTCTTTTTTTTTTTTTGGGGGGGGTGGACATTACCAAAGTAATGATCCCTACCTTTAATGTAATCTGATGCAATGTCAATTGTAGCTCACATGGTGTACTAATCATAGAGCAAGGCCCAAGTGAGGTACACCTCAATAAAATGTCTTTTCGAAGCCGTCCATGCTGTAACTAGACCTTTTCGTTTGAGGAGACCAACAGGCCGGACAGACTCTCTTTTATTTTGTTCTAAACACGTAGTGCGCCTATAAAATGATGCACCGAAAACATGGAAGCTGGCACCCGGAGCCATGTGTTGACATTTCACACGCCACTTGGGAAGGATAACCGTGCCGTGCATTTTGTTTCAGAAGCTGTTACGACTGAACATTAATTTGCTGGAGACCACATCCACTCAGGGAACTAATTTTCTCCCACTTATTAAGCCGTCTGTTTTTGTTGTTATTACTTTATTGTTTGGTGGTTTGTTTTGGAGAGGGTCGTCGTTTGGATAGCTTTGCCACGTATAACATAATACCATGCATCGTGGGGAAGTAGAAACTTTTTCCCCCAGAACTGTTAGACCATGAAGGGAGAAGTGGTTAGACTAGGAGGAAGGAAATGGTGAGACATTATCCCTGTCTACACAGGAACTAAACAAGCTCGGGATTTTTTCTGTACCCTATTCCCGATTTTCTCCCTATATACTGTGAAGCGTCATGATTATGATATCGATCCTCTACTTTTGAATATAAACCACGCAAAAAAGCCTGTTAAAATTTGACACAAATTACCAAGTAATGTTATTTTTAATAATGACAATTTAATGACTATTGCTACCAAGTTACTTTACTCACCACAGTCGTATGTCTACACGAAGTTTCTGCTATCCACATCGGCTAAAAGCTGATTTTTATACACTCACTTGATTTCTGCATTGGCTAGTTACTCGTCAGCCTCCCCAACAACCGTCCTTGGCCTCGTCGACACTCAAAGGCCCCCTCCAGCGAATGTACAACAAGGTCGGTCACAGCCAATGTCAACAAAACTAACACAGAATCAATTCACGACCAAAAAGGAACTTGTTTTCGTTACCGTGACCTCCGAACTCATCTATAGTACCTCTCCAAAAAAAGAGAGGCTTATACAGAACCCTTGCTAGAACTTTTTGTTGGTCATTGAAGCACGTTTCACTAAGGCAAATCAATTATAAGTCTGGTGTTAAAATATAGACTTGGTAAAGTAGAAAATTGTCGTCGTAAAGGCTCTCACGCGCGTACACTATCGCGAGGCTGCTGCTACCGACGGGCGCGAGAGAGCAGTATAGTCGCGTGAGGGCCGCGGTGAACACAATAATAACGACTAGTCCACAAGACTAGATTATTTGCCGTAAATGGCACTCATGCATTATTTTGGTGGAAGGTCGTTCCTCGATGGCTTCGAAAGGATGTCAAATTACTTCACAATTAGGCAATGGCGTAACTGGGGGAGGGGGTGGCAACCTCCTCATCAGAACCAGATTGCATCTTCCCCTCTTCCAGCACCCCCCCCCCCACCCCCATGAAGGTGGAAGGAAAACATCTATGAGTACCGATAAATACTGTTAGCCTAAGGCAAATATAAAAGTAGTATTCAAATTAGTCTATGAACTTTATGACCTAATCTCAACAGAAGGTACACGCGCCCTATGTACTTACCACAGTTATATTTGACCGCATGGTGGCGCTTTCAACTGGGGAATTTTCTTGCATCACAATACATTGTGTACTACCGTTTCATCTTATTTAAACTGGCAATACAAACTGACAGTAATTAATTTTTTAAACAGGTCAGAATTGACCCGGATTTGGGGTTCCAGGGGCCTGACCAATTTTGGGGTCAGACTGGCCTGACCCGCAAAGTGGTTAAAAATGGGATAAGTAACTCAGCTTTTCAGTCATAGTAAACCAATTCCTGGTAGGACTATAGATCCGGAAGTTGGTGAGGTCCCAGGGGAACCGGATTTGGGAAGAAGTTTTTACAATGCACTGAGAGATGAAAAACTTTGTTTCACACAGTCTGACGATTGAAGAAATATTTCTACCTCCCACGGCTACAAGGTTGGAAAGTTATAGAGGGAGGTGACAACGAGCCAGCTAGCTCTCAAAACACTATCAAAACTCTAAGGTCAGAATTGCCCCAGATTTCGGGTCGCACGGGGCCCTTCTCTCTTGGCTCACCGATCCAGAATCTGTGTCTAACCCTAAACTGTGTCAAACTGACGCTGAGAATCCGAGTCAATCCCCTTTTTAAACCAGTAGATCAGTGAAACGGAAATGGGCCACCCCTGTGTGGGACCTGGTATCCGCGTCAGATATTCGGACCTGTGGGAGTTTTTAGAGTGTAAAGTTCTCCGCTCCTTCTCTGATTGAAATCCCGAAAGTCACCGAAAAATCTTTCCCCAGCCAAGCACAAGTGGTAACCCAAAACGTTACCACATTAGGTACACACCAATAATGAGTATAACGCCCTCTTTTGGTAGAAATTGGTAGACCTACGTGTTTTTATCTGTGTTTAATTTCGGGCATATCAACTGCTGTGTCACAATTATGTGAACAAAATCCCCGGCCATTGTGCCCGTTTATATTTTTTATTTAATTTCTACATAAAAAACATGTCAGCTCCCTACTAGAGTGCAAAGCCAGGTAGCCCACCAAGCTATTAACAACCACAAGAATCACCTCTGCCCTCACATGATACCCATTTACCCCTCGGGTGAGGTTACTGCCTCGTTCGAAGACACAAAATGTGGTTACCGAAGTACAAGCCAACACTCGATCGACTTAATAGCCACCAGGGGCAGAGCAAACTGGAGTCGACCGGTGCTAGCTGTGTAGCTGTAAGCTCAGCCAACCACCCAGCCACATGGGTCAGGTCTTCTCTTCTTTCAAGCTCCACTACCACCAGTCCACATGGAATTACTGTCTCTTCAGATTCTTCAAGGATTCTGAAATATAATTATAATAAACGGATTAAAATTATATTATCACTTACCATGCTCCACATTAAAAAAAAAAAAAACTTCCAGTCAAAATTGACCCAGATCCCAGGTCACAGGGGGCCTGACCCATATTTTATTCAGTTTTCGGGTTTCGAATTGGGCCTACTTTTAGTGAGTTCTAATCAACTTCAGATCATGTTCAGATGAACTTGTCGAAGTTTTGTCTTTTCATTCGGGGTCATACTCATTACCAAACCCTTAACCCTTAAACCGAAAAAAGTTTATGGACCCAGAGGCTTGGATGAGAGACCTAATATCTAAAAATCTTAATTACAATTGTCACAATTATAGTGTATTTTTGTTAATTTATTATCTTCACTTGAAATTAAACGTTGTCAATCATCGGCCTCCGTATGTCTTCCTGTCAACCTCGTCTCTATAGTGTAGCTCGTTCTCACACCATGGGGTGCAAGTTGAATTCAGCAGGATTCCCAACACTCTTGTTATACCCTGGGGATGACATTTCATCCTACGACGATGAAACCCAAGGTCCCATATGTGAAAAGTTATGTTTGTAGTAAATAAAGATTGTGGAACCAGTCTATTATGGTCAGTACATGCGCAATCCATCTCATCGCGCCATCCATCAGTAATTGCTTAATAAAATGGGCTGCCGTTCCTGTGTTTCTCGTCTTTATTTTCAGCTCATTATGTAGAGTTCACAACATTCACTAACCCCTCAAATGAACACATAGGTTTCAAACTCAATGTATGAACAGCGTATTGTTGTATTTACCGGCTGATATGAGCGGCAAAAGGAACATCAATGCTCCGTAAATGAATCAACAAAAACGGCGTAGCCAGCTAGCTCCGTAGTTGACGTGAACACTGTCCGCTACCTACACACATCACCAACGCCCCCGGTCTCGTCTGCCGTAAAGGACTGTCACTTCTTCAGTCAGTGTCAGCAGAGACGTGCCCCGTGTGTGTTTACTGTTGTTAGCAATCAGCAGCCAGGGAAACAGTTTTGTAAGTATGACATTGGATTCATCGTGTTTTTTCCTGTTTTGTTTTCTTTTATTTTAGTTTTATATAAAAAGTGAAAGTAAAAAATAATTAAAAAGTAAAAAAAAAACAATTAACTTTTGTTTGGTATTTCAATGATCGATTGACAAATGACATAAATACATTACAGTACATTAGTCTCATGTAAACAATCATGAACATTCTGTATTTTTCCAGTCATTCCATTCCCATTTTTGACATTAATTTTTACTGTTGTCAGGGAGTGTCAGTGACTGGTACTACCAGTCACTGACACTACCAGTGGTAGACTGCATTCGTCACGTTTATTTATAGATAGACACTCCTCACAACAAGGTTCGGGAGTAGGATGATATTTTTGTCATGTCTTTTTCATCAATTGGGCAACTTTTGGAAGGGGATGTTTTTGTTCAGCAAAACAGCAACTCGCTGACAACAAAGTTAAACACGTTTACCGGGGGGGGGGGGGGGGGCACTACCCAAGTAGTACGACTGACACACTTCGTCTTCAGTTCAAAGTAAACGCTGCAAGAGAGGAGTAAAGCGCCCCGGATACTGGGACTAAAAAGACTCTAGGTTACGATCATAAACAAACTACATAGAGTAAGATGGTTCTGATCTAGCCCAGGTGGCAGGTTGGACTCGTCCGTTGCATACAACATGACCGAGTCCAGGGTAAAGGTTCTGTAATCTGTAACATTGCGAAAAAAAATTCAGCTTTTTTCATATTTATACCTGATGGAGGGAGCTAAAACTTCGTTCACATATTCCTTGGGTCCGGAACTCCCAGCCTGATGAGTTCAGAATTGTTAATTTTAAACCTTGGGTGACATTATTTGAAAAATAAATTGGAAATTGACATCTCCGCAGATACTTTCTGTTCTGACTCCGTGTATGAATACTCGCACGCAAGCGCACCCATAGCAAGTTCGTCACACTTGTTCTAGTCTGGTCACGCTGGTGCAAGAATCCTCTCGTTTTGGATTGTCATAATTTCCCCGCGAGTGGGTGCTATCATCCACGAACTGCCTGCAAATGATAGTGCCATCTCGCTGGGAAATATTGTGACAGATCAAAACGAAGTCTTACACCTAGACTACATGATGTTGAAAACATTAGCGTGGATTTGCGACTTATTTTTTGGAAATATCATCCATGGATATAATTATTTTTTATTTTTGAACGCCCCAAGAGTGTACATTGTAGTTATGGCCATGAAGAATATATGTATTCAACAGAATTTTCAGCTTCTTAAATCAGGTAAAATTATGAAAAAAACATTAGTCAAAATTTTGTTCGCATGGTAGAAGCTTTATACCCAGGACGTCAGTGTAGTGCAATATACACTGACGTCCTACCAGGGCTAGTTCTGATCATAAATTTAACTTGCTAGTCACGCTTTTTATATAGCGCTCAAATCTATCACCCGGTGACCTGGTGACGCTCGAACATTATTACAACATTGATATAACACGCAACCTTACCATTTACGTAACTTTGTACGCTTAGATTCGTTGGACAAATCTCTTGATTAGGTTATGATCTGTTTATGGGAAACTCTGTCAAGGTGTATGGCAACAATACTATTGACAGTGTCTGTGTCTCCACAGATTTCCATCAGATCCGTACATTACAAACATGACAAGTGAATTTGGACTGCTGCAGTGTTCAAAACATACTTACAGCTAAATTGTTGGGAGCGTGCATTGTCACTGCGAGTTCATTGCCCTTCGGTGCCTCGTTCTATACGTCATGAAAGCACGCCTCCAGGCATTATTGTAATGGATGATACACATTTAGGGGTGGGGGGTAAATTAAAAGGAAACCTTCATAACAAACTCATAAAAATAGAAAGTATACCATTGTCTCAAACCATACATTAAGCCCCAACATTGTCTATGAAAAAAATACCACTAATTGGTCACTTCATGACCTTTTGTACACATGTATCCACAATCTACACGTGTACTGTACACGTGGTCTAAGTACATCTAGTGTTGCTGCGTGCATGTGATTATATATTTACATTGTATGTATTCTTTGTCATTTTCTGTACAGGAAGACATAGCAGGACGAGATTTGACCAAAAAATCTAGTTGGTTTTAGTACGCACCTATCTGAAAAGTCACATGCTGTCACCACAGTCCAGTGCATCGCCACCTCGCCCGACAGACGCGCCCTCTTCTAGTCGGTACTCTGCACTCGACAGCGGCAGTCACATGGCAAAGCGCAAGTGGCAGGTTCTCCCGGGTCGCAACTCCTTCTACTGCGATGGGCGTATCATCATGGCCCGGCAGAAGGGGGTCTTCTATTTGACCTTCGGTCTCATCGTCGTAACCTGCTCGTTATTTTTTGCTTTTGAGTAAGTATCCATGGATGTTTTGTACATTGTATTTTTGACAAGAAACGGAATAAAGTGTACCATTTACAATGTATCTACCGCTGCGTTAAGGATTTTTTCTAACAGTTGTAACTGTTTGTAAAAATTACTTGGATGTTGAACGAAGAAAACTTGACTAGAGCGGGATTTGAGCTAATGGCCTCTGGTGCCGGTGCTCTACCAACTGAGCTATCTACATGTAGCTTTATGTTGGATATCTCCCTATTTTGTCAATATCTTTGTCAGGGTGCCAGTCAGAAGCCATACATGTACAGTACAACTGGTCTTTTTAAAGTACCTAAAACCAGCTAAAAGTCTTGCAACATGTGAATGAGCATTATAGTATACTGAATAAATTAATTTGAGCCGATTAGAATTATATTTTTATAGTTATAAACAGTACTCTCAAATTTAATTCAAAGAATGGACTGAAAAGGCCAGTAATGTTCTGTTCACGTAAATCACGTAAATCAACTCAAATTATTCTCAAATCCATTCACTTTTTTGGGGGGTGGTTTCAGGTTCTTAAAAGAACCCCAAAAACCAACCATTGGAACAGCTTACGTGACCAGGTGACGGATAAAAACTAAAGCGGTACACTTTATTGTGTTTCCTGTCATGTCATGGTGAAGTATTTCAAGGGAGGAAATACCTTAAATTGGTCATAACCTCAAAAACCTACTTCGTAAAGAGCACTGGAGAGCTGTTGATATTGTGTAGTGTACGACACCCTTTGAATCAAGGTTTAAGCCAGGGTTTGGTACAAGGGTGTCAAAATTTGCTGGAAATTTAAAAACTGGGTGTCCAAATTGTTCACTTTTTTTGTACAATACATTTACTAATGCAAATAGAGAGATAAAACAGGGTGTCCAAATTTAAAACAGGGTGTTCAAAAGACACCCAGACACCCCCCTCTGGCCAACACTATGCTTTGAAGTACACTGTAATGTACATGTACATTAAAAAAATTATATTATTAAATTATATTATTAAATTATATCATTATTTTATGAAAAATAACCTCTCTCCCTAAAACTACATGTATGTAGTTTTAGGGAGAGAGGTTATTTTTCACACACAAAATTGAATCTGAGAAAGACTTCCGGCATGAAGCCTTTCTCCTGGGCATCTGAAAGCAACATCATGACAATGGTGGGTTTTTTTCCTGTCACTTTTAGTACATGTATTTTCTTGCAACTTCAGTGACTAGTTGAATGCAAAATTTTTCACTGGTTTGTCATTTTAATGCATACATGTATGTTGGGATACACAAAGTGAGGATACTGGTCTCGGACAATTACCAAAAGTATACCCTGCCTTTAAACGAAATTGGCTGTTTTAGTTATTAACCTTAACCACCCCAACCCCTGAAAATCCAGCTCAGCATTTTTGTTGTTGGATTCGGTCGAACTGAGGATTGTGCCAATTATTTGATTCTGGCTTTACACGGGATCAGGCACGACCACCATAATCAGAGTCCAACAGTTTTGGCGATGATTTAGTGTTTTGATTTTGTTAGAGTGAGGAAGGATCCATGTAAGTCACTTTAGGGAATTACTAGTTAATGGAAAGCTCAATGCACAATTATACTATGCCTGTGTGTTTCTCAACCTGCCTGGATCTGGCAATTCGAGGGGGAAAAATCCAGAACAATTCAAACGTCTGCAGCTTAAAAAAAAGAAGGGGACAAGGACCAGAGCTGCCAACTGTCAGTGACTCTGCAGAAAGGCCCCTGTAAACAAACCAATCTTTCCAAATTCTGATGAACGCAATTTTCCCAATTTTGTTGAGTATAATTCCCCTGATTGTTGTACAGAATCTTCTTGATTGTCGCACATAAAATCTCTCTGATTATAAGATGCAAATTTTGGCAGCTTTGCAGTTAAAAGGCCCCTGGAAATAAACCAATCTTTCCAAATTCTGATGAACACAATTTTGAGGAACACAATTTGCCCAATTTGTTGAGTATAATTCTAAATTATCCCTGATTGTTGTACAGAATTTTCCTGATTGTCGCACATAAAATCTCTCTGATTGTAAGGTGCAAGTTTTGGCAGCTCTGCAGAATGGCCCCTGGAAATAAACCAATCTTTCCAAATTCTGATGAACACAATTTGGATGGACACAATTTGCCCAATTTTGTTGAGTATAATTCTAAATACCTCCCTGATTGGTGTACAGAATCTTCCTGAGTGTTGCACATAAAATCTCTCTGATTGTAAGATGCAAATGTTGGCAGCTCTGCAAGTACACCAGAAGTACAAACTTTGGACAATTTTACGACCTTTATAATGTGTAATATCGGCAGTCATTGTTTGACTGAATAAAACAAAAAACAATAATAATAACATTAAAAGAAATAATAATAATAAAAAATAGACCTTAAAACAACAAAACATTTGTATAAAGGTAAGTTTTCCTTTTTTTGTCATACAAAATTTTCTTCAAAATGTTGAATGCGCTGTACAAAAACGTAGACATGGTAGAGATGGCAGACACTGCTGTAAGTGGAAATGGATGTAGGCCACAATCCCATTGTTTTTAACACATGTTTTTTTAAAAAGGACCCATTTCTGGGCATGCCCACATTATTTAGAGCAATAGCGCCTAGGCTGTAACACTTAATACGTCTGCCGCTCCGCAGCGTTTTGAAAATCTCAACCACACTGTAGACTCAATCTGTGATGGCATAACATGTATCCTGAATTATAATGTTATTTTGTGGCCGTAATTTGTTCTTGAATCTAATTAACGTAGACCTCCAGAAAGCCCAGTTATATGGTTTCACAGATTTTAATGTCAAGAACATCCAGCTGTACATATGTGCATACATGTACATGTACACGTGTATTTTGACATACACGTATTACATTCAATTGTATAATGTCAACCGTGATTAAAGGCAGGGTACATGTGTATAATTATACTTTTGGTAATAGACCTTATGCGCATGACGTCATTTGAGTAGGGCGCCCTCGCCTAGAGGTCAAAAGGAGTTTGTTCATTGGTCAATCCTGTGCGCCGCACGTACAAAACTGTGTGTTTCCATTGTTACAACATCGGTTTACCTCTAAGATGGCGGCTTGATGACGTCAATGAAGGTCTATTGTCATAGACCAGTATCCTCACCTGGTGTATACCAATGCATAAAACACAATGTAACAAATCTGTGAAAATTTGGGCTTTATTGGTCATCGAAGTTGCTAGTAAATAATGAAAGAAAAACACTCTTGTTGCATAGAATTGTGTGCTTTCAGATGTCTGAGAGAGAGGTTTCATGCCTGAAGCCTTTCTCAGATTCAAATTTGGGGTGAAAATGACCTCTTTCTCTAAAAAAAACTGCATTAGTAAGGGTGTCGTTTCTAACAATGTTTTATAATAGGCCTATATCAACAGCTCTCCGGTGCTCTTTACCAAGTAATGTGAACTGTACTGTAAGTTTACGGTCATTAACCATGGAGTACTTGTACATGTAATTACCAAAAGTACACCCTGCCTTTAAGGTTCCCGTTTATTGCACACTGTAGGTAGATGGGGAAAATGAGATTATAAATAAAGCAGTGTGTAATGTACGATGCTAAATGTGCTGTGTAGAGATGTTCAATCTGATTTGCTGAGTCGTTAACATCATCCTTTACGCAGGTTGCAAACATAAAGGATGCATACTGTATACCGTTTTTATTCCCTTGCAGACCAGGCCTGTTACATTAGCTGATGTAACACATTCCAAAACCCTCATCATATCCTTCAGTTTAGTCTGAACTTTGAAGATGTCCTAAATCCTTCTTAATCCTCCTTTTTTTCTAGATCCTTCGGTTATAGAGAGTCAAAGCCTTGAAGGTCCTAAATCCTTCCAGTTTTTCTTAATAAGGCTTATGACCCGATCAACCAAATCCTTCGTTTATCCTTCAGTTTTAGAGAGTCAGAACCTTAAAGGTCCTAAATCCTTCTAAATCCTCCTGGTTTTTCTTATTAAAGGCTTATGACCCAATCAACCAAATCCTTAGTAGCCCTTCAGTTTTAGAAAGTCAGAACCTTGGACTTGTTGAAGATCCTAATTCCTTCTAAATCCTCCTGGCTAATAAACCAAATCTTTCTACATTTATAATCCTTCAATTTTACAGTCAAAACTTTGAAGGTCCTTAATCCTCCTGGTTTTTCTCGATACGGCTAACATGGCTAGGGACCCAAGTCCTTCTGGATCCTCCAGTTTTAGAGAGTCAAAACCTTGAAGGTCCCAAATCCTTCTTAATCCTTCTGGTTTTTCTTAATAAGGCTAACAACCCAAGTCCTTCTGGATCCTCCAGTTTTAGAGAGTCAAAACCTTGAAGGTCCCAAATCCTTCTTAATCCTTCTGGGTTTTCTTAATAAGGCTAACAACCCAAGTCCTTCTGGATCCTCTAGTTTTAGAGAGTCAAAACCTTGAAGGTCCCAAATCCTTCTTAATCCTCCTGGTTTTTCTCGATACGGCTAACATGGCTAGGGACCCAAGTCGTTCTGGATCCTCCTGTCAGCCTGTGACAGGAAGTCTTCAGCACATTCCTTTCACCGATCAGCCCATGTCCTTTGGATTCCCGTTTTGGCCAAGCTGCGTATCACCCAAATCCTTCCATTTCCTCTCACTGAAAAAAAAACCCCAGCCTGATATCCCAATTCTTTTTAGAGGAATTTATATGCCAGTCAGAAGGTCAAACTCAATTCCGTTTTGATTGATTATCATCCAGACTCAGGAATTGAACTCAAAACTCTCAGTTACCAAAATGCACAGACCCTATCCTTGAATTGTGACGTCATTGACATTTGACAAAAAGTGCACTTGAAGCCGAAGGCCGGGAATCAAACACAGTGGCATTGTACACCATTTTTAGCGTGAGTTTAGAGACCACTGTAATTTCCCCCCACCCACTCTCATAAGGACTCTATCTATTGGAAAATGGGTGGATCACAAAACTGAATTTGACCTTCGGGCCACTCTTTAAAGATGATGCACTTTAGTATCGTAGCTCCGTTGTCCATTTGTAATTTGATCAGCATGTAAAATGTTAAGTATAATTGTTTGTATTCAAGTTGTTGTTTGTCTCTGCGCCATGAGTGCTCAGCAGGGTGGATATGTGCGTGCTATTGCTATTATTATAATAGTAATAATACAGCCTTTTATAGCGTAGCTATGCACTCCAGGCTCTTCAAGAACAAACAGAAACATTTTAAGACACATTTTTAAAATCTTCCTGGTTACGGAAATTTTCCCCAATTTTGTTGAGTGTAATATCTCCCTGGTTGTTGTACAACATCTTCCTGAGTGTTGCACTTGTAAAGTCTCTCTGATTGTAAGATGCAAATTTGGGCAGCTCTGCAAGTGTACACCAGAAGTACAAACAATTTTACAACCTTTATAATGTGTATGTAATATCGGCAGTCATTGTTTGACTGAATAAAAATAATAATTAAACAAATAAATAAATAAAAAATAAACCTTAAAACAGCAAAACATTTCAACATTTGTAAAGGTATGTTTTCTGAATACTGAACTTGGAGCCCCTCTTTAACTTTGGTTATTATAGTATTGAGCTGCCAAGCCAACCTTTCCATGCTCTGATGAACAATTTTGAAATCTCCCTGATTAAGGAAACTTTTTCCCTATTATGTTGAATGTAATATTCTAAATATCTCCCTGATTGTTGTACACAATCTCCCTGATTGCAAGATGCAAATGTTGGCAGCTCTTGCCAGTCCAGGTGCCATAAATACAGGCCTGAAAACCTGAAAAAGGTCTAGTACATCTACATACATTAGTTCTGGTGTTCATTTGGTGAGTTCTTTCTTTAATACACAAACACAGTGTAACCCTAATTAATTGGTACAAATGTAGCACAGATTGGTTTCTGCGTGTAGCCACTCCAGGCTTTCAATTCAATTTGCATACAAATGACAGTATAGGCTACAGGATGCAAAGTGGAAGTCTTGTTTTTGACTTGACCACGTACAACACGTACACTAATAATACTTGTAAAAACGTGTACCAAATGATCATGCACAGGAGCTTGTTATGATGTGTGCATGAGACTAACACTTTCCAGATGTTCGTATGAGTATACTGTTTTATTTATAGAGTGGTTCAAACTTGGTTTGTGAAATTTACAGTGTGTGTC
The DNA here is from genome assembly GCA_023634235.1 of Pisaster brevispinus. Classification (NCBI taxonomy): domain Eukaryota; kingdom Metazoa; phylum Echinodermata; class Asteroidea; order Forcipulatida; family Asteriidae; genus Pisaster; species Pisaster brevispinus. Next base: position 14,600,822 of record JAMKCF010000007.1, on the reverse strand, counting down.
AAATTTGCTTGCATTACATTGATGGAGATAGCTCTTTTATAGAAAGTCTGGTGAAAATAGTGGTACAGTAGTAGCACTTATAACATGTAAAGACTTCATGATACATATTACTGATTTAGCAAATTTATGCAGGCCTGTGGTTTCTCAAGTTTTTTAATGATTTCAGGATGTTCTGGAAACCGTCTTGAGACCGTACATTTTCTTGAAAGAAGTTTTAAGTTGTCAAATATACAGCGAGAAATACAATAGTTCACATCACGTCTAAACCTGTAGCTTTGTATTTCTGGTGATGCACAGAGTCTGTAAAACCTCCTGAATTGTAACATCTGGGAGGATCCGGGTCTAGGATTATGGGGAAACCCAGGCCAGCAAGCCCTTATCAGGATTTCCCACACCTGCACACCGTCCGGCGTCCAATCTCATCCCTCCCTATACATTAATTGGCTTTCTGAACAAAACAAAGTAAGAGTACAGATGAACCCAAACTTCTTCTTTCGTTTATCAGTTACACAAGTCATATTTGTGATTGCGGTTGCTTAAAACATTTCCCACGATTGTTTTGTGTCGGCCCAATACAAACATTGTAAGTTCTGCCGGCCATATATTTCGTGTGGTAACTTGATAGATAGGGGATGTGGTCTGCTGCTCATTCTACAGTTCCACTTTCACAGGTAGCGCTTTTCACTTGGCTGTGTTGGCTTTGATGCGAACGAATCGCCCCACGTCAGTTCGGAGTTGATTTAACCGTGCCCATTCCCTGTGGCGTAGATGTTGATTTGATCCACTGAAAGTTTCACACAATGGACTGCACACAATGTCAGTTTTATGATGGTGTGAAATTTATCTGTCGCTATTTAGCAGCAGATATTTATTTCCAAGAAATTCCTTGCATTGAAGCGTTCCTTGGCCTCCGTCATCAGTTTTTGAGCAGGCGAGACAGAGCCTAAGCTGAGGTTTGGGAAAAAGCCCCCAGACTCCCCAAAATGGATAAATTGATTTCCATTGTGTAGCATAGAAAAATGCTACACAAATCGTATCAGTCGCTACTCCAAAATACTTCACCTCAATATTAGCATTCAGTCAAAAATACTTTGCTGTGCAAAATTGTTGGACGAAATCGTTCACTGGGATGTAAACTAAATTTGGTTTTTCCCTTACACCGATATGTATTAAGCACTGTATGCTCAGTGCTTTCCTGAGCTCCGTGAAGAAAAAAAACCACACACACAAGACCATCTGCTCAATGCAAAGGTCGTGGGTTCGAATCCCACCCAAGTGATTGCCTGTGGATTTGTTTTTTTCACGGAGCTCGGGAAAGCACTGAGCATACAGTGCTTAATAATACACATCGGTGTATTGGGAGAAACCAAATTGAATTCTGGGATGTAAAGTTCATTCAGCTTAACCTGCTGTTGGTACATTGGTACACGTACATACTGGAGGTACAGTTTTTCAATTACATTGAACATGTGGTTTTTTACAAGTTTGTAATTCCCTTGTGGTAAACCTTCTGACCAAACAATCCAGGGCAGGTAACGAGGCGGGCATTCTGGCGTAAAAACATGTGCAAGGATTTGTGAGGTGACATACATATAGTGTACACTGTCATGACTGTGAGTTCATCATTGTAGGAGTACGTCGTCGTCCTGACACCTTATCTGAACCAACAGTATCACTATCCGTGCTCCATCACGGGCACAAAATCTTTCACGTGCTTGTGTTCATGTGTAAATGCGCAAAACGCTTGGGGGGATAACTTGATTTGTTTGGGTTTAATTCCGTTAGGAATTTAATAGTAATACACAGGAATAACAAACCAGGTGTAGTGTTACAATAAGGGAATCTGACAACTTAAATCAGCACAATACTGTCAGGTAAAAAGAGGGCTGGGGGGGGGGGGAGGGTGGGGGCTTCGAACATGTGGAAAGAGGAGATCTGTCTGCCACGCACAGTGTGGTGTCGTGTTTCTACATGTAGTTGAGGGTTGAAATTGAGGGCACGTGTGTCGGCAAATGCGCTACCATACTGTCAACTGTGAACATGTCTGTACTACATGTACACATCTACTTGTACACCTTAACATGCAAGCCTTGCTCTTGTAAGCTTTTTGCAAAGTAGCCCACCAACTTATCATTACTAATGATACATATGAAAAATATCAATTGAAAAGGATCTGTGTAAGGTGCACAATACATACGGTACATGTGAAACATAGATGCATTTTATTCATTTAAAGCATGCATTTAGCACAATACATTTATGTATCATCACCTGATCACTCGTTGAAAACTGAGCCGTTCCAAATCACTGGGCTTCGCCTCGTGAAATGGAACTGTCGAGATTTCATTCATTATTATACTCTGCTATACTGTACTCTTGTGCACCCAGTATTTGTACTGTATATATGTACCATGTGTAAGTTCCAGTGTACATTGCCTTTGTGTACATGTAGGTTAAGTTTATTAAAAGAGAATTCTCAATCGGCAATTTAATTTATATAATCTTTGTTAATTCATCAGCCAGGGGCTACAAATGTACATATGTAAGGACAATTTGTATGAGCAGGGAATAATTCTATCCAGCAGTTTCACCAAGCACATTATTTCATCTGAACATGTGTACAGTGTACAATGTACATGTATGTGTCGTGTTGTGGCCAGGCTGTTTAGTGTAATCACACTCAAGCTCTGGCGGCTACATTTAAGTCATTAGGGAGTGGGTTCGAATCCCGGTCATGACACTTGAGCAAGACGAATTTTTACTATGAAGGCTTCTCTTCACCAAGGGGGGTAAATGTGTGCCTGTGAGGGCAGAGATGGTTCTTGTGATTGATTTCGCTTGGTGCGCTTCATATTTGGCAGCACAGGCAGTATACTCCCCAGGGAGCTGAGATGGTTTAGGGAATGAAATAAATGGCCCAGTGACCTGGGGTAATAATGTTGGGAGCTCCATCAGCGTCACTGAGTGACGGAATTGGGCGCTATAACTTATTAGAAGCCACTAATTATTATTTTTTATTATAAAACATGTTTAGTGAGAACAAAATACTAATATTGAGTCGGGTCTTGAAGGGGGGGGGGGGGACGTCATTTCTCATGTGGTAAGGGGCAACTTCTATGAAGAAATTTAAATTTGTATTTGAACTTTGCAGAGGGGCACCACAGCAAAAGCACAGGGGCACCACAGCAAAAGCACAGGGCACCAGGGCATTTGCTGTTGGTGCCGTGGGTTAGTTTGAGGCCTGTTGAGTTTTTGCGAACAAAATACTAACATTGAGTCGGGCCTTGAGCTTCGCACTTGAAGGGGCGCGGAAGTTCTCCTCTGGTAAGAGGCAACTCCTATGAGCGGGAACTTTGCAGAGGGGCACCACAGCAAAAGCACAGGGCACCAGGGCATTTGCTGTTGGTGCCGTGTGTTAATTCGAGGCCTGTTGAGTAGCAAAGGAGAATTTCTGAGTACAGTGTAGACTTCATTGTGTGTCGCATTTTGCAAAGCTAGGTCTATACAATGGAAATCGTTCACTGAACAGTAAGTGTGGCCACACAATACATTGTGCTGTCATTGATTTCATTGATTTGTTTTGCTTTCGCTCATCAGCTGTCCCTTCCTGGCCACTCGTCTGTCCTTTGCCATTCCCGTCGTGGGCGCCCTCATCACCATCTTCTGCCTTTCCACGTTACTGCGCACCAGCTTCAGCGATCCAGGGATCATTCCGCGGGCCACACCCGACGAAGCAGCTGATATAGAACGCCAAATGGGTAAGATACGGGTGCACTCGTTTATCCAGGGGCCAATGTCAAAGAGCTGTTGACCTTGTGTAGGCCTTGACTGCAGTCATTGTTTCTAAAATTTGTTTTTGCAAAAAAAAAAGAAAAAAAAAGAGGAAATGATTTTTTGCAATTTTTAAAGAGGGACTCAACAGTTGCCATATTTGACAAGTCAATTGATTTTAATGGCATATCAGACATCACAGATATCGAAAAACACCTTTGCTACTTGAAAAGCTTATTTAGTAACGGAGAAGATCGTTCAAATTGCAACCTTTCACAAAGCTTTTTCTGTCCAAACTATAAAAAAACAAAACCAGCTGTTTATTTATGCAAATGATATGCACATGACCCCAAAGCATCATCGAACATCAAGATTGCTCTCATGCCAACATTATAACATAACACAACATCATGACTACACACAAACACACACTGCTGTATCCCCAAGTTTTTTGAAAAATTATTTATAGGGCCAATAAATAATGCAATACATACTGTGAAGAATACTAATTGATGGGGTCGGCACCTGTAGTCGTCACCTAGTCGCCATCATCTCACGTCATACTTCTAACCATTTAGTTCACATGCAGAATGCTATACACTGAACGCCTACGTACATGTACCGTAATTTTCGGATTATAAACCGCGGTTTATACGTTGATTTTGACATTTTTTTGTACTCCTGCGGTTTATGCGCCGGGCGGCTTATACGCCGACGTATAAATATTGAAGAGAAAAAACAGCATTTTTTTAAAGAAAGATCGTTTGTAAAATATTCTAAAATAATGCTATCCTAATAGATCCTTTCAATTACGTTCAATATTGTCAACTTCAATACATTTCGACTTTAATTACAACGCAACTCGCACTGTGGCAACTACAATGACTGAATGATGTGCCGCCCGCCTGTCACTGCACATCGCCACAAAGAGGACCGCAAACACGCACGGCCCCTCTGTGTGTGTACACATACACATGCTGTGATTGGCCGTTGATGATTGTCCGTTGATGATTGTCCGTTGATGATTGGCCGTTGATAGTTCCATTCATAAGATCTTGGCTAGACTTCTGACGGCTCAAGTAGATAGCGCCTGCTGCACATTGTACAACACATAGCCTGACGCCACACTTCGAGGCTCGGGGCCCAGTCTAAGTCTAATCAAACGTGAACAGATTTTGTCAACAGAGGGCGATGCGATGCAGGGCAAAGTTCAACTATTTCTCGGTGTGCGTTGTCGACCGATCGTTGATTCACGAAGATTTTGTTGCCAACGAAGTTCAAAACATGGTCAACACAACCGATCATCAAATCACGAATTCTTGAAAACGTGTGTTGATGGAAAAAGTATAATTCAGGACTGATAGTATGCGATAAAAAATCACCCAAAACGCAGTTTTGCGAACTTCACTTCCGTGTTTTGAGGTTAGTTTTTTGTAACATTTTGGCCGCGGTTTATACGCCGCGCGGTTTATACGCTGACACTAAATATTTTTTTCCATATTTTGGAGCGTTGCGGTTTATACGCCGGGCGGTTTATAATCCGAAAATTACGGTACATGTACGTAGTAGAAATCGATTCAAGTTTCAAATGTGCATTACATGTACAACGCTTTGAACTCGGCCGGCAGGTTGAAAAACATGCGCGGGCAAGTTTTTAAACTTGCGCAGGTTCCGACTTGGTCCCCTGCTTGCAGTTGGGTATCATACAAAATGTACACAGTGAGCTGGTGAGCTGGAATTTCATCTGTGAGTCTTCTAGACCATTTGCATTCTTGAAATGGACATCTCTGTTGAGACAGGATTTCAAGTCCGGGGGAAACTTCTGAAGGGGCACCAAGGCCAAGACCAGGGGCAACAGAGGCCGTGTCCTCCGTGGCCTCCGTGTAATTCCAGGCCGGCCTCATACTGAAGGGACTGTACACTACACGTGTGGACAACATGTACAACGTGCGTGTGATTGACACTGCACTTTGTTGGCTGTCTGCAAAAAAAAAACATGAAATATTGATGGTAATATATATAGGGCTAGGAGGCACAAGTTGTTCATGCCCATGCAGAGATCTACCGGGTGAAGCCATGCATAGCACGTGATGGGATTAATAAAAGCAGCTTGATGAGTCGATCAATTGAAATTGTACTTTAAGGGGGTTTGTGCGGTATTGATTGCGGGGGCGAAAGAGGCTGTCCAAATGTCTCAAACGGGGGCCCAATGTCACACCAAGCTGTTACTTAATGTAGCAGAATAATGATGCTTTGCAAATTGCTTCCGCTAAGCACAAATCAGCGGGGAACCAGTTAAAACAATATGCATCACATGGTATTTTGTCTGGTAACCTCTTTCTGCTCAGCAAGATTTTCCTTTGCTTTTTAAAGTAATTTTTTTGTGTTGAAGTTCTTTTGTATCCTTGGTCCCTGTGCACATTTTCATTAACTTAAGCACAACAAGTAGCTACAATGTATAGAAGCACAACCAAAATTATGCTTATTATAACAAGGTTACCAGCCAAGACACATCATGTCACCTGGTCACTTGCCGTCTGTGACCATGGTGACTGGTACATCTGTACAGTGTACAGGGTTTGCCCCTTAAACTTTTGAACGACATGTACATTTGTACATGTAGCCAGCAGGACCAACTTATCACTTCACTAGTCCGCCATTTTTTTTTCACCGGTCCATATTTCATAATTAGGGATTATTTTCCACACTGGACTGAACCATTGTACACACGTACAGTGTACATGTATTGTACATTGTCATAATATCCCGAACAAAGATGTTGACTAATAGGGAGACCGCTAACATAGGGCTGGATACATGTACATAGCTCAGTTGGTAGAGCGCCGGTACGTTAATCCGGAGGTCGTTGGTTCAAGTCTCGCTCCAGTCAATTTGTCTTTGTTCAAACCCAAAATGTATTTTAAAATACGTGCGCGCATTGGGTTTGACATGCAGGCCTTCCATTTCAGTTTGTGCTCCTGGCTGGACCTCTGACGTGAAATCTTACCCGCGTAATCTGCGTTCAGACACTTCACATTGTGGATGCTCGCCTTGTCCTTGATTGCGGTGCCAATGTCATTTGCTTTTTCATCAAATGTTCACGCTGCGTGAAGTTAGGCAATATACCACGAGGCATGTACATGTACATGCACCACCATTAAAGACTGATAGGCCAGGGGCAGTAATGTCAACAACATTATTGCTGCCCCACATCCTAACAGTGAAGATTCCCTCTGATTATAAACAGTTCCCGTCTGTCACCTGCGAGCAATCAGTGCAGAGTAGTCGAGGGACGAAACTGGCTTCAGAACCTTGGAGGAAGTCAGTTCACCAAAGACCTTGATGAAATGTGGACGTGGGGGACGCAAAATTCTTCACATTGATATGATTGACGATCTGTATCAATTTGGGAAGGAAATTGTTCTCCACATCAAGGTCCAACTTCATAGAGCTGGTTTTAAGCAGAACAAAAAAATTGCTTAATGATTTTCTGCTAAAGCATAAATGAGCAGGATACCAGTCACAGATGGTGTGACTTGGTTTTTGGGCTGGTACCCTTATTCTGGTATTAAGCGTGATTTTGTTGTGCTGCCTGTTTGTGCTTTATGGGAGAGTATACCTTTTGGTAATGACTCCAAAAATTAATGGCCACAAAAACTTACTTGGTAAGAAGCGCTGCAGCTGTTGATAGTGTACAACATGTTGAGAAATGATTCCATTTTAAAGGAATGTGGTTTTCGAGAGAGGGACTCAAAAGTATTTCAATCTGAGAAACGTTTCTGCATGAAACGTTTCTCAGATTGTGTAATAATTTCAGTTACTGCGTACTGCGTGGACACCTGCTCCACTTGTATGGCGATATTTCAAAAATGCTACCACCTTTTGAAATGAAATTTTTCACATGTTAATAGTTTTGTTAGGATTAAATCAATCGAACGGGTCCAAGAACCAAAGGTAGACTTTGTCTATAAGCAGAGCTCATGAAATGAGGCCCAGTATGTTTCATCGGCGAGGCCACACATTCAAAACACACCAAAAAAACCACTCCATATGTTGAGGTTTTCTTTAGGCGAGAAAATTTATAGAGAGTGGCAACTAAAAAAAAAAATCACAATAACCCAATGGGAGAAGGGATTTTCACTGTGACGCCAAACTGGTCTCTGATGTCCTTAGGTCCTACTAGACGTCACCACAAAGCACTGCTGGCTGGGGATGCACAACCTCATCGCTTTGTAGGGAAAACGAACGCAAGTCCCTTGAAAGATATTGTAGGGCACGACACGTTTTAAAGGGCAGAGTACAGAATTTAATCCGGTCTCAGTGGGAGGCAAATATCCCCCGAAGCGAGACAACATGCTGTGGGCTTAAATCCATACACAACGCTGGCCGAGGACAATAAATGTGTAATGAAATAACAGGAACACGCACTCATTGTGTGGACCGGCAGTACACGAGCGTACAGTCAGGACAGTGTACGTGCGCCTAGACAATGCAGTGAGGGTTGTTTTGTTAATAGGAAAACTGCATTCTGTGAGATACATTCTGTATAATTGAACATTGTAAATTGACTGCACACATTGTTCATAGTACAGATGTACAGTGTGTAAAACATTGTTTTCAAATGACTGCGCAAGTCTTGTGCAAATTCAAAGTTTCGAGACCAAGTTGGTCCCAGCCATACTTTATGGCTGTACAAATTATGTCACACCGTTAGGAAAGTAATAATTAAGCCATGAAATTTATGAAAGTAAAATATATTTAACAAATCAACGAAGGAAACCCGAGAATAAGAGTGGACCTCCGCTTTTGTTGGTTATTTGTTGTACAATTAAGAAGTGCGCCCAACTAGTGTTCATATTAAATATTATTAAACTGATGGTTGCAAAATTCGGGTGTGAATCGTATGGGGTTTCTGAGAAAATAGAGTCCAGGTCCCAAGTTTTCATTTTTCTTCAAATGGTCATTTTAACAATTGATACAATTTGTATTAAGAATACAGAAACTTAAACTGTATTGTTTTTTTTGTTTTTTTAGAATCTTAAAAGAAGATTGATACATGTACATTGTACCACAAAAAAACATAATTCTTAGTTCGACTTGCTCATTTCCGATATGCGCGAGACGTGCACGTGTACACAGTCTGCGCATGCCAGGGCTCGAATTTGGGGAAACAATCCACAAGACTGCAGGGCTTGTAGCTCAAAACAATTACTGGACCAGAACATTTGTTACAAGACCGGAATCAAAATGAGAAGAACACTACATGTATCTACACAGTTTCACATTTGAGCTGTTTTTGGAACAAGCATTAGCTTAAGAACATGTATTTACTTCATTTTTCTTATGGGTAATACTTCAATACTCAACGGAATTGAAAGATATTTGTATTTATCAGTTTAAATTAAAACTGCAGTGAGATGTTATTATAAAAAAAAAACCCACAAGACCGCCGTACTTGTACGATCGTAAGTGTACTGGCCCGATGCTAAAACCACTGGCCTCGGGCCTGTGGTCCAGTGTTAATTTCGAGCCCTGCATGCCTTTATCGGATCTACAGTTTCAGATCATGTAACCCATACATTTGTACAATAAATGGGCTCTGGATTGAGCTCCATCAGTAAATTTGAAAGCGTTCACAAACAGGCAGATGGTGCTGAAACCTAAAGGCCCAGTTTTATAATTGATGGTCAGAAGGCTACAAAAGTTGAGCAATAATAATCAACAAAAACAGCACAGTTTACACCTGTGTAATGGCAATCCGCATTATTACTATTATTATTTCTAAATTGTGATATTAATGATTATTTTTCAAGTTGGTGTGATCCAATAAGCTGGGCCCAATTTCATAGAGCTGTAAAAGCAGAAAATATCAACAGGTGATTGATTTTGTCAATTCGCCTGGCAATCTTGCGCAGCAAAATATTTAGACTGACCATGTTTTGTGCACCCTGAATCCTAGTATTGAATGGCAAATGATAATTGAGTACAGCAACTGGTGATCCACTTTGTGTAGCCTTTTGCTACGCTATACAAAGTGAAAACCATTCAAGTCTGATCGCTAGAGAAACGTTGAGCGCACGGCCTGTGTATACAATGTGCGTTTGGGATGTGTATCCATAACTACACCTGTAAGCAACAGTGTGTAATCCATTGACCCTGAACTTGCTGTTCGGTTACCACAGTGCATGAATGTCAATAAAAAGGTACACATACATGTACACCATGTACTGTACATGTACACTGCTTTCAGTACAGGACAAGTACATGGTTCATTATACAAGTACTACAGTATAGTCAGATCCTAAATCAAACATTAATATCACAATTGTAATGTATAATAATGCAAATGGTGCATTTATAAATTATGCATTTATTATGCGCCATCTTCAATGTATCGACAGTACTATAAACTAGACCCTATTCTGCGGCCCATCACACACGAAAAAACCCAAAACAAACAAACAAACACCCCCCAACACCCCAAAACAAACCCAAAGCCTCACCAAAACACCCGAAAACACACACATAACAAGCAACAAAAGAGAGTATTATAAAATACAAATCAACAAATCAATATTGTACCACATGCTAATTATGCAGAGTTGTACAAATGATTCTATAGCTGTTTTATAGCCTTGAATGTAAGTGAAGAGAACTGCAGCTTCTCATATACAATGTGTAATGTGTATTATTAAGTGTTTCAAAGTTTAAATGCAATCAAACATGTACATATGTAGTCATGAAACACAAACCTGTGAAAGTTTACAGGTTTAAGCTCATTGGTCATCAGAGTCAACAGTAAAAAAAACAAGACTAAGTTTTAAATGTTTTCAAACATTGGCCAAGTGTTACAATGTACAGTAAGTCAACTACTACAAAATGTACCAGTCAAGAAAAATGGAAGAATCCAGTAACACTTCGCTAAGAGAAGGGGGTTTCTGGTAGTGGTTGCTGCATACACTGCAGCACCTTGAAACCCTAAGGTGCACCAATGGGTCTCATAATCCAACAATTTAAAATTTAACCTTCTTCCTAATACCATCAAATGTTCAAATATATACAATATCAAATAAAAAGCCCGATCAGCGAAACAACATCTCTCCTCTCAATGTAATTTTTGACAATTTTTTTGACATTTTTGATCACCATTATTCACTATTTCCTGTGCAATTTGTTTCACGTTTGGTATTGTATTTGTTTGTCTTTGTGTTCATGGTGTTTTTTATAAGGACCCTGATGAAAATAAGCTGGGTTTAAATAGCTTTTCTGGCTCATCTTTGGCTCTGTTATCAATTTACCGATGTATTTTCTGTGTATGTTTATTTGTAATGCCGAATAAAATAATTAATAAATAAATAAATGATAAATGTTTCTTTTTGTTCAAGCACCTCCAGTGTACCATGCGCTATGTACTGTAAGAAGACTTTGGTATTTTTATCATGTAATTGATAACAACGGACTGTTCACTATTATCACCATTTTTTTTTGTGACAGAGAAAGCTGTCTCACAGTCTATTATGTCTAGCAAGAGGCAAGACAATAGCAACCCATCCAGTTCAAAAAGGGAGAGGAAGAAGTAGTGATCAACATGTTAAGTGTAGGCCTACAAACCTAACAAACTACATGTAAACAAACCGTATGCTGGGTGGGAGGAGGGGTCTGCGGCAAGTCCGCGGAGGGTTCTTAAAAAAAGTTTAAGGTCTGTACGCTCGTGACATTGTTGATAATTGTTAAACGGCTCCTCATTGAATCAGGGATAGTAACAATATTATTTGGGGTTTTACCCTACGCTGACGTGTATTGAGCAGTTGACATCACTTGTCATTGCTATTGCCAGGTAAACTTTTCCTTCTGGGCTACCAGGAATTCAGTTTATTTGTAATCAATGACAGTTTTTTTGTTTTTTTTAATGTTATTTCATTTGCAGAGGTACCCAATCCAGATAATCCGACGTATCGGCCGCCTCCCCGGATCAAGGAGGTGGTGATAAATGGGCAGACCATCAAGCTCAAGTACTGCTTCACTTGTAAGATATTCCGGCCGCCTCGGGCATCCCACTGTAGCCTCTGCGATAACTGCGTCGGTAAGCGGCCACTTTCCAGTTCCGTGAATTCAGGACTCCCTTTCGGTTTCCAAAGTGCTGGCATTTGCCGTTGGTTAAGAGGGCACGCGAGGGAATATTTATCTTGCCAACGTTGCACATCAGTAGTCGTCTTGTTTTTGTAGTTGATACATTGATAAAGTAATCTGGGGGTTGGGGGGGGGGGGGGGAATATAAAGTACAACTGTCTAGACCCTTGATGGAAGCACGACTGTCTAGACCCATGCCCTGATGTCACGGGCTACAACTGTCTGCCTATTTTGGGAGTCTAATTGCACGTGAAGCTATGGTGCGTGTCTGAAAATGTACACGTCGCCTAAAATCCGCACTGCACAGTCAATAATAATTAATGAGGCTTTTTTTTTTACATGTTTAATGCAATCTATCTAGTTTACCAGGCCCCAATTTCATGGCTCTGCTTACGGCCGAAGTTCTGCGCTTACGAGCACAATTCTCCGCCTACTGTGCAAGCGATGAATTTCTGCGCTAGCTGTGTAAGCGAAGAATGCCTCGTAGTGTGGAGGACGCATGTGCACAAGCAAAGATTCCCTGATAACTTGATGTAAGCGTGGAATTTTCTGCTTCAGTAAGCTCCGATTCTTTGCTTATGGTAAGCAGAGCCATGAAATTGGGTTCTGACCCTAGTGCGAGGTGCAGCACATACAAAACGAAACAAGCAACAATAGAGAAATGTATAATATGAAGATACAACTCATTCAGTGAACAAACCAATACACATTAAGGTGTAGCAAAATATGCTAATTATATGTTGAGTTATGCAAATTATGTGTCTTCAGCAAGTTCTTGAATATAATAAGTGATTAGAACTGCAGTTCTTTATGTATTGACAGGTGTAAATTGTTCCAAAGTTTAGGTGCACAGATGGAGAAGGCATGATCGCCATATGGTAATGATGTCCCTGGGCACAGTTAAGAGAGACTTAAGTCGAAGAGCAAAGATTGCGCAAAAGGGGTGTAGGGTACATGAGGATTTGCAACGTTAGACGAGGCCAAGCCGATCTGAGATTTAAAAGCAATCAGTAAAATTGCGTACGTAATTCTCTGTCAGATGGGAGGCCAGTGGCAGTGCCTCCTATAAAGTCAAAGGTTTCTAATGACATAAATTTGAGACCTTTTTCTGAAATAAATAAATGAGAAACATTTCCCTCTTTCTCTGCTATAATTGAGAAATCCTTTGTTGAAATCATGATACCCTTCCTGCTTGACACACACAAAAAAAGCCAAAAAAGCGTTATGTATGGGACACATCTGGGCAAGTTTTAAGAAACTGTCCATTCCGAGATGAAATTCTGAAGTGCGCACAACCCAAACAATGCCTATGAAGGAAGAAAATGCATACAACTTAAACAGCTAGAAAGGCACAGTTAGTCTGGGGCTGCCTGTTACATAGCATTTACTTGAAATTATCACATTATTTTGAAACACCCCATGTATACATGTATGTCTGATATGGCTTTACAGTCCCTACATCGGCACCTGGGTCCAATTTCAGGGCTCAGCTAACCACAGAAAAGCACATGGGCCGTACATATGTAAGCGCAGAATTCCACGGTAAGCAGAGCCATGAAATTAAGGCCCCCTATTGCATTAGGCCTCTGCTATGATGGTGTTCCTATCAACACCTAAATGTACATGTACCTGCCTATACACCTGTATGTAAAACTGAACATTTCCTCACTGTCTCCCATTCATCCTGTTATGGTTATCGGCCCTTGGCTTGTTCGATGTGTAATAAAATAAAAAAATATCATTTTAAAGACAAGTTTCAGGACAATAGTATTAGTACCAGTACATTAATTCAGAGCTATCAAACATAAACACCCAGTGTTCAAATCATTCATCCGGACTATAGTGATAATGACCAACGTTGTACAATGTACAAAGGTTTTTTATCAAGGACAAAATTGCAATTGCCAGAGCTTTTGTAACTGTTTTTTGTTGTGGATAATTTTTGGGCTGAACAGTTGAACAAAGAAAAATTGACTAAAGTGGGGTTTGAGCCTGGGACCTCCGGATTAATGTGCCGTCGCTCTACCAACTGAGCTACATGTACATGGCTCGAATTTGACACTGGACCGCAGGCCCGAGGCCAGTGATTTTAGTGTCGGGCCAGTAAACTTATGACCGTACAAGTCCGGCTGTCTTTTGTTTTTGAATAACAACACATCACTGTATTTTTAAATTAAAATGATCAATTGAGTATTGAAGTATTACCCACAAGAAAAACTTGATAAATCTTCTCTTACAGTTGTAGTGCTTGGTACAAAAACAGCTAAAAAAATATGTGAAACTGGGTAGAGTGTTCTTGTCATTTTGATCCCGGTCTTGTAACAAATTTTCTGGTCCAGTAAAAGTTTTGAGCTACAAGCCCTGCAGTCTTGTGGATTATTTCCCAAAATTCGAGCCCTGATGTATCAAGCACTAATGTTGGCCGCCTCCCTACTGTATTTTGTTAATACATTGTTTGGCATGTTTGGGGGTACCAGTGAGCTTTGGGTTGTTGTTTTTTTGCATAGGACTATTTTTGTCTCACTCAGTTTCACCTCTCGAAATAGAATAGTCCAGATTTTACCTTGTGATTGCATTCTACGGCAGTGCCACTCACATATGCATCCGATATTTATGTATTGAACAAGTTATTTTCAAACAATACCTGTTGATTGTTATTTGTCTTCTTTTTTTTTTTCCGTCTGCAGAACAATTTGATCACCACTGCCCTTGGGTGGGCAACTGTGTCGGGAAGAGAAACTACCGCTTTTTCTACTTGTTTATTGTCTCCACTTGTTTACTCGCTATCTATGTCTTTGCATGTAATATTACTACGATCGTTCTATGTAAGTATGGTTTGCAAGTTGCCCATATTCTGAATGGACCTATCCTGTGAAATATGCAAATTGAACAGTGCACGTGGAGTACTATCGCTGCTGATGGATGAAATGAGGGCCCATCGCGCGTTTTTGTATGGGGCTGGCGGTGGCGTGATGCTACGCATTTGGGTTTCTGCCTTGTAATAATAAAAAACGTAATGATATTACCAACATTTATAAAGCACCCTAATCATGCAGGCATGCTCGCAGGGTGCTGAGCAATGCTACATTACTGAATATATGAAAAAAAATTGCATTGGTTAAAACTAAACAGGTACAATTTGTATGGACAAATTGAAATACATGTAAGCTACGAAATTGAATTATAAGTAGGAGTAAAAATTCAAATTGCATTAAGCGTGGAGTAATAAGTGGATAAAATGAATTACTGAACAGTAAAAGTACGTAACTCTATGCCGTTTGCCCACCAATAATAATTTTTTATCTGTACGCAAACATGAATGTAATTTGCATATTTCATGGGAAATAGTGGACTTGAAAGGACATGAAGGACGCGTCAGTGACTAAATAAAAGACTGACTGACTATCGAACTCCTTTGCAACGAGGTCACACGCTGACTACAGTTTGTCCTTGATCTGCCATTTTGGGAGTAGTCACGTTACATAGTTTTGTCGCGCGTCTCACTCTGCGTGTGTCGCCTTAAATACACACTGCTCTCACACTGCACAGTATTTACAGTACACATGGGGAGTCTTGACTCTCAAAATGGCATGTTCCGTGATTTGTTCATGACTTGGATGACGGCCTAAGGGCCCAATGTCATAGCTCTGCTTATCATTCATCATGTTCATGTACAAATTGTACGTACAAAATTGGCATACAAATGCAGTATGCAGGCATGATATTCTTCCTACTTAAAAGTCTGATTTCCGATTTTTGGGCCATCAGAAAAATTGGCAAAATAGATATTTTAGCAGCCTGAAGACAAACCTATACCATATCCAGGTCAGCCCTTGTGCTCAAAAAAATTGTCCTACTTTTTCCCGAGGGCCAAACAATATGTCTGATTATATGACGTTCAATGGCCTTATTTTGTTTACCTGCTTAAATTGCAAACGACATTCAGTCGAAGACACTGTTCAGGAATTGCTATGTGAACACCTCTCCCTCTTGTGTCCTCTATGCACACAAACATTGTACAGTGTACCATTGTCCATGATGTAGTTGGTACTCTGACAAATAACATGAATAAAGGACATTGTTCAGTGTTTGAATGTTTCTCGTTCCATTTTTTTGTTTGTTTTGTTTTTTTATGTCCACAGTGAGCAACGACGCTGGTGGATTCTTGGAAGCACTGAAGAGGACCCCAGCCAGATATCCTTTGCCCATATACATGACTCCTATAGTCTGATATCCTTGATCCATAACATTTGTAACGTGTATAGTTGTGTATAGCCTTTGCTCGTACAGTATACCTACTGTTGCATGTGTCTGTAATCGTACATTGAACATTGTAGGTGTCTGTACAATCCATGTACAGGAGTACATGATACGTTCACCAACTCTTACCCTTAAGTGCATGAAGTGTGACGTAATTCCACTGTAAGCCACGCCCACTTCACACATACAGGCTCCACTGTTTACCAGAGGGCCATAGGAATTGCATTGAGTGTGTGAGGATTTGTGTAAGAAAAGTTTGATGGTTTGACGTGTCTGTTACATGCGTTCTTCAAGTGCTCAATTGTTTCTCAGAATTCTAAGTTTATGTCATAAGGAATGCTTTTGGTAGATTAGATGGATGATTTTTGGTAAAATTACCTACAAACATACACATGTACATCAGCTTTGGAACCGGACTTAGCGAAAAACTTTGGGCGTGCTGCAGATATGCGTGCGCGTGCGACACAATGATTAACCACTAGGATGTTGTAAACGTACATTGCACGTGTACTGGTACCGACATGCAACTCTTACGTTGTATTTATATGCACACTGTTCATGTACTTGCACCATGTTTTCAACTCCTAAATTGTGTACATTCTCATGTTCCCTTCTAGATCTCCATCATATGTTCAGAGTTATGGACGATAAATTTAGATGAGGCCGGTAAAATTCACCCTTTTTTTGGGTGCTTTTTAAAATAATACTGCATTATGAATGTACATATTTCATCTTAAAGTGACAACTTCAAGTAGCTTTTCTTATGGAAACGTCTTCACATGAAGTCCCACTCTGATGGACAGAAATGATTGTGTACTCTGTCTGACGTCAGTCAGTTATTTTGAGAGGCACTTTGCAAATATAAAGAGCTGGGATGTTATTGAAAACTTGAAGGTAATGTCTTTGACATGGAGAGACCTTTATCAAATTGGCCTAATGACATTTAAAATGTAAAAACAAAAAAGTGCTCACCATCTATAGACAATGTGATGTTTAAAGTTTTTTCTTTTTGAAACAAAATTAGAGCCAGTAGAATGTGGGCTCCAGCAGGCGTAATATTTACACAGCTCGGTTGGAAAATTACAAAAGATCTCTGATGATTATATTTTATTATTATTTTTTCGTCAATTTCACATCAAAATACAAAAATACAATATATACAAATGGGATAAAACTCTTTAAAACATTAACATTACGAAGAATCTATCTAGAATGGAAAAATTTAATTAAAAAATAACTAAAAAGAACAGTACACAAAGTGGGATAAAACTACATTTAAAAAGGGGGACAGACAGTAAAAAAAAAGTGGGAATAACAAGTACCAACAAGACAACAGAACAGACATTGACAATCCAGGTTGGTTAGGGCTGACAAAAAGTGCACACACTGTCACCATGAGGTGTGTCAGTCCAACCTGGGGATTACAAACATACAGTGTTATCACACCTGATGAGTCGTTTTTGCAAGGGTTTTGGATTAACCCCTGAGCACAAATTATAAGCAACCTTGTGTTGTATGCTCTCCCCAGGGCGTTGAGAAAGTTTGAGGAATGGTCGAAGTGTGGCTGATGAACAGCGATAATGTTGTAAAGCGCCTTTGTTTAACCCATATTGACCATATGGACACATTCAATTTTTACTCATTTTTTGTGTGTGTGCAAATGGCGACCCTCCAAAAAACGATCAATAGCGCCCTCAAGAGTCCCTGTTTCCCATTCTGAAAACTGTGTGGCGGTGCGATCTTTACTTTTCATTTAACATCTACTTTTCTGAAGGGATTTAAACCGGTCGCTAGCGACCGGTAGGCGCGTGAAAGAGTTAATGTGTGCTATGAAAGAGCAGTGCATTATTCAATCAGGCTTTGTGCTTTGTTGTTGAAAGGGCGAGTGCACCACGGCGTTTTATTCCTCGATAAAAGGGCACCTATGAGGAAATTGTAAATGATATCTATTAGAATATTGTCAAGGGGCACCATGGTGTGGGAAAAGGCACCAAGGCGTTTTCTCCTCGGTAAAAGGGCACCTCGATAACGAAATTGTAAATTTCTATTGGAACATTGTCAAGGGGCACCAGGTCGCGGGCAAGGGCACCGAGGCTTTTTCTCCTTAGTAAAAGGGCACCTCTGTTAGGAAATTGTAAATTTCTATTGGAACATATGAAGAGGCACCACGGCGCGGGCAAGGGCACCGAGGCATTTTCTCCTTAGTAAAAGGGCATCTCTATTAGGAAATTGTAAATTTTCTATTGACATTTTGAAGGGGCAACAAGGCAATGATCGGGGGCAACGCAGGCAATTGCCTCCGTTGCCTCCATGAAGTATCAGGCTTGGTGTACATGCCTGTCACTGCTCCCATGTATATAAGGTATGTAAGGGCACCTCTATTAGGAAATTGTAAATTTTCTATTGACATTTTGAAGGGGCAACAAGGCAATGACTGGGGGCAACGCAGGCATTTGCCTCCATGAAGTATCAGGCCTAGTGAACATGCCTGTCACTGCTCCCATGTATACAGCTGGGCTTGTGCAATTCTACCGTTGCCAGTAATCAAGTGGATTTTGCCCTGAAGCTCATAGTGCCATCCAAGTAGACATGTTAGATTTGTTTTACAATCCCTCTAACCATGTGCCTTTGTGTAGCTGTGTCAACAGTCCTAATGCGCTGTGATAGATCCCTTCTTTTTTTTTTACAGACGGGACTATAAATCTACGTTCAAGATATAGTTCACCATGCACTTGTGTTTATTAATCACAAAATGAACTTTGGCCAATTGAAATGTCAACCCCGCTCTGATGCTTATTTTGTGGGGAATGAGGAAAAAAAATGTGTGCCGTTTTGGGGGGCAGAGGTATAAATCAAATGGGCAAAGGAGGGAGGGTGTGTGTCTGGTGCAGCTAACCTGATCTCGTGGAATCTCGTGCTTGGTTTTCAGGTACATGTAGCTCGTTTTTGACAGATTTTGACAGATTTTGATTGATGTCTTCCATGAACATGATGAATGTTCATAATTCTGCCCCCCCCCCCCCCCTCTCAAAAATAGCTACTGTACACTGTACATTGTGCTCCATTTCTTATTGATATAATTTTCAAACAAAATTATTGTCTGGTCTCTAGAATACATGCGACATGTACTTGAAATTAAACAAGTGCGCTGCTGTTTCATACCTTCTCTTTCGTATCGCCATATTGTCATTTTCATTTTTGATTGGTTTGAGAACAGACATGTTGGCATTTTGCATGGAAGCACCGACCGAATGAACTGCCACTTTTGACATATTTGTTCAATGAATAGTCCTTACTCCCAACCCCCCTTTCAAGAAAATAGCTACTTTTTCAATCATCTTTTAACTGTCAAGCCTTTAGAATTTTTCAGCTCCAAGATCGTATCTTCTCTGTCATTTTCATTTTTTTGATTGCTGTGATGACAGACATTTCAGCAGTGTGCTTGTAAGCGCTGGTCTTTAAAGTGAACGTTCACTTCCCACCTCCTGCTCACAAGACACAAATATTCTTACCGCCTTTTTACTGTCAAGATTTGTGATGCACTGATTTTTCAATCGATAGAGTCCTTGTGAATCTGGAAAGAAAAGTCACAAGTCTCTAGCCTCACTTTAAAATGTTGTAAAATGCCATTGTGTTTTAGCTAGCTTTAGTAGCTTGGTGAAATAAAGGGGGACTGTCGTGATAGACATAATCATAGCAGGCCTGTAGTTGTACATAAAATTATGAAGTCTAACCACGTTACTGCACATGCACACACGCTCGCTGGCCGAAGAACTGGGCCCAATTTCATAGAGCTGCTTAAGCAGGAAAAATTGCTTACCATTTTGCTGCTGAGTGAAAAAGGATTAGGATACCAGTCATAAATTGTACATGGGACATGGTGCTTTGGCTGGTTGCCTTAATCTGGTGAGCATAATTTATTTTGTGCTTAGCTACTTTTTGTGCTTAAGCAGCTCTTTGAAATCGGGCCCTGGTATGGTTCATGCACACATGCAGTAACTGAGTGAGAGTTCATTATTCCATGTACAGCCGCAGGCCTGCTATATGATCATGACGACAGTCCCCCATTTAAAACAACAGAGTTGAAATACTCTGGGTTTTTTTATGTCTAGGTCCGACATCGTACCGTAGCTGTTCACATCACCTAATCATTTTTCATTTTTTATTTGTTGGACGACAGATGCTAGCAGTTTGCATCCTGACTGATTGATTACATTTTTTTCTTCTTCTTATATTCAGCCGGGCCATCAATATTGGATGAGTCCATCAATATTGGATGAGTCCATCAATATTGGATGAGTCCATCAATATTGGATGAGTCCATCAATATTGGATGAGTCCATCAATATTGGATGAGTCCATCACTGAGTAATCAGAGATCTCTGGTGAGAAATCCCCCCATGATCCAAATGCCAGGTCCGCCTTGGCTTTTTGCTCTTTCTTCAAATGCCAAGGTTGCACATTATACAATGTCATGAATGTTACTTTTCAGTGACATTGAACCTGTAAATGCAGAACACTCCATAAAAAATGTTCAAATCAGTAGAATTTAGCACAGATCGTTGCGGTTCCCACAAAGGGACCATTCGGGCCTGGAATTTCAACTTTTAAAGAGGGCAAGGCCATTTTTATCTTGCAAAGGGCACTTCCGTTGGAAATTTATATCGTCTATGGGACACTTTTGAAGGGCAACAGAGGCCATGGGCTCCAGGGTCTTCGTGTAATTCTAGGCTTGGGACCTATTCATCTAAAATCACTAAACTTTGCAAATCAGTTTTTCTACAAATATTATTAAATACACTCATTACTGTTAACATTTTAAAGTAAATTTCAGTACCTAACACAGAATCAGTTGGTAATTACACTAATTAATATGAACAACGCATCACCAGATTTGCCATTTGGTGCTACAATGAGCGGTGTGTTAATATTATAACATTATGTAACTGCACTATATAATTTTGATTGTCCTTCCTTGACCGCCCTGTACTATAATCGAAGCCTTGATATGCTTCATATCTATATGGTCCGTGCTAGGACTGGCTGGCTTCCATACATACCTGGTGGCATCGAGTCAAACCACAAATGAAGATGTAAGTAACAGACGTTCTTGTTTTCTGAAAAAAATTCTGGCTTTATAGCATGTATAGCAGAGACTGGTTACCAGCCAAATGCCCATGTGATTTGCATCGTTGTCACTGGTGTCCTGATTTTTGTTGGTGCAAGCAGCAAGTATTTTCTTGGCCTCCCTAATAATAGGAAGATGCTTAATACTTGCTGCATTGTGCCTTTTGTTTGTGCCGTGCAGCAGGGCAAGATGCATTTCTCGCAAGCGCTACCCACGAGGGCGCCATTTTATAGAGAGTTGCTATGGTAGGCGGAGCTTACTGGATCAGTCTGGTACATGTACCTAACTTGACTTGATCACAGAATCTAATTTGTTCTGAACTTTTTCTTTTCAATCTGTCCATAACACTCTGCATCTTATTGTACATTCATTTTGTGATTTTTATGTTGTAGAAATGCATATTACATGAATGTATGATTGATTGTTTTTTTTTGTAAATGTTTTCTTTTGATCCATGCGTGTTCTGCAGAAGCCATGCTGGCAGCCTCTATTTTTATTTTGCATAATCCATTTTATTGTACATGTCCATTGAATGTGTTTTCTGCATTTGTAGAAATACATATTACATTTGAATTGTTTATCAAAATAGTTTTTTGTATATTTTTTTTACCATCTGAAGCAGAAGCTATCTAGCTGGCTTTTGCACATGTACATATTCATTATTTTGCATTGTAAAAAAAAAACACGAATAAGAATGATTTATTATCTCTATTGTTTACTTTGGGTCTGTCTATGTTCTGCAGATGTGAAACATCTGTCTTCTTGCATCCTATTATATTCGTGATTTTGCTTTGTGTACATTTTTTTTCTTCACAAATGAATCATTGCTGATAATTGTTTTCAAATTATCTGTCCAAGTTCTTCAGATTGGTATATATAATTCTGGTAATGAAATCAAAGATGTCTCATAAGGGACACAGCCCGATTAACTTTTACACTTCCACGATAAGTGTTCTGGGTTCTTTTATGTGCACTAGTCCAATCCTAGTACATTGGACCTATGGCTTAATATCCCATCTCAAGGACAAAGCAATTGAGGTACAGTATGTATCTTGCTCAAGGACACAAGTGCAACGACCGGGACTGAAACCTAAGGCCAAGTAAAATAAGAAACGAGTGTCTCGTCCGGACTTTAAAAAAAAAGGAGGAGGCAGGGCGCTACTATTTACTATTTTCCAAATTTTAGCTATTTTTTCCAAGATGGCCGCCATGCTAAACATGGCTGGCCAAAGTATATTTAGTCACAGATTTTGTGCTATTTGAGTATTCTGATGCAATGCATGACAAAACAAATGATTTGAATCATTTTAGTCAAATTTCCTTTCTTTCTTTTTTTTTTCTTTTTTTTCCCCTTTTTTTAAAAAAATAGTAAATAGTAAAAAAAAGGAGGCGGTGGCCAAAAAGGAGGCGGGCGGGGACGAGAAACTCGTTTCTTATTTTACTTGGCCAAAACTCTTTATTTATTTATTTCATACAGCGTCCACAGCGCCCACAGCGCAAACGCCAACAAATAAAAATTGACACATTATACACAAACGAATTGTTGAACTATCTTGTTTTCTTTCCATCTGTCCATGTTCTGCAGATAAAAGGCACCTGGTCGTCCAAGAGATCGCAAGATATATTTAATCCATACAGTCACGGTTCAGTCATCAGTAACTGCTGCATGGCTATATGTGGGCCTTTCACACCAAGGTAAATCATATATTGACGTTGACTGTGCCCGCATCCACTTGTACAATGTCTTAAGACTGAATTTCATACTTGTTAGACAATATGCCAGTGTCTGCTCTAGCAATGCAAAGGTCGTGGGTTCGAATCCCACCCGAGTGATTGCCTGTGGATTTTTTTTTCACAGAGCTCGGGAAAGAAATGCTTTTGAACAACGAAAGGGGTGAATTTTTGTAAACCTACTGCTGCTTTCAGTTCGGTGGTGGGCCAGCTTTGGAGCTGAAGATACGCGCCATGACTTACCGACAAGATAGAGCTATTTCTTTATCCCTAAAGTACTTATAGTCTCCTCTCCAAGCCTAAACAGGCTTAAAAACGATCGCATTTGCATTTATATGTTTCTACATGTACAGTACTTGTATGATGTTTTAATATTGCGCTTCTTTCTTCCCCAGCCTGGTTGATCATATAGCTCTTGTGTAGTCTCCAACTCGAGCCTAACGAGATCAAATTACGATTACATTTGCATTTGTACGTTATTAACTGTGTCTACATGTTCCTGTGCTTGTATGATGTCCTAAGCCTGGATGGGTTCATTACCCTTTTAAAAGTACCTTGTCTAGTCTCCGACTCAAGCCTAACAGGCTTTATTGATTTGCATTTATATGACATTAAAGGGGCAGTACGATAATTGGTAACTGCTGTAGTTTGCGTTTAAATGTGGATTTGTTGGGGTAGGTTTTGATATGAATTGCCGCTCCATTGACCTGTTTTATGATTGTCAGTCTGTGAGTGCTGGGAATTATTAGAGCAAATGGTGGTGTTTTTAAACCGTCAGACAGTTCTTATGGTATGAACACTCCCACGTTCAAACAATGGTCGGCCGACCATCGCTTCAAAATGTCACGTTTTTAGAGTATCTATGACATTGTACTTTATTTGTATTTTGTTTATTGTGTACTTGTTTTGGTGAATGTTTGATTTTATTGACTTGTTCGGTGGGGAGCAAGACGGCAAATTTGTTCATGCTGGTCGTGATGAATGCTTATATGAATTGAAGTGAACTGAACTGAACTGATTTGAATTGGTTTGAATTGAATGAAATGAACCATACCATTTACATGTGTTTGCATATTATGCATATTCATGTGTTTTCAAGCTGGTCATGGACTCATGATGAATGCTTATTTGAATTGAAATGAATTGATTTGAACCTTACTATTTACTTGTATTTAAATTATAAATATTCATGTATTTTCTTGCTATTCATGAATTTTCTTGCTATTCTTGAATACTAGTATGAATTGTATTGAACCTTACTACATGTACTATTCACATGTTTTTACATATTACACATATTCATGTATTTTCTTGCTCAGTTGCTAGTCGTGATGAATGTTAATATGAATTGAATTGATTTGAACCGTACCATTTACATGTGTTTACATATTATGCATATTCATATGTTTTCTTGCTTGTCATGATGAGTACTATTATGAATTGATTTGTATTGAATTGAACTGATTTGAACCTTTCTATTTACATTGACATACTTTCAGGCTGGTCATTTGAGTGTTGATATGATTTGAATTGAATTGATTTGAACCATACCATTAACATGTATTTACATAATATACATATTCATGTGTGTAGTGCTGCTTGTATTAAAACATCTTTTAATATGAAATTCCTTTCCCTCTATCTGCCAGCCTGATTGATCGTAGAGGGTTTGTGGTCCCCGCTGAACCATCTGTAGTCTCCTCCTCAAGCCCAACCAGGCCCTTACACTCATACGGTGCTGCAGCACCTACACACGCAGTTGTAAGTATTTATTCACCGCCAGTAACATTTCTTGCATCCTGTAAAATTCCAAAGAAAGTTTTGTTCTCAACCTCCACCCCCCCCCCCTGGAAAAACTACCAACATAAAATCCTTCTCCCCTTGTTACATGGGGGGTGGGTTACCCTTGGTGTATGTAAATTGTGGCATTTGGTGAACAGTCTCGGATATAGACTGTGCAAGTCTCGCCCGCATTCAAACTTCCCTTTATTTTTCATTTTGGTGTGAAGAAAAAACAACATGCAGCATGATCATTTTAACTTGCATGAATGATGTCCAAGTGCATTAAAACCAAACCCATTACTAATAAGAAATCTGGCAATGTTTACTAGTAGTTTCTTAACTTGAGCGCTCTGGAGGGGTTTACTGGGATGCCTCCTCAATCTAACAAAATCCAACATAGTATATGAGTAAGGTTTGATACTTTGGTGATATTGGCCCTGGGCCCAATTTCATAGAGCTGCTAAGCACAAAAATTTGCTTAGCATGAAATTTCTTTCTTGATAAAAACAGGATTACCAACCAAATTTCCATTTGTTGCATATTGCTTGTTACTGGTATTCAGCTGTTGTTTGCTCATCCTGAAAATCATGTGGAAATTTGGTTGGTAATCCTGTTTTTATCGAGGCAGAAATTTTATGCTAAGCACATTTTTGTGCTTAGCAGCTCTATGAAATTGGGCCCTCGTTTTTCATCTGTTCGGTGGACAGGTGGGTGGGTCGGCTGAACAAGAAACCACAGAGTCCTACTGTTTTGTTCCATCACAAATGGTTCACGATTAATGCTGTCAAACAAACCCATGGAATATGTTATTGCTTTGCACAATGTCGCCCACCTGCTCTGACCATCACGCCACCAGTTATTGATCTATATGTGCAGTGTCCAGTTCAGGCAAGCTTTTCTTTTGTACAGCAAAGACCCGGGTATCTTTTGTGGTAGGTAATTCGTAGGAAATTGTGTATGGGTTTTTGCCGTCTGTTACATTTGTACAGCTATGCAAAAGCTTGCCCCTTTACCATGTGGTAACCCTGAATGTAGTCTTGAGGAATTCCAATTGCAACCTCGTTCCCAGGGGTGATCAATCTCGCTACACCATTTTTTTTTTTTTCCTAGCATGCAGCCATGCACTACTCGCTCTTAACCCCTGGTATTGGTTATTTAAAATGTGCCAGTGAGTGGGACAATTTTTAATTAGGCCTTTGGCAGATCCAGTCTCAAACATGGTAGCCGGCAAAAGAGGCGTCAAGTCATAGAGCAACTGGTCCCCTCTCATTCTTCTTTGATCTTGCATTATGTCTAACTGTATGCAGTTTAGGGTGACGGCTTTTGGTATGCAGTTTATGTTTAGCGTGCATAAAAAATATGATTAATTTTTTCGGAAGCACAATAAAATACTTGTTTTTGACACGCGTGTACTACTCATGTAAGCCTCTCCCCTGGGCCAAACAAACGCTCAAAAAGTTTGCAAGAAGCGTGCACGCAAATCTGTCGTTGTTTGGAGCCAGTCAGCGTTGTTTTTCAGTACATCCCTACTAGGTATTTATACAAGGCGCTGACCATGGTAGCGAGGCTGTTCCAATTGAGCATTCACCAGATAACATCAGGGTTCACTTTTACCTTTTTCAGTGACTTGCCAGCAGGGCAAGTTAGCTTGGCGTTTCACTAGTCCACAAGCTTTTTTCTTTGGTCCATAATTTAAGGTCTTTCTTTCAACACTCGTTTGTACGGGGCTTTAGTTTAAAATCATTTTAACCAGGCAGTGGTTTACACTTTACACTTAACTCAAAGAGCGGGGGTTCTGAGGAGTACATGTAATATGACCCGATTTGATCAAAGAAACACAAAAATGCGCCTGCCGCTGTCGTCCCCGGGCTTGTCGCAGGGATAAATGAAAGCAAGACCACTTTTTGACAGAGTTTGAACAGGTCCTCAGGGGTGGATTTTACAAAGAGCTAAGATTGATCTTAAGTATGTTTCACTCCTTAACCTAAGTGGCTTTTTATTGGGTAAAGTAAAAGTCATTTTCATTTTTTTGAAATGTTCCAATTTTGAATTCACTCTCGGTCATCCTGTGGTATAATACAACGTAGCTACGTCCTCTGGTCATCCTCCAGCGAGTATTATTTAACCAAAGTCAGATGCCTAACCCGCTGCTGTCTTAGTTTTTGTTTTTGTTTTTTTTGTTCTGCACCTGTGCATCCTCTAGGCTCAAGTAACTACTGACCCACTACCTTCCCAGCCCCAGAGTACACAGTCCCAGGGCATAGCGCCCTCTACCCAGACAAACAACCGATACTGACGTCAGCCTGCTGCTTAAACCCTGCTTGCTCATGTATGTATGTATGCATGTGTGCTCGTTTTTTCTTTTCTATTTTTAATTAAGTTCTTTTTGGGTGAACGAAATGATTTTTTCATTTGATCGAGTTTAAGTTGCAACCAATCATTTCAGATTCATTTGGATCATAATGCCTTTGTGTATTTAGTCTTTAAAATGAATGATTTTTGCATGATGAAAATGAAAGTATATCATGAATTATTTTCATTGTTTTTCTTTGACAAATTTATGTATCCCATAATGTTTTTTCATTCACATTCTTCAAAATTATCATTTCCTTTCAAGTACTTATTTTGATACCATCCTTTCATTATAAATTATGTTGTTTGATTTACGTGGTTATACATGCACTTTAACCTTTCTATTGATCGACCATTCAAAACTATTCACAGGGTTTCTGTAAAAAGTACATGTAGGACAAAGTCTCAAATTGAACTATCCAAATTTAAGGCCCTAAAATCATTCAAAAGTTTTAAATTTCGTTAGGTGAGGTCTTTACAAATTTTTTGTCGAAGCATGCAATGAATTCCCATTAGCTCAAAGGGGAACCAAGTAACTCTGCATGTAAAAAAGTAACAAAATGTGAACAGTTGCATCTGTTTTTCTCCCTGCTTGAAATTTGACTCTTTTTAAAGTGTGCAGATACATGTACCCTGAATCAAAAAATCCTTTCCCTCACGGTGAACGCATGTCGTCTGACATGAGAACAACAAATCCCGGTGCTTAATATGAGAACCTTTGTTGTCTTTCCTTTGTCATGTCAGGGTTTTATTCTGGCATTGACATTTTCAAAGGAAAATGATTACCCAAGAAGCTTCAAAAAGTTCCCCAAATTAAAACTGCCCAGAGGCACAGAAAACCGTTTGGAATACCGACCCCCAAAGTAGTTAGGAGCAGTTGAAGAGGGCTAGACTATCTAGCGCGAAAGCAAGGGTTTACAATAACTTTGAGGTTAGCAGGCCTACATGTACAGTGTGAAAACTAGAAAGTTAAGCTATGTATTTAAACCACTTATGAAGGTTTTGCAGTAAACAGTAAAGCGTGTGATTCTATGGTTTGTAAGCCCAGAATTCTACGGTAAGCTGAGCCTTGAAACATGGCCCAGATGGTACTATAAGGAAATTTCCCATGGTTTATGTACTGTGGACTTGGTCTCTACAGTCTCCTGTGGAATTTTGTGGCAAGGTCCAGTTGGGCAGGAGAGTTTATCGGTAGTATTAGGGTTAGTTATACCGAATACTAGGGTTAGTTATACCGAGTACTAGCGTTAGTTGTAAAGTACACACAATATTCTATTCTGTTGGTTCTTATTGCTTTAACTAGAGTTTGTAGGACAGGCATACTATTGTACTATAATTATTGATTGTTTGTCCATAATTTGTATATCACATAATAAGTGATTATAGTATTAAGAGATTAAGATTAATCAAATCCTCACTTTGCTGATCAAAGAATTTTTCAGATAGTGAAGATTCCAACTCGCGTCTCTCTTCAAGTAGTGACTCCGAACATCAGGACAACAAGGCTGGTTTATCCGTTACCATGACGAGCACACTAACTGACCAATCGGCGGAGCCCTCCCCTTTCAAAGTGGCCAATGACGTGATGGGTCAACGCACCGCGCCCACGTCCAACGGCAAAGTCCTGCATCTAGGGCAGGTCAACTCAGTGCATCCCTCGCCGACGACGCCCAGAGAAACCCAGCCGTTGCTGGGTTCAGAGGTGACGATGGGTGACAGCGACAAACAGAGTCACCAAACGGTGACCCCGAGGACTGTGGATGAGGGCGGTGACTCACTTCAAGGGATGAGCAACTGGGGACTCGTCAAGCTCAGCTCAGTTTGAAGGAAACTTTATTTATACATAAAATATCTGTCTGTATTCATAGGATATTATAGGATACTGATACTACTGTCATATTAATGCTTTACAACAAATAATGCAATGAAGCCTTTTTCACAGCTCTCTGTTTTCATTTACGTACTCGTAGTTCGTAGGCAAATTATGCAACAAGCACACACATTTACAACGTAGGTTCACAAAGAGCGCTTTGTCCAAATCAGCTGTTGTTACAGAAATTTTCTTTTGCACAGTATTGTAGGTAAATATTATGTAGCCAAAAATAAAGCACTTAAATGTACTAAGGGCAGAAGAATTACCTAGCACAGAAAAAAACCTACACTGGTCCCCTGTCTTTATTTGCAATGATGAAGACAGGCACTGGTCTTGGAAGCCCAATTGTTTCATTGGATGGACAGATACATGCAATGATGCATAAACTACCAGACCGATGCACACACAGTATTATGGCATGCAAGGTCAAAAGTACATCTGGCACGAAACTGACGGGTTTTAAACGCCGGTATCTGGCGTTACTCTCAACTGACGTCAGATGTTCGGGTTAAGAAAAAACGGGCAGCCAAAATGGCGTACTGTTTGCATTGTTGCAACTGATGTCCCTTAGTCTTTAGCACAAACAAAGATGGCGCAGCCCTATTTTCTGCTGAACATTGTTGCAAAATTGGCACCCATTAAAAAAATTTTTTTTTCAGAGCTTCTAACCACACAATTTGGCCAAACTGCTCTGGGGAGGAGGTTACTTGTGTCTTTGTCCTCATTATTTGTTCTTGATAAGACTCTTCACGCAGCAGGGTTTTTTTTTTTGACTTATTATAGCAAGCCTCATTAATTACTAATGGCTGTTCTGTCTAAAATTTGTTTTCTGCCCTTCAGCAAAACTGCCTGAAAATTGTCTTATTAAGAAACTATACTTTTCAGTTTGTCTGCCCTGACAAGGTGATTTGTAGGTAGGAACTGTACTTGTGTGTTTTTTTTTTTTTTTTTTTTTTTTTATATTGTGGTGTTGACCCCACGATGTTTTTAACAAGAAAGATTGAAGAAAAAGGTTAAAAGAAACCAAATGGGGAAGGCCCACAATGTCGCTCTACTGAAGATGTGTGTACATGTAATCAGTCCTTCTGATTTGAGGCGTGCGATCGCACCCGCACGCCATCGCACGCCTAAAAGCTTCCTCAGGCGTGCGAAAAATCACACGCCTGATCCCTCCATAACGCACGCCTTGGCAAACATTTACAGCGTCATCATACTTCATAATTTGTAAATTAAAATAACGTTGTAAAATTAATTGTTTATTATTTTCAAAATCCTTCAAAATTCTGGCGATAAAGTCCCTAGTCTTGATATTTACTAGCCGCGATCGTTCATTTCAGTAAACGAACGTAAAAACACACATGCACATTGTTAGTCTGGCTCTCTCCTCCATGTTCCATACCACAATACGTAGGCGAGTAGGGAAACACACAACTCGATTTTCCAGGGGTTAGAAGACGTGCGGTGGAGTCTAATCGCGACCTCCTTCCGGTGATATATTATACAAAATGTTAACCTCGTACTCATAAACACATCGCTCTCGCCGCACAATTTTCCCTAATGTGGGCCGATCGTTCGACCGATCGTTCAATGGAAAATGTATTGCAAAAGAAGCTTTAAATAAGCGATCCTTTATTTACGAATCCATTAAAAATGATTGTTGATGAAAAAAGTATTATTTTGTAGGTAAAATAGACCCCCATGGTATTATTAAGGGCAGAAATTAGGGGATAAGATCGTTCAAAAACGCAAGTTTGTGAATTTCACTTCCATTTTTTTTTTTTTTTTTTTTTTTTTTTTTTTTAGCTTCGACAATTGTATGCACTTTTGAGTGTTTAGATAAAATAAGTGTATGGGAGATTTTGTTCATAAAGTGTCCAGTGTACAACCAATTGTACCTTCACAAGATCCCTTGCCATGTCGTTTTAAGTACATCACTACACGCTGTTTAGTTTTAAGAAAACCGACTTTAAATTGACCAGCCAGTACCACAAAAATCACACGCCTAGAAGAGTCCAGGTGTGCTTTTTTCACACACCTGGAATTTTCAAATCAGAAGGACTGCTGTAATGTAGATCGGTAGTTCGTGTACATGTATGTTACAGTGAGAAAGCATGAGAGATTGTACATGTACATGTACCGTGCCCTTACTAGCAGATTTGGAATGGTTCAGGCATATTAAGGCCTAGTATTGACTGCCACGAATCGCTGCCATGATCGAAAAAGGGTAAACAAGCACAAATACACGGACAGAAGAATCGTGTACAAGTTTAATAATAGTTTTTTTTCAAATCGTGTACAAGTTTAATAATAGTTTTTTTCATCGAATGCTATTTTTTTCAAAAAGAATCAGTGGTGTTCAAGAACTTCAGTCATGGTAACTTTTTGTTGATGTTATGATAAAAGCAGGTGACACACAGAGATGCAGGGTGGTTGACAGTAGGTTAAGTTTTTAGGGAAACTAGGGGGCCCATTATGCATGTCGTTAATAAATGACGCACTTGGGCTGTGTCCGATTTAATAGCTTTGGCAGTGGCTACGGCTGGCTCGCTTAAAAGTCCTATTCTTCATTGTTGTTGTTGCAGCCAACAGCCGTAGCCGAAGTCGCTTGATTCAGACTTGATTTACGCATCTTTTATGTGACATTGTCTACTGTGAAGGAATTCGATCAGTAGTGGATTTTGTTCTTTTCTTTTCTTTTTTCCCCCCAAAGGCAGGGTATACTTTTGGTAATTGTCAAAGACCAGTATCCTCACTTGGTGTATCCCAACATAATATGCATAAAATAACAAACCTGGGAAAATTTTGGCTCTATTCCTCATCGAAGTTGCAAGAAAAGAATGGAAGAAAAAACACCCTTGTTGCATAAAATTGTGTGCTTTGAGACGATGGGGTGTCAGATTCAAACTTGTGGTTGAAAAGTTACCTCCTTCTCTAAACATACATTACTTCAAAGGGTGGGTTGTTTTTTACACTATTTTATAACATCAACAGCTCTCCAATGCTCTTGACCAAGTAAGTTTTTATGCTCGTTAACCAAGTAAGTTTTTATGCTCGTTAACTTTTGGAGTAATTACCAAAGGTATACCCTCCTTTCAAACAGTTTCAGCTCAAACTGTATCCAATTTATTATTTGATGGGATATTTCTATGTGATTAATTATGTTTGTTGTTCATTTTTGTTGTGTAATTTGAGCAAAAGGCCAATGTGAACCTTGCTTTGTGGTGTGGGTACCGTTTGTAAAATGCAAACTGCTTCAAAATATGCCAAAAATTTCCAAGATATATGCCTTTAAAATTACCCAAGAGAGTGTGTACATGAACCTACATGACCAAATATGAATCTTTTTTGTAATCGGAGATCCCAGGTTAGAACTGGCGTAAATTTGAAATGCTGCACTTTTTATGTTTTGAGGAAATGGTACTTCGTTCTTCGTGTGACACACTAGTCATTGTAGTTTTAAATGAAGTTCGTTGAGCCACGTGACAGCTCTGTCAGTGACTTCATGAAGCTCTTAGGAGGCTTCCCTGGAGCCTCCTCAAGCTGCAGGACTCGGGCCTGTCTGGTCTTTGCGTCCACCATAGTGGACGCATTCGGGAGATTTAGTGGACTTCTACTGGGTGCATGTGTTGGGTAGCCCTCTGGCATGATGTGTGTGCGTTTGAGAGAGCACCACTGCCATCTGGGAGGTGCTCATTGGTAGAATGAGTAATCAGGTGACAATTTGTGACAGCTGCCATTGGTCGCCATCGTCTTTGATATTGAGATTATTAGTGTGTATCGTAGTGTTCATGTTTCTGATTGGTCTGTATGAGCTGAATACATGCCAATAGATATTAGGTAATGAGTAGGACAATTTTCTATCGGAACTAGTTAGCCTTTTGTTTGGCAATCTACTCCACAACAGTAGGTAAACAGCAGGACAAGTTCTTACCTGAACTGCAGGACAAGTTCTTAGTCAAGTTCTTGAGCTCGGTAGCCTCCCAAGTCCCACTTCTCTGCAGCAGTATAGATACACAAGTCAAGTTCTTGTCTGATCTAGGTGGTCACCTGGTTTGGCAATCTACTCTGCGACTGTAAACAGCAGGACAAGTTCTGATCTGAACCGCAGTACAAGTTCTTAGTCTCAAGTTCTTAGTCTCAGGTTCTCCCAATTTTCAGTTCTCTGCAGCAGTATAGATACACAAGTCTAGCTCTTGTCTGAACTAGGTGGTCTCCTGATTTGGCAATCTACTCTGGGAATGTAACAGCAGGACAAGTTCTGATCTGAACCGCAGGACAAGTTCTTAGTCTCAGGTTCTCCCATTTTCAATTCTCTGCAGCAGTATAGATACACAGGTCAAGCTCTTGTCTGAACTAGGTGGTCTCCTGATTTGGCAATCTACTCTGGGAATGTAACAGCAAGACAAGTTCTTATCTGAATTAAGTAGTCTCCCAATTTCACAACCTATACTTGTTGAACAGCTTTACAAGTTCTTATCTAGCAGGAGGACAAGTTCCTTAAACTCGGTAGTCTCACGATTCCAATCTACTCTGCAGCAGTAGATATATGGGACATGTTTTTATAAGAATGATCTACACAGCAAAGTAGACGTTACCATAAGGCATTACTGTTGATCGAATATATATAGTGATACTCCTCAATGCAATTTCCTCAAATCAAATACCTAATACTATGCTCCCGAACAAGTGAAATTGTCTATTTTAACTTGGTATTGCATTTCCTTTCTACACATAGTAGGCCTAGTGTATGCAAAAGAATATATATATATATATATATATGATTTGAAAATATAATTTGAAGGAATGATTTTGTTTAATTGTAAATGAACCAACCGTGTAATTTGACCGAAAGATTAAGTTTTGTAGTGTGGTATTTCGTTGTTTGCAAGCAAGAGGAGTGTGTAAAATAAATGTAGTCACAGTGTGATTAGATTGGTTTGTAAGGGAGGATTGAAATGCTTTGGGAAGCTTTGAGAATGAGCTTTCCCCATAAAATATGCTAATTACATTTACGCGTGCGTACAGACGCTAATGGTGGGCAAACGCGGTAGAGTTTTGCACTAGACATGCATCACTCCTACCATTAGCCCCATACAAAAAGGCGAGATGGTTTTTTTTTTCATTTTACCAACCAGTAGCGCTAGTGCACACGGTCAAAGTGCAGTTGATATGTTCCAGGGGAAATTTCTATAATCGATGTAAAAATTAGTTCCTTTCAAACACTTCTTAATAAAAGGGGGACAAAATTGAATCTGTGACACTCACATAAATTATATAACCCCCAAGCAAACCAAATGATATTTTTAAATAAAAGAGTAAATAAATAATGTTGTGGGAAATAAGAGTATTGAGTTAGTGAGTTTAGATAAGACTGTCTACAATATGTGTTAAATTTGACTGACAACGAGGCACTGAGTGGAGGCAGTGCATAGTGTATGGAAAGATACAGGCATGAAATCTGAAAGTGCCGTATTGATTTTTTTCCAAATATTTTTGTATAATTTTTGGTAAGTAAAAAAAAAAGAAACTTAATTATCTGTTATATCTTCAGACACAAAATGGAGGTTCACATCTCTCTGAATTGCTCGGCCCCAAAGCGGGCTCAGCACAGAGAAGGAGAACCGGGTTACCAACCAAAAAATGTGTCATGCGGTATGTATTGTCTGGTTCCCTGCTCAATTTGAGTTGGTTTGTACAGTTTTTCAAGCAGTGTTTCCTGCCAAAGAGCTGTTTTAATTTGGGCCCTGAGCGTATGGCCCTCTTTGTCACTTTTATGGGCATGTGACACACACGTTTGTCTGTTTTTACTTGAGTTAAATGTGCAATTTACTATCAACATTTCCTACTGAAGTTATTGTTGATCTGATCTGGATGTCAGAAACGATTATGGACGTAGAAAGCTTTATACATAACCTTTGGTTATAGCTTTGCCGACAAGTTTTGAGATATACTTTTTTTTTTCAAGACTGAAAGAAGGAATTTCTTAAGCTTGTAGAACTATCCAGTGATAAGTAGTGGAAATAGTATTTCTCCCTTGCACCCGTCAGGGAAACCCTTCACATATAACACAAAGTCGGGGCCCATTATCACTTTAATTAAAAAAAACCAACATATTGTTAATGCATTTTTTATATCGTGACTCTTTGTGTTGTCTTGCAGTGGATCCGAAAAAGGCCTATAAACAGAGCGTCACTTTACCCGAAAAAGTGATTTATTTTGGAATAGTTCAATCTTTGTCATAGTGAGTGAAGGATATTTTTACACCTTTATGTACATAACCCATACCCAGAGTAAGAGACATAAAACATTAAAGGGGGACTGTGGTCATGATCGTAGCGGGCTTGTGGCCTGACATGGAACGATGAACTCTCTCAGTTACTGCATGCTTGCGCGCTGGCCGTGACATCCAAATATAACAGTGATGGCTTATATAATAGAGTAGGCCTAGACAGTCTGGTTGGCTCAGTGGTTTCTGTCCCAGCCTTTCACCTCTGGGGACTCTGGTTCAAATCCCACCTCAAGACCCAGAGCCTTGCATGTGGATTGGGGTTTCCAGTCCCTACCTGACTGCGTGGGTTATCCTCCTATGGGTTTTTTTCTCCCACGTTTAAAACTGAAATGTCTTCATTCTTTACAAAAGTTGGTGTGTGCTTCCATTTGGATGCTTCGCCAACTATACTTCAGATTCAGATCCAGAGGGCGCCCTTTGTGATGTGGCGGCCAATGCGTGCATCTGTGCAGTAACTGAGTTAGAGTTCATTATTCCATCTACAGCCACAAGCCTGTCACATGAAGACAGTCCCCCCTTTAATTGGCAAGTTATTGAAGAAGAAGAAAATGTTTACAAAAATATGTAATAGTGCAGACTTGGCCCACACTTTATAAAAACAAATCAAGTACTGATCATGAATAACATTTAAACGTTGTATACATGTGATATAGTCACTTTTTAAAAATATATCAAACTTATATAATAAGCCATTTGCAAGTTGGATTTGAATAATGTCTGGTACAGTGACTTGCCCAGTCACAACTTAATGCTTAAATCTGAGTTCCTCAGACTGTAGAGACAGTTCCTATGACTCATGGTTCGGGGCAAGCTTTTGCAAAGTTGTGTAAGCGGCGGTGAACACACGTTTACACAATTCTGAATGAATGTGTATTGCACATTGGTACCAGGATTTGCTCATCTGGAGGTTGCTATACAAAAACTTGCTCTAAACCATTTGACATATAGCAACTGTCTCTATAGTCTGAGGAATTCAAGTTTAAGCGGTCACTTATGACTAAGCAAGTCAGTGTACCAGACATTATTCAAATCTAACGCGCAATTGGCTCATTTGAATGAGTCAAAGATTGACTTGACCTGGTTGTGTTCGAGAAGATTATATTGTTTATTTTCTGTCAAGAGAGATTTGGTTGAAATGGCTTGGTCTTCTATGAATACGACGTGATTGGATGTTTGATACATGGAGGCAATGCGTTAACTTCAAACTATCATCATTGCCTTCCCTACCCACACCATTTTATTATCTTTGCTTGATTGTACCTCATGTCAAGGTGAAGTCTAGATTTCATGAAAGCCAAAAAATCGGCTAAGCACTGAAGTATCGTGCTGAGCAGAAATGGGTAACCAGCTGAAAATGCCATGTATTTCACATTGCTGCGACTGGTACTTCTGCAGCTTTGTTTTGTTTGGAAACAGCACGGCAAGGTTAAGGCCGTGTCCCAACGGGTGGCAGCAGACTTACCAGGCATGCTCACATCTTTGTAAACAAAGGAAACTTACCTGGAAAGTAGGCTTGCCACCTAGCGTTCTGAAGTCTACCATTTTGCGGACGCATCTTCGCCTTGCTCGTCGCATGAAGGAGCATTGAACTTTAGGATGCCCACAGCAGCACCCTTAGCAAAGCTGTAGACACAGCCCCAATTCGGACATGGTCAAAGTCAGTCATATAGTGCCTGAAAGGCATTGTGTGCAAACTGAAGCAGTGAAAACGCTTTTTCTGAGGGCAAGTCATTTGTATTTGTCGCATACGATGTCAGTGCAAGCACTGGCAAACCATCAATGTGACAGTTGTCGACCAATCACAGTGGTTAATTACTTTTGTATGAATATGTACGAGGTTATATATTCCACACTATTATGTTCCAAGAAGTTATTATTATTATTAATTTTTTGGCACAATGAACATTTTTTCTTTGTTAACTGGAGATAAATAATTCTGCCTTTTTGTAATAAAAAGTAGAAAGTAAATGTTGTGTTTAGTTTCTTTTGTTCAGAGTGGGCTCTTTTTATGTGTACACAGTGCTTTATCTGCGCCGTTGAAGCGTGCTCGTTATTTTTACAACAGTTTTTTTTTAGCATCTTGTAAGGCTTTACAAGGTGATTCAGCGCAATGTGCAGCTAACATGCCAGAAACACGGGAGCGAAACCCTTCTCGTGTACATGTATACTGCAGGTTCTCTACACTAAATACGGGACCTTCAACTTATAATTGTCCCAACCGAAGGACGAAGCATTTGTTTTTCTGTTCAAGGGCATGGATGCCATGCAGGGCCGGAACCTACACCCTGACAACACTAGAATTTGAAATCTGTGCACGAAACTGCTCGGCCATGACAACTGTGTCAATCAACTGTGTGCCAATTTGGCTGCCGGTGCTGCATACTCCAAAGGAGTTGAGATGGTTTAAGGAAGGCTTTAGGCCCAATGAACAGGGATAGTGTATTTGCCTTGATATAATGCCCAGTATTAACTTGAATGTAAGACTTCTTAATGAAATTGATGGCATAACCCAAATTTATTATGAATAGTGTATTGCGTGTAATTTATGATGGCTGGGGCTAAAGTGATGTGCTTGGCGCTAACACACATTTGTGTTTAGATTCAAAGTTGCTTGGAAGATATCTTTGTTGCCAATCAAGACACTTGACCAGTACCATGACAGTTTGGCAGTTCCAACAAAATATTTTATTCTGCATTTTATTCATTTATTGATCAGCATTCCCCATGATACATTCTAGTGTTGTGTCCATTCTACGTCTGACAATGTTTTTTTCTGTCTACCTCTCTTTCTATTTCCTTCTACTTTTTCTCCACATTTTGGATGGACGAGCTTTGCTCTTGAATCCCCTCACCCAGCAACTGTCTGCTGATACCAACTGTTGCAGGATTCTGTCACTGGTTGTTCTTGCTTTCCAACTGGTTGTCTAGCATTTTCCTCCAAAACCCAACAGCATCTCTGCTCTTTACTCAGTTCTTATCTGAAAACGGAACCAGACTCTAGCAAAGATTTTTGCTCGCTTAGAGTTGGTTAGCAGATGATGGGTATCACTAACAAAACTTGTCGACAATACTTTACCCCCCTCCTCCAAAAAACAGACAAAAACATAAACAACAATGGAGCATACAGTGTTGCAGGTCTCCCCAGCTCTTGATCTCTGATGCCAAGGTCTCGGTCCTTGGCTTCTGACTGGCCAGTCTAGATTACAATGAGTCTAATAAACTAAAAACAACTTCTGATGAGTAAAAACCCAATCGATATTAAAAGTCAAACATACTTATTATTGAGAGTCTTTGTTAAAAGTAGGGTCATACTTTGGTAAGGACCCCAAAAAACAATTTGTATAATTTGCATCCGAAAGCTTACTTGTTATAAAGGTGGTTATGGTAGTAAGCACCCAGGGGTATAAATGGGTACCTGCGAGGGTAGAGGTTGATATTGTGTTTGAAAAGCCTCCGGAGCGCCACGGTGGCCCGGGCTGTATACTCCCCAGGGAGCTGAGAAAGATTACAGGAATGTTATTGGCCCAATGACCTGGGGTCGATTTCACAAAGAGATAAGACTAGTCTTATCTGAAGTTAGGACCAGTAACTGGTCTTAACTTGGGACCAGTCCTATCTCCTAGCATTGCCTAGGACTAGTCCCAAGTTAGGAAGGGCTTTGTGAAATCGACCCCAGGGCACTATTGTAAAGCGCTTAGAGAATTAAGTGTTAATTATTATGCGCTATATAAATAAAGTTATTATTATTATTATTATTATTAAGCATCCTGTGAAATTATTTTCATCTGAAATGCCTCTGTTGATTTGAAGAAAAAAAAAATTAAATCTGAGAAATATGATTTCTGAGGGTTGGTGACCGTTCGAGAAGGCTGCGGCCGGCCAGAGATGTCGTTGGTACCCGCTGTCACCTCGCTAAATGTTGATGGATTTGACAATCAAATGAAAATACTGTGACGCTTTTTGAATGTTATCTTAACAAGTAGACACTTTATTCAGCTGAAACTTTCACAAGTGGTTTTTTTATTGTACCTTTCTTGACAAAAACCAAAACGATGACCCCACTTTTAAAAGGGCAAGTACTCCAGCCTAGTGAGTGATTCAATAGAGAAGGGGTAGCCTTGAAATAAGCTGGTAAATTGTTCACATTGTACATTTAATTACTAGTGTATAATCACTACATTTTACTGTTAAATTTACTACAACAAATTCACAACACATCCAACTTTATATATACATAATATGAAATCTTTGCGCATAAAAAATAAATTAGGTCATGTACAGATTTGTCCATATGTACATAATTTTACAAATTGCAATGTGACTATTTAACATAAAAAGGATTTTTGTAAAACAGAAAGTGCACGGTTAAAAACAAACTTTACAAAAACTCAAAAGCACTACCTCATCACTCTCACATCCTCAAAACAGCGAATTCTGACCATTGACCAACATCACATGACAGCGACAACATATTTTTGTGACCTGTTTATTTGGAGATTTTTCAAATGTCAATCACAACACCAGGTCAGAAAAAACCCCTGATCTAAAGTCATGTAGTCATTGTAAAATATGTATGTATTGAATTGAAGTTTCCCAGCTGTACATTTGTTGCTTGATATGGGACATGGTGTGCCCCCCTCCCCTAGTATTGTGTTCTTGGACTCTCAGGAATTCTTTAGAGGACTTGGAGGGGGGGGTGCTTCTGTGCAAGAGGAAAATAGTGAGTTCAAGTGTACAGGGAGTTCAAGTGTACATTGGGGGATACCCTCGGCCCCCACAACTAGGTCAAAGATTGTCATTCTTTGCTTTGAATTGTGCAGGGACTGCGCGATGAGATAGCACCTTCAACCCTCCTACTGTGTTACCATTCAAAAGTCATCCGTGGTTTTTGAATGATAGATAAACTATGCCAGCCTGTAATATGATATCATGTGGTGAATGCATCTACATCCATAATGCCAAATGTATACATCCCCTACATGTACTTAGTTAGTTTTATAACACCCCATACATGAATTCTGCCGGAACATTATTTCTCTGGAAACTTTCAAAAGAGAACTGTAGGACTGTAGACACCTGCTCTTTACACAAGCATACTGCGTCTAGTTTCTTAGCATTTTTGGGGAGCTTTTGCAAAGTTTAATATTTGTACATCTATTTTCATCTACTGCTGCTGTAGCGCCATGAGTTATGTATTTTAGAATGTGCACTTTATAAATCCATATAATTATGTGCACAGGAGACTGGTTCCCCTGCATATTTTTTCCTATGCAGACATATTTTAAGCAGTATTATCTGCTTAAGCAGCCCTATGGAACCGGTGATAATTACATGTATACAGACATGACAGATATGAATGGTCTCTAAAAGGTAAAAGTTCCCAATGCAGGCTCTGAGTTAAGCGACACCCTCAAAAGAGAATACTCATTAGAAAGAATACAAAAAATGTACATTACAAAAATCCTTATTAAACTATGAAAATGCAGCCTGTTAAAAAAACCTTCGGACTTGTATAGAGTAGACCTTGTACATTTGCTTGGAGCTTCATCAGGTTTAAAAAAAAAGAAGTGATTTCCCTCAATATGAAAAACACTCCCCGTGTTCACAAATTATCATCAACCAGTTAAAATTGAAGAAACTACAACTGTGGCAGATACAAAGTGCCATCTACTTTTGACGTGCCTGCGAACGTTATAAAACCTGAAATAGGAACACTTAATAGTTGTAGGCATTGGCACTGAAAGAGTTAATTAAAAGCCCATAACAATTATGTTTACTTTCAGGGGGTTGGTATTTTGGGTGAAAACATTTTTTTTTCTTCCCCCTTTTCTATTTTGCACAAACTTATAGAGGCAAGTCTACCATACGCAAAAGCCAAATAAACATTTCATTACTGTAACCGGCATACCCCCAAGTAGTTGTTACAATTTGCGTAAAATTAAATATGAACAGGTGATCACCAAAACGAA
Organism: Pisaster brevispinus; assembly: GCA_023634235.1. Lineage (NCBI taxonomy): Eukaryota > Metazoa > Echinodermata > Asteroidea > Forcipulatida > Asteriidae > Pisaster > Pisaster brevispinus. Next base: position 14,559,537 of record JAMKCF010000007.1, on the reverse strand, counting down.
GTCGCATGTACAAGGTCTATACCGTTTCATTAAATTTCACAAACTAACTACCTTCACAGAAGGAAATCAACTTTGACCTCTTGGTTAGCCTTGACCTCTCTTTAAAGTTGAACCCTTTTGTTCGATCAATATATTAATGTACAATTTGCTTGTCCATCTGCACCCAGATAACATTCTCCTTTTCAAAATAAACCAAATGAAAAAAAAAAATGGTATACAAATAAAACCTTTGGCATTATTGTTTGTTTAGAAGTAACACAGATATTTCACTCTAGCATTGACGCACTCCAACTGACACCTTACACCACCGTCACTTGCCTACTTGGCTACCACTACCAAGCTCGCAATAGACCGTATTGAATAACCCCTTTGTTGCTATGAAAGTCGCCATCTTGTAGGGCAAACCGTATGCGCGTCTAAACGCGTACATCAATGAAGCACGCAGCGTTCCCGGTTTGATTTCTACGGCACATGCACGCACACCATCACGCACACGCTAGACGCCATGTTGTAGGGCAGATATTTGAATGGTGACGTCATATTCAATACGGTCTATTGTGGGTTTCAACTCGTAAACATGTAAGCCCAGAGTCGCCTAAAATGCAGACCACACTGTATAACACACAGGGAGAAGGACTCCCAAAATGGCGCAGCCAAGATTATTGTGATGATGATATTGTCTGGTGAATTTGCCGTATTTTTGGACCTCATGAGGGCGTATGTGAACCGAATTCACGCTTAGCACAAGAAGTAAACGACCACTTTTTTTCTTTTTCTTTCAAGTGTTGTTAATATTTTTCATGTATTTCACTAAGGATAGACGAAAACAACATACCGGCAGCTCAAATACGATAAAACTGTAATTGTGATAAGAAAACTCGCTGTTGATTAGCGCCCTCATGTGGTCCAAAATTGGGTCACAGTAGAAGTAAGCTTTCCCAAAACGTGTAGTACTTGTACTTGTTTTAAACTATACCTAGAACATGTAGGAATATGTGTTTTATCTTCATATTTATGAACCATTGACATGTCCGTGGATCTTGTTCACCGACACACTTCTCTCTCAAAGTTTTCTATGTCACGATTATGCAAAGCAGATGCACTGACATGACTGACTTGTACATATATTTTCATCCACGCATGTGCTGTATGGCTATAAACACTTAACCCACCAGACAGTGCAATGTGATGCGATGACCGATTCAAAATTGACTGAGGTCACTTTAATTGCAGGATGGACATTCTGTCAAACTGTTCATGCAGAGGTCAACCCACTCTTTGCTGTACTGTACTTTTGCTTGAATACCTGCTATAAAATGGAACAGGTCTTGGATTTGTTCTGATTTGTTGGTTTCTCCTCGCTGGAGACACTGCTTGAAGACTTTTCCACTTTGCCGGCAGGGGCTTTCTTCTTCCAAAACTGCCAGCTCTGAATAAAGAGGCACAGTACTCGCATTAGATACGGAAGCCAAGATCATACAAATCAAAGGTTCAACGAGAAATCTTCCTGTTTTTTCCTTACCTTTGGCTCGTCAGTTGCTCCTCCATCCCCAACATCCTCGGTCCCCTTGCTGTCCCCTTCTTTAATCTCATCCTCTTCGTCTTCTCCATCTTTTTCTGTCTTCTTTGTCTTCTTCCCTTTCTTCTTCTTGTCGTCCGTCTCACCCTCTCCGCTTACATCATCCTCATCTTCCTTGGGCGTTTTCTTTGAAGACTTCTCTGATTTTCCTTTTGCCTTCTGATCGTCTGGATAGACAAATAGCAAGTGAAACATCCGAGATTCAACTTAACTAAATTTGTTGTCACATTCAATCTGAGTACTACACTTCCAAAAACTCTCAAAATCACACATTGGTAAATTTTTACACGATTCTAATACACAGCACAGTGCTCATTATTTTTGACGACAGGTAAAATTATGAGACCCATTTGTGTAGCACCTTGTACGGTCTTGCAAGGTGATGCCGTGCACTCTGCAGCCAACCACACCACAAACTGAGCACACACTGTCTCTTAACGATAAGTGTACTGGGTCCTTTGACATGCATTACACAACACCCGAGACCTACGGCTTTACACCCCATCTGAAGGACGAGGCAATTACATAGTTTAGTGTCTTGCTGAAGGACTAAAGTGTTATGACCGTGAACCGAACCCACACACTGACAACACCAGAACTTGAGTTCAGTGCGCTAGACCGCTCTGACACTTCACTTCAACATAAATCACTATGGGCAAACATGTACATTTTAAGGAACACAACAGAAGTCCCATGAGTTTGGTGTCTTTACCGGTGGCATTTCTAGTTTGTCTTGTAACATTTTTTTTTTCTTCATGAATTTGTCATGAAATTGGTGTGTCAACAGTTGCATTTCTAGTTTTGTCTTTTTACCATATTGATGTAACTTCTTCTGTGTATTTAATTGTTGGTGAATGCCAAATAAACCAAATAGAAAAAGGGGGATATTGTAAAATAACGAGACATGTATATTTAAGCAAGGGCTCAATTTTAATAATTTCCCTTGCGTACCATTGAAAGCAACTTTACGCCAGACTTTATAAGCAGTAAGCCCTGCAAGTAAATTAGCAAGATACCTTCATTTTCGTCATCCTCATCCTCATCCCCTTCTTCGTCATCTTCGTCATCTTCATCATCTTCATCCTCAGATGCTAGTGTCTTCTTTTTACTATTTTCTGGTGTGATTTTCTCCTTGTTGGATTTGTTCGTTTTTGTCTGGTTTTCTCTCGAGTCGTTGTAACCATCGGAGCTCTTAACAGCCCGACTGTTACTCTTTTTAGCTGCATGGTGAAAGAGCAAATCAAAAGGACAGATAAAACAGCAGGAATAACCACGCTGCTGTACCCGATGCTATAACATAGGATTCGAACTGCCTCTAGCCACCGGGCTAGCTCGGTGGTCTAGTGGTAAGACATCTGCTCTATCAATGCAAAGGTTGGGGGTTCCAATCCCACCAGAGTGATTTGCCTGTGGATTTTTTGTTCACAGAACTCGGGAAAGTACAGAGTATACAGTGCTTAATACATATCGGTGTAAGTCAACAAAAAAATAAAAAATTATATTCTTTATCCCCAATGCAAAATTAACATTAACATAAACATAAAAAGTCTTAATTCAGAAAAAAGTCAGAAATTTCTCATCCCTAAAATATACTCTTGAACAAAGCATAAGAATCCTTACCCTCTGTTTTCTTGACTGGTACCTCATCTGACTCATCATCATCCTCCTCATCTTCGTCATCCTCCTCATCGTCATCGTCGTACACATCATCATCTTCATCTTCATCTTCTTCATCATCTAACAGTGTCTTCGCTTGAGCCTTTGACCGCGGCGCTGGGACAGGTCTTGATGGCTGTGGTAATAATATCAATATCAGTTTCATTCATATAGCTGCCTTTGCCAAAAGAATTCAAAGCACTGTGAAACCGCCAGGTTTCCTGTGTTTTGAATTATTAGACCCTTTTTATAGCACCTTGTATTAGGCACCTATAGCACCTTGTAGGGATTTACAAGGTGCTGCCGCGCATTTTGCTGCCAATTTTGTGTAATCGGGGCAAATCCCTTCTCTGAAGAAAAGTGCACTGGGTTTGTTAGCGTGCAATACACAACACACGGGACCAACAGCTGTCATGGCTGTACATGCATGTCCCATCCAAGAACAAAGTAGTATAGGTTAAGTGTCTTGCTTAAGGACACAAGTGTCAAGACTGGGACCTGAACTCACATTCTGCTGATCAAAACATCGGAATATGAGTTCGGAGTGCTAGACTATAAGAATGGCTAGACTGCTTGACCAGGACCTGCCACTGCGGGGCAGACAGGATAATTATGTCACAGGGTTTACCTTCACACCAGGGCCCAATTTCATAGAGCTGCTTAACGGCCAATTTTGTGCTTACTGCGTGAGCTTCCATTTCATAGCGCTGCCAATAACGTAAGCACACAAAAAGGCATTCTAACCTTCAAATGCTTACTATATGAAAATGAATGACGTAACAATGCAAATCCAAGGTGAACACGCAGCTGGCCGCATACATTTCTTGCTAACCTGTGAATTACGCTTATACTTAAGCAAATTTGTCTGCTACAGTTGCCACGAAAATTTGCTTACCAGTAAGCAGCACTATGAAATTGGGCCCTAAGCATTAACACAAGCAGATTTTTTTTAAGCATTTGTGGCTGTTAAGGGTTAAAACTGTTGGCTCATTTTCACTACATAGACTATGGTCAGATGAGCATGGTTAGCATCTTGTTAATAACTCATGGTGTCAAAAAAACAATATTTTAAGGGTTAACATGACCTCACTTCATTTTAAGGGTTAGGTGTACAGAGCACATTATTTCTCAATCGTAACGTCATTTGAGAAGAAGCTGATCATGACTGCCGTGTAATGGATCGTGAAGTCGGGAGACTACCTAGTTCAGATAAGGATTTCTCCTGCTACTGATCTACTGCTGTGAAGCAGACTGGGGAAAACTCGGACTCTACCTAAACGTAGGTCTGATAAAGACTTCCCAATGTACTCAACGGCAATAGATAAACAGCAGTACCAATTCTTATCAGAACACACATTCTATTTGTTCTTTCTGTGGAGACATCTTTTGTTCTTCCCTGTACTTTACATCCTCCCCTCTACCTTGTACACAAAATTCCTTGTGGAGCACCCCACTCTTTAGAATTCCCCTATGGAGACCTTTTGTTTTTGTCACTTTTTTGTTTTGTCCTCGGTCTCCAAAAGGTAGGGAATATTAAAAACAACTGTACACACAGCTCCTACTGCTGCAGAGTAGACTGGGAAACTAGGAGACTATAACTAGTTCTGATCAAATTCCCAATCTACGCCACTGCAGTAGATAAAAAGCAGGACAAGTTCTTGCAAGGTAGACATTATCACATGGTGCCACCGCAAACCGAATATTTTGTAGCATTTCAGATGTTAGTTGTTCACACACCAGTGGTGCACATGGGTTTACTCTACCTCAAGTAGTGCAGCAAATGGGTTTTTTCTTTTGACTGATGGTTTTACTGGCAAATCCTCATCACTATCATCATCATCATCATCTTCATCATCATCTTCTTCTTCCGAATCAGCTCCTGAATCATGACTTTCTTGTTTCTTTGCCATATGTAATGGAGCTAATTTGCTATTTATTACGCCCTTATTTGACCCAGAGTCCGTAGACTTGAGGTCGGGGTCAGTGACCTTTGTACCCTTCTGTTGAAAGATGTAGGCATTAGTTATTATAACGGTGATAGAATGGATGGGTTCCAGCATTGACAGCCATTTTTGTAAAAATTTTTAAAGAGAGATCACATCACAAGGCCAGACGGCCACTTCAAGGTGAGGGCTTAACTTTAATAACTGATTTGGGCCGTCGACCCAAATCAACTGTCACCTGAGGCACATTTCCACCTACTCTTGCCTGGAGCTGAAATATGGTTACCCCCTTCACAGTCATGACAATCTGTAAGGGTATCATCCACTAGGACTCTCGCTGGTAGAGTAGAAAACACTACCTTCCCAACTTTTTACGAAGCAATAATGATTAAGTGGCTTGCTCAAGGGCACAGGTTTCATGACCGGGATTCGAACCCACACTATGTTTGACAACACCAGAGCTTGGGTCCGACTGCACAATACAAATCTCCCGTATTTGAGATAACTTATTCCATGGCATCTGAGATATTGACAATCAAAAAATATCATCAGTTACAACATGTACAATGAGCTAATTTGATAAAAGAAATCCGACATTCTGTCAAGTTAATACCTTGATTATGGTTGATGGTCTAGAGTCCACTTCATCTACACCGTCCTATAAAACGATAAATAAATGTGCAGAATGATCAATCCAACATGTTTAAGTACAACATTTCTAAAATATCAGGACATAGCATTATTATGTCATATACCTTCTGCACAGGAAGTTAGTAATTAAATGTAAACTGCATGACTCCATGTACTAAGGCATGACCACTTGCACGTATCTCAGTTTTACAAAAAAGGGGCCCTAGACTCTCCTGAATGACTCTCAATATTAAATTCCTCAGACTAGAGACTGGTGCTACGCCACACGGTTCGGGGCAAGCTTTTGAGCGTCTCAAAAAGTCAGGCATGTCCTAGCCATTACGGGAAAGCTCCATTAAAGAATTTCTGAGTTTGGTCCACTAAACTCGGAAACTGTTCATCCTTTTTACCAATTAGATGTGTTTACAATGAATTACTTGGGTCATTAAACTTAATGGATGAGCAGTTAATCTGCCTGGGGCAGTCAGCAGCCCTACTGGTTTTGTGCATGATCCAATTATGTCCACTGTTTGGAAAAGGAATTACATGGAGATAACTGGTGTGAGCTGTCAGACGAAAAGGATGTTTCATTTGAGCCTCTTTCTTTAATGGAGCTTTCCCGTAATTCCACGAAAGATCTCCCAATTCGTAGCAAAGTTTTCCCCATTCTGACTTTTGAGACAGTCCCTTCGTCTGGGGAATCCAATAGACCTTATGCACATGACGTCATATCAGAAGGGCGCCCTCACCTAGAGGTCAAAATGAGGTTGTTCATTGGCCAATCCTGTGCGCCGCGCGTACAAATCTGTGCGCTTCCATTGTTTTGTCACCGTTTTACCTCTAAGATGGCGGCTGGATGACGTCAATGCATAAGGTCTATTTGAGTGTTTACCTGTCAAGTCAAGTCCTTGTAGTGGACAGTGTTGAAAATTTTACTTGCAATCGGTTAATTCAGAACATGATCTTTACTATGACCTTTCGGGTTGAACGGAAGTAAATAAAGATCTTTCAGTCGTTTGCGTGCCTTTTCACACAAGTCACGTGGGATTTTCTATAGATCTAACAGTGCAAAACATCAAAGTAAACTCAAACTTTCACACATTGCTTTACCTGTGTGTCTGTGTGGTTAGCGTTTGCCTCATCTAATAATGGTTTGAGTTCACGAACGGATTTACTTGCTGAGAAATGCCTCTGTTTATAATCAAAGACGGAAAAAAACAATCACTTTATAAATAGATCGGACAAGGAGTTTGTAAAAGTGATAGTTGCCGTTGTTTTCAGCTGCAGGTTACTGTCACTGTCACTAACACACCTAAATTATCGTCTTGGGGAATGTGAGGTAAAGTTAATGTTATAAAATACACCATGGCCTGCCTCTAACATGAAGGAATTTTTAAGTTAGCAGGAACTGTATTATGATGCATATGTAAGTCAATCTTAACCACTAAGACACCATTCATTTCTGTATAACCATCACCATATGCCCAGACTTTGCTAATCTAGTGTTTTTCTGACTCTGTTACTTTGCTAATCTTGTTGATTTTCTGACACCGCTATTTTGGGGAAAAATGTCAGGAAACTTGTTTAGAAACGGGGTTTGTTTTTGAATTGTAGATTCTTTGTTAGCAAGGGAAACATTGGAAAATGTACATTCGGTACACTAACTTTTTTTGGACCACTTGCTGAGCTGAGGTAGGATAAACCTTACCGCCGTTTGCGACCACTATGGGCATTTGGGTTCAAGCCGCTTGCGGCCTCCAAAGGGTTCAACTCCATGGGGCTCTCCCACATGTTCCAACATTTTATTTTTTATTATTGGCAAGTTTATCCCCATGTACAGAAAGGATGGCTTGGGTATGCGTTATGACCCCATTTATTAAATTATGCATAAACTATGCCATGTATTATTAGGAAGGATTGGAATGGTTAGGAGAAAGTTTTACGAGCATATTAGCGAAGTTTACTTCCGCTGTAAACACCATTTTTGTACAACGAAACCATAACGTTTTGGTTCATAATGAATGCAGTTTCTCTCTACGCAAGATGACAGTGATTGATGACAGTGGCTGATGACACTGACAGTGGCTGATGACAGTGACTTGACTACTCACAGACTCTAAGGGGTCAGCATCTTTGATTCTTGTGATACGCGGTGACGCTTCAACTATCTTCACTTCGGTCTTTTTAATCATTTCCTCTTGGACATCTGTAGAGGGTGAGGAGGACAACAATTCACGAATAAGAAATGCAAGTATTTCACTGAACCCTTGAACTTTGCAATTTTAGAGCCGATGTCTTACTGTGAGACCATCAAGCTTGCCTGGTAGCTAGCGGCAGTTCGAATCCTATATTATAATGTGTACTTAAATTTGTTACAGGTACTTTGTAACATCAATTTACAGCATTTTTGGCCTTCGTCTTGAGTTTGACTCTTCATTGAAAAGGACAGTGGTACCTACCATTCTCTTCTTGTTTGATATGCGGTATTAAGCTTTGGTCCAGCTTACGTCCGTGTCCACCGTATGAGTTGAGGGTTGGCAAGGTCTTAGAGGAACCAAGTGGAGGTAGAGTCCGAGCCAGAGGGGGTAAGGGAGACGTCTGCAAAATGAAGATAAAGTACGATAGATTCGCTTTGAATTAACATCAGGGAAGAGTTCAGTTTGAAGTTTGGAAAGGCCTTGGATAAACCAAGTGGAGATTGGTCCACGCAGAGAGAGTTAGGGGGGGGGGAGGGACATCTGCAAAGTAAGGATAAAGTACAATAGATTTTCTTTGATTTAGCCCCAGGAAGAATTGAGTTTCAGTTTTGGAAAGGCCTTTGAGGAATCACACAGAGGTATAGATTTCTGCAAATGGAAGATAAAAGTGTGGAACCTTTGATTTAGCCCCAAGGAAGTGTTGAAACCTTGTTTAATCCAATACAATGATCTAAAAGTAAAACAACATTAAATCTTTCCCAACCACAAATGTGATGAGATGCAAATATGACTCTTGACCAACGTACAATCTACAAGTTTTCAATATAAGACCTTGCTGAATATAATGAGTCACGACCTTGTTTAAATCCGATACAATGGTCTAAAGGGAAGTGACCCACCTCTCTCTGTCTCCTGCGGCCCCTCGCTGAGCCATCCAGCGACCCTCCTAGGTCCACGGAGTCCATCCCACCTAATGTAGCCGCTAACAAGCCTTTCTTCATATGACCCGAGGACCGGAGAGGGTCTGCTTCATCTTCGGAATCCGAGGAGGCTTCGCCCTTTGATTTGTCTTTCCATCGAGCTCTGACGATTGTATGACATCCACCGCATGAGACCTACAGTGCGACAATAACGATAAAAATAACTAGTATCATCAACTGTTCAAGTTTTGTATGAGGGTGAATATTGTACAGTACAACATCAACAACATCTAAATGAAACTCATCAAACTAACAACAGCAAGCTGACGGGAAACTTCGAGATATAGAGGATGCATTTGGTAACTTGTCACTATAAGTTCATGTAACTCTGATCGAGTGGTCTCGCCCATCGGACTCACTTTCTGATTCTTGAGTCATCAGAGTGTGGGTTCGAATCCTGTATAAAATTCATGACACTTAAATGTCCTTTTGCAAGACACTTGACTGTATTTGCTTCTCATCACCCAGGAGTAAATGGGCACCGGCGATGGTAGAGATTCTTGGAGTAAATGTTAACAGCCTACGTGCCCCTTTGGTTGCTGGTGCTGCAAACTCCTAAGGGGTTTAGATAGCTTCGGTGGTGCTTTAGGCCCGATGAACAGGAGTAGCAATGTTGTGCGGCGCTTTGATACTTGGTGTAAAACACCTCACCTCACCTACCCCATAACTCTCTTGGTAGTTGGGGCACCACAGGTGACTTTGTAACCAGCTCTTTCCACTTAGTCCTGTCCTTAACAACCCACTCTGATCCCAAGCCTGTCCACTCTCTGTTGTCGTCTTTCCACCTTTTGTATTGTCTTCCCCTTTTACTTCCTCCTGTAACTGTGCCTTGCAGTATGGTTTTCAAAACACCCAATAATTGGCGATTATTTACTGTGACTGTGAAGACCTACCTGTTCTACATGGAAGCCCTTGAATCTCTTGACTTTGGTTGGCTGGAAGAGGTTACTAAAGCTTTCATCTCCTTGACAAAGCTTGCCGTGTCTACCATCACCAAACATGTACAAAGACCCGTGCGCTGCAACAAGAAAGTTACATCCAATCACAATGTTAAAAAGCTGTTCTTTCTATACCATGGTTACTCACTTCACATTGGATGACGCTCTTTTTTTCTGGACTGGCCTACGACAGAGAGTTTTTCAACAGCTGGAACAACTTCTGTTCGCCTTCAATTATTTTTCAGTCAGTCGAATGGCTGACATGAATATCCACCCAGACATTCCATTGTTGTGTAGCGCGCACACAGGCATGTACATGTTGTGTTATGCTTTGTTTCACTAGTACAAAGAGGGAAAGAAGGAACTGGAACTCATGCTCATAATCTCTCCTTTTCCGGGGGGTTATTGTCTAATCCCCAATTCCAGACCATTGGCCTTTTGTTATAGAGATGTGGCATACAAGAATGGACAAACTGCCACCATTGTGCACCATTGTTATCAAGTTGAAGATCATGTGTGTTGTGTAATGCACTCAAGAAAAAAACCCAGCGAACTTTACATGTTTGATGAAAGGGAGATGCAATTGCAGAAGCAAGATATTTGCAAATTTGGGGCAGCTATTTTGCCACACTCAGTCTTGTAATCCTTCTTGGTTGTTTCTTTTTCTAATTGCAATTTGTATTTGTTAAAATAGCGCCTTGTGTCTTCAGGCGATATCCAAATCCAGCTACATGTATTTATTTTATCAACATTATCATCCACATGCACCTTACCAGTAATGAGGGCTGTGTGGTTTTCCCCGCACACAACGTCCCGACATTTCTTCCCCCTTAATGTCACAATCCTCTGTGGTACGTTAAGTTCTAGAATGGATGGACCGTGTCCGAGCTGACCGTTGCTCCCATCGCCCCATGTATACACATCACCATTATCTGCATTGGGGAAAAAATAAATAAATAAACAAACAAATATGTATGAAGTCATCAATTTTCACCATCCTTTCCACCAATTAGGTGTGTTTACATTGAATTAATTGGGTCATTAAACTTGATGAATGAGCAGTTAATCTGCCTGGGGCAGTCAGCAGCCCTATTGGTTTGTGCATGATTCAATTAAGTTCACTGTCTGGAAAAGGAATTACAGGGAGATAACAGGTGTGACCTGTCAGACCAAAAGGATGTTTCATTTGAGCCTCTCTCTTTAATGGAGCTTTCCTGTAATGGAGTCAGTTTGTCCATAGATAACGCACTATTAGTTATTATAATAACTATTGGTTATTATACGAAGTAGTATTACATAAACACGTGTCCATAAACTGACCTGTGACTGCAGCAGTATGACTATTCCCACATGACACTCGTCGCACTCTGTCCTTGATTGAGCTAACATGCTGTGGAATGCTAGCCGAGTTTGTGTCGCTCAGACCGAGTTTACCGAATTCATTCTCACCAAATGTGTAGAGTTTCCCTTCCTCTGGAATTCAACAGAAAATACATGTGACTAAATGCACCAAATACCTGGCTCTTGGGTATACGTGCATCCCATTCATAAGTGTAGCGTAATTCCACTAATAATTTTATTTTATTTTATATTTATTTGACAAAAAATAACCCACAAAACTCACAGCAAAAAGTATCATGGAAGCCATTCCCAAGTCCTGATAATATCCTCTGCAGTAAATGACCCAAACCAACCCTCGCACAGTTTACCACTCTCATTGAAGCACTTTGGGCAATGGCTCTACTCTCTACATCAGCTTGTGTGTGCCTCAAAATGCCAATGTTGTGGCATAGCGAGGTATGGGGTTGGTTGTCTTGAGAAACACACTGATAGTAGCAGAAGCAGAGATTGAGAATAAACGCAATCTTGGTTCAAGAGTCTAGAGATAGGAAATGGACTGGGCTGTTACCAGTGTCACCATGGTTCAGTGGTTAGACTGTAGGACTTGCAATCACAAGGTTGTGGGTTCCAATCCTACCAAGCTAACCGCTGATTTTCACATTGACTAGAATAAGTATTGTCCTCTAGTTAATGAATCACAATTTCTTGATGTGTGCAATTCATAATTATATATGTTAAACCAATGTTTGTAGGAGGGAGATCGGCTGATGCCAGCTTGGTGTGTACACCCCCTTTTTCGGAGTTTGCCGAATTCCCTTGACAAGAAGATCATCTAAACAAACAAACAAACAAACATGCAAACACCCCTACAAACAAACCCTCCATTAAATTCCAAAACCAACCTGTGATTAAAGCAGTGTGGTAGTACCCACATGACACCTGCTTGATGGGTACTCCCACTGACAGTGGGGTAGGTACCTCAGTCTCTGTCATATCATCCAGGCCCATCTGGCCCTCGGATCCACTCCCAAACATGTACAGGCTGCCATCAACTGAAGATCACAAGTAAACAACACTATTAGTATTCTCTAGAATTTATTGCAATATACTAACAAGAAATGAGGGTCTACACTTACAAGAAGGTCTGCCACTTAAATTCAGGGCCTAATTTCATAGCGCTGTTTAACAATTTTCTGCTAAGCAGAAACGATCAGGATACCAGCCACAGATCGTACATGTGACGTGGTAGCTTGGCTGGTAATCTTATTCAAGTCAGCATAATTTTTTTGTGTTAAGCTTCTTTTTGTGCATTAAGCAGCTTTATGAAATTGGGCCCAGGTCTTTAAGGAAGTATGTTGACGTAATGGCATGATGATGACACTTTGATTCAGGGTCAAATTCCATGGCTCTGCTTTAACCAAGGAATTTTGGGCTTGTCTGCTTGTGGTGCTGTGTACAGCACATAATTCTATGGACTGTAAGCACAGATTTCAAATGTTTCCAATAGACTTTAACATTTTCCTATGGGGGTGCCCCTTTACAAAATGAATGGCTTTGCCCTCTCACAGATTCAACACCCGGCCTGCACATTCGGAGAAACTAAGGATGTTAATTACATATCAAGTAATAAACCACAAAGGAAATTGACTGGGGAAATTTTTTATATATTTTGGGTTTGAACAAAGAAAAATTGACTGGAGCAGAACTTGAACCAACGACCTCTGGATTAACGTACCGGCGCTCTACCAACTAACCCAAAATATGTTAATTTCGTAATAGTATTAACAATGACTTGTTGTTTGAATTTTATAAGTTGGACGAAAATGACAGAAACAATGTCAATGTTTACCGGTGAGCACGGCAGAGTGTTCAGTCCCACATGAAATCATCTTGACTTGAACCTCTGCTAATGAGTCGACCAGCTGTGGTGATTCGTAGCTCCGGGACCCGGCCAGGCCTAGCTGTCCCTCCCCTCCAGCTCCGAAGCTGTACAGGCTGTGATTCCTGGTACATACTAGGGTATGGAGACGACCGCAGCCCACCAATACAACTCCTTCATGCTTCAAACCTACACAGAAATTAACCAGAGAGGTTTGAAAATAAAAATCTATAAAACAATAACAAGAAATGTTCTACAGTGCAGCATTGTTATTATAAAGTTTAAAGAAAAAATAATAATAATAATAATAAAGGTAAAATGGCTTATCAGCTGAAAGTTACATGGCTATCTCTCAAAAGTTCACAAATAAATAATAAAGACATCAAAAGAATAAAATACAATGTAAATTGAAGTGAATTGAAAAATACTGAGAGAGAAACAAAAAAACTGGACCAAAACTGGCTCAACAATGACAGTTGAACCATGAGCTAATCCAGGGCCCTGTATCATAAAGCTGTTCAGTACAACAAGTTGCTTAGCACAAAAACAAGCTTGCTTAGCAAAAACAGATTACCAGCCAAAACACCATGTATTGTGTGTTGTTTGTGACTGGTTCCCCCGATACTTTTTGTCTAGCATAACAATCTTCTTACCAGGTTTTACGTTGTAAGGCTCGGCCTATTGTTTGTTTATTTATTTATTTTTTGCTATGTCATTTCTGTTTGGGTTTTATTGTTCCTTTTATTGCATTGTATTGGGGTTTTTTTTCTTGTATTGTTGAGGTCGAATAAATAAATAATAATACTACTAATAATTAAGAATTGAACCCGGGACAAAATCAGCAGTCTTTGAGAAAGATTACATTGAAAGGCGAGGAAAAAGTTCCTCATTTTATTGTTTGTCAAAATTGTGTGCAAATCACTTGACAAGTTGTAGGCCCTCGTACTTGAATAATTCAGTGGAGTGTCTGCGAGGTAAAGTCCATGCAATCTAACAGCCATGTAGGTCTATCAGCAATGAGATTAAACACAACACCTGTGTTATGTACATATCGTCTGTCATTACCAGGTAATAGGCCAAATGTGTGAATAGTGTGTTGTCATTAACACTTTGGACTTTAGTCTGAAGGAGTAGTTAAGGGCCAGCGTTATTGACTTTACACAATGCGTTGCCATTAAACATGTTAAAGCATGCCACCAACATTGCCAACTGTCAAAGACCAGTATCCATTACTTTAATGTGACCCAACATACATAATACAAACACATACATAAATTAACAAACCTGTAAAAAAATTAAGCTCAATTGGCCATCAGCGCCACAAGAAAATAGTGGGGAAAAAACCTTATTTACATGATCACATAAACGTATTCACCGTTTTAAAACAACAGGTTTTGTACTGTGTCATTGCAGAGTATTAACAGTTTTATCAATTTACCATTAAAAGATAATGTTATTTGTTTTCAAATTTCAAGGTAACTTTTAAATGGAGAGAAAACAGTCATTCAACTATTGACCGTTTTATTAATAAAAGCAACGGAGACTTTGCTTTCTGTTAAAAGCAACAATATTTATTCTGATAAAAACATACAAGTTACACAAATAAACATTTTTGATTCACCAACAAATACACTAGAAATATGAGGGAGAAAAAACCTACTAATTTCAAAGGGAAGAAAAATCCAATACAAATATTGGATGCATACATGAGTACAATAATTATAGCAGGATGTAATCTCTAGGTGAAAACAGGGTGAAATTTCATGGCTCTGCTTACCGTAAGCAAAGAATCAGCGCTTACGGAAGCAATGTACTTTGTACTTGTTCAAATAAAAAAGTTTAACCCTAACCATTCTAAATGCAACAAAATGCACCAAATGGTAATAGTTGTTGTGATCTGTTGCATTTGGCAGTCAACTCAGATGTCATTTTTTGACTGAATTTGTTGCATTCAGCAGTGAAGTGACTTCATAGTAGGTTTGGGTGCTTCTATTGTATCTGAACAACTTATAATGGGTATAAAATATTCAAAATATTTTTTATGGAAAAAGTATTGAGAAGTATGATGTAATATTAGGTAAGAATCATAATTCAAATCATATTCAAAAGACTGTATAATAACAGTTAAACATTACACTTATGTGCATACTGTTGCATTTAGCAGGGCAACCACCATTGCTCAGTCCTAACACAAACATGACAAACAACATGCCTGCACAATGCAACAAAATCCCTTGTTGCATTTTGTTGCATATGGCATGGTTCTCATTTCAACTGTGTTGCATTCTGTTGTATTTGGCAGGCTTTGTGGAGAGACCCTAATGGGGGTTAGGGTTAATTGTTAAATTGTGTAGAAAGTTTTTTCACCATTTTGACTGTGGTCTTGTAAAAACAATTCCGGTCCAGTAAACGTTGGAGCTACAAAACCCTTTGATCAGGTAGATTCCCCATCCCCCCCAAAACAAAAAAATCAAACCCTGTGAGATGTGAAGGTAACATACCTTTGATACTTCCAGGTTTATTGGATGATTTTGTATGACCCAGACCGAGCTGACCCCACTCATTGGCACCGAATGTAAAGATACGTCCACTATCTGCAATGATAATAAACCAATTCATTTAAAAACCAATTCAATTTAGTCCTAATAAATAGTAAAAGAAAAACATAAAACACTTTGAATGAGCCAGGCATTATTACAGCGACCAAAAAAAAAAAAAATGATTTCAGACATTATTTTTGATCAATGTCATAAATCTGAATTTCTAATTGGAGAAGATTTAAGTTTTGAAATTATGATTCTGATGAAGCTATTATTTATTGTGTTGCAAAATACATTTTTCTTATCTACTTTGTTAAAATAAAAACTACACGGATGACAAGGTTACAATAATTTCCTTCGTTCTAAATGTTAATGTGAGGTTAAAGACTTGTAATTTTAGTCCCATTTCCATAAGGACTCTATCTATTGGAAAATGAGTGGATCAGGGCTCAAATTTTACACTGGACCGCAGGCCTGAGGCCAGTGATTTTAGCATCGGGCCAGTAAACTCACAACCGGACAAGCCCAGCAGTCTTAATATTTATGAGATAAATCTTCTCTTATTGTTTTTAGAATTCAGACAGTTCAGCTGTTTACCTGTGTAGGCATTTTTTCTTCTCATTTAAATTCTGGTCTTGTCCACAACATTCTGGTCCAGTAAATATTTTGAGCAACAAGCCCTGCAGTCTTGTGGGTTTTCCCCCCAAATTCGAGCCCTGATTTTTTAAAACTAAACTGAATTTGAGTCACTGGAGTCACCTTGGAGTCACCTTGGAGTCACTTTTTAGTTATTGATGAACCCTTTCCACCATACCCAAGCCTGGGATTACACGGATGGCACGGCCTCCGTTTCCCTTTGTAAAACTTCATTTCATTTCATTTCATTTATTGATTCTGGTTGTGAAGCCAAGGACTCTCAGAAAAGCGAACTAAATCACTGTACTAGCCAAGAACCCAATGGGGAGAAGACAAGGAAGGAAGTTTCAGTTTTAGACGTGTGGGAGGAAAACCCCAGAGAATTATTCCAGGGAAAACCCACGCAATCAGGCAGGGACTGAAAACCCAATCCACATAGTGCCCCCGGTGGGATTTGAACCGGGGTCCCAGAGGTGAAAGGCAAGGCAAGATACCACTACACCAACCTGACTGCCAGGAAAAAGTGACAGCCTTGCCCTCTCAAAAGATGAATCTCCAAGCCTGCCCTCCCCATGGGTTGCAGGGTTAGCTCCAAACTCAAAATACAATAGACCTTAAATGCATTGACGTCATCCAACCGCCATCTTAGAGGTAAAACGGTGACGAAACAATCGAATCGCACAGATTTGTACGCGCAGCGCACAGGATTGGCCAATGAACAACCTCCTTTTGACCTCTAGGTGAGGGCGCCCTACTGAAATGACGTCATGTGCATAAGGTCTATACAGGCCTTGAATTTCGCTCTTGAAAGGGGAGAGGCAATTTTCCTCTGGTAAGCAGGTAAGGGGTACTCTATGAGGAAAATGTAAATTTGTATTGGAACCTTGCAGAGGGCACCACAGCAAAAGCAAGGGCACCACGGCAATTGCTGTGGGTGACGCGGGCTATTTCGAGGCCTGTCTATGGGAATTTTTTGAAGGGGCAACAAGGCCAAGGCCAGGGGCAACAGACGCCATGGCCTCTGTATAAATACCAGGGCTGATTGTATAATACAGTTTACAATAATAACCTTAAACTTACCAGTAACAAATGCGGTATGGTCATCACCACACGATACCTGGATTACTTTGTCATTGCGAATCCAAAACTTATTGGCAGTATTGTCAGCAAATCGGCTCTTACCGAAGGTGAAGACAGCGCCAGTCGCTGTGAACAAATTAATCAAAATATCATCACAGAAAACTGTACACATTTTATACAATTCAATTCATTTATTGTCCACTTATTAAAAAGATAAAAATGGAAAATTATGTTTAAACAAAATGTACATACAAACATGCACAATAAAGTACCCATCATTGATCAAGCAATTTTTTTATCTCCATGGGGCCATTCAGAATAACCCAATTTTGAAACCTTGTTTACAAAATTATGGGTGGGTGGGAAAAAACTGCAAATCCAAATTTAATTTTCAAATTTG
The DNA here is from genome assembly GCA_023634235.1 of Pisaster brevispinus. NCBI lineage: Eukaryota > Metazoa > Echinodermata > Asteroidea > Forcipulatida > Asteriidae > Pisaster > Pisaster brevispinus. The sequence continues at coordinate 14,541,737 of JAMKCF010000007.1, read as the reverse complement.
GCTAGTTGCTGTTCGATTGTCATTGGTCAACCTTGAAAACTGTTGTTTTTTTCCAATGTATAAATCAACACTCTAACTGTTACACAATATAAATCATTATTTACAAATTATATTATTATATAGTATTATATAGTTGTGTTTATGCCAATTTTGGTTTCTGCTATGTATTGATACAGATTGATACAGAAAAATAACAACCTTCATAACCTTGAGTACAAAATACCCACTCTATTCTAAAGATCCAGGAGTCTCAATTGAAAGCAAACATTTTAATTCTTCTATTACTTTTTAGTCATCTTTTTACTTTTACAGTGTTATGTGTTTTATATATGGATTGGAAAACTAAATATTAAAATAGCACTGCTAAAATTTCTTTAGTTTATGACTGGCATCTATCCATAAATATTTTCTTAGATTCTAATTTAATTTTAAAACTTATTTCTTTCCGTAGATGCAGGCCTGGCATTTCATCTTTGAGAGGGCAAAAATGCCATTTTTATTTTGCAAAGGTCACTTCCAGTGGAAACTCTTAAAAAAGTCTTTGTGAAACTGTTGAAGAAGCAAAAGAGACCAAGGCCTCTGTGGCCTTCGTATTATTACAGGCCAGTTTATGGTGATCATTGTGATTCATTTCTAAATCATCATTATATAGGTAAGAAAAATTACATTTTGACAGGGGTAGTTTACATGTACATGTAAATCACCTTTTGACAATGATAAAATGCATCCCGTTTTGGATTTACCCTTTTCGCCGATGTGAATGGGTAATAAATACAACTAAAAACAAAACCAAATATTGTTCTTGCTCTAAGGCTAAATCTTTCTAACCGTCCGCATGCTGTTGATAATGCCTCTTTTTGTAACGGATAATGTTAATTTGATTTGATCAATCAATGTGTGTTGTCATCATGTTTGTTTGTGTAGCTTGAGCTGAGCTTAGCACTGAATCCACTGAATCTGATGACTTCCAGTTAAGTTTTTACAAAGATCTGGCAAAATCTACTCAACATATATAAATCATTATGATGACACAATATTAAGCACTAAATAAATGCCATTTCTGGCACAAAAGACACATCGTGAGATGCGGTAACTAAGTGAAATAAAACCTTGTTTACCTGGTACGTCCGAGTCGTCCGTCGCCATTTTACATCATGCCCCTTTCTGCACGGTACCCAGACTTCCTTACCGGTAAAAGAAAACGGAGAAGTCCGATGGGATCTGACTAATTAATTACGACGCGTTAACATACGGTACATTCATATCGTCTGCTGCAACCATAACATTGTACATGCGCACATGTTCTTTGGCCAGTCGTCAAAAAAACTGCAAGGTGCTTTTTGTGCTGGACTGTCAAAAACATCATTTATTTTTATGCGACGAAGAGAACTTTCATAAAAATGGCAGCTGTAACGTTTTCTCGGCTAACCTCTGCTGTGTTGCAGTCTGGTTGCAAAGCAAGTGGTCTTCTTGGGCTTGGGAATAAGCGTGTTTGTGTTGCTGCAATGCACGGGAATATTGCTGGACAGTAAGTGACAGTCATGGAATCAACAAAAATGTATTTTAAAAATGCTTAGCTGTGCACTTTACATAGAACTACATGTGTAGGAGTAGGACTCCGGAGGATAGTCTTGGGTGTGAAAAGTTTTTGAAATTTGTCCCCACCTCTTTTTGTGGGGGGCAAATATGAACCCTTCTTGGCCTTAATATGGCTTTAAGTTTATATAAAATATAACAATACAATGGGGAAAATCTGTATCCAACGGTCACTTTTTCACTCATTCATTGTGTTACCAACATGACCAAAAAAGCAGTACTCCTGTAGTTCCTTTTAGTATGTAACTTATAAGATAGTACTATACTAATTACTATTGGAGTATTGAGTATTGTATTTCATAACGAAAGGAAAAGTGGCAGTCGGATACAGAAATTTTGCCAAGTAATAATTATTAGAAATGATTGTACATCATGTATGATTTTTTTTAAATTTAATTGTTAACCTTCGTCCTTACTAGTCTTACTCTTCTTAATCTTAGTCTTCATGGTCTTACTGGTTTAAAAATACCCAATAACTTACATTTTGTACAATATAGGCCTACACACTGCACAATGATATTTATTAGTAGTAAACTTTCTATATCATATGATGTACAATTGTACATTTTTAAGTGTACAGTGATGCATTCGGAAGTTCTGTTTCCCCCACAGATATTTGCTCAGAAAGTAACATTAGTTAACAATGGTTTCTGCCAAGCACAGTGAAGCATCTTCTTGGAATTGGTCTCTGGTGTATAAATCATACTAATTCCTCTTTAGAACCCTACAGTGGTGATGTGAGCACTGGTTTTGTTGCAACTTCCCTGTGGTACATCATTAATTGCTGAAAAGTGTTTTCCTTAAGTTAAGACTGTAACTTATTAAGATAAAAGAGGTTTTATTTTCCCTTTTTTCAATTTTGTTTTAAACTTAAGTGTGTTGTTTACAAGTTTAGGTATTGTCTGGGTTAATTTAAGCTCATTTGTTTGGTTAAATATTTAAGTTTTATAATTCGGTTTCATCTATTATTGACAATTGACATCATCAATTTTGTACGCAAAGGATGCTGGCAGAGTTTTGTCCTGCCCCCTTCAACCAAATCACTGACCCTTGTTGATTGACACTCCCTCTAGGGCGTGTGGCATGGTCCAGCTCTGTAGGATATCATGGTGTATATACACAGCCCTCATTGCAGGGTTTTAACATGAAGTACAAAAACCTGGCTCAGTGTTAATACTTTCAATAAATTCCATCAATAAGTTTCGTCTTTGATTCTGCCCTATCCAGGTCAGACCCGCAGCAGACTTCCTTCGTCGGCAAACACTTCTTGACTCTCAGAGATTTCAACAAGCATGACATCGAGCAGCTGCTGTGGACTGCAGCAGACCTGAAGGAGAGGATCAAGATGACGGGGGAGATCTACCAGCCTCTTGTCGGTAAAGCAGCCGCCTTGATCTTTGAGAAGAGAAGTACAAGGACGAGGATGTCATCAGAGACAGGTATATAAAACTGGCTCAGTTTTCGTAACATTTTAGAGTTTCCAGAGGAACCGTTTTCATTTGAAAATACTGTTGCCATAATAAAAAAAAGTTGTCTGTTTTCCTTACCTTGGTTGTATCTTGGAATATACATGTAGTAATAGATTGTAATTTGTAATTTGTTTTTATATTTATGATTTGATGAAGGTTTTGCAGCGTTGGGCGGCCATCCATCTTTTCTAACTCAGAATGATATCCACCTAGGAGTCAATGAGTCTCTGAGAGACACAGCCAAGTAAGTTAAGACCTTGGCTGCCATCCTCTAGATTTGTCCTCGGTTTTACCTAGGTAGCTTCCATTTTTGTGTCAAGTCAGTGGTATTGAAGGCCTCTTAGGTCACAACTTTTTTTGGCCTAAGTCAACTTGGTAAATTTCTTGCCTTTTTATGCCAACTGATTCTTGTTTATTGTAGTTTTGGACGTGCACGGTGATTGTTGTTTTTGTAATGTTTTTATGCTGTATGAATAATAATAACAAATAAAATTTGAATTGTTAACATAATCTAGACTCTTATGACAGGTGTATGAAGGCTTTGACGTTTCAAACAATGTACTCTTCTCGTCTCTGAAGACGAGCAGAGTACGCTGTTCGAAACACCAAACAGTGTACTCTGCTTGTCTTCAGGAGAAGGGAAGACTGGGAAGGGTTAGGGTTAAAAGGGGACTGTCGTCATGATCACAGCAGGCTTGTGGCTGTACATGGCTTTTGTAAACTCTAATCCAGTTACTGTAGTGGCGGCACCCTTTGTGCTGTGACAGCCAAGGCATGCGTGCAGCAACATGGTTACAGTTAATGATTCCATGTACAGCCACAGGCCTGCTATGATCATGACGACAGCCTCCCTTTTAAAAGTTGTCTCTTGAAATGTTGTCTCTTGAAATTGTTTGAATTTGTAGAGTCCTGTCAGGATTTGTGGATCTCATCTTCGCCAGGGTCTATCGTCATGAGGACCTGATAACATTAACTGAGGAGGGCTCTGTGCCGGTAGTCAATGGCTTGTCAGAAATCTATCATCCCCTGCAGTCACTAGCTGATATGTTAACATTGCAGGTAAGATTCTGCCGAACGGCCACTTCAAGGTGAGGGCTACACTAAACTGATTTGGGCTATCAACCCAAATCAACTGCCACCAGGGGCTCCATTAAAGGACTGTTGAGTTTTGGCCACAAAAACTTGGATAACTATTCATCTTTTTCACCCATTAGGTGTGTTTATATTGAATTACTTTGGTCATTAAACTTGAGCAGTTAATTTGCCTGGGGCAGTCAGCAGCGCTATTGGTTTGTTCATGATCCAATTAAGTCCACTGTTTGGAAAAGGAATTACATGGAGATAACAGGTGTGAGCTGTCCGACGCAAAAGATGTTTCATTTGAGCCTCTTTCTTTAATGGACCTTTCCTACACGTATTTATCTTTTTTTCTTTAGTATTACCAACTTGTACTTTGTCTTTTATTCCTACAGAAAAATTTAATTTTAGAAAAGAAAAAATGTAAACTCATTTTCTTCCCCATTGACTTTAGGAGCATTATGGGTCACTGAGTGGGCTGACGTTAGCCTGGGTTGGTGATGGAAACAACATCATCCATTCTATCATGATGGCTGCACCACGCCTAGGAATCAACCTGAAGATGGCCACGCCTAAGGTGAGTTGCATAGCTGTGTGACTCTAGTTGTACTATTGGTCACTACTTCGCTGTGTAGATTTGTGATTGGGAAATTGTCTTGCTATTTATTCTACTGCTGCGGAGTAGATTTCAGAATTTGGGAGGCTACTTAATTCTGAAAAGAACTATCCTGCTTGCAGAAGGTAGGAAATCAGCTGGGACTGCGACTTTCGCTTAGATTCAGAGGTTTCAGCGTAGAGTCAGCACTGCTCTGAAACCTCTGAAACTTATGAGTCCCTATAAAGAGACCAGCATCTCAAACACTCTTCAGTCTCCTGACATTGACTAGAGTAGGCTAGTCCAAACATTGAGACCAATTAATAACTCGCGTTGTGGCAGTTAACGCAATAATGAGAAGTCCCCTGGATCCACTAAGCAAAAGAAGTAGTCCCGGCCAATTTCCTACCTCCCCAGGTAGTACTTTATTAAAGCAGGACAGTTCTTTTCAGAACTGAGTAGTTTCCTGCGTTCCCAAATCTACTCCTCGGCAGTAGAACCAATAACAAGACAAGCTCTCCAGAACAAATGTACATGGCATTTACATATATACTCTATGGTGTTACTGCAAACTGAATATACATTGATACCTCACCCTGCAATGCCTCGAAACATACCCAATTTGAATGTAACGGATTTATAGTGCATTTATGCATTCTTGTCAGTTTGCAAGCGTAAACTTTGCCTCAATCGTCAATTTGAACTTTTAACACCCCACTCAGTTCAACAGCAAAGGAAACTCAGGCTGCAGCTCTAGCAGAAGCAACTTGTAGAGTCGGTGAAGGGAATTAGCTGAGTTTCAAATCAACTTTTTTTCTTCTTCCCTCTTTTACAGGGCTATGAAATCTTTCCTGAGGTGATGGCAGATACAGTAAAATTTGCAAAGGAGGTAAACAATTATGAAATACAAGACATTACCTATGAACCTTTTAAAATTATTTTCTGCACTTCTTACTTTATGTATTTCTCTCATTTTTCTTGAAACTTACATTTCAATTGTTGAAATTTAACATCTTTTTCCCCCTTTTATTTAGGCGTTATTTTTCAACCAACCTGAACAATAATAATGTACCACCACCACACACACAGATCCTTGTCATTTGATTAGTGGAACATGCATCATGTGTAATTTGTTTTGCCATGTTTACTGCTGCGACACTTCAAAATTAATTATACATGTAGGAGTCCTATATTGATGATTATAGGACGTTTCCGAAATAATCATTCCCCGCCCCGTTTGTCAATAACGAGACAATGTCGTGTCACGGAGGCCAAGGTTGGTGTCTACATGGAGTTGTCCGCGTTGTTTGGAAGTTGTTTTTTAGAATTTTCAGAGTGTTGGGTGGACGAGTTTCTGTCTCTAGTTTGTGTTTATTGTGGAAAACAAATTTAAATGACATGGATCCATGTGTGAGTTTGATACGCAATAATTGAATGCATTTCATTTATGTATTGTCCATGATACAATCACCGGGTGAAATCTGGCTTTTCCAATTTTCGCCGCGTGAAATGGAAAAGTCAAGATTTCACCTCGTGATTACGTTCTAGGACAATGCACTGGCATTGTCAGAGTTTGGGTTTTAGTCCTGTTCGGGGCACTTGTGTCGAGGAGCAAGATAATTGAACACAATTGCATTGTCCTCTCGGGATTTGTTGATAGGCTGTAGGGCCAGTGTGTTGTGTAATGAACGCAGATTTTGCCGTCATTATTCAAACATAGCTCAGCCTGTTGTAAAGATAATGAGTGCTTTGGTACACCCATCAGGTGTGATAAACCTATATCAAAGAACTGTGTATTTACTGTGTTATTATTATAACTTTTTGTATATCTGAAGTCTTTGATTAACTATTCATGTAACTATTCATGCTTCATATGATGCTCTTGTTTCATATTTCATTGCAATTAATGATATTTTGAATATTATTTGATTGTATTGCATACTTTAGGCGCTTTGGGCACCTTCATATTTGGATGTATTTTGCTATAAGTTTTGCTATTATTATTATAATTATTTTTGTTATTATTATTGTTGATGATGTCATATGCTATATATTGATCTTGTTAAGTAGTCTGTATCGTTATTGTTAATCTAATATTGTGTACATATTGCTTGAAGAAATATTCCACAACGATCATTGGGCTAGTCAGTTATACATTGCTTGGTCCTGTAGGAATACTCCACAACATGTATTTCACAGAGCTAGTGAGTTATACATATACATATAGTTATTGCCAAGCTCTCTAGGAATGTTCCCTAACATGTATTTCACAGGGCTTGTCCTTTTTTTCGTGTGCAGGCAAATACTGAGGTGTTTGTCACCAATGACCCAATGGAAGCCTGCCACAACGCAGATATTGTTGTTACTGATACGTGGATCAGCATGGGTCAGGAAGAAGAGAAGGTTGAACGCTTGAAGGCTTTCAAAGGTTATCAAGTCACAAAGAAGGTAGGATGCCAGACTTGAGATGTTGTTCATTTGGAAGAGCCTTAAGCTACCAATGTTAGTTGTCTCATTTCTTTGTTTACGCATAAAAGTGCACTGTTCTGGGATTACGTTTTGTCCCTTCATCCATTCTGGTTTTGGTCATCTGGGGCCTTTTCCAAACCTCAACTCCAGCTTTTGCTCTGTTTGATGGCATTACGGGAAAACTCCATTAGAGATATTCGATATTCGCCACAAAAACTCAGAAACTATACATCATTTTCACCAGTGGGTGTGTTTACATTGAATTACTTGGGTCATTAAACCTAATAAATGAGCAGTCAATCTACCTGGGTCATGAACGGTCACTTAACATCGGCTGGGTCATGGCAGTGTGATAAAGGATCGAGCTGAAGGCATGGTCTATTATCGCACGACCACGACTCTGCAAAGTTCTAACCAGCCGTTAAAGACTGAGTCACCACTCTTTTATTCCCAAATTTTTTTAAGGAAAAACTTTTATATTGTCTTTTCGTACATTTTTTTTTTTTTTGTCCTTGGGCCACTTCTGATTGACAGCTCACATTTCTTCTAGACTACTTTTCCACCTTTCATTCCTCGATCTTCTTTTGTGCAGATGACAGATGTGATGGTGAAGGATTGGACCTTCCTCCATTGCCTGCCGAGAAAACCTGAAGAGGTCGACGATGAGGTGTTCTATAGTAAAAACTCCCTCGTGTGGCCAGAGGCGGAAAACAGGAAGTGGACTGTCATGGTAAGAACGGTTACGACCATGTCACCCAAGGCAATTTACAGGCAACCAGTTTCAATTCAGTTTTTTTCTTAGATAGTAAGTATGGAGGTCGAAAAGTGGACATTTGCTTTTCAGCTTTCTTAATTATAAAAAACAGATTGAAGATTGTTTTATGGTGCATTTTTCAACTTGTCGTCTCCCTGAAAAGTAGATTGAACTTTATTGTAACATCAAATTTTCTACTTTTTCACTTTTCAGTTTTGAGAAAAGCAGATTTTATTTATTCACCTAGATGTACAATCGGCTTTTCGGGTTTTGGGAAACCAGAAAAAGTAGATGTCCTCTTTGGTGCCACTGTGTGACAAAGCGTCCAAACTCCTTTGCGGCTTACAGAAACGTAGAAAAAATTGATTAATCTAAAATGTTCAACCTGCTTTTCTGCTTCCTGGAAACCCAAAAGGCAAACCCTTTTCGACCATAAGTATAGATGAATAAGTAAAATCTGCTTTTCTTGAAACAGCAAAGTAAAAAAGTAGAAAATAGGATACTATGAAAAATGTTCAATCTACTTTTCAGCGGGACAAAAAGCAGAAAAGTTGAAACATGCACCAGAAAACAACCTTCGATCTGTTTGTTTCACAATTAAGAAAGCAGATGTCCACTTTTCGACTTCCATAAGTAAGGTGGTGAAGGAGTTTAATGACTACTACTGAATTGCCCCAAAAAAAACTATTCTTCTATGCTGTCAGTGCAGCCAGCGGCCATAGCCGTAAACGAAGTCTTGATTTAGACGCGGCTTAAAACTTGAACTAAAACATTCAAGATACTTATCTCAATAATGAAGTTTTTCTTATAATTTCAATTTATGTATAAATATTTGATTTCTAGGCTGTTCTACTCTCCCTGCTGAAGGATCACACTCCCTTGACTCCCAAACCAGCTTTCTAAGGACAAGGCAGGGTATGTCTCTCAATGGTCAGTATTCCTTGGTCGTGTCCAGCACGGCTGTAAGTTGCAATTTGGTCTGAAAGTTGCAATTTTTCCTGCAAATAATAAGTATATTTTTTTTTCCCCCTAAGAATGTCTCATTTGATCATAGATCACCACTGCAATATAATATTACTTGTATTGTCTGGAATAGTAAAACTATAACCTTTTTTGCCTACCCACCTGAAAATTAACTAGATTTGAACCTGCGGTCTCCAGATTAACGTGCCAGCTGCTCTAACCGACTGACTTTTCTAGCCCTAAATATTTGGTGGTCTCCCTATTTGGTCAAATTGTTGAATGAAATAAAATCATGGTCGGTGAGCATTGGAGACATTATTCACCTGTTGATCACTTGCCCATATTGCTAAAATTTGCCTGCACCTGGAGATAATGGTATGATAATTCTCTGATGCACTATATTTTCATATTTTTATGCTGCAATCAGTGGTTATATCATTTCTTCCATTGTTGAATATTATAATAATACTTTTCACGATTGCACGCCAACTGTCAATAGCTCTCAAGATGTAATGATTTGTAATGTCCTCCTGTACTAGAAGTATACAAATCATGACGAGACCTGTTCTGTTTGAATTAATAGGAAAAATATTACATATGATGGTCATGAAATATCCATCAAGAAATTACCAAAATGTGTCTGTAGCGCTTCCAATAGATGGATTTTAAGTGATATTAGAATAAAAAAGGAAAAGGAATCGGTGTTCATCTGTTAAAAGTATGATATTTTAACAACTTTTTTGCTGACTTGTTTGTCACTTTTTGTGTTTAGATTAAAAATGAGGCGAGACCATTTGGCCACCTCTTGATCCATAGTGGATTACAGGGTATTGCAAATCAAGGTTGAAACCATGAACTTCTGCACAAACTAATCTCTTTCATTAAGCTCAACCCCACCATAGAAACTATCTTGTGATCGTTAAAGGTGGGCACAAAATGTGCATGTATTGTGCATTGTGCATCCACAGAAATATGGGGCAGAATGAAGTTAAAGTTTGGCGACTACAGTAGTTCTTTTATTTGGGGTTGACTTTTTTGCCATACTTTTGGTTGCAGTCGATCCTCTGTGGGGCCAGGGCAGAGCTTAAACCTAGCAATATCCTGTACTGATTAAACCGGCCCAATTTTCAGACTGTTTATTGGCAGGGCTTTAGTCAGCCCTATTGGTTGCAACACACCACATGACCTTTGCTTAAGTCCAAGTTGTGACCAAAATAAAGTTTGGGAAATGTGATTCGAAATTTGGTACGACTTGACTGCAGTCATTGTTTCTAGAACTTTGTTTGCAAATTTCCACTTAAAAAAAGAAACCCAGAGAGAAAAAAGGTAATTTGCCGCCTAAAAGGCATGGCATGACACGTTTTCAATACAGGGTACTGCGAAGAGTAATGGATTAGTATAGTAGTTAACGTAAAGGCTGATATCATTGATGCCAAAATTGAAGTCAACTGAACATTTATACAATTAGATATTTGTATATTTTAGTGTACCAAAATGTATTCAATATTTTCAAGCAACACCAAATCCAAGACGAGGGCAAGAGAGGCTTCTGTGAAACGCTAGACCTGAATTGAAACTTTGTACTTGTATTTTGCAGATGTAGAAATAGTGCTATTAGTTTTAGTTTTTGCCAGCCAGTGCTTTGTGTCTGGCAGTCCTGAAATAATTACTTCCTTTTATTATTAGTATGATATATTTTTGGTAATGAAACCAAGGAGGCTTCATAAGTAAACTTAATCACTGTTACTCACAAGCCTGAGGAAACCTGTAAACAAGGGTGCTCGCTATGTGAACCAGGAACAATGGGGTAAACCCCTCACTCTTCCATGATAAGTGTTTTGGGTTCTTTTACTCGCACTACCAATCCCAGAACACGGGACCTATGGTTAAATGTTCCATTTGAAGGACAAAGCAATTATGTTAAAGTAATTTGCTCAAGGACACAGGTGCCACAACAGGGACTTGAACCCATGCTCTGCTGATCAGAAGCGCCACAGCTCGGGTGCGGTGCTTTTAACTAGTGAGCCACGACACGTCACATGCTTTCATAGTAGAATGGTCACACGTTACTGTTTAAAGAGTTAGGTTTTAGAATGTTATGTCAAATTGCTCAAGCTGTTGTTTATTCGTATATGTAATAAAGGTTGTAGGCTATACACCTTCATTAAATTAGGCCTAGCTTATAAATGTAGGATATCGTGTTTGGTATTAAAAAGGCATTTGGTGTGGTGGGCCTCTTGCCAGTTTGAGCTTCATTAGTTTGAGCCATTTACTCATGCTATGGTTAAAACCATGACTTCCTTAGTGATCCACCTATATTTCCTTCCGGAAAACACACCAAGGATCACATTGGGAATCGTAGAGTTTAACCATAACACTTGATAGCCGGCAATATTTGTTTACTATGTTGAACTATTCATTTTTTTAAAAGAAGGGTATGCTTCGCCATAATTATTCAATCCAAAATGTATTCTTTGCAAGCTTTGTCGCTAATCTGAAATAATAACACTGAAAACAAAATGTGTCGTTTATGCTCAGTTTATTTAGAGTTATTAAAAATATAATTCCTCTACTTTATTTAACAGTCCAAGTACTACAGTCCCTCTACACTGTCAAAGATTTTTCTTTTAGGATTTACAGAAGACGGTAAAGCTCTGGATTTTCCTTTCGCATATATGTTTGGTAGAGAGGTAAGATCTCATAAAAAATTTACCGTTCTTGTTTACGGAAATTTTATTTCAAGGGTGAGACCGAGAGAATCTAAAATTACAAACAGATTTGTGTAGGCCGTGACAAGAAAATGTGTAAGTTTTGTTTTTTGACTTGCATTAACAGTATATATTAAAATGTCTCCTCTCTGTCATTTCACTATGGGATGTAGCAAGGGTGTATGGAAGCTACTGCCAGCTGGCATTTCCTTTCAGGGTAGATGGAAGACAATTTGCCAACAATCAAATACTCTTCACTACATAATGAAAAACTGCCATGTTTGGCATGGAACCCTAACTGGGTTACATGCCTGTGTTCCGACACCCCTACGTTCCGACACCCCTACATGTCTGGGCATCTCTATGTTCCCTAAACCCTAACCATAGCCTGTAGATGACGAGGGGTTATCAGAACATAGGGGTGTCGGAACAAAGGGGTGTCAGAACGTAGAGCAGTCGCCCCTAAAGTTATTTAATAATACCAAAGCAACAAACCTTGTTTGTTTTTCGAAAGTACCGAGTCAGCAAAATGGATGAATTTCAGTCTGGATGTCCTTGCTGTACTAAATGGAGAGCTTAATTCGCCAACTATAAAAATGCCCATTGAGAATATTTCAAGGGGAGGTGTTTCGGACCACTACACCTGGTCATACACCCAAACCCTCCCCAGTTCATCTGATGTCAATTACTTTCTGTTTAACCATAGACTAGGACCCTTTGACATAAATGTATTCAGATTCCCTTCACTTCAGAAAAAGTCTACCCACCATCTAGTATGGTGCCCGAGTGTTTTTCTCACATCATGAATACAGAAAGTACAGTATGAAGGAACTAGACTATGATTATACACTCTGATTGCATGGTGCTTGAATGTGTTTTTCTCACATCATGAATATAAATAGTACGGTATGAAGGAACTAGACTACGATTATACATACTCTCTGATCATAGGTGGGTTGCTTATGGTCATACTTACAGTAATCCGAGAAATCTAAATTACCCATATCACAAGTATTATATACATTCCTACAACTGAGTGGTTTAAAACATAGAAATGAATACTCTCATATAAAAAGCTGTATTAAGTTTTCATACTTGAGGCATATACGAAAATACGAAAATACTTTGTACGATATATTGCCGTTAATTTTGAAGAGACTCGTCTAGAAATGTATAGTCAGCACTGCACAGTGTAAGATGTACATTCGGTGTGGTTGAACTGGTCGGCAATGCATGATGTTTATGTTAAACCTGGTTGGAGGTCCGTTACAGCCCCACTTCAATTAGAAACCCAGTGAACACTCACATTACAACTCACAACTCACTATACACAAAGGAGAGTGCGGAGCAAAGTTTACATCAATAATTTGAACCATGCACAGGAATCTTCTTTCAAACATTTGCAAGCCTGCCGATACTCCCTGGAGGCAATGGCCTCGTTGTCCCTGGTCACTGCCCTTGGTGCCCCTGTAAACTGTTCCAGTAGAACTTTCAATTTCCCGATTTAGAGGTACCCTTTGCTGAGGAAAAATTGCCTTGCCCATACAAAAACGAAATATCAAGCCTGCAGTTACATTTGCTTATAAATGGCAGACTTCTACATTGAATATGGACCAGTCGCAATCGTGGCATGGCATTGTAATTTGGGCGACACCGCTCTCTCCAACATGTTGAACCGAGTCTGTTTCGTTAGAATAATAAATTATGGATAATTTATACTCTTAACCAATTGATTGTCATTGCAATTGCAAAAAGTTGTACACAACTGATCCACTTCTTTAAGTGATCAGATGATTATATTTAGCTCTCTACTTTTCGTAGAGCCATAAAAAAAAACCACCTAAATCACTGTTCATTACACAGTTTGAGGGCCGTTTCCTCTTGTTCTTGCAATTCCAACATTGCATGTCTGTTTTTTTTTTATCAAGCTGTGAATACCAATCAAGTAGTGTACAACAAAAACCACACACAAACTGTTAACCCTCCATTTGTCCGACCATTTAATATCGTCCAAACGTTTTTGAATGATAGATGCGCTGTTTCAGCCTCCAATGTGATATGATGTAGTGAATGCAATGACACAATACACAGATATTTCTTCTGCTATACCGTACACAACCCATGCACAATTGACTGGTTTCAAATCCCAACTTCACTGGCATTTGTTAAAAACAATAATCCTATATATTGATTTGGCCCCTTTAAACATTGTATCAAAGCGCTTTACATGATTACTATCCCAGTTCAGTGAGCCTTTAAGCATTCTTGAAACCATCTCAACTCCTTTGGAGTATGCAGCACCGGCAACCAAAATGGCGCACAGGTTGCTTATCATACACATCAACAATCTTGCAGGAACCCCTTTACTCCTGGGTGATGAGAAGCAATTATAAGTTAAATGTCTTGCCTAAGAACATAGTGTCATGAGTGGGATTCGAAACCCACAGTCTGATGGCTTGGCCATGAGAACTTGAGTTCCACGCTCAGAACCCCCTCAGCCATGACACACTACAATGTTAGTGAGAGCAGAGGGTTAACAAACAAATAATCATACAATACAAACATGCTAAATACACACCAAAATCTGACTTTTGTGCGATAGCCTTAGAAAAAACACCATAAAACCCTCACCATTCCAATCAAATCCAAGTTCTGGTTCACTCAATAATAAAAGGTTAAATATAATTTCCAAGTAACATTCACCGTTTTGATACTTCATTATCACCTAATTATTCAAAGAAAGCCGCTTCACGTTGATTCTGGAGCTGCAGGTAGTGCCGCTAACTCTGCCTTTTTCTTTTGCTGGTACCTGAGGGATTAAGAAGAGAACCAGACATACATGTATTTATCGCGTTGCAAAATAAGTTGCCTTGGTAAATTGTCCAAAAGGTAGGATGTAAGTATTTTTTTAGCTGGGGATCTTACCCTTGCTTTTTTAAGTGTACAGAGCTATGTGTGAATGATGTGACCCATTTATAAAATGCCTTACAAAAGTTTACTAGGTGACACAGCGCAATCTGCAACCAACCATGTCAGAAACACTGGTGTAACCCCCTTCTCTTATCAATAAGTGTACTGGTTTTTTTTTTCCCTTTGCATGCTTTACACAACACAGGGGACCTACAGCTTTACGCCACATCCAATGTCCCGTCCAAAGAATGAAGCAATTATGGTTTAATAGTGTCTTGCTCGAGGACACAGGTGCAATGATGTTGGACATGTATCAATGTTGTGACCAATCAACCGTGACACATCAACATGGTTGACTTGGTTGATCTCCACTTACGCATAAATTCTTGCTAGTTGCATCAACCCTGTCATAGCTAGGAAGATGTTGACGCTGAATAGATTCCAATTTTTAGGGATGACTACCATAGAGTACCTGGACCAGATCACACCTGATTAAACATAAAAATGACATATTTATATATGTAGCATCTTGTGATGGTTTAGGTGCTGTGGAGTAAACTTATTGCAGCCAGCCATGTCAGAAACACCACGGCAAACCCCTCCTCTTAGTGACAAGTGTAACCAGGGCTCGAATTTGGGATTAAATTGCACAAGACAGCAGGGCCTGTAGTTCAACATTTTTACCGGACCAGAATTTATTTTACAAGACCCGAATCTAAACGACCGAGAAAGAACTTTCGAAAAATGTTTAAACATGTAAACTGGTCGTATTTGAACAAGCACTAAGAGAAGATTGATCTTATTTGTCTTATGGGTCAGTATATTTTGATACCCAACCAGAATTGAAAGATATTTATCATTATACATTGAGGTGTTATTATTCAATTGAAATACACAAGACCGCCAGACTTGTTCAGTCATGAATTAACTGGCCCAGGGCTAAAATTACTGGCCTCGGGCCTGCAGTCCAGTGTAAAATTTGAGCCCTGAGTGTAACTGGGTTGTTTTAAAGAGGGACTCTAAGAAATACTAAACCAGTGAAGTTTACACATTTCTGGAAGACTATATTGTACAGACACTATATTTAATTATTTTGTTAGCCTTTGAATCATTGTAATTAATTTAAATGCCATTTATTTCCAACCCGTATGAGTTCTGTTTTAAGAAAAGCGAGAGGTCATGTTTGTTTATCTCTCAATAAGGTGTGACGTCACATTTAGAAAGACAACCGCTGTGCTGTGGCATGCGGCCGGCTGTGCAGTGTATTACGCGAGTCATGCAGCGACGATAATACCAACTTGAAAAGCTCATAGTGTAAAATAGTGTACATGTTCCATTATTGATCACGATTCAACTTGGACGACTTTCATGCATGATTTGTGTACTATACATGTGTAAGACGTTTCTTTGGGGCGACTTATCGGGTGCGATTTGGTCGATCGATCGCTTGGCTTGGATTGTGTAGTCTGGTACCTTGGTTATACGGCCTGGTTTCCCATAAACAATCTACGCAGTACGTACAGTAGTACTGGACTCAAGTTACTCGCAGTCAGTCACGTCGTATCTATCGTAAACAAAATGTCAGGATCAGATTCGGACGCTTCTTGGGAAGAAAATAGTGTGACATCGGAGGCTTTCCATCCATATTCTAGCAGTGAAAGTAGTGGTAGTAGCAGTAGCGACAGCAACAGCAGTGTCAATAGCGAAGCTAGCGACGACGAAGATTTGTTGCTCAACAATGACGACGATGTAGACACGGCTGTTGGACACGCGTTGGTCGTCCGACATGTCCGAGGGGTTCAGCCCTATACATACATGTATAGGTTCGAGCCTTTGGCCCCGGTGGTCCCAGCTCATGACGAGCAAAACGAGGAGGACGAAGCGATGCCACTCAACTTGGATCGTTTACAAAACACAGAATGGTAATTATTTAAAGATTTGTACCGGAAAATCATAGCACCAACTTGTTCAACTTTTAAAAAATCACAACAGTTGTTCATTGACTGTATGTATTGACTATTTTATTGTACTTGGGTATTATGTGGCTAGTGTTTACAAGTACTGAAGTCGTCTGGCATCTTGGCATGGAGGTCTGTGTTACACATTGAAAATATAATTTATCAAGGTGGGTTTGTGGTAACACCATGTATGCAATATTTTTCTGAGTTGTGGTGGTTTTGGGTAACAACTCAACATTACACAAAATTGTACATATATTCCTTTCTAATTGCACCTTTGTGTTTTATTTCCACCAGGTGTTCATGTGGGAAATGTGAGGTAATGGAGAGTGTTGTGAACTGCATATGTTGCGTGGAAGTTGAAAAGTTGACAGCAAAACTCGATGAGCTTGCCCCCAGACCGCCACGCATAACTTGCTTCACAGATCATCCCTGGTTTGAGGCAACAGCCCTTAATCCAGGGACACTGCAGACAGCCTACCATGCCTACCGCCAACAGTATGGAGCTCATGCTATTGAAGGGGACAGAACTAGGTAAGCTATTTCAGTGGGGTACATGTAAATTATCTTGAGATTATTTTATGGTTGTAACACAACAAAAACAGATTTTGCATAAGCTCCATTCATTGAATAAGAGAACCACAAACCAAGAGAACCACAAAAAGGTACATTGAAAAATATAAATAAATGTAGGCACTGTAATTAACTCCCCCCCCCCTTTTTGTTTTCTTTGTTTATTTTTGTGTGGGATGATTGACAGTTGACACGATCCTCGTTCCTTATGATGTTTATTTAATTATTGTATTTCTTTACTCCTTGATTACAGAAAATTTCGGCATGTAGCCTACCAACAGGATGTGCGCTGGTGCTGGGGTTTTCTTGGACGCCACAACCGTGTGCCACTACCTGCATGCGTAATGCTCAAAATAAGACAGACATATCCGGATGAAGAGGGCAATTACAAAGGCTTTCAGTTTCCCCCTTTAGACGACTTAGATTAAACAAACTTGTAAATAAGGTTCATTTTAAGTTATTAAATGTTTATTCAGTTGTTTAAAAAAATGTGAAACTAAAAGCCTTTACCTAAAATTTGATAAAAACTTGAATACAAAGGTCAAGTAAAACAATAATACAGTAGGTCATCTGCTCACGTACTAATTTTGTGTTTCCATTAAAATTTGTTGAAACATACAGAACTTTCATTTAAACCAATTCATTTCTAGTTGGAATTTTACAGTTTCAACAAAAACCAATAAAATTTACTCGCTTTTTCGATTATTGAAAGAACTTCATATGTAGAGGTATAGACCATATGACATCACATGTTTACAAAAGAGCCACAGAGCCTGGACCCCTGAAGGCACAGTTTGTGTCTCATGTTTTATGGAGATTGCACTGTCTGATTTTGTCGGATTTTTCTCAACTTTTGACATCTCAAAAGCTGTACAGCTGGTGCTTTTGTAACTCTTAAATTTATGTGAAAAATATTATACCAAATGTAAGTTTTGTGTCATATGGCCTGTGCAGTATCTTGCCTGTCAAGAAATGCAGAATATACATGTACAGTATAAGGTCACTATTTTAGTTCATAAAGGTCACATGGTCTATACTTGTACCCCTGAAATAATTAAATATTTTTGTAAGCCCTGTCAAATATGTAAATTATGAGATGTCACACACAAACACAGTGATCTTCTGCACAAAAAATTGTACTTTATTTACAAGCATGTACATGTATTCGCATGTATTATCAATTAAATTCCAGTACAACACATACATGCAGTGCATATAAAGTCAAAAATTTTGCCAATGTTTCAAAGTGGTTCAAGTTCAAATCCATTGAGCACTGATGTAAAATTAACATGCTCAAAGGGGTCTTGATTTGTCTCCCCATAGGCATTTATAAGTCTTTCTTTAAAGTCATGTGGTATACACATATACAAGAAAATAAGTAAATAAATAAATAATTTACTGAAAGTCAGCTCTCTTGCTCATTGTTTTTTTTACCCCCTTATCAAAAACTGTACCAAATAACGAAATGTACTCATCTGCAAATTTTGTTTGTCTATTCTGTTTGGGATGTCCCTCCTCCACCACTTTTCTTTCTTTTTCGGCTTCTCCTTTTTAATGCTGATTCCTGACCACTTTCATCATCTGTCCTATTTTTGTTCACTCCTTTTCCCCTCTTTTTTTTGGCTGACTTAACTTTATTGTCTTTATTCTTACTCGCTTCATCTTCATCTACCATGTCTTGCGTTCCTTCCGGTCTCCCTACTGGTGCTACGGATTTTGAAAATCTTGAAACAAAACTAGATACTGCTTCTGCCTTGTCCGGCTTTGAGTGTTTTAGTGTGAGGGGCCCAGGGTTCTTCATCAGCTGTACGTGCATCTTTGCTGCCTTCCTCGAAAAGCCTTAGAGTTTGGTCGATTATGCGCTGGTTGTATTCTAGAAGGACAAAAACACAAACATTTGTTTACATAAAGATTGACCTTGTGTATTCGGATATTTTTAGATACTGCACTGGTCATTACCTAATGGTCATACAGGAAAATGCATTTTGTGTCACAGTTCCAATAAAAATGACAGCTGAACAAGTTTGAAATGTGCCCATTTAGTCATATCAAAAGTTGATAAGAATTAGATACATGTAGTAACCCCCCACAAAATGTATAATGAGAAAATGTCTTCCATTACACTGTGTAGAAATCTTGCCAGCAATAAATCCATGCTCCTTTAAATTTAAACATTGTCACAGTACATGGTTTATACGTGTACTCACTGTATGTGCATTGCACCAGCCTTTATCCACCGGTATCCTGTTTTGCCCTTGGGTAGCTGATGCTGTAGGCCAAACTCCCACCAGTGCTCCTCGCTTGCTCCCTGCCAGTGTTTTCGTTATAATAATGCAGGGCAGCAAGGTACATCCTGTGGAACAAGCAATAGTGTTTTTTTATCACAAAAATGATGCAATGCAATTTAATAAATGTTCATTGGGTGCACTGTAATTGAAAGGGTGTATTGTAATTGAAAAAAAAAATAATAACAATGGGCAAAGCTAGTCATGTTTTTTTTTCACGAAAATGGTGCACTGCATTTGCAACCTAAAGAAAAGGCAATCTTCCTAGTGTGTTCCTTTTTTTTATCACGAAAAGGGTTAATTCATTGCAAAATTAATCACACCAAATGAACGGAGAAAAATTCGGACCAATTTTTTAAGTCTATGAATTTACTTACCCTGGCACGTTCTCTTTTCTCAAACGCCAATCCTGATCGCTTCCGACGCTTGGTGAGTGGTGATTTCAGCGACGGTTTGTTGCCACCAGCCAAAGTCGTCCCGCTACTGCCAGCAGAATTAGAACAGGCGGCGGCAGGAGGGACCGTGTCGGTGGCTGCGGTTGCCTTCACGGAGTACGCAAACGGTGCCTTCAGTGTTGGTACGGAACCAGGCTTCAGGCGAAACTTAATTTTCAGGCCAAATTGACCTTGAAGTTTCGTGGATTCGTCTTGGCATGTAGTATCAAAATGTGAGGAGCATATCAACGACGACGATGTCAGTTGAAAGTCCGATCTTGTGTTGTTTACAAAACGTTTCCATTATCGTCGCGTGGCAGGATCCTTGGTGGCGTTTGGAAATGCCAGAAAATGTACGTTGGGACTTTTCTTAGCATTTCTTGAGCATCCGCCAACGACACAAGACGCTGGCATACTGATGACTAGGCACTTTCTACTGCATGTGTAACATAACATCGACTTTCAGGACTTCCAAATTAAAACAAATTCGCGGAGACAAAAAATGAAGCAATCTTGTCACGCAGGTCAAGAAGAAAAGAAGATCGAGTGTGTGAGCATGTGATCGTGAGTGAGCATGCACGCGTCCTGTGTGTGGGTTGCTCAGCAAGCCCAACATAAACAGTGCATGCACGCCAGAGTCTTCTAAATGTGACGTATGCTCAGAGGTCAACTGCCTCATTTGCATATCGGACGCTTTTACTGAATTGAATAACAACAAAGGCCAAAGCCCCGCATTTTGAGTTGCATTTTCTTGGACAATTCAAACTTTGATAA
Source organism: Pisaster brevispinus (assembly GCA_023634235.1). NCBI lineage: Eukaryota > Metazoa > Echinodermata > Asteroidea > Forcipulatida > Asteriidae > Pisaster > Pisaster brevispinus. The sequence continues at coordinate 14,521,172 of JAMKCF010000007.1, read as the reverse complement.
ATAAAATAAAAAAGTATTTGTTTAATTTATTTATAATAAGTAATAAAAAGTCCATATAAGGTATAACAACGAATTCTTAGAACCACTCTTTAAGTGCATTACACAATACATGGGACCAACGGCTTTACGTCCCATCTGAAGGACAAGGCAATAATGGTTAACTGTCTCGCTTAAGGACACAAGTGTCAAGACCGGGATTCAAACCCACACTCTGCTGATCAGAATACACCAGAGCTTGAGTCCAGTGGGCTTGACCGCTCGGCCACAATAGCATTAACATGTAGCAAAAGTCCTCATCCATTGATTCAAGATAAAGTTCAGGATTGGTAATTATAGTAAAGATGGCTGTAAGGTGAAATTGAGTTTTTGTGAATGATGCAATCACCCTCATGTACTGTCTGTACAATACCTACGTCTGTCGACACGTACCTGTGGCTGCTAGAGCTGCTGACTGAGACACACTGAGCTTCTCTGGGGGCCTGGTGTAGTCAGCTAATCCTGCTATGACTAAACACTAAAAAGGGAACCACAAGGCAAACAAAAAAACACATCGCATCATGGTTCTTGATAATTCAGAAGGTTGTCACTCTAAAAAAAAAAATTAATAGTAATAATAATAGTAATAATTGGTGCTCGAGTACTAAGAGGATGTTGCGCTTGTCTTCAAGAAAAGGAATCTCCGTAGTCTGAGATAAACATTGGCTCAAGTTCCAAACCAAAGGGGCTGATCAATAGATATTAAATAAACTAAAATTTAGTATTTTGAAGTTAATCACAACAGCCACGAAACAGTAAAGAGATAAGTGGAACAAGGCACGGTCTGCTTCTGTTCAACCCCCTTATTTTTTGCCCACCATTACCAACACTTACCCATTTAAACATCGGTGCCCAGAAATGAATTGTTTTCAGTCCTGTAAAAAAAAAAAATAAAATAAAAATTCACATTTTTGTTTAATGCTAATAATCCATACTGTTATTATTATTATTAATATTATTATTTCGTGATTCAAAACTCTAGTTGAGCCCAAATCCACAAAAATCCATTCTCTGGTTCAACAAGTTTATTGTAGTAAAGTCGTTTACGAAGGTCAAGACCAAGTCCAAGTCCAAATCACAAATCAGGGTCCAAGTCACAAGTCAACTGGTCCAAGTCCAAGTCACTTACATGTATGCTTCTTTAAATTATTACAACAATAATTCAACTGTACAAGATTGGTTTGAATGATCAGTGTACTGGTGCACTGAACTTTATGAGAGTCGAGTCAAGTCCATGGCTCTAACTTTGAAACTCGAGTCCTACAGCACTGTGACATTGGCTCTAGGTTCAAAACCTTGCAGACGCTACGGAGGAGGCCATTGGCTAATGGACTCTCTAGTTGTTTCATGGGGTGTGGCCTTGTACAGGCTTTGATATGGCTGATCCCCATGTATGTAAATGTACCTCGCCCCAGTGTGGTCGTTGGTTCTTGCTCTATGATCTGTTTGTCAAGAGGTGGCAGTAGAGTAACCAGGAGGTGGCATGCTAAAGGCACCCCCCCCCCCGCCCAGAACCCTTGCCTCCCTCTCCTGCCAAATGAGATCGTAAAAATGCACAAATGAATGGTTTGATACATTAAATAGCCCCCCCCCCCATTATGTCTTTATCCCCTTTGCCCATCCCCACCCCCTTAAATGAAAATGTCTGGTTACACCGGAAGTCAGATTCAGATAAAGTATAGTTGTCCTGTCTTTTGCTTGAGTATCAAATAAATGTGGTGGCATATGCATATCCGTTACTCCAGGGGTAACCCACAGACCTGCCGGATGGTTCCATATTGGTTGCCATTTAGCTGGTAACGCCCTCTCAATCTTGGCATCTAGCTGACCGAATCGAGAGGCGGCTTTTGCCTCGGAGGGCGCTGCACTTGTAAAACCTCGCTGACCGAACAAAAATCTGCGTAGCAGCAACGAGCCATGTCTACTGGCTGCCATTATCTGAAAAAGACAAAAGACCTTAATAATGAAATCAGGAGAAAGTACACTTTAGAAAATACACAAATTTATTGTAAATCTACATAGGTCAAGTAGAAAAATCCAAGCGATGATTATGCCACTGTTGCTGTAGGTAACACACAACTCCATGTGGCCAGTGAACACTTTTGATGAATGCATACTTCAAACAATGATTTTATCATCATGCTAAAATAAATACATGTATGCAAGGTACACAAGGTGCCAGCGATCGTGAGGTTTACTTGTGCGTGTCATGCGTATCCACGCAATGTTTAATGATTAATGGCAGCTAGTACAAAACAAGCAAATGACCGATGATGAGCGAATGCTTCATGTCATTTCCTTGGTGTCATCTCACCTGACAAACTAGTTTCCCCCACCCCCAAGTTGTTATTAATTCTTTTTTTGTGTCTCTCTTTTTTTAAATCTCTGGTGGAGCATCCCACCATCCAATTGGTTTGGTCCACGCTTACTGCACTACACTCAGCAGTGCAGTACTACTACTAACTAGTACTATGCATTGACTATACTATATTACTAAACTTCCTAAACCATGTAAACTAGCCTATATAATAGCCCACCTTGTTGGGCTGAAGTGTTATGGCTATAGTATTAGTATTACGATGCAATACTTAGGTGGGCTACAGAAAATATTCACAGAGTGATTAATGATTACTACCTTAACTAAACTAGGTACTACTACTAGAGTACTAGTACTAGACCCCTACCTTGTAATTTTACATGTACATGATGTAGTCTATTATTACTATTACTACTAAAAAAGTACTAATACTACTAATATCTACGTGTATTTGTCAGTTTGTAACCGTACCGATTTGTGTAAGTTCCCCTTTTCTTCTAGGATTTAACATCGGCCCTAGGGCCTAACTTTTGACTTGTCAAGGAAACAATGACCTACCTATGTAAGGAAAATCCCCAAATGATCAACGTCTTCGTCTTAGAAATGCAATGCAAACCGACAGTGTAAAACAATACTTACCCAAGCCCCCGGTTCGGTAGACCGATTTCCGATCAGCAAGCAAGAAGACAAGGAAGAAGAGCGATTTGAAGCTTTGCCCAATTACGAATCACGAAATGCCCAACTCCAAAAACCACCTCAGCCTGCGCTAATTCACATGCACTGCAGTCAGGTCTAAATTATCTCTTTTACGTTCGTGATGAACTGTTTGTTTGTTTTCCTTTTTTTCTTTTTTTTTTACTGGAGGGTGCCAAAATTGACAGTCGCAAAATTTGACGTCCGCAAGATTGTCTGCGCTTGCAATAAAGTGCGCCACCAAGAGTGTGGCTGAAGTGCAGAAAAGTTGTTATATAGCGCCCTCTTTTTGATAAATTCCTTCAGTCCATGTAACTTTTACAGTATGGAGACACACAACAGGGGGACAAAATCCTCCTTGACAGTCCAGCACACTCTGAACGCTGCGAGTGTCCGTGCCTGTGGGGTTTCTAAATCTTCAATTCCTCGGGAGGCAGAAACAATGTCAGAACTTATCTCTTCAAAATGGCACATTGGTACCAAAACAACAGTAGCTCCAATCTTACGTAGATGCAGCTTACCCGACAATACAGTTGCACAATATTGCAATAACTCGTATAGGCCCGTAGTGGATATTGTAGTTCTAAGTTTGTCTGAAAACTGGAAGGTTATACCTAATACAATATAATTATGGCGTCACTATCAATATTAAAACTGATTCGTTTCCGGCAATTGCGTGATATATTATCATCTTATCCCTAAAGGTATGAAGCCTATAGGCCTACATGATCGGCAGAGCTGACAAAATAGTTGCAGCAAGTGTTCATGTTTTGTGCGATCAACCACCATGAATACAAACCTGTGAAAATTTGAACATAATCTGTAGTGTGAGTCAGGAGAAAATAGTGAAAAACTATGCACAATTTTCAGCATGTAAAAACATCGTCCTTAATTTTGGTTGTAAATCAGCTGTTGTGTTTGCGGGGTTTTCAGATACAGTTTTTGTTTTCAATACTTCGTTTCAGAGGGAAATATTTCACAGAAAAAAAATTGTTTTGGTATAAACTTCATTACCAGTCAGCTGTCAGACTAAATGTTGTTTTTATTTACTATAATTTTTTCGCCTTACCAATCCTGTATAATACCTTTAAAAGCATTATCAAAATTACACACTGCTTTGAGTGATCGTGTCATCCATTACTGTCAGTGACAATGTACGCACTCATTAGCATAAACCCACTATTAAGCCGAAAGCGTAGTCGGATGCAAACTGTTTGACGAATCAATAACAGGATGTGGATATTTTTGAGGTCGCCATACCGGGTGTTTATACATGTAGAGGGAACTTGAGGGAAGAGTGAAATCAGACATGTAGCCGTATGCATAAGCAAGTCATAAAATGAGACCATAACATGGCCACCCAAATCATTTCCATGGTATTCGATATATTAATCATCATTTAGCGAGATTTTGTAAAGGACATGCAGTTCAAAGGAAAATAGTTAGACGGAAACGCACCCATAATGTAAAAAAAAATAATAATAATAAAATTGTCAGTTTGATGAAGATTCTCTCCGTGACGAGTGGGAATCATGAAATGAAAAAGAAGAAGAAGAGAGATACATGCATTTAACTCCGGCCACAATCATTTGCGGCACTATAGGTAACTATGTTGCCTGCAGATAAAATTTTATATTCCATTGGGACAAGGTGACATCTCGGGCTCTGTATATATTGGCTTTTTTGTGTGTAGCTGTGCGTGTAATGGTCACGATTGTTATAATTAATCATTCTTTGATGTATGAAATAACATGGTTTCAAAACTCTTGGATAGACAAGGAAGCGCTCACAATATTATTTTTTCCCCAACTAGCTTTAATTTGCTCTGGTTTTTCATACTGTATTCAGACTGCTTATAACAACACATTCAGATATGTAATTAAAACCATTCAGATGAACAGTTATCATTATTGTTTTATAATTCTAAATCTTCTGACACTAAAATCATCTTGACCGTGATCTATCTAGTACTCTAGGAAATTACACATGTAACAAACAAAAACATAAATAATAAAACGCCATCAAAAACATGTGTCTTTCACAAACCCCTGGTCGTAACAGACTAAATATAAAAAAATACAAATCTTATTGACCATAATCGTTTAAGTGTTTTCACTAACAGGGGTCTATATACAATCAGTTTAATATAACGGTTGGTTTCTGGTATGTTTGTTGAAATGTATAATAACTATCCGATGATCCTAATAGACTGTGCAAGTCTCGCGCGTATCGAAAACAACTCGAAGTAAGGTTTTTCTAACGAGTGCGATTCCCCAGTTTATATTAAAGCATGTAACGGTATTATATTACAAGTCCAATTATTGATATAATACAATTTTTTGTTACGTAAAACGTTAAATCTATTAAGCTAAACAAAGAAATGTTTAAAACTTCAGATAGTTTGAACACAATATCGCCGTTGGATGTCAAAGGTTGATGTTTGCGCAGTTTATTTTTGTAAAACACGCATTGTAAATCTTTTACTCCCGGCCACAAAGCAATAGTGGTTAAATCCATGTCCAGGCCGAGATGGCGGTTGTGTCTGCGGCTGTTGCCTAGGATGCTGCCAAGGGCAATCTCTGCTTCAACACTTTGCTAACCATGGCGATCAAGAAACAGTCGCTAATTCGGACATGGCCTAAAATTATACCAAATAAAAAGGTCAACTTGCTGTAAAATTTTATCTCGTGCGAGTCGAAGATGTTTGTTCATAAAGTAAATTTCACAAAAAGGTTCTTACACGTCACAAACGCTTTTTTTTTTTTTTTTTTTTTGCTAACCAACTAATTGATAAATATTTTTCACTGCTCTATTTAACTTACCTTTTATTTGTTTGTTTCCATTTCACGGTGATTGTTTGAACTCTATTTCCATTTTATAAATGATTGTAGTTGCTGTTAAAACTGTTTTATCTGTTGATTTAAATAATAATAATAATAATAATAATAATAATAATAATAATAATAATAATAATGGCTATTTATATAGCGCTCATATCCGTCACTCAGTGACGCTCAAGGCGCTTCAACATTAAATATTTTTCTGCAAGGTATTTGGGGGCTACGTTTGAAGTATGAGACCTACTCCTTTACATAGCACCATGTAATGGTTTACAAGGTGCTGTGGCGCAATATGCTGCCAATCAAACCAGGAACACCGGGGCGGACCCCTTCTCTTTTCCATAAGTGCACTGGGTTCTTTTACGTGCGTTACACAACACACGGCCTACTTATTTTACTCTGTGTATTAGAAGTTTTCATGCAACACGGGCCTTTGAAAAAAACCAACTTTGGTTGAACGGGGTACCGTGTATTAAACAATTTTAATTAACTACATAAATATTTCATTATGACTTGTATCTCAATATGACTTACAGGTCATAGTTATGATTTGTGCTAAAACTGGGGTGTTAAATTGATTCGTTCTGGTATCTATATGTGACAACACCAACATGGTGTTATTTATCCCCATTACTATATCGTTGGTGAAATTAACACCGTGTTGGTGTTGTCACATATAGATACCAGAAAGAATCAATTTAACACCCCAGTTTTTGCAGTGATGTCATAATTGGATGTAAGTCATACTATTGACGTTATATTTCTTTCTCTCACATGTCCCTTCAATGCTTCCGTAACTAACAACTTTTAAGACTCGCAACTGTGACACAGTCCTCACTGTCTTTTTTTGGGGGTCTCAAACAATATCCCCCTCCATTATTTATTCCCCCTTACTCACAAAACGTAGGGAATACCCATGATCCACTTACTTCCTGCCATGTTCCTGTACCAATATAGACTGTAGCAGGAATTCTGGAGTGGTGTGCCCCAGCATCCCACTCCAAGAAACTCTCCTCATGACTGCCTTTTCCGACGGTCACGACGCCGCCCTCGTACCCGATCCAGAAGGGGCGGTAATCTGTCTCGCTGAGGAGATCGTTTTCCCTGTGAACCACACGGAGGTCCTCGCAGATCAATCCGTAGCAAGATCTGATGGCCGATTTGGTGTTTGTCCAGCCTCCAAGACCTACCATAAACAATAAAAGTGTGTGGGGGGGGGGGGTAAAACAAATGCAGAAGTGGTGTTATTATTTTCATGAAGTCTGAATCTGGCACCTGTATCCCTCCTCTTAGATTTGTATATGTGGAATGGTCCAAGTAGGATATCAAGTAATTTGACTCGCACAGGGCATTGCACTTTGGAGAAAACAGTGAATAAGTAAAATGTACCATGATTAATTTTTGGTGTTACAAACGCTCACTCAACCCTGCGTCTAGCAAGGCGGCGTATTAGCGGAAGGCTCATTGTTGTGTTTCTATCGTAACGTAAGAACCGGTTGGTCAAAGTCGCTCATATTTCATGTAATCCTTTATTAGAACTCCCCCCCCCCCCCTCTTGGAGATAGTCCATGGGGTTCAGTTCACTAACAGTTCTCCATGACACCTTGAAGTTTGCCGGCGGCAGTCCCAATTGATTATGAAGCACAACAAACCTTACGTTTGTACACACCCATTGAAACACATACATAATTTTGCCTATGCATTTTTGTAAACGAACTTAAATTCTATTTATAGATAAGGTCTGCAGCCAACACATCATGAGGCTACTATACAAAGTCTTTCTAGAGTGGGAATGACCTTGGGACCACCCCCTCAAACAGACTTAAAATGCCCTGTAACTAAAAGTGTCTTCCTATGAGGCGAAAGATGGCTGTCATGTGTGTGTGTGTGTGTGAGTTGTTGTTGTTTTTTGTTTTGTTTAAGGGGGTGGAGAGGGGGGGGGGGGTCGGCTCCCAGGGTTTTAAGGGTTGTCATCATGTGCTTACAGCAGTCCTGCCTGACTGCAGGTTTATGAAACTGACGGGTCTTCTGTTACTTACTGATCTCAGCAAAGATAGATTCCTGTGTCATGTCCTCTGCAAGGGCAATCATGGCATCGGCTCGCACCTTCACGACAAATTGAACCGTGAATGGCATGCTCACGGGCCTCGGAAAGAACCTAAAGGTATGAGGGTCTGATGGCGTGGTGTTGAACCTACATTCTATACAAAGAAAAAAAACCATTAACACGATTCCTGTAACGAACACAAATTAGAAAGATTGTTTTGTTATAAAAGAACAACAACACATCGCCAACAACAGCAGCAACAAAAACAGCGACAATTTAGAATAAGAACAACAACATGAATAACAGCAGCAGCAGTTGCAATAACATAAACAACGACGACAAAAACCCCCCAGCAACAACAATAACAACAACTGACAGCAACATTAACAGCAGCAACACCAGCCGCTGCCGGCACAAACACAAACACAAAATGTTGAAGAATCAAAAGAATAGTAAGAAGAATTCTAACAAACGAATTGAGAAACAAAGACAGAAGAAAGAGAAACATCCCGCTCTGCTAAGTATGGTGTCAAAAATGGACTTTTTGTAGACCCCCTCACCCCCTCCAGTAAATTTTGTTTAATAATAAGAACATAAAAAAAAATAAAAAAAATAAATAGTGCTTACCAATATGCAGCTGTTCACGACATGCAGATCTAAAAGCCGCGAATGTCCGCGCTTGTAGAGTTCCCAAATCCTCAATTCCTCCGTCAGAAACCATTGCGGAACACATCTCTCCACTCGAAGGTGAAACGAGGGTAACCAAAACAAAAATTAAAGTTGTTTGGACTGTTAACTCCATTTGTTGGTATTGCATTCGTCGTTAGTGACTCGAAATGTACTGAGAGACTTTATCGCGATACGTCACGATGCCCGCAGTGAAAGCAGCTAATGTAGTTGTCATTCCTTTCGAGTGCAAACGGTCAAGGGCGTTTTGCTTTTCACCGCTTGGGAGTAATTTTTGTAATGTATTCCATTATACCGAGGCTTTTACCGTGGCATATTAATAAATGTTTACCCGAAATGGATGTCCATTTAGTTTTTATACGCATAAGGTGAGAAAAGGAAGTATCTCAAAATATAATTCCTGAGAAGTATTTATTTCAGGGATCCTTGATTAAAACGTGGATGTCCCTTCTCTTCTGGACAACTGAGAGCGCTGTTGCAATGATGTGATTTCGGAGAGACTCTTGTCTTTATTTCTGTTGGCTTGTTAGGCAGAATTTGCAAGAAAAGTTTGTGCTTTTACTGCTTTGGCTTACTGAGAAAAAACAACACCAATACCATACCAAGCGCACGCAATCTGCCTCTTGGTTTCAAGTGGATGCCAACACAGCCAACACACATCCAACCCTTTGATTAAAGTGCAACCATTCCAGAAATCTAATTATTGTATAGAGAGATAGATCGATTAACACTTCATTATTCCTCATTATACAAAGTAAAATGGCATTGACAAAGAACGGTATACAATTACAATACAAACGATTAGTAACGCCCAAATAGATTAAACAGAGCGCCGGGCGGTGGTGCCCTGAAGTCTGACAAGCCTCTAAGCGGCTGTAATCAGTGCTCATATTCGGTATCTTATGGGGACCAAGGACAAAACAAAAAAGGGAAAACAAAAGGTCTCCACATGGAAATTCTAAAGACCGGGGTGCTCCACAAGGAAAGTTGTGTACAAAGTCTATGGGGACAAAGGAAAGAACAAAAGAATGCTCCACAAGGATGCATTTTTGAGAGTGTGTGTGTACCACACTGTAGTTGATTTTCGGTAGACGGCATCATTTTAAATCCAAACTTGTCGCATTTGATCCGATCGCCTCAACTTGTGTGTCCTTTAAAGTGACCGGAACAGCGCACTTATCAATTTATCCCCCCAAAATTGGTTTTATCCAGTTCGATATCGCCTGGGCCCAATTTCATAGCGCTGCCTAACGGTAAGCAAATTTTCGTGCTAACTTTAGCAGAAAAATTGCTTAATAAGCGTAAGTGTATTTCACAGGTTAAGAAAATTAGGCAGCCATCTTGCGCGTTCACCATGGATTTGCATTGTTACGTCAATCATTTGCATCCAGTAATCACCGGAAAGTTAGCATGCCTGTTCATGTGCTTACGGTTAGCCCAGCGCTATGAAATTAAAATCGCACAGTAAGCACAAAATCGGCCGTTAAGCAGCTCTATAAAACTGGGCCCTGGTGGCAGGCTTTCAGGGTGTAGACCAGAGCCGCGCGTACAGTGATAGAGTTGCGACACAGACTAGGGACCTGTGCCTAATTTCATGGCTCTGCTTACCGTAAGCAAAGGATCAGCGCTTAATGTAGCAGGGATTTATTTGCTTACGTCAAGCGTATTTCACGGGTTAGCAGAGAGTTGTTGGTTGTGCGCGTGCGTACTCTCCGTTACTAGGCATTCTTCGCTTATCGCAAGCGCATAATTCGACGGTAAGCAGAGCCATAAAATTGGGCCCAGTTTTCAGCGGTCACGTGGTTGCTGAATGCCATTTTCGGCCACCATCCAGTGGGAGCCGACACAAGGACCAGGCAGAAGGGCACGGAGGCAGCCACACTTTCATCGACACTCTGTGGCGTGACACTGCACTCTAATAACTTCCGGGTCAGAGTTGACCTAGATCCAGGTCCCGTGGGCCTGACAGATTTCTGGGTCAGTAAGACCCGGAATGTGTGTCAAAATGACACACGAATGAGTCAATATTGATGCACAATTCAAGTTATCTTTTTTTAATTAACCATTTTCGGTTCAGCATGATCTGGAAATGGGTCGGGCCCCCAATGAATTCAGACCCGGGAGTTTCTATCACCATTATTTTAAATTCATTTCTTAAATTATTTATTAAAAAAAAATATTTTAGAGACCCATAAAACGAGCAAAGAGGTGGCCCGTAAAAAAAACATCCTTTTGTTGTATACGTTCTAGATTAATGTGGCGTCGTCTCTATCCGAAGTTGGGCCAACTATCCACAAATAGCTCACTTCAGATAAATCTGGCACCCAGACGTATCTTGCATGAACGTATCGACATCGTGGATGTCTAACCTTGGTAACCAGACGAAGGTTAAACCGAAAAAAGAAAAAGTTCAATGAAACTACTCTCCCCTCTTCTTCTTGAAGGTTAAAAATGTCAGAATTTAGTACTCAGTCGTCCCATCCAATGTTATTGATCGTTTTTGTTTGTGTTCGGACGTTCGGATAGTTAAAATTTGCACATTGTAGTTTCTGGGGTGCATTGGAATATAGCTGAGGATGATGTTGTGAAACGTCTCTGATCTCGACATGGACGGTAGAAGAAAGTTTCTTGGTATCAACAGGCGACGAGAGTTGGGTTTTAGCGATGAAAGAAGGGCGAGAGAGGCAATAATCGGTAAAGGTTTCAACCATTTTTCGATTGAATGTATTAGTTATGAGGACTATGTTGGTGAAAATTGGAAGCTATTGTGTTAGAAACGTTGGTACAAACTAAAAAACTAGCCACTGATATTAAGTGATACAGTGATAGTGATAGGCCGGAGTTCAGACAACTCGACCGGTGGACAACTCGACGGGTCGGACAACTCGACGGGTCAGACAACTCGACGGGTCAGACAACTCGACAGTGAGACAGCTCGACGGGTCAGACAACTCGACGGCAGTGAATTCACAATAAATATAAAGTTACCTTTGTATAATACTACATATGCCAACACATTTTACACTTCTTGGAAATATTAAACGGAAAAGAATGACTTTGTCATCAGCACGCCCTGACAGTTTTATGAATTAATGTTCCGAAGATTTATTTTATTACACATTTTCACTGGCACAAAACTACAATACAGGGTTATATAAAGATAAATAAGTTTTAATTAATAATACAATATTAAATTAAATAGTCTGCCAATCGATTGGAATCGCACAAAACATATTATTCAAGTCGCATGCTTTGCCAAATTGCTCGCCAGTGTCATAAGAGGTTGTGTGTACGCCCGGCCCCGTTCGCAGTCAGCTGGCGCCTCACGTAAATCTCCGGACAACCCCGCCGTCTTTGCGTGTCCCCCCGGGCCCCTGCGAGTCTGCGAGCCCACTCCCAGCCCGTGGACGCCCGTGCGTGCCCAGTCGGTACATGATCGTCCCCCGTGCTGAACAGCCCCACTCTGCCAGACGTCATGCGGATTTACCATCCACCCGTCATGTTGTCTGATCAAAAGTCGAGCTGTCTGACGCTTGAACGGACTACCCGTCGAGTTGTCCGACCCGTCGAGTTGTCTGACCCGTCGAGTTGTCCGACCCGTCGAGTTGTCCACCGGTCGAGTTGTCTGACATTCGATAGGCCTACCCTATTTTGTGAAGGTGTGTCACTGTCAGTGTCAGTGACAGTGTCACTGTGTCAGTGTCACTACTGTCACTAAAGTGTCAGTGTCATGGTGGAGTGTCACTAGTCACTACAGTAGTAGTAGAGTAGTGCATACTCCTAGAACTATGAGGTTCATTCAGCTATCCTCTCCACGTGGAGACAATAGCAGAACGAACCTAGTCATAGTTCTAGGATTAAGTAGTGCAGTGGCAGTGGTGTACGACGGTGTAGGCTGGGACTAGGGCAGGACTGGTCCATGGAGGTAGTGGTAGGACTAGCCCCATAATTTAGGGCCAATTTTACGAAGTGGGTCGGCCTTATTAGGGGCTATGGTATTGGTAATGGTAGGGCTACTCCTAGAACTGGATGCGGTTTGTTCCACTATTAAGTATCGTCTCCACTTGGAGACGATCGGTTCGTTTCGCTATCCTCTCCACTTGGACACGATAGCGGAACGAACCACATAGCTCTAGGAGTAGGAGGATGGTGGTATTGGTAGGACTAGACCCAGTAACTCTAACTGGGGCGCTGTACTCCTTAAAAACAAAATGTTGACATCTTCGGTCGAAGATGTCAATTATTTTTTAAAGGAGTACAGCGCCCCAGCTTCAGTTGAAAATGTCAAAAGTTTGCTTAATAAAAAGGAGTACAGCACCCCAGTTACTGAGTCTATGGTAGTGTTCCGCCCCAACTTGACAATCGTCCCAACTATTTAGTTGGGACTGGTCCCAACTTGAGTTTTAAAGTTGGGGCGTCCCAACTATAGTTGGGTTTGCAGTAAACACAGTGCACCACCCTCCACAAATAAACTTAAAACAAGCATGAAGTTATTAAGACCGCTTTATTCTAGTACTTCGAATTTTGGTTTTCTAGGGCCATCATCAGTTTTGACACGAGCCCCGAGACCCAGTGTCGTGTCACCCAGCAACCCACGCATGATCGATCACGGTTATCCTGTTTGTTTAGCTCTATGGGTGATCCCAACTATAGTTGGGACGCCCCAACTTTAACACTCAAGTTGGGACCAGTCCCAACTATAGTTGGGACGATTGTCAAGTTGGGACGGAACAGTAGGACTAACTTACTGTAATTTTGTTTGTGTTAGTGTGTGGTATTTTTAATCAGTAACATACATTCAAAGCGCACAGTCGACAGTCACACTCTCTGCAGTGTTCAGCGATCAATGTCATATTATTAAGACAATATTATAATGACTTTCTGCCACTTACATCACCCTGCATCATCAATGTGGCAAACACCAGTTTACCCATGATATTGATACACCCGAATAAACATAAAACTTGGACATAGGCCTACAGTATGCACATGTCTTTCTGTGAATTTTGATGTTTGTCTGAGATCTACATGTAGGTACTTAGCTATTTCTAACATTTGTGCGGAGTCTTAGCCTATTGCTTCAACTTCAAGCATGCCTGTGACATCTTCATTACAGTGACATGGTTTTTGGAAGTTAAGTCATAAGTACATTCCCAGCCAGAAAAATGTTGTCTAGCCCACACTTTCTAAACAGATGGGGGGGGGGGGGGGGGGGGGTGGCGGGGGGGGGGGGGGATGGCGGTACCAAGGCATTGACCAGGGGCATGAAGGCAATTTCCTTGGACGATGAAGTATCATGCCTCTGTCTCTGACCTTGCTCTGCTCCATGGTCAAAGTATCAGGCCTGCATTTTACTTCTTCTTTTTTTTTAAGATATTAAATGTTTTCTTAATTATTTTCCTAATTTTACAGGGAGTCCAAACTTTATGCAGAGGTTGAAGATTGAAGCCAAACTTGATATTCATCGAGGTTGTGTAAGTGTGGATTATGAAATTAATTTTTTGTTTGTTTTAACCCTCCTACTGTGTGACCATTCATTATCATCAACTGGGGTTTCGAATTACATCTAGAAACTATAAGGCTCCCCCGTGAGCCCGTAACATGATGTAATGTAGAGTCTTACATACATTTGTACATGTATGTAATGCATCTGCACAGTTCACAGTCGACCCTCCTACTCTGTGACCATTCATTATCAACCACTGTGGTTTTGATGGAAACACAGTTGTATACATAGTGTATACATGTACCTACCTTCAATAGGGCTATAACATCGTGTGATAATGCATACATTGGTATACAAAGTACCTTGACACTTATATAATATAAATAAAGTACACATTGTGCCACCTAACACAACTGATGAATAGATTCCGTGCATATGACCATGGATAAGTTTGTCAATACCAAATGCCGCTCTGCATCATTTGCTCTGCATAAGATTGGGAAAATCCGCCAATCCATCAATAAAACAACAACAGAAAAGCTCATCCATGCTTTTGTAATTTGTCACCTTGATTACTGCAATAGCCTCACCTACAGATTACCTGACTCACAGCTCCGAAAACTCCAAATCATTCAAAACTCAGCGACTCGTCTCATAATAATAATAATAATAATAATTATTATTATTATTATTATTACCGCATACATGCCTGCAAGAAACCTCCGTTCAGCAAACAAAGACACTGTTGCCACCAAAACATATGGTGAACGTAGTTTTCAGTTTGCTGGACCTCATTTATGGAACAATCTCCCCCTTCACGTCAAACAAGCTACCACCGGTCTCACATTTCAAGACTCTTCTCAAAACGTTTCTGTTCAACTCATCGTACAGGTGTACTATGTAATTTTCCTTTTGTTCTCCTGAGCTCTTAGAGACTTTCTTCTGAAGGTGTTAGGCGCTATATAAATACAGTTGTTATTATTATTATTGAACAGCGCCCTCACTGAGGTCAAAAGAAGTAATTATCATCGGCTGAGAGTCGTGCGTGGCACGTACACGTTTGCGCATTTCCAGTGTTTGGCCTCAGCGATGGCGGCCAATGCAACGGGGTCTATTGAAATAATTTCATTTTGATTTGTTTGTTTTTTTCCCCTACACCGATGTGTATTAAGCACTGTATGCTCAGTGCTTTCCCGAGCTCTGTGAAAAAAAAATCCACAGGCAATCACTCGGGTGGGATTCGAACCCACGACCTTTGCATTGCTAGAGCAGATGTCTTACCACTAGACCACCAAGCTAGCCCGATGGCTAGAGGTGGGTTCGAATCCTTAGCAGCGGGTACTAAACTCTCTGGAAATTTACCTAATGTAGGAAGAAGTTTGATTAATTCTGTTGACATTATTGACCATTAAGCATTTTAATTTTTTTTTGTCTGTTTTGATTTTGTTTCCAGGTGAATACGATATGCTGGAATGATAGCGGTTATAGAATCTTGTCTGGTTCTGATGATAAACAGCTGTGCATCACCGAGCCGTACCTCCGCAAGAAACTTGCTACCATTGCCTCTGGACACCGAGCCAACATCTTCAGTGCCAAGTTCATGCCGTGTTGCAATGACAGTCAGGTATATACCAAATACGGGACCGTTGTAGCTCTGCTTAAGCACAAAAAGTCGCTAAGCAAAATTATGCTTATCTGAATAAGGTTACCAGCCAAAGTATCATTTCACACAAGCCATTTGTGACTGGTATCCTGCTCATTTTTTGCTTAGCAGGGAATTGTTAAGTAAGATTTTCTGCTTTAGGCAGCTCTATGAAACTCTTTATTGGGGCAAATAAGCCATTTGTGAGTTAGATTTGAGTAATGTCTGGTACACTGACTTGTTTAGTTGGTGATTGCTTTGATATTGAATTCCTCAGACTAGAGGCAGTTTCCATGTCACATGGTTCAGGGCAAGCTTTTTTGTAGTTCCAAGAAGGCGAACACCTGAATCTGACTGGAATGCGTACGGCACAATGGTACTGGGCCTTGCCCATATATGGAAGTTGCTACCCATAAGTTCGCCCCAAACCATGTTGATACAGCAACGCTGTCTTTAGTCTGGGGAATCCAATTTCGGTGTTGCCTTGTGATGGAGGCCATGGCCTCCATTGCCCTGGTCTTGGCCTTGTGACAGAGGCCATGGCCTCCATTGCCCTGGTCTTGGCCTTGTGATGGAGGCCATGGCCTCCATTGTCCTGGTCTTGGCCTTGTGACGGAGGCCATGGCCTCCATTGCCCTGGTCTTGGCCTTGTGACGGAGGCCATGGCCTCCATTGCCCTGGTCTTGGCCTTGGTGCCCCTTCAAATGTTTCCCATAGACTTTAAGATTTTCCGATGGAAGTGCCTTTTTGCAAAAATGAAAAAGGCATTGCCCTCGAAAAAAAAAAAATCCAGGCATGCATTGTACCCCGACGTTGTTCAAAAGCTGACTCGCAAAAATTGTGGTTGTTGTCAGAGTGTGGTTTCAATTAATACCCATGTCCTTGCACTTGTGTGTCCTTGAGCAAGACACTTCACCGTGATTGCTTTGTACTCGGATGGGACAACCAGCTGTAGGTTCAAAGTATGTCGTAATGCACATTAACAAAAATCCAGGACATTTTGGTAAGACACAGGTTTGCGCCAGTGTTTCTAGCGATGTTGGCTGCAGATTGGCAGATTGTTCCATGTCACCTTTCATACCCTTTGAAAGGTGAGGCTCTCATAATTGACATGCTCAAATTGAGATCTCAACAAAGACATCTTTGTTCGTCTAGCTCTTGTTCCCTTTTTCGTTGTGCCAAGAACTCGCTGGTCACCTTTTGCAGTGAGATCATTCTCTGTATACGGCCCCAAAAATGTGGAATAAGCTTCCTGTACAGATCAGAAATGCCAGCTCACTCACCTCATTCAAGACACTTCTTAAAGTTCACCTGTTCCAGCTGGCTCACTAACCATTCAACTGTGCCTCAGCGCCTTAGAGCAAACTTATTGAACTTGGCGCTCTATAAATGACTTTTGATTGAATGATTGATTGATTGGTTGATTGACTGGTTGATTGATTGATTGATTGATTGAATGATTGATTGATTGATTGATTGATTGATTGGTTAATTGATCGATTGATTGGTTGATTGATTGATTGATTGATTGATTGATTGATTGATTGATTGATTGAATGATAATTCAGCCATAGCTCTGCATAGACTGCAAAATACTGAGCACTTTAGGAGCCCATTTGGTAAGGTAAAACACTGTAGTATCTTGATTGTGTACAGTGCTTTGAAACTGTACATTGTATGTCACAAGCGCTTTATAAATGTTTTGTATTATTATTATTATAAGAACTGGGTATTATTGTTATTGTTTATGTTTGTTTCAGATTGTCTCTTGCTCAGGCGATGGTCAGATCTCCTTCAACAATGTGGAGAACACAGCACAATATGGGCAGCATATATTCAACTGTCATTATGGCACTGCCTATGAGGTATGGATGGGAGTGGCGAATACATGTATGACAAAAAGGAGAGTTGGACATTTTTTGAAAATGAAGGCCCACTTCAAGCCATTTGTTCCATTTTTACACTTATTTTCTTTTTGCACCATTTGAAATTTTTTTTTTGGTTGGACTTGTTAATCTTGTTAATACGCCACACACATCGGACATGCATTGAATAAAGATTGACTTATGATGTTATCCTACGCTACAGGTAGTGACGATACCGAATGATCCGTACACGTTTCTGTCGTGTGGAGAAGACGGGACAGTTCGTTGGTTTGACCTGCGTACGAAGAGTAGATGTTTGAAGGATGAATGCAGAGAGGTACAGTACTAGTAGCGGTGTATTAAAACAGTCATGCACTCGTTTTCACAAAGAGCCGTTAAGGTTGATGGTCTTAACTGCAAATCAATCTTAATTTCTAAGCAAAGAGTGATGTCACAATACAGATCACTATAGTTATACTGACAACTTAATGAATCTTAGCGCTTTGTGAAAATCGGCCGATGGAATAGTATTGAGAATGGGCCCTTAGTGGGAATCTCTGATCAACCAACACTCCTACATACAAAGGGCTTAACCCTCCTACTAGTGATGTGTTTCTCGAGACAACCGACCCATGCCACAATTGTGGCATTTTGAGGCATCCATGCTTATGTAGAGAGTAGAGCTACTACTTGAAGTTCTCCAGTGAGAGAAGTACAGGAGAAGCCACCAGCTGTGCTAGATTGCAATGGAATTTGGGCCACTGTTGGAAGAGATAAGGCTTCTAAACCTTAGTCACTTTTTGAAGTGGTAATCTGGGGCACTGATCGACCATACATAAAAATACAATGACAAGAAAGTGCGGCATGGGTTACTTCACCATTTTGTGCATAGCGTAGAGGAGGTTTGAGGCATCTTGGATTATGATTCCAGAAAAGCTTTCAGATTAAAAATGTCATGAGTTCTTTTTGTCTATTAGTAAGGAATATGTTGTGGTCACCAAGTGTTGTTATTCAAAGATGAGATACAGTACACATTACATACGTGTCAGTAAAAGAAAGATATGAGATTCATTTTTTTATATTATTTATCCTTTTCCTAGGATGTTCTGATCAACTGTCGTCGTGCCGTTACTTCCTTAGCCGTCAATCCGATCATGCCTTACCAGCTTGGCGTTGGCTGCTCTGATAGCTCTGTACGGGTCTTCGATCGCAGGATGCTGGGCACTAGATCTACAGGTAAAGTGCACTCGCCAAAAAATGACCCTTCACTGTCGCCACGAGGATTCTGAAAGCACCAAATGTATACAGTGTTGCATTGTGCGTCTAGATGGTCTGGTGTACGCTCCCGCTCTGATGTCGTGTACATGTAGGAATATTCCCGTAGTTTGTCACAATGACTCAGTCCAGCAATACGTTCTGGAGGTCCACTGGATTAATAACAATAATAATAATAATAATAATAATAATGGCTTCTTATTATAGCGCTCATATCCGTCACTAAGTGACGCTCAAGGCGCTTCAACATTAAGTATTTTCCTGCAAGGTATTTTGGGGCTACATTTGGATTGTGGGCGTTATGCCAGAGCTGCCAACTCTCCCTGGTTCTGCTGAAAGTTCCCCGAAAATAAACCAATCTTTCCTTGTTCTGATAAACAAATTTGAAATTTTTCAAGATTATGGGGAAGTTTGTCCCTGTTATGTTGAATGGTATTGTAAATATATCTCCCTGGTTGTTGTACAAATTCTCCTGGATTGCAAGATGGAAATGTGGGCAGCTCTGGCGTTTGCCTACGGGAATGTTCCTTCCAGCCAAAGACAGTCCCAACTTTTGAGATGCTCCTTTAATTTAGTGACTAAAATCGTGTTTACTTCGTGACTTATTTCCTCATCAGGGAACTACAGCGGCCGCGGTATCCAGGGCATGTTCTGCCGGTTCTGCCCGCCACACCTCCAGAACAAGTACAATCGCCCGACTTCGCTACAGTACTCGGCCAGCGGCAACGAGCTCTTAGTCAGCTACTCCTCCGACTACATCTATCTCTTCGGCACCGATGCCTACAAGAAGGAGATCGCCTTTGCCAGACAGGAGGGGGCGTCAGAGATGAGGGGAGATGCCAGCGGGGCAGCCTCATTCCCTGATGATGAGGTATTTATACAGACCTTGAGGGTGAAGTGTATGATTGTAAGTTGATGAAGAGAACAGGCATGCAACTTTTCAGCTGACCAGCTCCATTTTTAAATAGAACAGTTCCACAGAAAACCGACAAAACACTGTCCAAAGTTTTCTGGGGTAGACCATTCCTTAATATTAAAAACAATATAATAGACCTTATGCACATGACGTCATTTCAGTAGGGCACCCTCGCCTAGAGGTCAAAAGGAGGTTGTTCATTGGCCAATCCTGTGTGCTGCGCGTACAAATCTGTGCGTTTAGATTGTTTCGTCACCGTTTTACCTCTAAGATGGCGGCTGGATGACGTCAATGCATAAGGTCTATAAACAGTTGTATGTCTGAGAGAAACCTTGACTTCCTTGGTTATTCTCCCCTCCCCCCCGAAAAAAAAGAAAAAAAGAAAATCTAAATTGAAAAAACGGTTTGAATCATAGTCAGGGCCAGTCATAATGTAGGCTTCCTTGGGCAAGACATTTACACGTAACCATAATTGGCTTCTCTTCACCTAGGTGCATAAATGGGTATCTGAAGGGGTTGTGACAGCAATCGATTAACCTTTTAGTACTCACTGGCGTCACAAGGTGACCAGCGATAACAAGTAGCACATTGAGACTTCATGGTGATTTAAACAGTATGGTTTACGTTTAGGAAATTCATGTATGAGACCCCTTGAACTGCCACAGCTAAGGTCAAACTAGGGAAACATGTACTTTATGTACGTGTTAAAACACACCGTGACACTATCGCTCACTTATTGAGTAACAGTTTTTAATTAAAAAGTCGGTACTCCGCCATTTTTTTTCTTCAAAAAATCTAAACAATTCCAAGTTCTACAACTTCACCTAGCCAAATAGCATGCCAAATGTCTTGTCACTACCCGGGGTTTGTTTTTTAACTAACACAATCCAACAATGACCCGCTCTCCAGGAATTCCCGTAGGAATTGTACAGCAATTACTCAGCCTTGCTAAGTTGTGTAAACAAAGGGTGTTATTCAAAGAAATGGTTGATTGAGCAGAAAGAGACATGTGGGCTCATCTCAAAATACAATTTTGCTGGAATTGATTTTATTAAGTCCAAAGGGTCTATATCTAATGCTTTGGGTGATTTAAAAGTGATTTGGTTCTTCACAGAAATGTATTACACGCTAAAATCAAACTGTTACTCAACAAGTAAGGCAGGGTGAAATAGTTTTTTTATTTTTTATGGTGTCATGCAGAGTTTTAATACACAAAACTTTCAACCATTTAGTAGTATAGAAAAGGGCAACTTCAAGGGACTGGGCAGCATTATTTTTTCAGAGGCACTTTTTCCCACTGTAGAACTGTTAATCCGAGACCTTTAGTTGTCCAACTTATTTATAGGCATACACATACGCCAAGCAAAAACACCTTCACACACCAGAGAAGAATACTTGAAACTTCTGTTTTATTCTATTTCTCTCATGTTGGTCATGTTGGTTATAGTTGCCTGGTTACACAGGTTGACAACAAGTCATTGTGTGTATTCTATAGTATATCAAACTATTAATAGCAGTCCCTCCCTTTGAACAACCCTCCCTGGCTGCAGTTGGACTTTAGGCTGCATAGAAACAATACAAAAGGGAACATTAACAAGTTGTGAAACATTAAACTTTAAATGAACGGGCTATCTATTAACCATGGGTCGATGAGTCAACTTGAACCCCATATTTCACCAGAAGTTACCCTCAAACTCCCATATTTTATGCCATTTAAATACACTTTGCATGCACAACATAAGATAAAGTATGTTTGCTTTACTTACCCAATAATGATTGATTTTTAACCCTTAAAACCTGCAAATCTGTGCAGCGTGGAGTCTATCGACTACACATGTGCTTGAAGTAAACAATGCCTCCCAAAGCGCAGTATTGGGCTTCAACGCGCACACGAAGCACGCCCTCTGCCGTCTGAGACGCCAAGTCGCAACACCCACCATGTTAGTTCCAAGAAATGTTGTCAAACCAAAGACAAGCCTGCATTGAGTTTTGGTTTCTCTAGACCACATGCTTTACTGCTTGTTGTGGTTATTATATAAATAGTGGTTACACATAAAGGGTAATGATTTCAACACTTCCTGACAGAATCCTGTGGTGAATCCCATCAAGAGGCTGCGTCTACGCGGAGACTGGTCCGATACCGGACCCAAAGCCAGACCCAGAGGAGAACAAGGTTGGTTGTCTGCATGCTTATCGGCTTCTTGACTTTCCACCACTCAAGTCCACACTGTGTAGAAAGAAATTGTGTATTGTCATTTGTTCTCTTTCCCTGCTTTTCAGCTCTGTTGACCCTGTTTCTTGTGAATGTTATATTTTTGAAGTTAGCGCAAGAATACAAGTCATTAGTCGAGAGTAATTCTGGAAACATACCTGCTACATTGATGAAGTTGTTGTTTAATGTCATAGCCATTTTTGTTGTGCTTAACCGTAACATTTTCTTGATGTTGTATGTTTTAGCGGAGTCCCAGCCCCGTCTGACCATCATCCAGCGAATGTCTGAGATGTTGACGCGTTGGTTGGACGACTCGACGTCGTCACATGCCAGGCGTATCGCCGCTGCTTCAACTGAGGGCAGTAACCAAGAGGAAAGCTCTACAGCCAACGAGCCTGGAACGTCCACAGCACAACCTACAGTAAGTAAAGCAGGCATAGGAGTGGTAGCTGGTGTCTCAGTTTTGGGGTTTTTTTTGGTGGGGGGGGGGGGGTGTTGAACAAAGATAATTTTATTAGAGTGGGATTTCAACCTGTGACCTCTAACTGAGCCATCATGTTACCAGTCTACCGATTTTGTCAATATCTTTGTTCGGGGGTGCCAGTCAGAAGCATCCTCGTTCCAAGGGGTAATCGATCTCGCCGCGCCATTTTTTCCCAGCATGCCTTGCTTGATCATAACCCCGGAATCGGTTCATTAAAATGTGCTAGAATCTAGCACATTTTAATTAGGCCTGAGGCCGATCCATTCTACGCGCGCACTTATATGGTAACCCGTAAAAAAGGCATCAAGTCAAAAAGCAACTGGTCCTCTGTCATTCTTCTTTCATTTTTGTTAGACATCTAACTGTATGCAGTTTAGGGTGACTGTGTATAAACACGATTCATTTGAAATGGAATCGCAACAAAATACTTGCATTTTGACGTGCATGTACTAAGCGTCCTACAAGCGCCATACAAGCGCTCAAAAGTTTTTAAAAAGCGTGCATGCAAAGTAGTCACTTTTGAGAGCCAGTCAGTGCTGTTTTTCAGTACATGCCTACCAGGGTTTAATGACGAGAGGTACCGATACGGCGCGCTGCCCATGGTAGCGAGGCTGAGTCAGAAGCCACTCGATCTGTAACTGCAATGTAGCCAGGGATCACACCCAAGTTTACGATACAACCTGGGAAGTGGCAGGAGAGGGATCATCTTGACGGGATGCTACTTTTTATTTGAAAATACAAAGTATTATAAAACTACAAGGAAAACTATTGAGGATAATTTTTGATTCATTTTGGGTGATCTCCAGTTTAAAGTACCGCACTCTCGCAACTGAGCCATCTAGCCTTAATGTTGCTGTTCTTCCAATCTCTCTTTTTTGTCACAGCATTTAGAAAAACACATTTACTTTGTTTTTTGTAAAGGGAAAGGTTAATTTGCTTAATGACATAAAGTTGCTCATCATTGTTTGTCATTCTCAGAGTTCCCGATTCAGTCCTCTCCAGAGCACATCAACTGAAGAACAATCGGCCAGTCAAGCCATGCAGCAACGCCTGAAGGACAGCATGACGTCCAGAATGATGAGCAAGAAGCTCGGCTCCGCCAGTACGGGGGAGGAGCCAGGCGAGGACAGCGCCAACCCAACCAGCAGCCCCACTCAAGTCGACCAAGTCTCCACGTCCTCTCAACTTGTCGGCGACGGAGCCGCGGCTGTGCAGAGAGACTCTTCAGAGTTGTGTGTCTCGCCAGAAATGCCCGAGAATGAAACGGAATCGGACAGATTGATACTCGGGGACAAAGAGATCCTCCAAGGAGGTTCATCGGCAGAGGGAATCAGTGCAATATCAAGCAGTGTGCAATCATGTATGCAGATAAGAGACTCACAAACTGACAGCTGCCCAGCAGCCCAAGGTGCTGACGGTGACATCAAGGACGCTAGTGATGCACAGGACGGAAATTCTGACTCTAAGAAAAGGAAGAGGAGCACCCACAGTTCGTTGTCCTCGAGCAGTCTAACAGACGACCCTGCTTTAGATACAGCTTCTCCGGATGGGTTTGGGAAGCTTTGTGGCAAGCGCAACAGCAAAACACAAAGGAAAGTCGCTCTGGGTGGGTCTGAAGAGGGCTCCAGCTCCAGTGATTCAGACGATGATGAACTCGCCAAGAAGAAATCCAGTGGTGCCGAGAATCTGGCACACAAGCAGAGTCAACCAAGAAAGATCAGCCCACCGCCAGAACGTGACACCACCGATTGCTCTGAGGCGAGACCCAGCAGTGAGAAGTACCCCAAACTAGAACTGGACAAAACGTCAGATGAAAAGACACCGGACACTAACCTGAGCCAGGTCTCAGAACCAAAGGACGGAACTCTAACCCGTCTGCGTAAAACCGGAGAAGGTCCTAGCTCAGAGGCAAGCACAAGTAGAAGCCATGATGAGGGAAGAGTAGCACGGCAGATAGAGGAGCAGGAACAAGATCAGGGAAATGAGGGTCATCCTGTCAGGAAGCAGTCGGAGATCTTTGCTCTGAGAGATCGGATGGAGGATACCAACCCTCAGGTCAGTGTGTCCCCTCTGCCAATTCAACTGTGAGGTAAACCCACCTCGCTGCATTATCTGTAGTGGTCACTTTGCCCATTTGTTGCTACCATCACCACCTCCCACATATTTTGCAGGGCTTGGAAGGAAAATCCACATCAATTTTAACAGGACTAGATCTGTCAAGACTAATAGAATCTAATAGATGTTTGAACTATAACATAAGATTCATCATCAGAATCATAATGCAAAACAAACATATCTAATCATCCTTATTTAACATACACTAGACCTTTTTTTTATGAACAAGCACTAAGAGAAGATTTCTCTCTCTTTTTTCTTGTAAGTAGGGCCTATACCTCAATACTCAACACACTTAAAATACATCTATTTAAGATTAAGTCAACATTTACACTTACTTCTTTTTAAGTGAGGCATTATTATTCAGCTGTAAAACATGAGATCGTTGGACTTTGTTTGTCATGAGTTTACTGGCCCAACACGGAAATCACTGGCAGCAGGCCTGCGGTCCAGTGTGAATTTCGAGCCCTGTCTTGCCAAATAGGAAATGCTGATCAAAAGATTGTTCATTTTGTGTCACTCATGGGCTTTTTTCCCGATCACTAACCTACAATGTATGTATCCTCCCTTAATACTTCTAATACTGTCACCTGTAAACGACAGATAAAGCAGGGTGTCAAAAATTCGGCTTACAATTTGAAAAATTAACTTTCGGTCGTGTCTGGTAAACGCAGGAAAGAAATACCGGTCAGTTCACCACAGCGACCCAACGCCAGCGCCGTGTGAGTGTAAGCGGCCCTGCAGGGACCCCTCCACCGAGGAGTCTCCCAGCAAGCAGTTCCAGTCAGGATCTGGTGTCTCAAGCTGTCCCCGAAGATCATTTAGAAACAACGAGAGGTGCTGGGGCATCAGCAGCGACCACACAGTAAGTCCGCATTAATCTTGGCCAGAGGGACGGATTCTTGTTCACATTCAAATTTATGTCCCCTGTATATCAGTACATGTATGTTTTTTGTGGTAATATTACAACCTGAACCCTCCTACTCTCTGGTAGATTGTGGAGTGCACTGCTCCAACAATAATAATAATACTGGGTTCTTATATAGCGCTTTAGGGGCCTATCAAAGCACTCATTATGTTTTCCTGCAAAGTATGTGGAGCTACATTTTGAAGTATGAGACCTATTCCTTTATAGCACCATGTAATGGTTTACGAGGTGCTGTGGCGCAATATGCTGCCAATCAAACCAGGAACACCGGGGCGGACCCCTTCTCTTTACGATAAGTGCACTGGGTTCTTTTACGTGCGTTACACAACACACGGGGCCAACAGCTTTACGTCCCATCCGAAGGACGAAGCAATCATGGTTTAGGTATCTTGCTTAAGGACACAGGTTTCATGACCGGGACTCGAACCCACACTCTGCTGATCAGAAACACTAAAGCTCTTATCCGCTCGGCCACGACACGCCGCTAACTAAAAACCATTTCCACACTTCACTGATCATTCATGGTTGTGCCACACTTCGATCCAATGGTAAAGCTTTTAGAGAGTGGACAGGGCTAGGGGCAATTGTGAGGAGTGAAAGGTTGCAAAGGGTCAACCAGTGGGAGGGTGAAACAGTAGAGAGTTTGTTGCTTTATAATGCCCTGATTCATATCAAGTTCAACGGTTGCTCCCTCGCCAACTGCGAGTGACAAACAGTGGCAGGCGAGTCCAAACATTTTAGTCTGCCAGGCCAGTCAGAGTTTTGTTACTCGTCAAAATAAACATGTGATGGGTTGTGGGACCAATGTTCAGGCTTTGCAACAGCCTCTGAACCAGGAAACCACCGGCGCAAAATGGAGTACTTTCTTGTAAACATCAAAAATGATTACTAAGTTTGCAAAAAAAGAGATTTTCTTGCAACGTGGCTGCTCTGCATTGATATTTTGTGTGTGCCCATGCTGTTGTTTTTTCAATGTGCAGAACTATCAACTGTCATTGATTCTGCAGAAAGTTCCTCGGGAAAGAAACCCCAATCTTTCCACGTTCAAAATGAACAAATTTGAAAATCTTCCTGATTATGGAAACCTTTTCCATTTTATGTTGAATGTTATTCTAAAAAATCTCCCTGATTTAATAGATGTTAATTTTGCATCGGGGATAAAGAATATTAATGTTGGTTTTTTTTTACCCTGTGTGTTAGCACTGTATACTCAGTACTTTCCCGAGTTCTGCGAAAAAAATCGTTGCGGTACCCGCTGCTAAAATATAGGATTCGAACTGCCTCTAGCTACTGGGCAATCTCGGTGGTCTAGTTGGTAAGACACTGCTCTAGAATTGCAAAGGTCGTGGGTTCGAATCCCACCCGAGTAATACGCCTGTGATTTTTTTCACAGAACTCGGGAAAGTACTGAGTATACAGTGCTAACACACATCGGTGTAAGGGTAAAAACCAACATTAATAATCTCCCTGATTGTTGTACAAAGTCTCCCAGATTGGATTGGCAATGTTGGCAGCTCTGAATGGGGTTCACAAGCTAGTACTAGTGTAACTGTTTGGAAGAACAAAAAGGAAAGCTTGGTTGAACAAAATGAGAGAATTGATTGAAAAGTTCTTGCAAATACATGCTGGACCAGTAAACAAAGTTTTTTGGACTACTCAATAGCAGGTTGTACTAGTCTGGCCAGCGAATGAACCAAAAACGTGAAGGGAAAGACCCCTGTGGTATGAACTGACCGTTCTCCTATTCTGGTGCTTTGTAGGGATAGAGAGCCTGAGAGTCGGTCTATCACATGTAGTGAGAGCGATAGTGACGATGATTTTATACTAAGACCACCACGACGTAGAAGACATAGACGTCATGAGAGGTATGTGTGTGTGCGTGAGTTTGTTTTCACATTCAAACCGGGGACCTATAACAAAAGAGGACAATAGGGTCCCCGGTTGGGTTAAGGTCCCCAGTTGGAAATTGTGTACAAAACCAATGGGAGCTGTTGCCAAAAAGTTAAAAGTCCAAACAAAAGAGGGACAATAGGAGGTCCCCGATTGGAGGTGTTTACACACTTGTGTGTGTGTGTGGGTGTGATTATGTGTGGGCGTTATTCAAACCATTCAAACAGAATTGGAAAAGATTGACCAGTTGGCACCCGGAAGTTTCCATTTTTGTTCCCTTCCACCCAGACAGGATTATTTTCTCGGAATTTTTTTCTTTGAGAGTTTCGTTGGCACAAAGAAACCCTGAGTTGACAAAGTCAAGAGAATGAGGATTTTCTTCAAAGCACAGGGATTTGGTGTTTTTCTGTCGAGATAATACGATATTCACTTATAGTGAATATTAGAACCTCGGCCCCAAATTTGGTCCATGGCCGGAACTAAGGCTTGAATCTTGGTCAGCTATGTCTGGACCTCCACTGAGCTGAAATACAACAATGAAAAGCCTCTGGATGCTACATAATACTTTCCTTGCAACAATAGGACAAAGGCCTTGAATCAGGGAATCCACAATAACCCACGCACAGAGGCAGAATTCCAGCTTTTAAAATGCTATTGCATAATTCTCCCGTATGGGACTGGTTGAAACAATGTCACAGTCTAGCACAGGTTTGATATGACTACGGAAACATTACTTTGCGCCTACGACATGTCCGACTTTTGAGATGCTCCCTTAGAGCTTTAGTCCGGTGCGCTAGACCACTCGGTGATGATACAACACTTTGTGCCTGCTAACCTTTGACCCAGTGGTCTCTGTTGTAAACATGAGTCATGTGTCACATCATCAGTTGAAATGATGATCAATAGTAAGGAAGATGGTTGTGCCTGCCTCTGACGTGATTTACAAATTGTTATTTGCAGTAATGAGGAAGAGGTCCGGAGGCCCCGCCCACCGAGCGTGAGCGAGTTTCGATTCCGAGAGCTGATCCGGGCTAAGCGAGAAGCCAAGGAGAAAGAGGAGTTACAATTGAGTAACGTCATGACACCAGAGTTCAAGATGGTCTATAAAGGTCATAGGAACTCCAGAACTATGGTGAGTTACCGACATACATTGTACAAGTTTGTCTCATATCTAAAAATGAGGTACAAATTGACACAAATTCAAGTGGTTTTTTTATTTATTTCGTTTTTTTCAAACCATATTTATTTATTGCACATCCAGCAGCACAATTAGTGCCAATAACAGGATGAATAAGAGATGATGAAGAAATGTTCAGTTTTAGATGTTAAAGGAAAATCCCCAATGGGGAAAACCCACGCAATCAGGTAGGGACTGGAAACCCCAATCCACATGCAAGGCTCTGGGTCTGAGGTGGGATTCGAACCCCAGAGGTGAAAGGCTGGGACAGAAACCACTGAGCCAACCTGATTTCCCAATTTAATGGTAATGAGGTAACCTAACCAGCGCAGCTGATCACTTGGGGGCCCCTCATTATAAAATTTAAAACCAGTATTTTAGATTTTACATTTTATGTAAAACGCTTCCAGCTTTGGGAGCGGAGCTATATAAATGTCGGTTAATAATAGTAATGATGATTAATAATAGAGTACAGCCTTGTCGGTATGTTATGTCCACATTATGTCTATTGAACCCCCTTGCGTTGCCCGCAGCGCACTTTCATTAACTGTCCGCAGGGGCACGTTGCCACCTACTCCTGGGGCTGAAACAGGGTTACCCTCCTTCCACAGTCCGTAAGGATGTAGGTGTGGGTATCATCCACTAGGAGCCTGACTGGTGGTACAGTTGTGGTTAAGTGCCTTGCTCACGGGCACAATTAGTGTCATGACCGGGATTCGAACCCACACTCTGCTGCTGACAACACCAGAGCTTGGGTCCGGTGAACAAGACCGCTCGGCCGCGACATGTAAAAAAAAAACTAACACTCCCCAATCTACCAAATAGATCAAGCAAGCTAACTTCTGGGGCAGTGACTACGTGCTGAGTGGCTCTGACTGTGGCCACATCTTTATCTGGGATCGTCACACCGCTGAGCTGGTCATGCTGCTCGAGGGCGACAAACACGTCGTAAATTGCGTACAGCCTCACCCGTTTGACCATTGTGAGTGAATGCCCAGCTTGATGCTTGTTTGTTTTGTATGGTTTAACACGTTGACTGCCGCCTACGAGTATATTCGTAGTAACAGGTGTAACGGATTCTGCCACTACGAGTATACTCGTAGAGAATGCAAGGTTTTTGTTTTGTTAATTTTTGTTTATTGAATACACTAGCATCACTGAGAACGCAACAAATACGCTTCTGGCAGTGGTGAGGACATACATCCTTAGAATTTGTATGTTCATATTATTTTTTTTGAGGGTTTTTGCTGGTGGTATGCGCGCATGCGCACCACACTTGGCAAATGGGAATAATAATAATAATAATAATAATAATAATAATAATAATAATCGATTCTTACGAATCTATGACCGGCAGTCAACATGTTAAAGAGGGGTTCAATGGTTCAATTCAGATTTGTGATGCGCTCATTTTCAAATAGATAAAGTCTTCACGAAACTGGGGGGGGGGGAGAAATAAGTTTTTAATCTCACGTTAAAATGATGTCAAATTTCATTTTATTTTATACTCTTTCAGAGCAAAGTTTTGAAACAAGACGTAATCAGACTTCAAAAACAAATTGGTTTGTACATTCCAAAGAGGAATTTCTGTGCCAGTCATAAGCTCAAATTCGATGCCGTTTTGATTTGATTATCAACAGAATTCAGGAATGAACTGAAAATTATCGGAACAAAAATGTACAGACCATTTGTTTGAGATGTGACGTCATGCAACGTTTTTGGATCTTGACAAAAAAATTGCACTTGAAGGGTTTCAAAAACAGTTGCATTTTACACCTTTATAACATGAGGTTAGACACTTGGAATTGTTTCCCATTTTCATAAGGACAGTTATCTATTGGGGTCTGAGTGGATCACAAAACTGAATTGGGCTTTGGAGCACTCCTTTAAAACCTTACGCTGGAAAAAGTACAAATCGCTCAAAATAGAAAGAAGGGGAGGCAGAAATTTCCCGCCTTGTGCATGTGTTTCTTAATTTTTCCCCCAAAAAGTGCGGTGCCCTTTTGTAGGATGTGTTTGTTATGTTCAAACGAGTCAGGAACCAGACCATTGAGTTGAGTACAACATTTTTGTTGTACATTGTTGCTGTAGACATTGATACATTGAAGTACATACCTGAGAATCTGCGAGAATTTTTATTTTTTCCCCGATTATTTGTACATTTATTGCAAGTATATTGCAGTCGTTTTAGTTTGTCAAAATTGCCAAAGCTCACTTTACATGTTGGTGTATAAGCCACCTAGAATATAGCCACTGAGGTGATGTCATGACCAGGATTCGAACCCATACCCTGATGATTTAAGCCACCAGAACTTGAGTCAGGTGCACTACACTGCCTGGTTTACTCAAACGCTGTTATGCGATGTTAAAGAATAAGCTTTTGGAATATATAATCCATAGCTGGAGCCTAGATTGCCAATCCAGATATGATGCCGCTCATCGCTGGTTTTGACTCTGTATTTCCATTTTGTCGATCTGTATACATGTAGTACTGGCAACCAGTGGTATAGACTACGATGTCAAGTTATGGTCACCTACTGCAGAGATAGCTCACTTGCCGGACAATGCAGCTGAGGTATGTATATAGACAGCGTATAGGGAATGGATTTGTCACCTCCCTACTCCACAACAGCAGTCATTGGCCTCAGGAACAGATCGGTGGGTCAGTGCAAGAACGTTGTATCTCCTAGAACAGCACTTACATTAGACGCAAGCTTGAGACTATCAAATGTTGTATCTCGCTTAAAATAGCACGGATATACACACAAAACAAGTACATGCCGAGATACAGCGCTTTTGCACAGGGCATTTTTCAAAATCGAGGTACAACATTTTTGCTCTGACGCGACAAAATGCACAGAAGACCTCCCTTAAACACTTAATAGCACACTTGTAAATTTTGACTAAAAATACCTGGCTCTCCATGATGAATCTTGTTATTGAATTGTTCCTGCTTTATATGACAGTGGCTTCGCTGATATTGACGTTTGGCTTAAAGCCAGCCAAGTTCTAAAAGCATTAAGGTATAATAATAATGATAGACTACAGACCAGCTCATAGGTCATTTACAGACCAGCTCATAGGTCATTCACAGACCAGCTCATAGGTCATTCATAGACCAGCTCATAGGTCATTCACAGACCAGCTCATAGGTCATTTACAGACCAGCTCATAGGTCATTCACAGACCAGCTCATAGGTCATTCACATACCAGCTCATAGGTCATTCACAGACCAGCTCATAGGTCATTCACAGACCAGCTCATAGGTCATTCACAGACCAGCTCATAGGTCATTCACAGACCAGCTCATAGGTCATTCACAGACCAGCTCATAGGTCATTCACAGACCAGCTCATAGGTCATTTACAGACCAGCTCATAGGTCATTAATACAGACCAGCTCATAGCTCGGATTGGAATCAGTAGAAACAGTTGACTGTAAGTCATTAGTTCCATTTAACTGTTTGGGAAAATAAGCGTAGATGCACATCCCTATAGTTTATGCCAGAACCTTTGACCTGAAGGTCACAACTTGTGATAGGACCCCTGGATGACTGATGGAGCGATATATGGTGCGGGAACATTTGGCCTCGCAAGGCTGTTGAATTTTGTTGGGGGGTGGGGGCTGAGTTTGATTAACTGTTGGTTCTGAGACTTGACTGCTGACTCAGTGCAGCAGCATCAGTCTGTTAAAACTCCAGCCCTTACAAATCCTCTAAAGGAAGTTGTCTGATTGCGGAGGGATTGAGGACTGTAGGCCCATCTAAACAATTCTTTAATTATTACTGGGCAAGGTGTGCCAATCTTATCCAAGTTCAAACATGTTGGTGTTGAGTGAGCATAGATTAGAGGATGGTAGGGGATGGAGGTTGCCTGTGGGCAAGTGGGCCTTGGGGTAATAAGGCTTGAATCCTGTTGTGTTTCCTCTCTCCATCACAGGTTATGAGAATCAATGAGTTGATGTTGGATGAGACTAGAGATACCATCACTGTACCACCGTCGTTTATGCTGAGAATGCTAGCTTCACTCAATCATCTCAGGGCTGGTAGGTATTATACAAAAGTACCTTTTATTTAGCCATGTCGTTTCATATCATTGTAACTAAAATAAGCTGAGGTCGAGAAGAAAAACACTGTGGCCCTCTCTTGACCAGTTTGCTCCGGCTTTTCCCAAAGGATTGTGGTACCACCAACCCAAAATTTGTTTTGGTGAAAATACCGATTGTAGAAACAAAAGTTTGACGGAGCAAATTGTAAGGACAACAAAAGTGGTGGACTTTGGCACTGTGTGTTACAGATCTCTTTTGAGAAAACTTGCACAGCAGCCCTCTTTGGTCCTTGTGACCTGGCTGTTCCCTGGCCGTGAGCCACAGCCAATAATCGGCCATTGTACACAAGAATATCACACTCAAATTGGTGCTGAGAATAATGGAAACAACTATGGCAGCTGTTGAAGACCTTGTTTGTCAGATAAAAGAACATAGGTCTGGTATTTGGGATTAGTCGATGGGATTAGACAATAATCCCCATACTGGGAGTGAGATTGACTGTTGATTCCAGTGCCTTTTGTCCCTGCCTGTAACATATGCCAAGGAACTGCTGGAAAATTGACATCTGAAGAGAACCTGTAATTGTTGGGAATCTTGCTGTGCTTGTTGCCGTTTTGATTCTTATTGTTACCGTTGTCTTGATTTCAGAACGAAGACGCTCGCGTGAGTCAGGCTCCAGCAGTGAGAGCACAGAGGAGGATAGCTGAGGAGCGAGTGACCCATAGATAGAGGTATCACTGAGTAAACACCGATACCATCAAATGTCGTCCACAGTCAGACTTGGAGACAAGTACTAGTAGCCATAGAGTTATATATGAGAAGTAGAGGTTGTAAAAAACATGTACCATGATTGGACAAAAAGCACTCTCACCCATTGAGAGAATGGTGCTGCCCCTTCATGTAACACATGTCATGCATAGGTTGGCACTGAAAACATTTCTAAATTGACACTGGTATGCAATTTTCCCATTGGCGACCATGGCGGGACCCCATGGCGGGACAGTTTAATTATGAACAGTGTGTGATAGAGTCAGTGCTCCTTCTAGTTCTGTCTTGTCTTGTCTTGATGGGTACTGCACCAACACCCTCTTCTCATGGGCAGGGTTGGTTGTGCGCATGGAATTGCCAACCATGCCAGAAACATCAGGGCGAACCCCTATTCTTAACGATAAGTGTACTGTGTTCTTTTGCGCGCATCACACAACACACAGGACCTACGGCTTTATGTCCTATCTGAAGGACAGTGCAATAATGGTTAAGTGTCTTGCGCAAGGACACAAGTGTCATACGCAAGGACACAAGTGTCATACGCAAGGACACAAGTGTCATACGCAAGGACACAAGTGTCATGCGCAAGGACACAAGTGTCAAGCGCAAGGACACAAGTGTCAAGACCGAAACCCGAACTCACACTGTGCTGTTTAGACACACCAGAGCTTGAGTCCGGTGCACCTGATCGCTCGGCCACAACACTCCACTGTTCTATTACATAACTCTATGGCGGCAACGGACACATCCAGTAGTATACAAATAATGAATGTTTATGAGTAACCACATTCCCATGGGTTGAAATGTCAAATGTTCCTTTCGTTGAGACGAAGCCAAGCAGAATGAAACTTATATGCCTTCTTTCAACCAATGAAAATACTCTCCCTCCATTGTATGATCTTTAACTAAGTATTAGTAAGGTTTGCGGTAACACCATGTGAAAATCTCTTTTGAGTAGTGTAGGTTCTGAAACCGGTGGTTAACGACTCAACGTTTCGATCAGTACGCTCTGATCGTCTTCAGGAGAATGTTAAGGAGTCTTTAACCACCGGTTCCTTTCAGAACCTACACTACTCAAAAGAGATTTTCACATGGTGTTACCGCAAACCTTACTTAGTTATACTCCCACCATGCAAAGTTTCAAATCCTGCATGATCTTTGTCATTTGCTTGGAAAGATATCACTATAAAAAGAAACAAACTGTGCAAGATTTTATTGTGGCGTGCACTTTAAGCGGGCATTTTGTACTGCTGTGAATGATGCATGTGGTACTAGCATACAATAGTCTAAAAGGATGGGGAGAATGATACGTTGTGAATGGAACCAAAGTATACCGTTCAAGATGAGGCCATGTTATGGTTTGAATGCCGCATAACCTACAATCCTCCAATCAAAGTGATAAGGATCTACTTATGTGTTTTATAATAAGGGAATCAAAGGGTGGTGACAGGGTCTTAAATGGCTGTTTAAAACCTTCAGGGTCGTGGCCAAGCGATAAAGGACCGAGCCGAAGGCTTTAATTTTTCCCCCACCTCCATGAGGACTCAATCTATTGGAAAAATGAATTCACCACAAAAACTCAATTTGACCTTCGAGCCCCCTCTTTAACCTATGTACAAACCCATCTTATAATTGTTTTTCTTCTTTTTCTTTACCAGTAGCGTAGAGATACGAGAAACTATTTCTAATGAATGTGTACAAAACTTTGAAGAGATCTGCAGCCGATTTCACGAAACGCTAGGATTAATCCTAACTCGAGTTAGGACGAGTAACTAGTCCTAACTTAGGATTAATCTTAAGGTTTACATGTTACAGTGCAAGGCTGGGACTCGTCCTAAGTCCTAAGATTAATCCTAAGTTAAGAAGAGTTTGGTGAAATCGATGGCTGGTTGTCCGGATAGTTAAAAGGAAATTTGGTCTCTGTTTTGCATGCAGCATACCTTAAATTCAGGGTGTCTTTATGCAGTATAACCTTTTGAGCAATCAAGTCATTGTACTGGACTTTTTGTCAAAATCTAACGCGCAATTGGCTTATCGGCCAACAAAGAGCTCTCAAAAGTAGAGATTGCTGCATAAAATCTTAATCAAATGTGCCCTGCAGACACTGGGTCTACATTGAAGTCAGTTCTCCTCTGATTAGAGTTACACTTGCATTGATAATGGTGAATTTGCATGCAATATGTGGACGACTTCAATGCAAAAAATGTGTCGATGGCCTCACGTGTCGATCCTAGCAGAGTCTTTCTCAAAGACTCTCTCTCTGCTAGGGTCCAAACGTGAGGCCATCAACAATATTTTTGCATTTATGCCAAAGTTCATTTTGGTTGATAAGCTTTGTGCAACAGCTGCAAATGTTATTCTATTTTCTCACACAGATAACTTTTATTTATACTGCACTTTTTATAGATCCTTGTCATTTGATCGGTGGAACGCGCTTTATGTGTCATACTTTATTTTGCCATGTATACTGTTCTGACATTTTAAATATTTAATATAGGAGTCCTACATTGATAAATATAGGACACTTCAAATGCTTCCCTAAATATATTTCACATTGAGCACTGTATATACTGATTGCGTTTTGCAATATTATGCGCTTCAGTGTAAAGCTTATGCATCAACAGGCGTATGGCTATGAACGCTTTAGCCAACTGGTCTTAAACAGCCCCAGCTATGTCTGTATCAGCCGTTTAATACTGTATTGCTCAAGTAAGTTATAAGTTGTTCAAAACTGTTATTGTTGTTGAAATAAATTATGAATTATATATGAAAAACATCAAGTGACAAGGATCTATGTTTGAGGTACTTTGAAGTACATGTATATAAAACAAAAATAGGACGCATCTTATTTGTACAAAATAGCAGGAGGGAATAACTCGTTGAAATCTGGAATGTTCCATTTTACCTCAGGGTTGTATATTCTGCTATATTGTACTCCTGTGCATCCAATATTTGAATAGTGAATATCTTTAAGCCAAGCCACTTGCTGCTGTGTAAATGAATATGTAAACGAAGCGACATAAATGGCATGTTGTCATAGGGCGAGCGTGTGCGATTATACTTGATATGCCAAATTACATTATTTAAAGCATGACCTTTATTGTTTAGAACTATTTATATGGTTACATTGAGCCTAAAAACCCACGCTGTTTATTGAGTTGTTATATACTTTAGTATTAAAAAATAAGCATTTCCTTTTGCTCTAAACAGACGCTAGCACAATTCAGTTTGACTGTCAAGAAAAAAACCAGGCACAAAATCATGAACTCAATTGAAGGCATAATCCTTTATAGTTGAAGAGTTTGGATTTCATTTGATTGTAAAGATATGTTTTGGTTTTCATGGTGGTCTCACAACAGGCGGATGGTTGTTGGCCTTTCTACTTTAATGGTTGCATTAAAGTTGCAAAGGATTGTGGTCCATGTAACTTTAATGGTTAATAGTTGCAAGGGATTGTGGTCTATGCTACTTTAATGGTTGCATTAAAGTTGCAAGGGATTGTGGTCCATGCTACTTTAATGGTTGCATTAAAGTTGCAAGGGATTGTGGTCCATGCTACTTTAATGGTTGCATTAAAGTTGCAAGGGATTGTGGGCCATGCTACTTTAATGGTTGCATTAAAGTTGCAAGGGATTGTGGTCTATGCTACTTTAATGGTTGCATTAAAGTTGCAAGGGATTGTGGTCCATGCTAATTTAATGGTTGCATTGAAATTGCAAGGGATTGTGGTCTATGCTACTTTAATGATTGCATAAAAGTTGCAAGGGATTGTGGGCCATGCTACTTTAATGGTTGCGTTAAAATTGCGAGGGATTGTGTTTCATGCTACTTTAATGGTTGCATTAAAGTTGCAAGGGATTGGGTTCCAGGAGAGTTTATCTAAAGTACTACATATCATTATATGCTTAGCTTGAAAATTAAGAGCAGACATTTAAAACAGCTCCTAAAAGTATTTTGCTTCACAAGTGCATATTTAAGAACACATCATGTGTAAGGCGAAAATGTGTTACCGCCTATTTTTAACATTATACGATAATTGTCATTGAGGTACCATGGTACTGGTATTTTGAATGTGTTGAGTGTTATTAAAGAATGTTATAAGTGCAATGGTTCACACATGAAGCTGTTTGGCATTTTCGTGGAGCATTCCTTCAACCACTCCAACCCTCTTACCACTTTTGCTATTATTTAAGGTTTGACTTCATCAAGGTTTTAGGCCTTGGCTGGTCTGCTTTACAAAATAATTGTCTCTGTCTCGTGCTGCATGTAATCACTCATAAAGTTCTTCCTTTGGTGTACCTGCATTTTGTCAATGGGCACTCAGCCGAATGTAACTTTCTTTTTCTTTTTTCTTCTTTCTTTTTCTAATATTGTTTTCACAAAAATATAGATACAAAATAATGTGACCATTGAAAAAAACATTGATAACTTTAACATTCTTACAATGTCGATTAAAAGAATGCACGTGTAATTAAAACTTGTACAGTCCAGGTAAAATCATCAAATTCAGTGACGAGCGAAGCATTTTTTTTTTATCGTGGGCGCCAAATATGAATGAAAATGCCTCAACATGTTGCCTGTCAAGCACGAGAGGGCGTGCTTGTCGCCGAGTGGCGCGGCAGCGAGCAGTCAGCCTAGCACGGTGATGTTGTTGGTGTTTGGATACCGGAGTTCAGGCGAAATAATTAGTGTATTCTTTGGATAAATCTTTGTTGGTGCATCTTACTTCAATTTGATAGTCATCAAGTCGTTACTAGGATCGACTGAGGACTCCACAGGCTCTTACTGGCGACGGAAACGGGCAGAATTTCACTGGGTGAGTTCGAAACATTTATTAAATTTTTGTGTTTCAAACATAGGATGGTACCTAGCCTTCCCGTGCGCAACGTGTATTATCAAAATGGTATCGGTGGGCAACAGTTTATTTTCTGACCATCCGATGAAGTGTGTCCCATCGTTTTTCTGACTCGCTTAGATTTGTTAATCTTTATTTAAAACCTCTCATTCAAGTGAAATTACGGCAAATTTTCCGCTGCCCGCCACCAATTTATCTCCCTAAGTTTTGGTTATTTTTCACAAAATTATATGCTTACCTATCGAGGAGGGTTTACCGGACATATACAGCCAGAAAACAGGCAGAATTTAACAATAACAAGTCTAAAGACTTAAAGGTGTCCCAAAATCGCAAGGGAGATTAAAATAAACGCCATGTTGTTTCGTTTTCCTGCTGTGTGTGTGTTTGTGTAAGTTGTGCAATACTCCAATCAGTCGGTCATCGTTCATGCGCATTGGAAGATTGGCTAGGACTCTTCGATTTGTGAAATGGGTAATGAACGAAGATGATGTTTAGGAGGGAAGTTAGAAAAACCTACAAAGCACACGTACGTGTGTTGTTGGGGGATGATTGGGCTATGTCCGTAAATCAGAATATAAATTGCTGTGATGGTTTTGAATACACCGATCTGTTAAGATTGCCACTTCATAAGAGATGGTTTTCGATACTTTGTACTTACGGCCACCATGTTTTTAATTGTCTTAATTAAAGGAATAAGTGTCGCTGTATCCCGCTTAGGTACCTCAATCAGGAAAATTTCTTTCATCTCACGGCAAATGCCGCCTAACACCCACTTTACCCTCAACCACACGACCTCGGTTGTACTTCCGGCGGCCGAATTTGCACTCGTCTATCTCCACGTTCATTCTGGGGCCACCGATCTCTTTGCTGCACTTTTCCTCGACGGCACGAAGACAATTAATTCGCGGCAAAAAGTAAACCAGTCCACGACAGTTTTAGTACTGGTTCTTTCACCTTCGTGGACTGATGTTTCCTTTATTGCCCCGTGAGGATCTTCTTCAGTGATATCTTGCTGTCGCTAAACCAGCTGCCATGACGGATGCTACAATTGCGAGACAGCTTTCGACACCCTCGATGCGTGCACCGCCACGTGTATCCATCGGCTATCTCCGCCTTCGCAGACAAGTCAACCATGTTTTTCAGAGAAGGTATCAGAGAATACTGTTATGCTATGTGGAACGGACGGTTTAAATATTAATAAAACAATTGTTTGATTGAATAAATGGTAACAGTTGTTAGTTATAATTCTATCTTTTGATTTATTGGGTGGCTTTCTGTTTAACAGAACATAAAGCCTTTATAGGAATAGTCAGAAGAGATGTCATGGACGGTCAAGGTCAAAATCGGTTTGATTGTTTGTACAACAGCAAGATGTCAGCCAGGATTTGTTCAAAATGATCCGTGGAGGAATTGTGGCGATGCCACATGTATTCGGCCAGCCGGAAACCAAAGCCGTCGGTAGAGCTGGTAGAGTGGGTGCTTGGCAGACTCCTTTTGATCTGCCACCACTGGCACTCAATATTTTGAGTGTGAGCTCCAGTGGTGGGATCAACAAAATTTAAGGAGTGATTTACCGTGAGATGGGTAAACATTTTCCTGACTGAGGCAATCGTATGCCTTTCAGCAGTCCGATATGATTGTGGATCCAGCGGCAACATATTCCTTAAGTAAAGGAATAAGTATCGCTGAATCCCGCTTAGGTCAAATGCCACCTAACACCCACTTACCCTCAACCACACGACCTCGGTTGTACTTCCGGCGGCCGAGTTTGGACTCGTCTATCTCCACGGTCATTCCGGGGCCACGGATCCCTTTGCTGCACTTTTCCTCGACGGCACGAAGACAAACTTCGCGGCAAAAAGTAAACCAGTCCACGACAGTTTTAGTACTGGTACTTTCAC
The DNA here is from genome assembly GCA_023634235.1 of Pisaster brevispinus. Classification (NCBI taxonomy): domain Eukaryota; kingdom Metazoa; phylum Echinodermata; class Asteroidea; order Forcipulatida; family Asteriidae; genus Pisaster; species Pisaster brevispinus. The sequence goes on along the minus strand of JAMKCF010000007.1, from coordinate 14,481,030 downwards.
CTTCGTGGACTGATGTTTCCTTTATTGCCGCATCGGTTGTCGCTCGTGTCGCCCAGTAGTAGGTGAGCTTGAGGATCTTCTTCAGTGACATCTTGCTGTCACTAAACCAGCTGCCATGACGGATGCTACAATTGCGAGACCGCTTCCGACACCCCCGATGCGTGCACCGTCACGTGTATCCATCGGCTATCTCGGCCTTCGCGGACAAGTCAACCATGTTTTTTAGAGAAGGTATCAGATAATACTGTTATGCTATGTGGAACGGACGGTTTATATATTAATAAAACAATTGTTTGATTGAATAAATGGTAACAGTTGTTTGTTAGTTATTATTCTATCTTTTGATTTATTGGGTGGCTTTCTGTTTAACAGAACATAGCCTTTATAGGAATAGTCAGAAGAGATGTCATGGACGGTCCAGGTCAAAATCGGTTTGATGGTTTGTACAACAGCAAGATGTCAGCCAGGATTTGTTTGAAATGATCCGTGGAGGAATTTTGGCGACGCCACATGTACTCGGCCAGCCGGAAACCAAAGCCGTCGGTAGAGCTGGTAGAGTGGGTGCTTGGCAGACTCCTTTTGATCTGCCACCACTGGCACTCAATATTTTGAGTGTGAGCTCCAGTGGTGGGATCAACAAAATTTAAGGAGTGATTTACCGTGAGATGGGTAAACATTTTCCTGACTGAGGCAATCGTATGCCTTTCAGCAGTCCGATATGATTGTGGATCCAGCGGCAACATATTCCTTAAGTAAAGGAATAAGTGTCGCTGAATCCCGCTTAGGTCAAATGCCACCTAACACCCACTTACCCTCAACCACACGACCTCGGTTGTACTTCCGGCGGCCGAGTTTGGACTCGTCTATCTCCACGGTCATTCCGGGGCCACGGATCCCTTTGCTGCACTTTTCCTCGACGGCACGAAGACAAACTTCGCGGCAAAAAGTAAACCAGTCCACGACAGTTTTAGTACTGGTACTTTCACCTTCGTGGACTGATGTTTCCTTTATTGCCGCATCGGTTGTCGCTCGTGTCGCCCAGTAGTAGGTGAGCTTGAGGATCTTCTTCAGTGACATCTTGCTGTCGCTAAACCAGCTGCCATGACGGATGCTACAATTGCGAGACCGCTTCTGACACCCCCCATGCGTGCACCGCCACGTGTATCCATCGGCTATCTCGGCCTTCGCGGACAAGTCAACCATGTTTTTCAGAGAAGGTATCAGGGAATACTGTTATGCTATGTGGAACGGACGGTTTATATATTAATAAAACAATTGTTTGATTGAATAAATGGTAATAGTTGTTTGTTTATTATTCTATCTTTTGATTTATTGGGTGGCTTTCTGTTTAACAGAACATAGCCTTTATAGGAATAGTCAGAAGAGATGTCATGGACGGTCAAGGTCAAAATCAGTTTGATTGTTTGTACAACAGCAAGATGTCAGCGAGGATTTGTTCGAAAATGATCCGTGGAGGAATTGTGGCGACGCCACATGTATTCGGCCAGCCGGAAACCAAAGCCGTCCGTAGAGCTGGTAGAGTGGGTGCTTGGTAGACTCCTTTTGATCTGCCACCACTGGCACTCAATATTTTGAGTGTGAGCTCCAGTGGTGGGATCAACAAAATTTAAGGAGTGATTTACCGTGAGATGGGTAAAATTTTCCTGACTGAGGCAATTGTATGCCTTCCAGCAGTCCGATATGATTCTGGATCCAGCGGCAACATATTCCTTAATTAAAGGAATAAGTGTCGCTGAATCCCGCTTGGGTCAAATGCCACCTAACACCCACTTACCCTCAACCACAGGACCTCGGTTGTACTTCCGGCGGCCAAATTTGGACTCGTCTATCTCCACGTTCATTCTGGGGCCACCTTTGCTGCACTTTTCCTCGACGGCACGAAGACAAACTTCGCGGCAAAAAGTAAACCAGTCCACGACAGTTTTAGTACTGGTTCTTTCACCTTCGTGGACTGATGTTTCCTTTATTGCGGGGTCGGTTGTCGCTCGTGCCGCCCAGTAGTAGGTGAGCTTAAGGATCTTCTTCAGTGATATCTTGCTGTCGCTAAACCAGCTGCCATGAGGGATGCTACAATTGCGAGACCACTTCCGACACCCCCGATGCGTGCACCGCCACGTGTATCCATCGGCTATCTTCGCCTTCGCGGACCAAGTCAACGGGTGACGGCAATAACGTCAAACGGGGGCGTCAGCAATCAGTCCACGGTCTTTGCAGAACTGTATTGTAGCATCCGTCGTGGATATGGCCTGAAACAGTCGCTCCGCATTCCATAAGCATGCCATTGCACTAGCCTAAGAAAATAAGGAATGGCAGTGTGCATGACAAGATGGCGTGATACTTCAAGCGCTTCCTTATATAGTCCAAAAGAACAATGCAAGGCTTCTAAATGAATGACTTGGGGTTATTAGTGGGGTTTCTGTTGAGCTTACCTAGGACTCGTAGTAATGGAATAATCCAAAATAACCTTCCACGTGACTGATGTTTAACATAGTTTTTCGTTCATAAACTTATGAATATTCAGTTTATGCAAATCATAGGACAATCGCAGCATATTTTAATATTCATGAAAATTACATATTCATTATGACCTTTAGTGAACTAGGTATTGGGAGAAACATGTCTGACAAACAAACCGTTCTGGTGTCAACGCCTCATAGCCGTGTGGTACAGGCTATGCTCTCTTGTGTATAATAATTTGTTCTCATTTGTTACAGGTTTGAATCTCCGTAAGTACATTGCATTATTTGATTGCTTGCTAACGTTCATTCCTTCCAGCAAATAAGATACAGGTAGAAACATGGAGGGACAACATGGAGACTGGGTGAGTGAGGAGACAGGAGAGAAGAAGACAGTGTGGGAAAAAGTGGGGTTTTTTTTTTCGCCCAAATTTGAGGATTTAACCAAATATCCCTAGTTTTTAAACCAATCCCCTATGAAAACTATTTTTTTTACGTTTTCAAGATTCACCCAATCGATAGAACACATCCTCAGGTATGAACTGGAAAAAAAAATTTGAAAAAACCTTTTTAAAAACGTCAAAAAGTTGGTGGCTGAATGTGGAAATTTTTCCGAAATTACCACGACACACCCAAGCAGAGCTTACCAATAGACCATGTAACCTTTGTTTACAACAAGAGTGACCTTGTACATTCCAGGGCCTTTCTGGCAGGCGAGACGCTACACTGGCCTTACTGGAAATTTTACATTTAGTGCCATAAATTCATCATAAATTCATCATAAATTAAAGAGACAAAACCCCAGCTGAACCAGTTTTGAGATGTGCCCCTCTTTTCATATAAAAAGTTCATACAAATCATAAGCCTATAGTGCAATCTTCATAAAGCGTAAAGATTACAAGTTTTCTTCAAATGGGCTTTGTACAATTTGTGCCTGTGGGGAAGTCCAGGGTCTGTGGATCTTTTGTAAGCGTGATGTCATAGGTAACACAGTCTATAGCAGAGTAGGCAAATAATTTAATGTCACTATTTATAATCACTGCCTAGTTTTTAAAGCATTGCAAAAAGGAAAACACCGTTTTATTTCATTGCATGAATGCATGAATGATTTCTAAACTTTTTCTGAAAACAAACCCCCAGATTTTTAAGGAAATATATATACATCTAGGTTCCTAATTTTAAGAAAATATAAATTATTAAAAGTGATCCAACTTGCAATTCATCTATTAAGTTTGAAGGGCTTGTGGTTTTCCTCTACAAAAATTGCTTTACACTCTTGCATAAGTCGACTGTGATGTCTTGTTCTTTCCTATGTCATTTAGTACATGTAGCTCTGTGCGTTGTGTACAAACCATCCTTGGCCCATTCTGAGGTCATCAAACAAACTACTGTTGAACATTTCTAGATCTCAATCTTCATCAGACGTGGGATAGAATCTTTGTTTAATGTGCACCTAAGCCATGGAATGATCTCCCCTATCAACTCTGCACCCTTGACTCCTTACTGATCTTTAAAAACCAGCTAAGACTCATCTCTTGGAATCTGCTCGCATTTAGTCCATTGCTCTTGTCATCTCCACATGAATTTCTGTAAACATGTCTGTCTTAAATTTTTCCGTCACCTTGCTAAGTGCCTTGGAGTAGGCAACTTGAATGATGGTGCTCTACAATTGTCTGACGATTGATTGATTGATTGCCATTTGTTTTCTTCTTCTATTTTATGTCTGCTCCTCTCAGTTTATGTTATGCTCTACTGAGGGATGTTGATGCCTGTCTCATGCAACATTTTCCTTCAATCTTATCATAGTGTTGGATGTCCCTTTTTGGTAGGATATACATTCCCCTCAGTCCTGAGCACTACCTGCTCCTAGAGGACACTGTCCATCCAACGTCCCTCTATTGACTTATTCAGTTTGGGTTTTGACAAACTCTTTTTGGCATCCTCTGTAGCCATATATGAGAGGATGAAGAGGGAAGGATGAAGTGGTACACAATTGTCATCCTTTGTGTGTTTAATCCCCTTATCCCCTGAGAGACAAAACAAAGTGTTTCTTTTGTCTTGAATGTGTTGGGATGCAAAACTCTATGTGCATCTTCTTCACATTGTTACATCTTGGAACTTTGCAAATGGTTAATCTTCTATCTTAGACAGCTGTTGTCCTCAAATATTTCATCTTTACTCTTGTGGAGGATTGCTTTAATTCTTTCTACCTTACAATGTCAGCCTATTTCTTTAGTTGCAGTCTGCTGTCAATTTGAGCTTTCCTCTCTCCTGTAATTATCTCACCTTGAGAGGTTCTTAATCTCTTTCATTGATGAAGATATTTCTAATTCGAAAATTTGATGAATGACAGTTTGAAAAGATCTACCAAAAGTCTACGCAAAAGTATGATTGTTCAATTGATTAAGCCTTGTGCATCTTTTTTTCATTTTTTTGAAAACTCATGTCAATTTCCACACATGGATCATTTCAATTGTTCTACTTCTGCCTCCTCAGCATTTTAATCATTCAACTGAAAACATTTCTAAGAGAAACCTCGGCACAATTTCCTGGTGTTGCTTACCAGAGAATTCTGCGCTTACAGCGCCCCATAAAGCGCATACTTCTATGGGCCTTGGCTGGGCATAAGCGCAGGTTTCCACAGTAAGAAGTGACAGGCAATTGAGCCATGATCACAAGTTCCTGTTGTCAGGTGATTAGTCAGTCTACTATTGAGTCTTATGATGTTATAAATGAAAGCAGAAAGTGTAACATTGGAAACCAAACCATACTCCCATAGTCCGGTGGCTAAGGGTCAATTTTTGGCAAAATCGTGACATGCTGGATTAAAGCACGAAGGTTTGTACAGTTATTCTATAGGTCCCATAGAATCACTTTTGAGGGGGTGCCCAGTCTGGGTGACCTAGGTCAAGGGCAGGCTGAGGTCAAAGTTCATGTGGTATTATAATACTGCCTATCATTTTTTCACCAACAGAGGGCCGCTTCTGCATATCATTAAACTTATAAAAAATTACCATGCAGCTTCTATTTCAGACACTCAGGCAGAGCTATGTGGAAAAAGTAAAAAGTTGATCCTTTTAGTTTACTGACCTGGAGATGACAGACCGGGCACCTTCCTCTAATATGCTTCTATGGGACCCCTAAAACAAGTGTGCAAAGTTTGGTGCTTTAAGCCGGCGCGTCACGATTTTTTTCACCACCGGACTACCATGTTCCGAAACCATTACAACTATAAATACATCAGTGGTCAGTTGTAAATGATATTTTGCAAAATCTCTGTTTAGGGTATGTATGTAGTTGTCTCTTTTTCGCCAAGAGTTGTAATGGATTTTGATGAAACTTTAAGAGCTTGGTTTGATAAGTTAAACCTCTTTTTAAAGGGACTGTGTGTCGTCATGATCAATGCAGGCCTGTGGCTGTACATGGAATTATGAACTCACACCCAGTTACTGCACACATGCGCCTTACCTCTGTATCATATCTATGGAGAGTGTGTGTGCAGTAACTGGGTGAGAGTTTATCAATGATGTACAACCACTGCCTGCTTAGATCATGATGATGCAGCCCTTTTACTGATAAAGTGAATAACAGAGGGCTGTTTCCGTAATTTTCTGAATATTAGCCGAGGCTTATGAATTTAATGTAATATGGGCAGCTTCTACATTAGTTCTTAACCCATTTTGGCTAAAATCATAGCAGCAAATTAGTCTGATTGGTATCTGGGTTGGATTTTACAAAAAGCTTAGAATTGTCTTAAGATGTGCATCAATCTTATTTGCCAAGCAAAGTGTGATGTCATTAAACAAATTACTATGGCAATATTAACAACTAATCTGAAAATGAATCTGAGTGCTTTGTGAAATCAAGCCCTGGTCTGGTACCAACATTTACAAATGAATGTTCGAAATAGAAAACAAATCAACGTGTTTTGTGCATTTGATAATGCAATTGGGTGCTGGCTTCTACAGGCATTTTAAATTTGTTTAAAAGATTTTTAAATGCTGCAACTTATAGTCTCGGCAACTAATACTCAGAAAGTTATGGTAACTTCCATTAAATAATGCTATTTATTTTCCCTGATAATTGCAATTGTCAAACTATAATTTAAGCTATTACCCTAGAACATTGATCAGACATCCATGTTTTTGTGTGTGTATGTTTTTGAGGATTTTCAGGCCTGGAATTTCACCTTTGAGGCGGCAAGGCCATTTTCATCTTGCAAAGGGCACTCCCGATTGAAAAATCTTAAAGTCTATGGGAAACTCTTGAAGGGACACCAAGGCCAAGACCAGGGGCAACAGAGGCCATGGCCTACGTGGCCTCCGTGTAATTCCAGGCCTGGATTTTGGTATAAGTCTTGGAATTCAAGACTTAGTTGATAAAGAAGGAATGAATGTATTATACTGTATGGAATTGAAGGATTGAGGGCATAGGATGATTCAACTATGTGTAGATCAGAGGATGAATGGTATCATGCAACTGAGGATGATTGGATTGGGTCATCAACCAAGTTGCTCTCCAGCTCTCCAAGTTTGTTTCTGTCAAATGATGTTCTTGCACACCAGGTTGGGGAATGGCCTCCCTGCGCTGTGGTACTATGCCGCCTGCGAACCAAGGGTTGGCGGGGTCCAGAACCCTTAAATTGCTGACTCGACGGCGGGGTACGCACAGTGAATTGGTCAGACCTAATTGGTTGCTTACGTCATCTATTTGTACAAAAGAACACCATAAAAATGTTCATAAACCCCTCCTACTATGTGACCAATTTATGGAATCTTTGAATGAAAGAGAAATCTATGCAGAACACACATTTTGTACAGTTTTTGTATGTATAAAAACAAGTTTTTGTTCAGCTGTTCCACTCTACACAACCTGTGCATTTGCATGGTTTCAAATTAATGGTTGGTCAACTCACTGGAAATTTCAGAGGAGGAGGGTTTAAACTAAGGAATGTATGAGATAATCCATAAGTTCATATATTCCAAACACTTTTTACATAATCACATGCCTTCAATCCTCTGATACACACAAGCAGTACCTTAGAAATTACAAGTTCTGAAACTAGTCATCTGTTTTATTATGTGAACTATTTCCTAAAGACTTTTTGTATAAAAATGTATGTAATTAATTTTGAGGATAATATCTGATGTAGAATTATGTACATGTTGTTAGAAATACTATTTTTTTGCCTCGTGAAATGGAAAAGCCAGGTTTCAATGAGTGATCTACTACACAATGCACAAACCAAATGATATCAATATTTGTGTTATGGAAACACATACTCACATAGTGATCTTTGTCATTTGAAATTTGTCCGATAAACACAAAATAGACGTGGAAACTCTTCCACCCCTGTCTCTGAAAACTTTTTACAAAGTACTCCATCTAAGCAATTTGGATGACTCTGTATGGACATCAACCTTATCCACTGTATAGGACCTTTCAAATGGGCAGGGAACAGGTATTTTGGGAAAGGCACTGCAAAGCAACCAATAGTTTCCATATTGGACTTCAATATTAACTTGTGGAGCATCGCAGCAGTAAATAAATGCCAAAATATTGGATGACAGGTGACGCATGTTCCCCCAATCAAATGGCAAGGACCTTCATGTACGGTATATGTAATTGTTGGGCTGATAACTGACTATAGTGTTCAGCCTCTGAAAATGGTTTATTAGAAAACTCATTTTTATGCATTGTTATTCAAATCATATTGATTGTAAAGCATTGTTGTACTTAGTAATTATTATTAATTTGGGGTTGAACAAAGACAAATTGTCTAGAGTGTGATTTAAACCAACGAATTCCGGAATAAGTTAACATGGCAGCAGTTAAAGGTTGCATGGCTTCTGACTGGCACCCCTAACAAAACAGGGGAGATGGCCAACATAGGGCTAGATAGCTAAGTTGGTAGAGCGCCAGCCTGTTAAACTTGGAGGCTATTGGTTCAAATCCCGCTCTAGTAATTTTTCTTTGTTGAAACTTACCAAGACAGTTTCCCTTGTGTTTATTACTTGACATATAATTATTAAATTGATAAGGTCATGTTGTTGGATTCAGAGGTTGTTCCAGAGAAACACATGCAAGGTACAAAGTGATTTTGCTTGTTGGAGGAGTGGGGGGGGGGGGGGGGGTAGGGAAGGTTGGGAAGTACCTGTATGATTTCTGACCCATACAGTGTAAAGTCAAGTCAGGAGGTGTTGAGCTAATGTTGGAGGGACTGGGTTGTAGGGTAGGGAACTGTCTTCCTCTGAATCTAGCACTGTGATGTAAAAAGTATTTCTTATTTTAAAATGGTGTTAGGATGGGATACAAAATGGGTGCTTCATTTATCGCAAGTAATCAAGTTTTCATTTTTTCTTTTGGGACATAGTGATCGATGTTTAACATCTCTTGTAAAGTATTTGCTTTTACTCTTGATATGCAATTCAGAAAATGAAGGAAAACAATTTCTGGTCTGAAGATGCATTCTCCATGAAAAACAAAAATTTAATGAATACGGACTCCTTGATAATTACATCAAAACTTAATTTAAAACTGTTCAGTTGAAATCAAGGGGTCTAGATTTACAGAGGCAGTCTGCCAGTATTGTTTTCAATGTTGTGCCTCAGCTATTTTGGGGATGTTGGGAATGCCCAGTTTGCTCCTTTGGAAGCCTCCTGCTAAAGTTGAGTCAGCAGCTGGACTTGGATTTGTTTGGCGATGGTCACCAGACTAACAATTCCAATTCAATCCTGACCTCCATACTTCTGTTCTCTTTAAGTTTGACCAACCTGTGTGGTGGTACATTATACTTTGTGTGTAATACATTATTTGTCTTCTGGTCAGGAAAACTATGTTCAGTTAGCAGTTTGGATTCAAATTCTGTTGGCGATGGTCATCAGAATAATGAGTACAAAGTTTGACTTTTGTAAACCTGACCAACCTACATGATGGTAAATCATTTAGTACAAATCTTCACCAGTTTAATATTAAAAGCATGATGAATAAGTCACTCCTGATATCAACACCGGTCATATAGCCATGTTCCATAATACATGGGTGTAATTTGTTTCTTGTTTTGGGATTATCTCAATTTAATTTGTCATCAGTTGGATTCAGATTCTTGTGACGATGGTCATCAGAATTCTGAGTCCGAGTCCATCATAAGTTTGACCAACCTGCATGACCTGTGTGGTGATGTTGCATTATTTACGTACAAATCTTCATCAGACTAAACATTTGATCACCACATGTACATGCAGGTCATCACCCCATGGACCAGCGGTGTTCTTACATCCTTTTGGGAGTGTAATGACTATCATGCAGGCTTGATGCTTTGTTTTTGAAACAGCAAGGTCACCAAGACCTTGTCTCCTTGGTAAAGGGCACCTCTAAGAAGAAATTGTAAACTTCTATTGAAGCATGTCAAGGGGCACCAAGGCAATGACTAGTGGCAATGGAGGCAGTTGCCTCCATAGAGCATCAGGCCTGATCACATTCAAGATCAGTCTGACTGAACTTGTAATTACATGATGCTGACTAGAAGCAGCTGGATTCAGATTCTTGTGGCGATGGTCATCAGAATAATGAGTCCAAGGCTTGACTGTCATAAACATGACCAACCTGCATTGTGGTGAATCTTACAATATAAATCTTCACTTATTTAAAATAGTATGTTTGGCCACTGTGTCATCCTTTTGGTCAACACTTATCTTAGATCCATGTGGGTGTGATTTGCTTCTTGTCTGGAGCATCACATTTGACTTTGTCAGCAGCTGGGCTTAGATTCTTGTGGCGATGGTCATAAGAATATTGAGTCCAAGTCCTGACAATTGTAGTATACAAAAGACTTGTCTCCAGGAGTATTACATTAAAGTAATTGGGTTTATTAGGGAAGGGAGGGAAAGGTTTTGAAGCCAATGATTACAGCTCAATGCAGTGTGACATCAGACGGGGCTTATTGTGTTTGTAAGACTCGGTTCAGACAGGCTCTCTAGAGTTGCTCCAGACCAAATTATTGAATTCAGTTCAAGACAGGTTCGACATCTGAAACTTTTAGGAGTGTTTGGACACTCCAATGCAAAAGATTGACTGCTGCAGTCTTTCGGAAAGACTCTGGTGAGTCTTGGTTTCAGATGTTGAGCTTGTCATAAGCCGGACCTAATGTAAATGTTATTATAAGTTGGCCTGCCTGAAACCAAGATTTGTTTGGATTGACCTAGAGTTGCTTCTAAGCTATTGGTTTGGGGCTACTCTGGAGCACCTGTCTGAAATTGGTGTTGGGGAACTGGGTCCAATTGCATAGTGATGCTAAACAATCATGCTTACTGGAAAAGGGTTACCAGCAGAAAATACCATGTTATTTGCACAGTTTGTTACTGGTACTTTGTTCATGTTTGCTTTTGCTAAGCAGAACGTTTTAAAGCAATATTTCCCGCTTAAAGCAGAGCTATGAAATTGGGCCCATGTCTTCCCCTGGATCTACCGCCGTGATTTTTAAACCTGTCCCCATTTTAAACAAAATTTAGGAATGGGAACAACATTTGAATTTCATAATCATAACTGAGTTTCAATTTTTGTGGACATGATGCTGTTTAACGTCTCTTGAATCAGTTGGATTTTCTTTACTCTTGATGTGCAACTCAGAAAATGAAGGGCAATAAAGCCTGGTCTGAAGATTCATGACAGAACTTGAAGACAAACAGGGTATGTCACAGACCCCTTGAGAATCCAAACTTGAAGTACAAAATGAGATGTTAGATTGCATGCATCATTTGCTGATGTTTTTAGCAAGTTTACTTCAAGGGTTTTAGATTTACAAGAGCAGTTTGGTCAATACTACTTATTGGTTTATCTCACGTTTGCTTCTTGTTGGAAGTGTCATGATTGAGTTGAGTCAGCAGCTGGACTTGGATTATTGTGGCGATGGTCATCGGAATAACAAATTCAATTTAAATGCTGAATTGCTTCATAACCTAAAGTTTGACCCATCTCGTTTACATTATTTTATCATTTTCATGATTATAGTTGAGAGCTTTTGTCTTCAATAGGCATTTGGTTAATTTAAAGTATAATTGTCTGGCATTGTCTGCTGATTTTGTAAAACACAAGTTTGCTGACATGGTTGATGTAGTTCTTGCATCTAGACACCATGTAATGTATCATGAGGTTTGGTTTTTCATATTTATTGGTTGGAACTTACATTTTCTGCCCAATCATGAGTTGATTTGTAATGCTTATTTGGAACCCATTACATGGTGATTTGTTTTCATTTTAGCTTCTACTTACCAAATTATCATTGATACTGAACTCTTTACAAATAGCCTCATTCACTATAGTGTGAACCGTTGGATTAATTCTCCAACAACATTTGAAAAACTGCACTGAGCTTCCATTCATTTGAAATGGTCACTTTTATGAAATGAAAAGTTTCACCATGTGAAGGGTTTTTGCAGATTATATACCTATAATTTAATTTTGTCATTTAACATGTAAGGTACTGTTCCAAAGACTCAAAGGTAGACTGAAACATACTTAACTACACACAATCAGAAAATGAGAAAGATCATTAACATGAACACTTTTCCCCACAGTTTTTTAATTGACAGTGTGCTTCGTCGAAAAAAAGCAGAAGGGACACCAACATTCAGATTCTTTGGATTCTGGGATTTTATTGCCAATGTTGATCAGTATGAAAAAAAAAACTGTTTTGCTCAAAAACCTTCAACACTGTCTACTTTTGTAGGAGCTACATCTAGCACTGTCTAATTCTCAAACTCAAAGTGCTGTACCTTGCTTTCTCTTTACTTCTTTATGGAACTGGATTGAACATCCATCTTTAAATCTTGACAGCAACCTTTGAAGGAGGGCTTGACATTTCTTTCTCTCCTGTGTTTTCCTCAATGGACTATGGTGATTGTACTCCACATTTCTCCAAATCTAAAATATCTTCTGGTTTTTTTTCTATCATCAGGAAAGACTTGACCTGAGTCAAACTTTTGTCAGGTTCTTGATTGTGCTTTTAATCCACTGCATGCACTCCAAGTATGTAAACTTCATCACAGCTTTATTACACCACTTTGTTTCAACTTTGCTATTCGCGATCCAACTCATTGGATTGGCAACTAATTGACACTAGAGGGCGCACATTAAAAGAGCCCATCAGAGCTACCTGTGGAGCCATACATTATTGACTCGATTACATCAAATTTGACCATAATGTCCACCATGTCATGGATCTGTGTTCTTGTACATGTATTTACGTACTACTTTTTCTCTCTAACTCTACTTGGTCAACATCTGTTTAGACCTCAACTCAAACGTACTTTTACCAAAGCCAACTGTGAACTGTTTGGTATTTATTCCTTTTTTTATCTTAATGAGGTCATCCTGAAGTATAATTGGTTTTGTAAAACATCCTCAATAAAGTGAACTATCTATCTGTTAATTCTTTCCTGCCTTGTCATCGCTAAACACTGGCCTGCGTTTCATGCTCTCCATCAACAATTCTCTGAGTTGTTTCTCCTTGAGTTGTTCAACTTTGCAAAGACATTCCAAAAGGGCCTTCCGTTGCTTTTCAATTTTGTGTCTGTGGGCTTGAATGCATTGGGAAGACAACACTCACCCAGAGTCAATCTCTTCTTCATCTTACATTGCCTTCTTCAAGCTTGTATCAGTCCCTCTTTGTTTTATTCCAAGAATCCCTGATGTTGAGTAGTTTTAAACACTGAATACTAGGCTATTGGGGACAAATATAACATGGTAATGACTCTAAGAAACTAAGATGGAAGATATTTAGTAATTTGATGCAGCGCCAAAATGTGGGTAAATTTGGAGGGGGCATAAACTGGTACACTATTTTCTAGGGGGGGAGACACACTTCTGGCCAATCAACACTGTAGAATCAACTTGCATTATTTCGAAACAATCCCCTTTTCAGGGATCTTGATGTGCATTTGTACAATAATCTGACATCCTCGTAAAAACATATACATTGTCCCTTTGCAATAGAAAACATGTTTTAAAAGCTTTTTACAAAAGAGGAATATTTTGCTATTTTTATCCTTTATCAGGATGGGGGCATGGACATCAATTGTGTGCCCCCCCCCCAGTTGGACCACTAATTTGATTGTCAAGTAGGGTAACTTTTTCAATGCTAAGTCAGTGTTTTGTAACATCTTTCCTAAACCACAAGAGTCCCCTTTCCAAAATAAAAGCATGACCCCCCACCACTGACAAACCCTAGCTCCCCTGCCCCCTAATAAGCAATGCCCTCCCCATGTGCCCCTTCCTCTGTGCCCCCCCCCCCAACTGAAAGAGTACGGGCAACGCCGCTGAGCTGAGGCAGGATTCAAGATTTGAATGTTTTTAGCCAAAACAAGTTAATCATCAAATCTTTTAAAAGAAGTTTAATATCACAGAATGTAGTTTGACAGCTGACAAGTTAAACTGCTCAAGATGACACACACACTAAAACAAAAATGCACATTTTGTTCTTAAGCAAAAGAAATAGTCATTTTCAGATTGTCATATTATTCAGGAGAAATATGACCTTATCACTAATAACTCCAGTATTGGAATTCAGATGACCTTGATGCCTGAAGAAAATGCTAAAGGTTTTTTTCCAAATTAAATAATTTTCCTTGGAAACTTATCCAGAGAGAATGATGGCTTCTTCCAATATACTGCCTTTATAAAAAAATGCCTAGAACTTGTTTAATAATGTACGTTTTAACTCACTTTTTAATGTGTTTTTGGTGTAGAAGAGATTGGTGAGCTATGGGAAGACTACAAGATGAAGACTGACGTCTGATCTCACTGGACTTGTTAACCTGTTGGATCTTCATCATTGCTCTGATTAAGAGTGCAAAAAACAGCATCCAAGCAGTTTGAGACCCTTGTTCAAATACGCACAGACAATCAGTTCCCACATCCAAAACCAGTTACTCATTGCCTCAACTGGGTCAAAGTGTACAGCAATCTTGTAGATGTAGAAGTTTTGTTTATGTGTTCAGGAATCTGGATACCTCTGAAATAACTCAATTCAGTCAAGGCTGGGTACTGGATTGTAAGTGTTTCAGACAGGTACTAAGAGCTGCTTAAGCACAAATAGTAGCTAAGCACAAACAATTTATGCTTACCAGAATAAGATTACCAGCTTAAATACCATTTCAAATGTACAATGTTTGCCTGGTATTCTGCTTATTTTTGCTAAGCAGAAAATGCTTAAGCAATTATTGTTGATGAAATTGGGCACTGTTCGAAACTTTGATTTAACAAGCAAGGGCTTTTCTGAGCAACAAAAGCTATTATCACATGCTGTCTTATTACAATGTGCTTCTGCAAAAATTACTGAAAAACACCATTTAAAAAAGACAATATGACTTATACCTTGAATGACACATTTCATTTCATTTGTTAATTCTTGTTGTGAAGCAAAGAACTCTCATAAAAGCCAACTTTATCACTCTACTTTCTAGCCACAAATCCCATGGAGAGAAGACAAGAAAGGGCATTATGTTTGTAGTTTAATGAGCTTGTGGTGTTTTAACTAGACTGTTTAAGGACAAGTTTTTGCGGCGTAACTAAGGTAAATTTTGAGGGTGGCACAAAGGGGGCACTTTTTTTTCTAGGGGGGCACTGCTGGCACATTAACTATAGATTTCATTTGCCCTTAAAAACCAACACTGGATCTTGATCTACGTAATGGCAAGTTTCAATTAGGGGGAAGGGCACCCGGGGGGATGGGCCACTGACATTAATTGGGGGGGGGGACAAGTGTCCTCCCCTTAGTTACCCCACTGACAATTTGGTCACAATGTTTCCTTCGTCTCATCACTTAATATGAAGTGATGTGGGTATGTTTCATCCTTGGTGTAATCCAGCTCTTTGAAGAGCATCCATTCATGTCTGTTTAGGGCTCTGTCCTGTACTTTGCCTTTCAGTCATTCATAATTTGGAACCTTTATTTAACTATTCTTTTTCTTTCTTCTTTTAATTGTATGCAGTGGAGAGTGATGAGCTAGGGAGAGAACAACCTGATATAACTGACGTCTAAGCTCAACAAGGCAGCAACATGCAAGGTATTAGTATTCTCAGACAGCTCTGTCTCGAAGCATCTACATTGTCAATCCATTGCAATTACACTCTAAGAAACTCCTTGGTCAGAAATGACTGGAATTCCAGCTGCTGACTCAGAAGTGATTTAAAATGGGATTTTAGCTCAGATTCCACTTCAGTTTGACCCATAAGTTGGTCAGTAGAGCTGCCAACTCTCCCTGATTCTGCAAAATGTTCCCTGAAAATAACCCAATCTTTCCATGTTCTGATCGATAAAATTGAAAACCTCCCTGATTAAGGACAGTTTGTCCCCATAATGTTGAATGTAATTCTAAATATCTCCCTGATTGTTGTACAAAATCTCTCTGATTAACAGATGCAAATGTTGGCAGCTCTTGGTCAGGCCCCCTGCGACCCGGAACTGGGTCAATTCTGACCTAGAAGTGTTTAGAGTGTAGTTGATGTTTACGCTAGGAGGGCAAATTAGTCTGGTCCCGTTTTGGTATGAGGAGATTTATTATTATTGCAAGCAGGGAACACGACAAAGAAGGTGGCAGCTTGATAAAGGTCTTCAGAGATTCTTTGATTTTATGTTTAGGATGAAGCAAAATGAAGACAAACACTCATAATGGGTTGACAACTCACACTAAAATGTTGGTTAAATGTTTTAGTTGTTATTGTTTAGTTGTAAGGTCAGCGTGGAAAAGGATGCCTGGATTATATTAAACACATAAGAAGAAACAGTATACAATTAGGATTCTACAAACAGTGAAACCTATTTTAATATCCAATATGTTTTGTGAAAGTACTTTTATTGTACTGTAACAAATTTGAGTAGTGACTATAAAAACGTATTTTCAGAGTAAAATGTGTTACAATTTGACACGCTGTAATGAATCAAAGGAAAACATGAACTTTCATTACTGAAAGCACTGATTAGAAGACAAAACAATTTACAAAACAGTTTTATGGTCAAATGATGGTTAACCTAAATCACTTCAGTGTGGTGTGTGTTTCTAATTCATATCCAGCTTATAATGTGTGACATGTGGCTTTGTGTATCTTTCTTCAGTGAAATAAAGGAAAACAAATTGTGTCTTTGTGTGTTTTTTGTTGTGAAATAAAAGAAAATAAATTGTGCTTGTGTGTCTTTTCCCCCGTGGATTAGAATAAACCTGCATTGTAATGTGTTTGCAGTGCAGACCTTTCACTCACAGTCAGCAGCCATCTTGTACTTCAATATTAGACAAGTTTGTAAATAGGGCCTAAGTAAGACACGCAGAGCACAGTGTATTTCAAAGCAAATTTAATGAAACTCATTTTAAAATAGTAAACGCTCTTTACAAATCGCTGCCTTTTGCAAAACAACCAATTAAACTGAATAAAAGTCAAGTACAAAACCAATATGCAGTTAGATGATATTGGAACAATTTTGCAATGAGTGGGCTCAACAATTGTCAATAAAAGATGGCAAAAAGGGGTGAAATACTTGAACATAAATGTAGGTCAAACAAAAGGTAGTACAACCCTAGAGGGAGTATCATTTGAAACAAAACAATCCAATAGCTCATTCCTGTGTAAAAAAAGAGGGGGGATTCATTTGTTGGGGGAGCCTTGGATTACAACTTGGGTTGTGATGGGAAGGGTGTTAGGGCCTCGTCCTGGGGTGACGTCAGGAGGGTGAGTTTAGGCATTAATTAAATGTGGTTTTAGTTTGACTTAAAACTTTGCAATATTTTTTGTTATATATTTTTCTCAGCCGGCTCAAGTAAGCGTCCTCCATCTAGTACCCCTAAAAAGGTAAGTTTATGTGATTATTGCGCCCTCTGTTGGTAACAAAAGGCGGTTACAACTGAGATATAACTAAGTCACATCAACTAAGGGACACGTTGCCTTTGATTTGGCTATGAAAAGCGTTTGTTATGAAATTAATTTAAATAATATCGTTAGAAAGATGTTTTAAAGGTACAATATAATGATCCACAAACTAAGCCCTAGAAATTGTGTCAACTAACGTCGTCTGCCATTTTGCTGAGTCAAACATTTGACCACACAATTTTTATTGCATATTTGTGTGGATCATTATATTCTACTTTTAAAACATCTCTCCAACCATATTCATTTCAATTCAGTTCATAACTAGCGCTTTTTATAGCCCAAATCGCCAAATCCAAGGCAATGTGACCTTTTAATATATAAATCATGCAAAGTTTTGTGTATCCATTTGGAGGTTTGGGCGCGCTAGATGGCGCCAGACAGCCAGTATGAATTGGTTACGTAGTTCTAAGCATGCGCATTTCCGTGAGCAATGTATTTCAACCTGGTCAGTCTGCTGCCACGTAGTGTCACTAAAATTCTCACACTAACTGAAGTTTACAGAAAAGTACAGTTTTAAAACATGTTAACGTCCCTTTTTTCAACTGTTCCAGGCCACTATACTTTTTTTCAAAAATTCCACCAAATATTTAATATCGTCGTACACGCAATACCACCGAATGTATGAAACTTTTAGAACAATTTGGCACCTCTAAATGCCATTCATATTACAATGCATTCCAAAGTCGTCAAGATGAAAGTTTGATGCCCGTCGGTTATCACTGTTCAGCTATTTTGTTTGTATCTTTTCAAATCAACAAAAACAAAGCGAGGCTTGAAGGGATAACGTCATTTTGATTATCACTAATTGTCATAGTCATAGAGTTGGTTATAAATCTCTTACCATCCTCTCTCGATTTGACTAGTGTTTTGAAACGACTAAAACACCCGTGAAAAAAATTCACTCCACACTATTTTTTGTTACCTTGATTTTATTATTTTTAGCCTAGCCTAAGCGTTAAAAGAAGGTAACAGAACAAACTCAAGTTATTCGCAAAACTTTAAACAGGTTGAATGTATAACGAATCATTGTAGTAAAACATTTATGTCAGTAGATTGGCTCATCTTTTTATTTTTATTTATGAATTAGGTGGTTTAGAAGCCATACTCCCTGGCCGCTCACATCGCCTACCAAAACGTCACAACGAAACAAAACAAAGATGAAGTAAGAGCCCTTGAGATGGGCTTTAATATATTATAAATATACAGTTTGTGCAATTCCAGCATTATTCTGAGGATGATTTAACCGTCTTTGTTTTGTAAATTGTCTCTTTTTTACAGCTCTGTGTACAAAAATCAGATTGAAGGTGCTTTTGATGAGCATTCGGAGTATGCTGGATAGTTCCGGTCTGAAGATGGCGCAAAGTGGCCCTAAAAGTCTGATTATCAGAAGGAGGAATATCTATAAATGAAGAGCCAGGTACAAATTGTTTCTCTCTAGCATGCTGAGTTCAGGAGTTATTGTCAAACTTACCGCAAAACATATTTCAAACCATTTTGGGACTGAATTTTTTTGCTGGAATTGAACCGGGTCCCAGTGGGCCTGACCAATTTGGGTCGAATTAACTCACACAGAATCCGAACTAAAATCCTTTAAATTCAAAATGCCGGGATTTTTCAGTGTATTGTGATGTTATGAGCAATGGGGACGTTTTGCTGTCGGGGGCCCGTGTACCTTGTGTGTGGTCTCAACAATTTAAGGTGAGGCTATACTTGATACATTTGTAATATTCTTTGGTGCCCAGTTATGCGGACACCACTGGTACTGGTCTTTTCTACATTACTAAGTGCAATAATAATAATAACAATAACATTATTGGTAATTTGTTAAATTTAGTATAGCGTTACAAAACGTGCTTTTACTATTTAGACATGTAGGCTATTAATACTACTTTTACAAAATATTTACTTGATGTATCAATAATTTGAACTGTATGCACATTTAACCCTACCTGGTTTAAATTCAACTTGAGTATGATCACTTATTTAAAGGTAAATTGAATTATTTGAACACAGTTTACAATAGACCTATATGAAAAGTGTTTACTTCATGTTAACCTTAATAGCCTAGTGGCCATTTTTATTATGTGGATGGTTTTGTAATGACTGAGATATTCAAATATGCAAATTAGTTTCGAATAGCGCCCTCAATTATCCTTGATGTTTAACCAATACCGTCACAATTAAAGCCAACAGGCATTTTGCCACAACTACAATTATTTTTAAGAAAAGGGACACAAGCTCTAAAAAACTAATAAATGCTCCACATAATAAAATGCACACGAAAGGATCAAAAGGGTTGCCATGTATTTCAAGAATTCCTGTTGCCTCCAAGTCACAGTGTATTAGTATCTGTAGTTTTTAGACAAGTTACTGCTAGTAAATTATACTTTAAAAAAATAGCCGTGTTAGTCTAATAGATAAAACAAGGAAGGTAGTGGTAGCACTTTAAGACTAACTAATTAGTTAATGAATTAACTAGTTAATTAGTTAATAAGTTAGTCTTCCTTCCTAGTAAATTATCACTGTGGCACTTTCAACAACGGTACAGTTACAAAATATACTGCTCTCTTGGACTATAATTATTGTTGACCACGCCATTTACATCCCATTTCTAAATGAAACCGGACACCATCTCGGAGTATAACTTATATACGGAAATCTTTAATATAAATGCCACTAGTTTTAATACACATTAAAGCGTTAATACGGAAGCGTTAAAGGGCCACAACAATGGTTTTTTTCTTCAAAATGCTATCTCGCCGCGGCAAGTTACTTTCTCGCCGCGGCGAGTTACCATCTGCGAGTGAGCCGCAGCATGACTGTGTCACACAATGCGTTTTTTGAAGGTTTTTGAAGTGGTAAGGTTGTAACCTCCTTTTTGAACTTAATTTGTCGGGTTTTCCTGATGAAGTTTTGATTAATTAACTTTTGTTTCTGGGAGTCAAGACTTTATAGTTTGCAATATAATAACTCGCCGCGGCGAGAAAGTAACTCGCCGCAGCGATATAGTAACTCGCCGCGGCGAGACAGCATTTTGAAGAAAACAAATTGCTGTGGCCCTGTAACGCTTCCGTAGTATTCTTTAATGTATCTTTCATAATTTTAACTATATTCAATTCTTGTTCAATTACTTCAGAGTAGTGTAACAAAATTAGTAGTATTATTTTTGAATTTGTTAGCGAGGACCTCATGACTGGTCACGTGGTCGGTTGTTTACTGGAACTTAAATTAAGATAGTATAAACAAGTTGTGTGTTATTTCTTTCCGTATTTACTAACTTGTAATTTACGGGACAACGCGGCTTTTCGGGGGTAAAGTTTGATAGCTATGTATGACTGCAAAAGTTACTATTAATTTAGGACTTATTAATTTCATGTTTACCGCCACGTTTCCTTTCTAGAATTAACACTAAAATAAAAACTATGACATTTTGAAATCAACGAGCCATAGAATAAAAATGAAAATGTCTCAAGAATTAAAAGAATGGCAGGAATGCTATTTTGAGAACATAGAGTTTCTGTCAGTAGTGGTAATAACATCAAACTATAGGCCTACACATATTGGCTGCAAAGTTAGAGGAGCACATCGTTGCAGAATTTATGATAACGAGGTGTAATCTGGACTATTCCATTTTACCAGTTTAAAACCGGAAAATGGAATAGCCGGTAACTGTTTTCTATGACAAGAAACGAAATGCATTCAATGTTTTATTGCTCTAAATTCCGACATTTCTATTTTCCGACATTATTCGAAGACCCCCTCGTGATTTACATGCTATGATGAAGGTTTGGGTTAGGGGTAGGGGTAGGGGTAGGGTTAGGGTTAGATGGTGGCGTTCAGAAAGTTTAGACTGTGGATAAATGTCGTTGACTTAAAACAATTTAGGAATGTTGGAACAAAAATTGTATGGTTAGCTGTGAAGGAAATGGTAGTTTATAAGACATTCCATGATTTGGATACGGGGTGATTTTGATTGATGTTCAATGTTTGTTTGCTTTTTTATGTGTTTTTTTACTGTGTGTAAATATGGTTAAATGTAGTATTTTATGAAGGAAGATGCAAGAACACTGCACTGTTCAGTTTGTGTGTAGTAGGCTGGCTGGTAATAAAACTATTCGGTTATTATGCAGTATTAGTTCAGTAAATAAGAGACACTCCGTGATTAGGCTGTTGGGGGTTGGAAGTTGATAATAAACGTTTTTTCTTCTTTTCTTGTTTGAGGAAAGTTGATAACAGAAGTATGATGTTACATGCAGTGTTTCGGTTGGGTTGGGGTTAGGGTTAGGGTTATTTTGAAAATGCAACTTTGCGTTTCGAAACAACTATATCCATCATGAGAAAACAGTTAGGACAGTAACTCCGTGATTTAGATGTGTTTTCAATTGATGTTAAAGTGTTTTTTGTTTATTTTAGGAAGGTTGGAAATAAATTATTCAGTTATAAACAGCAGTTCTAAAGGAAAGAGTAATATGTGTGTGTGTGTGGGGGGGGGGGCATTCGGCAATGAAACTCTGCCGTTGCATGTATTATTCATGAGGGAAAGATTAATATGCACGAAACATTTCATAATACGGGATGTTTGTTTCTTAATATTTAATGTTTCTTTCTGAGATTGTGGGTATAATACAAAATAGGGTTTGCAATGTAGTAGCGCAGAAAAAAAATACACTGAATGATGTGGGGGTGTACAGGTTTGCTTTATGTTGTTCAATCTTCTTTTTAAGATTGTTGGTAAAATAAAACTACGATTACATGCTTTTTCTTTCTGTTTCTTTTTGAGGTCAATTGGTAACAAAATTATGCTGTAGTACAAGCATGTCACGAATGAAAGAATAGTGTAAGTGAAACTCGTGCGTGGGGTGTGGGTCGTTTCCAATGGATGTAAAAATGGGGGTTTTAAATTTACAAAAAAACATGAAACTCTGCATTTTACTAGTATAGTATTCAAGAAGGAAAGAGCAGTGTACGAGTATTACTATATGGTTCGGAATGCTTGCACGCTTGTGTCTTAATGTTTAATGTTTTTTTTCTAAGATTATTGATAATAAAAGTAGTGTTATGAAGTATTGAGCAGCAATAAAAGACCGAATGATTTGGGAGGTGTGCAATTTTGTTTCTTGATGTTCGTTGTTTCTTTGTAAGATTGTTGTTATGATACAAATGTTTTTCTGGACGGTTGGGAATAAAACTTTGTGGTTAAAAACAGCAGTCCAGGAGGAAAGAGTATGCAAAAGAAAATCCATGATAGGGATTATGGTATTTTGGGTCCTTTGTTTGGGGTTAGGGTTAGGGTAAGGGTTAGAAATAAAACTCTGATAGGGATTAGGGTGTTTTGGGTGGGTTATTTAGGGTTAAGGTTAGGGTTAGAAAGAAAACTCTGCAGTTAAGAGGAAAGAGTCATTTAAAATAAAATCCATGATAGGAATTGTGGTGTTTTGGGTCGGTTGTTTGGGGTTAGGGTAAGGGTGAAGTTTAGAAATAAAACTTTGATAGGGATTAAGGTGTTCTGGGGTGGGTTATTTGGGGTTAGGGTTATGGGTAGAAATAAAACTCTGCAGTTTACAGGAAAGAGTCATGTAAAATAAACTCTTTGATAGGGATTAGGGTGTTTTGGGTAAGTTATTTGGGGTTAAGGGTTAGGGTGAAGTTTAGATATAAAACTCTGATAGGGATTAGGGTGTTTTGAGGTGGGTTATTTGGGGTTAGGGTTAGGGTTAGAAATAAAACTCTACAGTTCAGAGGAAAGAGTAGTGTAAAATAAACTCTATGATAGAGATTAGGGTGTTTTGGGTCGGTTGTTTGGGGTTAGGGTAAGGGTGAGAGTTAGAAATAAAACTCTGACAGGGATTAGGGTGTTTTGGGTCGGTTGTTTGGGGTTAGGGTAAGGGTGAAGTTTAGAAATAAAACTGATAGGGATTAAGGTGTTCTGGGTGGGTTATTTGAGGTTAGGGTTATGGGTAGAAATAAAACTCTGCAGTTTACAGGAAAGAGTCATGTAAAATAAACTTTATGATAGAGATAAGGGTGTTTTGGGTCGGTTGTTTGGGGTTAGGGTAAGGGTGAAGGTTAGAAATAAAACTCTGATAGGGATAATAGTGTTTTGGGCGGTTATTTGGGTTAGGGTTAGGGTTAGAAATAAAACTCTGCAGTTCAGAGGAAAGAGTCATGTAAAATAAACTCTATGATAGAGATTAGGGTGTTTTGGGTAAGTTATTTGGGGTTAGGGTTAGGGTGAAGTTTAGATATAAAACTCTGATAGGGATTAGGGTGTTTTGAGGTGGGTTATTTGGGGTTACGGTTAGGGTGAAGTTTGGAAATAAAACTTTGATAGGGATTAGGGTGTTTTGGGGTGGGTTATTTTGGGTTAGGGTTAGGGATAGAAATAAAACTCTACAGTTCAGAGGAAAGAGTCATGTAAAATAAACTCTATGATAGAGATAAGGGTGTTTTTGGTCGGTTGTTTGGGGTTAGGGTTAGGGTGAAGGTTAGAAATAAAACTCTGCAGTTAAGAGGCATAGAGTAGTGTACAGGAAACTATTTGATAGGGATCGGGGTATTTTGGGGTGGGTTGGTTGTGGTTAGGGTTAGGGTTAGGATTTTTCACGGGACGGTTGGAAATAAAACTCTGCAGTTACTCACAGCATTCCAGGAGGAAAGAGTAATGACTGTAAAAGAAACTCCATAGTAGGAAATGGGGTGTTTTCTGTTGGGTTAGAGTTAGGGTTAGGGTTAGGGTTAGGGTTAGGGTTAGACTTAGGGTAAGGGTTAAGTTTTTTCGTGACGGTTAGAAAGAAAAGTAGGGTTACACGCTGTATCCATGCATGAATGGGTAATAACAAAAGACTCAATGATTCGGGTGAGTGTTTTTGTCTTTCTTTTTTCTTAGTGTATTGGTCTAACAAACACAGGAGTTCCACACAATAGTCGTGAAGAAGAGCGCTGCTGTGTTGTGGGATGTAGCACGGATGAATCTTCGGCTACGGAAAGCTAGGAATTTTCGAGTGTGTGTATTTCCTTGTTAGAAGTTTGTTTCTTAGGCGGGTGGTTACAAAACTCCATGTTTAACTTTTAGCATATTCGTGGAGGGAAAGGGTATGTTAAACGCCTCAAAAGCCCCTGTTGGAATACTGGTTGATACGGCCTAGTGTAGAAATTTGAGGATTTTGTGGAGGGGATTACAGGGGTAAGGTAATTTATTCCTCAAAAAAGTATTTGAGTGGACTATTATAATCCTTATCAACTAAAACTTATGATTGTATTCAAAATTTCCACCAAAAATTTAAACCACCCCCTTAAATTTGAAGTTTAGAACCTCAGTTTTGCCATAAAACTTTGACCAATCCGTTTGAGGGCGCTTAAAGTGTATGGACCCTGAAGTCATCATGGGGAAAACGCATAAATAAATACACTTATCTGTGTGAAAATGGTGACAAGGAGCCAGTCTATTTACAAACGAAGAGGGGCTTTTTATTTTGGGGTCAGCGGCAACCTAAACTTATCAATTTCTTCATGATTTCGTAGACGAGTGATATTTTAAACCCATGCAATGAATACATAATCAGGTAAGGACCACGTTGGTGATTTCAAAATTAGTAAATTTGGACCCTTTGAATATCAACCCACGAATGTTCAGGCTGAGACTACAGCACTCCCACCACTAGCCCATGGCTGTCCTACCACGTGCACGTGCACATGTACATTCTACCGGTGCATTGCACGGTGCCCACTTAGTGTTCTGTTGCTTGTTGGTCTACACAATGCATACAAAGCATGCACCTCCATGTTTTACTCACACGTTGAGGGCACTTGCATTTTTTTTGCACAGCACCCAAACAAATTTGTTATCAATAGTGATTTGGTCAGAAATTAAATTAAATGGATACAATTTTAATACCATGATCCATTAAAAAAAAAATTTCGGGGTGGAGATTTAGAGGAAAACTGTCTTACACATGAAACAAATCAATAAGCATTGGTTTGGTTTTTAATAATTTATTCCAATAAATTCCAATATGTCATAAGATAACACACTACTTGAACAAAGACATAACAATAGGTTTGCCCCCATTTGAGGGTAAATACAATGGATCCCCTAAACAAAACGTACATAAATGATAATCAACAAAATAACAATTCAAAAAGATACAAACAATTGAATGAATAAGTCTCAATGTGATAAATCACTGATTACATTACATTCATACTGATATTAATCCAAAGGTGAAACAATATTATCTTTAAATTTTGACAACCTTTTTCACAGATAGTGTATTTAGTGGGTTTTTTTGTCCCGGCAAAAGTGAGATTGCACCAAAAAAAGAGAGACCATCCTTCATTTAGACATGGTGGGAAAGTTACACAGAATTAAAAGTGCAAAAATAGTTTAAAATCAGAATTTAAGAAATAAAAAAAACCCCTTAAATTTGTCATACATGTAAGAAACACTCAACAATAGTAGCATAAATATTAATAATGTAGACAAAAATCTTTAATTTGTCATATATAAAAGGTTGTCACTAAAATACTAGGGGTTTTCCCGTGTAAGGAACCAGTGCAGACAATAGATCTGCATTACAATGGTTAAAATACAGAAACTGATGGTTGAATGCATTCCATTACACCTAAATAATTACAGACTAGGAAATTACCATGAAGTTAATCAGATTCTAAAAAAAATAAAAATAAATAAATAAACTAGGGCTAACGTAACACTGCACCTTTAAGGTGACATCAGTGACATTTGATGACATCATTATAACAGGACCTCAAATTTTGGTTGTAACACATCCTGGCAGGAACACATGCAATGGTTTCAGCTTGAATGTATAGATCTTGTAAAACTGCACCTTTAAGCAGTAACGTAACTAAGAGAGGGGGGGGGGGACACAGGGAGACATGCGGCCCCCAAATGATGTCAGTGACCCCTGGTCCCCCCCCCAATTGGAACTCACCATTACGTAGATCAAGATCGAGCTTTTTAAAAAGTGCAAGTGGAATCTATGATTGGTTGGCTTACAGTTGCTCCCCTAGAAAAAAATGGTGCCACCTAAAAAATATGACATTAGTTGCACCACTGCCTGGTGATGTCACATAACACTTGATGATAGCATTAGTACGGGCCCTCAAACTTTGGATGTTTCACATTCCAATTTTTGAATACATGCAAAGTTTCAGTTTGATCCCCTCTTTTTTTCCTGTAAATACAAAAAAACTTTGAAAAGTGCACCTTTAAGGTGATGTCACGTGATGCACGATGACGACATGATGACAACACTGTAATATGAACGAGGTCTCATCAAGGTCGTAACATGGTGTAATTGTGAAGTTGCAATTGTAACTTTGTTGTGAAATAATGACACTGCTATCACACCTTTGTACACTCTAAAAAAGGCCCTGGTCAGAACTAGTCCGGACTCCGGGCCCCGATGGGGCCTGACTCAACTATGGGTCAGTATGACATGCTGTCTGTGTCTAAGTTACCCCCAAACTGTGCCAAACTGATGCAGAATCTGATTCAAAACCCCATTTTTAATCAGTTTCTGTGTCATCCCAACCAAAAAATAGGTCAGGCCCGGACCTGGACTCTGGGCCAACTCAGACCTCAGAATTCTTAGAATGGAGGCTCTCATTTCTGCAAAATAAAGAATAACTGAAATCTCATGAACAAATGCTACATGAATGATCCACCATAACATTAAAAAATTATAGAGATAAATAGAAAGTAGCCAGGAGGATGTGGAAGTTTGCTTGGAAGCTGAGAGTTAATTGTTTCTGTAATATAAAGTCTCAAGTCTAACAGGGTACACTGCAAAAAATATTGGTTAAATTTTGACCAATATTTTGACCAACGTTAGGTCTAATATGAACTCTCTAAACTGTTGGTCAAATCTTAGCCCAACAAGGTTGGGTAAATATTTTGACCAACTTATAGGTCTAATAAAATTACCATACTGTTGGTCAAAATCTTAATAAACTTTATTGGTAATTTTTTTAACCAAATGTTGGGTAGAAAGGTTTGATGTTTCAGTTGGGTAATTTTACTTGACCAAGTTTTGGGGATTTTTTATCAACAAAAGTTGGTCAATATGTATTGTGCTATATTAATTCACCATTTGATTCACAGCTCCCCGTGTGATACGTCGTATGTCCAGGCATCGAAACGATCTTTTCCACAGTGACGAGTGGTGGAGAGCTGTGCCATTGGCGTCTCTCTCAAAAACGTGGGGTAGCCCAGTGGTTTATAGATGCTTTTGAAGGTTAGTTTTTAACTAAATAACGTTTGTTTTCCGTTCAGTTGCTGTACACAGTCGTGCCAGATGCAGTGCAAGCAATGCAGCGATAGTGCTATTCATGTATTGTAGTACACCGCGTTGCATGTCATACTCCATACAACGCACTGCCTGCAGGATGTTTGTAACATTACAATACATGTATAAGAAATGCATGATAAAACTTAAAATAATTCAATGGCATTATCACTGTGCTGCTTGCTATAGGCAACTGTCACGACTATGTACAACTGAATAGGAAACAAAACTTAATATTCAGTTAAAAACTTGCCTTCAAAAGGATCTACAACCACTGGGCAACTTGCTCTTTTAAGAGAGACGACACGGTCACAGCAACTTCCCCACTCGCCATTTTGGAAAATATCGTGTTTATGCTTTTATGCATGCACATCGTAAGTCTTACGGCGGGAACAATTCCCAACTAATGTGGAAAATATGACCAGTTGTTGGGCAAATGTTTGATCGTAGTGCGCATGATCGAACGATTTTGCCCAACTAATGTGCATAATTTTCACCAACAACTACTATTAATTAAAATAAACAAAAAGTTGCCCAAGATATGGGCAACAGTGTAACCAACAATTATAATGAATTCAAATTGCGAAATATTTGCTCAACATTTGCCCAACATTTGTTTCACTCCTTATGAAAAAAGGGCAAACAAAATGTTTGCCCAACAACAGCAATTGTTGCTTTCGTTGGGCAAACATCGACCAATAGTTGTGGAAATCACATTGCCCAACAAATTGTGTCAAATGATTTGACCAACGTTTTTGCAGTGTAGAATCTCCATGGAATTCAACGTCACTGTTTTTTCAAAGATCAAGCTGACTCATTGAACCCATAACTTTCACACTCATAGCTGCTGGCTGGGCCTTAGTTCTCACTACTATCTGAATGGTCAAATAAATAACTACCTTGTTTTAGTAACTACATCATTATTAAGTACACATTCTAGGTGTAATGTAGGCCTAGTCCTATTTTTATACAGCTCTTTAGCAGAATGTTCTTAACAACGTTTGTATAGCTCAGCAAACATAGCGTGGATTAAGTCAGAAACAATATTCAATACATGGTGTTTGGGATGGTAAGAGGCCCCTGACAACTATGTATGTTCTAAGCCAAATTGAAATCTAAAATAGCCAGTGGTCTGAAAAATGTTTCAATTATTATAAGACACATGTACATGTAGATCAATGCCCAAATTCATGGCTCTGCTTAATGGAAGCGAAAAATCAGAAACAAATTCATGCTAAATGTAAACAGAATTCTTAGCCAAGAATTTGTGCTTGTGCATGTGCATACTTCGCACCACAAGGCTTATCTCCTGACACAAAGACTTGTAATCAAAGATTGTTGATTTTAAACAGAAGTGCTATCAAATGGCAATAGTTAGTCCAGATGGATACTGTAAAAAAAAAGTCTTATTTTACATTTGCAGTTTCTTATGGCCAACAAAATTGCCTCTGTATTTGAGAAAATTTTGTATGATTCTCAAACAAAATGACTTTTATATTTGAGAAAATTCTGATTGATTCTCACCATATTATTTGCCAAACAATAACAAAAAAAGGTTTCTTGAAAACAAGAGAATACCAATGTAAGATGCCTCTTAAATTTTTCTGTTGGCAAATGCACTTAAACTGCCCACTTCTGTTCTGTCAGTATGACCCAGAAATGGGTCAAACTTACGCAGAATCGGAGTAAAAAAACAACAAACCCAAAAACAGTTTCCAGGTCAGCATGACCCAGAAAAGGCTCCAAATCTGTCCCAGGAGTTTGTAGAGAGCATGATGCCACAATGTTCCCTGACTGCAATAGCAATCATAAATACCCATCCTAATAATCTCTAAAATGCACCAATCTGTTCTGCCTGCCAGCCTCGTTTTGATTACGTTGATTTGAACGAGAGACGAACAAGATGGCTGCTCCATGAAACAAGTCTACTGGCCTGGCCAGCTAGTTCATTACTTCCCAAAGCCTCAGTACATACATTGTAAACCACTCCTCACATAGATTGTTCATATCCATAGTTGACATCATAATAGGAAGAACATTAGCTGTGCTTGGCTAGGCTTCTGTCTCTGAAGATGGCTGTAAATGAAAGGAGAGGCAATAAACATCGTTAGCAATGAACAAATAGTAGAAAACCATAGTGCACTGTAAATTTATTGGTTGCATTATTTTATATAGCAAATTGCAAAATAGCAAAAACATTTTCATACAAAATATCCTTCCCAAATTATGAATTTCTGTTAATTAATTGCTAATGTGAGAGTTTATGCACTCTGATTGGTTGAATACTGGGCACATGGGGAGTGTTAACGTATGAAATAAAGACCAGCTCTGTGAACTAGCAATTAAATGACCCCTAAACAAGTATATTGGTGTTTAAAAGTTCTGTATGCACTGTGCTATCAAATTAGCTGTTTTCTTTGTGCAAATTGTTTTCCTGTTTTTGGCAAGGACAGCTAGTGCAAGCTCATACCACGTTTATGCATGAATGCGCAGACAATGTATTGATTTTAGGTAGCTGGTGAGCACATGAAAACAACACAATGCAAAGCATAAAACTGAACACCAACCAAAGTATTTAGATTTAAGGTAAATTTAACAGTCAGGGCTCAAATTTTACACTGGACTGCAGGCCTGAGGCCAGTGGTTTTAGTGTTGGGCCAGTAAACCTCTGACTGGACAAGTCCGACGGTCTTGTGTTTGTCAAGTCCTGCGGTTTAGTGTTGTTCAATTGAATATCAATACATGTACCTCACTGAGTAAGATCCTGAACAGAAACAACTTTTGTTCAAATGTTGACTTTGAGTCTGAGAAATGTATTTCATTTCTATTGAGTATCAAAGTATACTTGGAATCTGATTCCTGAGTCACTCGGGTCGAGTGCGAGTCCCAAGTCACTTTGTTCCAGTGTGAGTCTGATTATCAAAGTATACTTTGAATCCGATTCCTGAGTCACTTGGGTCGAGTGCGAGTTCCAAGTCACTTTGTTCGAGTCTGAGTCTAAGTCACAAGTTACTTGGTTCGAGTCCATGTCCTGAGTCACTTTGGTGTAGCCACTTAGCTTGAATCTGATTGTTGAGTCACTTGGGTCGAGTCTTGAGTCCGAGTTCCTAGCCACTTGGTTTGAGTCTGAGTACCAAGTTACTTGAGTCCCAGTTCCTAGCCACTTGGTTTGAGTCCGAGTACCAAGTTACTTGAGTCCCAGTTCCTAGCCACTTGGTTTGAGTCCGAGTACCAAGTTACTTGAGTCCCAGTTCCTAGCCACTTGGTTTGAGTCCGAGTACCAAGTTACTTGAGTCCCAGTTCCTAGCCACTTGGTTTGAGTCCGAGTACCAAGTTACTTGAGTCCCAGTTCCTAGCCACTTGGTTTGAGTCCGAGTACCAAGTTACTTGAGTCCCAGTTCCTAGCCACTTGGTTTGAGTCTGAGTACCAAGTTACTTGAGTCCCAGTTCCTAGCCACTTGGTTTGAGTCTGAGTACCAAGTTACTTGAGTCCCAGTTCCTAGCCACTTGGTTTGAGTCTGAGTACCAAGTTACTTGAGTCCCAGTTCCTAGCCACTTGGTTTGAGTCTGAGTACCAAGTTACTTGAGTCCCAGTTCCTAGCCACTTGGTTTGAGTCCGAGTACCAAGTTACTTGAGTCCCAGTTCCTAGCCACTTGGTTTGAGTCCGAGTACCAAGTTACTTGAGTCCCAGTTCCTAGCCACTTGGTTTGAGTCCGAGTACCAAGTTACTTGAGTCCCAGTTCCTAGCCACTTGGTTTGAGTCTGAGTACCAAGTTACTTGGATCGAGTCAGAGTCTGAGTCCGAGTCCGGAGTCAATTGGGTAGAGTCAAAGTCCAAGTCACGAGTTACTTGTTTAAATCACTAAATAGTAAGAACACTATAACCATTTCACTTAGATGACTGGAATGCATACCAAAATGACAAACTTTGCTACAAAACATTTAGTCTAAACTAAGTTCTGTAATATGCAATTAAAACTTAAGGCTCAGTTCTGGTTGTTGCTTTACCAATACCCCTTGCCCCTTCTCCAGAATGTCTTTATGCGACTAATTGCCTAAGCTTTAACTTTAGAGCACATCTATCCCCCCTCCCAGGGATTGTGAGTGACTAAAAGAGGGACCTATTTCCTGAGAATGCAGGCCAAAGGTAATCGGTCCCTCACTTCTGGTGACTCAAGGGCCCAAGAAATGTCAACAATTAATTCATTACCAATTAAATCATAATCGTTTCAACACTTCAAGGGATTGCTTTAGTTTCCCCAGTTGTTTTTTATTTTATTGTTGTTCACTGTTCACTTCATGAGAGGGCGCTGTAACAAGCCAAAAAATTGAAGTGTATTGCCTCAATTGGGAACTATTTCCCGCAAACTATGCGCACCCGTTAAACATTTTACATGGGGTTCTGATTGAACATTTCTATTATTTCTTGTTAAAGTTTTAACCCCTAAATACAGGCTTGAAACACAAAATCCAAGATGGTTGCCAGGTATGGCGACCATGTTGAGTTCCCACAATGCATTGACCACCATCACGACAGGACACCACTAAATTGGCCATAAATTTGGTCAGTTGTAAACAAAATTAGTTTTTTTTTCTCCATCCAGTAACACATTCCATTGCAATATTTTTGAAGTAAAGTTTACTAGTTTGTCCATTACTGAAACTGCTGTTAGAGTTAGTTTTGCTTTGTTTTTTGCTGCATTTATTTTTGGCATTAATTCTGCTTGTTTAACATTCTCAGAGTTTCAGATAGTATTGTCTAGGTTTATTATTTGTCAATAAAAGATAATTTTAGCCAGCTCATTACTCAATGCTTTTAGATTTTACACTCATTAAAACAAAAATTTAATTATAAAACCTAGCCTTTAAAATACATAGTCAATAGTAATAGTCAATAGTAATTGATTCAAATTGAAAACCATTGTTGCCTGTTTCTCAAAATGGCTTTTTTATGTTCAGAGGGCGGGGGAGCTTAGATAGCCCAGCAAGATTATTGATGCAATGGTAGAAATTTGGGCTTTTCTTTGGGCATGCTCATTTAAACTATTAGCTAATAAGAGAGAGAGCTGTTTGAAAGCGTGTAAATTCACAGGACCTTTTGTTGTTCAGGTAGTTTCAAAATGTCATTTTGCCTCAATGTTATCAGTAGCAAAAAAACATTGCACATTTTTAAGGTTCATGTTGTTTTGTATACTAGTAACAGGCATTATTATTGGTCCTTGGAAACAAGTGGGAAAATTCACAAGTACATGGGCTGACCAAGGCCTACATGTACATGTCGTATAGGCTTTCATATACTTTTTAGGGTACTTAATCAGAGTTTCTCAGAATTTTCCAAGGAAAAAACCCACTTTTTAAAAGTAAAAATTGGAAATAAGAAAGAAATAGGAGGAATATCAAACTTGCAGTAACAAACTCCGTTGCAATAGGTGTTTCCAAAAAATCATTTAGTTAATTATTTGTTTGTTATTTATTTGTTGTTTTTAAATAGAGACTAACTAAACTGTCATTCTCTCTTTGAAATAAAGTTCCTTCAAAACCTTAACCTAAAATGTGATTTTTTTTAGCATTCTGCAGGTAGCTCAGTTTAGGCTAATTAGAAAAAAAATCATTGTAGATGCTGCCTGTTTCAACATTTTTCCCCTTCAAAAAGTTGGAAGGGTGGTTGGCTAAGTTACCTCAGCAAGTTTGTTGTTGCAATTGAATATTTTTGTTGATTGTTGTATGTGGTGCATGAAAATTTTAACTATTATTATTCCATTATCTGATTTTAACCCTTGCGTTAAAAAGGGTCAACAATTCTAACTACACCATCTAAAGGCAAATAAAAAAAAATTGATGTGCATTTCCTAAAATTTGTTACCACTTTAAGTGACTTCTTTACATGCCCCGCTATTGCCTAGACTGATTTAAGCGCTTACATTACCCAGTAATTAAATTTTCCCCTTTAATTAGCTAGCTGACTTTACCCTGACGAGTGAAAAGGCCAATTATTTTTACCAAACCATCCAAAATGTAGTTTGAAAAAATCATGTAAAAAAAAAAACGCTCTAGGGTCCCCCCCCCCCCCAAGATACATGGACTGGTCCATTCTAGGATAACAATGAACTTGATCAGTTGAACTTTTTTTTTAACAAATAGAAACTAATTAATTTTGTTTTTACACCAGTAACAAATTTCGTGATTTAAAAACTACTAGTTTGTCCATTACCAAAACTTCTGTAAGAATTAGTATTGCTTTGTTTTTAGCTGATACTAAACGGCATTTATGGCATTTATTCTAAGAATTTAACATTCTTTGTCATTCTAAGAGTTTTTGGTAGTAATGACAAAACAAGTCATGATATATTAAATTGTCAATAAAGGCTAATCTTTTGGCCAGCTCATTACTCAATGCTTTTAGATCTTACACTCATTAAAAACATTTATCGTCAGAAGAAAAATAGTCATTTTTAATTCATTAGATGAAAATATCAATTGAAAACATTGTCATTGCTGCCATTTAATTTAACAAAAATATTTAGATTCTTTTTTTTCTTTCCTCTTTTTTTCGGAGGGAGGGGGAGGGTGCGGGTGCTTGGGTAGGACATTGAGTTTATTGCTTCAATGGTACACATTTTGTTGTGGTACATGATCACTAAAACAACAGGATAATTGAAGTAGAAACACATTTGAAAAAGTGTAAATTCTTTGCATTTTTTGGAAGTGTAGGATTTTGATGTTTTTGTTAAATAATTGCGTTGCCTTTTTCAAATTCTGTTTTTACTTTGCTCCGTGAAGCTATAAATGCAATTAAATTTTATTAGTTAAAGCAAAAACTTAACAATTGTAAGGTTCATGTTGTTTTATATACCAGTAACAGGCAGTATATTGGTCCTTGGAAATAAGTAGGAAACTTAACAAGTATCTGGGCTGACCAAAGCCTACATGTACATGTAATGTAGGCTTTTATTAACTTTTTAAAGTCTCTTTATTAACAGTTTTTATGATTTTTCCCAGGAAATTATACTAAAAAGTTAGAAAATCCTCCCTGAAGTAAAAATTTGATTGTTAAAAGTGAGTTCAAAATAACATGTATTTATAATGTTTTTATTTTATAGTTTGTAAGTATTTTTTTTACAGAGCTATTAATTTTGAACTTGTTTATTATTTTTATTAATTATTTATTTTTTAATGTTTTAAGATTACTTCTTTGGGTGGTCAAAACCACCAGTTTGTGAATTTTTAAACCAACTGAAACCATTTTTGACATGAATTCAAAATGTTTACACTAAAATACTTTTACTTAGTTTTAGTTAATTTGGTGGTTTGGCGGGGGGGGGGGGGGGGGGAGGGTTAAGAAAGTTGTTGGAATGGCACAAAGTTGGGTTTTTGTGTTGGCCTGATCATTTTTTAACCATAATTTCAATGGCTTAAAAAAATTGAATTTAAAAAAAAAATTGCCTCATTATTTGTATTTAATTAAGATAAAATTGTTTTGTTTTATTGCTTGTTGTTTGTTTGCTTTTTATGGAGCATTTAAGAAGTTTTAGGTCCAGATACACCGCAATACTCATGCAAAGGGCTAATTTGTTTTAACTTTTAAAATAATCTAAAAAAAAAATGAGAATTAGTACTACTTTCTAATACTAGTTTAACAAAAAATTATAATTGAATTACTAAATTAGTATTTAATACGAGTAATTAATATTCTACTTTCTCAAACAAATTGAGGCTTGCAAAATAAATATTCCACTAAAGATAAAATAATAATGTTCAACAAATTATAAAAAGTATTTACCCTGAATAACTGGGTTGTTGTTGAGCTCAGCCGACTGACTTCCAGTCATAACAAATTAACATAAACCATGTGCTCCTTCCACCACTGCAGTGTGTGGTATTGTTTACTTAAATAGGTACCCCGACTCACTAAGTATGTCATAGCATGCACAGCTTAAGATTGGAACCATGTTATTATGCTCTATTAAATATTTTTTTATATATAAATTATGACAGTTTTGTTTTAAATTGTTATACCGTATTGTCAGCTTAAATTATTCAAAAGGATCTTATTTGGGGGTTTTAGAAGTTTAAATTATTTTGAGCTTTTTCAGTTTTTAGAATGGACATTTGAAAATAGCGCCACCTACTGATCATTGCTTCCTTAATTTAATTGTGCATGCAGCATACTGGATTTTTTGTACACGCGGCTTGTGAAACTTACTTTTGTTATTTGGAGATTGTAATATAATTCGGAAATACCCTGAAGTTTCTTATGAGGAAAAGTCATTTTGTGGAGTCGAAATTCAGGTAAAAATGCATTTTCTGGCTTATAGATTAAGGTCAACATTTTGCCTACAAATGATTAATAATAATTTAATGTACAGTCATTTGACCAGTTCGGGATCACTTTTTGAATTCACATTGTTTTTGGTTGCAATCTCTTTGACATTTTAAACAAAAAAGTTTATCAGTTTACCTAAACATGTTATAAAACTCACCAAGTATCCACTGACAAAAAAAGATTAGTACTTTTGAAGAGGCTTTGAGAAAAGTATTGTCACCTGTTTGACCAGTTCAGGATCAGTTGATTCTATTCTGAATCAGTAGCTTGCCCTCTATTGCAAACCAATACTCCCATTCATAAAACTGTCTCTCAAGGACACAAACTTCACAAGTGTGTTGGCATGGACATGGACTTCCTTTCTCCAGAGAATTTCATGCAAGTGTATTCAACAGCAGCGCAAAAATCCAGCAACAAAAACACAAAACAACAGCAAAGGCAAATGAAAAGGTGAAGCACGCCTAAAAGCAACATTGACCCAAATATCTATTCTTACAGTCGCAATTTCCTCCTTCAAGTTTCATTTTCTCACAAAAAAACAATGTTCCTACAAGAATTTGTTGAAGAAATGTATCTTAAAAGCAACAAATAAACTTTCAACTGCAGCAGTAAGATTTTACCTCACTGAGTGCAGCACCATTTGACGCAATGAGAGATGCTGAGTAGTGAGTGATCCCGAACTGGTCAAGGGTACGATGCCCCCCAAAAGACGATTTCGGTAATTTCGTCTCCTCAAAAAAACAAGACGACTGCTCAGTATTTACCTGATATATTTTTAACACATTCTAAGCATTTAACATAAATTGTTTTCGCCCTGGCGTTCAAATTTTAAAGGTGAGAAGTTTTAACAGCGTTTTTCAACCAACATTTTTTTTTTTAATAATGATCAAAATCGCACACAAACTTCAAGAAAATTGCCATAATTTATTTGTTGATGAAGTTTGGACCTTATTTTGGGTTTGTTGGTTTATTGCATGTTATTCTTCACATGTATCAACAGAAATTGGTAATGTGAGAAGTAACTTAATTATGGGGTTATTGCAAAGTTGAAGTGATCCCGAACTGGTCAATGATCCCGAACTGGTCAAATGACTGTACTATTAATCATGCAATTTTGCATCACATAAACATATGTGCACATTTTCCTTAATCTAACTGGTGTACACTGTCCTGTTCTATTATCAGGATAATCATATTTTCAGTTTAAAAGACGACAGTTGGTATCAGGGGACAAGGAAGCCCAAGCTACATCCAAAGCCTAATCAAAGTTCAGTACTTTTTAGTAAAAGAATTTTGTTAAAGTAATGTTCTTTTTGCGTAGATTGTCACTAAACTGCGAATGCGATGGCTTTATTTTAACGTCAGTTCAACATTGGTTATACGACTCATTAAATATGCAAACTGAAATATCTTTTAAAAGAGCAGAAATAAAAAATAAAATGTATTTGCAGCATGCTTTTACTATCCAGGCTTTCGTTTCATTGCAAAAATTTAATGAAATGGAGATACGTGAACTTGAAATTATGTATAAACAACACAAGACCATGAAGCCTTGGTACCGATGTAATTACCAATTATGGTATCAATTGATTAACTGCCATACGTGGAAATGTGATAAAAAAGCAGGTCAGTAACGTGGTTAAGAATTGAACATGAATTAAGTATTGGGCCAAAAACGTCGTTATTGGTTTTAATACAACAAATACAGGAACAACCTAAAACATGATTATTAGGTGTAAAAAACTGGAGTCAAATATTGGTCAATAACGTGAATATTGGTATTGTGAAAAATGACATTTTTGTGTCAATAGCGTGAATACTAAGTTTGCATCACTTGATTCAAAACTTTTCAATTACCTGATTATTAAATGTGCAGAACATGCCATTGACGGGGCAGATAGTGTCATGTGATTAAGTAATCACATAACAATTTTTATGATTTTTTATGTGATTATGCGGTGAAAACGCAATATTGCCTATCATTAGAATATCCTATGAGTGTTGAACGTGATTAGTACTAACTGGGTTTGACATTATTTTAGCTTTGTTTTATGGCCAACATTGGGTGTGAATAATGGGATTTACTAACAAGTCAGTAACAGTAACCACCAGAATGAAGAAGTGTTACGAAGGTTACCAAGTGTGTTAGCGTACATGTTGATTCCAACAGCATGGAAAACGCACTAACACAAATGGTTAATGCCTGAACGAAATTTGTTAACATGACTATGCGATAAAAATGCAAAAACCCTTATAGCTCGATTATCCCATAATGTAATTAAAACCAACTCAGTTTACATCTACACAAGCTACAAACAGTGTGTGATTATAAAGATCTTGAACGGTACACAAAATGCACAGCATGCGCATGTGTGTGTAGGATGGACCAGCCCACAGCACCAAGAGGTCACAAGAGTCATAAATATTCATTAACTTGCTTATTCCAGTTAAAAACAAAAGTGCATGCATCTAAAGCTCCCAATGTTAAAAGTTGTAACTTTTGTATTGATGTTTAAAAATAAAAAAAATAAAAATTATCTTCCAAACACCGGCAATGCATCTTCAAAAGTATTCCAACCCCGTGGTCCATCAGCTAAAAATTAACTTGCTTTGCCAAAAATACACCTAGTTTCTGTAAGAAACATCCCGTTAACCAACAAGGCATGTATTTGAATCTGAGGTAGGATTGTAGTGTGTCAACATAGATAATTAACTCCTTGATTTTGAAATTTCCTTGCTTTTAGATTGATTTGTCTACATTCCCCATGACGTTTTGCAACATAAGATGTCACCACCAGCAGCACACAATATACAACAGCAAGTTAAAGATGTAGAGGCACCACAGAAACACAACACACTTGGACATGTACTGACTATATGAACTGATGGAAACCATGGATGACTACACTGAGTAGTAGATTGTAACAACGGCCAGAATGAACTGATCACAACACAAACCCAGGAGGTAACCAAGGTACGTGCATTTTAAACTCTTATTGAACTCATGTCCATCTCAGAGAGAGGTTTGCTGCATTTAATCTCAGAGCAACGAATCAAGAGAACTTCACAACCTTTGTTAAGTGCTTTCCCAGGTAACATTCATACATTGGGCCAACATTGGCTTTTGGTCGGCAATGATGGCGTTGGTATTGTATTAGCTTTTTGCATTGGCCTCATGTTGCCATGAACAGTGTTGGCAATAGGTTTGTTTC
This sequence comes from Pisaster brevispinus, assembly GCA_023634235.1. Lineage (NCBI taxonomy): Eukaryota > Metazoa > Echinodermata > Asteroidea > Forcipulatida > Asteriidae > Pisaster > Pisaster brevispinus. The sequence continues at coordinate 14,441,791 of JAMKCF010000007.1, read as the reverse complement.
TGACATTGGGCCAAGGTTGTCAGAATCACATTGTCTTTCTTTCAGCAATCAATAGAGCAACGTTAGAATTAAGAAAAAAAACCCACAACATTTGGCAATGTGTTGGGGTACTGATTTTTGGCCAATATTGGCTGTAGGTCGACAATATGATAATGTTTTTTTACGTTGACGATCAATGTTGAGCCAACGTTGGTTATTAGTGGTAAAGCAGTATCGACATTGTGTTAGTTTACAACGTACATAGGACCAATGTTGGCTCTAAGCAGGCATTGTCACATTGGTTTTACGTCGGCTATCATTGTTGAGCCAACATTGGCTATTATTGGGAAAGTAATCTAAACATTGAGTTGGTTTCTGATGTAGGACCAATGTAATGTAATGTAATGTAATGTAATTAAGGAGTTGTTCATAATTATCTACATTTTCACGAGCGTACAAACCTTACGATCGGGGGGATGGGGTTAATGTCGGCCGTACGCTTAAAAAAAAAAATGTTAATATGTTTTCTCGCCCGTTAGTGCCCGCCAAACGCTTTTTAATTTTTTTTTTTTTATGTCGATCTGTTTTCTTGCCCGTCACCACAGCCGACAGCTTCAACTGATGCCGAGCGAGCACTGGCCGAGCTGGTCGCGCGCACGCCAGGCCCCGCATCGCATCCCATGAACGTATTGTGTACAGCATGCGCAGCATTGTCCTACACACATACATGAAAATGTACTGTATGTACCAGCGTTGTAGCTAGGGCATTTTTAGTGGTGGGCAGCTGAATTGAAATTTGGCCAGAGATGGCGAGCAGCGTGTCACGTCCATGCGAATAAAGGGCATGAGCAACGCCTCTATTGGGGTTCAAGTGGCAGCACATTCAGAAGTCTGTTTGTTTGTTTGTTTGTTTGTTTGTTTGTTAGATTTCCATTCATACTTTCAAACATACAGTTAAATAATGATCAACGATCAATACAAATATTCAAATTAAAGAAAACAATACAGTACAGTATGAATGGGGGTGACATCCAGAGAAGGACTAGCCTTCTGTAGTGGAGCACCTGAGACTGCAGTCAAATAAAACAATTTCCTGTTTCCAGGGCTAAATATTAACATTCAAATGACTAATTTTGCATTTCCTGTATCACTCAGGAATCACAATTTAAAAATATAATTTAAAAATATATTAATAAAAAATAATTATTGAAGAAAGGTGATGCATTTGTGAAATAATAAAGGGTCTCTTGTCTTATTGCTGGCAATACAGACAGAACATGCCGGAACCAGGAACACATGTTAACCGAAGCCGATTTACTTTCCACTTCACGTCAAAAGCTAAGGCCCATTTCTGCTGTTTACTTGTATCCCGCGATGAAGTTGAAGGTGGAGTAACCGGCTGGATAGTCTCTGGTACAGTTTCAGTACTAACTGAAACTGTACCAGAGATATTGCTATCATCCTCCAATCTTTTCCGTTTTCCAAAGAAGTCGTCAAGTTAACGTTGCGAAGCCATTCTTAAAATTTCCAACACAATGTCAACACAAGTGAACCACAAATGAAACGAAGGTGTTTACATGCAATCACGGCAAGGCATCGGAGATTACCTTGATATTTGAATCTTAACCGGTAGAGGACCAACTGCTTTGTGCACAGCCAAATCGATTTGTGCATGAGCACCACATGTATTTCCTACGTATGTTTAGGGGTTTTGGTAATTCAAAGTTTACTCCCTTGAAAATTCATATCTCCTGGACCACATGTCGTAAAGTCGTATTGTTTGTGTTGTTTTGTAGCTAACAACAATTGCAACAATTTATTCAAAACAATGACCTTTCGTTGACCTTTACTTCCGGTCCAAACAGGAAGCTCAAAACTTGAACAAATCATATCTCCTGAACAACATGTCATAAAGTCGTAACATTTGTGTTTTATTGTAGCTTACAACACTTGCGACATTTTATGTACAGCCATGACCTCACTTTGACCTTTACTTCCGGTCCAGACAAGAAGCTCAAAACTTTAACAAATCATATCTCCTGAACCACAATCATAAAGTCATAACGTTTGTAATGTGTTGTAGCTTGCAACACTTTTATGTAAAATGATGACCTCACTTTTGATTTCTCCTAAATCACATCTAATAAAGTCGTAATATTTCTGCTGTTTTGAAGCTTAACAATTTCAACATTTTGACAAAAACAATGACCCAACTTAGACCTCTTCTTCTGGTCCAAACAGGAAGCTCAAAACTCAAAAAAACGAATCTTATGAACAAAATGCCATACAGTCGTAATGTTTTTGTTGTATTGTAGCTTACCACAATTGCAAAATGTCATTTAAAAACATGGCCTCGTTTTGATCTTTCCTTGCAGTCCGAGTAGGAAGTTCAATCAAAAAATGTTTTTTTTCCTAACTGACAACTAACAAGTCATTTAATCTTAATTTTTGTGCAGTATTGTAGCATAGAGCACATGTAAACATTTTATTTAAAAACTTGACCGCACTGATTGGTAAGTTTATGGTTTGGGAATTTTTGCATAGTTAGAGTCAAATTGGGGGTCTGTGTTAGGTTAAGAGTTATTGTCTACTTGCCTAAATTTCAGGGTTCATTTCAGGGTCAGGATCATACAGTCATATCATAAAACCGGAACAGCTTTGTGTTTGTTAACAAACACCTAATGTCTAGTTCAATTTAATTTTGGTTATTAAAGAGTCTTAAAATAAATGGTGCAAGGTTGTTCAGCTACAGGTACATAAGCCTGGCCAAATTACATACTTTTCTTATTCTTAGAAGTACCAGCAATGCATAGTACTAGATTTGGTATGTTGAGTGTACAAGTTAAGGTTATTAAATCTATGATCTTTTATTTGTCTTACTTCCAGATTGCTTTGTCCTCATTTCCCATGGGCAACATATAAGATCTACACAAGCTACCTGCAAGTTATGACAGCAAGTTGAATACATCACAGAAAGACAAGGCACTGCCAGGCACCAGACAGTCTTAACATCTGTTTGAACTGATCAAACCATGGAGGAATACATCAAGTACTACAACGTAACGATGCCCAGAATGAGCTGCTTACAACAAGAATCCATAAAGAAGGTGAAAACTGCACTTCAAACTTCTATGAACTCATGTACAAGTCAGAGAGAGGTTTGCAGCACTGTAAACTCACACTGCAAACAGTCAAGAAGACACATAGGGGGCCTACAGATAAATGTTTGTGTCTCAACGATGGAGAAACCCACACACTGGCTGAGTGCTTACCACTGAAACCAAGAAAGTACGTATTGCAACTCATGGTGCTCCTTCAACTCAAGAGAACATGTAGATCTTGCAACAACAGAGCCCCTAGCACTGCCCAATGCGTTCAACAATACCGTAAATAGTAAAACTACCCTGAAATGCTAAACTCGAAATTCACAGTGACAGCAGTTCTGATCAGTAGATTTGGGATGTACATGAACAGATATCATGACAAACTTAGTACAATACTCGCCACATGAACCCAAAATGTACAGCATTGCACAGTGTTCCGACGTTCATCAAGAAGAGTACATACATGTATACAATGTGACAATCTAGCCCCATATTTGAACCAGTGCTCACTACAGGAACTAAGAGCATGTTCAAACAGTGCCACTATGTAATCTCAAGATTAGGGTAGTTGCTGAAACAATTGAAAACCCAAAAGTTTGTTCACTACTCAACAAATACACCAACAGAGTACTGGAACTCATGCTTTACCTAAAAATCCAAGAGAAATAGATGGTGCAACAGTACAGCTCCAAATAGTGCCTGATGATTACAACAGTATCCTTTAGAGTTCTACAACTTATGCTGATACTTTGTACTACATCAGCAGGAAGTCGTCTAAACTTATCCATACTCAATGCATGAACCCAGAGCATGTTGCAAAGTATGATGTACCAATATAAACAAGAACTAAGAGAAAAACCCGAACAATAAGCTATAAGCAATGAAAGTACTGGCCTTAAAGATGCTCTTGGATAGTCTAGGTTGTTTGCTTTCGACTTAAAAAAAAGAAGAAGCTTAAACGGTCAACAGCATTGCAGAGGACTTGCTATAGACAAATACTGTAAGAATGTGGGCAAAACGTTTAAAACTGCCTGATGCAACACATGGAAGTCATTATCAACAAGTGTGTTTCTGCAACTTTTGGAAAGAAATCACAGACTTATGAGGCATGTGATTTACCTTTGCCAACCTAGTCAACATGGGAATGACTTTTCGACAGCTTTCAACATTTACAAACCTTTACTCAAGTTTGAATTAGTTACCTGTTCATACTGTGTGGAGTGTACATCTACATGTATGCGTGCACCAAGTCTCCTCCCATATCTCTCTGCTTACTGGTCCCTGGAAATGGAGTACCAGGCTCCCTCTCAAATGTTCCCAAGTGAGATTTGCCAGAAAACTTTCTTGGAGGACTCCTGCCATTTGTTCAGCTCTCAAAATGTCAAGAAAAATCTTCAACAGCAGTGAAGCAGTTGCATAACAGTGTGGAGTACCATGTTTGCCTCTCATGGCCAACTACTGGATGTTTCCCCATTGAGATTTGCTTGAAAACTTTCAACATACTGTGGACAGCTTCTTCTTTGACTCTGGACAGCTTGGACCCCTGTTTCCACTCTACCATGCTTGGGCATCCAGCAGGACTGAATACAAGGAGCTGCTCAACAACCTTCAACTGTAACAAGATAAAAGGTAGTTGTTTAATACTTGATAACAACAAAATTGTGTACATTTTACTTACTTGTTTACTTTAAAAAGTCTTTAGCAATATTTTTTTCTTCTTTTGTACATGTAGACCAAATGTTTGGTGAAAAAACCACACTTTTTACATACATGTGTACAGTGTATGTTTAGGCAAATTTCACAAATTATGCCAGCTATACTTATGGAGTTGTTTGATGGAAGAAAGGTATCTGTTTTGCCACTTCAAGCGGTGCAAGGCCAGTTTGATTTTGCAATGGGCCCTTAATTTAGATTTATATTTTGATTGCAGCACCAAGGCCGAGACCAGGAACAATCATCTTTGTTGCATTGGTGATTCTTGCCTCCGTTGCCTTCATTGCTTTATTATTTGATATCAGTTAAGTCCTTTCAACTTTCAACTACACGTTATGGGGCAGAGTACACTATGTGACTAGACTAAGTATTAAATGACAAGAACAAAAACTTCTCACAAGCCCATGTTCATGTATGGGTAAAACAAAGTATTCCTTAGCTTTGGTGCAAAGTTAACATCTCATATAAAAACCTGTTGCTAGTCTGTGCAATGACCACCACATGGAATGTGTGTACTTATATTTTGTACATTTACAACATTTTTATTTAAGTGCTGGTTTTTAGGAATCTCAACCATGATTTTGACTGAAATGTTGTTTTGTTATGTTCAAAACAGATGTTTCATATCCGTCTACTGAAGTACAGACCTGCAGCCAACAAACTACATGCATGGCGGGAACCTACACGACTGTATGATCTCAACTACTGTACAATGGATGTAGCTGCAATACATTGAAGACAGATTTCTTCAGCTTTCTCTCTACTGAGACCTGATGTGAGGATCATTTCAAATGTGAGTTACTCTCTGATTAGATTGGACCTAAACCAATGTGATACCTTTTTAATTTGTATGTGATTCTTGTCAAGTCTTGAATGAAAACATATTTGGTTCTAATAAGACTGGTTATCAGTGGTCCTTTGTTATCAAGTAAGATGAGCTCAATCAAAGAATCAATGCCTTTGGGTCTGCAGATGGCTGAGAGCCCAATCCGCATGCCACTACTCTGCCACTTGATTCAGGCAGCAAGACATTCCGTACCCCTCTTTCCCATTTTTCCATCTCTTGTATCAGTCATTTGGCCTCAAACTGAAGTCAGCCCTCATAGATCTGACTCCACCATGCAGTTGTGCTGATTTTCCACTTGTTCATACTGGCCTTGAGGACATCTTATAGACACTTTCTCTGGCTTTCTGGGTTTGATTTTCTTAGATGAGTTGAGAGAAAATCACTTACTTAGGGAGACTGATATTTAAACACTATTCCATTCTGTTTACCATCCTTCATTAGACTTCAATTGAGGGACAACAGTCTGCACAACATTGGATGCACAACTCTCTTATGAGGCTCACACTCGATGATGCAGTAACTTTCAGCACAAGAATGGTAAGTGGAAAACAGAATCAGCTCTGACTATACTCAAATAAAGGTGCACTAGAGTTTCTCAACTGTTTGGAGGATTCTTTCACTTCAACAAAAGTTAGGAAATAAACAAGTTCTTCTCTACACTTTGGTGGTGTGGTAAAATTAGTAAAACATATTTGTCCGGGATGGAGTCTTCCTAGAGAAGATCCATAAAGTGCTCTTTCCAGCAGGACACCCTTTATTAAGAAAGCTTTTTCTACATTCTTTGGTCTCAGAAAGGTCAGTACATGAGTTCTCGGACTGTAGATAGCTCTGATTCCACTGAAGAAGTCATGTTTGGCATAAGTGTACACAAGAAGTTTAACCAACAGTTTATTGTTTTTCCACAACTGATCCATCTGAATTCCTGTGATTCAATTTGTATAAAATACCTCAGTCCAAATATAGCTAAACAATTGTCTTTTTTACCTTGAGGCTCTGAAAGGGCATTTGAGAAGGGAGCAATTTGCCATGTGTTTTCATTACGAGTATGAGCACATTTTTAGTTTGAAGTAAAAGTTAACTAGTTTATATAGAAGAGTTGCCTGGACACAAAAGGAATGTTATCCATGATTAATGCAGACAAATACTGAAACAAGTGACATCTGTTTAGTTAGTTTGTGGATTCAGTTGGGAGTATTGCTATAAAGTCTTCCTCTGTTAAACATGACAGATTCAAAGACAAAGTACAGAGTTGATATATATCATTATTGTTTAGAATTATTTTCATTTTGAAAGCTCACTGAGTGAGACATTAAAAATGTTCCCTAATTGCCAAAAACAAAATTGAAACAAATGAAAAAAAGAATAAATACAAAGGCAGGGATACAAGTTAAAATGTAAGAATATTCAATAGGTTTTTATTTTACCTTCTCTTTACCCCAGATTATCGACATGGTGTTTCCTCTGCAACAGCCTCTTCAATGGATGCACCGAATCCTGGGCTTTGAATACAAACTCACCTACAGGAATACAGGTAGGAAAGGATAACATTGTCATTTGAGTACTTTGAAACCTTGAAGCAAATTCTGGCCTGCCTGATTGTGTCAGAAACATGACAGGCAATTGACTGAAATTATATTTCAATAACGAGGGGTTTATGATGCATGTTATTTTATTGGACCTTTATTGACCAAGTACACACTTGATCTCATTGTCAGTGTGTGTATTTGTGTTAACCAGCATGAGAATGGAGTTGTACACTAAGAGTAACAATTGGCACACAGCTTTGTACCATTGCATGTCATCAAAATATGTCCCTATGTTTACAAAAAACTTTGACTGAATCTCACAAACACCAAACAAACAAACACCCCATCACCCCAATAAACAAACAAACAAATAAACTAACTAAATGATTTTTAATGACAAATCTGAATTCTTAGCATAATTGTGAAACATTATTTTGTTAACAAAAAGTTCATGACCATTTTGTCATTGTCACCTGAATTATGTTGCACACATCTACAGACCCAAAAACAAAAGCTGCATTCAACTAGGCTTCCCTGACCTTTGCAATCAGTCAACAAAGCAAACATGATTTGAAACAAAACAAACATTTTTAACATAAGAGCATTAACCACCCTCCCTCAATACATTCTTATTTATCTAAAGTGATAGTATTATGCAAACATGCTTCAATTTTTCCTTGGTTCCCCATAGAATATATTCTGATCTTCCCAAAAGAAAAGGTCTCTTTCCTCACACAGAGTCACCTTTCAATTTCACTAAATAAATTTAAGACTTCAAGTAATAAACCACGAGGGAAATGACTGGATTTTGACTGGCACTCAAAAAAAGATATTCACAAAATAGGGAGACTGTCAACATTAGGGCTAGATAGCTTAGTCTGTAGAGCTTCAGCACATTAATCCAGAGGTCAAAGGCCCAAATCTCACTTTAATAATTAATTTTTGTGTTCAACCCAAACAAATTAGTTTAAGATTTGATGGAACTCTTTTGTCAATAATTGTTTCCACATTTTTTACGGATAATTAACAGGTACATCATATGTTTGATTCAATTGTAACTCTGTTAGTTAATGGGTTTACTTGTGTATCATTTGCAGAATCAAATATTCAAGTGGAGAGGAAGATTTTCATTATGGAATACTTGAGCAGGAGACTACTCTCTTCAAAGACCTGGGAATGTAGGAAACGTCCATCAACCCAAGTTTCAAGATTCAAGATGCAATGCGTTAGGAGACTTCATTTTTGCAAGGATTCTCTGAGCACTTAATCATCACCAACTGATGCTACAAACTTCAATCCATCAAAGACTATGTGAACAATTTGGACATGTTGGCTTTGAGATGCAGCTCTAGAGTTATCTAATCCTACATCTCAAAGCCTTGATTGGAGACAGAATTCCTGAAGACTCTTTGAACACTTGAGATACAAATGAGATGAGAAGGATACATCAGTTCTGTACAGACACAGTGTATGAGACATTTCTGAACCCACATTGACATTGAACACTTTGGAACCTCAATGTGATCAACATACAAGGACCAGACCGTTTGTATTGTACATGTATCTATAAATCAATGAAGCAATGTCAATGTCTGTAAAAAATACTTAGGACATAAGGGGGGAACATGTCTGTCAATCAGTTTAAATATCGCCACCGTTTTCAAGAACAAAAAAATTTGTAACAGAATTTTGTAAAAACTGCAAAGTGTTACATCTACACAGAGTTTGATGTTTCATTAACATCAACATTTTTTCTAGGTTTAAGTCATAAAAGTGCTTAGTCTTTCAATGACATAAATTAGCACAATGATAATATCACCAGATTTTAAAAGTTTTTAATGAACAGGCAATCTTCAGTTTGACTTCTTATTTTGAAGTACAATTGCTTGCACAGTGCCCCAAATTGAGTGCTCTGCTTTTGAGTTTTTAAAGTGTGACCTTAATGATTTTACAAGTTTGTCAAACTGCCAATTTTGTTTATGCACTGGTTTGAAAATGATGCTTTACACAATAGACAATGTTTGTTCAAAAATGTGTACAATAGAAAATCCCCACCTTCATGGTTTCTTAAATGTCACAGTTGATGTGGCTAACAATTTTGTAAACAATGGTTTCAAAAATTCAATTTCTCCTAACATGCAAGTTAGACTGCATGGGGCTAATCGTCTATTCAAGAAAACGGTGGCGATATATTTTCCAAATAAGCACTAAAGTAATGAAGCATAAAGGTATAGTCATCTGTTCATGCATGAACAGTTATAGAGGTAGTGAAATAAATAGGATTGAACTAGGGGAAATTGTATTTTTAAATAGCTTTTCAATGGTCTGAATCTAAAACAAACAAGTGCACTAAAAAGGATAGGATTCAAATAAAAATTGCTTTTTAAAATATTTTATCAATGAATGTAGAATCTCCTTAAAACCACCAGGTATACTAAATGAATACAGGAAGGAGTACAGCAGCAAGATATTTCTAAATAGGTTGTCATCAACTTCTCCTTTAAACCATAAAGAGTTACCAATACCTGTATAGCCTCTCACTAAAAACCATCCAGTGAAGTAAACAAGTTGGATTAGGATAAATAGTTTTCTAAACATTTTGTCAACACTCTCTAACACCAAATGTGTTTTTAAAAGGCATCCAAAGGCATCAAGTGAGGTTTAGTCTGTGTCTAATTACATGTAAAATGTTAAATTCTTTAGATTCCTTGATGAACAATAAGACAAATTTGAGAATAGTAGTTTTGTTTTTAGAATTGTCAATATATATATTATCAGAACCAATACTGATGTGAAAAAGATTGAATGCATAAGAGTTATATATATGTAAATGAACTTGCTTCATGCACCTTGCAAATATTTTAATATTATCTAATTGAAAAGAAAGTTTAGGACTTATGTAAAGTATTTAAAGTTCAGTGTAGTACTTCAAAGGAAATGAAGACATGTTAGTGTTTGTAACTTGGAAGATCTATGATAGGATAATGCAGTAGTTGTTTCAATACTCTTGTTAGATTTGACTTGAAAGGAAGTGCATCCAAGTCAAGAGAGCACATAGGAATTCATGCATGAACAGAGGGTAATTAGTATTGTTAGCAGTAATTGTAACTCTAAATAATTGCTAGGAACAGCCTCTCACAGCAGGCCTGCGCAAAAATGTACATCTAAACAAAGAAGTCAAAATTCAATTCCCACTTTTTTGGTGCCACACTCTTACATGTCTAACTTTCATGGCGTTGGCACAAGTTGCCGTGTATGCAACCAAAGACTCAGAACCTCCTGGTAAAAATTTGTTCTTGCAAACCTGCCTCAAAGAAATGGTAACTTACTGAAAACAAAAACTAAATTCTACAGGAGCTACACAATGGAGATCATGAGTTGTTCATGTGATAACAGTGTTGGAGTGTTTATATGCTCTGTCTAAAAATGAAAAAGCAAGAAAGATTAGAAGTTCATTGGATTTTGCCTGTTTAGCATCATGATATAAACTAATTTATACTTCTAAGCTTATTCAAAATACATTTGAACTTAAACTTTTTTCATGGCTTAATTTTGAGAGGCTGGTCTAGCTTACAAATAATATTAATTAGTTAGTAAGAGAGTGGAGGGTGAATCTACAATATCTGTTGGTACTTGGGTACAAGATTGGTCTTAATGTACTTCACAACTCAAAACTTGGACTCAAAAAGTCAAACATTTACCATGCAAACTGTCCAAAGAAACTTGCACATACAATACATTGGCTGGACTAGCTGATGTCATCATTGCCCCTACCTTTTAGAATGTTTTACAGAAATAAAGTATCATAAAAAGTCTATTTGGGAAAAGCACCATTGATTTTTTTTTAGCAGCATGGACAAATTGTCTTAAAAAGCTGACATCTAAATTCTGGATCTTCCTTTTACAGTCCATGGCAAATGCCACATGTTTATTTTTATCAATCTTTTTCAGTGAACAATTCTGCTCCAAATGGACATTTTTCAAATTGTATCGCTAGTATTCCAAAAATGTACATCTACCCCTCTTACAGCACCCTTTGCTTGTAAGCCATTTTCCAAGGAAACATTCGTCACATTTCTTTTATCTAGTAGTCTAAGACTGTTATTATAGTGAATTCGAATTGATCTCTTTGTTTTTACTAGACTGATTTACTTTTCAGAAAAAATCTCCATTATCACTCTCAAGTTGCATTTTGTTTAGTTGTTAGTTTTGATATTTTTTTTAAAACTCTTCTGAAGTACATTAGCCATCTTGTACCCCAAATTTTTGCTTTTTAGCAGCATGGACAAATCGTCTTTAAAAAGCTGAAATCAAAATGTTGGATCTTCCTTTTCTAAATCAAAAATGACAAAATTGTTTTGCCAATCTTTTCCAGTATACAATTCTGTTACTAATAAAAAAGTTACTTTGTATTTTACCAACAGAAAAGGGAATGTTAGGCCTATCCCCTCCCCTCTTATGGCACCCCGGTGCATGCAAGCCATCCTGGTGCTCGCACAAGTGTTCCCCGCCCGCAGGTGTCGGCAGGCTGGTCGGTGTGTTGTCCTCTGAATGCACTTGCAGGTGTTTGGCTGTTTGTGGTGTGTCAACCTTCCCAAGATTTGGCGGTCTGGATGAATCAAAGACCCACAGTTGGCTGCAACATGGTAAGGATCCTTTGAACTATAATAACCAGTTTTCTTTCCACAGAGGAAGATGTATCCATCTTCCACTCCGGGCATTGTACATGGAAGAAATGCCCTCAAGTCTACTCTGAACTGTACATTTCAAATGTTGCATCGTGGTGTTTTGATCCATGAGAATGGAATATCATCAAATGTATGTTTTTGCCAAGTATTTCTGAGATGTTTGTCATACAAAAGGATTTTGGTCACAATGTTTAAGCCAGCCAATCATTAATTTGTTGAACGATCACTAAGTCACTAAATCACTCTCTGCCTCGTGATAAAAAAATCAAGTTTTGTAATCTTAAGGATTAGACAATCCATTAAAAAGAGCAATAGTCAATCTTTGAGGAAGCAAATATAAATACCCAGTCAATCAAATTAGAAAAACAAATTCATCAGCACAGACAGTGAACAGCGCTTTTTCAAATCTATTAAGTAAATTTAAGTAAAATAAAAGTAGTTATAAAAAACCAGATACAAATCTTTATATCAGTGCATTACAATTTAAAACTTAATCTGAAAATCCACTGAGCAAAAACCAACCTTGTGTACTCTTACAAATGAATAAGATATTAGTTAGTAAAGTAGAACTGAATGAGCTATTTTCAAATATAGTTAGGTGACAAAAAAAACTACACAAAATTCTTCTAGCAAAATATTTTACAAAGGAGCAAAAAAGTATTAAGCAAACAAGTTTACAAAGTAATCTCAAATTAGGATTGAAAAGGTTGCCATTTCACCAATAGCACTAAGACGATGCTACTTCTAGTTCAAAAATAAATCAACCCTACTGTTGTAATTCATACTTTTAAATGGAAAAAAAAAACAATCTGCTGAAATACAGTTTGTTAACAATTAAATTCTACTAAAAGAGGCAAACCGTACTCAATCAAAATGAGTAACATCTAATTTGATGTATAAACATTTTGCAACAAACTCAAGTTTGTTCAAATGATCTCCTACTGAAGAGACAAACCTAGGTTCTGTGAAAAAAAAGTCCAAATGATATTTTAAAATAATAAGAAAACCCACTTGGGTACTCCTCAATATCTTGATATGAAATCAACAAATTGCGTTCAACAGACAAAATTGTTGACACATTTTGTTTTAAGAATGCATTGAAATCTTAACTCAACTCAGGAAGTTCCCGAATCTATTTCACTGAATCAAGCAAGGCAAAAAAAAAAAAGAATCAAAACAACAACAACAATGATGGAGAACTTAAAATGAGTTCAGTTCTACCCTGCATGTCATTGCACTGCAGCTGAAAATACCCAAACTGTTGTGTAAATAATCACCATGAAAATAATCACAGATTGAGAAAGGCAGCAGTCTACTGGAGACTTAAGCCTCAATGTGAATCTAATAGGCTTGAATGTTTAACAAACCACAGTGGCTTGCCTTGGATAAGGATCCATTTCCAATGGCATAGTAAACTTGTTTAACTTGTAATACTTCCAAGATGTCAGTATTTTAGCTGAAATGAAACAAGTCAGAAAAATACTGAAGTACTCTCCAATAATGGAGAAGTTAATATGAGATATACATGTATAACCAGGATAGTCCCTGGCCAAACTGTAAAATCATGAGAGTTTTTGGCTAAACTGTAAAATCATGGTATATCCTGGCCCAACTGAAAATCATGATAGTTCCTGGCCAAACTGAAAAACATGGTAGTTCCCGGCCAAACTGTAAAATCATGGTAGTTCTAGGCCAAACAGTGGAACTGATCCCAACACTGGGAAAACATGGGGTGCTAAACTCTTTCAACTCCTGTAGAGGGATGGCCTGGTGTGCAAAAGTAGAGCACCATACTATAAACTAGGGCTGCACATGGGACGATGTGGTGGGTCCCTCAGTATTGACGGAAACTGTGGTGTTAGACACGGGGGTCCCAGTCCTGTTAGATAGGTCCATGGTAATTTTAATTGAAGTTGGAATTCATGTACTGTAACTATACATCCTCAGCCATGCACTGATAGTCTTCAATCAAAGGCAATACCAAGCATGTTAGGGTTGAATATCAATCAAGGCATTGACCAAAGTTTTAGGGTTTGAAACGGAGACAGATTGTCTTCAGACCGGTGTGTTTCCATAGAAATAAGAAGCACTGTGATATTTACTCTGCCTGCAATTGATATCTTAAATTGGTTGAGTTCCAAACACTGATCTTTACTTTGAATGGGAAAGTTTTCTTTAGAAGAAACATGACAGTTGCTGTCAAATTCCCTGAACTTGGTCATTGCAGTGACCTCTCGTCAAACCAAGATGGCCACAAGTCATTTGATTAAGATAGCGATTGTTGCAGAATTTTGACATGCAGCATGGTCAATATATTCAGGCCAATCCTTTGCTGATGATACATGATGTGATAATCTCTGAAATAACCCTAATGGGTACAGTGAAGTTATCCTCAGGCTGGCAAAGCCCAACTGGATGCACTCCAAGGTAAAAAGAAATAATGCAGGCACAGTCCACCCAGATTCCCCTTACTGGGTAGAGATACATTACAGTAGCAGATATTAGTCATACAGACACTACCCTCAATGATGCCCATACCCTGGGTAGAGAGGGACTTAATCTAGACCAGTAGCTACTGTCAGACCTATCAAGAGATCTATGACACAAACTTCACCAAATGAAGGAAGCAATGCATCATGAGGCTTCATGTTCAAAGCATTAAGTGTCAACATCTTAACATCCAGTTAACCTGTACATGAATGTACAAGTGCAACAGGAAATCCTCATATAGAGGTTTCTTTGAATGGTCAATGCCTTGATTGATAATTTAGCTAGTTCTAGGCAACCTTAAACTATTATCTCAGGCTTGGGGTATTTAGTTGATTCATGTGTATCACCGCTTTCAAGTCAGAACCAAAACTACAACCAGTGGTTAGCTTTGAATTGCTGCTGTCAATCAACCAGTGAAGGTTTTTAAGAAACCAATAACCTTAAGACACACTTTTATTTAGCAATTCACATAATGGGTTGGAAATTTATAACCCTTGGTCTGAAACTGCAAAAGTATACACTCGTTCTGTAATTGACAAAAGCAATTAATGCAGTGATCTAGTCATTTTAGAAACAGTGTGTGTTACCAACCTTGTTGGTAATATTTATCTTTCTCACATAACCCCAAGCATGGTTTGTCCCTAGACTGAGAGTAGGGTTGCACCTTGTACAATTATAGTCCTGAAAGTTCTTCACATTTGAATGAGAATTAGCCGGCCTTTCCATGTGTACACAATGAGATAGGATAATGCAGTAATCTGTTAAGCTAAACCTTTGAGTATGAAGGGAAATAAGTGGAGTCTCACAAATCCACCTACGCCCATCATAATGTGATGCTCAAGGTGACTTCACTCCTGGCTCTAGAGTCAGTGAACAGTTCTCCCAACTGTCTCAGTAGAAACTGCATGTAACTTGCTGCCTTCCAGTGGGCACTTACAATGTAGAAGCATTTGGCAAAGTGATTTCCTGAATATCCAAAAACCCTGGATAAGCTGATCACAACCAGTCTATGGTAACCAAGTCCTTAGGATATAAATCAACATCAGACAACATTGTGCTCATTAGTTAGATCACAATTGTCAGTAAAGCACACTGTACTTGACTTTGTATTTGTGGCTCTTTAGTTAATGTGAAGAACTTTCAGGACAATGTTTTATTCAACCTTGCTTGGTATTGCCCAGCCTCGTTCCCAGCAACTAGTCCCATATAGATAATTGAGGTACATACTACAGATAAATGTGGCTACTAAGCCCATTAGGCAGTGTGTTTTTAATTTGCCCTCCATGAACCCACCAAAAGCCCCAATTGAGCAAAAATCAGTCGGTTTACACACTACTATAACCAGTAGCTGCTGTAGGCAAAGTGATATATAGAAAGTGCTTAACACCAGCCCCTATTGTTTCCCTTCTGCATTCACCTACAACTTACCCCCTCCCCCTTGGGCATACTGAAGTACACAGTGACAAAGTTGCCCTCAATGTCACTTGTTGAGCAAACCGATATACATGTACAAACAACATCCATCAACATAGCCCCTACTGGGCAAATTGATTTGTAGACAGTGGTATACACCAGCCCCTAGTGATCCAGACACTATACATCCACCAGACCCAATGGGCAAATGGATGTAAAAGTGACAAAGTGGCCACTACAAAAGCACTTCTAATTTCCCTCCTCCACCCACCATCAGCCCCTGTTGGGCAACCAACAACCTACAACTAGCCCCTGTTGGGCAACCTACAAATATCGGGCAACCAGCAGCCTACCACTAGCCCCCCAACCCCGGCAACCTACAACCAGCCTCTGTTGTGTAACCAACAACCTACAGTTACTAACCCCTGTTGGGCAACCTACAACTAGCCCTTGTTGGGCAACCAACATCCTACAGTTACTAGCCCCTGTTGGGCATTCAACAACCTGTTTGGGTTTTATAGCCAGTCATTAACACTAGCTCCCCAATTTTAGACACTATACCAGTACACGTTACTAGTGAACTCATCTGTTTTTTTCCTTAAAAACACACCATCTTCCCCAATAGTTGGGTAAAGTGATTGATCAGCAAAATCAATCACTACTCCCAATGTCCTACAATATTTAATTAGTTCCATGCCATAGTGAGATACTGTGGGATGGATTATCAAGGGAATGAGGTAATTAACAATGACCTATCGCCATTCACAACTCAGCCATATCTCTGATGATAAATATAAGTGATAACAAGTTAAAACAAGCACTCTCAGGAAGTAGATGCAAGTTACTATTGGATGCACAGATGACTTTTGATGTACTTGTCAAGAGAGAGTGTTGGGCAAATGTACATGAAAAAAGAAACACATATTGGACATATATGAGTTTCATCATGTATTGTCTACATGTACTGCTAGGAAAGTAGTCAGAAAGGAAAATTGCTCATTAGCTTTGAATGAACATACGATGAAAATTATGAGCAAATACTGCATATGAACGAGCATAATGTATTGTCTACATGTAGAACAAGTACATCTCACTGTCCATGTGTGCTAAATGAGGCATATTGTACATCAAGTATGTACATGAAGAAATACATACATCTTGTATGTATGAGATAGGTTATCACTTTCCAGTATTGTAGATCAGGTTGATCATACAATGTGCTTAGTGCACTGTTAGTGGCTATCATAATATGAATTGCGATAGGTCAATAGTGTTTGATTGAAGACTATCAATAAGCTCCATGTATGTTAGGGCTGTATACACCATTGGTTTTTGGTTAAGTAGTGAAACTAAAATAGGAAACCATATCATCAAATTTTGAAAGATAGTAAGGTGATGCATTTATGTCACATAGGAAAAAAAGCAATTTAGCTGTGAAACATCATTGGAAAATTGTACGCATTCTTATAAATTAGAACATCGTTTGTTGAATCTCAAGAAATGCATTCAAACTTAATAAAAACCAAATCAATGTAGACAACCATCTATTAAGTGTCAGTGTAAACTAGTCTACTGGACAAAAACAATGAGCAAATGGGATCTAATTACAAGTCAGTTTTTAATGGATTGGTGTAAACTAGTCTACTGGACACTAACAATGAGCAAATGGGATCTAATTACAAGTCAGTTTTTAATAGATTGGTGTAAACTAGTCTACTGGACAAAAACAATGAGCAAATGGGATCTAATTACAAGTCAGTTTTTAATGGATTGGTGTAAACTAGTCTACTGGACACTAACAATGAGCAAATGGGATCTAATTACAAGTCAGTTTTTAATAGATTGGTGTAAACTAGTCTACTGGACACTAACAATGAGCAAATGGGATCTAATTACAAGTCAGTTTTTAATGGATTGGTGTAAACTAGTCTACTGGACACTAACAATGAGCAAATAGGATCTAATTACAAGTCAGTTTTTAACATTGAACTTGATCACTGGATCCAGTGCTCCACTTCAAGTTGTGGGTGATACTTTGAGTGGTTAGTCTTACAGACATAAACAAATGTTCAAAAATGATTGGAATCAGTTCAGTAGAAAGATGAAGTTTAATACTCTTTTAGATAAGCTGGAAAAAATCTCGAGTTGAAAAGAAAATTAAGGACATTTTAATGACACTCTTTTGTGAGTGTAAGTTCACAGGTGGTAATTTAAGCCAAATACTTGGATGTAGTTACCCGTAGGATTCCAGCTCTTTCACTACATATTGTTTTATACCAGTGGTGTATACAGTCTGTCCAATGTCCATGCATACAACTAGCTCTAGGACTAAGGCCTTGCTCCTTTTGATTTTGAACAACAGAGATTTAGGCCCAGACAGTTGTAGTCACAGGTTTGTTTTAGATTGCCTAATAAACCAAGTAGGTATGTTTACCTTGTGATGAAGATGCAAAGAATGATCCATGAGCTGTACATAACAGTCATAGGAGTGTAGATACCAGGCTGGATGATAGTTAATATCACTCATTAGTTCATCAGTGACACTCATTATTGGCTCCTTGATACTAATATGTAGAGGGTCCATCTTGTATGAGGTTTTGTAGTATAGGGATAGATCAGCATATCAGTAGCTGCAGTAGGGATTTCATATGACTTGATGTATGTAGCAAAGGAATATCAGCTTTTAATTCCAGTCCTGGATAGATGGAAAGAAATGTTTCTACATTTATTGACCTATGGGTTACATCTTGGGGTAAAACTTCTTAGTACAAACAGTGTGAACCATCAGTCTGTGGTTGTCATTTTTTGGTAGACAAAATATATGTGGAGAGATGTAGGGCCAACATGTATTTTTGGTCACAACTTGTGAGAGTAACTAATGATCAGTTTCAGCAACAAATCAGAACCTAGTAACATTTGATGATGAGTGCGATAGATATTTCAACAGCAATCTATTAAATAAATTGAGCAGCTGCAACCACAGACATGAAATTTGTTATAAAAACTAACATCAGTTATTATAGGTACCTTTTTACAGCAGGCATACCCTGACATCAGACAGTATCGAAACTAACATCAGGCATGTTAAGCTACACTAAGAGCAGGTCATAGTTGTTGAGTTTGTACAAGAGGTACAAATGTAATTTAAAAGGAACAGTTGTATGCATGTGAGACTCTAGCAGGCCCTGGGAAAGCCTACAATGTTGTTTAGGATTCACTTCATCAAATCTGAAGTGAAGAAACATGAATATCTTAGCCAACTATAGTTCAAATCAGTGTGCTCAGCAGAAACAAATTTAGCGCCAAACATTTGCTTGTAACAATCTTTGTTAGTTTTAACTAAGTAAGATTAAGATGTTTAGGAAAATGGACTAAAGAAGGCATAAAACATTGAGCTGTAAACTTTTAGAAGACATCTTCACTTCTTAAACTTAAAATAAATCTGAAATATCAATCAGGAATAGTTCCAAAATAGTCCAAATTAAATTGTTGTCATGAAGGACAAAGTGAAGTACATTTAATAAATCTGCCTCTTTAGCAGAGACACATTTAGTTCGCATGTAACTTTGAATGCTTTTTGAATGACCTCTTCAATTCTTTAATTTAAAGTAAAGATGAAACGGCAATCGGGAGCAGTTGATTTTCAAGATGGAACTCTCTCTTTGGGTGTAGAGGAATGACATATTTGATTGATTAGAAAGCACAGTAGATTGTGATACAAACTAACTGAAGAAACTCAAGGTAGAGTCCTTTAACAATTCAAGGGCTAATTTACAGTTAGACAGGAGAATGGAGTTAGAAAAGAGCTAGGTTGTCATTCAGAGCAAAATGACTGGTAGAGGCAGCAGTAACAATTATGACTTAATATTTCCTGGGGCCTGCTTATTATAGGTTTACATGTGAGCTGTAAAAGGTGCATGGTATTTGTTATACATGATGATGTATAGTAAAGTGTACAGTGCATGAATTTGTAAAAACTTCAATTAATTTTACCATGGACAATAAAGAGGCAGGACTGGCAAACCCTGTGTCGATAAAAGGCACCATAGTTTCCCTTGATACTGAGGGGCAGATTGGAAATGGGCGGATCCAGAATCTGAAAATAGAGATGGTGAAATTGGCCGGAGGTCCTGTCATGAAGGGTGGGGGGGGGGGGGTAGGGGAATTAGGGTTGGTCACACGTGGAATGGTGTCTTAAATGCACTTCGCATTTAGACCGGTGATATCAAAATGCAAAGATGGACAAACTAAGAGTAGTAGCAATGAACTTCAGGAAAATCGCAAAACCTCACAGATGTATTCACCAAATGAGACTGAAATTACTAAATTCTGTAGTCAATGTGATGTTTCAGCAACGTTTAGATGCAGAATTTAGCAAGACACCTGTTTTGTAGCATGTGTCTCAAATGTCACAGATTGTTTAGTTCTGCTGGTCGTCATAACGCTGTAAACGCGTTGAGATGAGCCAAACAGCATCTCCAAATTCTACACAAGACCAATGAAATCATTGGTTACACTGTAGTCCAATCAATCAGGATAGCATTGTGCATGTTGCGGAAACTAATGTTCAAAGAGCTCCAGGTTGGGGCCCCTCTGAACAATCTTAAAAGCTTGTAAGTGATCAACTGTAAGATTGTGTGATTTGTATAACATGCCCCCCAAAAAAAACAAAAAAAAAAGGGAGAGAAATGTACCAGAGTACAGAAGACAATTGTACTTTAGGAAAAGGAGAATTGGACATGACAGGGCTTTCCGGCAAAATGTAGGGAGCAAAAAAGAAGGGAGATCAAATTCAAAAAGAAGGATCTCCCATGGATCCGCCAGTAAATTGCCACCACATCGTCAAAAAATGAGCCACAAACTGAGTATGGTGCTAACAAAAAGACACCCCAGGACCATAGTACAGAGGAAATATGCTACTCAAAACAGTGTAAGGAAACCAAAGAAAAAACTAAAAACAAATAAAACACATCTTTAAGGAATGAGTCATTACATCAGATGATCAAGAATGAAAAGGATAACACTTAGATCAATCACAAATGCAACAACAAAAGTATTTGAAGAGTACAAGGCTTCAAATTATTGCCTGAAAAAGTGAACGAGAAGGAAACTCTTTACTAAAAAAATTCTATGCAGTTGGAATTTACCTAAATTAAGTTATAACTCATTTCCGAACCTAAGCAAATGGACTCTTGTTAGTCAGTTTGAAGTGTAGTAGAATTAGTGAAGTTATTGAAGGTTACACTTACCTAATATGATCATTTGGGAAACATGTCAGTGTATGGACTTGACTTATTTAGTGAAGTACTTTGGACTCATAAACACATGAGAACCTTGCATTGTTTTGAGTAGCAGGAGAGTTTGGCACCCTAGAAACTGGGAGAAAGAAAGTTTTAGGGAAGTTACAAGTTAAAAATTAATGCCACAAGTCTAAATGGTGAACAAAATCGAAAAATAACTTGCTTGAAATCAGTGAAATAGAATAAATAGGCACAAATAGTTACATCAAACAAATCAAGTCAAATCATACGGACTTCGGAACCTTGTATTTGTTACGAAATGCCTCAAAGTTAGGATGCAGGAATTGTTATGGTTCAAATACTTTACTCAACAAAACTTCTAGTAGAAATGGCAACCCATTCAATTAGAAATTCTGCTTCGAAATATTTGAAAAGTGTTAAAAACTACTCGTCACTCAGCTAGAGTTCTTAAAAGCGATACAAAAATATTAACAATCTACTTTTAACCTTTGAAATAAATAGTTGAGTTAAAAGTGTGCTAGATTTCGACATCCTTGAAGATATGTGGTCAGATCCATTACACCTTGAAATCCGACCTTAATATCCGACTTCTCTACTCATTCAAAAGATAGATAATGGGACCATTGCGCTCAAATATCCTCTTCCAGTTTCAATAAGAAACATGAAAAAGCTCATTCAGTAAACGCTTCATGTGCAATAGTACTTTAAACTAAGTCACATCATCTTTTGTCATTTACACACACTAAAATCAAATCACTGTTTGCGCTGATGAACTTGGACAAGGCTAAATGCATTAGTAACTTAACAATTTACTTAATTATTATTTCCTCAAGTAGGAAATCGTTTAAACACCATTGACCAACAATAATTTGTACAACAGCCTAGACTTCTTGCCTTTAAAAAATGTATGTCGAAATTTCAATAAAACAAGCTAAGAAAAACACTAAAATTGCAGAGATTTATTAGGTTCTTCTTTGTGACGTCAGCAAACATGATCAGTGCGGTAGAAACAAAAAGTGTTGTTAAATCTAAATATGGCAAACTATTAAAGAAAACTGGCAAAAATCTGTACATTTGTTTGATATTTCATTTGATAGGATCAAAAACCAGGATGCAATTATGCAAATTTAATTTGCCTAAAATAAAGTTCAGAGTAGACTTTGAAGGTGCTATTTCCATAGGCAATATCCTGAGTGGTAGATAGATACATCTAACTCTGTGTCAAGTCAACTGATTATTAGAGTTCATTTGATCCTTCCCTTGTTATGGTCAACAGAGGGCTCTTTGGCCACACAGACTTAGAAATATTGGGGACAATTGAACACACTGCAGTAAGTCTCTCACTGAATGGTGTTGATAGAGGGCGCTCATCGACAGGTCTGTTGACACCTGTGGGCGGTGAACACTTGTGCGAGCACCAGGGGGGGCTTGCATTCGCAGGGGTGCTTCTCTTTTTTTATTTTTTTTTTCAAGTTCAAGGTCAAATTTAATTATGAATAGATGTGAATAGATATGAATAGATATGAATAAATAACAACAGATATGAACACTTGTGTATACTTAGTCTTTATTTCAGACTCTGCTGCCCTCTATCTATGTACTTTCCTTCCCCATATACAAAGTCCCTATGCCCCCATAATGCATCTGCTTTCTATTTCAATACAAGTTGCAGCACTATTTTATAGGTGGACTTAAAGCGAAGGTACAATTTTTTTCAAAGAGCTTTAATTGGTTGGTATTTTATGAGTAAAAAAACCCGTAAGTTTGTTTAAACAAATAGATTAACTAGTTTGACTCGGTAGAAATATCTGGAGGAAAACAACAAGTTTTTTGTGTACAAATAGAGATAAAAAGATGTGAGTTTTTCGCACGTTAAAATGCTCACAGTTTGAATTGGTAGAAATTTCTGGGGAAAAATCAACAAGTTTTTGTTTTATACAAGCGCAAGTTTTTCTTGCGTTAAAATGCTCAAACAGTTTTACTTTTGGTAGAAATATCTGGGGAAAACAACAAGTTTTTTGTGTACAAATAGATATAAAAGATGCGAGTTTTTCGCATGTTAAAATGCTCACAGTTTGAATTGGTAGAAATTTCTGGGGAAAAATCAACAAGTTTTTGTTTGTGTAAATAGATAGGAGCGCAAGTTTTTCTATGCTCAAACAGTTTGATAGACCATTTTTTTGGTAGAAGTTTTCGGGGGAAACTGTTGTACACATGTTTTTGTATTTGTTAAACAGATTAAGACTCCTTGAAATCTGAAGTTTCAAACCGGTGTAACTTTTGGCAGAATTTTGTCAAAGAAAAAAAAAAAGCCCTAAAATTTTGTAAGTGCAAAAAGATAATGTCCAGTTGAAATTTGTTCCTAGCAAAAAAATTGTTTCCATCAAAGTTTAAACGATTGAACCGTGTGACCTTTTTGGTCCTAGTTTGATTAATTGTTTCTAACATTGTACCTTCCCTTGAACTCACCGTCCACATTACCAGAAGTGTTTTAGACCTTTATCACGCCATCTTTTAAATCCATCTGGGCAAAGCAACTTATTTTAACATTAATACAATTGTCAATAAATGATAATGACATTCTAAACTTTAGCTGTCCATTGATCAGGTGATCTGATTTGGCATTATTTCAGCATCTGTGTACAAACAGATTACACGCCGATGTATTGCTAACTGAAACAACACATTGTCTTATTGATGTTGCTTTGCCCTTAAAAAACTGTCTGTTTACTGGTGATCTATTGTTGAACTTTTTGTTCATTGCTGAGGTGATCTGATTTGGCATTGTTTGAGCATGTGTGTAGACACACATATTGAGCTGTATTTCAAACAATATATTGGCCTCAGATAGAGTGACTGTTTTCAAAGCAAGAACAGTTTGTTAATGCCTATGGCAATACTACTCAGTCAACATACGACATTTGGAAGTGCTTAATATTTAATGTTCAGGTGATCTGATTTGGCATTGTTTCAGCATTTGTGTACACTTTTATTGAACTGTACAATTTTTGCCATGTATTTGGAACAACAGATTAGCCACATATAGAAAGTGTTTTTACAGCAACAGCAGTATGTAAATGCCTTGGCAATACTGTTGAGTCAACACGTGTCATTAATAACGACTTACAATTTTGATTGGTTGCATGTAACAGAAATAGCAGTAATTCAAGTCATCAAATGTTCATCGTTCTTCCAAGATAGATCAAAACTACCCAGCTAGATTGGTTCCAGCTTAACCTTGTTCGATATTTGACTTGGAAAAATTAAAATAAAAAGATGAACTTTGCGTGATAAAGGTCTGTGCTGCAACAAGATGGAAATAGAAAGCAGATGCTTCCCAACACATAACAGACAACCAAATAAAACACAACAGACTCTTTTTTATTATGTTACAAACACTATGTACACTGGCACATCATATTAAACATTGGTACACACACTGTTCCTTCAAGCTTTCCGTTCATGACAAGGTAAAATAACCATCCAAATGATCAATTCTTGACACTAGACTGATCTCAAAGTCTGTTTTGAGAATGGATTTTCTCATGCATTGTTTTGCAAACATTATTCATTCTTAACAATATTTCTCTCACAATCGTTTTCTTCAAATAATCATCTTTGGACAGTGTGTGTACCTTGAATTCATCATATAAACTCACATCTTTAGGGAAACACAATTGGCAGTCTATTCAGCTAAATGGTTTTCAAAGCGACAGCACATAATCATTATTGTGTAGGTAGTGAAGCATTGGAGGTTGACAGTGAAGTTGACTGCAATTTGAGTTTCTTTCTTAATACTGTAACCTCTTTACATTCCAATCAGATGCATCTTTTGATGAGTGCTTTTAATCGTTAGGATGTAGTAATCAATGAGAGGGATGATACAGTACAGTTTATGTTCAAGCTACGCACATGTCAACACACGGCATTGCTCCTGGTGTTGAGGCTTGATTCAGGTTCAGTGTTTTCTCTCCCATACTACATCGTGATCTTTGGTCATGTGCTTTGCACAGCTATTTGACTCGTCATTGTTCATTGGCAATGCATAACTTTAGTGTTTGAGACTCATGCAAAGTTCTTTTGCTTAGGAGTTGTTCACAACTGCTGTGTTCTGCTTGGGATTCATGTTCATCCATGGTGTCTACCAGATAAGAGGTTACTGTACCAGACTGCATCTACACAGCTTATCAGTTACGTTGTAGTACAATAACATTCAAAAACAAATCATATGATGTGCCAGTGTACATTTCGATATTGAACATTAACACTTCTTACGTAAAATTCAATCAAATTCTACAATCGACTATAAAAACTTAAATTAGTCTAACATGACAATTCAAAATCAATCTCACAACTTCCTTTATACAATTTTTGTGTAAAGCCAAAGTGCAGCATCGTTACATTGGAATAAAAGGGCATAAGTAATCAACTTTGCCAGTATTAGGTATTTTAATTTAGGGCATTAGACACATATTCTTGTAGTATCGATAAGCTGTTCTTGAATGGTATCAAAACTTAGAGCAGAAAGTACTGCTATGGCAAGAGAACAAGATAGTTTTATTCCTTTGGTTGGATTGGTTCACCAACATGATGCATGTCAGTTGTTGATCATTCTTTATGGTTGCTTTGCAACAGTTACATGATTATTTCTACCTTTTGATGTTGAAACATGAACATCTTCACACTTCTGTGTGTATCTGTCAAGTAAGTCCACAGTGATTCAATAAAAAAACGTTCTGGAAAGCGGACATACTGGTTTTACTAAGGGACTTTGAATAACATGTGCAAGAACCAACTGATGCTGCACTTTGGCTTTTCAACCAGGCACATGGAGAAGAACTTGTTAAATCTTTCATCACCAAGTTTCTGAAATTAGTTTCTTGTTCAAATTTGAGAATTTAAAAAAGGGGCAATTGTTAAGAATTATTTTGCCTTTGCAATATCACAGAGGAAAACTTTTCTGATTATGACTTCTGTTTGGCCTGAACAAGAAAAGAAATTACAACAGATTTGTAGCATTAGTGATTGGAGACTGTTGTAGTTTGTTTGACAGTGGATGAAACCCAACTCGGTCATAGTGAACTTCTTTGAAGGATCAATTGCTGTAAAACGTCTTTGTTTTTCAGACAGTGAATATGCATACATGTAAAAGTTTAATAAAATGTGCCTGGGTTTAGGCATAATAATAGCCTATAACCAAAGAGCTTTTCTACCATGTGCCTGGCAATAAGAATTTGATATTTTATTGTTCTCATCTTTTGAGGATGAACCCAAACCATCTAACAGCAAATCCATGTCAATGAGAGTATAATAATGACAGTAAATTTGACTTCTTCAGTATAGTGATTTTCAATATGTTAATTATCCCATTTTCATCAATTGAAAAACTCAGCCCTGTTTGAAGGCTGAATGACTCTGGATTCAAACATTTCCCTTTTTTGGAAAATACTTCATTGCCTACAGCTTAAAATCACTGTTTCAAACTAAGATGTGTGACTCTGGAGTATCCCCCATTGCCATGGATTTGCTCTTTTCAACTACTGTTCTGTACCGCTTAGTTCTCAATGCCTTGTTGTTTAGTGTAGACTAGAGGAAGCTGTTTCCCAGAACTCACTGAAGATCCAGACAAGTGCAGTGAGACATCAAGAATTGTTCCATCCATCTCCATCTCCTCTATACCACAGGCTCACTGCAAACAAAATGAAATAAATGAATTAGACTTTCATGTTGATCCAAGTTTTGAAAGGCAGGGTACAGGATGAAGACGCGACAGTTCTCTTTATTATTGTCAGTTTGCTTTTTTGTAAAAATGAACCTTTTAAAAAGTTAGCATCCACTCAACTTGAGAGCAGCGTGTACAATTCTTATGCAACACTTATAACCAGCCATTACTGTTACATACATCACTAGCAGTAAATGCTGTTCTTGTTAAAGGAAATGGTCTGTTGTGACACAAATGTTTTAGTATTTCATTTACATCAAAATGTGACGCCATAGACAATACATTTATCATTGATTTTGAGTTGTTCTTCCAGCAATCAGATGATGTTTATAGAATGAAGTGATTTAAATCTGATTGACTGTCAAATTTCCTGTACCCTGCCTTGGCCGATTCGAATCAATAACGTTAATCCATAACATAACAGCTAATTTTCTAAGCCTATATTCTAACATCATAAAAAGCATACATTGTCCAGATTATTCTAATCCTTGACCAAGTTGAGGCAGTTCATTATGGTTTGGATCTTCTAGAAAACTCCATCTGAAGGAGTTGGGTAATTGGGCTGGAATCAAGGAGGGATGGATCTAAACATTAAGTTTGCTCATCTTAAGTTGATTTCTAATGAGTTTTCAAAAGATCAAATCTTCTTTTATATCAAGAAGAACAAATAAGTGCATATCTTCTTCTGCAGGTCTTCTATATTCTAAAATTACCCCAATTGGCATCCACACATGATCCACAAAGGTCAGTGATTTGAGAAGTGACATCCACACATGATCAATAGTCAGTGATTTGAGAAGGGGCATCACATGATCAAAGGTCAGTGATTTGAGAAAGGGGCATCAAGTGATCAAAGATGATAAAAGGTCAGTGACTTGAGAAGGGGCATCACATGATCAAAGGTCAGTGATTTGAGAAAGGGGCATCAAGTGATCAAAGATGATAAAAGGTCAGTGACTTGAGAAGGGGCATCATGTGATCAAGGGTCAGTGATTTGAGATGTTGTATCCACACATGACCAAAGGTCAGTGATTTGAGAAGTGGCATCCACACATGATCAAAGGTCAGTGATTTGAGAAGTGGCTTCACATGATCAAAGGTCAGTGATTTGAGAAGTGGCATCCACACATGATCAAAGGTCAGTGATTTGAGAAGTGACATCCACACATGATCAAAGGTCAGTGATTTCAGAAGTGCCTTCACATGATCAAAGGTCAGTGATTTGAGAAGTGGCATCCACACATGATCAAAGGTCAGTGATTTGAGAGGAAAAACGAAACCCTTTAATTTGGGAGAGAAAAAAACCAAGACAAGTGAAAAGGGATTGGAAATCAAATCCATGTAAATTTAAAGGAAATAAAAAGTGAGTTATCGGCCTGGATGTATAGAGATGAAAGGCAAGAAATATACCACCACAGGAAATTAACAACAGAAATAAGTATTTGAAAATAACAGTGGATGAATGCATTGTTTGTTATGATCTTATTTCTTATTATTAGGCACTGTCAATTTGAAAGAAGAAGATAGTTATGGGTTTTCCTAATGTGCATAGTTATGCTTTATGGAGATGATAAATAATAAAAAAGGTTATTAATTTGAATTCAATTTAATTTGATTTCCTTTTAAGATAATTTTTTTTTTATGAGTAAATTATGGACAAACGGAACCAATCCAAATGAATCACTTTAATGTGATTAATAAAATTATTCTTGAAAAACATCAGAAGTTGGAGAAGCTACACGTTGTCTGTCACCATTATTATTCAGTCTACCTGTAAATCCAATATAAGGGTCTAATGAAATGTCTAGTTATTTCACTTTTCTTTAAAGGGGAACGTATTGACCCTCAATCTTGCACAAGTTGTTCATTTAATTTGTTTTGTATTGGAAATTTTCATTTGGAAACCTGAAGCATTAATGAAAAATAAACAAATCTTATGATGATTGTAGAAACTGTTAACTTTATACACTTTTCTTTTGCTTTCAGCACCCTATGGTGGATTTGTGCTTTATAGCACTCCAATACTGTCAATATGATTAATTTTTGGAATTTTAAATTAGGTTGTGTGTTTACGTACCTCCCCGTAGAAGAAAAAAACATATACAGATTTGTAATTAAATATAAACATTTCACTATAAAGGGAATTAATAACAAACATGAACAGCCACCCAGTCACATGCATTATATAATGTTTACAATATTATTTTTGGAATGGAATGCAGGCTTTGATGTAAAGTGGAGCAATCCTTCATTTACATTCCATTCTGGTTATTGATAACAGTTCTGTTGGTAAAGTTTTTTCAGATTCCATCCATTAGCATTCTCAGGAGCCTCCTCCATTCTTTAAAGACAGTTTTGATGATGTTAGTTTCTGTGACTCCGTTCCTGGATATCATCAGGTTGCAGTCTTACATGGTCTCCTGTTGAAGTTGATAACAGTCCTGTTGATATTTAGCTAAATGTGAATCCATTCGTCGATACCATCAAATTGTAGTGTTAGGTTTTAAACGTCTCCTCTGTTGCTGGTATCAGTTCTGTTCTTATTGCTGAATGTGAATGCACTCCTTAATATCATCAAGTTGTAGTTTAACATTCTTAAAACTCTCCTCCGGTTTAAGTTTCTTTTGGTAACAGTTCTAGGATTGGGTGTAGGACAGGACTGATGAATAGGTTGTAACAATCTTGATGTCATCAATCCGCTGTTAGCAATGGTTACATACATCCTCCATTGGTTTATATCTTTATCTGCACCAGACCTTAGGTCGTTGTGATAATTGCAGCATCACTGGCAAGTCTTTCCTCGGTTGGAACACTTCTTCACTTTGACAAACTGGTGAAAATTCTTATTAGAATCTTGCTGTTTTGACGGCAGCGTCAGATTTCTCATTTGAAATTGATGCATGGCTCATCTGAGAAGTCTAAGCATAAATGCTGATCCATCTTCTCCAAGCTCTGTGTGTTCCTTTTTTGTAAATGTTTATCAGCCATTCAAGTACAGCAATGAAGTCTTTACTGCTTAGTCATGAGTTTCTCAATATACCCTTAACCCCGGGTAGGGCCCAACCAGGTGGAACCACTGAGGGAAAGTGGACCTGTAACATCACGTGGGCAGGAGTGTCAGATCCTGAAGTAGCTCCTGCTACCCGCTACCCTTACAAAGTCCCTAAAGCAGCATGTGACCAGGTTGGCAATAAAAACATATTTAAGAATCGGCTGTGGGTTAAGCTATACATTCCACACAATAAACTTAATTTGAGATTTCTTTTTTGAGATTGAGGACTTATTTTTCAGCCGAATCTTTTTCAATTTGATGTATTTTACAATTAAAACAGGATAAGTAGAACATTAACCACACAGCTGCTAGGTTAAAAATTAAATGCCCCAAAAATTGAATCTAATATATGTTTTATATTAATAAAATTAAAACTAAATTTTATGACTATTCATGGCATGTAAAGTACGGTGGAAAAAGTTAGTTGAGACAACAACATTTAATTTTTGTTTTTGCAATCTCCCCCCACCCCCGGTAAATTTCTCCAAACAAAGAGACACATTGTGTACATTTTACCCTCATGTGCCTCTCCCTTTCTTCAATAAAACTCTATTTCTATAATCAAGTTTGTTCAGAACTTCTGTAATGAGCCATGTTAGAAACCATTTGTTGTACATACATTAAGGCAGTAGTTATCAAACAGTTAGGCAAAGGCTGTATAAATGTTGTGCATGTGGGTCTTAGACGTACAGTGAAGCAAGTCAGATCAACTGTTGAGATGACCAATGCCAAAGAATCCAAGTCCAGTTATTTTCCAGACCTTATTTTAATGTATCTCCAATTTCATGGAGACCTTTCAAAGCCAGATGTAGGACCCATTACTCTTATGACCTTCGACACAAGAATTCAAGCCCAGTTACTGACTGTTCCCTATTTCTCCATTTGTACAGACTATATGCTGCCAGGGGTCGGACCAATCATTCTGATGACCCTCGCCAAAAGAATATCAACCCAGTTACTGACCACACATATTGTGTCTTCTTCATAATGTCAACAACTTTCATCCAGGAGTCTGGATATACTGTATGGTACTCTTTATATCTCCTCTTTTATTTTGACTTTTTGCAGTCAGGGGTTGGACCCATTTTTCTGAAGGCCATCGCCAAAAGAACACAAATCCAGTTACTGACCACTCCTTATATCTCTTGTATCATGTTAACTACTTTCATCAGGTAGTCTAGCTACTGAACTCTCCTTTTTGCATCTCTGTTTGTATTTTGCAGTCAGGGATGGGACCCATTATTCTGGTGGTCATCACCACACGAATCCAAGTCCAGTTACTGACCACTCCTAATATCTCCTTCCTGTTAACCATTTAATAACTATTGCCAGAAAGAATCTAAGTCTATGTTTTGTTACAATTTCATGTGTTAATAAAATATCACATGTTAAGTCACATGAAAAGCTCAGTTGTAGCAATCAACTTTTGCAATGAATAATTTGTGTTCAAACAAACTACCTCATGGGTTTATGTTTCTGGGGATATTTTTTTTTCTTATAATGAATGGTTGATAACAGTTTGTTTACACTATACTTAACATGCCATGAAAGAAGAATCTCTAACAGAAACGTTACACTTTGGGTAAACTATCATTTTGATGATGACAAGATCTGTTTTATCCTAAACATTGAAGTTAACACTAACAACAACTTTTAGAATAAATTGCTTGACTCATATGACCAGATAATACTCAAACATGGTTTTCACTTCTTAAAAACAGTCATACAGCAGAATTTCCAACTATCTAATAAACTGCTAGGGTTGTGTATTGTCTCACAAGTGCACAAATAACTGTATCTACTGTGTAGACACATTGTTGCAGACTGGCATAGTTTATCTATCATTCCAAACCAGTGGATGGTACTGACAAGTCGAACAGTAAAAGGGTTTTGGTAAGCATTGAACACAGAAACAGTGACATTTCTATGAACTGTTTTTTTATTTGTTTAAATTTCCCAAAGTGTACGTCTTAGAGACTAAATAGAATGCCATCACTTAAACAAACCACATTTTGTTATGAAGAACACAATGTAATATAATATTTTTTGTTTTAAATAAAACTAGTGCTTGTATGCAGTCTAAACACTGCAATAAGATGATGCACTAAAACTGTTATTTGATTCAGTCATTTCAAATGTTCATTGAGTGATACAATATTGACAACAGGGCTTCTTCAGAAGTCAAGACTGTTACATTTCTGGCTAACAATAAGATAGTTGTTTGTTTATGTGTTGAAATTCACAAATTATTTATGTCTAATATAAAGTCTGAGTTTACTGATTCAGTTTCAGCACTGACAGAACATTATTTCCCATGTGGAAGTTCATTGAATTATATTTAATTTGTAATTGGAATATTTCCCTGACAAAGGGCATTAATATCAAGTCTCAGACATGCTGAGAGTATCATTGCCCCCCCCCCCCCCGAGTAAAATAAAAGGCACAAATTCATGCTTGGATACATAAGCCCTTAGCCCCCCACCAGCCCCTCAAATAGAAATGTCTGGTTGCGTTACTTTTTTTATTCCGAGTTTAATTATTTAAAAGCAAATAGAAAAAAAACCTCACACTTTTTGTTCTAAAACAGCTCGGATTACATTTTCGGCACGCTAGCATTCTCGTTAATACTCAGGTAGTATTCATGAATGATCATATGGAGTTTACAGTAAGATCAGTCTTTTTTATAACATTCCAGTAGCTTTTTGCCAAAGAAATGAACTTGAAAGAGATTCTGAAAAAAAATATAACCCTGTGGCTGCTGAGTTTTTGGTATGGTTATGAAACCATATGAAACTGTATGAACTAATAATAACATTGTACAAATATGCTAAAGACATGGTATGTCAATGGCTTTGGGAAGAGACTATTCCTTCTAATCCTCTAGCTTTCAAGAAATGTAAATTAAATGTAATTTACTGATTCCATGTATGTTCCTTTCGTACATGTGATGCCTGTTTCAAAGGCTAACAAAATTAAAATGAATACCATCTTTTTCAGCCTTCTCAGGTATCTTTTAATCTTAAATCAGTTTGGATAAGAACCATTATTAGTTTTATACCAACTAGGCTTTCAGTTGAAGACACCAAACACTTTTTTGAAAAGCACTCTAACTACCATGTCCTTAACATAATTCCAAATAAACATAACAGGAACACAGTTAGACTGAATGGTTTGATGACTAGACACATACAAATTGAGGTATACATGTAAAGACATGTAGAAATGAACATGTAATATTACGGACTGGTTCAGTTTGTGATACCAGAAGTTACTCTGAGTGCTAAGTGGAATAAGTCATTGACCAAAGTCTTAACATGAAGGAATAACATAAGCTGAATTGAAACTGCACAAAGCTACTGAAATTTTCCGAACTAAAAAAAGGGATTTGAAGTAGTTATGAAAACTTTTGTCAACACTGCCCGTGTGTTTCTTTGACAAGTGTTGAAAGGCAGATGTGAAGGTTGAAGGCAAAGCAATGCCTCAACAATAAATAGATATATAAGGAATATGGACTGGTAGTGGTGAATGTTGAAGGCAAAGTAGAGCCTCAACATTCTTTAAGATCAAGAAGGAAGAAGTACAGATGGTGGTGATTGTTGAAGGCAAAGTAGCGCCTCTCTTTGTGGAGGAAGTGGGGAAGGACACTTTCAGAGATTCTGGTGATAGTGCATGCCTTCATTGTATTGAATAGTCACATCTACATAATTCATGTACAAAGTTCTTAAATCTTTGTCCTCAAATCGTTCACTGACTTTTTGATCACTTTGATAATTAAACTAAGAATGATGCCAATGCTTCTGCTCACTGCTCTGCATCACATGACCCTCTGATCAAATGGATCAACACTGCAGATGTTTCAAATGGCTTTCAACTGTATCAATAGGATCAACAGTTTTGTCAGATGGAACACAACTGTGTCAAATGGATCCGATCTGTGTAAAATGGATCCCAACTGTGTCAAGGATCAACAGCTGTGTAATTTTAAGGTCATGATAATCTCTTTTAAATATTTAGGTCGGAAAAAACCTGTTGTTCCTATAAAATTAATAACATTTCAAAAGTCTTTGAATTTAGGACAATAAGGGGCTTGAATTGAGTTCCAGCCAGATCATTATGAGAAAGAAGATCCAGAGAGAACATAGAAGAGGAGAACCCTTTCCTCAATAGTTTTTATTAAATACATGTGCAAATTTTGTCAATTTTGTTTTTCACATTTTAATGGAAAAAAGAAAAAAAGAAGAGTGAATCTTTCTTTGCATTTATAGCAGGCTTATTGTAATTGCTGAAATCAAAATATGCAACGTTGGTTTGTCGGTCGCAACAAATGCTATTCTCTCAACAAAAACTTTACTCTTTGCCTTGATTGGTACTGGCTTAAATAATTTTCATGGTCATTTGTTCCCCTAAATGTATACAAGTCCTGCAATTTGTCTTCACTTATCACTTCTACAGGTAAAAAATTATTTCAACTTTTGTTGACACAGCATACACAATTTCTCTTGAGTACATTGTGAGGAGCACAAGAAGTTAAATCCATCCTTAATTCCCATGAAACGCAACCCACATAAACCGGATGCATGTGACAAAGGATTTGTTTTTAACTTAGTTGAATATTGGAGATCAAAGTAACAATGATTTATCTCATGTTTTATTGCATAACTTCAAACGGTCTGCCTCAACAATGATCATTACTAACAAGACTTTCCAATTGAATGATTCCATGTACAATGTACTTCAGCTTTATGGCATGCTTTCCTAAGTAGTGCTATGACTGATATCACTTCGTAGCAGACTCAAAACTAATTTAGACCATTCTTCAATTCAGTCACAGACACATTATTCTGCCTATCAACCATTATTATAAAGGGTTGTGTTATCACGGTGGTATTATCAGAATGGATACTGCTTTGATTGAACTGAACCTACAATATTGCATCTGCTATAATATTGTTCAACTCTACTGGACAATGTATGCTCTTACAAACTCACCCATTACAAGCATAGTAGAAAACTGGCTGCAATAATAATCAAGTTATTTGACATAAAACGGAAGATATTTCATCTCATTCGGAGATGAAATAATAAACGTTGAAACATCACATATGAGCAAAATACATACATATACATATTTATTGTAATACCAAAAAGTATGTCAATTACCACACGCTCAAGAGTCAATGCTCAGTAGCATTATTTGGTTTGTATGGACTGTAATACTTCAAGTGATTATCTTAAATGCTATCGGAAGTTTCCGGGTTGTCAGTGACTAGTTAAGGATTGGACCTTTGTTTCATTTCCTAAAATGCAATCATATGGTTGGGTGTAGACAGTAATACTTTATTCTACTGAGCACCATGTTTTATATTATCTTGTATTATGATGATCTGAACTTAAACATTGCATTAAATGGATATCTTTAACTTGTAAATCCTGTGTGATACCAATGAATGGAGTATCTCATTTCAAACTGTACACTTATTCGACTTGTTCAGATCTTTGTAAGATGTTTGCACTTCTAGATCCTTATTGTCTTATCACTGTGGAGAAAACTAAACCATGTAAACTCACCTATTGAGATTTAGGCTGAAGAGGTCTTTAATGACATCGTACAGGTCCTACAGTGTGGTGCTGAAATTGATCACTGTCGTGGTTTGCTGTTCATTTCAAAACAACCCTCTTTCATAAGAACTGCACAACCATTGTCTGAGGCTGTTGCAGAATATCCAGGCTACTGTGACATCAATGGGTAGTGAAGAGATTCCCTTCTAATGGCTCACCAGACTCACTGCAATCAAAAAATAAAAACAGGTTCATATTAAAAAAATATATAAAGTATAAATGCTGTGATAAAAAACAAAACAAAACAAACAAACAAATACCACAGATAAAAAAGTTAGACTCACGTCAATGTATTTAAAAATTGTGTATTGTTGCATTTAGATCAGGGCCATAATTGTCTGGGTAGCACTTTCAATTGATGTAGGTAAGTTTGATCTTTGCAACCAAAGAAGAAATACAAGAAACTGAGACCAAGAGCTTGTCTCAGAATTGAGTATGGGATGAGAGTATCAACAGTTTGAATCAAAATAAACACGGATGAGATGACAAGCACTAGGCTAGATAGTCCCCAACTTTATTATAGAGTGAAAGAGTTGGCACATGGAATCCAACAGGGCAAAACCAAGAGAGAGGGAAAGTGCCAAACACTGTTTTGAAATGAGTAACACCTGGTTCAGACAGGCGCTCTAGAGTCATGCAGAACCAAAGTATTTAATTAAGATGGAAAACTACCACTTCCCTGTAATGATGAAGGCCATATTTACACATTAAATCAACCTCTGGACAATGGACAAACCAACTGATTTGGTACACAATTGATAACAAGCTGAGTTATCACAAAAAGTTTACCTAAAAAGCTGAAAATTTAATGCTGGTAAAACAAACTGGGATTTGTTCCACCTTTAATTGAAAGTGCCAGTACCGTAAAAAATTTTTTTTTTAAAGTTTTATTAACCCTTTCAGTCCCGCACCCGGGATATCCCGGGTTGCGCGGCCGCCGCACAATAAACGCTGTCACGCTGGCACCAAATGCACTATGAAAACAAAAATACAGCAGCAACTACACGAAGAAATTCGCCCTCTGTTGGTATAACTTAGAGAGGTATGGCAGACTGGCATCTGGGACTTTTTACACCTTTCGTTCCATGGTTGAGTCTGCGCGAAGTCCGAATCGAAAAAAATTTGACGGAAAGATTTTCTTCAAAATGTAGCTCGTTTTCCCTCTGTGATTTCCTTTCTTGACTACTGGTGACTTAGCAAATACTATACTATTAGTTCAGGTGTGTATATTCAATAACCAATTCAAAAAAATGTGTTATTTTGACTGTTTTTTTAAAGTATTTTGTATCGTTTGTGGAACTGTACACGCATATCAAGTTTGCATTTCCACACATGTGTCACGATGCATGACATACCGAGTAGCCCTCTGATTTTTTGCTATTTTCGTTTCCACATTTTCACAGATTCGTTGGCCTTACAAATTTCCACTGTATTGCAGATGTCTTTAGAAACGTCCATACCACTTATGGATGGATTTTCTGGCAGTTGATCAGAACTCAAACCATTTAATAACTTCGTCAAAGTTTGAGTAGTTCATCTGAACGAAAGTAAACAAATTTTCAAAATGGCGGCCGCCATGAGCATAATGCGTACGTGGCCAGAGATCATGAACAACAACGCAAAGGAAAACCGTTCTAACTACGGAATTTATCGACACACCAACCTACAATGATGTCATAAAACTAGTATTGCATGTTAACTATTTATGTTTGTATTACATCGAAACTAATACTGAAAAACAGCAGCCAAAATGACAAAAATTAAAAAGCATAGATATTTTGTTTACAACTTCTGCTTTCACAGGAAGTCAAAGGTCAAGGAGGTCACAGAGGTCAACAAAACCCATCCAGAAATAAAGGCAATTACCCGATGAACATTATCCCAAAATATTGTAACAAAATATTTCATGGTAATTTTTTAATGATTTTTTTAATGAAAACACTCAATAAATTTATGTGTTTGAAAAGTATGCGGGATATGGGGGTTAACTGTGTACAAAGTATGTGGGATTGAAAGGGTTAAGTTTATTCTTGCTCAATGATTAACAAGCAGATTACAATAATTAATATAAGTGTTAGAGCTTTCCTCTCAGTGTTCTTTTTGAAATGATAGAAGGATGTTTAGACTTACCTGTCAAGAATAAGTTATCTTGTAATCTTGCATCCAGTCAAACTATGACAAAGAGTACATCTACCTCTGAACTTCTCCTAGAACTATTCGGTTCGTTCCGCTATCGTCTCCCCGACCCTCATAAGTCATCATGTACAAAATCCTATTCGAAACTTTTTCCCCTTCACGTTTATGCACCTGGACTTCTCTTTTGAAAACGGAGCTCGCCAAAATTAGGCTCTATCTATTCATTGTTTTCAAAGTGAGCTCGGGGTGGGTCCAGAAAATCCACTCCGCAAAAAAAAGGTGCAAAAAATGATAAATTCCCATCGTTTAATCAGAATCGTCGCCTTCCGATAACAAAATGGCCGCCGTCGCTTGTATCAATGGTATGCTGCGCGCAACGCTGGTTCACAATAACCAACGGTTTACGTATAAAAGATAAGCCATTGATTATTGTGGACCAGTGTTGCACACAGAATACTATGCGAAGGCATGTCGTGGACCAGCGTTGCACGCAGCAAACCAGTGATACAAGCGACGGCGGCCATTTTGTTATCGGAAGGCGACGATTCTGAATAAACGATGGGAATTTATCATTTTTTGCACCTTTTTTTTGCGGAGTGGATTTTCTGGACCCACCCCGAGCTCACTTTGAAAACAATGAATAGATAGAGCCTAATTTTGGCGAGCTCCGTTTTCAAAAGAGAAGTCCAGGTGCATAAACGTGAAGGGGAAAAAGTTTCGAATAGGATTTTGTACATGATGACCTATGAGGGTCGGGGAGACGATAGCGGAACGAACCGAATAGTTCTAGGAGTACCTCTGACCATCCCCACAGCTTGATACCTCAATGTTTGACTGTTTTATGGACGTTTCTGGACAAGGTGTTGATGTTTGATTTAAGGTCTGTGAAACACAAAGACAAAACAGAAATCATTAAATGTTTCTGTTCAGTGAACTATAGGGCCTAGAGTAGGCATATCAAAGCTGCTCAATCTGTCTAGTTGTTTCAATAATAAGGCACAAGATGCTTAAATGACAACCCAGACATCCGTCTGGCTCACCAAAACAACAGACAGAGATCAATTTTCCAATTGCTGTCTTGACCCATGAACAATAGTACAGGCGTCGTGCTCAGTGTAATACACACATTTCGCACAGCATACAGTGTGTGTATATGCGCTTAGCGTGGGGTTACGCCATCTTTTTCAGACCACTTTGAGCAAGACTGTGTGGTGACAGCAATTTTTGTTTCTCATGGTAAGCACATGACTAAAAACTTGTCCAGTTCACAAGTTTCTGGTAATGTGTAAATAATTATCTTTGAATGACAGAAGAACATTAACCTTATGCTTGGTGGTTATACTCAAGTAAAACACAACATAAAAGAAAAAAAATGGATATGGGTGGAAGAGCAACTATAATGTCATTGTCAATCCCCCACCATGCCCACCCCCCCCCCACAAAAAAAAACAAGAAGAACAGTTTGCATTCTTAATTAGCGTAGTAGAAAAAACAATCATTTTGGCAATGACTTTAAGGAGCTTAACAAAATGACTCCGACACCCACATGTAACACTCAACCGCAGACTTTGCTTGCTAATGCTATAATAATAAATATACCTATATTTACTAACCACGTTATCCCGCATATGCCATTTTATTCCACCATGCTTCGGGAAAGCTACTCACAATGTGGACATTTTCAGTTTTTAATATTCAACATTTACGGGGAAAACTGGGCTCATTCAAAGCTTGAATACGACATGTTCAGTTTCTTTGTGTTTTCACTTTTCAAAGGCTGTTAAAATACGACTTTTGAATCAAAATTGTTCTTACCTTTCCGGTCGAAATACAGAGACGCCATCTTTTTTTGTGCTGAACGTCTCGTGACGTCATGTTTACTCGTGACTCTGTGACGCCATTGGCATGCATTTTCATCTATTTGCATACTGTGAGACAAAATATCTCACCGCAATTATTGATTTGTATGTAAAAATTAATGATTTCTTCTTTCCTAATTCCCTGAACCTATATAACCAGCTCTCATATTTTTTCGCTAGAGAACTAGAATAATATTTTTGCTGGATTAAGTTTTTTTTTAATAAAAGATCATTGGATGCTAGAAAATATTTTAGATTTTGAGTATCTAAACTTAAAAAAAGAGTTTTTCCTCACCGTGGTGTATTTCTTTATCCTATTTTGTTTATTAATATTTGTTTGATTGTTATCCAAAAACACTGATATTCTTTTTGACAATGGCACGACTAACAAAATGTCGCTGCTTATTTTTATAATTACCGTATAAAAGGGGGTTAGGCTTATCCACACAGCCGCCATTTAATTCCTAACGCTAGATAAATTTGAGCTTAGGACCCTCAAAATTGATTATATTTAATATTTAAAAAAACTTTTTAAAAACATATCTTTGGGTTTGAACCAGTAATCTTAAAGTTTGCAGCTTTCAAAATATTCCAACAAGTCAATGTTTGGTATACCAAATCCAGTAGGCCTGAATAATCATGTATCCATATACTGTTGAATGGTCAGGAAAATGTGACCTGAGATTGTTGACACCGAACTGGGGTAATTTTGTTTTACCTAGACGCAAAAAAATATTGGTCTACAGCATAACTGGTTTGAGTGTTGTTGGTCTTTAAATTAGTCCCAGCCCACCCCACCCCAGTCTTCTGTTTTATACTACAACATGAATAGTTTGTCCTCACAAATCCAAGATGGATTCTACCCTGTTTGGAAAGTATTCATTTTTGGCTGTAAAAAGTTGTTATTAGGTTGAATACTTTTTCCGCTTAGGGCTTACAGAACATCAAAGTTTACATAATTCCAGTGTCACTGCATAAGCCAATGGGTTTTTTTGGTCGCCATATGCTAGACTGTAAAAGTAGATATCATACATGTATTCCCTTAACAACATTTCCAATTCACTTTTCCAATTGTTACCAATTATACTTTTTTCCAATGTTGTGTATTATGGACCCAAACTGGACACAATTGGACTTAGTTGGCTTCAGTCCCAGTTTGATATGTTCAACTACACCCCAAAAATGAGTTTTTACCCACTGGTCTGACAGCCCATTGGTCCGACAGATTAAAAGTCCGACAGATTGATACTGATCATTGGACCATTGAGCAAAAGGGGTATACCCATTGAGCTGACAGTCCAACAACTTATTGGGATATTTAGTAAATCCCACCTCACTAGATGGATTTACACCAGTGCATTTAACTAAATCTAAATCCAGTTGGTGACATTGGGATAATATGAAGATAATTTTGCCAATTTGACCCTGTTGAGAAAAACAAAATTCCAAATGTAAAAATATTTTAAGGTGAAATTTCCAATTGGTAGAAACAAATTCCAGCTAATTCCAATTCAATTAAATCAGGTCAACTGACTCCAATTGTATTTTCAATTGGACTGAGTTGGTCTAAGTTTTTATTCCAATTGGAAATTCAGTATTTCTATATAAACCAACTCAAACAAACTCTATACCAATTTAACTCAATTCTTTCCGATTGGATGTCTAGTTGGAGTGAATTGAACATTACATAGTATTAAAAAACAAGACCCGACATTAAAAAAAATGGCTAATTGCAGAGAGTCCATTTCCTTCAAACCACAAAGTTCCATTTCAAATCACATTCAGAGATGTTTCAGTTTGTTGATAAATATTTGTCTCATGAATAACAATTGCTGACATAAATGTCCCCAATAAACAAAATTGTGCAATTCTTTGCTTTGCACCTGAAAAACTTTTTTTTGTTCTTCTATGTTTCTTTGTTTAAAAGGAGAGCCCACAAAAACACGTTATGCCCTGAAATTATAAAAATGGCATTGAAACAACGTTCACATTTTACCAAGCAATGTTAATTATTATTTATCTTACCTCTAGACCTAAACAAGCAGGAGAACTTTTGGTTAGCAATAAACATTTGTGCTCCGGGGTAATTCACCGAGAGTTATTCACTAATAGGCCTAGATGTGAACTTAGTGGTGTGATAGAGAGCTATGTATACAGTTCGTATGGCCGTCACTTCTGCAGGTAGGCCCACTACTCATTTTTTTGTTTTATAAATCATTACGCTTAACTAGTTGATAAAGTGGCTGCATATTTAATGAGCGTTTCAAGTACCGCGCGTTCTGTGCTATTTTTAGACGTGAGTTGGCACGCGCGCACATACACGTGTCCAGAGCGGCACGTGTGCCTTTTCGGGTTTGTTACCGTCAATTACAGGGTGACCTGCGCAAGTTCTAATGTGTAAAAATCAGGCCACGCCCCTAAATTCCGACATTGCTGAATTTATTTACGGGTTCAGGTCGAAAACCGGCCCAGAATCACATTTCCAACAGATTCACAATGCTTAGGTGAGTTTACTCACTCTTCAATATTTACTTCCTCTATTCGTTAGAAGTAACCATTTGTTACCTGAAAGTTTTTGCCTGAAATTTGTACAGAAAGTGATTTTATTTCCGAACGTAAACAAAACCATTTTCAGTAATAAAGGTGTATGACGTCGTCTCATTAGTATTCAGGACTCAGTCGATGAGCAGACGATAACTTATCATTTTTCGTACTTATTTTTTCGACTCGGAATGTTTCACCCCCATGAGCATAAAGAAATACAAGTCTATACGTTATAAAATAATGTAAATTTACAATCAGAAATAAAGTGTTTTTGTTGCTCATCAACTAGAAATACATTTATTAAGATACGACCAATCATAATGAAAAACGGAAGACGCCATCTTGTTTTCTAATAATAGACTTGTGCTTGCGGTTTTAACCCGGATGCACACGCGTGTTGGTTCACAACAATTACACGTGTACAGTGTATGCATCGAAATGAGTGACTATTTCACATTGAAAGCCCTGGAAATAATTGCTGCAAAAATTACTCATCTTAAAGAGGGCATTATAAAGGTAAGATTGACGAAAATGGGGGGGGGGGGGGATTAAATGGTGGCATTTTCGTTGCACAGTGTTGGAAATGAACATTTTGGTAAACCTGTTTTTGCAATACTAGCTGCAGCCATGGCCCAGTCAGAAAGAGCTGCGTGAATGAGTAAGAACTACTGCTTCATAAGTTTATGCTAAGCATAAATGAACACAATACCAGTCTTAGATGGTACATGAGAAAAGGTATTTTAGCTTGTGATGTTATTCTAGAATTAAAACAGATTTTGTTGTGCTTTGCTACTTGTTTTTGTACACACGCAGTTTTATAAAATTGGTCCCCAGCTAACTATAATAAAACAACTTCCTAAAAATTCCGGAGATTCCAAGCTCACAATGAGGACACAACAGCTGGCCGGGGTGGCTACACCACGCCCCATGTCGAACACCAATTGTAGCTAACAGTCTAAGTCCTTACTCACAGTTATGAGAAACGATGGACTGATAAACATACCACATTTTAATATCACAGAACAGCAAACTTGTCCACTGGGTTCAACGGTAATTGTAGTCTTCCGACAAGGCTCAACTCCTGTACTTTGTACCAGAGTGTGCACATGAGACTCTGTTTATTTGTGGCGGTGTCTTTCCATGCTCTTATATACCCTGCTTCAGATCCATTATTCTAGAGTCTCTTGAGGGGAATGTTGGTCCCACCTGTTAACCTGTTTTTCTGTGTCTGTGGTTTTTCTTGTTGACATTTGTAAGACATTTCTCTGTTGCTTCTCTTCACATATTTTGCTGAGGCAATTTAGGTGCAATTTAGACCACACTGTAAAATGCAGTAGGCAAAAGAAGCATCAACATTCTCTAAACTAAGTTTGAGAGTCTTGAGAAAAACTTCATGAGATTAGGATGTCATTCATTTCCAAGATAATATAAGTGTTAAGATTGTTTCCAGGGAGATGGTGCACATTTTCAATGCAGCCTTAATCAGAAGAAGAAATAGTGGGTTTTTGAAAAGTATGGTTGAACATATCATTTTTATTTCATTGAAAACTTAAAATACAACAGAGGGCAGGAGATTCTTGCGCCTTCAATTTGACACTGAACTGGCTGGCATACTACTGCAGTTTGTCAAAAAAAAAAAAAAAATTAAGCTAAGAGATGAAGCGGGTAATTCTCTCGATGCCATTGATTCTTGAACTTCGCGTCTCAAAATATTGACGATTTAAAGCACAATTGATGACGTAGTATGAACACATGTTATTAAATATTCCCCAGCAAACTATGGCTAAATGACCATGTCCACATTCGCCATCACCTGCCAGATGCTATTTTTCTGTTTAGTTTCAACCCAAACATAGGTCTTTCTCCGGCCAATTAAATTAAGACTTTTTAAATTTAAACGTCTTGCTCATCTAAAATGATTGCTCCATCACATCAACATTCAACAGTAACAAAGGAGTATTTCAATTTTAAAAGTTTAAATTTCACTGGTCAAATAAGATCATTTGAATTCATTACATCGCAACGATCTTTCAATGTCGTAGGAGCTAATAGCAAGAGGCTGGCCAACCATTCAATATTATCAATAAAGCACACATTTTTCAACTGTTTCCATATACATTCGTCTGCATGGTTTGTGCTGGCTGAAAGGCAGATATTCTGAGAAGAATTCAGTTTTCTACACTAGCTTTGGTTATATATACCTCCCTCTAGAGCGATTAAGAAGGAAATAGTGTCTGCCAGTGGTCGGTACAGACGATCAAGTGAATCATTCAGATCAGAGGAGCGGTCAACTCTGCTGCATGGAAAGGTCCAGCTGATTGTCTGACAAAATGGCGTACCGGACAACTCAGTCACAGTGCATGGAATGGTACAACTACAGCCAAACTAAAGCCAGTCAAGGTAAGCAACCAACTTTTGAATATACAGAAACGAACAAACGTAGTATGGAAAACAGCAGACGAAAATAACAGAGATTGGTCAAA
This sequence comes from Pisaster brevispinus, assembly GCA_023634235.1. Classification (NCBI taxonomy): domain Eukaryota; kingdom Metazoa; phylum Echinodermata; class Asteroidea; order Forcipulatida; family Asteriidae; genus Pisaster; species Pisaster brevispinus. Next base: position 14,397,355 of record JAMKCF010000007.1, on the reverse strand, counting down.
CAAGCCTTATTTTTGACCCGGATATGAAATGATGTCCAGAGGCAACTTTTAAAACTTTCTAACCATCTCGAAATGCCAATCACTTGTTTACCCTCGATTGCAGAAAAGTCCATTTGGGACATAGTAATAAAACCTCACCAATTGATAACTGGTAACGCTTATCTCAAATATTCTGGCCCTATTCCAAATGTTAAACTAACTGACAGCAATCCCACAGTCTTCCTGATGGTCTAGATATTGTATTTCACCATTCAAAGGGCGGATCCACTGGTTTGAAGTTTAACTGCACAACTTCTTTTATCAAGGGTTTTTTTTTGCCGTCAAATCGCACATTAATTTGTTACTCAAAAATTCAAAACAGCCTGTTGCGACAACTCGTTGCGGGCACCTCCCCCGATGGTGCTGGTTCGAATTTGAAGACTGCAACGATCTTATTCCATGAATTATTTAGGTTTTTTTGGCAACAAAGATGGCGTCACTTTTTGGTAAAAAGCTCCTAATTGCCTAGGTATTGGAATTTGGCCATGTCCCCACTTAGAAAAGGTCTTCAGGGAAGTCTAGTCTAGAGTGCTGCACCGTCAAATCGCACTTTTGTTTTCGACCCCGAAATTCAAAATGGCGACAGGGTACTACCTGTCAATTATTCCAAAAATTCGACCCCCGGTAACATGCCGATTTTTGGCGATCACTTTTTGCGGACACCTCCCCCGACGGTGCTGGTTCGAACTTGAAGGCCGCAACCATTTTATTCCATGAATTATTTAGGTTTTTGGGGCAACAAAGATGGCGTCACTTTTTGGTAGAAAGCTCCCAATTGCCCAGGTTTTGGGATTTGGCCATGTCCCCACACAGAAAAGGTCTTCAGGGAAGTCTAGTCTAGAGTGCTGCACAGTCAAATCGCACTTTTGTTTTCGACCCCAAAATTCAAAATGGCGACAGGATACTACCTGTCAAATATTCCCAAAATTCGACCCCCGGTAACATGCCGATTTTCGGCGATCACTTTTTGCGGTCACCTCCCCCGACGGTGTTTGTTCGAATTTGAAGGCCGCAACCATTTTATTCCATGAATTATTGAGGTTTTTGGGGCAACAAAGATGGCGTAACTTTTTGGTAGAAAGCTCCTAATTGCCCAGGTTTTGGGATTTGGCCATGTCCCCAAACAGAAAAGGTCTTCAGGGAAGTCTAGTCTAGAGTGCTGCACAGTCAAATCGCACTTTTGTTTTCGACCCCAAAATTCAAAATGGCGACAGGGTACTACCTGTCAAATATTCCCAAAATTCGACCCCCGGTAACATGCCGATTTTCGGCGATCACTTTTTGCGGACACCTCCCCCGACGGTGCTGGTTCGAATTTGAAGGCCGCAACCATTTTATTCCATGATTTATTGAGGTTTTTGGGGCAAGAAAGATGGCGTCACTTTTTGGTAGAAAGCTCCTAATTGGCCAGGTTTTGGGATTTGGCCATGTCCCCACACAGAAAAGGTCTTCAGGGAAGTCTAGTCTAGAGTGCTGCACCGTCAAATCGCACTTTTGTTTTCGACCTCAAAATTCAAAATGGCGACAGGGTACTACCTGTCAAATATTCCCAAAATTCGACCCCCGGTAAAATGCCGATTTTCGGCGATCACTTTTTGCGCACACCACCCCCGACGGTGCTGGTTCGAATTTGAAGGCCGCAACCATTTTATTCCATGAATTATTGAGGTTTTGGGGGCAAGAAAGATGGCGTCACTTTTTGGTAGAAAGCTGCTAATTGCCCAGGTTTTGGGATTTGGCCATGTCCCCACACAGAAAAGGTCTTCAGGGAAGTCTAGTCTAGAGTGCTGCACCGTCAAATCGCACTTTTGTTTTCGACCCCAAAATTCAAAATGGCGACAGGGTACTACCTGTCAAATATTCCCAAAATTCGACCCCCGGTAACATGCCGATTTTCGGCGATCACTTTTTGCGGACACCTCCCCCGACGGTGCTGGTTCGAATTTGAAGGCCGCAACCATTTTATTCCATGAATTATTGAGGTTTTTGGGGCAACAAAGATGGCGTCACTTTTTGGTAGAAAGCTCCTAATTGCCCAGGTTTTGGGATTTGGCCATGTCCCCACACAGAAAAGGTCTTCAGGGAAGTCTAGTCTAGAGTGCTGCACCGTCAAATCGCACTTTTGTTTTCGACCCCGAAATTCAAAATGGCGACAGGGTACTACCTGTCAAATATTCCCAAAATTCGACCCCCGGTAAAATGCCTATTTTCGGCGATCACTTTTTGCGCACACCTCCCCCGACGGTGCTGGTTCGAATTTGAAGGCCGCAACCATTTTATTCCATGAATTATTGAGGTTTTGGGGGCAAGAAAGATGGCGTCACTTTTTGGTAGAAAGCTGCTAATTGCCCAGGTTTTGGGATTTGGCCATGTCCCCACACAGAAAAGGTCTTCAGGGAAGTCTAGTCTAGAGTGCTGCACCGTCAAATCGCACTTTTGTTTTTTACCCCAAAATTCAAAATGGCGACAGGGTACTACCTGTCAAATATTCCCAAAATTCGACCCCCGGTAACATGCCGATTTTCGGCGATCACTTTTTGCGGACACCTCCCCCGACGGTGCTGGTTCGAATTTGAAGGCCGCAACCATTTTATTCCATGAATTATTGAGGTTTTTGGGGCAACAAAGATGGCGTCACTTTTTGGTAGAAAGCTCCTAATTGCCCAGGTTTTGGGATTTGGCCATGTCCCCACACAGAAAAGGTCTTCAGGGAAGTCTAGTCTAGAGTGCTGCACCGTCAAATCGCACTTTTGTTTTCGACCCCGAAATTCAAAATGGCGACAGGGTACTACCTGTCAAATATTCCCAAAAAACGACCCCCGGTAACATGCCGATTTTCGGCGATCACTTTTTGCGGACACCTCCCCCGACGGTGCTGGTTCGAACTTGAAGGCCGCAACCATTTATTCCATGAATTATTGAGGTTTTGGGGGCAACAAAGATGGCGTCACTTTTTGGTAGATAGCTCCTAATTGCCCAGGTTTCGGGATTTGGCCATGTCCCCACACAGAAAAGGTCTTCAGGGAAGTCTAGTCTAGAGTGCTGCACCGTCAAATCGCACTTTTGTTTTTTTAGACCCCGAAATTCAAAATGGCGACAGGGTACTACCTGTCAAATATTCCCAAAATTCGACCCCCGGTAAAATGCCGATTTTCGGCGATCACTTTTTGCGGACACCTCCCCCGACGGTGCTGGTTCGAACTTGAAGGCCGCAACCATTTTATTCCATGAATTATTGAGGTTTTGGGGGCAACAAAGATGGCGTCACTTTTTGGTAGATAGCTCCTAATTGCCCAGGTTTGGGGATTTGGCCATGTCCCCACACAGAAAAGGTCTTCAGGGAAGTCAGGTCTAGAGTGCTGCACCGTCAAATCGCACTTTTGTTTTCGACCCCAAAATTCAAAATGGCGACAGGGTACTACCTGTCAAATATTCCCAAAATTCGACCCCCGGTAACATGCCGATTTTCGGCGGTCACTTTTTGCGGACACCTCCCCCGACGGTGCTGGTTCGAACTTGAAGGCCGCAACCATTTTATTCCATGATTTATTGAGGTTTTTGGGGCAAGAAAGATGGCGTCACTTTTTGGTAGAAAGCTCCTAATTGCCCAGGTTTTGGGATTTGGCCATGTCCCCACACAGAAAAGGTCTTCAGGGAAGTCAGGTCTAGAGTGCTGCACCGTCAAATCGCACTTTTGTTTTCGACCCCGAAATTCAAAATGGCGACAGGGTACTACCTGTCAAATATTCCCAAAAAACGACCCCCGGTAACATGCCGATTTTCGGCGATCACTTTTTGCGGACACCTCCCCCGACGGTGCTGGTTCGAACTTGAAGGCCGCAACCATTTATTCCATGAATTATTGAGGTTTTGGGGGCAAGAAAGATGGCGTCACTTTTTGGTAGAAAGCTCCTAATTGCCCAGGTTTTGGGATTTGGCCATGTCCCCACACAGAAAAGGTCTTCAGGGAAGTCTAGTCAAGAGTGCTGCACCGTCAAATCGCACTTTTGTTTTCGACCCCGAAATTCAAAATGGCGACAGGGTACTACCTGTCAAACATTCCCAAATTCGACCCCCAGTAACATGCCGATTTTCGGCGATCACTTTTTGCGGACACCTCCCCCGACGGTGCTGGTTCGAACTTGAAGGCCGCAACCATTTTATTCCATGAATTATTGAGGTTTTGGGGGCAACAAAGATGGCGTCACTTTTTGGTAGATAGCTCCTAATTGCCCAGGTTTGGGGATTTGGCCATGTCCCCACACAGAAAAGGTCTTCAGGGAAGTCTAGTCTAGAGTGCTGCACCGTCAAATCGCACTTTTGTTCTCATTTTATTCCATGAATTTTTGAGGTTTTGGGGGCAACAAAGATGGCGTCACTTTTTGGTAGATAGCTTCTAATTGCCCAGGTTTTGGGATTTGGCCATGTCCCCACACAAAAAAGGTCGTCAGGGAAGTCTAGTCTAGAGTGCTGCACCGTCAAATCGCACTTTTGTTTTTGACCCCAAAATTCAAAATGGCGACAGGGTACTACCTGTCAAATATTCCCAAAATTCGACCCCCGGTAACATGCCGATTTTCGGCGATCACTTTTTGCGGACACCTCCCCCGACGGTGCTGGTTCGAATTTGAAGGCCGCAACCATTTTATTCCATGAATTATTGAGGTTTTGGGGGCAACAAAGATGGCGTCACTTTTTGGTAGATAGCTCCTAATTGCCCAGGTTTTGGGATTTGGCCATGTCCCCAGACAAAAAAGGTCGTCAGGGAAGTCTAGTCTAGAGTGCTGCACCGTCAAATCGCACTTTTGTTTTCGACCCCAAAATTCAAAATGGCGACAGGGTACTACCTGTCAAATATTCCCAAAATTCGACCCCCGGTAACATGCCGATTTTCAGCGATCACTTTTTGCGGACACCTCCCCCGACGGTGCTGGTTCGAACTTGAAGGCCGCAACCATTTTATTCCATGAATTATTGAGGTTTTGGGGGCAACAAAGATGGCGTCACTTTTTGGTAGATAGCTCCTAATTGCCCAGGTTTTGGGATTTGGCCATGTCCCCACACAGAAAAGGTCTTCAGGGAAGTCTAGTCTAGAGTGCTGCACCGTCAAATCGCACTTTTGTTCTCATTTTATTCCATGAATTATTGAGGTTTTGGGGGCAACAAAGATGGCGTCACTTTTTGGTAGATAGCTTCTAATTGCCCAGGTTTTGGGATTTGGCCATGTCCCCACACAAAAAAGGTCGTCAGGGAAGTCTAGTCTAGAGTGCTGCACCGTCAAATCGCACTTTTGTTTTTGACCCCAAAATTCAAAATGGCGACAGGGTACTACCTGTCAAATATTCCCAAAATTCGACCCCCGGTAACATGCCGATTTTCGGCGATCACTTTTTGCGGACACCTCCCCCGACGGTGCTGGTTCGAACTTGAAGGCCGCAACCATTTTATTCCATGAATTATTGAGGTTTTGGGGGCAACAAAGATGGCGTCACTTTTTGGTAGATAGCTCCTAATTGCCCAGGTTTTGGGATTTGGCCATGTCCCCACACAGAAAAGGTCTTCAGGGAAGTCAGGTCTAGAGTGCTGCACCGTCAAATCGCACTTTTGTTTTCGACCCCGAAATTCAAAATGGCGACAGGGTACTACCTGTCAAATATTCCCAAAATTCGACCCCCGGTAACATGCCGATTTTCGGCGATCACTTTTTGCGGACACCTCCCCCGACGGTGCTGGTTCGAACTTGAAGGCCGCAACCATTTATTCCATGAATTATTGAGGTTTTGGGGGCAACAAAGATGGCGTCACTTTTTGGTAGATAGCTCCTAATTGCCCAGGTTTTGGGATTTGGCCATGTCCCCACACAGAAAAGGTCTTCAGGGAAGTCTAGTCAAGAGTGCTGCACAGTCAAATCGCACTTTTGTTTTCGACCCCGAAATTCAAAATGGCGACAGGGTACTACCTGTCAAACATTCCCAAATTCGACCCCCAGTAACATGCCGATTTTCGGCGATCACTTTTTGCGGACACCTCCCCCGACGGTGCTGGTTCGAACTTGAAGGCCGCAACCATTTTATTCCATGAATTATTGAGGTTTTGGGGGCAACAAAGATGGCGTCACTTTTTGGTAGATAGCTCCTAATTGCCCAGGTTTGGGGATTTGGCCATGTCCCCACACAGAAAAGGTCTTCAGGGAAGTCTAGTCTAGAGTGCTGCACCGTCAAATCGCACTTTTGTTCTCATTTTATTCCATGAATTATTGAGGTTTTGGGGGCAACAAAGATGGCGTCACTTTTTGGTAGATAGCTTCTAATTGCCCAGGTTTTGGGATTTGGCCATGTCCCCAGACAAAAAAGGTCGTCAGGGAAGTCTAGTCTAGAGTGCTGCACCGTCAAATCGCACTTTTGTTTTTGACCCCAAAATTCAAAATGGCGACAGGGTACTACCTGTCAAATATTCCCAAAATTCGACCCCCGGTAACATGCCGATTTTCGGCGATCACTTTTTGCGGACACCTCCCCCGACGGTGCTGGTTCGAACTTGAAGGCCGCAACCATTTTATTCCATGAATTGTTGAGGTTTTGGGGGCAACAAAGATGGCGTCACTTTTTGGTAGATAGCTCCTAATTGCCCAGGTTTTGGGATTTGGCCATGTCCCCACACAGAAAAGGTCTTCAGGGAAGTCAGGTCTAGAGTGCTGCACCGTCAAATCGCACTTTTGTTTTCGACCCCAAAATTCAAAATGGCGACAGGGTACTACCTGTCAAATATTCCCAAAATTCGACCCCCGGTAACATGCCGATTTTCGGCGATCACTTTTTGCGGACACCTCCCCCGACGGTGCTGGTTCGAACTTGAAGGCCGCAACCATTTTATTCCATGAACTATTGAGGTTTTTGGGGCAAGAAAGATGGCGTCCTCTTCTGGTAGAAAGCTCCTTATTGCCCAGGTTTTGGGATTTGGCCATGTCCCCACACAGAAAAGGTCTTCAGGGAAGTCTAGTCTAGAGTGCTGCACCGTCAAATCGCACTTTTGTTTTCGACCCCGAAATTCAAAATGGCGACAGGGTACTACCTGTCAAATATTCCCAAAATTCGACCCCCGGTAACATGCCGATTTTCGGCGATCACTTTTTGCGGACACCTCCCCCGACGGTGCTGGTTCGAACTTGAAGGCCGCAACCATTTTATTCCATGAATTATTGAGGTTTTGGGGGCAACAAAAATGGCGTCCCTTTTTGGTAGATAGCTCCTAATTGCCCAGGTTTTGGGATTTGGCCATGTCCCCACACAGAAAAGGTCTTCAGGGAAGTCTAGTCTAGAGTGCTGCACCGTCAAATCGCACTTTTGTTCTCATTTTATTCCATGAATTATTGAGGTTTTGGGGGCAACAAAGATGGCGTCACTTTTTGGTAGATAGCTTCTAATTGCCCAGGTTTTGGTATTTGGCCATGTCCCCACACAGAAAAGGTCTTCAGGGAAGTCAGGTCTAGAGTGCTGCACCGTCAAATCGCACTTTTGTTTTCGACCCCGAAATTCAAAATGGCGACAGGGTACTACCTGTCAAATATTCCCAAAATTCGACCCCCGGTAACATGCCGATTTTCGGCGATCACTTTTTGCGGACACCTCCCCCGACGGTGCTGGTTCGAACTTGAAGGCCGCAACCATTTTATTCCATGAATTATTGAGGTTTTGGGGGCAACAATGATGGCGTCACTTTTTGGTAGATAGCTCCTAATTGCCCAGGTTTGGGGATTTGGCCATGTCCCCACACAGAAAAGGTCTTCAGGGAAGTCTAGTCTAGAGTGCTGCACCGTCAAATCGCACTTTTGTTCTCATTTTATTCCATGAATTATTGAGGTTTTGGGGGCAACAAAGATGGCGTCACTTTTTGGTAGATAGCTTCTAATTGCCCAGGTTTTGGTATTTGGCCATGTCCCCACACAGAAAAGGTTTTCAGGGAAGTCTAGTCTAGAGTGCTGCACCGTCAAATCGCACTTTTGTTTTCGACCCCAAAATTCAAAATGGCGGAAGGGTACTACCTGTCAAATATTCCCAAAATTCGACCCGCGGTAACATGCCGATTTTCGGCGATCACTTTTTGCGGACACCTCCCCCGACGGTGCTGGTTTGAACTTGAAGGCCGCAACCATTTTATTCCATGAATTATTGAGGTTTTGGGGGCAACAAAGATGGCGTCACTTTTTGGTAGATAGCTCCTAATTGCCCAGGTTTTGGGATTTGGCCATGTCCCCAGACAAAAAAGGTCGTCAGGGAAGTCTAGTCTAGAGTGCTGCACCGTCAAATCGCACTTTTGTTTTCGACCCCGAAATTCAAAATGGCGACAGGGTACTACCTGTCAAATATTCCCAAAATTCGACCCCCGGTAACATGCCGATTTTCGGCGATCACTTTTTGCGGACACCTCCCCCGACGGTGCTGGTTCGAACTTGAAGGCCGCAACCATTTTATTCCATGAATTATTGAGGTTTTGGGGGCAACAAAGATGGCGTCACTTTTTGGTAGATAGCTCCTAATTGCCCAGGTTTTGGGATTTGGCCATGTCCCCACACAGAAAAGGTCTTCAGGGAAGTCAGGTCTAGAGTGCTGCACCGTCAAATCGCACTTTTGTTTTCGACCCCGAAATTCAAAATGGCGACAGGGTACTACCTGTCAAATATTCCCAAAATTCGACCCCCGGTAACATGCCGATTTTCGGCGATCACTTTTTGCGGACACCTCCCCCGACGGTGCTGGTTCGAACTTGAAGGCCGCAACCATTTATTCCATGAATTATTGAGGTTTTGGGGGCAACAAAGATGGCGTCACTTTTTGGTAGATAGCTCCTAATTGCCCAGGTTTTGGGATTTGGCCATGTCCCCACACAGAAAAGGTCTTCAGGGAAGTCTAGTCAAGAGTGCTGCACCGTCAAATCGCACTTTTGTTTTCGACCCCGAAATTCAAAATGGCGACAGGGTACTACCTGTCAAACATTCCCAAATTCGACCCCCAGTAACATGCCGAATTTCGGCGATCACTTTTTGCGGACACCTCCCCCGACGGTGCTGGTTCGAACTTGAAGGCCGCAACCATTTTATTCCATGAATTATTGAGGTTTTGGGGGCAACAAAGATGGCGTCACTTTTTGGTAGATAGCTCCTAATTGCCCAGGTTTGGGGATTTGGCCATGTCCCCACACAGAAAAGGTCTTCAGGGAAGTCTAGTCTAGAGTGCTGCACCGTCAAATCGCACTTTTGTTCTCATTTTATTCCATGAATTATTGAGGTTTTGGGGGCAACAAAGATGGCGTCACTTTTTGGTAGATAGCTTCTAATTGCCCAGGTTTTGGGATTTGGCCATGTCCCCAGACAAAAAAGGTCGTCAGGGAAGTCTAGTCTAGAGTGCTGCACCGTCAAATCGCACTTTTGTTTTTGACCCCAAAATTCAAAATGGCGACAGGGTACTACCTGTCAAATATTCCCAAAATTCGACCCCCGGTAACATGCCGATTTTCGGCGATCACTTTTTGCGGACACCTCCCCCGACGGTGCTGGTTCGAACTTGAAGGCCGCAACCATTTTATTCCATGAATTGTTGAGGTTTTGGGGGCAACAAAGATGGCGTCACTTTTTGGTAGATAGCTCCTAATTGCCCAGGTTTTGGGATTTGGCCATGTCCCCACACAGAAAAGGTCTTCAGGGAAGTCAGGTCTAGAGTGCTGCACCGTCAAATCGCACTTTTGTTTTCGACCCCAAAATTCAAAATGGCGACAGGGTACTACCTGTCAAATATTCCCAAAATTCGACCCCCGGTAACATGCCGATTTTCGGCGATCACTTTTTGCGGACACCTCCCCCGACGGTGCTGGTTCGAACTTGAAGGCCGCAACCATTTTATTCCATGAATTATTGAGGTTTTTGGGGCAAGAAAGATGGCGTCCTCTTCTGGTAGAAAGCTCCTTATTGCCCAGGTTTTGGGATTTGGCCATGTCCCCACACAGAAAAGGTCTTCAGGGAAGTCTAGTCTAGAGTGCTGCACCGTCAAATCGCACTTTTGTTTTCGACCCCGAAATTCAAAATGGCGACAGGGTACTACCTGTCAAATATTCCCAAAATTCGACCCCCGGTAACATGCCGATTTTCGGCGATCACTTTTTGCGGACACCTCCCCCGACGGTGCTGGTTCGAACTTGAAGGCCGCAACCATTTTATTCCATGAATTATTGAGGTTTTGGGGGCAACAAAAATGGCGTCCCTTTTTGGTAGATAGCTCCTAATTGCCCAGGTTTTGGGATTTGGCCATGTCCCCACACAGAAAAGGTCTTCAGGGAAGTCTAGTCTAGAGTGCTGCACGGTCAAATCGCACTTTTGTTCTCATTTTATTCCATGAATTATTGAGGTTTTGGGGGCAACAAAGATGGCGTCACTTTTTGGTAGATAGCTTCTAATTGCCCAGGTTTTGGTATTTGGCCATGTCCCCACACAGAAAAGGTCTTCAGGGAAGTCAGGTCTAGAGTGCTGCACCGTCAAATCGCACTTTTGTTTTCGACCCCGAAATTCAAAATGGCGACAGGGTACTACCTGTCAAATATTCCCAAAATTCGACCCCCGGTAACATGCCGATTTTCGGCGATCACTTTTTGCGGACACCTCCCCCGACGGTGCTGGTTCGAACTTGAAGGCCGCAACCATTTTATTCCATGAATTATTGAGGTTTTGGGGGCAACAATGATGGCGTCACTTTTTGGTAGATAGCTCCTAATTGCCCAGGTTTGGGGATTTGGCCATGTCCCCACACAGAAAAGGTCTTCAGGGAAGTCTAGTCTAGAGTGCTGCACCGTCAAATCGCACTTTTGTTCTCATTTTATTCCATGAATTATTGAGGTTTTGGGGGCAACAAAGATGGCGTCACTTTTTGGTAGATAGCTCCTAATTGCCCAGGTTTTGGGATTTGGCCATGTCCCCACACAGAAAAGGTCTTCAGGGAAGTCAGGTCTAGAGTGCTGCACCGTCAAATCGCACTTTTGTTTTCGACCCCGAAATTCAAAATGGCGACAGGGTACTACCTGTCAAATATTCCCAAAATTCGACCCCCGGTAACATGCCGATTTTCGGCGATCACTTTTTGCGGACACCTCCCCCGACGGTGCTGGTTCGAACTTGAAGGCCGCAACCATTTATTCCATGAATTATTGAGGTTTTGGGGGCAACAAAGATGGCGTCACTTTTTGGTAGATAGCTCCTAATTGCCCAGGTTTTGGGATTTGGCCATGTCCCCACACAGAAAAGGTCTTCAGGGAAGTCTAGTCAAGAGTGCTGCACCGTCAAATCGCACTTTTGTTTTCGACCCCGAAATTCAAAATGGCGACAGGGTACTACCTGTCAAACATTCCCAAAATTCGACCCCCAGTAACATGCCGAATTTCGGCGATCACTTTTTGCGGACACCTCCCCCGACGGTGCTGGTTCGAACTTGAAGGCCGCAACCATTTTATTCCATGAATTATTGAGGTTTTTGGGGCAAGAAAGATGGCGTCCTCTTCTGGTAGAAAGCTCCTTATTGCCCAGGTTTTGGGATTTGGCCATGTCCCCACACAGAAAAGGTCTTCAGGGAAGTCTAGTCTAGAGTGCTGCACCGTCAAATCGCACTTTTGTTTTCGACCCCGAAATTCAAAATGGCGACAGGGTACTACCTGTCAAATATTCCCAAAATTCGACCCCCGGTAACATGCCGATTTTCGGCGATCACTTTTTGCGGACACCTCCCCCGACGGTGCTGGTTCGAACTTGAAGGCCGCAACCATTTTATTCCATGAATTATTGAGGTTTTGGGGGCAACAAAGATGGCGTCACTTTTTGGTAGATAGCTCCTAATTGCCCAGGTTTTGGGATTTGGCCATGTCCCCACACAGAAAAGGTCTTCAGGGAAGTCAGGTCTAGAGTGCTGCACCTTCAAATCGCACTTTTGTTTTCGACCCCGAAATTCAAAATGGCGACAGGGTACTACCTGTCAAATATTCCCAAAATTCGACCCCCGGTAACATGCCGATTTTCGGCGATCACTTTTTGCGGACACCTCCCCCGACGGTGCTGGTTCGAACTTGAAGGCCGCAACCATTTATTCCATGAATTATTGAGGTTTTGGGGGCAACAAAGATGGCGTCACTTTTTGGTAGATAGCTCCTAATTGCCCAGGTTTTGGGATTTGGCCATGTCCCCACACAGAAAAGGTCTTCAGGGAAGTCTAGTCAAGAGTGCTGCACCGTCAAATCGCACTTTTGTTTTCGACCCCGAAATTCAAAATGGCGACAGGGTACTACCTGTCAAACATTCCCAAATTCGACCCCCAGTAACATGCCGAATTTCGGCGATCACTTTTTGCGGACACCTCCCCCGACGGTGCTGGTTCGAACTTGAAGGCCGCAACCATTTTATTCCATGAATTATTGAGGTTTTGGGGGCAACAAAGATGGCGTCACTTTTTGGTAGATAGCTCCTTATTGCCCAGGTTTGGGGATTTGGCCATGTCCCCACACAGAAAAGGTCTTCAGGGAAGTCTAGTCTAGAGTGCTGCACCGTCAAATCGCACTTTTGTTTTCGACCCCGAAATTCAAAATGGCGACAGGGTACTACCTGTCAAATATTCCCAAAATTCGACCCCCGGTAACATGCCGATTTTCGGCGATCACTTTTTGCGGACACCTCCCCCGACGGTGCTGGTTCGAACTTGAAGGCCGCAACCATTTTATTCCATGAATTATTGAGGTTTTGGGGGCAACAAAGATGGCGTCACTTTTTGGTAGATAGCTCCTAATTGCCCAGGTTTTGGGATTTGGCCATGTCCCCACACAGAAAAGGTCTTCAGGGAAGTCAGGTCTAGAGTGCTGCACCGTCAAATCGCACTTTTGTTTTCGACCCCGAAATTCAAAATGGCGACAGGGTACTACCTGTCAAATATTCCCAAAATTCGACCCCCGGTAACATGCCGATTTTCGGCGATCACTTTTTGCGGACACCTCCCCCGACGGTGCTGGTTCGAACTTGAAGGCCGCAACCATTTATTCCATGAATTATTGAGGTTTTGGGGGCAACAAAGATGGCGTCACTTTTTGGTAGATAGCTCCTAATTGCCCAGGTTTTGGGATTTGGCCATGTCCCCACACAGAAAAGGTCTTCAGGGAAGTCTAGTCAAGAGTGCTGCACCGTCAAATCGCACTTTTGTTTTCGACCCCGAAATTCAAAATGGCGACAGGGTACTACCTGTCAAACATTCCCAAATTCGACCCCCAGTAACATGCCGAATTTCGGCGATCACTTTTTGCGGACACCTCCCCCGACGGTGCTGGTTCGAACTTGAAGGCCGCAACCATTTTATTCCATGAATTATTGAGGTTTTGGGGGCAACAAAGATGGCGTCACTTTTTGGTAGATAGCTCCTTATTGCCCAGGTTTGGGGATTTGGCCATGTCCCCACACAGAAAAGGTCTTCAGGGAAGTCTAGTCTAGAGTGCTGCACCGTCAAATCGCACTTTTGTTCTCATTTTATTCCATGAATTATTGAGGTTTTGGGGGCAACAAAGATGGCGTCACTTTTTGGTAGATAGCTTCTAATTGCCAAGGTTTTGGTATTTGGCCATGTCCCCACACAGAAAAGGATTTCAGGGAAGTCTAGTCTAGAGTGCTGCACCGTCAAATCGCACTTTTGTTTTCGACCCCAAAATTCAAAATGGCGACAGGGTACTACCTGTCAAATATTCCCAAAATTCGACCCGCGGTAACATGCCGATTTTCGGCGATCACTTTTTGTGGACACCTCCCCCGACGGTGCTGGTTCGAATTTGAAGGCCGCAACCATTTTATTCCATGAATTATTGAGGTTTTGGGGGCAACAAAGATGGCGTCACTTTTTGGTAGATAGCTCCTAATTGCCCAGGTTTTGGGATTTGGCCATGTCCCCAGACAAAAAAGGTCGTCAGGGAAGTCTAGTCTAGAGTGCTGCACCGTCAAATCGCACTTTTGTTTTCGACCCCAAAATTCAAAATGGCGACAGGGTACTACCTGTCAAATATTCCCAAAATTCGACCCCCGGTAACATGCCGATTTTCGGCGATCACTTTTTGCGGACACCTCCCCCGACGGTGCTGGTTCGAACTTGAAGGCCGCAACCATTTTATTCCATGAATTATTGAGGTTTTGGGGGCAACAAAGATGGCGTCACTTTTTGGTAGATAGCTCCTAATTTCCCAGGTTTTGGGATTTGGCCATGTCCCCACACAGAAAAGGTCTTCAGGGAAGTCAGGTCTAGAGTGCTGCACCGTCAAATCGCACTTTTGTTTTCGACCCCAAAATTCAAAATGGCGACAGGGTACTACCTGTCAAATATTCCCAAAATTCGACCACCGGTAACATGCCGATTTTCGGCGATCACTTTTTGCGGACACCTCCCCCGACGGTGCTGGTTCGAACTTGAAGGCCGCAACCATTTTATTTCATGAATTATTGAGGTTTTTGGGGCAAGAAAGATGGCGTCCCCTTTTGGTAGATAGCTCCTTATTGCCCAGGTTTTGGGATTTGGCCATGTCCCCACACAGAAAAGGTCTTCAGGGAAGTCTAGTCTAGAGTGCTGCACCGTCAAATCGCACTTTTGTTTTCGACCCCGAAATTCAAAATGGCGACAGGGTACTACCTGTCAAATATTCCCAAAATTCGACCCCCGGTAACATGCCGATTTTCGGCGATCACTTTTTGCGGACACCTCCCCCGACGGTGCTGGTTCGAACTTGAAGGCCGCAACCATTTTATTCCATGAATTATTGATGTTTTGGGGGCAACAAAGATGGCGTCACTTTTTGGTAGAAAGCTCCTAATTGCCCAGGTTTTGGGATTTGGCCATGTCCCCACACAGAAAAGGTCTTCAGGGAAGTCTAGTCTAGAGTGCTGCACCGTCAAATCGCACTTTTGTTTTCGACCCCAAAATTCAAAATGGCGACAGGGTACTACCTGTCAAATATTCCCAAAATTCGACCCCCGGTAACATGCCGATTTTCGGCGATCACTTTTTGCGGACACCTCCCCCGACGGTGCTGGTTCGAACTTGAAGGCCGCAACCATTTTATTCCATGAATTATTGATGTTTTGGGGGCAACAAAGATGGCGTCACTTTTTGGTAGAAAGCTCCTAATTGCCCAGGTTTTGGGATTTGGCCATGTCCCCACACAGAAAAGGTCTTCAGGGAAGTCTAGTCTAGAGTGCTGCACCGTCAAATCGCACTTTTGTTTTCGACCCCAAAATTCAAAATGGCGACAGGGTACTACCTGTCAGATTTTTCCTTTTTGTAAAAATGACCCTACATTTATAAAAACAGGGCCCTCTTAAGAGTGCTTACTTTTTACCCTTAAATACTTTAAGTCGGAAGTCAAAAACCCCAGGGGCTCATTTTTTCTACTTTTCTACATTTCATAAAAGCCACCACCTTCAAATAGCTGAACTAGAGAAAAAGTTGTGGGTATACATTTTATTAATGAGGTTCCGCGCACGAATTTCCGTCATTTTAATGTGGAGCAAACAGCACTTTCCAATGACCTTTTAGTGCGCCCTCAATAGACCTTTTGAGTTGCTAAGTTGTTGTTTGGATAGTGTTGACGTTTTTTTTCTAGGGACTAAATTCATTTACAATGCAGGACGCTATTCACCATTTTGCACAGATTGATAGTATTGTTTAAGGTACAGTCACCACACGACAGGTGGGTACTGATTATCTAGCGTACTAAGTCTGAATTACAGTTCTTGTAATTGTTTAGGAAAATTGTTACTAAACTAGACCAAACTAATACAATCAACTCTAGGGTTTTGTTTAACACAGTTGCTGTATCATATGCTACTGTACTGTATAACTTATTGTAACAAACCTACACATTGTATACCTGTACTGTATACTACAGTTAAAGTTCTTTCCATTACACTGTTTCTCAGTCATCGAGTGCAATGTTGTATTTAATTAAAAATCATAAACAGCTATATGCCCTATTTTTAAGTATAGTTACAAACAAAGTAGTTAATATTCAGTTCAGGAGCCAAAAACTTAAGAAAAAAAATGTTTAAATTAACTAACCACTAATCTCCAAGAACCAAATTGAGTTGAGTTTTACATGCAGTCTAGGCCTACGTACACCTGGCCAAAAAGACAAAACATCATCAAACAACCTAGCCCTCGTAGGACATCAGTGTCTGTTGGACCCCTCCATTGCTTCCAACCTGGGCTACAAATAACCACACCCACACACACTGGGTACACCATCCATAAACATGAGCACAAAGCTCCTGGTCCCAGATTAACACACGGGCTCCAAAAGTCCCAGCTACACTATTTACTACTTGCAATTTCTTGGATCTCCTTGGGTATACCTAGATATGACTCATTATTGGATATAATACTAATCCATTACCACATTTCAAACACCTTCATAGAACACGTCACAACCTGGAAAAACCCACTTTGAAAACAATTTGTGATACAAGTGAAGTCGGCCGGAATAGCACCAAGTGAAAACTGAGAGTGCCTTCGCTATACCTTACGAATGGGTGGTGGGTGACAACACCCATGTATCGTGGTCGGACGGTCTAGTTTTCCGGACCAAAGCTTTGGTGTTGTCAGCAGCAGAGTAAGGTTCCAATCCCGGTCATGACACTTGTGCCCTTGAGCAAGACGCTCAAGGGCAGTTAACCTTAATTGCTTCGTACAAAGTTGGGAAGGTATTGCATTCTGCTCTACCAGTCGGGGTCCTAGTGGATGATACCCTTGCCTACATCCTTATGGGCTGTGAAGGGATTAACCCCGTTTCAGCCCCAGGAGTAGGTGGCAATGTGGCCCTTGTGACAGTTGATTTGGGCCGACAGCCAAAATCAGGTGTAGCCCTTACCTTACCTTGAAGTGGCTGTCAGGCCCTGGCACAAAGCCAGGTGCACACAGCACAAATTTGCTGTGCTTGGCATGCAGTGTTTGTTTGTTTGTTCTTTGTTTATTCAAACTTTACCCTGAAATTTTAATGGATATTATTTACCTTCTCCTTTTTCAGATTATTGGCTTTGGAGGTTTTTTGTTTTGGGGGAACTAAAGTCTGAAATAATGGTCCAAAAACTGTCAACTGTGCATGTCCAGTGCTGGCTAATTGTACAAAGCCAAAACTTAAAGATAGGCGGTGTATTGTTATTTTTTTTTAGAAAGACAGTAAAAATTGTATTTCTGAAAAACAATGTGTAGGGGGATTCGAATGCTGAGCAAGGAAGTTGTGAAGTGGGAGCAAATTCACCAGGCTATGTGCTGATTTGAAATTGTAGTTATTTACAATAACATGTCATTGTGCTTTATGTCAGTGCCCTAATCACTGGGCCAATAACATTCTTGTTATTTCTCTCAGTATCCAGGGGCTACTCATGTATACGTCAAAGAGGGCGCTATACAATCTGCCAGCTTACCAGCATAAACAAACTTGGCCAATGCTGACATTGCTGTCCTTCATCTCACAATCACAGTAAAAGAGCAAATATCCTGTCTCCTCCTAGAACTTTCATATATGATTACAGATTGAAGCTAACCTCAACTCAGAGAAGGAGGAAAATGTATCAAGAAGATGAAATTACATAACACTTTGACTAAACCAGCTGTTACTTCAAGTAACATCCAAACAAGGCTAGGAAGCCCAGGGCTGTATACTCCCCTGGGAATTGAGAAAGATAACAGGAACGTTATTGGCCCAGTGACTAGGCACAGACATAAAACCCATTGAGTCGTTATTGTAAATTGTTCTATAGATGAATAAAGCCTGAGTTACTGTTTCATAACCACGTGGTGTTTGTTTGTTTGTTTGTTTTGTTTGTTTTTACAGACTTCAGAAAGTAGAGAAAGGAATACAGTTATGAAGATCTGGAAACAATATGGTATGCATCCAAAGCAGATGACCAAGGAGATTGTTGATTGGTGAGTATAAATATTTTCAAGTAAAATCAACCTGAAATTTCTATAACGTATTACAAACTGAGAAAACAAGAACCATTTCGCCCTATTACTCTTAATATACTCTCCTGCCCAACTGGCTCTTGCCACAAAGTTGCACAGGAGACTGTTGAGACCAAATCCCAGAAAACAAACTTTGGGGTTTCCACATATTGCTAGCTGTACAAACGGAAGAAACTCATGCACCAGGTTCTAGCCTGGAAGGTATTACGCACTTTGTGGTAGTCTGTGGTATCAGTGTATTGACCCCTTGCATTGGCCGCCATAGTGAGGTCAATCAATGCAAATGTGCAAAATGTCAACTGGGTATAAAAATGGATTTGCGTAAACTCTTGTAAAAGTACATATAACTAGTCATAATATATTATCATTCAAACAGGAAGACATCCCAATCACCTCAGCCTCTTATTTCTCCTGTATCATAATGGAAGTTTCCTGTTTTCATTTTTCTTATGTTGTTTTATTATGTTGTTAGTTTTGAATTAATTTTAAACAAGCCACTAACAAGGTTTTGGGATTAAACAAAAAATCCCCCCCAAAATTGTACTTATGTTAATCTCCCATAGCTGAAGGCTCAGAGGTGCCAGGAAGCTCAATGGTGACCTTATCGTCGCGAGATATACACAGTCTTTTCAACAATTCATAAAATGTTGCCAACTTCACAAAATAGCGCAATCCGTATTTTACTTTAACACCACAAAAAATTCCACACACAAAAACGAGCTTTAATTAAAAGTAAAAGTTGATTGTGTTTCTATAAACATAAAAAGCTTTGTTGAAAAAAAAGATTCTTAAAAATTTCTTTGCAGGAGTAATTAAGAAAAAATAGAAAACTTTCAGAAGAAGAATAAAACATTAAGTGAGGGGCTCGTTTTCCTCTACCCCTTTGTTTCAAACGCAAGGGTGATCGTAATTTTTCGCATAATATTTATAATAATAATTACTACTAATAATAGGCTTTTGTAATGAACCAAATCAATCTAAACTATGAATTAAAGAAATACATCTGGAAAAGGTGATTTTTTAGAGTAACTTCGAAATTATGTACATAATGTGTATGGACGCGATATCTCCGAGTTCTGCATTCGTTGGACACCGGTACTCACCCATACACTCAAGCATAGCTATTTAACTGTCTTGATATTGTCTTTTACTTATTTTTAACTGTTTATTAAACAATGGTGTAAACATTTGTGTCTATATCCCCGGGTGCCCCCATCCCTTTTGAAATCTGGACTCTTCAGATTACAAGTGAACTGAATAAAAACGTTTTATCGTAGTAGTTTCAATGTTTATAACATCGTCCAATTCATACAATCACGTTGAGACAAAAACAAAGGGTGATCGTAATTTTTCGCATAATATTTATAATAATAATTACTACTAATAATAGGCTTTTGTAATGAACCAAATCAATCTAAACTATGAATTAAAGAAATACATCTGGAAAAGGTGATTTTTTAGAGTAACTTCGAAATTATGTACAATGGAAATATTACAAATATTACAAATATCTTTCGGAAGTTCGTTGCGAATCGAGAGGATCCAGCATGTGCGAATGAGCAATCTCTGTGTGGAAAAAAACATCTTAACAATGGTTGCAGCCAACAGAGTGCGGTAAACTGTTTGGTCGGCAAACAGATAAACAGATAAACCGAACAAAATACTATGACAATTATTTTACACCAAATATTGTCACTTCTCTTTCCGTATTACAAGTATGAAACATCAATTTAAAAAAATGTTAATATAGTACAATGATATTTTATACCACTTCAATGCAAGGTGTTAAAGAGGCATCAAGCAAAACAAAGAATTTGGCTTCTTTAGATACAAAATCGTGGCCTACAGAATCGTCAGCAAACCCAACCTCACGGGAGAGAGAGCCCTTGAGACGGGCTTTACGGTGGTATTAAATTTGTGCAGATCCGATATTGCCTTGAAGGTGATTTGACCATCCTTATTTGGTTTCTGTCACTTTGACAGCAAAAACGCGTTAAAGATGTTTTGCGGGGGGTTTGTAGTGTCCCCGCTTGTCGGTCTTTTTCGGTGTGAAGCCTGCCCGCAGCGAATCCAAATTCATGGGAGAGAGAGCCCATGAGACGGGCTTTACGGTGTTATTAAATTTGTGCAGATCCGAAATTGTCTTGAGGGTGATTTGACCATCCTTATTTGGTTTTTGTCTCTTTGACAGCAAAAACGCGTTAAAGATGGTATGCGGGGGGTTTGTAGTGTCCCCGCTTGTCGGTCTTTTCTGGTGTGAAGCCTGCCCACAGCGAGCTCAAATTCATGGGAGAGAGAGCCCTTGAGACGGGCTTTACGGTGGTATTAAATTTGTGCAGATCCGATATTGCCTTGAGGGTGATTTGACCATCCTTATTTGGTTTTTGTCTCTTTGACAGCAAAAACGCGTTAAAGATGTTTTGCGGGGGGTTTGTAGTGTCCCCGCTTGTCGGTCTTTTCTGGTGTGAAGCCTGCCCGCAGCGGCCGTAAAAGTCTAATTTTCGGATGCAGGGATACCTAAGGCAGAGCCAGGTCAAAAATTCATCTCTCTAGCCCTCCTAGATCGGGAGTTATTCCCAAACTCACCTCGAATTTAGTTCGGGCCATTGCCCCGGCCGGCAAGACTTGCTTCGCAGCCGGCCCCTAGGTTTTTTCAATATCTGTTAGGGGTAGGCCTAACATCCGGGCCGCTAGCCTCGCCTACAGAATCGCCAGAGAGCCCAAATTCACGGGAGAGAGAGCCCTTGAGACGGGCTTTACGGTGGTATTAAATTTGTGCAGATCCGATATTGTCTTGAGGGTGATTTGACCATCCTTATTTAGTTTTTGTCTCTTTGACAGCAAAAACGCGTTAAAGATGTTTTGCGGGGGGTTTGTAGTGTCCCCGCTTGTCGGTCTTTTCCGGTGTGAAGCCTGCCCGCAGCGAGCGTAAAAGTCTAATTTTCGGGTGCAGGTATACCTAAGGCAGAGCCAGGTCCAAAATGCATCTCTCTAGCCCTCCTAGATCGGGAGTTATTCCCAAACTCACCTCGAATTTATTTCGGGCCATTGCCCCGGCCGGCAAGACTTGCTTCGCAGCCGGCCCCTTGGTTTTTTCAATATCTGTTAGGGGTAGGCCTAACATCCGGGCTGCTAGCCTCGCTTACAGAATCGCCAGCGAGCCCAAATTCACGGGAGAGAGAGCCCTTGAGACGGGCTTTACGGTGGTATTTAATTTGTGCAGATCCGATATTGCCTTGAGGGTGATTTGACCATCCTTGTTTGGTTTTTGTCTCTTTGACAGCAAAAACGCGTTAAAGATGTTTTGCGGGGGGTTTGTAGTGTCCCCGCTTGTCGGTCTTTTCCGGTGTGAAGCCTGCCCGCAGCGGCCGTAAAAGTCTAATTTACGGGTGCAGGCATACCGAAGGCAGAGCCAGGTCAAAAATTCATCTCTCTAGCCCTCCTAGATCGGGAGTTATTCCCAAACTCACCTCGAATTTAGTTCGGGACATTGCCCCGGACGGCAAGACTTGCTTCGCAGCCGGCCCCTAGGTTTTTTCAATATCTGTTAGGGGTAGGCCTAACATCCGGGCCGCTAGCCTCGCCTACAGAATCGCCAGCGAGCCCAAATTCACGGGAGAGAGAGCCCTTGAGACGGGCTCTACGGTGGTATTAAATTTGTGCAGATCCGATATTGCCTTGAGGGTGATTTGACCATCCTTATTTGGTTTTTGTCTCTTTGACAGCAAAAACGCGTTAAAGATGTTTTGCGGGGGGTTTGTAGTGTCCCCGCTTGTCGGTCTTTTCTGGTGTGAAGCTTGCCCGCAGCGGCCGTAAAAGTCTAATTTTCGGATGCAGGGATACCTAAGGCAGAGCCAGGTCAAAAATTCATCTCTCTAGCCCTCCTAGATCGGGAGTTATTCCCAAACTCACCTCGAATTTAGTTCGGGCCATTGCCCCGGCCGGCAAGACTTGCTTCGCAGCCGGCCCCTAGGTTTTTTCAATATCTGTTAGGGGTAGGCCTAACATCCGGGCCGCTAGCCTCGCCTACAGAATCGCCAGCGAGCCCAAATTCACGGGAGAGAGAGCCCTTGAGACGGGCTCTACGGTGGTATTAAATTTGTGCAGATCCGATATTGCCTTGAGGGTGATTTGACCATCCTTATTTGGTTTTTGTCTCTTTGACAGCAAAAACGCGTTAAAGATGTTTTGCGGGGGGTTTGTAGTGTCCTCGCTTGTCGGTCTTTTCCGGTGTGAAGCCTGCCCGCAGCGGCCATAAAAGTCTAATTTTCGGATGCAGGGATACCTAAGGCAGAGCCAGGTCAAAAATTCATCTCTCTAGCCCTCCTAGATCGGGAGTTATTCCCAAACTCACCTCGAATTTAGTTCGGGCCATTGCCCCGGCCGGCAAGACTTGCTTCGCAGCCGGCCCCTAGGTTTTTTCAATATCTGTTAGGGGTAGGCCTAACATCCGGGCCGCTAGCCTCGCCTACAGAATCGCCAGCGAGCCCAAATTCACGGGAAAGAGAGCCCTTGAGACGGGCTCTACGGTGGTATTAAATTTATGCAGATCCAATATTGCCTTGAGGGTGATTTGACCATCCTTATTTGGTTTTTGTCTCTTTGACAGCCAAAACGCGTTAAAGATGTTTTGCGGGGGGTTTGTAGTGTCCCCGCTTGTCGGTCTTTTCCGGTGTGAAGCCTGCCCGCAGCGGCCGTAAAAGTCTAATTTTCGGATGCAGGGATACCTAAGGCAGAGCCAGGTCAAAAATTCATCTCTCTAGCCCTCCTAGATCGGGAGTTATTCCCAAACTCACCTCGAATTTAGTTCGGGCCATTGCCCCGGCCGGCAAGACTTGCTTCGCAGCCGGCCCCTAGGTTTTTTCAATATCTGTTAGGGGTAGGCCTAACATCCGGGCCGCTAGCCTCGCCTACAGAATCGCCAGCGAGCCCAAATTCACGGGAGAGAGAGCCCTTGAGACGGGCTCTACGGTGGTATTAAATTTGTGCAGATCCGATATTGCCTTGAGGGTGATTTGACCATCCTTATTTGGTTTTTGTCTCTTTGACAGCAAAAACGCGTTAAAGATGTTTTGCGGGGGGTTTGTAGTGTCCCCGCTTGTCGGTCTTTTCCGGTGTGAAGCCTGCCCGCAGCGGCCGTAAAAGTCTAATTTTCGGATGCAGGGATACCTAAGGCAGAGCCAGGTCAAAAATTCATCTCTCTAGCCCTCCTAGATCGGGAGTTATTCCCAAACTCACCTCGAATTTAGTTCGGGCCATTGCCCCGGACGGCAAGACTTGCTTCGCAGCCGGCCCCTAGGTTTTTTCAATATCTGTTAGGGGTAGGCCTAACATCCGGGCCGCTAGCCTCGCCTACAGAATCGCCAGCGAGCCCAAATTCACGGGGGAGAGAGCCCTTCAGACGGGCTCTACGGTGGTATTAAATTTGTGCAGATCCGATATTGCCTTGAGGGTGATTTGACCATCCTTATTTGGTTTTTGTCTCTTTGACAGCAAAAACGCGTCAAAGATGTTTTGCGGTGGGTTTGTAGTGTCCCCGCTTGTCGGTCTTTTCTGGTGTGAAGCCTGCCCGCAGCGGCCGTAAAAGTCTAATTTTCGGATGCAGGGATACCTAAGGCAGAGCCAGGTCAAAAATTCATCTCTCTAGCCCTCCTAGATCGGGAGTTATTCCCAAACTCACCTCGAATTTAGTTCGGGCCATTGCCCCGGCCGGCAAGACTTGCTTCGCAGCCGGCCCCTAGGTTTTTTCAATATCTGTTAGGGGTAGGCCTAACATCCGGGCCGCTAGCCTCGCCTACAGAATCGCCAGCGAGCCCAAATTCACGGGAGAGAGAGCCCTTGAGACGGGCTCTACGGTGGTATTAAATTTGTGCAGATCCGATATTGCCTTGAGGGTGATTTGACCATCCTTATTTGGTTTTTGTCTCTTTGACAGCAAAAACGCGTTAAAGATGTTTTGCGGGGGGTTTGTAGTGTCACCGCTTGTCGGTCTTTTCTGGTGTGAAGCCTACCCGCAGCGGCCGTAAAAGTCTAATTTTCGGATGCAGGGATACCTAAGGCAGAGCCAGGTCAAAAATTCATCTCTCTAGCCCTCCTAGATCGGGAGTTATTCCCAAACTCACCTCGAATTTAGTTCGGGCCATTGCCCCAGCCGGCAAGACTTGCTTCGCAGCCGGCCCCTAGGTTTTTTCAATATCTGTTAGGGGTAGGCCTAACATCCGGTCCGCTAGCCTCGCCTACAGAATGGCCAGCGAGCCCAAATTCACGGGAGAGAGAGCCCTTGAGACGGGCTCTACGGTGGTATTAAATTTGTGCAGATCCGATATTGCCTTGAGGGTGATTTGACCATCCTTATTTGGTTTTTGTCTCTTTGACAGCAAAAACGCGTTAAAGATGTTTTGCGGGGGGTTTGTAGTGTCCTTGCTTGTCGGTCTTTTCCGGTGTGAAGCCTGCCCGCAGCGGCCATAAAAGTCTAATTTTCGGATGCAGGGATACCTAAGGCAGAGCCAGGTCAAAAATTCATCTCTCTAGCCCTCCTAGATCGGGAGTTATTCCCAAACTCACCTCGAATTTAGTTCGGGCCATTGCCCCGGCCTGCAAGACTTGCTTCGCAGCCGGCCCCTAGGTTTTTTCAATATCTGTTAGGGGTAGGCCTAACATCCGGGCCGCTAGCCTCGCCTACAGAATCGCCAGCGAGCCCAAATTCACGGGAGAGAGAGCCCTTGAGACGGGCTCTACGGTGGTATTAAATTTGTGCAGATCCGATATTGCCTTGAGGGTGATTTGACCATCCTTATTTGGTTTTTGTCTCTTTGACAGCAAAAACGCGTTAAAGATGTTTTGCGGGGGGTTTGTAGTGTCCCCGCTTGTCATCCTTTTCCGGTGTGAAGCCTGCCCGCAGCGGCCGTAAAAGTCTAATTTTCGGATGCAGGGATACCTAAGGCAGAGCCAGGTCAAAAATTCATCTCTCTAGCCCTCCTAGATCGGGAGTTATTCCCAAACTCACCTCGAATTTAGTTCGGGCCATTGCCCCGGCCGGCAAGACTTGCTTCGTAGCCGGCCCCTAGGTTTTTTCAATATCTGTTAGGGGTAGGCCTAACATCCGGGCCGCTAGCCTCGCCTACAGAATCGCCAGCGAGCCCAAATTCACGGGAGAGAGAGCCCTTGAGACGGGCTCTACGGTGGTATTAAATTTGTGCAGATCCGATATTGCCTTGAGGGTGATTTGACCATCCTTGTTTGGTTTTTGTCTCTTTAACAGCAAAAACGCGTTAAAGATGTTTTGCGGGGGGTTTGTAGTGTCCCCGCTTGTCGGTCTTTTCCGGTGTGAAGCCTGCCCGCAGCGGCCGTAAAAGTCTAATTTTCGGATGCAGGGATACCTAAGGCAGAGCCAGGTCAAAAATTCATCTCTCTAGCCCTCCTAGATCGGGAGTTATTCCCAAACTCACCTCGAATTTAGTTCGGGCCATTGCCCCGGACGGCAAGACTTGCTTCGCAGCCGGCCCCTAGGTTTTTTCAATATCTGTTAGGGGTAGGCCTAACATCCGGTCCGCTAGCCTCGCCTACAGAATCGCCAGCGAGCCCAAATTCACGGGAGAGAGAGCCCTTGAGACGGGCTCTACGGTGGTATTAAATTTGTGCAGATCCGATATTGCCTTGAGGGTGATTTGACCATCCTTATTTGGTTTTTGTCTCTTTGACAGCAAAAACGCGTTAAAGATGTTTTGCGGTGGGTTTGTAGTGTCCCCGCTTGTCGGTCTTTTCTGGTGTGAAGCCTGCCCGCAGCGGCCGTAAAAGTCTAATTTTCGGATGCAGGGATACCTAAGGCAGAGCCAGGTCAAAAATTCATCTCTCTAGCCCTCCTAGATCGGGAGTTATTCCCAAACTCACCTCGAATTTAGTTCGGGCCATTGCCCCGGCCGGCAAGACTTGCTTCGCAGCCGGCCCCTAGGTTTTTTCAATATCTGTTAGGGGTAGGCCTAACATCCGGGCCGCTAGCCTCGCCTACAGAATCGCCAGCGAGCCCAAATTCACGGGAGAGAGAGCCCTTGAGACGGGCTCTACGGTGGTATTAAATTTGTGCAGATCCGATATTGCCTTGAGGGTGATTTGACCATCCTTATTTGGTTTTTGTCTCTTTGACAGCAAAAACGCGTTAAAGATGTTTTGCGGGGGGTTTGTAGTGTCCTCGCTTGTCGGTCTTTTCCGGTGTGAAGCCTGCCCGCAGCGGCCGTAAAAGTCTAATTTTCGGATGCAGGGATACCTAAGGCAGAGCCAGGTCAAAAATTCATCTCTCTAGCCCTCCTAGATCGGGAGTTATTCCCAAACTCACCTCGAATTTAGTTCGGGCCATTGCCCCGGCCGGCAAGACATGCTTCGCAGCCGGCCCCTAGGTTTTTTCAATATCTGTTAGGGGTAGGCCTAACATCCGGGCCGCTAGCCTCGCCTACAGAATCGCCAGCGAGCCGAAATTCACGGGAGAGAGAGCCCTTGAGACGGGCTCTACGGTGGTATTTAATTTGTGAAGATCCGATATTGCCTTGAGGGTGATTTGACCATCCTTATTTGGTTTTTGTCTCTTTGACAGCAAAAACGCGTTAAAGATGTTTTGCGGGGGTTTGTAGTGTCCCCGCTTGTCGGTCTTTTCTGGTGTGAAGCCTGCCCGCAGCGGCCGTAAAAGTCTAATTTTCGGATGCAGGGATACCTAAGGCAGAGCCAGGTCAAAAATTCATCTCTCTAGCCCTCCTAGATCGGGAGTTATTCCCAAACTCACCTCGAATTTAGTTCGGGCCATTGCCCCGGCCGGCAAGACTTGCTTCGCAGCCGGCCCCTAGGTTTTTTCAATATCTGTTAGGGGTAGGCCTAACATCCGGGCCGCTAGCCTCGCCTACAGAATCGCCAGCGAGCCAAAATTCACGGGAGAGAGAGCCCTTGAGACGGGCTCTACGGTGGTATTAAATTTGTGCAGATCCGATATTGCCTTGAGGGTGATTTGACCATCCTTGTTTGGTTTTTGTCTCTTTGACAGCAAAAACGCGTTAAAGATGTTTTGCGGGGGGTTTGTAGTGTCCCCGCTTGTCGGTCTTTTCCGGTGTGAAGCCTGCCCGCAGCGGCCGTAAAAGTCTAATTTTCGGATGCAGGGATACCTAAGGCAGAGCCAGGTCAAAAATTCATCTCTCTAGCCCTCCTAGATCGGGAGTTATTCCCAAACTCACCTCGAATTTAGTTCGGGCCATTGCCCCGGACGGCAAGACTTGCTTCGCAGCCGGCCCCTAGGTTTTTTCAATATCTGTTAGGGGTAGGCCTAACATCCGGTCCGCTAGCCTCGCCTACAGAATCGCCAGCGAGCCCAAATTCACGGGAGAGAGAGCCCTTGAGACGGGCTCTACGGTGGTATTAAATTTGTGCAGATCCGATATTGCCTTGAGGGTGATTTGACCATCCTTATTTGGTTTTTGTCTCTTTGACAGCAAAAACGCGTTAAAGATGTTTTGCGGTGGGTTTGTAGTGTCCCCGCTTGTCGGTCTTTTCTGGTGTGAAGCCTGCCCGCAGCGGCCGTAAAAGTCTAATTTTCGGATGCAGGGATACCTAAGGCAGAGCCAGGTCAAAAATTCATCTCTCTAGCCCTCCTAGATCGGGAGTTATTCCCAAACTCACCTCGAATTTAGTTCGGGCCATTGCCCCGGCCGGCAAGACTTGCTTCGCAGCCGGCCCCTAGGTTTTTTCAATATCTGTTAGGGGTAGGCCTAACATCCGGGCCGCTAGCCTCGCCTACAGAATCGCCAGCGAGCCCAAATTCACGGGAGAGAGAGCCCTTGAGACGGGCTCTACGGTGGTATTAAATTTGTGCAGATCCGATATTGCCTTGAGGGTGATTTGACCATCCTTATTTGGTTTTTGTCTCTTTGACAGCAAAAACGCGTTAAAGATGTTTTGCGGGGGGTTTGTAGTGTCCTCGCTTGTCGGTCTTTTCCGGTGTGAAGCCTGCCCGCAGCGGCCGTAAAAGTCTAATTTTCGGATGCAGGGATACCTAAGGCAGAGCCAGGTCAAAAATTCATCTCTCTAGCCCTCCTAGATCGGGAGTTATTCCCAAACTCACCTCGAATTTAGTTCGGGCCATTGCCCCGGCCGGCAAGACTTGCTTCGCAGCCGGCCCCTAGGTTTTTTCAATATCTGTTAGGGGTAGGCCTAACATCCGGGCCGCTAGCCTCGCCTACAGAATCGCCAGCGAGCCCAAATTCACGGGAGAGAGAGCCCTTGAGACGGGCTCTACGGTGGTATTTAATTTGTGAAGATCCGATATTGCCTTGAGGGTGATTTGACCATCCTTATTTGGTTTTTGTCTCTTTGACAGCAAAAACGCGTTAAAGATGTTTTGCGGGGGTTTGTAGTGTCCCCGCTTGTCGGTCTTTTCTGGTGTGAAGCCTGCCCGCAGCGGCCGTAAAAGTCTAATTTTCGGATGCAGGGATACCTAAGGCAGAGCCAGGTCAAAAATTCATCTCTCTAGCCCTCCTAGATCGGGAGTTATTCCCAAACTCACCTCGAATTTAGTTCGGGCCATTGCCCCGGCCGGCAAGACTTGCTTCGCAGCCGGCCCCTAGGTTTTTTCAATATCTGTTAGGGGTAGGCCTAACATCCGGGCCGCTAGCCTCGCCTACAGAATCGCCAGCGAGCCCAAATTCACGGGAGAGAGAGCCCTTGAGACGGGCTCTACGGTGGTATTAAATTTGTGCAGATCCGATATTGCCTTGAGGGTGATTTGACCATCCTTGTTTGGTTTTTGTCTCTTTGACAGCAAAAACGCGTTAAAGATGTTTTGCGGGGGGTTTGTAGTGTCCCCGCTTGTCGGTCTTTTCCGGTGTGAAGCCTGCCCGCAGCGGCCGTAAAAGTCTAATTTTCGGATGCAGGGATACCTAAGGCAGAGCCAGGTCAAAAATTCATCTCTCTAGCCCTCCTAGATCGGGAGTTATTCCCAAACTCACCTCGAATTTAGTTCGGGCCATTGCCCCGGCCGGCAAGACTTGCTTCGCAGCCGGCCCCTAGGTTTTTTCAATATCTGTTAGGGGTAGGCCTAACATCCGGGCCGCTAGCCTCGCCTACAGAATCGCCAGCGAGCCCAAATTCACGGGAGAGAGAGCCCTTGAGACGGGCTCTACGGTGGTATTAAATTTGTGCAGATCCGATATTGCCTTGAGGGTGATTTGACCATCCTTATTTGGTTTTTGTCTCTTTGACAGCAAAAACGCGTTAAAGATGTTTTGCGGGGGGTTTGTAGTGTCCTCGCTTGTCGGTCTTTTCCGGTGTGAAGCCTGCCCGCAGCGGCCGTAAAAGTCTAATTTTCGGATGCAAGGATACCTAAGGCAGAGCCAGGTCAAAAATTCATCTCTCTAGCCCTCCTAGATCGGGAGTTATTCCCAAACTCACCTCGAATTTAGTTCGGGCCATTGCCCCGGCCGGCAAGACTTGCTTCGCAGCCGGCCCCTAGGTTTTTTCAATATCTGTTAGGGGTAGGCCTAACATCCGGGCCGCTAGCCTCGCCTACAGAATCGCCAGCGAGCCCAAATTCACGGGAGAGAGAGCCCTTGAGACGGGCTCTACGGTGGTATTAAATTTGTGCAGATCCGATATTGCCTTGAGGGTGATTTGACCATCCTTATTTGGTTTTTGTCTCTTTGACAGCAAAAACGCATTAAAGATGTTTTGCGGGGGGTTTGTAGTGTCCCCGCTTGTCGGTCTTTTCTGGTGTGAAGCCTGCCGGCAGCGGCCGTAAAAGTCTAATTTTCGGATGCAGGGATACCTAAGGCAGAGCCAGGTCAAAAATTCATCTCTCTAGCCCTCCTAGATCGGGAGTTATTCCCAAACTCACCTCGAATTTAGTTCGGGCCATTGCCCCGGCCGGCAAGACTTGCTTCGCAGCCGGCCCCTAGGTTTTTTCAATATCTGTTAGGGGTAGGCCTAACATCCGGGCCGCTAGCCTCGCCTACAGAATCGCCAGCGAGCCCAAATTCACGGGAGAGAGAGCCCTTGAGACGGGCTCTACGGTGGTATTAAATTTGTGCAGATCCGATATTGCCTTGAGGGTGATTTGACCATCCTTATTTGGTTTTTGTCTCTTTGACAGCAAAAACGCGTTAAAGATGTTTTGCGGGGGGTTTGTAGTGTCCCCACTTGTCGGTCTTTTCTGGTGTGAAGCCTGCCCGCAGCGGCCGTAAAAGTCTAATTTTCGGATGCAGGGATACCTAAGGCAGAGCCAGGTCAAAAATTCATCTCTCTAGCCCTCCTAGATCGGGAGTTATTCCCAAACTCACCTCGAATTAAGTTCGGGCCATTGCCCCGGCCGGCAAGACTTGCTTCGCAGCCGGCCCCTAGGTTTTTTCAATATCTGTTAGGGGTAGGCCTAACATCCGGGCCGCTAGCCTCGCCTACAGAATCGCCAGCGAGCCCAAATTCACGGGAGAGAGAGCCCTTGAGACGGGCTCTACGGTGGTATTAAATTTGTGCAGATCCGATATTGCCTTGAGGGTGATTTGACCATCCTTATTTGGTTTTTGTCTCTTTGACAGCAAAAACGCGTTAAAGATGTTTTGCGGGGGGTTTGTAGTGTCCCCACTTGTCGGTCTTTTCTGGTGTGAAGCCTGCCCGCAGCGGCCGTAAAAGTCTAATTTTCGGATGCAGGGATACCTAAGGCAGAGCCAGGTCAAAAATTCATCTCTCTAGCCCTCCTAGATCGGGAGTTATTCCCAAACTCACCTCGAATTAAGTTCGGGCCATTGCCCCGGCCGGCAAGACTTGCTTCGCAGCCGGCCCCTAGGTTTTTTCAATATCTGTTAGGGGTAGGCCTAACATCCGGGCCGCTAGCCTCGCCTACAGAATCGCAAGCGAGCCCAAATTCACGGGAGAGAGAGCCCTTGAGACGGGCTCTACGGTGGTATTAAATTTGTGCAGATCCGATATTGCCTTGAGGGTGATTTGACCATCCTTATTTGGTTTTTGTCTCTTTGACAGCAAAAACGCGTTAAAGATGTTTTGCGGAGGGTTTGTAGTGTCCCCACTTGTCGGTCTTTTCTGGTGTGAAGCCTGCCCGCAGCGGCCGTAAAAGTCTAATTTTCGGATGCAGGGATACCTAAGGCAGAGCCAGGTCAAAAATTCATCTCTCTAGCCCTCCTAGATCGGGAGTTATTCCCAAACTCACCTCGAATTAAGTTCGGGCCATTGCCCCGGCCGGCAAGACTTGCTTCGCAGCCGGCCCCTAGGTTTTTTCAATATCTGTTAGGGGTAGGCCTAACATCCGTGCCGCTAGCCTCGCCTACAGAATCGCCAGCGAGCCCAAATTCACGGGAGAGAGAGCCCTTGAGACGGGCTCTACGGTGGTATTAAATTTGTGCAGATCCGATATTGCCTTGAGGGTGATTTGACCATCCTTATTTGGTTTTTGTCTCTTTGACAGCAAAAACGCGTTAAAGATGTTTTGCGGGGGGTTTGTAGTGTCCCCGCTTGTCGGTCTTTTCTGGTGTGAAGCCTGCCCGCAGCGGCCGTAAAAGTCTAATTTTCGGATGCAGGGATACCTAAGGCAGAGCCAGGTCAAAAATTCATCTCTCTAGCCCTCCTAGATCGGGAGTTATTCCCAAACTCACCTCGAATTAAGTTCGGGCCATTGCCCCGGCCGGCAAGACTTGCTTCGCAGCCGGCCCCTAGGTTTTTTCAATATCTGTTAGGGGTAGGCCTAACATCCGGGCCGCTAGCCTCGCCTACAGAATCGCAAGCGAGCCCAAATTCACGGGAGAGAGAGCCCTTGAGACGGGCTCTACGGTGGTATTAAATTTGTGCAGATCCG
This sequence comes from Pisaster brevispinus, assembly GCA_023634235.1. NCBI lineage: Eukaryota > Metazoa > Echinodermata > Asteroidea > Forcipulatida > Asteriidae > Pisaster > Pisaster brevispinus. Next base: position 14,365,468 of record JAMKCF010000007.1, on the reverse strand, counting down.
ATATTGCCTTGAGGGTGATTTGACCATCCTTATTTGGTTTTTGTCTCTTTGACAGCAAAAACGCGTTAAAGATGTTTTGCGGAGGGTTTGTAGTGTCCCCACTTGTCGGTCTTTTCTGGTGTGAAGCCTGCCCGCAGCGGCCGTAAAAGTCTAATTTTCGGATGCAGGGATACCTAAGGCAGAGCCAGGTCAAAAATTCATCTCTCTAGCCCTCCTAGATCGGGAGTTATTCCCAAACTCACCTCGAATTAACTTCGGGCCATTGCCCCGGCCGGCAAGACTTGCTTCGCAGCCGGCCCCTAGGTTTTTTCAATATCTGTTAGGGGTAGGCCTAACATCCGGGCCGCTAGCCTCGCCTACAGAATCGCCAGCGAGCCCAAATTCTTGGGAGAGAGAGCTCTTGAGACGGGCTCTACGGTGGTATTAAATTTGTGCAGATCCGATATTGCCTTGAGGGTGATTTGACCATCCTTATTTGGTTTTTGTCTCTTTGACAGCAAAAACGCGTTAAAGATGTTTTGCGGGGGGTTTGTAGTGTCCCCGCTTGTCGGTCTTTTCTGGTGTGAAGCCTGCCCGCAGCGGCCGTAAAAGTCTAATTTTCGGATGCAGGGATACCTAAGGCAGAGCCAGGTCAAAAATTCATCTCTCTAGCCCTCCTAGATCGGGAGTTATATCCAAACTCACCTCGAATTAAGTTCGGGCCATTGCCCCGGCCGGCAAGACTTGCTTCGCAGCCGGCCCCTAGGTTTTTTCAATATCTGTTAGGGGTAGGCCTAACATCCGGGCCGCTAGCCTCGCCTACAGAATCGCCAGCGAGCCCAAATTCACGGGAGAGAGAGCCCTTGAGACGGGCTCTACGGTGGTATTAAATTTGTGCAGATCCGATATTGCCTTGAGGGTGATTTGACCATCCTTATTTGGTTTTTGTCTCTTTGACAGCAAAAACGCGTTAAAGATGTTTTGCGGGGGGTTTGTAGTGTCCCCACTTGTCGGTCTTTTCTGGTGTGAAGCCTGCCCGCAGCGGCCGTAAAAGTCTAATTTTCGGATGCAGGGATACCTAAGGCAGAGCCAGGTCAAAAATTCATCTCTCTAGCCCTCCTAGATCGGGAGTTATTCCCAAACTCACCTCGAATTAAGTTCGGGCCATTGCCCCGGCCGGCAAGACTTGCTTCGCAGCCGGCCCCTAGGTTTTTTCAATATCTGTTAGGGGTAGGCCTAACATCCGGGCCGCTAGCCTCGCCTACAGAATCGCCAGCGAGCCCAAATTCACGGGAGAGAGAGCCCTTGAGACGGGCTCTACGGTGGTATTAAATTTGTGCAGATCCGATATTGCCTTGAGGGTGATTTGACCATCCTTATTTGGTTTTTGTCTCTTTGACAGCAAAAACGCGTTAAAGATGTTTTGCGGGGGGTTTGTAGTGTCCCCACTTGTCGGTCTTTTCTGGTGTGAAGCCTGCCCGCAGCGGCCGTAAAAGTCTAATTTTCGGATGCAGGGATACCTAAGGCAGAGCCAGGTCAAAAATTCATCTCTCTAGCCCTCCTAGATCGGGAGTTATTCCCAAACTCACCTCGAATTAAGTTCGGGCCATTGCCCCGGCCGGCAAGACTTGCTTCGCAGCCGGCCCCTAGGTTTTTTCAATATCTGTTAGGGGTAGGCCTAACATCCGGGCCGCTAGCCTCGCCTACAGAATCGCCAGCGAGCCCAAATTCACGGGAGAGAGAGCCCTTGAGACGGGCTCTACGGTGGTATTAAATTTGTGCAGATCCGATATTGCCTTGAGGGTGATTTGACCATCCTTATTTGGTTTTTGTCTCTTTGACAGCAAAAACGCGTTAAAGATGTTTTGCGGGGGGTTTGTAGTGTCCCCACTTGTCGGTCTTTTCTGGTGTGAAGCCTGCCCGCAGCGGCCGTAAAAGTCTAATTTTCGGATGCAGGGATACCTAAGGCAGAGCCAGGTCAAAAATTCATCTCTTTAGCCCTCCTAGATCGGGAGTTATTCCCAAACTCACCTCGAATTAAGTTCGGGCCATTGCCCCGGCCGGCAAGACTTGCTTCGCAGCCGGCCCCTAGGTTTTTTCAATATCTGTTAGGGGTAGGCCTAACATCCGGGCCGCTAGCCTCGCCTACAGAATCGCCAGCGAGCCCAAATTCACGGGAGAGAGAGCCCTTGAGACGGGCTCTACGGTGGTATTAAATTTGTGCAGATCCGATATTGCCTTGAGGGTGATTTGACCATCCTTATTTGGTTTTTGTCTCTTTGACAGCAAAAACGCGTTAAAGATGTTTTGCGGGGGGTTTGTAGTGTCCCCACTTGTCGGTCTTTTCTGGTATTAAGCCTGCCCGCAGCGGCCGTAAAAGTCTAATTTTCGGATGCAGGGATACCTAAGGCAGAGCCAGGTCAAAAATTCATCTCTCTAGCCCTCCTAGATCGGGAGTTATTCCCAAACTCACCTCGAATTAAGTTCGGGCCATTGCCCCGGCCGGCAAGACTTGCTTCGCAGCCGGCCCCTAGGTTTTTTCAATATCTGTTAGGGGTAGGCCTAACATCCGGGCCGCTAGCCTCGCCTACAGAATCGCCAGCGAGCCCGAATTCACGGGAGAGAGAGCCCTTGAGACGGGCTCTACGGTGGTATTAAATTTGTGCAGATCCGATATTGCCTTGAGGGTGATTTGACCATCCTTATTTGGTTTTTGTCTCTTTGACAGCAAAAACGCGTTAAAGATGTTTTGCGGGGGGTTTGTAGTGTCCCCACTTGTCGGTCTTTTCTGGTGTGAAGCCTGCCCGCAGCGGCCGTAAAAGTCTAATTTTCGGATGCAGGGATACCTAAGGCAGAGCCAGGTCAAAAATTCATCTCTCTAGCCCTCCTAGATCGGGAGTTATTCCCAAACTCACCTCGAATTAAGTTCGGGCCATTGCCCCGGCCGGCAAGACTTGCTTCGCAGCCGGCCCCTAGGTTTTTTCAATATCTGTTAGGGGTAGGCCTAACATCCGTGCCGCTAGCCTCGCCTACAGAATCGCCAGCGAGCCCAAATTCACGGGAGAGAGAGCCCTTGAGACGGGCTCTACGGTGGTATTAAATTTGTGCAGATCCGATATTGCCTTGAGGGTGATTTGACCATCCTTATTTGGTTTTTGTCTCTTTGACAGCAAAAACGCGTTAAAGATGTTTTGCGGGGGGTTTGTAGTGTCCCCACTTGTCGGTCTTTTCTGGTGTGAAGCCTGCCCGCAGCGGCCGTAAAAGTCTAATTTTCGGATGCAGGGATACCTAAGGCAGAGCCAGGTCAAAAATTCATCTCTCTAGCCCTCCTAGATCGGGAGTTATTCCCAAACTCACCTCGAATTAAGTTCGGGCCATTGCCCCGGCCGGCAAGACTTGCTTCGCAACCGGCCCCTAGGTTTTTTCAATATCTGTTAGGGGTAGGCCTAACATCCGGGCCGCTAGCCTCGCCTACAGAGTCGCAAGCGAGCCCAAATTCACGGGAGAGAGAGCCCTTGAGACGGGCTCTACGGTGGTATTAAATTTGTGCAGATCCGATATTGCCTTGAGGGTGATTTGACCATCCTTATTTGGTTTTTGTCTCTTTGACAGCAAAAACGCGTTAAAGATGTTTTGCGCAGGGTTTGTAGTGTCCCCACTTGTCGGTCTTTTCTGGTGTGAAGCCTGCCCGCAGCGGCCGTAAAAGTCTAATTTTCGGATGCAGGGATACCTAAGGCAGAGCCAGGTCAAAAATTCATCTCTCTAGCCCTCCTAGATCGGGAGTTATTCCCAAACTCACCTCGAATTAAGTTCGGGCCATTGCCCCGGCCGGCAAGACTTGCTTCGCAGCCGGCCCCTAGGTTTTTTCAATATCTGTTAGGGGTAGGCCTAACATCCGTGCCGCTAGCCTCGCCTACAGAATCGCCAGCGAGCCCAAATTCACGGGAGAGAGAGCCCTTGAGACGGGCTCTACGGTGGTATTAAATTTGTGCAGATCCGATATTGCCTTGAGGGTGATTTGACCATCCTTATTTGGTTTTTGTCTCTTTGACAGCAAAAACGCGTTAAAGATGTTTTGCGGGGGGTTTGTAGTGTCCCCACTTGTCGGTCTTTTCTGGTGTAAAGCCTGCCCGCAGCGCTCGTAAAAGTCTAATTTTCGGATGCAGGGATACCTAAGGCAGAGCCAGGTCAAAAATTCATCTCTCTAGCCCTCCTAGATCGGGAGTTATTCCCAAACTCACCTCGAATTAAGTTCGGGCCATTGCCCCGGCCGGCAAGACTTGCTTCGCAGCCGGCCCCTAGGTTTTTTCAATATCTGTTAGGGGTAGGCCTAACATCCGGGCCGCTAGCCTCGCCTACAGAATCGCCAGCGAGCCCAAATTCACGGGAGGGAGAGCCCTTGAGACGGGCTCTACGGTGGTATTAAATTTGTGCAGATCCGATATTGCCTTGAGGGTGATTTGACCATCCTTATTTGGTTTTTGTCTCTTTGACAGCAAAAACGCGTTAAAGATGTTTTGCGGGGGGTTTGTAGTGTCCCCACTTGTCGGTCTTTTCTGGTGTGAAGCCTGCCCGCAGCGGTAGGCCTAACATCCGGGCCGCTAGCCTCGCCTACAGAATCGCCAGCGAGCCCAAATTCACGGGAGAGAGAGCCCTTGAGACGGGCTCTACGGTGGTATTAAATTTGTGCAGATCCGATATTGCCTTGAGGGTGATTTGACCATCCTTATTTGGTTTTTGTCTCTTTGACAGCAAAAACGAGTTAAAGATGTTTTGCGGGGGGTTTGTAGTGTCCCCACTTGTCGGTCTTTTCTGGTGTGAAGCCTGCCCGCAGCGGCCGTAAAAGTCTAATTTTCGGATGCAGGGATACCTAAGGCAGAGCCAGGTCAAAAATTCATCTCTCTAGCCCACCTAGATCGGGAGTTATTCCCAAACTCACCTCGAATTAAGTTCGGGCCATTGCCCCGGCCGGCAAGACTTGCTTCGCAGCCGGCCCCTAGGTTTTTTAATATCTGTTAGGGGTAGGCCTAACATCCGGGCCGCTAGCCTCGCCTACAGAATCGCCAGCGAGCCCAAATTCACGGGAGGGAGAGCCCTTGAGACGGGCTCTACGGTGGTATTAAATTTGTGCAGATCCGATATTGCCTTGAGGGTGATTTGACCATCCTTATTTGGTTTTTGTCTCTTTGACAGCAAAAACGCGTTAAAGATGTTTTGCGGGGGGTTTGTAGTGTCCCCACTTGTCGGTCTTTTCTGGTGTGAAGCCTGCCCGCAGCGGCCGTAAAAGTCTAATTTTCGGATGCAGGGATACCTAAGGCAGAGCCAGGTCAAAAATTCATCTCTCTAGCCCTCCTAGATCGGGAGTTATTCCCAAACTCACCTCGAATTAAGTTCGGGCCATTGCCCCGGCCGGCAAGACTTGCTTCGCAGCCGGCCCCTAGGTTTTTTCAATATCTGTTAGGGGTAGGCCTAACATCCGGGCCGCTAGCCTCGCCTACAGAATCGCCAGCGAGCCGAAATTCACGGGAGATAGAGCCCTTGAGACGGGCTCTACGGTGGTATTAAATTTGTGCAGATCCGATATTGCCTTGAGGGTGATTTGACCATCCTTATTTGGTTTTTGTCTCTTTGACAGCAAAAACGCGTTAAAGATGTTTTGCGGGGGGTTTGTAGTGTCCCCACTTGTCGGTCTTTTCTGGTGTGAAGCCTGCCCGCAGCAGCCGTAAAAGTCTAATTTTCGGATGCAGGGATACCTAAGGCAGAGCCAGGTCAAAAATTCATCTCTCTAGCCCTCCTAGATCGGGAGTTATTCCCAAACTCACCTCGAATTAAGTTCGGGCCATTGCCCCGGCCGGCAAGACTTGCTTCGCAGCCGGCCCCTAGGTTTTTTCAATATCTGTTAGGGGTAGGCCTAACATCCGGGCCGCTAGCCTCGCCTACAGAATCGCCAGCGAGCCCAAATTCACGGGAGAGAGAGCCCTTGAGACGGGCTCTACGGTGGTATTAAATTTGTGCAGATCCGATATTGCCTTGAGGGTGATTTGACCATCCTTATTTGGTTTTTGTCTCTTTGACAGCAAAAACGCGTTAAAGATGTTTTGCGGGGGGTTTGTAGTGTCCCCACTTGTCGGTCTTTTCTGGTGTGAAGCCTGCCCGCAGCGGCCGTAAATCGGGAGTTATTCCCAAACTCACCTCGAATTAAGTTCGGGCCATTGCCCCGGCCGGCAAGACTTGCTTCGCAGCCGGCCCCTAGGTTTTTTCAATATCTGTTAGGGGTAGGCCTAACATCCGGGCCGCTAGCCTCGCCTACAGAATCGCCAGCGAGCCCAAATTCACGGGAGGGAGAGCCCTTGAGACGGGCTCTACGGTGGTATTAAATTTGTGCAGATCCGATATTGCCTTGAGGGTGATTTGACCATCCTTATTTGGTTTTTGTCTCTTTGACAGCAAAAACGCGTTAAAGATGTTTTGCGGGGGGTTTGTAGTGTCCCCACTTGTCGGTCTTTTCTGGTGTGAAGCCTGCCCGCAGCGGCCGTAAAAGTCTAATTTTCGGATGCAGGGATACCTAAGGCAGAGCCAGGTCAAAAATTCATCTCTCTAGCCCTCCTAGATCGGGAGTTATTCCCAAACTCACCTCGAATTAAGTTCGGGCCATTGCCCCGGCCGGCAAGACTTGCTTCGCAGCCGGCCCCTAGGTTTTTTAATATCTGTTAGGGGTAGGCCTAACATCCGGGCCGCTAGCCTCGCCTACAGAATCGCCAGCGAGCCCAAATTCACGGGAGAGAGAGCCCTTGAGACGGGCTCTACGGTGGTATTAAATTTGTGCAGATCCGATATTGCCTTGAGGGTGATTTGACCATCCTTATTTGGTTTTTGTCTCTTTGACAGCAAAAACGCGTTAAAGATGTTTTGCGGGGGGTTTGTAGTGTCCCCACTTGTCGGTCTTTTCTGGTGTGAAGCCTGCCCGCAGCGGCCGTAAAAGTCTAATTTTCGGATGCAGGGATACCTAAGGCAGAGCCAGGTCAAAAATTCATCTCTCTAGCCCTCCTAGATCGGGAGTTATTCCCAAACTCACCTCGAATTAAGTTCGGGCCATTGCCCCGGCCGGCAAGACTTGCTTCGCAGCCGGCCCCTAGGTTTTTTCAATATCTGTTAGGGGTAGGCCTAACATCCGGGCCGCTAGCCTCGCCTACAGAATTGCCAGCGAGCCCAAATTCACGGGAGAGAGAGCCCTTGAGACGGGCTCTACGGTGGTATTAAATTCGTGCAGATCCGATATTGCCTTGAGGGTGCTTTGACCATCCTTATTTGGTTTTTGTCTCTTTGACAGCAAAAACGCGTTAAAGATGTTTTGCGGGGGGTTTGTAGTGTCCCCACTTGTCGGTCTTTTCTGGTGTGAAGCCTGCCCGCAGCGGCCGTAAAAGTCTAATTTTCGGATGCAGGGATACCTAAGGCAGAGCCAGGTCAAAAATTCATCTCTCTAGCCCTCCTAGATCGGGAGTTATTCCCAAACTCACCTCGAATTAAGTTCGGGCCATTGCCCCGGCCGGCAAGACTTGCTTCGCAGCCGGCCCCTAGGTTTTTTCAATACCTGTTAGGGGTAGGCCTAACATCCGGGCCGCTAGCCTCGCCTACAGAATCGCCAGCGAGCCCAAATTCACGGGAGGGAGAGCCCTTGAGACGGGCTCTACGGTGGTATTAAATTTGTGCAGATCCGATATTGCCTTGAGGGTGATTTGACCATCCTTATTTGGTTTTTGTCTCTTTGACAGCAAAAACGCGTTAAAGATGTTTTGCGGGGGGTTTGTAGTGTCCCCACTTGTCGGTCTTTTCTGGTGTGAAGCCTGCCCGCAGCGGCCGTAAAAGTCTAATTTTCGGATGCAGGGATACCTAAGGCAGAGCCAGGTCAAAAATTCATCTCTCTAGACCTCCTAGATCGGGAGTTATTCCCAAACTCACCTCGAATTAAGTTCGGGCCATTGCCCCGGCCGGCAAGACTTGCTTCGCAGCCGGCCCCTAGGTTTTTTCAATATCTGTTAGGGGTAGGCCTAACATCCGGGCCGCTAGCCTCGCCTACAGAATCGCCAGCGAGCCCAAATTCACGGGAGGGAGAGCCCTTGAGACGGGCTCTACGGTGGTATTAAATTTGTGCAGATCCGATATTGCCTTGAGGGTGATTTGACCATCCTTATTTGGTTTTTGTCTCTTTGACAGCAAAAACGCGTTAAAGATGTTTTGCGGGGGGTTTGTAGTGTCCCCACTTGTCGGTCTTTTCTGGTGTGAAGCCTGCCCGCAGCGGTAGGCCTAACATCCGGGCCGCTAGCCTCGCCTACAGAATCGCCAGCGAGCCCAAATTCACGGGAGGGAGAGCCCTTGAGACGGGCTCTACGGTGGTATTAAATTTGTGCAGATCCGATATTGCCTTGAGGGTGATTTGACCATCCTTATTTGGTTTTTGTCTCTTTGACAGCAAAAACGCGTTAAAGATGTTTTGCGGGGGGTTTGTAGTGTCCCCACTTGTCGGTCTTTTCTGGTGTGAAGCCTGCCCGCAGCGGCCGTAAAAGTCTAATTTTCGGATGCAGGGATACCTAAGGCAGAGCCAGGTCAAAAATTCATCTCTCTAGCCCTCCTAGATCGGGAGTTATTCCCAAACTCACCTCGAATTAAGTTCGGGCCATTGCCCCGGCCGGCAAGACTTGCTTCGCAGCCGGCCCCTAGGTTTTTTAATATCTGTTAGGGGTAGGCCTAACATCCGGGCCGCTAGCCTCGTCTACAGAATCGCCAGCGAGCCCAAATTCACGGGAGGGAGAGCCCTTGAGACGGGCTCTACGGTGGTATTAAATTTGTGCAGATCCGATATTGCCTTGAGGGTGATTTGACCATCCTTATTTGGTTTTTGTCTCTTTGACAGCAAAAACGCGTTAAAGATGTTTTGCGGGGGGTTTGTAGTGTCCCCACTTGTCGGTCTTTTCTGGTGTGAAGCCTGCCCGCAGCGGCCGTAAAAGTCTAATTTTCGGATGCAGGGATACCTAAGGCAGAGCCAGGTCAAAAATTCATCTCTCTAGCCCTCCTAGATCGGGAGTTATTCCCAAACTCACCTCGAATTAAGTTCGGGCCATTGCCCCGGCCGGCAAGACTTGCTTCGCAGCCGGCCCCTAGGTTTTTTCAATATCTGTTAGGGGTAGGCCTAACATCCGGGCCGCTAGCCTCGCCTACAGAATCGCCAGCGAGCCCAAATTCACGGGAGATAGAGCCCTTGAGACGGGCTCTACGGTGGTATTAAATTTGTGCAGATCCGATATTGCCTTGAGGGTGATTTGACCATCCTTATTTGGTTTTTGTCTCTTTGACAGCAAAAACGCGTTAAAGATGTTTTGCGGGGGGTTTGTAGTGTCCCCACTTGTCGGTCTTTTCTGGTGTGAAGCCTGCCCGCAGCGGCCGTAAAAGTCTAATTTTCGGATGCAGGGATACCTAAGGCAGAGCCAGGTCAAAAATTCATCTCTCTAGCCCTCCTAGATCGGGAGTTATTCCCAAACTCACCTCGAATTAAGTTCGGGCCATTGCCCCGGCCGGCAAGACTTGCTTCGCAGCCGGCCCCTAGGTTTTTTAATATCTGTTAGTGGTAGGCCTAACATCCGGGCCGCTAGCCTCGTCTACAGAATCGCCAGCGAGCCCAAATTCACGGGAGGGAGAGCCCTTGAGACGGGCTCTACGGTGGTATTAAATTTGTGCAGATCCGATATTGCCTTGAGGGTGATTTGACCATCCTTATTTGGTTTTTGTCTCTTTGACAGCAAAAACGCGTTAAAGATGTTTTGCGGGGGGTTTGTAGTGTCCCCACTTGTCGGTCTTTTCTGGTGTGAAGCCTGCCCGCAGCGGCCGTAAAAGTCTAATTTTCGGATGCAGGGATACCTAAGGCAGAGCCAGGTCAAAAATTCATCTCTCTAGCCCTCCTAGATCGGGAGTTATTCCCAAACTCACCTCGAATTAAGTTCGGGCCATTGCCCCGGCCGGCAAGACTTGCTTCGCAGCCGGCCCCTAGGTTTTTTCAATATCTGTTAGGGGTAGGCCTAACATCCGGGCCGCTAGCCTCGCCTACAGAATCGCCAGCGAGCCCAAATTCACGGGAGAGAGAGCCCTCGAGACGGGCTCTACGGTGGTATTAAATTTGTGCAGATCCGATATTGCCTTGAGGGTGATTTGACCATCCTTATTTGGTTTTTGTCTCTTTGACAGCAAAAACGCGTTAAAGATGTTTTGCGGGGGGTTTGTAGTGTCCCCACTTGTCGGTCTTTTCTGGTGTGAAGCCTGCCCGCAGCGGCCGTAAAAGTCTAATTTTCGGATGCAGGGATACCTAAGGCAGAGCCAGGTCAAAAATTCATCTCTCTAGCCCTCCTAGATCGGGAGTTATTCCCAAACTCACCTCGAATTAAGTTCGGGCCATTGCCCCGGCCGGCAAGACTTGCTTCGCAGCCGGCCCCTAGGTTTTTTCAATATCTGTTAGGGGTAGGCCTAACATTTAGGCCGCTAGCCTCGCCTACAGAATCGCCAGCGAGCCCAAATTCACGGGAGAGAGAGCCCTTGAGACGGGCTCTACGGTGGTATTAAATTCGTGCAGATCCGATATTGCCTTGAGGGTGATTTGACCATCCTTATTTGGTTTTTGTCTCTTTGACAGCAAAAACGCGTTAAAGATGTTTTGCGGGGGGTTTGTAGTGTCCCCACTTGTCGGTCTTTTCTGGTGTGAAGCCTGCCCGCAGCGGCCGTAAAAGTCTAATTTTCGGATGCAGGGATACCTAAGGCAGAGCCAGGTCAAAAATTCATCTCTCTAGCCCTCCTAGATCGGGAGTTATTCCCAAACTCACCTCGAATTAAGTTCGGGCCATTGCCCCGGCCGGCAAGACTTGCTTCGCAGCCGGCTCCTAGGTTTTTTCAATATCTGTTAGGGGTAGGCCTAACATCCGGGCCGCTAGCCTCGCCTACAGAATCGCCAGCGAGCCCAAATTCACGGGAGAGAGAGCCCTTGAGACGGGCTCTACGGTGGTATTAAATTTGTGCAGATCCGATATTGCCTTGAGGGTGATTTGACCATCCTTATTTGGTTTTTGTCTCTTTGACAGCAAAAACGCGTTAAAGATGTTTTGCGGGGGGTTTGTAGTGTCCCCACTTGTCGGTCTTTTCTGGTGTGAAGCCTGCCCGCAGCGGCCGTAAAAGTCTAATTTTCGGATGCAGGGATACCTAAGGCAGAGCCAGGTCAAAAATTCATCTCTCTAGCCCTCCTAGATCGGGAGTTATTCCCAAACTCACCTCGAATTAAGTTCGGGCCATTGCCCCGGCCGGCAAGACTTGCTTCGCAGCCGGCCCCAGGTTTTTTCAATATCTGTTAGGGGTAGGCCTAACATCCGGGCCGCTAGCCTCGCCTACAGAATCGCCAGCGAGCCCAAATTCACGGGAGAGAGAGCCCTTGAGACGGGCTCTACGGTGGTATTAAATTTGTGCAGATCCGATATTGCCTTGAGGGTGATTTGACCATCCTTATTTGGTTTTTGTCTCTTTGACAGCAAAAACGCGTTAAAGATGTTTTGCGGGGGGTTTGTAGTGTCCCCACTTGTCGGTCTTTTCTGGTGTGAAGCCTGCCCGCAGCGGCCGTAAAAGTCTAATTTTCGGATGCAGGGATACCTAAGGCAGAGCCAGGTCAAAAATTCATCTCTCTAGCCCTCCTAGATCGGGAGTTATTCCCAAACTCACCTCGAATTAAGTTCGGGCCATTGCCCCGGCCGGCAAGACTTGCTTCGCAGCCGGCCCCTAGGTTTTTTCAATATCTGTTAGGGGTAGGCCTAACATTCAGGCCGCTAGCCTCGCCTACAGAATCGCCAGCGAGCCCAAATTCACGGGAGAGAGAGCCCTTGAGACGGGCTCTACGGTGGTATTAAATTCGTGCAGATCCGATATTGCCTTGAGGGTGATTTGACCATCCTTATTTGGTTTTTTTTCTCTTTGACAGCAAAAACGCGTTAAAGATGTTTTGCGGGGGGTTTGTAGTGTCCCCACTTGTCGGTCTTTTCTGGTGTGAAGCCTGCCCGCAGCGGCCGTAAAAGTCTAATTTTCGGATGCAGGGATACCTAAGGCAGAGCCAGGTCAAAAATTCATCTCTCTAGCCCTCCTAGATCGGGAGTTATTCCCAAACTCACCTCGAATTAAGTTCGGGCCATTGCCCCGGCCGGCAAGACTTGCTTCGCAGCCGGCCCCTAGGTTTTTTCAATATCTGTTAGGGGTAGGCCTAACATCCGGGCCGCTAGCCTCGCCTACAGAATCGCCAGCGAGCCCAAATTCACGGGAGGGAGAGCCCTTGAGACGGGCTCTACGGTGGTATTAAATTTGTGCAGATCCGATATTGCCTTGAGGGTGATTTGACCATCCTTATTTGGTTTTTGTCTCTTTGACAGCAAAAACGCGTTAAAGATGTTTTGCGGGGGGTTTGTAGTGTCCCCACTTGTCGGTCTTTTCTGGTGTGAAGCCTGCCCGCAGCGGCCGTAAAAGTCTAATTTTCGGATGCAGGGATACCTAAGGCAGAGCCAGGTCAAAAATTCATCTCTCTAGCCCTCCTAGATCGGGAGTTATTCCCAAACTCACCTCGAATTAAGTTCGGGCCATTGCCCCGGCCGGCAAGACTTGCTTCGCAGCCGGCCCCTAGGTTTTTTCAATATCTGTTAGGGGTAGGCCTAACATCCGGGCCGCTAGCCTCGCCTACAGAATCGCCAGCGAGCCCAAATTCACGGGAGAGAGAGCCCTTGAGACGGGCTCTACGGTGGTATTAAATTTGTGCAGATCCGATATTGCCTTGAGGGTGATTTGACCATCCTTATTTGGTTTTTGTCTCTTTGACAGCAAAAACGCGTTAAAGATGTTTTGCGGGGGGTTTGTAGTGTCCCCACTTGTCGGTCTTTTCTGGTGTGAAGCCTGCCCGCAGCGGCCGTAAAAGTCTAATTTTCGGATGCAAGGATACCTAAGGCAGAGCCAGGTCAAAAATTCATCTCTCTAGCCCTCCTAGATCGGGAGTTATTCCCAAACTCACCTCGAATTAAGTTCGGGCCATTGCCCCGGCCGGCAAGACTTGCTTCGCAGCCGGCCCCTAGGTTTTTTCAATATCTGTTAGGGGTAGGCCTAACATCCGGGCCGCTAGCCTCGCCTACAGAATCGCCAGCGAGCCCAAATTCACGGGAGAGAGAGCCCTTGAGACGGGCTCTACGGTGGTATTAAATTTGTGCAGATCCGATATTGCCTTGAGGGTGATTTGACCATCCTTATTTGGTTTTTGTCTCTTTGACAGCAAAAACGCGTTAAAGATGTTTTGCGGGGGGTTTGTAGTGTCCCCACTTGTCGGTCTTTTCTGGTGTGAAGCCTGCCCGCAGCGGCCGTAAAAGTCTAATTTTCGGATGCAGGGATACCTAAGGCAGAGCCAGGTCAAAAATTCATCTCTCTAGCCCTCCTAGATCGGGAGTTATTCCCAAACTCACCTCGAATTAAGTTCGGGCCATTGCCCCGGCCGGCAAGACTTGCTTCGCAGCCGGCCCCTAGGTTTTTTCAATATCTGTTAGGGGTAGGCCTAACATCCGGGCCGCTAGCCTCGCTTACAGAATCGCCAGCGAGCCCAAATTCACGGGAGGGAGAGCCCTTGAGACGGGCTCTACGGTGGTATTAAATTTGTGCAGATCCGATATTGCCTTGAGGGTGATTTGACCATCCTTATTTGGTTTTTGTCTCTTTGACAGCAAAAACGCGTTAAAGATGTTTTGCGGGGGGTTTGTAGTGTCCCCACTTGTCGGTCTTTTCTGGTGTGAAGCCTGCCCGCAGCGGCCGTAAAAGTCTAATTTTCGGATGCAGGGATACCTAAGGCAGAGCCAGGTCAAAAATTCATCTCTCTAGCCCTCCTAGATCGGGAGTTATTCCCAAACTCACCTCGAATTAAGTTCGGGCCATTGCCCCGGCCGGCAAGACTTGCTTCGCAGCCGGCCCCTAGGTTTTTTCAATATCTGTTAGGGGTAGGCCTAACATCCGGGCCGCTAGCCTCGCCTACAGAATCGCCAGCGAGCCCAAATTCACGGGAGAGAGAGCCCTTGAGACGGGCTCTACGGTGGTATTAAATTTGTGCAGATCCGATATTGCCTTGAGGGTGATTTGACCATCCTTATTTGGTTTTTGTCTCTTTGACAGCAAAAACGCGTTAAAGATGTTTTGCGGGGGGTTTGTAGTGTCCCCACTTGTCGGTCTTTTCTGGTGTGAAGCCTGCCCGCAGCGGCCGTAAAAGTCTAATTTTCGGATGCAGGGATACCAAAGGCAGAGCCAGGTCAAAAATTCATCTCTCTAGCCCTCCTAGATCGGGAGTTATTCCCAAACTCACCTCGAATTAAGTTCGGGCCATTGCCCCGGCCGGCAAGACTTGCTTCGCAGCCGGCCCCTAGGTTTTTTTCAATATCTGTTAGGGGTAGGCCTAACATCCGGGCCGCTAGCCTCGCCTACAGAATCGCCAGCGAGCCCAAATTCACGGGAGAGAGAGCCCTTGAGACGGGCTCTACGGTGGTATTAAATTTGTGCAGATCCGATATTGCCTTGAGGGTGATTTGACCATCCTTATTTGGTTTTTGTCTCTTTGACAGCAAAAACGCGTTAAAGATGTTTTGCGGGGGGTTTGTAGTGTCCCCACTTGTCGGTCTTTTCTGGTGTGAAGCCTGCCCGCAGCGGCCGTAAAAGTCTAATTTTCGGATGCAGGGATACCTAAGGCAGAGCCAGGTCAAAAATTCATCTCTCTAGCCCTCCTAGATCGGGAGTTATTCCCAAACTCACCTCGAATTAAGTTCGGGCCATTGCCCCGGCCGGCAAGACTTGCTTCGCAGCCGGCCCCTAGGTTTTTTCAATATCTGTTAGGGGTAGGCCTAACATCCGGGCCGCTAGCCTCGCCTACAGAATCGCCAGCGAGCCCAAATTCACGGGAGAGAGAGCCCTTGAGACGGGCTCTACGGTGGTATTAAATTTGTGCAGATCCGATATTGCCTTGAGGGTGATTTGACCATCCTTATTTGGTTTTTGTCTCTTTGACAGCAAAAACGCGTTAAAGATGTTTTGCGGGGGGTTTGTAGTGTCCCCACTTGTCGGTCTTTTCTGGTGTGAAGCCTGCCCGCAGCGGCCGTAAAAGTCTAATTTTCGGATGCAGGGATACCTAAGGCAGAGCCAGGTCAAAAATTCATCTCTCTAGCCCTCCTAGATCGGGAGTTATTCCCAAACTCACCTCGAATTAAGTTCGGGCCATTGCCCCGGCCGGCAAGACTTGCTTCGCAGCCGGCCCCTAGGTTTTTTCAATATCTGTTAGGGGTAGGCCTAACATCCGGGCCGCTAGCCTCGCCTACAGAATCGCCAGCGAGCCCAAATTCACGGGAGGGAGAGCCCTTGAGACGGGCTCTACGGTGGTATTAAATTTGTGCAGATCCGATATTGCCTTGAGGGTGATTTGACCATCCTTATTTGGTTTTTGTCTCTTTGACAGCAAAAACGCGTTAAAGATGTTTTGCGGGGGGTTTGTAGTGTCCCCACTTGTCGGTCTTTTCTGGTGTGAAGCCTGCCCGCAGCGGCCGTAAAAGTCTAATTTTCGGATGCAGGGATACCTAAGGCAGAGCCAGGTCAAAAATTCATCTCTCTAGCCCTCCTAGATCGGGAGTTATTCCCAAACTCACCTCGAATTAAGTTCGGGCCATTGCCCCGGCCGGCAAGACTTGCTTCGCAGCCGGCCCCTAGGTTTTTTCAATATCTGTTAGGGGTAGGCCTAACATCCGGGCCGCTAGCCTCGCCTACAGAATCGCCAGCGAGCCCAAATTCACGGGAGAGAGAGCCCTTGAGACGGGCTCTACGGTGGTATTAAATTTGTGCAGATCCGATATTGCCTTGAGGGTGATTTGACCATCCTTATTTGGTTTTTGTCTCTTTGACAGCAAAAACGCGTTAAAGATGTTTTGCGGGGGGTTTGTAGTGTCCCCACTTGTCGGTCTTTTCTGGTGTGAAGCCTGCCCGCAGCGGCCGTAAAAGTCTAATTTTCGGATGCAGGGATACCTAAGGCAGAGCCAGGTCAAAAATTCATCTCTCTAGCCCTCCTAGATCGGGAGTTATTCCCAAACTCACCTCGAATTAAGTTCGGGCCATTGCCCCGGCCGGCAAGACTTGCTTCGCAGCCGGCCCCTAGGTTTTTTCAATATCTGTTAGGGGTAGGCCTAACATCCGGGCCGCTAGCCTCGCCTACAGAATCGCCAGCGAGCCCAAATTCACGGGAGGGAGAGCCCTTGAGACGGGCTCTACGGTGGTATTAAATTTGTGCAGATCCGATATTGCCTTGAGGGTGATTTGACCATCCTTATTTGGTTTTTGTCTCTTTGACAGCAAAAACGCGTTAAAGATGTTTTGCGGGGGGTTTGTAGTGTCCCCACTTGTCGGTCTTTTCTGGTGTGAAGCCTGCCCGCAGCGGCCGTAAAAGTCTAATTTTCGGATGCAGGGATACCTAAGGCAGAGCCAGGTCAAAAATTCATCTCTCTAGCCCTCCTAGATCGGGAGTTATTCCCAAACTCACCTCGAATTAAGTTCGGGCCATTGCCCCGGCCGGCAAGACTTGCTTCGCAGCCGGCCCCTAGGTTTTTTCAATATCTGTTAGGGGTAGGCCTAACATCCGGGCCGCTAGCCTCGCCTACAGAATCGCCAGCGAGCCCAAATTCACGGGAGAGAGAGCCCTTGAGACGGGCTCTACGGTGGTATTAAATTTGTGCAGATCCGATATTGCCTTGAGGGTGATTTGACCATCCTTATTTGGTTTTTGTCTCTTTGACAGCAAAAACGCGTTAAAGATGTTTTGCGGGGGGTTTGTAGTGTCCCCACTTGTCGGTCTTTTCTGGTGTGAAGCCTGCCCGCAGCGGCCGTAAAAGTCTAATTTTCGGATGCAGGGATACCTAAGGCAGAGCCAGGTCAAAAATTCATCTCTCTAGCCCTCCTAGATCGGGAGTTATTCCCAAACTCACCTCGAATTAAGTTCGGGCCATTGCCCCGGCCGGCAAGACTTGCTTCGCAGCCGGCCCCTATGTTTTTTCAATATCTGTTAGGGGTAGGCCTAACATCCGGGCCGCTAGCCTCGCCTACAGAATCGCCAGCGAGCCCAAATTCACGGGAGAGAGAGCCCTTGAGACGGGCTCTACGGTGGTATTAAATTTGTGCAGATCCGATATTGCCTTGAGGGTGATTTGACCATCCTTATTTGGTTTTTGTCTCTTTGACAGCAAAAACGCGTTAAAGATGTTTTGCGGGGGGTTTGTAGTGTCCCCACTTGTCGGTCTTTTCTGGTGTGAAGCCTGCCCGCAGCGGCCGTAAAAGTCTAATTTTCGGATGCAGGGATACCTAAGGCAGAGCCAGGTCAAAAATTCATCTCTCTAGCCCTCCTAGATCGGGAGTTATTCCCAAACTCACCTCGAATTAAGTTCGGGCCATTGCCCCGGCCGGCAAGACTTGCTTCGCAGCCGGCCCCTAGGTTTTTTCAATATCTGTTAGGGGTAGGCCTAACATCCGGGCCGCTAGCCTCGCCTACAGAATCGCCAGCGAGCCCAAATTCACGGGAGGGAGAGCCCTTGAGACGGGCTCTACGGTGGTATTAAATTTGTGCAGATCCGATATTGCCTTGAGGGTGATTTGACCATCCTTATTTGGTTTTTGTCTCTTTGACAGCAAAAACGCGTTAAAGATGTTTTGCGGGGGGTTTGTAGTGTCCCCACTTGTCGGTCTTTTCTGGTGTGAAGCCTGCCTGCAGCGGCCGTAAAAGTCTAATTTTCGGATGCAGGGATACCTAAGGCAGAGCCAGGTCAAAAATTCATCTCTCTAGCCCTCCTAGATCGGGAGTTATTCCCAAACTCACCTCGAATTAAGTTCGGGCCATTGCCCCGGCCGGCAAGACTTGCTTCGCAGCCGGCCCCTAGGTTTTTTCAATATCTGTTAGGGGTAGGCCTAACATCCGGGCCGCTAGCCTCGCCTACAGAATCGCCAGCGAGCCCAAATTCACGGGAGAGAGAGCCCTTGAGACGGGCTCTACGGTGGTATTAAATTTGTGCAGATCCGATATTGCCTTGAGGGTGATTTGACCATCCTTATTTGGTTTTTGTCTCTTTGACAGCAAAAACGCGTTAAAGATGTTTTGCGGGGGGTTTGTAGTGTCCCCACTTGTCGGTCTTTTCTGGTGTGAAGCCTGCCCGCAGCGGCCGTAAAAGTCTAATTTTCGGATGCAGGGATACCTAAGGCAGAGCCAGGTCAAAAATTCATCTCTCTAGCCCTCCTAGATCGGGAGTTATTCCCAAAATCACCTCGAATTAAGTTCGGGCCATTGCCCCGGCCGGCAAGACTTGCTTCGCAGCCGGCCCCTAGGTTTTTTCAATATCTGTTAGGGGTAGGCCTAACATCCGGGCCGCTAGCCTCGCCTACAGAATCGCCAGCGAGCCCAAATTCACGGGAGGGAGAGCCCTTGAGACGGGCTCTACGGTGGTATTAAATTTGTGCAGATCCGATATTGCCTTGAGGGTGATTTGACCATCCTTATTTGGTTGTTGTCTCTTTGACAGCAAAAACGCGTTAAAGATGTTTTGCGGGGGGTTTGTAGTGTCCCCACTTGTCGGTCTTTTCTGGTGTGAAGCCTGCCCGCAGCGGCCGTCAAAGTCTAATTTTCGGATGCAGGGATACCTAAGGCAGAGCCAGGTCAAAAATTCATCTCTCTAGCCCTCCTAGATCGGGAGTTATTCCCAAACTCACCTCGAATTAAGTTCGGGCCATTGCCCCGGCCGGCAAGACTTGCTTCGCAGCCGGCCCCTAGGTTTTTTCAATATCTGTTAGGGGTAGGCCTAACATCCGGGCCGCTAGCCTCGCCTACAGAATCGCCAGCGAGCCCAAATTCACGGGAGAGAGAGCCCTTGAGACGGGCTCTACGGTGGTATTAAATTTGTGCAGATCCGATATTGCCTTGAGGGTGATTTGACCATCCTTATTTGGTTGTTGTCTCTTTGACAGCAAAAACGCGTTAAAGATGTTTTGCGGGGGGTTTGTAGTGTCCCCACTTGTCGGTCTTTTCTGGTGTGAAGCCTGCCCGCAGCGGCCGTAAAAGTCTAATTTTCGGATGCAGGGATACCTAAGGCAGAGCCAGGTCAAAAATTCATCTCTCTAGCCCTCCTAGATCGGGAGTTATTCCCAAAATCACCTCGAATTAAGTTCGGGCCATTGCCCCGGCCGGCAAGACTTGCTTCGCAGCCGGCCCCAGGTTTTTTCAATATCTGTTAGGGGTAGGCCTAACATCCGGGCCGCTAGCCTCGCCTACAGAATCGCCAGCGAGCCCAAATTCACGGGAGAGAGAGCCCTTGAGACGGGCTCTACGGTGGTATTAAATTTGGAGTTATTCCCAAACTCACCTCGAATTAAGTTCGGGCCATTGCCCCGGCCGGCAAGACTTGCTTCGCAGCCGGCCCCAGGTTTTTTCAATATCTGTTAGGGTGATTTGAGGGTGATTTGACCATCCTTATTTGGTTTTTGTCTCTTTGACAGCAAAAACGCGTTAAAGATGTTTTGCGGGGGGTTTGTAGTGTCCCCACTTGTCGGTCTTTTCTGGTGTGAAGCCTGCCCGCAGCGGCCGTAAAAGTCTAATTTTCGGATGCAGGGATACCTAAGGCAGAGCCAGGTCAAAAATTCATCTCTCTAGCCCTCCTAGATCGGGAGTTATTCCCAAACTCACCTCGAATTAAGTTCGGGCCATTGCCCCGGCCGGCAAGACTTGCTTCGCAGCCGGCCCCTAGGTTTTTTCAATATCTGTTAGGGGTAGGCCTAACATCCGGGCCGCTAGCCTCGCCTACAGAATCGCCAGCGAGCCCAAATTCACGGGAGAGAGAGCCCTTGAGACGGGCTCTACGGTGGTATTAAATTTGTGCAGATCCGATATTGCCTTGAGGGTGATTTGACCATCCTTATTTGGTTTTTGTCTCTTTGACAGCAAAAACGCGTTAAAGATGTTTTGCGGGGGGTTTGTAGTGTCCCCACTTGTCGGTCTTTTCTGGTGTGAAGCCTGCCCGCAGCGGCCGTAAAAGTCTAATTTTCGGATGCAGGGATACCTAAGGCAGAGCCAGGTCAAAAATTCATCTCTCTAGCCCTCCTAGATCGGGAGTTATTCCCAAAATCACCTCGAATTAAGTTCGGGCCATTGCCCCGGCCGGCAAGACTTGCTTCGCAGCCGGCCCCTAGGTTTTTTCAATATCTGTTAGGGGTAGGCCTAACATCCGGGCCGCTAGCCTCGCCTACAGAATCGCCAGCGAGCCCAAATTCACGGGAGAGAGAGCCCTTGAGACGGGCTCTACGGTGGTATTAAATTTGTGCAGATCCGATATTGCCTTGAGGGTGATTTGACCATCCTTATTTGGTTTTTGTCTCTTTGACAGCAAAAACGCGTTAAAGATGTTTTGCGGGGGGTTTGTAGTGTCCCCACTTGTCGGTCTTTTCTGGTGTGAAGCCTGCCCGCAGCGGCCGTAAAAGTCTAATTTTCGGATGCAGGGATACCTAAGGCAGAGCCAGGTCAAAAATTCATCTCTCTAGCCCTCCTAGATCGGGAGTTATTCCCAAACTCACCTCGAATTAAGTTCGGGCCATTGCCCCGGCCGGCAAGACTTGCTTCGCAGCCGGCCCCTAGGTTTTTTCAATATCTGTTAGGGGTAGGCCTAACATCCGGGCCGCTAGCCTCGCCTACAGAATCGCCAGCGAGCCCAAATTCACGGGAGGGAGAGCCCTTGAGACGGGCTCTACGGTGGTATTAAATTTGTGCAGATCCGATATTGCCTTGAGGGTGATTTGACCATCCTTATTTGGTTTTTGTCTCTTTGACAGCAAAAACGCGTTAAAGATGTTTTGCGGGGGGTTTGTAGTGTCCCCACTTGTCGGTCTTTTCTGGTGTGAAGCCTGCCTGCAGCGGCCGTAAAAGTCTAATTTTCGGATGCAGGGATACCTAAGGCAGAGCCAGGTCAAAAATTCATCTCTCTAGCCCTCCTAGATCGGGAGTTATTCCCAAACTCACCTCGAATTAAGTTCGGGCCATTGCCCCGGCCGGCAAGACTTGCTTCGCAGCCGGCCCCTAGGTTTTTTCAATATCTGTTAGGGGTAGGCCTAACATCCGGGCCGCTAGCCTCGCCTACAGAATCGCCAGCGAGCCCAAATTCACGGGAGAGAGAGCCCTTGAGACGGGCTCTACGGTGGTATTAAATTTGTGCAGATCCGATATTGCCTTGAGGGTGATTTGACCATCCTTATTTGGTTTTTGTCTCTTTGACAGCAAAAACGCGTTAAAGATGTTTTGCGGGGGGTTTGTAGTGTCCCCACTTGTCGGTCTTTTCTGGTGTGAAGCCTGCCCGCAGCGGCCGTAAAAGTCTAATTTTCGGATGCAGGGATACCTAAGGCAGAGCCAGGTCAAAAATTCATCTCTCTAGCCCTCCTAGATCGGGAGTTATTCCCAAAATCACCTCGAATTAAGTTCGGGCCATTGCCCCGGCCGGCAAGACTTGCTTCGCAGCCGGCCCCTAGGTTTTTTCAATATCTGTTAGGGGTAGGCCTAACATCCGGGCCGCTAGCCTCGCCTACAGAATCGCCAGCGAGCCCAAATTCACGGGAGGGAGAGCCCTTGAGACGGGCTCTACGGTGGTATTAAATTTGTGCAGATCCGATATTGCCTTGAGGGTGATTTGACCATCCTTATTTGGTTGTTGTCTCTTTGACAGCAAAAACGCGTTAAAGATGTTTTGCGGGGGGTTTGTAGTGTCCCCACTTGTCGGTCTTTTCTGGTGTGAAGCCTGCCCGCAGCGGCCGTCAAAGTCTAATTTTCGGATGCAGGGATACCTAAGGCAGAGCCAGGTCAAAAATTCATCTCTCTAGCCCTCCTAGATCGGGAGTTATTCCCAAACTCACCTCGAATTAAGTTCGGGCCATTGCCCCGGCCGGCAAGACTTGCTTCGCAGCCGGCCCCTAGGTTTTTTCAATATCTGTTAGGGGTAGGCCTAACATCCGGGCCGCTAGCCTCGCCTACAGAATCGCCAGCGAGCCCAAATTCACGGGAGAGAGAGCCCTTGAGACGGGCTCTACGGTGGTATTAAATTTGTGCAGATCCGATATTGCCTTGAGGGTGATTTGACCATCCTTATTTGGTTGTTGTCTCTTTGACAGCAAAAACGCGTTAAAGATGTTTTGCGGGGGGTTTGTAGTGTCCCCACTTGTCGGTCTTTTCTGGTGTGAAGCCTGCCCGCAGCGGCCGTAAAAGTCTAATTTTCGGATGCAGGGATACCTAAGGCAGAGCCAGGTCAAAAATTCATCTCTCTAGCCCTCCTAGATCGGGAGTTATTCCCAAAATCACCTCGAATTAAGTTCGGGCCATTGCCCCGGCCGGCAAGACTTGCTTCGCAGCCGGCCCCAGGTTTTTTCAATATCTGTTAGGGGTAGGCCTAACATCCGGGCCGCTAGCCTCGCCTACAGAATCGCCAGCGAGCCCAAATTCACGGGAGAGAGAGCCCTTGAGACGGGCTCTACGGTGGTATTAAATTTGGAGTTATTCCCAAACTCACCTCGAATTAAGTTCGGGCCATTGCCCCGGCCGGCAAGACTTGCTTCGCAGCCGGCCCCAGGTTTTTTCAATATCTGTTAGGGGTAGGCCTAACATCCGGGCCGCTAGCCTCGCCTACAGAATCGCCAGCGAGCCCAAATTCACGGGAGAGAGAGCCCTTGAGACGGGCTCTACGGTGGTATTAAATTTGTGCAGATCCGATATTGCCTTGAGGGTGATTTGACCATCCTTATTTGGTTTTTGTCTCTTTGACAGCAAAAACGCGTTAAAGATGTTTTGCGGGGGGTTTGTAGTGTCCCCACTTGTCGGTCTTTTCTGGTGTGAAGCCTGCCCGCAGCGGCCGTAAAAGTCTAATTTTCGGATGCAGGGATACCTAAGGCAGAGCCAGGTCAAAAATTCATCTCTCTAGCCCTCCTAGATCGGGAGTTATTCCCAAAATCACCTCGAATTAAGTTCGGGCCATTGCCCCGGCCGGCAAGACTTGCTTCGCAGCCGGCCCCTAGGTTTTTTCAATATCTGTTAGGGGTAGGCCTAACATCCGGGCCGCTAGCCTCGCCTACAGAATCGCCAGCGAGCCCAAATTCACGGGAGAGAGAGCCCTTGAGACGGGCTCTACGGTGGTATTAAATTTGTGCAGATCCGATATTGCCTTGAGGGTGATTTGACCATCCTTATTTGGTTGTTGTCTCTTTGACAGCAAAAACGCGTTAAAGATGTTTTGCGGGGGGTTTGTAGTGTCCCCACTTGTCGGTCTTTTCTGGTGTGAAGCCTGCCCGCAGCGGCCGTCAAAGTCTAATTTTCGGATGCAGGGATACCTAAGGCAGAGCCAGGTCAAAAATTCATCTCTCTAGCCCTCCTAGATCGGGAGTTATTCCCAAACTCACCTCGAATTAAGTTCGGGCCATTGCCCCGGCCGGCAAGACTTGCTTCGCAGCCGGCCCCTAGGTTTTTTCAATATCTGTTAGGGGTAGGCCTAACATCCGGGCCGCTAGCCTCGCCTACAGAATCGCCAGCGAGCCCAAATTCACGGGAGAGAGAGCCCTTGAGACGGGCTCTACGGTGGTATTAAATTTGTGCAGATCCGATATTGCCTTGAGGGTGATTTGACCATCCTTATTTGGTTGTTGTCTCTTTGACAGCAAAAACGCGTTAAAGATGTTTTGCGGGGGGTTTGTAGTGTCCCCACTTGTCGGTCTTTTCTGGTGTGAAGCCTGCCCGCAGCGGCCGTAAAAGTCTAATTTTCGGATGCAGGGATACCTAAGGCAGAGCCAGGTCAAAAATTCATCTCTCTAGCCCTCCTAGATCGGGAGTTATTCCCAAAATCACCTCGAATTAAGTTCGGGCCATTGCCCCGGCCGGCAAGACTTGCTTCGCAGCCGGCCCCAGGTTTTTTCAATATCTGTTAGGGGTAGGCCTAACATCCGGGCCGCTAGCCTCGCCTACAGAATCGCCAGCGAGCCCAAATTCACGGGAGAGAGAGCCCTTGAGACGGGCTCTACGGTGGTATTAAATTTGGAGTTATTCCCAAACTCACCTCGAATTAAGTTCGGGCCATTGCCCCGGCCGGCAAGACTTGCTTCGCAGCCGGCCCCTGGTTTTTTCAATATCTGTTAGGGGTAGGCCTAACATCCGGGCCGCTAGCCTCGCCTACAGAATCGCCAGCGAGCCCAAATTCACGGGAGAGAGAGCCCTTGAGACGGGCTCTACGGTGGTATTAAATTTGTGCAGATCCGATATTGCCTTGAGGGTGATTTGACCATCCTTATTTGGTTTTTGTCTCTTTGACAGCAAAAACGCGTTAAAGATGTTTTGCGGGGGGTTTGTAGTGTCCCCACTTGTCGGTCTTTTCTGGTGTGAAGCCTGCCCGCAGCGGCCGTAAAAGTCTAATTTTCGGATGCAGGGATACCTAAGGCAGAGCCAGGTCAAAAATTCATCTCTCTAGCCCTCCTAGATCGGGAGTTATTCCCAAACTCACCTCGAATTAAGTTCGGGCCATTGCCCCGGCCGGCAAGACTTGCTTCGCAGCCGGCCCCTAGGTTTTTTCAATATCTGTTAGGGGTAGGCCTAACATCCGGGCCGCTAGCCTCGCCTACAGAATCGCCAGCGAGCCCAAATTCACGGGAGAGAGAGCCCTTGAGACGGGCTCTACGGTGGTATTAAATTTGTGCAGATCCGATATTGCCTTGAGGGTGATTTGACCATCCTTATTTGGTTTTTGTCTCTTTGACAGCAAAAACGCGTTAAAGATGTTTTGCGGGGGGTTTGTAGTGTCCCCACTTGTCGGTCTTTTCTGGTGTGAAGCCTGCCCGCAGCTGCCGTAAAAGTCTAATTTTCGGATGCAGGGATACCTAAGGCAGAGCCAGGTCAAAAATTCATCTCTCTAGCCCTCCTAGATCGGGAGTTATTCCCAAACTCACCTCGAATTAAGTTCGGGCCATTGCCCCGGCCGGCAAGACTTGCTTCGCAGCCGGCCCCTAGGTTTTTTCAATATCTGTTAGGGGTAGGCCTAACATCCGGGCCGCTAGCCTCGCCTACAGAATCGCCAGCGAGCCCAAATTCACGGGAGAGAGAGCCCTTGAGACGGGCTCTACGGTGGTATTAAATTTGTGCAGATCCGATATTGCCTTGAGGGTGATTTGACCATCCTTATTTGGTTTTTGTCTCTTTGACAGCAAAAACGCGTTAAAGATGTTTTGCGGGGGGTTTGTAGTGTCCCCACTTGTCGGTCTTTTCTGGTGTGAAGCCTGCCCGCAGCGGCCGTAAAAGTCTAATTTTCGGATGCAGGGATACCTAAGGCAGAGCCAGGTCAAAAATTCATCTCTCTAGCCCTCCTGTACGGGAGTTATTCCCAAACTCACCTCGAATTAAGTTCGGGCCATTGCCCCGGCCGGCAAGACTTGCTTCGCAGCCGGCCCCTAGGTTTTTTCAATATCTGTTAGGGGTAGGCCTAACATCCGGCCGCTAGCCTCGCCTACAGAATCGCCAGCGAGCCCAAATTCATCGGAGAGAGAGCCCTTGAGACGGGCTCTACGGTGGTATTAAATTTGTGCAGATCCGATATTGCCTTGAGGGTGATTTGACCATCCTTATTTGGTTTTTGTCTCTTTGACAGCAAAAACGCGTTAAAGATGTTTTGCGGGGGGTTTGTAGTGTCCCCACTTGTCGGTCTTTTCTGGTGTGAAGCCTGCCCGCAGCGGCCGTAAAAGTCTAATTTTCGGATGCAGGGATACCTAAGGCAGAGCCAGGTCAAAAATTCATCTCTCTAGCCCTCCTAGATCGGGAGTTATTCCCAAACTCACCTCGAATTAAGTTCGGGCCATTGCCCCGGCCGGCAAGACTTGCTTCGCAGCCGGCCCCAGGTTTTTTCAATATCTGTTAGGGGTAGGCCTAACATCCGGGCCGCTAGCCTCGCCTACAGAATCGCCAGCGAGCCCAAATTCACGGGAGAGAGAGCCCTTGAGACGGGCTCTACGGTGGTATTAAATTTGTGCAGATCCGATATTGCCTTGAGGGTGATTTGACCATCCTTATTTGGTTTTTGTCTCTTTGACAGCAAAAACGCGTTAAAGATGTTTTGCGGGGGGTTTGTAGTGTCCCCACTTGTCGGTCTTTTCTGGTGTGAAGCCTGCCCGCAGCGGCCGTAAAAGTCTAATTTTCGGATGCAGGGATACCTAAGGCAGAGCCAGGTCAAAAATTCATCTCTCTAGCCCTCCTAGATCGGGAGTTATTCCCAAACTCACCTCGAATTAAGTTCGGGCCATTGCCCCGGCCGGCAAGACTTGCTTCGCAGCCGGCCCCTAGTTTTTTTCAATATCTGTTAGGGGTAGGCCTAACATCCGGGCCGCTAGCCTCGCCTACAGAATCGCCAGCGAGCCCAAATTCACGGGAGAGAGAGCCCTTGAGACGGGCTCTACGGTGGTATTAAATTTGTGCAGATCCGATATTGCCTTGAGGGTGATTTGACCATCCTTATTTGGTTTTTGTCTCTTTGACAGCAAAAACGCGTTAAAGATGTTTTGCGGGGGGTTTGTAGTGTCCCCACTTGTCGGTCTTTTCTGGTGTGAAGCCTGCCCGCAGCGGCCGTAAAAGTCTAATTTTCGGATGCAGGGATACCTAAGGCAGAGCCAGGTCAAAAATTCATCTCTCTAGCCCTCCTAGATCGGGAGTTATTCCCAAACTCACCTCGAATTAAGTTCGGGCCATTGCCCCGGCCGGCAAGACTTGCTTCGCAGCCGGCCCCAGGTTTTTTCAATATCTGTTAGGGGTAGGCCTAACATCCGGGCCGCTAGCCTCGCCTACAGAATCGCCAGCGAGCCCAAATTCACGGGAGAGAGAGCCCTTGAGACGGGCTCTACGGTGGTATTAAATTTGTGCAGATCCGATATTGCCTTGAGGGTGATTTGACCATCCTTATTTGGTTTTTGTCTCTTTGACAGCAAAAACGCGTTAAAGATGTTTTGCGGGGGGTTTGTAGTGTCCCCACTTGTCGGTCTTTTCTGGTGTGAAGCCTGCCCGCAGCGGCCGTAAAAGTCTAATTTTCGGATGCAGGGATACCTAAGGCAGAGCCAGGTCAAAAATTCATCTCTCTAGCCCTCCTAGATCGGGAGTTATTCCCAAACTCACCTCGAATTAAGTTCGGGCCATTGCCCCGGCCGGCAACACTTGCTTCGCAGCCGGCCCCAGGTTTTTTCAATATCTGTTAGGGGTAGGCCTAACATCCGGGCCGCTAGCCTCGCCTACAGAATCGCCAGCAAGCCCAAATTCACGGGAGAGAGAGCCCTTGAGACGGGCTCTACGGTGGTATTAAATTTGTGCAGATCCGATATTGCCTTGAGGGTGATTTGACCATCCTTATTTGGTTTTTGTCTCTTTGACAGCAAAAACGCGTTAAAGATGTTTTGCGGGGGGTTTGTAGTGTCCCCACTTGTCGGTCTTTTCTGGTGTGAAGCCTGCCCGCAGCGGCCGTAAAAGTCTAATTTTCGGATGCAGGGATACCTAAGGCAGAGCCAGGTCAAAAATTCATCTCTCTAGCCCTCCTAGATCGGGAGTTATTCCCAAACTCACCTCGAATTAAGTTCGGGCCATTGCCCCGGCCGGCAAGACTTGCTTCGCAGCCGGCCCCTAGGTTTTTTCAATATCTGTTAGGGGTAGGCCTAACATCCGGGCCGCTAGCCTCGCCTACAGAATCGCCAGCGAGCCCAAATTCACGGGAGAGAGAGCCCTTGAGACGGGCTCTACGGTGGTATTAAATTTGTGCAGATCCGATATTGCCTTGAGGGTGATTTGACCATCCTTATTTGGTTTTTGTCTCTTTGACAGCAAAAACGCGTTAAAGATGTTTTGCGGGGGGTTTGTAGTGTCCCCACTTGTCGGTCTTTTCTGGTGTGAAGCCTGCCCGCAGCGGCCGTAAAAGTCTAATTTTCGGATGCAGGGATACCTAAGGCAGAGCCAGGTCAAAAATTCATCTCTCTAGCCCTCCTAGATCGGGAGTTATTCCCAAACTCACCTCGAATTAAGTTCGGGCCATTGCCCCGGCCGGCAAGACTTGCTTCGCAGCCGGCCCCAGGTTTTTTCAATATCTGTTAGGGGTAGGCCTAACATCCGGGCCGCTAGCCTCGCCTACAGAATCGCCAGCGAGCCCAAATTCACGGGAGAGAGAGCCCTTGAGACGGGCTCTACGGTGGTATTAAATTTGTGCAGATCCGATATTGCCTTGAGGGTGATTTGACCATCCTTATTTGGTTTTTGTCTCTTTGACAGCAAAAACGCGTTAAAGATGTTTTGCGGGGGGTTTGTAGTGTCCCCACTTGTCGGTCTTTTCTGGTGTGAAGCCTGCCCGCAGCGGCCGTAAAAGTCTAATTTTCGGATGCAGGGATACCTAAGGCAGAGCCAGGTCAAAAATTCATCTCTCTAGCCCTCCTAGATCGGGAGTTATTCCCAAACTCACCTCGAATTAAGTTCGGGCCATTGCCCCGGCCGGCAAGACTTGCTTCGCAGCCGGCCCCAGGTTTTTTCAATATCTGTTAGGGGTAGGCCTAACATCCGGGCCGCTAGCCTCGCCTACAGAATCGCCAGCAAGCCCAAATTCACGGGAGAGAGAGCCCTTGAGACGGGCTCTACGGTGGTATTAAATTTGTGCAGATCCGATATTGCCTTGAGGGTGATTTGACCATCCTTATTTGGTTTTTGTCTCTTTGACAGCAAAAACGCGTTAAAGATGTTTTGCGGGGGGTTTGTAGTGTCCCCACTTGTCGGTCTTTTCTGGTGTGAAGCCTGCCCGCAGCGGCCGTAAAAGTCTAATTTTCGGATGCAGGGATACCTAAGGCAGAGCCAGGTCAAAAATTCATCTCTCTAGCCCTCCTAGATCGGGAGTTATTCCCAAACTCACCTCGAATTAAGTTCGGGCCATTGCCCCGGCCGGCAAGACTTGCTTCGCAGCCGGCCCCAGGTTTTTTCAATATCTGTTAGGGGTAGGCCTAACATCCGGGCCGCTAGCCTCGCCTACAGAATCGCCAGCGAGCCCAAATTCACGGGAGAGAGAGCCCTTGAGACGGGCTCTACGGTGGTATTAAATTTGTGCAGATCCGATATTGCCTTGAGGGTGATTTGACCATCCTTATTTGGTTTTTGTCTCTTTGACAGCAAAAACGCGTTAAAGATGTTTTGCGGGGGGTTTGTAGTGTCCCCACTTGTCGGTCTTTTCTGGTGTGAAGCCTGCCCGCAGCGGCCGTAAGAGTCTAATTTTCGGATGCAGGGATACCTAAGGCAGAGCCAGGTCAAAAATTCATCTCTCTAGCCCTCCTAGATCGGGAGTTATTCCCAAACTCACCTCGAATTAAGTTCGGGCCATTGCCCCGGCCGGCAAGACTTGCTTCGCAGCCGGCCCCAGGTTTTTTCAATATCTGTTAGGGGTAGGCCTAACATCCGGGCCGCTAGCCTCGCCTACAGAATCGCCAGCAAGCCCAAATTCACGGGAGAGAGAGCCCTTGAGACGGGCTCTACGGTGGTATTAAATTTGTGCAGATCCGATATTGCCTTGAGGGTGATTTGACCATCCTTATTTGGTTTTTGTCTCTTTGACAGCAAAAACGCGTTAAAGATGTTTTGCGGGGGGTTTGTAGTGTCCCCACTTGTCGGTCTTTTCTGGTGTGAAGCCTGCCCGCAGCGGCCGTAAAAGTCTAATTTTCGGATGCAGGGATACCTAAGGCAGAGCCAGGTCAAAAATTCATCTCTCTAGCCCTCCTAGATCGGGAGTTATTCCCAAACTCACCTCGAATTAAGTTCGGGCCATTGCCCCGGCCGGCAAGACTTGCTTCGCAGCCGGCCCCTAGGTTTTTTCAATATCTGTTAGGGGTAGGCCTAACATCCGGGCCGCTAGCCTCGCCTACAGAATCGCCAGCGAGCCCAAATTCACGGGAGAGAGAGCCCTTGAGACGGGCTCTACGGTGGTATTAAATTTGTGCAGATCCGATATTGCCTTGAGGGTGATTTGACCATCCTTATTTGGTTTTTGTCTCTTTGACAGCAAAAACGCGTTAAAGATGTTTTGCGGGGGGTTTGTAGTGTCCCCACTTGTCGGTCTTTTCTGGTGTGAAGCCTGCCCGCAGCGGCCGTAAAAGTCTAATTTTCGGATGCAGGGATACCTAAGGCAGAGCCAGGTCAAAAATTCATCTCTCTAGCCCTCCTAGATCGGGAGTTATTCCCAAACTCACCTCGAATTAAGTTCGGGCCATTGCCCCGGCCGGCAAGACTTGCTTCGCAGCCGGCCCCAGGTTTTTTCAATATCTGTTAGGGGTAGGCCTAACATCCGGGCCGCTAGCCTCGCCTACAGAATCGCCAGCGAGCCCAAATTCACGGGAGAGAGAGCCCTTGAGACGGGCTCTACGGTGGTATTAAATTTGTGCAGATCCGATATTGCCTTGAGGGTGATTTGACCATCCTTATTTGGTTTTTGTCTCTTTGACAGCAAAAACGCGTTAAAGATGTTTTGCGGGGGGTTTGTAGTGTCCCCACTTGTCGGTCTTTTCTGGTGTGAAGCCTGCCCGCAGCGGCCGTAAAAGTCTAATTTTCGGATGCAGGGATACCTAAGGCAGAGCCAGGTCAAAAATTCATCTCTCTAGCCCTCCTAGATCGGGAGTTATTCCCAAACTCACCTCGAATTAAGTTCGGGCCATTGCCCCGGCCGGCAAGACTTGCTTCGCAGCCGGCCCCAGGTTTGTTCAATATCTGTTAGGGGTAGGCCTAACATCCGGGCCGCTAGCCTCGCCTACAGAATCGCCAGCGAGCCCAAATTCACGGGAGAGAGAGCCCTTGAGACGGGCTCTACGGTGGTATTAAATTTGTGCAGATCCGATATTGCCTTGAGGGTGATTTGACCATCCTTATTTGGTTTTTGTCTCTTTGACAGCAAAAACGCGTTAAAGATGTTTTGCGGGGGGTTTGTAGTGTCCCCACTTGTCGGTCTTTTCTGGTGTGAAGCCTGCCCGCAGCGGCCGTAAAAGTCTAATTTTCGGATGCAGGGATACCTAAGGCAGAGCCAGGTCAAAAATTCATCTCTCTAGCCCTCCTAGATCGGGAGTTATTCCCAAACTCACCTCGAATTAAGTTCGGGCCATTGCCCCGGCCGGCAAGACTTGCTTCGCAGCCGGCCCCAGGTTTTTTCAATATCTGTTAGGGGTAGGCCTAACATCCGGGCCGCTAGCCTCGCCTACAGAATCGCCAGCGAGCCCAAATTCACGGGAGAGAGAGCCCTTGAGACGGGCTCTACGGTGGTATTAAATTTGTGCAGATCCGATATTGCCTTGAGGGTGATTTGACCATCCTTATTTGGTTTTTGTCTCTTTGACAGCAAAAACGCGTTAAAGATGTTTTGCGGGGGGTTTGTAGTGTCCCCACTTGTCGGTCTTTTCTGGTGTGAAGCCTGCCCGCAGCGGCCGTAAAAGTCTAATTTTCGGATGCAGGGATACCTAAGGCAGAGCCAGGTCAAAAATTCATCTCTCTAGCCCTCCTAGATCGGGAGTTATTCCCAAACTCACCTCGAATTAAGTTCGGGCCATTGCCCCGGCCGGCAAGACTTGCTTCGCAGCCGGCCCCTAGGTTTTTTCAATATCTGTTAGGGGTAGGCCTAACATCCGGGCCGCTAGCCTCGCCTACAGAATCGCCAGCGAGCCCAAATTCACGGGAGAGAGAGCCCTTGAGACGGGCTCTACGGTGGTATTAAATTTGTGCAGATCCGATATTGCCTTGAGGGTGATTTGACCATCCTTATTTGGTTTTTGTCTCTTTGACAGCAAAAACGCGTTAAAGATGTTTTGCGGGGGGTTTGTAGTGTCCCCACTTGTCGGTCTTTTCTGGTGTGAAGCCTGCCCGCAGCGGCCGTAAAAGTCTAATTTTCGGATGCAGGGATACCTAAGGCAGAGCCAGGTCAAAAATTCATCTCTCTAGCCCTCCTAGATCGGGAGTTATTCCCAAACTCACCTCGAATTAAGTTCGGGCCATTGCCCCGGCCGGCAAGACTTGCTTCGCAGCCGGCCCCAGGTTTTTTCAATATCTGTTAGGGGTAGGCCTAACATCCGGGCCGCTAGCCTCGCCTACAGAATCGCCAGCGAGCCCAAATTCACGGGAGAGAGAGCCCTTGAGACGGGCTCTACGGTGGTATTAAATTTGTGCAGATCCGATATTGCCTTGAGGGTGATTTGACCATCCTTATTTGGTTTTTGTCTCTTTGACAGCAAAAACGCGTTAAAGATGTTTTGCGGGGGGTTTGTAGTGTCCCCACTTGTCGGTCTTTTCTGGTGTGAAGCTTGCCCGCAGCGGCCGTAAAAGTCTAATTTTCGGATGCAGGGATACCTAAGGCAGAGCCAGGTCAAAAATTCATCTCTCTAGCCCTCCTAGATCGGGAGTTATTCCCAAACTCACCTCGAATTAAGTTCGGGCCATTGCCCCGGCCGGCAAGACTTGCTTCGCAGCCGGCCCCTAGGTTTTTTCAATATCTGTTAGGGGTAGGCCTAACATCCGGGCCGCTAGCCTCGCCTACAGAATCGCCAGCGAGCCCAAATTCACGGGAGAGAGAGCCCTTGAGACGGGCTCTACGGTGGTATTAAATTTGTGCAGATCCGATATTGCCTTGAGGGTGATTTGACCATCCTTATTTGGTTTTTGTCTCTTTGACAGCAAAAACGCGTTAAAGATGTTTTGCGGGGGGTTTGTAGTGTCCCCACTTGTCGGTCTTTTCTGGTCTGAAGCCTGCCCGCAGCGGCCGTAAAAGTCTAATTTTCGGATGCAGGGATACCTAAAGCAGAGCCAGGTCAAAAATTCATCTCTCTAGCCCTCCTAGATCGGGAGTTATTCCCAAACTCACCTCGAATTAAGTTCGGGCCATTGCCCCGGCCGGCAAGACTTGCTTCGCAGCCGGCCCCAGGTTTTTTCAATATCTGTTAGGGGTAGGCCTAACATCCGGGCCGCTAGCCTCGCCTACAGAATCGCCAGCGAGCCCAAATTCACGGGAGAGAGAGCCCTTGAGACGGGCTCTACGGTGGTATTAAATTTGTGCAGATCCGATATTGCCTTGAGGGTGATTTGACCATCCTTATTTGGTTTTTGTCTTCTTGACAGCAAAAACGCGTTAAAGATGTTTTGCGGGGGGTTTGTAGTGTCCCCACTTGTCGGTCTTTTCTGGTGTGAAGCCTGCCCGCAGCGGCCGTAAAAGTCTAATTTTCGGATGCAGGGATACATAAGGCAGAGCCAGGTCAAAAATTCATCTCTCTAGCCCTCCTAGATCGGGAGTTATTCCCAAACTCACCTCGAATTAAGTTCGGGCCATTGCCCCGGCCGGCAAGACTTGCTTCGCAGCCGGCCCCAGGTTTTTTCAATATCTGTTAGGGGTAGGCCTAACATCCGGGCCGCTAGCCTCGCCTACAGAATCGCCAGCGAGCCCAAATTCACGGGAGAGAGAGCCCTTGAGACGGGCTCTACGGTGGTATTAAATTTGTGCAGATCCGATATTGCCTTGAGGGTGATTTGACCATCCTTATTTGGTTTTTGTCTCTTTGACAGCAAAAACGCGTTAAAGATGTTTTGCGGGGGGTTTGTAGTGTCCCCACTTGTCGGTCTTTTCTGGTGTGAAGCCTGCCCGCAGCGGCCGTAAAAGTCTAATTTTCGGATGCAGGGATACCTAAGGCAGAGCCAGGTCAAAAATTCATCTCTCTAGCCCTCCCAGATCGGGAGTTATTCCCAAACTCACCTCGAATTAAGTTCGGGCCATTGCCCCGGCCGGCAAGACTTGCTTCGCAGCCGGCCCCTAGGTTTTTTCAATATCTGTTAGGGGTAGGCCTAACATCCGGGCCGCTAGCCTCGCCTACAGAATCGCCAGCGAGCCCAAATTCACGGGAGAGAGAGCCCTTGAGACGGGCTCTACGGTGGTATTAAATTTGTGCAGATCCGATATTGCCTTGAGGGTGATTTGACCATCCTTATTTGGTTTTTGTCTCTTTGACAGCAAAAACGCGTTAAAGATGTTTTGCGGGGGGTTTGTAGTGTCCCCACTTGTCGGTCTTTTCTGGTGTGAAGCCTGCCCGCAGCGGCCGTAAAAGTCTAATTTTCGGATGCAGGGATACCTAAGGCAGAGCCAGGTCAAAAATTCATCTCTCTAGCCCTCCTAGATCGGGAGTTATTCCCAAACTCACCTCGAATTAAGTTCGGGCCATTGCCCCGGCCGGCAAGACTTGCTTCGCAGCCGGCCCCTAGGTTTTTTCAATATCTGTTAGGGGTAGGCCTAACATCCGGGCCGCTAGCCTCGCCTACAGAATCGCCAGCGAGCCCAAATTCACGGGAGAGAGAGCCCTTGAGACGGGCTCTACGGTGGTATTAAATTTGTGCAGATCCGATATTGCCTTGAGGGTGATTTGACCATCCTTATTTGGTTTTTGTCTCTTTGACAGCAAAAACGCGTTAAAGATGTTTTGCGGGGGGTTTGTAGTGTCCCCACTTGTCGGTCTTTTCTGGTGTGAAGCCTGCCCGCAGCGGCCGTAAAAGTCTAATTTTCGGATGCAGGGATACCTAAGGCAGAGCCAGGTCAAAAATTCATCTCTCTAGCCCTCCTAGATCGGGAGTTATTCCCAAACTCACCTCGAATTAAGTTCGGGCCATTGCCCCGGCCGGCAAGACTTGCTTCGCAGCCGGCCCCTAGGTTTTTTCAATATCTGTTAGGGGTAGGCCTAACATCCGGGCCGCTAGCCTCGCCTACAGAATCGCCAGCGAGCCCAAATTCACGGGAGAGAGAGCCCTTGAGACGGGCTCTACGGTGGTATTAAATTTGTGCAGATCCGATATTGCCTTGAGGGTGATTTGACCATCCTTATTTGGTTTTTGTCTCTTTGACAGCAAAAACGCGTTAAAGATGTTTTGCGGGGGTTTGTAGTGTCCCCACTTGTCGGTCTTTTCTGGTGTGAAGCCTGCCCGCAGCGGCCGTAAAAGTCTAATTTTCGGATGCAGGGATACCTAAGGCAGAGCCAGGTCAAAAATTCATCTCTCTAGCCCTCCTAGATCGGGAGTTATTCCCAAACTCACCTCGAATTAAGTTCGGGCCATTGCCCCGGCCGGCAAGACTTGCTTCGCAGCCGGCCCCTAGGTTTTTTCAATATCTGTTAGGGGTAGGCCTCACATTCGGGCCGCTAGCCTCGCCTACAGAATCGCCAGCGAGCCCAAATTCACGGGAGAGAGAGCCCTTGAGACGGGCTCTACGGTGGTATTAAATTTGTGCAGATCCGATATTGCCTTGAGGGTGATTTGACCATCCTTATTTGGTTTTTGTCTCTTTGACAGCAAAAACGCGTTAAAGATCTTTTGCGGGGGGTTTGTAGTGTCCCCACTTGTCGGTCTTTTCTGGTGTGAAGCCTGCCCGCAGCGGCCGTAAAAGTCTAATTTTCGGATGCAGGGATACCTAAGGCAGAGCCAGGTCAAAAATTCATCTCTCTAGCCCTCCTAGATCGGGAGTTATTCCCAAACTCACCTCGAATTAAGTTCGGGCCATTGCCCCGGCCGGCAAGACTTGCTTCGCAGCCGGCCCGTAGGTTTTTTCAATATCTGTTAGGGGTAGGCCTAACATCCGGGCCGCTAGCCTCGCCTACAGAATCGCCAGCGAGCCCAAATTCACGGGAGAGAGAGCCCTTGAGACGGGCTCTACGGTGGTATTAAATTTGTGCAGATCCGATATTGCCTTGAGGGTGATTTGACCATCCTTATTTGGTTTTTGTCTCTTTGACAGCAAAAACGCGTTAAAGATGTTTTGCGGGGGGTTTGTAGTGTCCCCACTTGTCGGTCTTTTCTGGTGTGAAGCCTGCCCGCAGCGGCCGTAAAAGTCTAATTTTCGGATGCAGGGATACCTAAGGCAGAGCCAGGTCAAAAATTCATCTCTCTAGCCCTCCTAGATCGGGAGTTATTCCCAAACTCACCTCGAATTAAGTTCGGGCCATTGCCCCGGCCGGCAAGACTTGCTTCGCAGCCGGCCCCTAGGTTTTTTCAATATCTGTTAGGGGTAGGCCTAACATCCGGGCCGCTAGCCTCGCCTACAGAATCGCCAGCGAGCCCAAATTCACGGGAGAGAGAGCCCTTGAGACGGGCTCTACGGTGGTATTAAATTTGTGCAGATCCGATATTGCCTTGAGGGTGATTTGACCATCCTTATTTGGTTTTTGTCTCTTTGACAGCAAAAACGCGTTAAAGATGTTTTGCGGGGGGTTTGTAGTGTCCCCACTTGTCGGTCTTTTCTGGTGTGAAGCCTGCCCGCAGCGGCCGTAAAAGTCTAATTTTCGGATGCAGGGATACCTAAGGCAGAGCCAGGTCAAAAATTCATCTCTCTAGCCCTCCTAGATCGGGAGTTATTCCCAAACTCACCTCGAATTAAGTTCGGGCCATTGCCCCGGCCGGCAAGACTTGCTTCGCAGCCGGCCCCTAGGTTTTTTCAATATCTGTTAGGGGTAGGCCTCACATTCGGGCCGCTAGCCTCGCCTACAGAATCGCCAGCGAGCCCAAATTCACGGGAGAGAGAGCCCTTGAGACGGGCTCTACGGTGGTATTAAATTTGTGCAGATCCGATATTGCCTTGAGGGTGATTTGACCATCCTTATTTGGTTTTTGTCTCTTTGACAGCAAAAACGCGTTAAAGATGTTTTGCGGGGGGTTTGTAGTGTCCCCACTTGTCGGTCTTTTCTGGTGTGAAGCCTGCCCGCAGCGGCCGTAAAAGTCTAA